>CAVNZK010000363.1:1308074-2616148 GCA_963693345.1 Pieris melete | reverse complement strand
ATGAAAAATTGATGAGAGTGAAATTTTACGATGCGCGCGCACCTGTGACACAAAATTGTCAGTGTGATTATAGCGTGCGCGAGCGAGATAGGAATAAGACAATCTACAAGTAAAAAGAAATAGAATATGCGTGAAGTTCGCAGCGCAGACATGACATTTGTCATTTACCTTTTAAACAAATAAAGGAGTTTTAATTATTTTTTTTTTATATAATGCCAAACAAGTATAACTTCTTACGCGCGTACATAAGTACACGCACCCTTTTTTATTTTTTTTTCAATCAAATTTAATATAACAGCTCAATTCATCGCCTATGTATTCCCGATTAGTTAGCAATTAAGATTTTTGTTAATTCAATAACATACCAATAATACAAAGAGAAATGAATACATTTTTAATATCAAAATATAGAATTTACAATACCTAATATTAGAATAAAATTATTCTAATCACCCCCATTACATTCGTTCTGCATTATTCTTCATAATCTAATTTTAATATACATTAAATATTTGCTCTCTCATCTCTTCGTTTTGGTAAGTCATACTTTATTTGATTTTAAAATAACTATTTCACTTTTTTTATATTATTTCACGCTTAATTTAGTTAGGCCGTTGCACTATGTTTGTTTCTTTTAATCTGATACAATAAAGTGAATATAAATAATAAAATACAAATTTAATACTCACTGGATCTGGTTGTGGATTGCCAGCCTCAACTGGGGGGCTTCGCCACGGCAATACCGGCTCATCAAACTCAAAAGCCTGTCAATATTTTTCTTATAAAATACAATTTAACAGATAACGTATTTAATCTCTAAGTTTCCGGGACTGACTCAATAACAACGATTGCTGTAAAGCACTTGAAACGATATGTTGTTTTATATTAGTACATAGATTTAAATTTATAATTATTAATTTTCTTTCTTCATCGTAAATGAACTAAACTGAATGAAAGCCCTAACCGATACATCGATTAGGTGCCTTCCCTCTATCCTCAGCTTGTCTCAGCGCATCAGCGCATTGTCTTTATCTGGTCAGACCAACGGCGACCTCGACTTCTCCTACCATTACCAACTTGTCGAGAGTATTTGGTTCTCTCTTTGCATTATGCCAAAGTACCACCCGTTTGTAAATGATAGTCGACAGTCGTGTCGTGATTTTTAGTTGGTTGAGAATGGAGTTATTGATTCTTTTCGCTGTCCATGTATTCGCAACATGCTCCTCCAACACCATATCTCGAATGCCTCTATCTTTTTTCTGTTCGCTGCACGAATTGACCAGAACTCTGATCCGTACAAAAATATGTACATTTATAGGTAAACCTAAAGACTACATTATTTCGATATAAAAAGCAGTTATTTTTGTTCCATTGCTTTAATTTTAACTAAAATACTTTATTATCTCTTTAAACTGTGTTAGTGAGTCATGTCAATGAAGTGTAATTAATTTTATAAAGAATCCGAAATAAACGCGTAAATAAATATATTACCGATGAACGGAGCCACTGAGATTCCGCGCGGCGTTCATGGGGTCTTGGTGGGAATCCTGGTGGGTCGCGGTAGTCTGTCGGGATTGTCACTGCAAAATGGATACACAAAATTTTAAATACAGTATCTTCAATATTTTTTAAAAACAGCACCGATTGGACAATTATCGTAATGGTTTTTTTAATTGCATATTTATTAGAACAGAATGTAATTAAACAGTCAATTTTTTTTTAAATTAATTTAAAATCATCATAGACTAGTTAAGTTATTTATTAAATTTCTGCGACTACATGTGAAGTGATAAAATAAGAATTTACTAACTATTATTAAAAGGATAGTTAGAATCCTGAGGCGCTTGATAATCCTGTGCCGGTCCAACTGAGATTGGCCCGTGTCTAACCGGGATTGGTCCATGCCCAACCAAGATTGGCCCGTGTCCGACCGGGGTGTGCCCGTGTCCAACCGGGGTGTGCCCGTGTCCGACCGGGGTGTGCCCGTGTCCAACCGGGGTGTGCCCGTGTCCAACCGGGGTTTGACCGTGGCCAGACGGGGTTTGACTGTGTCCAACCGGGGTTTGCCCGTGTCCAACTGGATAATTGTCAAGATCTATAAAACATTAATATCCATTAGATGTTGCTTAAGAAAAAGATAAGATAAAATAAAAGGTTTACAACTGTGTCGATGTCATCAAGCTTAGTAGGCACAGAAGGCCGATCACCTAATTCTTTTAATAATTAACAGAAATGTGTGCGTCTTGAAGAAATAATTAAGAAACCCACAATAATCAATTAATCACTTACTAGTATCGTAAGAATATATTGACTCCTGGGACACTGGTATGTAGGAATATTCGCTTATTGGTGCAGTCGAAACAGGACCTTGGTATTGAGAAAAATTCATGGCATCTGGGCCTTCGTAGAAAGAAGGGTTTTCATCAGTGACGACCGTAAGCAGACCGGGGTAGTTCCCATAGTAGGGTCTGTCTGGCACGGGCATCAAAAGCCTACCAGGATTGATTGCAATCGGATTGATAAGGATGCCCCCGCCGTATCTGTAAACGTATGGGTTAAGTAAATTTATAGGGCATATAAAACTAAACGTCTAGTTTTCAGCGTTAAAGTATGGTAAATGTACACACATGCTATGCCTATTGGACTAACGTTATTTCTTATTTGGAGAAAATATATTTTCCTGGATTTCGAATGGAGCTATGTTCAAGGGCCACGGAATATTACTTACCCAGAAGAATCAGAAACGTAGACGTCCCCTAAACCAAGACCGGTATATGCACCTGGCCCCTGATTGCCTGTTCCGGGAACAGTAAATGGAGCACCAGGTGCACCAATGGGATTCTCTCGGCCCATTACCCTTTCCATATTATTCCTCATAGCTATTTGTGGATTAAGACACGATTCCCCACTGCCGTCGCGTATGCATTCATCTCTCTCTGCTGTACGCATCATTGGTGCAGATGGTTGCATGCTAAGCACATCTAAAAAGAAAAAAATAGATTTACAGTGTAAAGTTAACTAAAGGAATTTCAAGGTTTCAGGTTTTTGTTATAGGGACGGTATAGGAAAAAAAACAAATTTAACCAATTACCTACAATAATTTCTTTACTACTACTATCAATAGGTAATAGTATATTTCATTACGAGTGCGGAAAGCCTGTCATTGCAAAGAGTTCCGACAAATGTCTACCCGAGCCGAGGCGCAGCCGAAGGTGAGGGTTGACAGTCGGAACAAGTTGCAATGACAGGCTTTCCGCACTCGTAATGAAATATACTATTACCTATTGATAGTAGTAGTAAAGAAATTATTGTAGGTAATTGGTTAAATTTGTTTTTTTTCCTATACCGTCCCTATAACAAAAACCTGAAACCTTGAAATTCCTTTAGTTAACTTTACACTGTAAATCTATTTTTTTCTTTTTAGATGTGCTTGGCATGCAACCATCTGCACCAATGATGCGTACAGCAGAGAGAGATGAATGCATACGCGACGGCAGTGGGGAATCGTGTCTTAATCCACAAATAGCTATGAGGAATAATATGGAAAGGGTAATGGGCCGAGAGAATCCCATTGGTGCACCTGGTGCTCCATTTACTGTTCCCGGAACAGGCAATCAGGGGCCAGGTGCATATACCGGTCTTGGTTTAGGGGACGTCTACGTTTCTGATTCTTCTGGGTAAGTAATATTCCGTGGCCCTTGAACATAGCTCCATTCGAAATCCAGGAAAATATATTTTCTCCAAATAAGAAATAACGTTAGTCCAATAGGCATAGCATGTGTGTACATTTACCATACTTTAACGCTGAAAACTAGACGTTTAGTTTTATATGCCCTATAAATTTACTTAACCCATACGTTTACAGATACGGCGGGGGCATCCTTATCAATCCGATTGCAATCAATCCTGGTAGGCTTTTGATGCCCGTGCCAGACAGACCCTACTATGGGAACTACCCCGGTCTGCTTACGGTCGTCACTGATGAAAACCCTTCTTTCTACGAAGGCCCAGATGCCATGAATTTTTCTCAATACCAAGGTCCTGTTTCGACTGCACCAATAAGCGAATATTCCTACATACCAGTGTCCCAGGAGTCAATATATTCTTACGATACTAGTAAGTGATTAATTGATTATTGTGGGTTTCTTAATTATTTCTTCAAGACGCACACATTTCTGTTAATTATTAAAAGAATTAGGTGATCGGCCTTCTGTGCCTACTAAGCTTGATGACATCGACACAGTTGTAAACCTTTTATTTTATCTTATCTTTTCCTTAAGCAACATCTAATGGATATTAATGTTTTATAGATCTTGACAATTATCCAGTTGGACACGGGCAAACCCCGGTTGGACACAGTCAAACCCCGTCTGGCCACGGTCAAACCCCGGTTGGACACGGGCACACCCCGGTTGGACACGGGCACACCCCGGTCGGACACGGGCACACCCCGGTTGGACACGGGCACACCCCGGTCGGACACGGGCCAATCTTGGTTGGGCATGGACCAATCCCGGTTAGACACGGGCCAATCTCAGTTGGACCGGCACAGGATTATCAAGCGCCTCAGGATTCTAACTATCCTTTTAATAATAGTTAGTAAATTCTTATTTTATCACTTCACATGTAGTCGCAGAAATTTAATAAATAACTTAACTAGTCTATGATGATTTTAAATTAATTTAAAAAAAAATTGACTGTTTAATTACATTCTGTTCTAATAAATATGCAATTAAAAAAACCATTACGATAATTGTCCAATCGGTGCTGTTTTTAAAAAATATTGAAGATACTGTATTTAAAATTTTGTGTATCCATTTTGCAGTGACAATCCCGACAGACTACCGCGACCCACCAGGATTCCCACCAAGACCCCATGAACGCCGCGCGGAATCTCAGTGGCTCCGTTCATCGGTAATATATTTATTTACGCGTTTATTTCGGATTCTTTATAAAATTAATTACACTTCATTGACATGACTCACTAACACAGTTTAAAGAGATAATAAAGTATTTTAGTTAAAATTAAAGCAATGGAACAAAAATAACTGCTTTTTATATCGAAATAATGTAGTCTTTAGGTTTACCTATAAATGTACATATTTTTGTACGGATCAGAGTTCTGGTCAATTCGTGCAGCGAACAGAAAAAAGATAGAGGCATTCGAGATATGGTGTTGGAGGAGCATGTTGCGAATACATGGACAGCGAAAAGAATCAATAACTCCATTCTCAACCAACTAAAAATCACGACACGACTGTCGACTATCATTTACAAACGGGTGGTACTTTGGCATAATGCAAAGAGAGAACCAAATACTCTCGACAAGTTGGTAATGGTAGGAGAAGTCGAGGTCGCCGTTGGTCTGACCAGATAAAGACAATGCGCTGATGCGCTGAGACAAGCTGAGGATAGAGGGAAGGCACCTAATCGATGTATCGGTTAGGGCTTTCATTCAGTTTAGTTCATTTACGATGAAGAAAGAAAATTAATAATTATAAATTTAAATCTATGTACTAATATAAAACAACATATCGTTTCAAGTGCTTTACAGCAATCGTTGTTATTGAGTCAGTCCCGGAAACTTAGAGATTAAATACGTTATCTGTTAAATTGTATTTTATAAGAAAAATATTGACAGGCTTTTGAGTTTGATGAGCCGGTATTGCCGTGGCGAAGCCCCCCAGTTGAGGCTGGCAATCCACAACCAGATCCAGTGAGTATTAAATTTGTATTTTATTATTTATATTCACTTTATTGTATCAGATTAAAAGAAACAAACATAGTGCAACGGCCTAACTAAATTAAGCGTGAAATAATATAAAAAAAGTGAAATAGTTATTTTAAAATCAAATAAAGTATGACTTACCAAAACGAAGAGATGAGAGAGCAAATATTTAATGTATATTAAAATTAGATTATGAAGAATAATGCAGAACGAATGTAATGGGGGTGATTAGAATAATTTTATTCTAATATTAGGTATTGTAAATTCTATATTTTGATATTAAAAATGTATTCATTTCTCTTTGTATTATTGGTATGTTATTGAATTAACAAAAATCTTAATTGCTAACTAATCGGGAATACATAGGCGATGAATTGAGCTGTTATATTAAATTTGATTGAAAAAAAAATAAAAAAGGGTGCGTGTACTTATGTACGCGCGTAAGAAGTTATACTTGTTTGGCATTATATAAAAAAAATAATTAAAACTCCTTTATTTGTTTAAAAGGTAAATGACAAATGTCATGTCTGCGCTGCGAACTTCACGCATATTCTATTTCTTTTTACTTGTAGATTGTCTTATTCCTATCTCGCTCGCGCACGCTATAATCACACTGACAATTTTGTGTCACAGGTACGCGCGCATCGTAAATTTCACTCTCACAAATTTTTCATAACGCGCCTAAAGAAGTAAAACTTGAAAAATAATAAAGCATGATAGAAGGGCTGATTTATATAGAGTATTGCTATTCCAGATGATGTCAAGGAACAGGCGGGCTGTGGGTGCCGATAGAACCGTTCAGTTGCCGGAAAGGCCTGTGGCACCCCCCTTCAATCCGACAGACGAATCTGACGAGGTATTAAGTAGAAATATACATACATACATACTCGCTAACTCGACAAATGTTGTTTTACCATGTATATTTCTAGGAAACATTTTTTAGTTCAATAAAAATAGGGGATGATCGTAGAGGGGTGAAAATTAAGGGTTGAATGTATGTTTTTATGATGTATCATAAAAAAATAAAAACAAAAAATATTGTCGAAAAAATTTTTTTTTTGGGTGGACGACTTATCACTTAGGGTTTGAAAGAATGATAGTAGCCAATTCTCAGACTTACTGAATATGCATAAAAATTTCATAGGAATCGGTCGAACCGTTTCGGAGGAGTATGGGAACGAACATTCTGACATGAGAATTTTATATTAGATAAATTCTTGAAATCATTGTCTTCTTTAAAAAGTAATTGAAATAAATAGTCGTACACCAAATTCTTTTAAATAAAAGATAATTTTGGATTTTTTTAGGTTATTCGAAATTTTCCTTAAGTAATTTTTACCTAATCTTATTTTTTTTTCCAGCACAAGTTGGAGGAGGAATTGATGGCCCTCGAACGTCGTATGGATACCGAGTTTAAAATATTTTAAACGTTTTACAAGTGCAATGCATTGTTTCGTTTCAACCTTTTAGTTAAGTTTTGCATTTGTTAAAATTCATCTTTTTTCTATTTCGTTTATTTTTATACTTTTATTTATACTTAATCCTACATCCAAAAACTTAAGTTTATTATTATGCGCCCTCTTGCAATTCTCTGTTAAAATACTGAAGTGTATCAGGTTTGTACCCATTATTCCACGTTGGTATTAATTAAGCATATTAATACTTAGATTTAAAAACAAAGGAATACAGCGGCTCGAATACAGAGTATAATATTTATATGTATTAAAATATTAATGTATTCATTCAATAGGGTTGTAATCAGATTTGTATAATTTCTGCTATAATTCAGTTGTATCATATCTCTACTTCCAATATTCGACCTCTGCCTTTATTATTTGATCTGAGTATAAACTTGAAGACGTGAATTTTATTACATATATTGTTGCGATTCAAAATCTTTTGTAAGAAATTTAAAAGCCGTCCAATTTGTTCACTTTTGGAGAATGAAATCATCTATCGCATACAAACATTCATTTCTTAGACGTGCTCAAAATTTGTAATTTGTTAATATATTAATAAAATGTTATGTGATTGTCACGGTCACTTTTTGATTGTAAAATTGTTTTATCACCACATGTAACTTGTAAAGTTCACTTGTAAAAATGTTTAACAGTTTTTCAGTTTATGCAGCGATACGTT
Organism: Pieris melete; assembly: GCA_963693345.1. Lineage (NCBI taxonomy): Eukaryota > Metazoa > Arthropoda > Insecta > Lepidoptera > Pieridae > Pieris > Pieris melete. The sequence goes on along the minus strand of CAVNZK010000363.1, from coordinate 2,608,281 downwards.
ACAAAACGTGGAAGAGCATTTGTTTCAAATTAGTTTGAATAGCTTTTTCTTACACGTCCAATCTAAACTTGCATTTTGGCCTAAATTAGTCTTCGATTTTCTATACTTTTACACTTACTCAAATAATTTACAAATTAAATAAAGAACAACCCTAAATAGATCGCCATTTGGCTTGTATACAATATATTAATAGTATCCAAATAAATACTGATAAATATTCAGATGTAGGTTAAGTAATTTGATCACTATTCACACTTATACTTAAAAATGATAAATGTTGAATAGTATTAAATTATTTATTAGTTGTTGTTGTTCAATCGGTGTTGATCGATGATGATCGTCGAAGTATATATCTATAGATGTCAATTTATGTGTCTACTATCTCAAATATGTACTAAATATGTAGAAATTGATCGTCGTAAGAGTAGTCTTGAAATTAATGTCTATGAACTTTAACTACATTATATTTATGATTGGCGTGGTAAACATGTTCTTTTCTATTCTATATCAGAAGAGGGCTCGATGAGGAACTATGGGAGATGGAGTAGTTTAAAAATTTCGTAAATGCGTTCTTGGAAAAATTGTTAAAAACGTAAAGGGAAATATTGATGCTCGTACGTCGTGGAAATACTTAAGGCTGGTGATAAATAATATTTTACTTATCTACAGTGTATAACAAAACCCCAGTAACGAAATATTTTGATGACGCCGACACTGATGCATACAGATGTCGGACAATTGTATGACTGTTGTGGGGTTTTAGTTACACAGTGTATGTCTATTTAGAGGTGTAATTATTTAAGGCAATGTAATTATTTAATATAGATAGCTGGGAGATTCAACGCGACGTCGCTTTGAATATAATTTTATTTTGATACCAGTGTCGGTGATGCGAATTTTTATAATTTATCGAAAAATATAAACTGTCAGGAACCTTGTCAATGATCTCAGCTGGCTTTTTTATGGTTTGATTGATTATCCATAGTGCAATATGTTATCAAAGTAGTGTAATGGATTTATGCTATGCTATGCCTCTAAGATATTTGCTATTGAAACTCTTGTACATAAGACGAAAGAGCTTTCTATTCTTCTTTCATATAATTAATTATAAGAATTTTAATTGATTGTCAATTTTGTTATTCAATGGACCCTTACTATTCGTGAATGATTTGTTTTAGACATTTTTATATTAAAATGGTTTAATTGTTTCGAAACGGTGATGTTTGTTGAAAAATTATTGTTAGATAATTTTAAAATACATAATAAGAATAATTTTCGGCGTCGGCTTGTATCTTTCAGTGATATTTTTGTAGGGGTAATGAGAGGTGCAAACCTCTAGATCATCCTTGCATTTGTTAAAAAATGCGTAGGATCATATTGAGTTCACGTATTTATTTAAACTACGTATTTATGATTGTCACTTGACGCCACCTAACTAGTAAATGTTAAAAATAAATGATTTTTTTTAATACAAACTGTATTATTTGACCTCCTATCAGTTTATCTTGTTTGGTTAAATATACAAATCTTTTGTTTAGTCATTTGTGTATGTTGAAGAAAATATTTTTAACCTTAATAAATAAAAATGAAACGCAAAACTGTTGCTCAGCCTAAAACTCGAACACAGTTGGACAAATTCGATAATTTTTTGTAATTTATTCCTTGATCTTATGGAGAGGAAAGTTTTACTTAGGTTTTTATACCGGAAAATCTCTATTGGGTAGCAAAGCAAAATGTTCCAAATGTAAGTAGATGTGGTCATATTAGGAGAAACGAACGCGAACGAGAATAAACTGTAACGGACGTAACGTCGCCAGTCACATCCTGCCAAGCCAAGCCATGCCATGTTGACCACCCCTCGAACCATCCGCCATGCCTGCCAACCGCAAATGCCAACCACTTAAGAGGGGATGAGTCTATATATAAGCCAAAGCCAGCCATATAAAACTTACTCTTTGGAAGACGCAGCTAATAAGAAACACGTGTGCTGTCAGTGCTTGTTCATGTTGACTCACGGGCGCGGTCACGAAATATCAAAAATATGGCGTAATATCCAAATATTCACATGTTTGATATTTCGTGACCGCGCCCGCGAGTTAACATGAACAAGCAATTACTCTGCCATTTTATTTTCTCTGTCAATTATAATAAATTTAAATACAATTATATCAATAAAAGAAGAGGACAATTATAAAACAATAAAATTAATTTAGAACATCTCGTATATTTTAAGTAATTCTCATCCATTTTAGTATTAATAGGATAGTATTAAAAACAGCTTTTCTGATAACTGGTTCGAACTTACATCACACAATATATCATTTTATAGAAAGTAATTTAAATTTTATTCAGCCTTGACCAACTTATGGCATTCTGTGTAAAAAGCGATTCTTTTGGTATGCAAATAATAACAATATTTCAAACTTTAATATAAGTTTTATGAGTAGGTATTCTATTTAAGAGCTTTTCAATTTCATAAGCGGTTTAATTAGTGTATAACAATAAATACTGAGCCAATTTTATGGTTACGGCTTTGTATAGATGTATGTAAATAACAGCAATTTCATCAAATTATAATATCTCTATACAAAGATGTATAATATAAAATACTCTTATAAAATTTAAGAGCTATACGTATTGATATTTATAACTAAAACATGAAAATGCATGTAAAAAAATATACAATATATTTTACTTAAAAACAATATCTTTCCTGATTCTTGCACTGTTAGCGTCAATTTATCAACTTTCAGTATGTTTATAGTCAAAAATGATTGGGAAAATGCTTGTAAAAATATCACTTGCAAAATTCATAAACATTATATTCTAAAAACTCTGACAAAAATTTCTCTAATAGATAAGAAATTTCGTATATATTTTCGGCGAGTTACAATCATGTTTGAAAATGTTTTGAATCACTTTTGAACGGTCTTTTTATTAAGTCATACGTGTATTTATTTTTTTGTATTTTCATACCTACTGATATTCTATTTATTTAAGAATTTGCATATATGTAATTTTTATTTATTTTTTATACTTTTCCTGTATAAATGGATGATTTAGACACAAGTTTATCGAGGCTCGCTTTGTTGTGTCTATCATTAGCATCTTGTCTAAAATATCTTTTAATTGGGAGTATTTTTTAGCATCTTCAGGAGCTAAACGTTGATTTGATGGTGCTAGCTCTGCTTGCAGGTCTCTGGTTGGTTTTATCTCGTTTATTACAATTATTTTATCCTGAAATAAAAATTTCAAATATAGAATGTTTATTTCTCGTAGTATGAACTGCGTTTAGAGCTTACGAATTTTTTCGTCTTCTCTCAACTCAGCGCTACTTGACTTTGATATAACTATTATAGATTTGCAATCAGCCTATATGTTTGTAAGAAAAACTAAGCATCAAATCAAATTCAAGATAGTCCTTGCGCAAATAAACTTACCCTTTCAGTAATGTGGTCATATTCCTGATAGAGAAATTTGAAGTCAGCATCAAAATGTTGATCTTTAAACTTCCCTTTTCTTAAGATTTTTCGAGATATTTTTCCTTTTAGATCCATAAAGAACTTTAGCATTTCATTATTCGTCTTTCCATCGAATAGTATTTGTCCTGTAGCTAGTTCATATATGGTACAGGCAGTGGACCACATATCCACCCCATAGTCATATGGTAGACCCAGTATGATTTCTGGTGCCCTATAATATCTCGATACTAGGTAGGATGTTGAATTGTTATCGGATACGTGGGCAGCCGATCCAAAATCACACAGTTTCAATTGTACTTTGCTTTCGTTTACTAATATGTTGTCTGGTTTTATGTCTAAAACAAAATTTTCAATATTTAAAAAAATCTCACTAAAATCTATCAAATTCATACATAACATTACTTTGTATGTGAAAATAGTTAGTTTGAAAAGTCCAACGCAAATTCTTGTGGCAGAATTAAGAACTGAAAAGGCAACCTATCCAATTAAAATTTTCAGCCTTAAGGATTAATAATTTGGGTGAGAATTGGTGGTACATATTTTATTATTTGCAAAGAGCACGTCACTATTTTCAATAAAATTAACGCTTAAACGATTCTTCAGCGTCAGAAATTAATAATTTTTTATATAGAGTTTAATAATTTAATAAATTCCTTACCCGCATGTACAATTTCACTTCTCTTTAACAATTTTAATGCCAACAATATTTGTTGGGTGTAACTTCTGACCGCATTAATGTGTATTCCGCTGTTTTTGCCATATTTCTTTAATACCTCTCTTAAATTCATAGACAATGGTTCAAAAACCATACACAAATGGTGTTTATGATAAAAATTTCGAAAAAGACGAAGGCAGTGATATTTATCGTCAGGATCTGCATCGTTCAGCTTTTTTAAAATCTCCAATTCTTTCAATCCAGTTTTTTGCCTAGAAAAGCAAATACACAATATTATAAGAATAATAATGATGACAACCATGAATCTGTGATTTTTTAGATGCATCCATAGGATTTTATTACTGTAGATTTTCACAAACACTTTGTAAGGAATTGAGATTGAAATTATATATGTATTTAGAAATATATAGTTTATATAAAGTAATAAACAATCAACTAAAAAGAAAACCCAACCCTGACAGATCTTTAAAAAAATATATAGCTAACTAGCGGAACCGACAGTACACCCATCTTACAAATAAAAACCTCAATATAAAAAACGGGTTACATTTCTTGAATCCAAGTGGGGAAAAAAATCATCGGTTAGGAGGTTTTTAATTACAAAATAGGAGGTTTTTATATAAAGATAACATCTGCTAAAAGTACAGAGTAATACAGTACAGACAACACAACATTATACAGTTACAGTTTAAAAACAATTTCAAAAAAAGAAAAGTCACGTTAAGAAAAATCAGTTCTACCAAATAAGAGGCAGAATTGGGAATGATATCAAAATATAAAAGAAAGTTCAAATACCACGACTAAGTATGCATTTATGCTTTCTTGAGATATTTGAATACTAATAGGTTCTATTTGGAAAAATTAACTTACATAATCTCATTATTTCGTATAATTTTGATAGCAACGTCAGAATTCTGCCGACTTTGGTCTCTGGCACGCACCACGTTCGAAAATACGCCTTGCCCAGTATATCCGTATACAGAATATCGATTATCAAGAACTTCTCCTATACGAACCCTGTAAAAATAAACAAATTTTAAACATTTGCACCTTTCTTATACTTATGTATAAGAAGACAGAAAAGAATTGGAGCAAAGAGCTGTCTGGGCCTGATTCTGGTCTACTGTAAAGAAAACTGGAGCTACACTTTTAGTACCTTATAAGTGATCATTTATTTTTTGTGATTGACAAGTAGGTGATCAGGCGTTCGTGCCTCCCACACGTAATTTTTTGGGTCTAAGGTATGCCGGACCATTTTTTCTTCGGCAAGAGAGCGTTAAATACGCACATAGACTGAAAGTCTATTGGTGCACAGCCGGAGTGCGAACCTACAAACTCAGGGATGAGTTTTAAGACTCGAAAATAGAGAACGTTACATACGTAACCAGATATGTTTTTATCGAAATAGATCCCATATTTTCAAGTTACAACCTCCAATAAGCCAAGACAAGAATTGACATCTAAGATTAGTCCCTTGTTAGATTTATAATCAAAGCTGTAGCAGCTAAGGTTATTTCTTTAGAATATTTTTATTTACCTATAGTAGCCTTCTGCATCATCCCAATTATCGGTGAGAGATGGGTTTTCCGGCGCGAATTTCTTTATATTCTGCCCAGCTGAAGGGGTCTAAAAATCATTATCAATATAAATAACAATATTTCTAACTTAATATTTTTTTTTTAAACACATTAAAAAGGTCTTCGAAGACTTTTTTAGTCATTAATTGTGTTCTATTATTATTTTACGAAATTAAAACGATCCGGCAACAAGATTTCAATTTTTTTTTTTATTTACATTTTTTTTTAAATGTAGACTTAATAATAAAATATATTGAAATAATTGTGTATTCATGATTCGTTATCTATATGATCACCGATGGTATTTGTAATTTCTGCTAAGTAAAGTTTATTGATATGATTATATATATATAATATATGTTGATTGATGATATAAGATTGAATTGAGGCGATAACCATTAATCTCACAAACATGTCTGCATTGCAAATCGTAATAATAGTAAACACTAATTACATGACAAACAATATCACCAAACAGGTAAAAATAAAACAAGACAAAGGATGTCTTATTGATACAAAGCCGCCTCCATCTTTTCTGTACTGTCAAATTTATAATGATTTGTACGCACATATTAGGTTAATATGTGCGTGCGGCTGTCAAACATGGGCACTTACCAAAGCACAATGCGAAAGATTAAGCGTAACCCACAGAGCCATGGAAAGAAACATAATAAAGAAAAGAAGAATTGATAAAATGAGTAACAAAAAACTAAGAGATAAAACAGGGTTTGCTGACGTTGTGTGTAAAACAAAAGCACTAAAATGGAAATGGGCTGGACATACCATAAGAGGAGAAGAAAAATGGAGCAAAATCGTTACACTATGGCAACCAAGAGGCCATAAAAGAAACAAAGGTAGGCAATTTAAGAGGTGGGCCGATGAAATCGTGGAAATGGCAGGAAAGACTAAGACCTGGACGAGATTAGTTTACAATAAGGAAAAATGGAGGACAACGGGGGAGGCCTTTGCCCGTAGGCACACAGAATAAGTTATCATAGATTAAGGAAAATAAGTTATAATGTATATATTTTTTGTATTCTGATAGACGGCTATAAATAAATAAATAAATAAATAAATTAGGTTAATAACAAAGTTTTTCTTAATATTCGATTTAAAAACACATTCAACGAGAAAACCCTTAAACGTGAATCATTTGTACATAAGGCATATGGAGTCATACAAGCGCGACATGCAACAATACTCTTGCAACGCGTTTCCGATAACGCGGAATCAATCTATCGTGTTAAAGGGGGGATTGATATGGTTATAAAGAAGACTTTTACCTAATTTCATGTATAATCAAACCAAACCTGAAAAGTTTGAAAGCATCAAATACTTACGCCCACACTATTGACATTGTCATGATCTGCAAACATATCCCAGTGTTGTGTTTTTTCTTTATCCTTTACATTGGAGACATCGTTTGATGCCCCAGGAACGCTATCCTCAACTTTATCTTTAAGTTCAGTTTGTGCTGTTTGAACATTTTGCTCCGGCGTATTATTAATCGGCGATTTATTATTTGCTTTATTTTCTACATTGTTATTTTCACCTAAACGCTGAAAACGCATTTGTTATTATTTATCCTTAAAATAAAAAATACAATACATTACAATTTTGTTACTTTTAAAAGTTGTTCACGTTGTTTTCTTCTCTTTTCTATAATTTGTTCTTCTCTTTCTGCTTCGTCATCTGAATCAATTGACACATTTAGTTCATCACTGGAAGTTCCCACAGTCGCAAATGATGTCTGCAAGTTCAGCAAAATAATTTATTTTAAATTGTGTTCCACAAAAGTAACATAGCTATATGTTTGTTTACACGAGTATTATTTAAAGAATTACAAGTATTATCCGTAGAAAGCAGTCCACCGATATAGAGTATTAAAGTGAAAACAAAAGGCTTTAGGAAATTAAGGCTATCAATTATTCATTGCTATTTTTGAAAATTTTTACACAAAACTAATCAATTACAGGCCCTACTTTTTAAAATTCGTAACTCAACTGGTCCTATAAAGAATCCATTAGATATATATTTTTTGTTTGATAGTCACTAATCAGCTTCAAATAAATAAGGCCCCTTACTTATTCTTCATTAATATATGAAAAATGTAATAAAACAATATTTGAGTTCAACATCTGCTTCATAGGTTTATTTTACAAACTTACACGTCTTTTCTCTATCGAAGGCCCTTCCCGCCGGTCTCGAGAACGCCGCGGAGAGTGTCTATGTCTGTCGCGATTCGACCGCGAATGCGATGTCGGGCTAGCGCGACCATGGTTTCGAGATAGAGTAGTATGCGTCTTTGATCTTGGTTTCGAACTTTCTTTTCTAACCGATGTAGAAGAATCAATGTCTTTATGATTGTGTCCATATTTTTTTGTTATAATATGTACATCCTTTTCCTTAATATCGTTATGTCTTTTTTCATTATGGCAATGGTCCCGAGAATCTAATACTTTTTGCTTTTTTTTACTGTTTCCTTCATAACTATCTTTATGTAAGCTATGTTTTTTTTTTACTTCTGAAGATCGGTGTTTCTTAGATGTTTCTTGATGTTCTTTGATATGCTCTTTTTTAGACACTTCATGTTTCCTGCCTGATGTTTTATCCTCATTTTTATCAGTCAAATAGGACACCAGCTTTGCTTCAAGCAACTCTTTTTGTTTCATTAGTTCCTCTAAATTAAGGTCATCTTCTATATGTGAATTTTCTGGGCTAGTGCAGTCATTTGGATCACTTACAGTATCGGAATCTGATATGATTTCGATTGATTCAAATGTTGGTTTATCTTTGAGGACTGACCTTACTGTCCTCACATTACTACTCTTACTTAATGTGGATGGTCGCATGTTCTTGCTAGACAATTGACTTATACAACTCTGCTACCATATATTTTTTATTTTTCCACTGTTAATTGATATGTTCAGGAGTATGCAGTAAACCTTGTACCCTGTAACAAGTAATTAAAAGATGTAGATACTTACAGCATTATGATTAAATGTAGTTTGACATCCAGATTCATCATTTATAAAGTACTTCAATCTGCAACCATTTTAATAACCTTATTACTTTAAGCAAAATAGAAACAATTCAAATGATATGTTTTTACACCAACCTTTTATTACTGTGTAGCCTAATACAAACATCTATAGTAAATACCATTAAGATTTGAAAACATAACTAAATTTCATAATATTTGGTTCATATTATAAACTAAGACTTCTGTCAATAACAAATTGTCAGTTGTTGCTAGTTAATGTGTCAATAGGTAGAATAATATTATATTTTTATACTCTATGTTAGGTAATTCTATATCTGCCTGTGGAAGTTACAAGTGTTTTTAACATGCATATACATATGTCATATTAAACAATGCACATAGATAGTAAGCAAATGGACATTAATCAATATAAATATATTAGTAGTGCAACCTTCCCTCAGTGGGCCAGCAGATAATTTCTGTTTCACTGATCAATTACAATATGACCATTTAGTATCAGAATTTCTGTCATAAGAAAATGTTCCATTATCAATGATAAGCATTTCATTTACTAATTTAATTATATTATACTAATCTAAATTGGATTGATAATCCAACATCCCAGCATGGGAACTACACCTCATGCTATAGGCTTGACCTACCTGACCCCTCTAAATATGCCAATAGTTTTATAGTTCGACACTTCTGTTCTTATAACATTGCCATAAACAATATATGTAGATGTTAATTACTTTTTATAGTCTATTCTTTACTATTGAACTCATGTACTGACTTTTGAAGAAGGCTTGACACATAAGAACAATATAAAATTAATTCAGATAAATAATATTTGTTTCATCTTTTTTTCAAGTTCTTTTGTGTTTTTTTTAATAGAAAAGGTGGCAAATGGGTAGTAGGCTCATATGATGTTAAGTGAGACCACCACCCATGGACATTAAATGTCTAAAAATTGGTAAGCATTTTTCTTGAAGGACCCTATGACTAATTTGTTCTGAAATACTTTAGCGGGTTGCTGAATCATCATAGAATATAGTCAAGTGTAAGGAGCTGGTACTGGGAAGTTCCTGCCTAGAGATTTGAACAATATTTGTGGGGTCTTGCTGAATACACTAAGCTTCTCGGAGGCTAATTTAGCCTATCCTCCTTAATGACCGTGAAACTGAACGTTGTTCGATATTTTAACGCCCAGTACACCGATGCTAGTTGTGGCCTTACCGGAAGTGTTTTCGAAGTTTGTGATATGTTATAATTATTTTGTTTAGATGATAAAATAAAAAAACAACTGAAAACAAGTGGTAAACCTTAATACATTTAATTTAAACAAATTAAAATTTTAAAAACGGTGCTTTAAAGTTCAAATACTTAAAATATAGGCATAAATTCAGATTTCATTGGTTTTCTAAAAACAAATTTACAGTAAACAATAAGTAACTTACAATATCATAACTTACGATTAACTTCCTTCAAGACAAGTAGCCTCGTACTTCTCGACTACAATCAACTTAACTAGGATCAATTTAATTGTTGGATTGTATCAAGCTATCTCTAATTAATTGGTGAGCTAGGTTAATACCTACTTAATAAATTAAATATACCGTGGACACTGGACAATGGACATATCACATCACACCGAGTATTGACATCTGACATGATCACAGAACACAGACTATGTAGAATGTCGAATGTAAATTGTCGACATCATATCGACAATAGAGTTGTGATAATTTTATTTATTTAACCACCAACTCCAAGACGGAGGGAGTTGCGATTAATAAAATACCGCTGTGGTCTAAGATCCGGCTGCAGGATTAGTGCGCTCATCTGTTATTTGCTAAAAACTAAATTTTTATGTATATTTATAATTAGGAGAATAATCTACCAGGGTGCCTTTCCCTCGCAATATATTTATAAAAATATTATGTATGTATACAAAATTAGTGATAAGTTTACTAGATTAGAACATACGCACAATGCTAATACTCGGAACAAACTGCAATTTCTCCGTACTAGACTATCTAAAGTTAGTAACTCTTTTTTTGGGAAAAGGGATACTCTTCTTTAATAAAGACCCAGAGACTTTTATCTGTGGCTTTTAATAAATTTAAGAAATGTAAGCTGTGAGTTTTTTTTTTGGGCGGGAACTCCAAAAAGAGCGCGCGTACATTTGAAGTTTTATTAATTTTATTTTAAATTTTAGTTATTTTAGCTTAAAATTTAGTGAAAATATCAGAATTTAGAGGTGGTATCTGGTGGTGGTGACTCCAAGGAGGACTCTGGCGTTGGCGGTGGCGGTGAGCGAAAAGACTCCTATTGACCGTTTTTCAAACCTAACTATAAAAGACTTTATCCCGAAAACTCAGTTAATACTGACTTTAAAGTATTTGTTGAATCTACCAATAAGGATAGACTGGGCAACAAGAGCCCCATATACTTAAATCACATTTTTTCAACTGAAATTAAAGGTGTGACGGCGATTCAAAGAGTGAATGCCAATAAAATTGCAGTTATATTTAAACAATATAATACGGCAAATAACTTTATCAACAATGCATCATTCTTAAAAAAATACGACATGAAAGCTTCCATTCCTGCTGCTCAGATAGAAAAGACAGGAATCATAAGATTCGTTCCCACTAATATTTCAAATAAAGAGTTATACAGTAGGCTAACGTCAATTTATGAAATTATTGCAATCAGAAGATTCACAAAAAAAGTAGGTCATGAATATGTACCTTTACAAACAGTTAGCATCACATTTCTATCCAATATTCTACCAGACAATATTCAATATGATTTATTCTCTTATAGAGTTTTTGATTATATCCCTCCATTACAGCAATGTTTCAAATGTTTCAAGTTTAACCATTCAGCGAAAATATGTAACGGTAAACAAAAATGTTCAATTTGTGGAGGTGAGCACTTATATAAGGAATGCGACAAGCCAACTGAAATCTGTTGTGTTAATTGCAGCAGACCTCATCTAGCTATTTCAAAAGTATGTCCAATTAAAATGAAGAAAATTATGGAAAAAAAGACTAAAATTACTTATGCAAGTGCTACCTTAACTAAACAAATAAATGACAATGACTTTCCACCACTACCAACATCGAAAACACCTGTATATAATAATGTAAATAAATCTGTAAATAAGCCTGTAAATAAGCCTGTAAATAAGCCTGTAAATAAGCCTGTATATAATTCTGTAAATAAACATATAGATAATGTAAATCAAGATATTCAAAATCAAATTGTCTCTAACAATGATGTACTTATGGCCCTTGTACAGACATTGGTGGAGCTAGGCAATAAGGGTGATAATTCACTTACTACAATGAAAACAATTAAGGATATTAATTAAAAATCTAAAATAATGGATCTAGGTCCTACACAGTCTAAGATACGTATTGCTCAATACAACATTCAAAGTGCCAATAGTAAAAGACCCCTGCTCATTCAATTCTTGAAACAACAAAACATTGATATATGCCTACTTAACGAAACGTGGTTCAAAGATAACACATTTAAAATACCAGGTTACAATATCTATAATAAAAATTCAAAGAATAGTCATAATGGCGTGGCAATATTAATTAAACCATACCTCAAGTACAATTTTATTAACACTAGATTCTATGAGGACATTCAAACTGCTGCTCTGAATCTATCAACAGTAAGCGGTAATTTGACTGTTCTTTGTGTTTACTGTCCACCGACTAGTCGTCATATCAGATTAAATAGATTACATAGTATAATTATTAATAATCTACCAAAACCAATATTTGTAAGTGGTGACTTTAATGCTCACCATATAGTATTTGGTTGTTTATCTAGTACGAGTCGAGGCCATAGCTTATTTAATATTATTGATGACTTAGATTTATGCATTTTGAATGATAGTAGTTTTACAACTGTCAACCAACCCAGACGAAATCCTTCTGCTATTGATGTTAGCTTCATCAGTGCTAGTCTTGCATCTATGTGTGAATGGTCTGTACATGACAATGCCATGGGTAGTTATCATTACCCTACAATAACAGAAATATCCTTAACTATTGATAAATATCACATTGGTTCACCAGTAGACAGATTTTTATATAAAAAGGCAGATTGGACTAAATACAACACTCTTTCCAGAACAGTTTTCAATAATTTTATCATAAATTTTGATGACCCAATATTAACTTATAGTGCTTTCTGCTCTTGTTTGGATACATTAAAAACTATGACAATACCTAAACTTTCAAAATCAAACAGTTTCAAAAGTAGATTGCCCACACCCCGGTGGAATGATATTTGTGAACAAAGTGTCATTGCATCTTATAATGCTTTAAAATTATATAGAAGTGTACCATCCATAGAGAATTATATTAATTATAAAAGAAAGGATGCACAGAAAAAAAGAACAATAGCAGAGCAGAAAAAAATTGGTTGGAATAATCTAACTAATACTTTCAGTAGAACAACACCCATTAGTAAGATTTGGAATTTACTTAAAATGTTTAAACGTGTTAAAACTGGCAATAGGTCATGTAGAGATGAATTCATACCAACCTTTTTAGATAACATAACAGATAATAGTAATTTAAGTGAGACTAGTAACCTGAATATTTATTTTAACTTAAACAATGACAATCAAAATTCTAAATTTTTACTTGAACCCTTTACTTGGTCAGAATTTGCAATAAGTTTACAATCTAGACGTAATACAACACCTGGTATGGATGACTACCCTTATCTACTGATTAAAAATTTGGATGAATCAGCTCAAAAAATATTTCTAGACATTCTCAATCTTCTTTGGCTTAACAACTATATTCCACAGGCATGGAAAACACAGTGTGTTATTCCAATACTTAAACCAGACAAAGCACCAGAACTTGCTAGCTCATATAGACCAATATCTTTATCTTCATGTCTTGGCAAAATTTTTGAATCAATGTTAAAAGTGCGTCTTGACTGGTATGTTGAAGCTAATCACATCATTCCCAATGTCCAATATGGCTTTAGACGAGGGCGAAGCTGTGCTGATAGTTTCATCTCTTTAATATCTGATCTGAAACATGGTAAGGAAAATAATTTACATACTGTTTGTATATTCCTTGATGTTCAAGGTGCCTTTGACAGTATAGATCCTGGTATACTTGTGAAAGTTATGTCAGGCCTGGCCGGGACAACTCTGTAAATGGATATATAACTTCTTAAATGAAAGGACAGTGTATATAAAACACAATAATATATTATATGGTCCAAAATCTGCCACGAGAGGCACAATGCAAGGTGCTACCTTATCCCCTTTATTGTATAATATTTACACTAGTGAAATCTGCAACTTCTTAGACAATGTAAACAATAATGTAAATATTTTACAATTTGCTGATGACATTGTTTTGTACAGTAGTAACTATAATTTACAAGTAGCAATAGACAGTATTAATGTAGCTTTATCCCAATTGTTTTATTATTATAATGACTTTTTACATTTAAAAATTAACCCATCCAAGAGCAATGTTATGATATTCAGCAAGGATACACCAATCTATAATGTTATTTATAATGGTGAAATTATAAACAAGGTAACCAGTAAGAAATTTTTAGGAATAGTAATAGATCAGAAATTAAATTTTGAATCACATATTAAACATATTTCCAAAAATGCTTTAAGAGGTCTTAATATTATGAAATGTCTTGCTGGAGTATCATGGGGTGCAGACCCCAAAATAATATCTTTAATATACAAATCGATTGTCAGAAGTCATTTTGATTATAGCTCCTTAGCTTATTTAAATAGTCCACATGTAAATAAACTTGATTTATTACAGAACAAGGCTTTGAGAATAATATCTGGTGCAATGTGCTCAACTCCCATAAGGGCCATGGAAGTTGAGACAAAAGTTATGCCATTAATATTAAGACGACTCTTACTTGCACACAGGTACTGTCTCAAATTACTATCTTCTAATAATATGCAAATAGTTAAAAAGATTGCACCATACCTAGACATTACTCCTTCTTCATTATTAACTGGAATAACTCTTCTCAATAAATATACACCACCTTTGTCCACAATATATCTGGAAATAAATAATAAGTATAAAAAGACCAGACCAGTAACATAGCCAAACAGTCCCTTTGGCTATGTTACTTTAGCAGCTATCACTCCATTTCACATCCAGTAAATATTATCTCAAGTACTATTAATAATAATTCTGATATGATGCAATTCTTGTCACAAAATATTAGATATTACACTATATATACTGATGGCAGCAAAGGAAATAATCACGTTCATGCAGCCTTTTATGATTCAAATGCCAAATTTTCTCAAAGCTTTGTTTTGAATAGATCTTGTTCCATTTTTACTGCAGAGGCTTATGCCGTTTATCAGGCTTTACTGCAAATTAGTGTAATTAATAACTATAAATACTTTTTAATAATAACGGATTCTTTAAGTCTGATAAAGAGTTTAAGTAATGTTTCTGTAAAATATAAAACCAACTATATTTTGTATATTATAAAAGACCTATTGTTGAAATATCATCTTAAGAATGTAAATATATATTTTATGTGGGTGCCTTGCCACATAAAGGCATAACCGGCAATGAAAAAGCTGACAAAGCTGCATGTGAGGCTATAAACAGTATTGACGTTACAGACTCAGTATCCGTTCCTTTTACTGATTATTTTCTAAATATTAAGGAAAACATTTACACTCTGTGGACAGAAATGTGGAAGAAAGACCAGGAAAACAAGAGAAAGTGGTATGGAAGTATCCAAGATAACATACCTGTTAAACCATGGTATGACAAATTGAAATCTAGTGATAGTAGAGATTTCATTACAACAATAAACAGATTGAGATTTGGTCATAATATTGCGCCGTCACACCTAGCAAGACTTGGGATTGTTTCAAACAATCAATGTAATCATTGTCAAGCAGAAGAAGGAACGATCCACCACATTATTTTTGATTGCCAAAGTTTTCTCATTCAAAGACTTGTGCTGGCTAGTGAACTTAGTGTTACCAATGCATATAAGTGTGTCCTCCTCCCGCCCGCCGCTCCTCAACGTTTTACTAAAAGATCCAACATCCTATAAACCTATTTATAATTACATAAAAAATACAATTCAAACAATTTAAGTGATGAAATTTAGTGAAGTGAAGTTAGTGTCGCCAAATTATATGAACATACATATTCCAAATAAGTCAGTCAAGTCATTACCAGGTCATAAAATTATAAAAAAAATATTAAAAAAAAACAATTAAGAAATGTAAGGTCTAAACTCTAGATACCAGGCCATAAACTCCAAAAAAAATATGTATTAAACAAAAGCTATGTAGAAAGGCTTTCTATAAAATTAATGATTATCTAGTTGATAAAAGGGCCTGGGACTAGTGCTAGGCTACTTCTAACTAATTTGCGATATTTGTTTTACAATAAGTAAGAGTACCGAGAGTTTTTACGCCGGCTTTTTCTCTCGGCCTACACCCTCTGTCTTCTTTGCCTATGAGTAGGGATGCCTGCAGTTTCAATTTTAATGACGTGGAATAAGTGATACCTGTATCTTAAGTTCCATAACAAATATATTTTATTTTATAAAATTGTATATAGGTTTCAAACGTACAACATCAGGATTGAAAGTCAATGATTAACCACTGCTCGATCATATAAACGCTTATCTATTTTATTTATCTGTAAGAAATTAAGAAATATTATACCATAAATGACGCCAAACTAAAACAGAGTTATGTAGTTTGGATTATACT
Source organism: Pieris melete (assembly GCA_963693345.1). NCBI lineage: Eukaryota > Metazoa > Arthropoda > Insecta > Lepidoptera > Pieridae > Pieris > Pieris melete. The sequence continues at coordinate 2,591,777 of CAVNZK010000363.1, read as the reverse complement.
TTCCTACTGCACATAAAATCTCACTGAAACTTGGCTCATCGATAAAGCTTCTTAGAAATATTAGTACCTACGTCTTAATGATTGTGACAAAGAATTTTATTAAGATAAACTACATTACAAAGGACCATAATTGAAACCAAGATTCTCATTGGATTTGAATTTGACAAAAGGCTGTTAATACTTACTACTTACTTATTCCCAAAAATCTAATCCGATTCAAGCGTAGTTAAATTTTCTTGGACTGGCCCTTTATGTGACAACCTAGATCTATTGTGCCAAAGTTAGCTTGCCCCAACACGGATATTTATTTCATGCTTATAGATATTTTAAACATCGTAAATACAAAAGTTGTGAATGTAAAGGTATTTAGTGATTAAAATTAATTGGTTTAACAATGCTATCTAGTACCATAATATTATATACACTGGAATTCACCATAACTATAGCTTAGTGAATTATTACAATAAAAAAGGTAATAACATAAAAAGCGCAGCAAATATTTATTTCACAACAAATAACATTCTTAGCACAACAATTTAACTGGAAGTTCCTGAAATCAAATAACAAAATGCCTCATGCTATACACTATAATTTCTTCATCGTTATTAATATTATATTAATTTTGATTTTTCATTTACGTACTTCGTATACGCTGCGAACTATATCTATATATAGAACTATAACTATACTATCTTGTTGCGAACATTTTTAGTTTTTAGTCGTTTAATATTTCCTATATAAAATTATTATTCTACTGAATATTTGGTACCAACTATTTTCACTTTTTAAAAAAAATAATGATGGTCTAAATTTATTACAAAATTGTTTCATAAACAAATCTATATATATAAAAGAAAGTCGTGTTTGTTACAACACTTATAACTCGAGAACGGCTGGACCGATTGCCATGGTTTTTGATTTGTTGGATTTGTTTCCGTCCCGAATAGCAGAATACATCATAAAAACAATGAAAACTCGATATGTGTAATGAATACTTAATCATTACAATAGATACTGATTTGTTTATTACATGTCAAACATTTGTTGTTCAATCCTGTCAAATAGTGTAACAACTATATATTTTTTTGGAGCTTATGGCCTGGTTGCTGAGACTATAATTCTATGATTGTCTATGATTTTTCTTTATTTTTTTTTAATTTTTATTCTCATTCTGTATGTATGTTTTCATCATCATTCATCATAATAAAATACTTTTTTGTTTCTATCTATATAAATATATTATTTTGTATCATTGTTTTACGTTCATCAAAGCCTTAATTAGTTCAGCTTAAAAGTAACACGACATTCATTGACTGTTAGGCGGTACGAAGTTCGCTGGGTCAGCTAGTTATTAATAAATTAAAAACAACTGAATCAGTGTATTTGCAACTAAAGTAGGTACTTATGTCTCTGTTTATTTCAGCGTAAACAAAATTTGTCATAAAGAGAACATCCCTATACAAATTGTGTACACAAAGACTCTTTGCGTAAGACTAAAAAATAAAGACCTAAACTATTCAATTGATAGCCATAAGGTCAAATCATTCATACAAATCTGGGTAGTATAATACACGACTTTACACTCATCTATTTGCGTGAATCATACAATGAGTCACTAACATTACCACCCCTTATGATAATATGCACCACCCCGAAACTTATTTGATTCCACAGAAACGAATGTTTATTGTTGGCATGGTGTGGCGTAATAAAGTAATGAGTCAAAGAATAGGTAAAAATTAATGTTGGTAACTTTTGGATCGAATAGAAATATTTGTAAATATTTCTATTCGCTTGGCTTGTAAGCTATAATAGACAAATATACAGTTGTAGAAGAGAACAAATTCAATTTACAATACATTTAGGAAATTTTCAGAGCTTTATCTCAAACAAACTACAAACATCTAAATACTTAACCGTACCTAAAGGTACTTAGATGTTACATATATTTATATGTTACTAGCGGACCCGACAGAAGTCCTGTCTTAACTATGAATATTGATTTCAAATTGGTATAATTAATTAAAAAATATATCAGAAACAAAGTGTTTATTATTCTAATGCTTTATGTATACAACATTCTTTGTTTGTTTTTCTGGCTCGCATACATATATATTATCAATATAATAACTCCGATCGAAGCATTTATTTTAAACGATATTCATTTTTCTTACATCCTCTTTGACGATATTTGCAGCACGCATTCTGTCAATGTTATGTCAAAAGCCATAAGGTTACATCAAAAAGTTCGAATTGTATGGTGGTTAAGTATTCTTAAATTATCTAATTTTCCGCGCAATTTTTTTCTTTTTTTCTTTTATAAAAACCTTCTGACAATTACAAACACAACAAAAAAAAATCAGACAAATCAGTCAAGCCGTTTTCATGTTATGTCGCGACAACGGAAAACGGGTTTCATTTTTATATATATAGATATATGAATTAGATGTTACATAATTTAAGTTTTTTTTTAATTTACTCGCATATAATAAATATCTGCTTATTATTTCGATAACATCATAGTCATCAAAACTTTTCTGACTCGAATGATTTCACCAAATTTAGGTTGAAAAATCACTTCATTTAGTAACAATTTTTTCAATGTGACTCCTAATAAGATCCTAAACCCTCATTGTAAACTGTCATTATTTTTTACTTTCAAACGTCAAAAAATCACTTGAAAACCCTTCGCGTCTTATAAAGGGTTCCATAAACATGATGTAGTGTCTGCGATCAGGCCTTGAATTGACAATACCTCCCTATTGTTTAGAATTCAAATTATTTGTTTTATGTGCTTCAATGATTATGCCAAACAAGGTCACGTTGATGGCACAACAAAGGTTCAATGATAGATTGGTCTGCAATTGCACTGAAAAATAGCTCACCACTAAAGTGTACTTGAGTACTTAACTAAAGAGGCTGATTTACTAAGAATATATATATATATATATATATAAATATTACAATTACACAGATATTATATTATAAAAATTGACTTCATTCTTTTTATAAACCATGTTATACTTATAAATTACATTATTTTACATATAAAAATCTATTTTAGGCAAAATCCCTATTACACATACATAATCATACTTTATATATAATAATAGCCCGTGTGAAATTTATTTATAAAATTAAAATATCTTAATCCTGAAGTATTGAATAAAATATAATACTAAAAAATATGCAAAATAATCTATGTATAAGTATTACATATATCAACGAAGGTATATATTTTTTATTTGATTTTTGCTTTAGAACTTTTAAAATGTATGCTATAGGATTATAAATTCAATTATTTTAAGTTTTTGTTGAGGTTTATTGAGCGAGAAATCCACTGACGTCTGACGAGGACTTCTAATGGTAATTGCACGAATGCACACTTAATGAAAAAGGGTTTTAATGAACTGACGATATGTGACTGTTCACTGTGGGGTACAAGAATACACCCCAACCTAAACACCACTCTTCGTAGACCCATATATATGTACCAATTATAAACAAAAAGGGATCCTTTAAAATGGCCATTTCATATCATACAATTTATCGGTAAGGGTGTAAATGCTGTACCTTGCTTATTAAAATAACTTTTCATGCTTTGTGTTAGCGTGCCTAGTACCAAAGCAACTCGTAAATATGTTGAAGTTTTATGTCGCGAAACCCGGCTGTGTTTTAATGTGGATAAGCCATTGTTTTCTATAATAATCGAAAAATTATAATAATATGAAAAAAAATTGAGAGTTAATTAAAATACGTATTGTTGGTGAGAGAAACCTAAAGCTCAGTTAGGCCTTTTTTTATTAGAGTGATTACGTATTTATATTTTTATATATGTGTGTTAGTTAAATGTTTAGTAATGTGATGACTTTTCTAATCTAAAAAATCTAAATTGTTCTTTTCTCCCACTTCTCACTTATAAATTTTACAAATCACAAAAAAGCGTACAAAATTATTTAAGGGCGTGGCGTATATTTATATCACTCAGTCAAGGTGCGTTATTCAAAATTGTTTCGTAGTAGTTTGTTTTTTAATTGGAATGTCCCTTTGTTTATATTGTTGAACCCTATGCTACCTGGTATTGAAAGTACTAAGCAGAGGTTAAAACTTTATTTGATAGGATCTTTTTTAGTGCGGCACACGTGTATTAAGTAAAGGGCACCAAAACTAAAATGTGGAAGTTGAAAAGGTAATACAATTGAAATTTTTACTTGCTTTTCTTCTTGTATATATATATATATTATATAAATAAAAATCTTGTGCTGCAGCGCAATACGATAGTATTATTATTTTGTAAATATGTATAACAATATTATAATAATAATAGTCGTTCATTTGTGATTTAAAAAATGAGTATAACAATAAAAAATTTAATTAAAAATTATAAAATTTCTAATGATTTAAGGTTTATTTATCTGGATTGTTTTTTGGTTCTATGTAAAGTTATTTAGGTTTATGTATGGATCAAAATTAATTTTAAATGATTTTATTATGTACGTCTTATCTTGGTTTATATAAGAAAAAGCTATCGGTAATTATTTGCATTATATGTATTAGTAGTATTAGCCGAGAAGTATTAGTCTAGTGGTTAGACTCGAGTCTTTTAAACCTGAGGCCGTGCTTTCTGAGGCCGTGCTTTCTAAGCCCGTGTCTGTTGCAATGGACTTTCGATTCATTTGCATTTCATTTCATTATATTTGTCCTTAGGATATAGTCATGAGAAAATCTAAGACTGAACATTGATAAATTTGATTATTTTTGAACAATTCATGAATAAGGAATTGTTAGACTTTGGTGAAAGAGATGAAAAGTATAATTTTTCAGCCAAACACAAATCTATACAGACGTTCCTTGTAAATCGATAAAAAGTAAAAACCGAAACTATTCATATGAATTGACAATAAAATTTTTATAATTTATAGGTCGATTTATGTAACATTTTTTTAATAATAATATATAATAAGTTGTATTTTATATTACAATTAGTTAATTCTTATTCATCGTTCCTTAGGTACAAATAACTTCTATTTACTACCCCCAACACGTGACTCACTGTATAGGAGGTTGCGTGTTTAAATGCATTTCAAACGACCACAATAACCAGACCCCTCGGTCCTTAGATGTGCTGAACGATTTCATTTAATAACTACGTAAACAAACCCTTAAGCGGAGATCAAATAAATCGGTAAAGTTGTAATAGGGCTGTACTGCGTGCGTCTTAATTTTAATGATTGTTTGTATGAGTCATGATAAATAAATTGAATTAGTATATTATCAACTTTCATTGTTGTTGTCATGTAAATATTGAATAGCCAGAATCAATCGAATAAAAGGCATTAAAGATACACATCAGAATGAGCCCATTAGACTAAAATTGGGCTAGCTGATGGCGACGTGTATCTCGTTCGTATGTAATATTAAATTTCTCATGTAAATAAAAAATACTTTTTGTAATGAGAAATAAAGTTCTTTGTACATTATATTTTTACGAAAATATATCTGCTCTTCCACCCGCGTTAATACGGTCTATTATACGGTATGTTCTATGACTTCCTCGGCAATTTTAAAAAACAAAGCAAACAGGCAAATACCTCTTCAGCTTCATTAAGATTTTAAATATTAACCTGAGCGGCTAAGTCAGGGTTGCGAGACATACAGGAGTAGACCAGCCCTGCGATTCTGTAACTCACTTTTCGAACTCACACAGCGGTTGTCGCATCGGCGGTCGCTCTGAAGTCAGTCGTGAAGCAGTCATTTTATGATTTGGAATTCTGATAAACAATAAACTACAAGCTCCCACCTTTTCCGCGAAAACCGCTGTGTGAGTTCGAAAAGTGACTAACAGAATCGCAGGGCAGCATCACATCCGCTGAGGAACTGTTTCGACTAGCGCAAGATGCTCGGCAGTTAAACTAATTCAAACCTTAGGGAAACTTATAATAACTTATATATACTTTGCCTTAAACGTTAAGTGATTTTTTTATCCGCAATGTATCCGGTGTTACATACTTTAACGGAAAGTATCACGGAAATTTTTGATATCATCTTCTACAAAACTAAGTAGGCCAATTTGTCCTATTGAATAGTCAATAGCTTCCGCAGCGTACGCAATATTTTTCTCATACTTAAGGTTACATCGAAGAACATTTGAAAACAATGGATCCTGAATCACTTCTCATTACCATCAGCCTCCGCTTAACAGTGCCCATTTGTACTCCTCGGCCATACTTGTGTGAACACGTTAGCCCCGTCTCACTTCCCTTGGACAAGCCAAAAAGCTGGGGCGGCCGCAGAGCAGGCGGAAAATAATAAACGGCTCAAATATACTCAAACTTAAAACACTTTATTCATATAGGTAACCAAGTACACGTATGAACGTCAACAGAAAAGATGTTAAATTGATTCTAAATGTACATTTACTACCAGTTCGCAAGTCAAGGGCGTAGAGCGGGCAAGAACTGAGTCATACAAATTTGTAGACAGAGCAGCCTAAAATATTTGAATTGGAGCAAATCATCCCAAGGATTACAATGTTTTAAACAATAGTCCAATTAAAAAAAGCTTATTTGATTAACTTATGCTTAACGAGAGTATATAAGAGTCTTTCCTCCCACTCCGATTCTGTCGCGTAGGAGTAGAGACGTTTAGGCCATGTGGTTCAAGTGTCCAGGTGCTAATTAAAGAATTTAGGTGGGCGCCTGGTAGATAGTACCGGTGACCCCAGAGCTAGTGCTTTCCTCGCTCAACGAATAATTAACGCAATACAGCGAGGAAATGCTACCAGCGTCAAAGCAGCGTACACTGACACAGGGACGAAACTAAAAAAAAAATTTTTTTCATTACCTTACCTAGTACTAATATATTATGACTCATCTTTTATGTACTATGTATGAAATTAAAGATTCTAATTGTGAATCAGATCATCCATTAGTTTTGGGGCCATGCAAACAAGCAATCAAACCTTTTCTCTTAATAATATTAGTGTAAATTTTGTGTCAACCACAAAGTATTCCAATAAAATAATTATTAACAGTAGGCGAATTTTTATCTTTTACGCTTAGTAGTATTTTTTTTACAAAGGACATAACAAAAAAATGCCAACGCGAATTAGTTCCGGTTCGGATCAAGTCAACTTTCGTAAATCGTGATATCAGGATCACCAATTCTTAATAATTATACATTTGGGAAAATTGCAAAATGCGTTTGTATCTACACTATGTTTGAGTTAATTAACTCTTTGTATTTAAATAACATTTTGTTTCAGCCATAGTATGCTCTTGAGACTGTTTTACTGCTTTTTTATCATCAAAGAAGCCTTTTGCACAGATCCAGGTATTTCATTTCTTTTATCCCTGTTGTTATTGCCACTTCCATAGGGCGATGTGAAGTGCCTTACGTTTGCTATTTAAGGCAAAATTACATAAGATTTAGAAATTAATTTATATAATTTCGTTCAGAAGTGGTCGTGCTGCGAGCAGTGCGTGGCAGGGATGCTCTTCTGCCCTGTGGCCAGGGAAAAGTGTTTCTAGATGGCCCAGACTCTTACGTACTCTGGCTGAAAAATGACAGAGATTTTCTGTATCGATTTCCTAATGAAGATTCTGAGAGAAGGTAAACGATATAATATGATTTTCTTAACTTTTCACTCAAGCGCTTTCACTTTCAACGTGAATTCCACGCCTTAGCGTAATATCACCAATAGGGGAATATTGGTTACGGAGAAACAACGTTGTATTACAAGACTATATCCAGTTAAAAAATGAACTGCACTTCCGAACGAATTTATCAATAATCTTATAAAAAACAGAACAGATACAGGAGCATTTTGTCAATTGTTCCACGGACTTCGCTTCCCATTGGCTGTATAAAATATATATAAACTTCACACCTATGTCCAAGTTGGACAGGAAGGTATCTAGAATATTTAGCATAATGTTTTTGCAGGTTAATAAATCGAGATCGCATCTACGGTACATCGTGCGACACTGGGGCATGTTACGATGATACTTCATTACTCCTGAAAAGGGTCACTGAGGCAGATAGTGGAATATACAGGTGTAGGGTTCATTACCAAGCTTCTCCATCTCTTGATTTTGTCATTGATATAAGGTTGGTGGGTAAGTAGCGTTTTTGTCTTACCATTTAGCACTTTTAACAAGTCTTACGTCAATACGATACTGATATAAGTAGTGTATTCATACAATACTATTTATATAACTTTGATATCTGATGCCTGTTTTCAATCTTCACTGTCTTTCTATTCGATTAAAGTAATATAATTATAGATATTTTGACGTTGTGTATAATTTATGAAAAACTAAATTAAGCGTTAATTTCGAAACAAAACCATTAATTTTCATACTAAGTTACATTATATGCTAGTAACTTATGTATATAAGTAGGAACGTATGGCTTCTACTTTTTCGGCGAGGACTACTATATATAAAAATAAATTATTGTATAATTGCTATTATTATTAATCAAAAAACTTGATGATTGCTTTTTACGAAAACGAAAAAGCGAGAGACGTTATAGTTAATATGAATGAACTTATAGATTCGCCGGGGTTGCCTCGAATAATCAATGAAGCCGGCGATGAAATAAAGAGGGGCTACGTGGGACCACTGAGCCTAGGGTCCGATTTGACTTTAATTTGTGAAGTTGATGATGGTAAGTTATTTTATAACAACGTAACGGAATAATATAATATAAGCAAATGTTATTAAAACAAAATGTTTATTAAGTATATAACTCGCTTTCATAGTATTGAATCTGGAGGCTTCGATTTCACAAACAAACAATTCACAAGCTACTATCAACAGATACCCAAATTACTTTAAGTGTAAAAGAATTCGTAGTCCAAACTAGAGCCTGATCACTACGGTAGTATATTTATCCTATCGCGTGGAAATTTAACCAATAAAAGTCACCTAACTTTAACGCCATTGGTAGGTATGTAAGAATACATACCTACCAATGGCGCTACAACCTTTTAGGTCTCGGCCTCAGAATCTGTTCCGTGACCTAATAGGCATGTAGCCTGACTCATGTCGACTTTGCTTATGCATGCCGGTTTCCTCGCGATGTTTATTGTTTTCCTTCATCGTACGAGAAAGTATTAAAAGCCCACATAGACTGCACAGCCGAAGATCGTACCTACCAACCCACATCCTTGTCCTTAATAAAGTCAATTAATTAGTATCAATCAAGGAATATATAAATAATAGTTCGGTTCAAAGATAATTTATATCGCAAAGAATTACATTCACTTGAGAAAATTTAAATTTATATTAGGTAAGTTGACAACCGCGTGTTATGTGTGTTATTTTATATATATATAAAAAATAATATTTCTTGGTCTTGAAATATTAAAATAACTATGTAATTTCGGGTAAAATTGAATCACAAGTAAGAAAGAAAGAAGAAACAAAAATAAGAATATGTACAATACTTTTTACAAAAGTGGAGAAATATGGCCTATGGTTGTAACAACAAGTACAATTGCCCTGTTATGTAAAAAGAACCTTCATTCTCCAAAACTGCGTATGTAACTAAAATGAAACAATCAAACCGAAAAAGACTTTTAATATGCGTCATAATGTTATACACTATTTTCGAAAACAGACCAACCAGACACTCTAGTCTACTGGCGTCGGAACGGAGTGATAAAAGAGCGAGCCCATACTATACGTCCTGGAGTACTTCGAGCTGATGTACACGTCCACAACGCAACCCGAGATGAGCTTGACGCGCATTACGAGTGCCTTGCCCAAAACGCCGACGTCACAGAGCCGCTAAGCGCAAGCGTAGTCGTCAAAATGTATTGTGAGTTCTAATTATTTTTCTTTTAGTAGTAGTAATAGTTATTTTTCTAGTAGTAGTAGTAAACGTAGTTTATATATAAGTTTTAAGGGTATTAATTTAATACGTACGTACGTACGTAATTTATTTGATTAAAAATATTTATTTGTTCGCCTTATTTTGAATGAATATCGAAAAAACACCCTAATTTTCAATCGAAAATTCTGACGTCAAAATTTCAGCTTTTTTCAAAGGAAGGGTTGGTGTGCTTTCAGTTCGTTGAAATCTCTACTTTCCTATGGTAAAAAAATATATATATGTTACCATAGTAAATCTTCTCAGAAAACGCAAAAAATCGTATGCAGTAACGCCCAGACCTGTCATCCCCTTCCTTACTTCTCTATGAAATACGAAAATGTTAGCCCATCTAAAGGCTAAACTTTTTTTTTAGGTCACTCAGGTATATATAAGTTATCTTAAAATAGTAATAAATAGGCATCTGATTATAATTTAAAGAAGATTCATAGAGAAGTAGGGAAGGGTATGACGGGTCTGGGCGTTACTGCATACGATGTTTTGCATTTTCTGAGAAGATTTTCTATGGTAATATATATATATTTTTTTTTACCATAGGAAAGTAGAGATTTCAACGAACTGAAAGCACACCAACTTTTTGAAAAAAGCTGAAATTTTGACGTCAGAATTTTCGATTGAAAATTAGGGTGCTTTTTCGATATTAATTCAAAATAAGGTGAAAAAATAAATATTTTTAATCAAATAAATTACAGTATATTTGGGACATAATAAGGTAAGTTTTCACCAAATTTCGTTTAAAAAAATAAATTTTTGTAAAAGATAAAAATAAAAAACCAAAAACTTGGTTTTTTTAATTTTTCACACCAATTTTGAGGTTATGTGAAAAATGTGTTAATACCAAAGTTTTAGATCTTTTTATTACCTACAACTTTGCCATTTAACTTTCTTCGATAGGACTTTTAGTTTTGCCGGAAATCGAGGTAAACCGTTTTTTACCCTTAAAACTCCCCCCCCTTCCCCTTCCCGACCTCAGATCGACCGTAATTTATTTTTCCTTTCATTTTGATCATATTCCCCTGCTTTTCTAATGGGTTTCATCCTACTGTAATTTTTTTTGGTTTCAAAAATTATCGGCACTGGTCTACTATTTATAGTTGTTTATTGAGTGTATTCAAGATAATATTAAGTGATACGATATAACATTTTTTCAAATCATAAATATTTCTTTACTTTGGACCCCACTGTGAAAAAAATTACTCCACCGAAAAGTGTCTCTGTACTACAAGTTTTGGCGCATTTAATAGGGATTCTGAAAAGGTATTACACGTGGCTATGAGAGTCTAATATCTTTCTTGGAAGAATTACAAACAACGATTGTGAAATAATAATTGTATTAAAACAATTGTCCAATTTTTTGAATTTAGTCCGATTCACACAGTACTGATCACAGGTAGGTAAATAATCTATCATAAGTCCGAATCGTTGTTGTTTTTTCGTCCTAGAAAGATTTTAGAGCAACTCATGGCCATGTGTAATACCTTTTCAGAATCCATAATAAATGCGCCAAAACTTGTAATACAGGGTCACTTTTCGGGAGAGTAATTTTTTTTCACAGTGGGGTCCGAAGTAAACAAAAAGTTTTGATTTGAAAAAAAAATTATATCGTATAACTTAATATTATCTTCAACACACTCAATAAACAACTATAAATAGTATGTGGTAAGCAAGAACTCATCAGTACCAATCTAGTGGATATTATGAAAAAGATACAGGATGTAGATTTTATCGAATTTTAATAAGAATTAGTAAAAAAAAGTCAATTTTCTTATTAAACGCAAAATAAATCATAACTCTGCAGGGGTTGACCTTAGAGACACAACACTTGACAGAGAGAACAATTTTTTGCCGCTGATGACCTCATCTATCCCCTATTTGCGTTTGATCCACGACTTTTTGGCCACCCTGTATATTAAAAATGTTTTCGAATATTGCATTTTGTTTATTTTATAAATCAAATTTTAGTGCCGCCTATTAATGTGGAAATTCGTTTAAACAACAACTTTGACTTCGAGGCGGGTCAGCCACGTGTTGTGGATTGTGTGATTGTCGGGTGTGTCCCACCACCATCAATAACATGGCACCTTGGAGACGTTCTACTAAGACCTAGTGTTCACAAGGTAAACAAAATTGTATAAATCGTCAAACTTTCTATTATATCAGAGAAATTTCTATTTCCATGGTTTTAACTAAAGAAGAAGATTAAAAGATACGAATAAGTAATTAGGATAAGTTTAGATCGTTATTTACTGAAATACTGATTTCTGGGGATGGTATTGGTCTATCCTTTTCTCACTTTAATATTAACTCCTTATAATATATTGTGTGTTTCGTACCGTATAAGGAATCTTTTTTCCCCTCTGTATTTCTAAAAACGTAAAGTTCAAGATCATCTATACTCCAAACAAAACATCACCCGTTATATATTTGTTATGGTTTATGACTCAGAACTTTATAAAACGATTAATGATACAACCACTTTTAAAAACTTTCAATACACTCTATGACGTAGCTGCGTAAATTTTTGAGAAGGCGTTATTTTTCTCAATAAGTGATTTTTACACTCATCTTTAAAATACTTCAAGTATGATTAGTTGCTTGTTCACTAACTTAGTTTTTTACATGTGTTCAATCTGTGTACAGTGTAAACACTTTCAAAGAAACGAATAACTTTCTATAACGTAGAAATGAGTTAAATTTATTTGGTTTAACCCGATACCCATACATTAATTACTCACTTCGTATAACGACAGTTTGAAACATAGGTCGTTTCCTTGTTAAAATAGAATTGTTAACTACTTATATGTAGTAAAAATACAACGGATGTTTCTCAGTCACAATTTGTACATGCGACGTTTCCGTTTTGTGAGAAACGAAAGGAAATATCGTAATAGTAGGTAGTTATGTTATACAAAAGACAACGCGCGGCGCAAGCGCCATCCCCTGCCCTGTCCCACTTACCTTTTTTGACCATTCAATCGATTTCACACCGAGACCGAAATTGGTTATGCGCAGGTGCCGACCTTCAGACGCCGTATTAATCCTGTCTTATGAATAAAAAAGTTGTAATATGAAACAGCACAATCGAATTTAATTGTGATGTGATAGTTGTAGTATCTTCTGTACCTAAGAGTTGAAACACCTATAATTATAAGAAATAAATATCAAATTAAGTATTCTTAGTGATCAGAACTAAACCGTTTAGTTTATCTTGATCAGGAACTGCATGATGGAAACTACACTGTGTCTTCTTTAACACTGGCGCCGTCACTTCGGAACACCAAACATGACCTCGTCTGTCGCGCACACAATTCTCATTTACCGAACGGAGTATTTGAAGACAAAGTCACATTGAATGTTGGATGTAAGACTACTTATCTATATTATTATTATAAATAGGTGAAATATGTTATAATGTTTGACAGTCACGTTATTTCCAAGTGTCGTATATAAATAACCTGAAATGTACTAAGGCTTTGTCATGTTTCTTACAATCCGATTCGACATACGTTGTCCTGTACACACTGTAAGGTTCATGAGTATCAGCAGTAGCCTATATTAACATATAAATGCATATTTAATTATATTATTCCATACCGCCGTTTTTAAGGCTTGACTTTTTATAAAATAAAAAAAAATTAAGTCGTAAACTACGTATGTCGGTTGTAATTTTGATTAAGGAATACATGGATATTACACTGTATTGATATGATTTTATTGAGTAAAGAATTTACTTTAAGTGTTTTTTTTAGTTCGCCCCTTATGTATTTCAACAAGGGAAGAAACTATAGGAGCTGTGGAGCGAGAAGCTGAAACTTTGGTTTGCGTTGTTGAAGCATCACCGGAACCTTTACAGTTTAGTTGGACCTTTGCGGACTCTAGAACACTATACACTAGTGTGAAGGTAACTCACGAATATTATTATAGCAGTGTCGGCTAATGGTTTCATCATCATTTCATCCCTGAGGTCGTAGGTTCGATGCCCGGCTGTGCACCAATGGGCTTACGAACTAGCTCGCACGCTGTAGGCAGGTTTAAACATAATGGGTGTGCGAACTGTCAATACACGACTTCTCCCAAAATACTAATTTTTATTATATTTAAGTGTTTTTTATTGTTATTACTTGTTATTTATTTCTTATTTATACATAACTTAGTGTATTAAGTATATTGTTGCAAAATATTACAGTGATATAGTGATTATAAAGTGTAATAAACGGTGTCAGTAACAGCTGTGTACTAGGTAACGTACTTAATTCGAATCGTTGTCATCCAAATTCGGTAATTTGTATTTCTTTTTCAATACGAATAAATAGTGTAAATAAGTAAATTGAAACAAATAAGTATTTATTACAATACTAATAATCTCGCGAACTTACATTCACACTGCCCCTGTGTAGATACCTATTGTCAATCTTTGTTAAGTCAAGTAATTTAAATCATAAACAATGACTACTCGTAGTGCTAAGAGTCGCCAGTTGGAAAGCCAACTCCAACTCGCGCTCCAAGAACTCAAAAAGTACAAGGAGCAGTGTGATCAATTAATTGTTGAAAGGAATGACAACGAAATCGAGACGTTGAAGGTTATTAATAGGAATACTTTACTGAAAACTGAGATGACACAGCTTCACAATCTTTGCTTGGAGGCACAGGAGGAAAGAGACCGTCTTAAAAGACAAACAGGCAACTTTGACCGCTGTGCCATTGAATATGAGGACAATTTAAAAACCATGTCGGAACTGTGCCTATGAAACAATTGAACAGCTTAAATTAAATATTAACAAATTAGAGTCTTCTCATACACAAAGTTTGTATGAAGAACTGGTCATCTCAAATCTAGGTAAAGACTGTATTAGGTCCACTGCAACAATTGACTTGACAGGTGATGACTCTGTGTCACATACATCAACTCAATTCAATTGTAACAGCAAAAACAAATTAAAGAAATATATTAAATTGCAAAAATTCATTAAAAAAACTAAAAAATTAATAAATGGAAATAATATTTACAAAAATCATATAAACCTATCAAAATAAATACCTGTTACAAAATATTTTGTTTTGTCTATGTGAACTATACATGTGAGGTTACATATACGTACGTAGGTATACATTAGTTAGACAAAAATAAAAACACATACAGGCTGATAATTTTATTTATATAGTAGTCAAGTTTAAATTGCTTATTGTAAAGTTTCACACCAGGTCTTTATCTTATTTTACCTATTACAGAATACAGACAAAGAAAAGCTATCATAGTATTATTAATTAAACACAAACAGATGTTTAAGATATGTGCTTGTACAAATTTACTTATATTAAATCTAGTCCTTAACCTACAGCAAATTAATACTATATTCTATCTAATGATTCCAACATAACGATACTGTTTCCTCGGATAACCTGTAAAGAGAGGAGGCTTTTAATACACAAGCATTGCATATATATTAATATTTAGAATTCTCTTAAAAAGCAAAGGGTTGAAAAGATAATATTATTTCAATTTTGTTATGATATACACATATAATACTGAAAATATATCTTAAAATTATGTTGTGGCTTTTAAATGCGATGAAGACAGACTTAAACTGCGTTTATATAATATTGTACATACCACCATGCCTATATTGTTTCGCTGGCCATCTTTTGTTTCTTCTACGGATTCATCAAGTACCAAATTCATAAACGGATCAAATCCTCGAAGAACACCGGTGACTGCCCGCCCAGCGTTTAGCTTTAATGACAATTTCTTGTCCATAAATCTGGAGATACAACAAAACAAATGTAAATCAATCTGAAAACGGGCATGATAGATGCAAGTAACAGATTAAAAGTAAGAAACATTCAAATACATAAACTGTTTAAATATTTAAGGTTATGCTTATGGCTACTCATAACTTACTTTTTTAATTCTGGTGGATGTGCTTTCGACATATTAGTAGTTTGAAGTAATAGGATTATTGATGTCGATAATTGATAACAATATTACAATACAAACTTATTGCAATTGTAAAGTAAAGAAAACAATGACGCCAATCGCTTGTTTGAGCAAATTTTTTTTTTTTTTTTTTGGAGTTTATGGCCTGGTATCTAGACCTTTAGGCCAAGTCTTGAGTATTTTTATTCGGTTTGTTATAATTTCCCCACTGTATTTTTGATGAATTTATATAGAGGCACGTAATTTGTTTGAGCAAATAATTTCACAGGTCACAGACTACAAAAATTAGTGATCACACTTCACAGTTCAGTCAACATTCTTGACTTTAGTTTTATAAACCGGCAGCAACTACAGACTATGGAATATAAAATATAATAGACATCGAAAAAGAGTGCATTTAGGGAATTTAGTAATAATAGAAACATAATTTCAGTATTTAGTTATTTGAACAAACTTAGCTTTGTCTACTATAAAAAAAAAAGGGTGCGTGTACTTATGTACGCGCGTAAGAAGTTATACTTCTTTGGCATTATTAAAAATAGTTTTTGATTGCATGCAAATAATTAATTACAATTAAATAATCAAAGACTGGAAAAGGAGTCATTAAAGTCAATAAAGTTCAGTTTACATTTGAAAAATTAAATAAATAAATATTTATTATTATTCTCTTACATTAAACAAATAAAACCCTATTTATCTTTAAAACATTTTTATTTCATTATACTATTTATTTTTAAGTGACTCTAATGTCTTCATCAGAATTTTGGTTGTAATTTTAAATTAATCATTACTTGGTTGTGCATCTACGAGGCTTCTCCAAAACTAAAACTACTACTTGCTTTCTGCAACAAATAAGAGAATATTAATTTAAGCTCTGTCCATGCAAAACTTAAAAATTTTTATAATTCATATTATAAAATTTTTAACACATTTATATTAATATAATTATATAAATGTGTTAATAATATAATTTGTAGCACATGCTACAGACCTGGACAGCAACTTTCTTTTATTCTATTTAGAGATAGAGATAATTTAAATATAATACCGGTGTCTTCCTTGTAGGTTTCTTTTGAATTGTTTGGGGATTCTTGTTGATCAGTTTGACATGATTTTCTTTAACCTTTCTTTAATCCTACAAAATAATGAAATTGTTAAGTTATGTTGTCACTGTTGTGCACACCTTTGTTTGGCTTTTTTAGTATTCAAGTTATGTCAAAACTGATTTATTACCTAGTCTTTGTTGGCTTTATTTGCTTTTGGGATAGCAATTGTTTCCAAAATGATTTTATTTGTAATATCCTGAAATATATAAATAACATCTATTAATTTAAGTGTCATGGTGAGTGGTTCGCACTCAGGTATTAAGGTGTATTATACCCACTGTCCATTATAAGTGGGAATGGGCTCACTTCTGGCTGGACAGAGTTTCGGTACTACAAGAGCAACATGGATGTTTTGAGGTATTACAATATCTCTAACTACCCTGTAGGGGAATAAAGTATGTGCCTATGCTTGAGAGGTTGAGCCTTGAACATCACCATCATATTTATAATTAACATTCCTACCTTGACACCATCACAATCAAATTCATTGAAATCTACTTCAAACCGTTGCGGTATCATCTCTGCCATATCCATTGTGTCTGGAGAAGGTGATGGTGGCTTTGTTCCACCTCTAGTTTTTGATGTTTCACGGCGATAAGATGAGAACTCTTTTTTTTTATTCAATTTAGTGCACTTCCACTGAAATTGTTTTTTGTCTCTTGTCCTTATATTTGCTAGATTAAATCTGAAAAATTACATGTTTTGATTAAATAATGTAATCATTTTTTTGAGATGCAGGTACTTATTAAAATGTTTACTTCTCTGTAATATCGCTCCAAGCCTTCATTTTCTCCTGATTAGTATTCGTGCTTAAATCTTTGTTCTCAATTATTGATATATAGGGTCGTAGAATATTTCTAAAAAGTTGCTGTAACAAACGCAATAAACAAAAGCAATGAATAATGGTTCATGTTTCAGTTTTAATCAACAATAATACTCGATAATACATACGGATAGAAGTTAGCTTATATTCTATTTCTTTTGTAGATTGCGCACGCTATACGGCTATAATCACGACTCCGAATTTTGTGTCATAGGTGCGCGCGCATCGTAAAATTTCACTCTCATCAAATTTTCATAACGCGCCTAAAGAAGTATAACTTCAAAAATATAAAAATGTTTTAAATCAATGTAAAATATTTTCAAGTGAGGTTGAATCAGTAAAGAATAAATATGAAACTGACATTCTCACATTAAATTCTAGGATTACAAGTCTTCATAATTCTCTTGAAGATATGACAGATAAATATAGTTGTGCCCAGCAACAAATGGGGGAGCACATATTGGCCATGGATGAGGTTCTGCTACTGTCTCAATACAATGAACAACGCTTCTTGTCATTTACCAACAATTGCCAGTGTTGTTTTAATGGGACAAATGCGGAGCCTCCATTGTTATCATGTGAGCCCAGTGTGCAGAGTGACAGTTTCATAGAAAAAGTCAGTGTAAATAAGAGTGAAATTCTGTTATTTAGTGATGATATAGGGAAAAATATTGGTACTAAATTATATCAGTCCTCCGGCAAAATTGTAACAAATCATTGTATGCCCGGAGCCACCCCTGTAACCATTTTCAACAAAGTCTTGTGTGGAAATTACACAAATAACACAACTTTAATATTGCTTTTTGGGAGAAGGGGAAATGTAATTATAAACGGGGAGGAATTGAATCTGGATGATACAACTGTATTTCTCGGAATCACCATGGATTCAAAACTTCAGTGGTCCCCTCATATTAACGGATTGGCGAAGAGACTTAGTTCTGCAGCCTACGCGGTTAAAAAAATTCGCTCACTAACTGATGTCGATACAGCTAGACTTGTTTATTTTAGTTACTTTCATAGCTTAATGACTTATGGCTTATTATTATGGGGTCATGCTGCTGATGTCGAAACTATATTCATCCTGCAGAAAAGGGCTATTCGTGCAATCTATAATTTAAAATGTAGGGAATCTCTTAGAGAAAAATTCAAGGAAATTAATATACTTACCTTTCCCTCGCAATATATTTATGAAAATATTATGTATGTATACAAAATAGTGATAAGTTTACTAGAATAGAACATACGCACAATGTTAATACACGGAACAAACGCAGGCTGCAATTTCCCCGTACTAGACTATCTAAAGTTAGTAATTCTTTTTTGGGGAAAGGGATACTCTTCTTTAATAAAATCTCAGAGGCTTTTTTATCACTGCCTTTCAATAAATTTAAGAAATGTGTTAAAGAAAGGCTGTGTAAAAAGGCTTACTATAAAGTCAACGATTATCTAGTTGATAAAATGGCCTGGGACTAGTGCTAGACAGGCTACTTCTAATTAATTTGCGATATTTGTTTTAAATAAGTGTTGTTTGACGATTTGCTGTTTTAAAAGAGTACCGAGAGTTTTTTACGCCGGTTTTTTCTCTCGGCCTACACCCTCTGTTTTCTTTGCCGATGAGTAGGGATGCCTTCAAATTTAATGACGTGGAATAAGTGATACATGTATCTTATGTTCCAAAATAAACATATTTTATTTTATTTTTTTATTTTTTTTGAACATTGGAGGTAACCTACATGCCTTAGACCCAAAAAGTCAACGGCCTGTGTCAGGCACGGAAGACTGATCACGAACTTGCGTATTAAGAAAAATTAAGGATCACGAAAGAGATACACTAAATGTTTCAATGACAAGCTTTTAGGCATATTCATCATTGGTCTTTCGTCTGTATAAAAAACGAATGAATGCGTTTATCTTGAAGTCATTTATTTAACTTACTTGAACCAAAATGAAGCGGTAGAAATTTCTATTTTAAAATTGGTTTAGCCCGGATATATATTGTATATAAGACAAACAATATTATTTATTGCTTTATTAAAAGTTTAGGCTGATCTCTAAAGGAAATTGATCACTGAAACACACAATGTTACGGTAACGTCACACATCACTGTATGGTTGTTTTAATTTTATTCCCCCATTTTACAGAAGCTACCAGGTCATACACACAGGTACTCATCTACATTGACCTGGCTTCCTAGGGAGAGTGATATTGGTATTCTGCTGTGCCGGGCGACGAACGCGTTTGGGGAACAAAAACGTCCTTGCTCATATACTATATCAGAAGGCGGCCCACCAAGGGCACCTGATTGCGTCGTACTACGCTCTTATCCACACGCCATCCGTATCCACTGCCAAAAAGGTACTATTAACAAGGCAATTTTTTTTAGGATAGAAGTGACATTCACGATTGGGCACACGATTGAAAACAATATGGAAATGCTCACGTGATTTACGAACATTTGATTTGTGTTATTAAATCACGCCTACCGCGAAGTATGTTGTCCAGAGCGTATATTAAATGATCGCTTGTGATAATCAGTAATCATGAATTGGCTTCTAATTCCTATTACGTACCGCATAATTCATTAATTTACTACTCAATTTCGTAATGAAATGAAAACGTTCGATCAAAAATCGCACTGAGGCCAACGTAATTTTAACTTATTATAATTTTTTATCATAATTATTATTTCTATACAGTTTTCTTAATGTAGTTTATTATGTACTAGCGACCCGCCCCGGCTTCGCACGGATGCAATGCTGCCCTGCGATTCTGTAACTCACTTCACGAACTCACACAGCGGTTTTCGCATCGACGGTCGCTCTCAAATCAGTCGTGAAGCAGTCATTTTATGATTTGGCATTCTGAAAAGGTGGGAGCTTGTAGTTTATTGTTTATCAGAATGCCAAATCATAAAATGACTGCTTCACGACTGATTTGAGAGCGACCGCCGATGCGAAAACCGCTGTGTGAGTTCGTGAAGTGAGTTACAGAATCGCAGGGCTGATACTAAATTCAAAGTATAATAGTAGTATATCTCTCTATAAAGTATAGAGAGAACCGCGGCCTCCGACGCGCTGCGTCCCGCAATTTTTAAATTTGTAATATCTTCGAAATATTCATTTAAATCATATGCTGTAAAGGGTCATATAGATCTATATTAAATGAACAATGTATTCAAGGTATTTAATTGGTTAAGGATTAATGCTGTATTGGTTAAAATCGCTTCGAAAATTAGCCATTATTTGTCGTAAAAAGTAAATGACAAAAAAAAATTATTGTGGGTTATCCATAAGAGATAGACATATACCATCACGGACTTTTCTGTAGACCTTTTCAATGTGTACAATACTTAGTACATTATTTTGATAAAACTCGTAGGGTTCAGCCTGCGTTTGCAATGTAAGCGGAAAAAATGTAATTATTTACGACATCACATTACAAACCTCAAAAATAACAGTACTACGTAGTATACATATAAACCTTCCTCTTGAATCACTCTATCTATTAAAAAAACCGCATCAAAACCCATTGTGTAGTTTCAAAGATTTAGGCATACAAAGGGACATAGGGACAGAGAAAGCGACTTTGTTTTATACTATGTAGTGATAGTGATAACACACACGGCTGGACCTTTTATAATAAATAAAATAATAAACAAAAAATAATGTAGCAATCTAAAGGTAAAGAATTATTGAGAACGATTCAGCATTTTTGAGTTAAAGGCTTTGAGTACAAAAATACAATATTATTTATAATATTAGTAATAATGTGTTAACCTTTCCAAACTTTTTTTATTTTTTTCTTTAAGGTTGGGATGGAGGTAGAACGCAAACTGTGTACTTAGAACTGCTGAACGCGGACGGTACCTTAGTCCACAATATTTCAAATACCGCTGGACAATTTCAACTCCCTGATATAGAAGATGAAAGAAATTTAACAGCTGTAGTGTACGCCGCAAATTCTAGAGGGCGAAGTGTACCCAAAACATTACATCTGCAGACAATAACACCTATTAGTGCGTCAGGTAGCATTTTGTTCTACATATTTGAAAGTGCCTTGCGATTCTGTAACTCACTTTTCGAACTCAGTAAAAAAGCAGTCATTTTACGATTTGGAATTCCGATAGGGAGCTTGTAGTTTATTGTTTATCAGAATGCCAAATCGTAAAATGACTGCTTCATGACTGATTTGAGCGCGACCGCCGCGCCGCTGCGAATACCGCTGTGAGAATGAGTTACAGAATAGCAAGGCTGATAACAATTTAAAAGATTTCTACCTACCCGTATTAGATAATCCCAAAATAATATCGTAAGTTTTAATTATATATATTATAATTTCAGCCGTTAAAAAGTACTCCCAAACGGGTAGTTGGACGCCCTGGCTTGAAGGTATAGCTATTGTTGGAGTAATAGCAGCCGCAGTGATTGGATTAGCTGTCTACTTCAAAATAATCCGAAGCAAGAAAGATGCAGTCGAACACAACCCCGATTTAGTACCTCGATCTGATGGTAAGGTTTCGTTTTATTTTTTTCTAATTTATTCGTACATATAAAGACTAATGCACGAAGAAATATAGGCAGGCTGGACCTTTTTGTATATCGATCAAATATCGATTTATAGACCTAACATGAGCTAGAAGTTTACTGTTATCGTCTTCAAAAAAAGAATCGGGTTCTAAATGAAAGCCAAATGCAATTCATGAACAAATATTGTCTTTTTTTTCATAAACAAATATCTGACGCGACAAACGTTGTTTTTTGTACACACGTCTTAAGTACAAAAAAGCTTATTGTACATCTAAACCATTCACTTGAACAGACACAAAAATATCATCAAAACCGTTTAGGAGGAGGTTAATTGCAAACACACACAGAAGATTTATATTTAAAATATTCGGATTATTCGGAATTAATCTGATCAACTTCTGTTTTTTAAACACCCACAATTATTTATTGCTTGAATATTTTAAGTATTATCCTAATTATGTTTGATTATTGAGTGTGTAATTAACATGGATATTTTAGGTAAGTATACTGTTTATATGCATTATAATATTCGTTTATTTCAAGGCACATTCCACCGAGAACCCGACTTTACCCGGGAAGAACGTCTTCTTGGTACGACGAATATAACAGTTAATCAACTTGCGGCATGTCAGAATGTAAGTAGAAGTTATTCTAAATCGTTAATAAATCAGTAAAAACCAAACTGTCATCTCAATAATTTAATAATTTATTAATTTATAAAAGTAAAATGGGACTTTGGCTGACAAAAACTGAAATAAAGTGCCATAAATAATAAGGTACAGAAGAAAGCCAGCAGCTTGGAAAATACTTCATCCGTGAATCGAAACTAGAACTATGCCTAGAACTGGTTTAAACTCTATTAATGAAAGTCAGACTACAAACTTGATCATAATTTTTCTTTTTACTGCTAGTTCAAAATAAGTCAATTTAACAAAATAAAATATTTTGTTTATAGCAATACACGCCTTCGCCCGTACCTTCTTGTAGAGTGCTAGTGGGTTGCAATCATCCGCCGCCTCCAGATTCATGTCCGGCAACTCAACACTCTTATTTTGTATAAGATAATAGGATATGTATTTGCATTATAAATAGACTTCTTAGAACTTTTACAGGTCAGAGTCGTTCATTAAATAATCTCTAAGGATACATTAATAGTTATATAGCTAGAGAACTATGCAACTCAGCTATATATACTTAATACACAATTAGTAAAAGATTGATTTAAAAAAGCATAGGGAAGTGTACGCTTAAGCTTTTTTTTAAATATTTACTAAATGTTTAAACTTTTAATGAACGACTCTGATTTTAGTTGCCAGTGCGGACTCCGTATTTTGTATCTCATTTGTATAGAATTTATACCATTCACTTTAAGTAGTATTTAAGATTAAGTTCCGTATGTAAAATTCAATACGTTTAATACAAACCGGAGTCAAACTTAGCTATGACAATGAATCTTACATAAATACATACATGTAAAGTTATTTAAGTGATATACTTCCGTCTTAGACTAAAAATCAACGATGTATGTGAATAAGGCTAGGTCTGCCTTGACAAGAAAGAATTTTTTTCAATGAAATATGAAATTGGCAGGTTACAAACAACAATACCTTTGTATATGTTATAATTATTTTTACGGTTATAAATGGAGATAATAATTACAATATTTATCAATTTACAATGTGTACGAACTTGTAATGCCTATACTAAACTTTATAGTAGAATTAATAAGTTTTCACAATGTTAGAGTTTGTTGCCGGAGTATAAAAAAAACAATTTAAATGTATTCAAAATAAATAATAAGTACTAGCAAATATAATTAATATGGTAGTCTATGAACATTTTATACTTAGCTTAAATATATACATATAATCATATTATAATTATTTTTTATTAACTTATTAATGCCCCAGTTCTTGAACGATATTATCTGATAGTTTAAAGTAATATGTATAAAAAAACCCTTACCAATGGTGTTATTTTTAACGTTTATGATCATAAGACATATTAAATTACATAAATACTAGTGGACCCCACAGACGTTGTCCTGCATGATATTTCAACCGATTAAGATATTAAACAAAGTATGAAAGTACCGACTGCACCGCCATCTGTCGGGCTGATTTGTGAATCTAAACCATTCCCAGATCCCCTTGAAGACACACAAAAAATTTCATCAAAATTGGTCCAGTCGTTTAGGAGGAGTTCAGTCACATACACACGCACACAAGAAATATATATTAAGATTAAACAGTAATCGAATGAATCAAATACAAATCAAGTAATTTATTGGAATTTATTGGATTTAAAATTGTTTTAAAATAACTTGTAGGTACCTAATAATCATTTTTGAACATGATAAATAACAGCTATCGTCACGAGCATTTCATTTTAATCAAAATTTATTTTGAAATTACTTCATAAATATCTTACGAGATATTACTTTTTACTCCATGAAATAAATTACCGACTTCAAAATGCGTTAAAAAGTATTAAACCATTGCGCATTGTTGCTAATTTAAGGCAGTCTTATTATAAGACAACTAAGTAAAATGTTAGTTAAAAGTTAAATGTTTTTAGTATGACAATGTTATGAGACTAGTTTAAACGGCCGAATTTGAACGCATTTTTCTTTAATATTATTTTTTGTCTATTATGTAGATCAATATATGTAGTTAAATCATAACAAAATATTGCGCGCTTACTAGCGTGGGCTTCGGGTTTTTAAGTGCGGGGCGGGGCGGTAGTACTGGCAAGAGTACTATGTCCGCGTTGTACTAGATAGCGGGTAACGAAGCGGTAAATTCACAAGCGATCCATATTATATTAAAGTAAGTTTAGTACAATATGTATAATATGGTATGCATTTTGTTTACATAACTATTGCAACATCTTGTAGTACAGAGTAGTGTTTGCTTGCGTATAAAATAAAATAAATATCTGTTAATATAGCGCTAATCGCTTTTTCTGAAATCAAGACAGTTTTCTCAGTATCAAATTGAAACTGTATATTGATGGGAATGCGCGATCCATCATATGATATGATATCGTTCTAGAAAGCATATTGAAAAGTATATATGTATGTATACATATTTTGGAATCCTGACGTCAAAGGTGATATGATTTCTTTAGAGCATCTCAAATAAATAATTTTATGTTGTTATTACATAGTAGGCACAAATCGTCGCTGCATTACAATGAATTTAACTTTTTTTAAAGTTATATTTACACAAAACTGTTTAAATATTTATATTGAAACTAAAACACCTCGATATTAAATATTAGTAAAATACAAAAAAATTATGTGCTTTTTACTCACTTGTTGACATGAAACTAAAAATAGATTAAACAAAAATGTATACACTCTATAGTTCAAGGTCACCTTAAGCATTATTACCTTCCCATAATAGCTAGGTCGAAAATTGAGAAAATAATCATTCAAGGTAAACAAGCTCGAGACATTACACTTAATTTTATTACACTCATTTAAGATTCAGAATTGTGTGAAAATATTTCAATGTTCACGGCACATTTTTAATCGCTCGCTCCTACCATAGACATCACTTTAATACGAGGCGTCGTCCGCGGCCAGCTCGACCAAGCTCAGTTGTCAGTTCACAGTTGCGATCAGCAATAGTTTGTGGTTGCTTGAGGTGCGAGGAACGCGAGGAACGAGGTGAGTTGACAATTAATTTTTACTAAATTTAAATTTTTCAAATTTAAATTATATAGTATATATTAGTATAATTATATAGTCTATATTTATTAAAATGTGTTATTATATTATTTATCACATAAAATATGTAAAGGGTGCAGTAGTCTAACATTTTTTTAAATTTCCTAAGGAGTTCTAAATCTAGAATTCTCTCCAATCTACTTTCGAACATTGTGTTTACTGTTAATGTTTGTTTAAAGCATTTGTAAATAAGAAAAATGATTCTTTGTAGAATGGGGATAGCAATTTAAACTTGTTATAATTGTAGAAATATACTATACATATGTAGGTATTTTTAAAATGGGTTTTTGCAACTACATTTCACTCATTACGCCAACTTTCTATCTTGCAAAGTTCCTATTAACTAAATAATATAGCAATATTACTTATAAGTTACGCTGTGCGTTAAATTTAATCATTTTATATTGGGTATATCAGTTGGTAGTTTTAGGTAAAATTTATGATTTACATTGCATTTTAAGTACAGGTTTAGGTTTAAGAATAACTTTATTTCTCATAAGAATTAAAATTCACTTACTGAGAAACACATATTTAACTAAAACTAAGATTAAAAATTAGAGCGCACAGATGTAGGTACATATATAAAATAAGAAAACAGAGAAGCACCAAAAATGTGGGTAGATATAAAAAACCTGGGGGCCTACCGTGAACTCTTATTGCGAGCCTATTGACAACCTACAACTGAGATGCATCGCTAATTCGTACCATGACATCGAAAAAACGAGACAGTTTATGTTCCCCGTGACCTTAGCGATTATCAGATTTCGTTCGTTCAATTTGTATGAAAATCCGTACCATGACGCTCGGCTGAATCGAAATTTGACAGTTGCGCCTTCCAACTATGACAGAATAAGCGATTCTAAAAAACTTTTTGTTAAACTTTTTTGTATCGAAATTACCAAATAATCGTTTAGAACCTATAAAATTCAATATTTGTATTAAAACTTGTTAATAAAGTTAAAATAATAAGATTTATCTACTATGGCTAATATAGGAAAAAAAATATAATTTTTATATTTCTGATATTTTGAGTTTAGTGTGATTATAAAATTATTAAAATATAGACGGAGATGAGAAACAAGACGGCAATGCCTATACAAATAATTGCACATTGTTCAATAATATTCAATTAATTATTTATGCATGTCTAACAAAAACATAATCCCCAATATAATATTTTACAATAAATAAGAATGCCATATTACTAGCAGATATTTATTATAATTAAATTTTTCATTGTAATGAATTGTATTATTCTCCTCTGCTTTTTGTTGCTTAGAAAACATAGGTATTTTTAAATTAATAATGTGTAAATAATAAGCCATGTAAAATATTATAATAACAGTATTTATTTAGTTAGGATGACTCCATCAAGATAGAAAAAGATGTCTTCAGGCAACATTCAATTGGATATAAAAATTTATTCATATAGTCTCAATTTAGCGATTTTGTCAGGTTAAGCTGTAAAGAAAATTATTATTATTATTATAGCCTCTTTATTTCCATAATGAATAACATATTAAACAAGTATATCATAAGATTAATTATTACATAATATGTGCATGCATTAAAAAATACAATATTATTAATAATCTTTATATTATTTTCCAATCATAATTAATAATTTCAATGTATATAAGTTTGAAATGATAAATAAATTAATAAGAATTAAAAACAAAATTCATTTTTATAAATAATTATTAAGTATCATTAAATCGTTATGGACCCCTCTACGGGTAAAGGCCTCCTCCATTTTGCTCCACATCTGTCTGTCTTTTGCTTTGGTGGTCCAGTTTTCACCAGCTTTTCTTTTTATTTCATCAATATAGTTTTACTTTGGTCTACCTCTAAATCTTTTTGTTGGTTCTCGCCAGGTTACCCTTGGTGTCCATTTTTCCTTGTCCATGCGAGCAGTAAGACCCGCCCAATTACATTTTTGTCTAAAGCGTCAATTATTTTTGTTGTTTTCCTTATTTCACTTCTGATGTTGTCTTTGTATGTTTAGTAGACTCCTTTCCATCATTCTCTGGCACACTTGTATTTTGTTTTTGGTGTAGTTATTGTAAATCCATGCCTGGAAACCATGTGTAAGACAAGGTATTAAATATAAGTCCATTATTTTTTTCTTAAGTTTTAAAATTCTGATTTAAGGGTTTCTTTATTGCTCCAGGATTTATTCCAGGTTATGTTGACTCGTCTTTTAACCTCATCGTCGTGTCTTGTCTTTGAGAAAGATACTTGTTGACCCAGGTAAACATAGTTTTAAACATATTGTAATGTACTGTTATTAACCTTTATTGGAATAGTTTGGTGGTTCGTCATATTAATCTTTCATTTGATAGGAAAGATTTTGCATTGTGCATACATCGAAGTTTTGTAGTGGAGATGGAAGGTTGTAGTCACTACCACTACTTACTTTCCTGTAAAGATAATTATTTATATTATATGAATTAGTTAACGTATAAATTGAGTTTGTAGAATTTGAAGGAATTCATTTTTATTATAGTTACTTATGATTTTAGAGTAATAAGTTGATTTGAATATCTTTTGCAAAGGGTTTTATATCAGTAATTCACTTCGTTATAGGTATTTATTTTTAATAAACAAATTTGTGAACAATACTTACCCCATACCATTATTTTATAAATTAAACAATTTGTAAAACTATATTTATAAAACCGAAATTTTGTAAACACCAAAATATTGAAAGCTCCTATCAAAATTTGAAGAAAACGTTTAAAAATAATAAGTGTCAACTGTCATAGCACCAGAGAACTTTCCGTTTAAAATATATCAAAATAATAGTTTTATATAAAATAAATATATATATCAAGACATAATAGCTTATTGTGATTGATGAATTATTTAAAATAATTTTATATTTTATTTATTTTCATAGAAACATCTGTCGAAGTAAGTTTGAAAGTTAAATTTCTAAACGTACTCAGAAACCACAAACAAAATTATCGTTCTTTCATTCGGTCTTGCGATGCTAATACGTTTCAGCTTATAGGCGGTTATGGGCAGATTTTGGTCAATATCAAATACAATTCTTTAACACCGTGAGTGATGTTAGTTTAAAGTTTTTAAACATTATACATTTCAAGTGTTATCGCATTCTTGTCAATATATATATATATATATATACATATATATACATATTATATTTTGATCACTTATTTGTATGTAATTAATGTGTAAGTTTTTAGAAGATTTTTAAATCGGGCATAATTTTGTTCTGCTTTTATAACTGATGGTAACTTATTATAAATTGTAACACCCTCATACTCCAAACTTCTTTATCCATAGTTAGTTCTAGGAGGGCGGGTCACCAAGTAACTAGCACGTCTTAAGTTAATGTTTCGTGTTTGTTGTTTGGTTAAAAATTTTATATTAGAATTAATTTCCCTATTTAATATTTTGCGTATTAGAATACAAGTGTAATATATGTACGTTTGTTTAATGTTCATTAATTTTGTTTCTTCGTAAATCCTTTCAGTAGGCGTCCGAAATTTATAGTTTTATAAGTACAGTGTAATCTCTTTATAACGAATTTCAGGGGACCAGCTATTTTTATTCGTTATACAGAGGAAAGAATTAATGTATGGGTATTGATTGGGTTAAACCAAAAAAAAATCTATTTTTTACTTTATATAGAATAACGTTATAACGAATGAGGTTATAAAGACTTTACACGGTATATTGATTTTGGATAAGCGTTTATTGCGAAATTTCTATTTTTAGGTCATTTTTCAATTAATACTAACGTCTTTCCAACGCTAAGAAAAATCTCGTAAAACACAAAGCGTGCTTAAGATAAATCCATAGGTACAATTAATATCTTTAAATAACGGTTTTGGAACGAAAGTGATATATGCATTGATAATAACTATAAAAACGTTACGTCTTCGCTGTGCATTACATTTAAGAATTGTATATTGTGTATTGCTGTAGGTTTCATTATAAGTAACAATTTGTAAAGGTTTTTAAATAATCAAATAGTATCTAGGCTGTATTTTGCACGCGTTAGCATATTTTATTCATGAATATTATTGTGAATGAAGGCTCTCATTGCTATCTCCAAACCATGAGCACATAAAACCGGTAGTCTACTTTTTCTTGTAAAGTTTAAGTAACGTTCAATACGATATACTTACGTTATTACGTATATGTATTTATGAATAGAATAGAATTTTAGTTAAGTATTAACTTTATGTTTAATGGTTTACTAAATGGATGAATTACTTTAGAAGACAAGACTTATACAATAATTTATGTAAATCAAAATGCCGTAATAATTAGTAGTGAAAAAATTTATCATTTTATTCCGCGGTCGGTTGTAGCTTTGCGCGTGCGCAGATTACCATGGCATTGGTCGTTTCCACACATGGACGGAGTGGAGAGCTGAACAAGTGGGTCGGAGTGACGTGTAGCACTTACTGACCTATCGATACCTTCCTCGATTATAAATCATTTTTACAAAATAAACTAAACGATTCTGACCAACGTTAAGTTTATCATGAAATTCTAACCCTGATATTAAATTTGATTTATAAATATAAATTTAATTCAATGCTTAAGTCCTTAATACATTGTGTTTCCTTTGTAATTAGAATAATAAAACCCACTTTATTTCAGGCTTAATTTATATCGCCCGAATAGATAGTTTTAAGGGACAGTTGGCACTTTTGTATTGGTTTGCGACTTCCACTAAAAATGGACAAATTCAACAGTATATGGAACAATTGTTTCCTAAGGCACAAATTATGGCGCGATCCTGACTTCCCTGCAGAAACAAAGTCACTATTTTACAATCACATTCCCGATGTACAATTTAAGTGGAAGAGGCCCACTGTAAGTATTAAAAGCGGTACACGAAACCACAGTTCACCCAAGACTTAAGTAATCTTGCCACATTTGGGCATTTTTTCCCCTGGAACTCAAACCCCGTATGTTGGCTAAACCAACTGTTTGCCCAAAGCAAGTGGAACGAGTTCGAGTGCATCCATGTTAACACCATTAAACTAAACTACGTGATAACAATGGGTTAGTTTTAACTTTCACTTTCTCAGTAGATTGATGAACATATTTATACACACAAATTGCTTGAACGACGTTTCTTGCCTTATCATTTCGCAAATTCCATAAGCGTAACGCCGGAGAGGGCCAAGGATCATAGGTCCCTTCTGTCATGAATGATGATGACCACAAACGTAAAAGAAATTACATTTTAAGCAGTGTTGCTGCTGGTCTATTCTTAAATAATTTTATGTTTAAAGAACTTTATTTCTCGTTACAAAAAATGTATTTTTATTTACATGAGAAACTTAATATAATATACGAACGAGATACGCGTCGCCATCAGCTATCCCAATTTTAGTCTATTAGGCTCATTCTAATATATATATTATATTTAGGCAATATCACCTTTTTGTGATAATATTAAGTACCGTTAAAGGAGAAAGTAAAGTCTTTTTTTGACTTTATTATATTTATAACCAATGAATCATGTTCTTCATCATCATCACATCCAATGGACTAGAAACGTAATTTGGTCTGTATATCTTTGTTGACCAATCACTAGCGTGCGTTCGTCCCTTAGCAGTTAGCACAGTTAAGCCTATTATCGCTTAATCAATCCAAAAAACTATAGTGCTAGATTGGTAAATAATAAGAGATACCTACTTGACTGCAAATGAAATGTTTTGATTTTATTTACAGGAAATGCATGAAAATCCCATTTTCATCGACGACACGTTTCATGGTCACGATCTCGATAGTGGCCCACTCGGTATGTTGTTCTATATGTTTAGTTCGCGTACTACGTAAATTATTTATTGCAATAAGGTCCTTTTTGTGTTCAGCGTTGTTCGAAACGTAACAGCCGTTTGGATTAATACTAATAATTCAGATTATTAATAATAATGCAATATAAGAAAGGGGTACTTACTATAAACTTAACAAAGTGTTTTTTTTAAGGAAATTCGTGGCTAATGGAATGTATGGAGGTTGTCCATACATTAAACGGTATTTTAAAACATGTTGTGCCTATGGAACAGAATTTCCAATCACATTACGCTGGAATGTTCAGGTATTCTATTCAGTAGTTACAATAAAGTATGATACATTTTGCAATTACTTTACGGCAGTCCTGAAATACAAATTAATATAACATAATAATAAAAACAGTAAATATAAAGCTTATGTAATGATTTAATACTAACATATTATATTGAAATAAATGTTATATACAGGGTGGCCAAAAAGTCGTGTATCAAACGCAAATAGGGGGGGATAGATCAGGTCATCAGCGGCAAAAAATTGTTTTACGGTAGGTCTCTAAGGTCAACCCCTGCAGAGTTATGATTTATTTTGCGTTTTATAAGAAAATTGTCTTTTTTTAGTAATTCTTATTAAAATTCGATAAAATCTACATCCTGTATCTTTTTCATAATATCCACTAGATTGGTGCTGATGAGTTCTTGCTTACCACATACTATTTATAGTTGTTTATTGAGTGTGTTGAAGATAATATTAAGTTATACGATACAATTTTTTTTCAAATCAAAACTTTTTGTTTACTTCGGACCCCACTGTGAAAAAAAAATACTCTACCGAAAAGTGACCCTGTATTACAAGTTTTGGCGCATTTAATATGGATTCTGAAAAGGTATTACACACCGCCATGAGTTGCTCTAATATCTTTCTAGGACGAAAAAACAACAACGATTCGGTCTTATGATAGATTATTTACCTACCTGTGACAAGTACTGTGTGAATCGGACTAGATTCAAAAAATTGGACAGATGGCTGGAGGGTTACGTAGGAATTTGATTAGACGGTGCAGATTAAGCATTATGGTCAGAGTCAGGAATTTTGAGCATATTTTATTGTAAAATATTTTGTTTCCTACAAACAACCATTGAGAAATAATTGTTTTAATACAATTATTATTTCACAATCGTTGTTTGTAATTCTTTCTAGAAAGATATTAGAGCGACTCATGGCCACGTGTAATACCTTTTCAGAATTCCAATTAAATGCGCCAAAACTTGTAGTACAGGGACACTTTTCGGTGAAGTAATTTTTTTTCACAGTGGGGTCCAAAGTAAAGAAAAATTTATGATTTGAAAAAATGTTATATCGTATCACTTAATATTATCTTGAATACACTTAATAAACAACTATAAATAGTATGGCTAACGCAAGAACTCATCAGTACCAATCTAGTGGATATTATGAGAAAGATACAGGATGTAGATATTTTCGAATTTTAATAAGAATTAGTAAAAAAAAGTCAATTTTCTTATAAAACGCAAAATAAATCATAACTCTGCAGGGGTTGACCTTAGAGACCTACCGTAGAACATATTTTTGCCGCTGATGACCTCATCTATCCCCTATTTGCGTTTGATCTACGACTTTTTGGCCACCCTATATACATTGAAATAAATAACTAACCTTAACATATAATAACTAAAATATATTATTAAAAGGAGTCTCTTTAGGCAAGGTTCCGAAGATACTGGCAGCGCTCCCCCTAGACTAATCTTCGTCCGAGGTAGCTGCCAGATCTTCGGTCTACTGTGATGTCGACTAACCTTTTTGAAATTTCTTTAAAGTATCCCGTTTCCCAAAAAAGAGTTACTAACTTTAGATAGTCTAGTACGGGGAAATTGCAGCCTGCGTTTGTTCCGAGTAACATTGTGCGTATGTTCTATTCTAGTAAACTTATCACTATTTTTGTATACAGACATCATATTTTCATAAATATATTGCGAGGGAAAGGTACAACCTACATATTTATAATAACTAAAAATGGATAAATAGACAATTGAAACGAGTGTGGTCCCTGTGTCAGGTGTACCTTTAATGGTGACAGCAATTACTCGCTGTATTGCGATTCTTATTCGTTGAGCGAAGGAAAGCACCAGCTCTGGGGTCACCGGTACTATTTATCAGGCGCCAACTTAAATCTTTAATTAGCGCTTGTGCACTTTACCCTACGAGCCAGTCCTACTAATCGTCGTCTACTCCAAAGGGAACAAAATCGAAGTTGAAGGAAAGACTTGATTTGAGACTCTTGCAGTAATTTATAATTCCAATATTTCAGATTTCTAATTTGGTGGAACGGAAAATGGGAAATGGTCATCGTTGATGATCGTTTACCAACTGTCAACGGACAGCTTGTTTTCATACATAACACTCACGGCAATCAGTTTTGGGCAGCTCTATTGGAAAAAGCTTTTGCAAAGTATGTTAAAAATATCAAGTACCCTTGAGAATATAATAATAAAAATCATATCGAACAAAATGTACCGGTAGTAATGATAATGAGTTGCATAATTATTATTCTTGTTCCTAGATTGCACGGTTCCTACGAAGCCCTTCAATATGGCAATGCAGAGGACGGTCTTATGGACCTCACTGGGGGCATTGTTGAATGTAGTCCATTGCCTCTTCTACATCAGGTGCAAATATTACATCACCGCTTACGATCTGTTTCCACTATCGCTCTCGCAGTTGCTCCATCGGGACCTGGACCATTCGAAGCAATTACGAATTCTAAACTATTTCTTATATACGAAATAGATAAAGTAAGTTACTCAGAGATAAAAGTTGGTTGGTTCGGAGATTCGTTTTAACATTTCTTTTACTTTATACAGGTTAATACCTCAGATGGTTTTATCTATATAGTCCGTATAGTACTACCCATCTTACCACCTGGTGACCAAGAGCTTAATCGATTCTTCGAACTTAATTATAATGCCATGTAAGTATCCCAAACTATTATAAAAACCCAGTCAAATAAAATGATGAGATTGTCACTACGAGTTTTGATAATTAATTTAATAGTGTTTAGTAGTATATATTTTATTGTTTTCATGTAACTCGTGAGTCGTGACCTCTAATAAAGATTTTTATTATTACCCTTACAGATGGGATTCCTTATCGACATTTAAAAAGAATGAAATATTGTCAACGGAACAGGGATTCTGGGTACCATTTAGCGAGCTTGAAAATATTATCAGTTGTATGCGTATAATACACTTTGATGTAGAATCTTGTCAACTAGAACCCACTTTTACGTACAAAACCAGATGGTTTTCACAAATCCGCCAAGGAAGCTGGGAAAAGGGAGTGACAGCTGGAGGTTGCATGACCAACACTGGTACCTAAACTAAAATACCTAATTTAACAGGTCACAACCGAAAGCAAATGCCTGTTATGTTTCATTTTTTTTACAGAGTCATACCACTTA
This sequence comes from Pieris melete, assembly GCA_963693345.1. NCBI lineage: Eukaryota > Metazoa > Arthropoda > Insecta > Lepidoptera > Pieridae > Pieris > Pieris melete. The sequence goes on along the minus strand of CAVNZK010000363.1, from coordinate 2,556,494 downwards.
AACCCACAATTTCAACTTTTGGTAGAAAGTCGGAGTCCAATTATTATATCACTTCAGCAAAGCAAATCATTGGAATCGCAAGTCATTGGCTTTACTGTTCATAAGATAAAACACATCTTAAAGGAAAAAGCTTCAGCCAGATCATTATCCAAAACTGACGTTTTACTACATGCTGAATATTCAAATGCTCGCCACGTTAGTGCTATGTAAGTATATTGTACAGCTTTTACATTTTTATTTATACCTTATTGGTCTTATCCTCTTGATAGGAGAATTAAAATTAAAACTAGTAAGTACTAAAATCGTTTTTTAGGCAACAGTATTGGTTTCAGTATCCTCTTAATAATCTAATGATCTTTTCAGTGCTATCAGTGAACCTGGCTTATATCTGATTATACCAACGACGTACGAACCTCGTAAAAAAGGCAGTTTTACACTTAGAATATTCACATTGAGACCAATAAAATTATCAAATGAATTGGACATCCGCGCACGTCTACTTAATCGAATTATGTTCAAAGCTGATTCTACATTATTAAATAGTAATATATTAAACCCATACAACATATTATTCCTTCAATCAGCAGATGAACATAAAACTGTGGATGCATTTGGTCTGCAAGATGTCTTAGAAAAATCATTGGCAAATGACTACATACAAAGTTGTACCACAATAGAAACTTGTAGGCAAATAATATTAGGTATGGAAATGCCAAACAAGAAAAACCTTACAGGTCGTATTCACTTAAACAGCTATAAAAATGTGTTGATCAGCCTTTGGAACTGGGAAGAAATATTTAGGTTGTATACCACTAGAACAAGGGGAGTGCTTGCGGTGGAAAAGCTTTTTGCTGCTTTATCCCAAGTCGGCTTTTTGCTTAGTAAAAAATTATTGGGGATATTAGTGTTCAAATACATGAGGAGGGATGGTACACTCCGATTTGGCGACTTTGTCTCTGCTATATTTTATTTAAAAAGAGAGTTTGGCAACTGCAATAGTGCTCCGAGAATGCCACGAGTATAAAAACAAATAATTGTATCGATATACATATATATATTGTATATATGTATTATCTTTATCTATTAAAACACCAGCCAGCTTAAATTTAGCTTTTTTTATTGATTAAAAAAATCACATTTACAAAACAAATGTAATGCACAATAAATAAAGCATTAATCTGGCATGGTTTTAAGTTGTCTGTGATTTTAAATGTTTTTGATATGAAAATAATTAAGGAAGCAAATGGTGCATGGATGTGATAATGTGTACATAGGCATGTAAAGCCATAGGTTATTGAAATTGTGATTCTTATTTAAGTAGATATACTAGTGAATTTAAGGCTTGCCCAGGCAGGAAATGTCTGCTTGTTTTACAGTAAATACCCCAATGATACCAGTTTTGCATTTGTATAAATATTCAAGCTACCAGACAATTTAACATTTTTAAACAGGGTTTACCTCTTAACATAGTCGAAATATACTTATTTAATTTGTAGCCACTACGTCTGCTTGTTTTACAGTAAATACCCCAATGATACCAGTTTTGCATTTGTATAAATATTCAAATATTCAAGCTACCTGACAATTTAACATTTTTAAACAGGGTTTACCTCTTAACATAGTCAAAATATACTTATTTAATTTGTAGCCATAATTTTTTTTAAAACCTAAATTGTCTAATTGCTGTTTTTTTCTTTAACCTAATAAAAAAGTTTTTATATTATTGGTATTTTGTATGCACAATCATTATTATTAGCTTTCAGAAATTTATACTCTCTGTAGTAATGTTACATTTACATTACATTGTAAGGTATAAAAAAAAGACAAATCTTCTGGAGAAAACTAACACTACAAATATAAACTTTTACTATAACATCCAATATCATAAAAATAAAAAATTAACTACAATCACATTAAAATTATTAAGGTTTAGTTTGTTTTTCGTTATTTAAATTTTCGGTAACAGTTACATCATCAGTTTCTAGAGATGTTGCTTTATGCAATTCGTAAAGCTGAACAAGCTGCTCATCAGTCATATAGTCTAATAGGTTTGGATCCAGATATTTTCCGATATCTTTGTTTCTAGCTTGGTTAAGAGGCTTTGTCTGTTTAGCGATATTGATAGCATAATCCTGAAACAGTTTAAAAATTGCATCATACCTTTACATTATTTCTTAAACTCATTCTTGATTTACTAAATCGTAGTTACCGTCCATTCATTAAGAAAAATTTTTGCTTCTTCAGTACTGCAAGTTTTGTGGCGTTTAAATTCATCCCTTGCGTAATTGTTTCCTAGAACTCTCAACTCTGGTGGTAGAGCTCTATGTACTCGAAATATCAGCTTATAGAGACGGCGAACACGAGAAACATGTTGTGTAGTAAACATTGTATCCTTAAAGTTGCAACTTGCATATACAAACTTTATTTGACTAATTAATCATTATGATATATTTTAAAATCCATATAATCCTTCCAACAATAAAGGTTAAATTAATAACATGTCATTACGGTAAAATTGAATATTAATATCCTTAAAATACAGATTTCATTGCGATTATTGTACGTATTGGATTCTGGATAAAATTATCTTGGCTTGAAGTGATTATAATTTATAATAAAAAGACCTATTGAACTATTGAAGTCTATTAGGTATATGGATTATGGACTAAATGTGAGTTGTGACTTGTGAGTTGTTATCCTATAATCTATATATAATGTTATCTATGCTACATTATGACTATCCATATTATGTTACCAGGTCATAAAATTAAAAAAAAAAAAATTAATGTTTCGACAGTGTAGAAAAAACGGCGTTCATGCGCCATGTTTTTGCTTGATCTCAAACGCTGCTGTTTGCTATAATTTGGTACATCATCTTTAATGGCTACCGTTTTAAATAAAAGTTATATTTTGGACGTTTTAACGAAAAGTTTTTTTTATGTTATTAAATAATTTAGATTTTATCTTTATTATGGATGCACACAGTAGGTGTATTGTGTAGGCACAATTTTCTTTTTAAACTTCTAATATTAAAGTTACCTACTGAATAAATCTTGATGCGATCTTACACAAGTTTGTCAGTTTTCTATTTGATCAAAGTTCTAACAAAATAAACATTTTCTTTTCAGAAAAAGAGAAGATAATAAGACAACTAATAGTATTAACAGAAACCACCAATGGACAAATTGTATTAAAGTCTTACCTTTAAATTAATTTAAGTGTTTTTTAATGTATATACCTGAAAATGAATTTGATAATGAGGGATAAAGTATATGATTTTATATCAGTTCTATATACGAGGGACATCTGTATTTTATGAATGATGTAAAAAATAAGAGGATGTAAAAAATAAGAGGATTGGAGTAAGCAATAGTGGTTGGTTAAGCAAGATTACTTCAAGAACAGAAAACAGTAACTCAAACTATGTTCTTCCAAGTTTAATATTAATAATTTCAGCAGTTTTAATGTAAATGAGATATTTATTACAAACAAAAAGTATTTGTAGATTTTGGGAAGAATTTTATATTTACAATAACTATTATTATCTACAATCATTATGTTGACGTTCATACGTGTACCTGTTTACCTATATGAATAAAGTTATTTTAAGTTTGAGTATTAAGCCAGAATGAATTCTGGCTTAATACTCAAAGGTTTGAGTTAAGGACAATCAATCACTATAATTTTAAACGGCCCAGGATATATCTATGACTTTTTCTATGTCATGTATCAAATGCATGTAGGTATATAACCTTATGAAGAACCTAAACAATTTGATGAATTCGAAAATTTGGTATTGTAAATTACCCTATTTCTCCTTAAATCACCTAGTATTAGGCCCTGTCCCACTTCGTCAGTTAATATGTCTTTCCTTTTACCTCTTATTCCGTAATCCGTTACATAATATACACCTTGGTGTTTAGGTGAAGGGCTGAACTTCAGAGGGCGTAAATGAATTTAGCTTAAAGTTTTAGACGCAAGTGGCCTTTGTAAGTATTTACTCTTTGTGTTTAATAATTAAATTAAGTGATTGTTAATTTCAGATGATTTAATAACATGTATTTTTCATAACTTTTAGGATCACTCAACTCAAACATTCCCCGTCATTTTTTTATATTTAATCGTCCATGGTATGTATTAACATTTTGTTATGAATAATATGTAAAGACAGGTAAAACGAAAAAAAAAATTGACTGTGAGTAGGTACATGAAGTATGGTGAAACATATTCGTAATTAGTTTCGCTTTAGTGAATTTATTATATCATTATGAACTGTTTCAGTGTTTGGCATTGTGATGGCTGCTCTTGACAGATTTCGGTGTGACGAGGAGACTGGAGAAATTATAATGTACCAGGTCAATGAAGAAACTGGCGAACCATCAAATACTCATATAAATTTTTCTCTAAATTCAGGTCGAGAACTAAAATGCTCACGAAAACATATAAAATTTCCTCGTGGATATATGAGTAAAACAAAAAAATTTCAAACTCTCAAGGAAAAAATTTTATCTGGTTCTAACACTGTGAGTCACAGAATGCTTCTCTCAATTCCTACATTAATGATTTTCCCTAGTTTTGTGTGTGTGATGTTAGTGATACTTGAAATTTTTCTTCATATTGGTTGTCACAGAAAGAATGTAATGTTAAAAGATTCTAATCTATTTTATCAAAGCCCATTTCATGTTGTTACAAGTATATTTTGTGGAGTATGTAGAGATAGTAATACAGCCTCAAAAATAACTGCTCTACAAGACAAAAGGCGGTACCATTATGATTATTTTACTGGCTCATAGAATTCTTTTGAGAAATATTACATATAAATTTAAAATGTTAATTAAGGAAATTTTTTATTACTAAATTTTATTCATGACTTCATTCGTAAGTTTTTAATGTATATAAAAACTCATTTGTCATCTGCCCTGCTTAAATTTTTCCACCTTTTATAACATCTACATATTAATGTTTAAACAAAGTTAAAATAATTATTATGATTGTTTCAAAATATTGTTAGTTTTATTTTTCATCAACTTATTGTAATTAGTCTACCTGTAATACAAATAAATTTGAAATATCAAGTTAAGTTTTTTTACAGTAATATACAGTGTCAATACTTATTGTGTCAGTTATTAAGAGAATAAGAGCCTTTTATTACATTTATCTTTGAAATTGTGGTTATTGTTTGGTATGAGAAAAAAAATAATTGAATTCAGTTTGCTAAAGTTTCTTACAATGTGAAGCATCACCATTACTAGAGCTGGTTAATAAAAAGTGATAGTGTATGAACTTTTATTTTATTTAATGTTATACTATTTGTGACGTAGTCACCTTCTAGATACAGTCGACTCTCGATAATTTGAAACGCAAGGTACCAGAGATAAATTATCAAGAGTTCAACATAACAAGTGTTTGAATCACCACGAGGGGAAAGGGCGACTGAAGGAAATAAGAATTTGATCAAAATTTGTTACTTATTATTTCATTATTCTTATAACAATTATTATAACATTTATTCACAAATTTTTATTTCGAAAAGAAGTCTGTTATCTTTTTTTGAGTGAGTGACTTCAGTTTATCATTGTCCTAAGAATTTTCGATAGTGGTGAGAGCTGCAAAGTAATCGTCACGTGTGTCACAATTGACAAGTCTGTGCATGTATGAAAACAAACGACAGGTATGTGCGTGATAAACGCTTCAAATTATAGAGTAGGGAAGACCAGATTTCAAATTATCGCATGTTGGCGAGCAAGATAATACTTTTTCAACTTCAAATTACCGAAGGGACCAATTATCATTGATTTTATTCAATTTATCGAGTATTTTTCAAGGGACCGCTTTGTTGTTGTTCAAATTATCGAGAGTCGACTGTATCATTATACAATTGGTATAACTTTTTTATAAAATATGGCCCATGAGATATTCCGTAAACCGCTGACACAGGTAGAAGACCTAGGTCCGGTATGGGGGATGTTCCATAAATTGCTTAATAAGCTTCTTGAATTCTTTTAAATTTAAAAACAACTGAAGCGAGTTTGCCACGCCGTTGTTGGTTGTGTATAATAATATGAACACTGCCTATTTGAATGTTCATTTCAGCTGCTGCTGCCTCATTTCTTGTATCATAAAAGTGTAGTAAAAATTTTCTAGCAGAGATATTTAAATTTCCAAAGAACATCTGATGAAACTAAAACCATAAAGTTTGAGCTGGAAATCCTGTTCCAGTAATAGGTGTAGCTATACCTTAAATATACCATTTATTAAAAGTACTTTTTCATATAAAAAAATTCTATACCTACTAATATTATTATATTAGTGTTTATTGCCATCTCTATACTAATGCCTAATTTATAAAATGAGTACCTACTTCATCAAAAAGTATTTATTATGCCTAACACAAATATAATGTGCATAAATTAAGTCACATTTAACAGACTTAAAAAAAGTGGAGGTTATTATTTAGACATTTGTTTTCTACACGTATCAAATTATTTTAATTTGCTACGAATAGGTCTCACAGACTGTATTTTTTAAAGATTGATAGTATGGTGTATAATCCAAAACTCTCCTAATTACTCGATTAAGATTAGTGGAGGCTTGCAACGTTATGTATAAATAAAAACATAATATAGTCCCAGCTATGTAGAGGCTTTTTTAAACCTATGGCAGATGAATCTAGGATTTCTAAGGGTTGTAATAATAAATATGTATAGTAGATAGAGACAGTTCTTAAACTGAGTTTATGATTCTTTGATTAAAAGTTCAATCGTGCCTTTCGTCTCTATGCATCTTAAGGACCATCAAAGTAAATAATATAATAATAAGCTCGTACTTCAGGTTAATACGACTTTTATTCTCCAAATCATTCAAATGAGCAAAACAAAATATGCGATAAAGAGGAATGAATCCTTAACAAAAGTATGCAAGTTTATATTATGTACGACCTGCATTACATCTTAAGTATGAATATAATCACAATGTTAGAAATAAAAGGGAATGTTTATGAATCTTGTGATTACTTTTGATTAAAGAAAAAAAAGATAATTGTTTATATATATTTTTGCTAACACCAAGCAAACCTCTAGGGTAGTCGTGATCCGTACTTGCCATGTATTTTGGGCTTTGATTTAGACTGCCCCTGGTCACCTCTTAACAGACTAAGTAGGTCATATGCTGTGACCCAAGTCAGTTATTTAGTTTTTTTTACCAATAGAAATTGTGTCTTAATGTAATTATAATTAGTAGATGAAGATAGGGTAAAATAAGAACCATGTTTGATTTGAACGATTGTATTTCTCAGAGTTACAGGAAAACAATATAATGTGAATAAAATAGGGATGCATCGATACGTTTTTTTGCCGATACGATACTGATGCCGATACTCTTATCGAAATATCGTCAAATTAAATTAAGGTAAAACATATCAAGTTAAAATAATATACATAGACACAAAAAATAGTCACAAACTTTAAATAATTTGAAAGGTTTTGTTACTAAAATTAAGAGTTATAATTAAATTCAAATAAATAACTGTTAATAATTAAAATTAACAATGATAATTTTTTTTAAACGTGAAATTTAAAAAGTATTTGTGAATCGGTATCGGATGCATCCCTAGAATAAAACATAAATTAACTAAAATAAAAAACAGAAATTTAAAACTTTATGAACCAAATTTAAAGGTGGTTGGTACTTGTGCTGGAACTGTAAAGGAGTATCCTGTGGAATAAATAATGACAAAACAATAATTCCCCATAGAAACACAAGTTTTCTGTTTCATTAAGATGCCCCAATAATTAAGTTCCTTATGGCATGGTTTATTTGCTTCGTTAAAAAAATAATCCATAACAAATTAAATTAAAAAAAAATTAAATAAGTAAACGATAAATAACCAGCCAGTGGATAAAACCAACTATCAGTTTTGGCCTCAGATTGCATCTTTCGTAGACAAGAAGGTGATCAGCCTTCTATCTGACACGCACATAGAAAGTCCATTGGTCCCCAGCCGAGGTTCGAACTTATGATCTCAGGGATGAGAGTCACACGCTGAATTGACTTCAAAGAAACGATTATAGTAATAAATTCATATAAAAAATAATTCATTAACTATTTTAAGTGTACTATTTCAACAATAACAACCAACAAGCTTTAAAAATAGTTATTTCTGAAATTACTTAATTTATTCAACAATTATTACAGTAAACGTGAGTTACAGAACTCAACAAAAGGGAATGGACCAAACAGATTTTTGAAAAGTTGGTAATTAACCTTCTATCTTTATTCAATTATTTTTTCGCCGAGCTTTAATTTGTTTATCGGTTATGTATATACTGAACCGATTTTCGCCTCGCATTATAGCCATCAAATGTGTCATGCGTCTTATCCAATTTATGATTTTAATTAACCTAATAAAATGAACTTTAAATGGAAGATGAATACTTATTTTGGAAATCGGAGTGGAGTCAAATCCAACAAATACATTATATCAGGCAAAAACAATGTTTCAGCAAGTTTTAATGGTTTCAACTAAATTGTCCAACTGCTGACAAAAATAAACATTGTTTCATGGAATTAAAAAGCTCTGAAGTTCTTCGATTTGAAATTTTCGCAACATTAAACCAATTAAACATAGAACAAGTAAATTAAATTTTGAATTCAGTAATTGATGCATATTTTTATAACATACCACCACTCTGTTCAATGCGCTTGCTATCTTGTTGTGCTTTTCGTTGATCAGCCAGGACAAAGACGGCATTTAGTTGTTTTTTCTGCTCTTCATTTAGACCACCCATTAGAGCGTGATAAAGTGCAGGCTCACTTGCGGAAAGTGCTGAAATTGTTTTGTCTATGTAAACACAACCTTATAGCACTCATAATGCGGTAATATATCATTTACTCCAGAGGTGCATATAAAGGGTAACTTACCATTTCATAAATGCAAAATGATTTATGAAAGCTCTTCATCAAATGAAGATGTTCAAATCATCTCAAACACTTAAAAGACAATAAATTCATTTAAAAATTACGTGTAAAGGACAAAAACAGAATATTTAAAGATTGACCCTTGAGATTTTACTATGAAATATGGTTGGTTGATAACTAAATGTATTTACCTGATAGGGTATTTTTAAATTTGACGTACTCATCAACCGGACAATCTTTCATATCCAGTGTGGTTGTGTAGCAATCAATAACAGATTCGTCAACATAGCCATCATCATCCTGTAAAAGTACCAACATAAATTAAAGTCTTATACTTGACGTATTAGTGCTTGCAAGTCATCAATGCTTACATCATCATCACTTTCAAATTCAATGTTAGCTGTAATTGTGATGTTCTGTTCAGCGCCCTTTTTTCCAGATAAACGAGCAAGGTTTTCTAAGTATTGATTATTCATTTGGTTGAAGTCATCGTCGTCGGAAGAAAGCACCTCTGCGATAAAATATAATTTCAGGATTAACTTTAACTTAACGATTAAACATTTTATTGGAGTAATTTATTGATAACAAATACATTTATCTAAATAACAGCAACAATGAGCTGAGGCGATGTCAGCTACGGAACTCGCATTTGTCAACGAGCAAATCAGGACAAACATACTTAGCGTTGAGTCTTAACTAAAAGACTGGTTACTCTATACGGCACATAAAATCTTTGGTTATATATAACGAGGTGAGGTGCCGACAGATTAGTGACTGTAAAAAAAACCCCGTCAGTAATAATGTACTTATATGATTTTATGTATGTACTTAGTTTTTAAACAGATTTTGTGCATGTGTTGTATTGTTAAACATGATACAATTTAAATCACCTTCATCATCGTCGTCATCATCCTCTCCAGAGGAAGTGTCATCATCAGCCTCAGCTTTTGCTTCGTACGCTCTTTTTAATCCTTCAAAAAGTACTAAACAAGTTGGTAAAATCTTTGGCATAACCTCATCTATGCTTGGCCTTTGAGGACCCATTTCTAAAATAGTGCAAATTCCGAGTACTGACAACTTACGGTCATGTAGTCTGAAAATAAATTGTAGGATTTTAGACATTTCACATTAGTTTAGTTTTATACAATTAGTACTTACTAACCCCATAAAACAGTCAGTGTCATGTAACCATTGTTCCATAAAGAACTGTATGATAGATACACTATGTACAGATTCTTGAAATTTCATCAAAATGTTAACGAAGAGGTGAGGATTGCTATACAGTATTGCTATGATGACCTATAAATTTACAAATAAGTTTATTACTTAATTGTTTTCATATTAGTTTAACCAATATCAAAATTTATTACTATTATATTTATTCAAATTATATATTTCTAGTACTAAAAGTATTACTATTAAAAAAAAGTAGTAGCAAAAAGTATTATATATTAGAACTAATATTATTTTAATTCTTAATCTGATCTAGTGAAAAAAATATAATGATTTTTATGATGATAATGGAGCAATTGAATTTCATTCTTGTACTAAACAATATTAATTACCTTTCTCCATTCTATATTTTTGGTAATTTTAATCAATAAGTAAACTTAGATATAGATATGTATGCAAAACACTGTGAAATATTACCTGTAATAACATGGACCTCAACTCAGATGAGTTAACTTTCCTTGTCAATCTATTTAGTACAAGCTCTACAAATGAAGGAAGACAATTATCAATTTTTCCAGAGCATTGCAAAACCATAACTTCAAGAAGTTTTGCGGCATGTACTTCAGTCTCATCTTCTAATCCTGAGTTTAGAACCTGCAGAAATAATTTTAACTTAAAATCATATTATGTAATTTTATAACAAAATATCAAATTCTACTAAGATACCTAAGCAGTTTAAATCGCAAAAAAGCATGATATATTATGGGACATTATTATAAAAAAGCAAATTATATAGTTTCTTAAGATTTAACATTCTTTATATACGTATATGGCAGTAAATAATATAAACCACAAACGCTAATATAATGATTTTTTAAAAATAAATTCTGCATCTGCTAAAGCTGAGCATACAAAAATACACATTCTAACGTCAAATTTGCATTGCTATTTATCATGACGCCCATTTGGACATAATTTACAGTAACAAATAGTATATCTTAGTAATATAATGCTGATATTGAATATTTTCAATATACAAAACTAGCCAAACATTTAATTTTATTGCAAGACATAGTAGTAACTTTCGCCAATTGTTCAATTATAATATTATTTTAATATCAAAGAAAAACTTTGTTCAACTAACCGCTTTAGCCATATTGAACATAGCTAGAATATGGTTTTCATTTGAAAGAAATGCTTCCGTGTCAACTGTGATAAAATTGTGAAAAACGGGCATCATATCAGTAAAATAATCAAAACCCTCTTTCTCAAATACTTTATACAGTATTTCTAGAACTGACCACATATTTTTAGAAATTCTTTTTGTAGTAACAGTGCAAAGAAGAGTCATTGCTTCTTCATAGTATTCTGAAATAAAAATAAAATTAATTGTAAACATATAAATAATTATCGCTGTTTATGCAGGAATATGTTTAAACATGAAAACTTTTAAACCACATCAAATATTTTGAACATAAATACTTTTATACTAACCAATGATATCATGGTACAATATGTAACCTGTAACATTTAAAATGAGAGGCTCAAGTTCTTCACAAATCTTTTCATTATCTTCCATTACATTGAGCACAGTTTCCATTGTGTTTATCAATCCCATAGCTGTTATCGCCTTTTCATCTGTCCCACTATCAGTTTCAATTACTCTAATAAATGTTTGGGATAGATGATGCGTAATTTCAACTGCCATAGGCATTAATTGTTCAGTGTAGACAGAAACAATTCTTTGCAGCACATTTGCAATGTTGTCATTTTCTGTTTCTCTAATAACTTTAAGTAGTTCACATGTAACTTCCTTAACCTGCGGTTCCAACATCTGGTGAACCTTTTCTTGAGCAGTTAACAACATTTGTATGGCAACTGCAGCTTCAACTTTAACTGGCAAATCTGCATCATGCAACAGTGCATGAATTGAAAGTCTCACTGCCTCAGCTAGCTGGACTTCATTCTTGAAATGAACACGAGCAAAACAGTGAAGGACCCAGCATGCTCTTGCTCTCATGAATCCACATTGACTGTGAAATTCTGGGAACACAAATTGACTTAAAAGGGAGTCAATTTGCTCTTTATAAAACTTCTTTTTAATTAGAATTTCATTAAGGGTGCCAACCATGTGCAATGCACCATCCTTCTGTCTAGGACCATAGGCTCCACTTGAGTTAGTCAAAACTTCCATACAAAATTGCATAGTCCTTTCCAACATTTCTTTCCGCTTTTTACAACAAGACATCAAGAGTGTTTGAGCTGCAGAAACTGGCGATATAAAATCTTCAAATACATCTGCAAATATTTGTAAATTTAACCCCACTAGTAAATTAAAATATTTCTAGTATCATTAAAAGTAGTTTGGGTTGTTAAAATATTTAGATGAATATAATAGCGCAACACATACCAAATTTTATTCTTATGTACTCATAAGGGTCATTTACCCAACATTCTTCATCAGCATCAGAATATGACATAAGGGGAAACAGCACACCTTGGATGATGGCAAACATATGTGGTTTCAGGAGTTTCCAAGAATAAGCATGACTCACACTAAAAAACATTATTCTTAATGTTGTATTTCAATATTATACAACAGTCAAATTATTACAGAACATGAACAATAATAGTACCATTGTAATCTTACTCACCATTGATCAATGTAACTTATAGACTGTTGCAAAACTCGAGGTGATACATAAATCTTGTTTCTATATTGATCTAGAATTCTGAACAATACATCTAAGATACCTCCAGTAAAAGTAGTCAAGTACCAATCAGCAAACTCTACATACTCCTCACGAGCATTTACTGGGCTTCCATACCTAATAAAACAATACAGATTAAAATCATTGATACAGCAACCATAATCTAACTATAGAAAATTTATTATTATCTATAACAATAGCAAATTTTAATGTGATTTAATATAATTTTTTTATAATTTGGAGTGTTTTCGAAGTCACAAACAGGAATCAGTGAAACATGCTAGAATAGAGTAAATATTCTATCCTTCACTAAGGTTGGGAGTGTCACTCGTATTTATTTCCAATGTTTACCAATTTATAAAATTAATGAATTTAAGTCAGAACCTTTCAAAAAGTCGGTATAAAGTATGGATGGCCCATTTTTTGCATTTCCACCATGGCAATTGTACTCTCTCTTCTTCTTCAACTTCTAATGTTTGATCTGGGACGGGCCTTTCCATGACAGATCTTAAGACTTCCATCCACTTGGTGAATGTTTCTTTTGATATTAAGTCCAATGACAAAATGTACTATAAATTATAAGAAATATGTATTAATTATAATAAAGAAAAACTTAATGATAAAATAGATTTTCTGAATTTACCTTTGTTAGACAATGAAAACATTTTAGAATTTGTTTCTGTATAAGTGCAGATTCCGATGACTGATCTGACTGAATATTAACCATAAGATTATATAGCATAGGCAATAACAAATTCATAGCCTCGTTGAGAGGAGCTCTTTTGTCTGAGACATGATATTCATAATTTTTTATCAATTGATAAAGACATAGTAATGCTCCCATCCAACTATCAGGCTCAGAACTTTGTAAGTATATGTTTATTTTATCAACAATTTGTGTCCATTTATCTGGGAAATCATATTTTATTATAGTTTTTAAACAGGCACATAGTTGAATTCGTACTAAATTTGGTGTTTGAATAATTGCATCAACAATATTATCTCTTAGCATTGCTCGATCTTGGTCATGTAAATTGTAAATAGGTTTTGTATCTCCGTCTTCAATTTCCTTTGGATGCCATGAAGTGCTGACTATGTTCTTTACATAAATCACTGCTGCCAATCGGACTGGTTGCGGAACATCATTCAACGTAACAACTTGCAATATGGAGGGAGTGAAGCCAATTATTTTAACAGACTGTAAAGACAAAAAGATTATATTAATGTTTACTCGAAGTCGAAAGGAGAGGTGATAAGAGTGAAATTTGGATTTTATAACATAGAATATTTTGCCATTGACGACTTAGGAATCCACAAAGCCTATTTCTTTGGCACATTCCAACTTTATTTCTTTCAGGATGATAGCTTTGGGGATAAATTTTTTCTCGGCCAGTTTGTTGGTCAGTAACGAAACCATGCTACATGGTTTTTCAGACTGGGGTCAACTAAATGTCGACCATCATCAACACATAGCAATCACGAATTTGCTTGTTTTACACTAAAAGCATCCTTTGCGACTCTTCGAGCACCAACACACTCCCCTTATCAATATAACAACGTTCAGTTATTGAAACTCCCAAATAAATAAAATATGTATTCAAGTACTAATTATAGAGTTTATATTAACTTATATAGTCATAATATTTTTCTATAATCATATCTAAGCTATGAAAATAGTATATGTTTCACAACCATAATATAGCCTTTTCTAATATCAGCTTATTGCACTGGTTGATATTTATTGGTACACGTTGACATGCCTCATTCTAAACAGGAAGCAAACACTTTGTCAATATTTGCAAGCTTATCAGGCAGTAGTTGCCAACATCAGTCAGGTCACCTTCTTTATATAGTAAAAGTATGACTGATCCTGCCCATTTATTAGGTATTTCTTTGGCTTTCCTAACCATATTAAAAATTGAAAAAAAATTTAAATATCATCATTTATCTTCTAGAGTTTTAAGTTTTAAGCAACTATCATTGTATTTTAGCTAATTCTTTTTTAGATTAAAAAGAAGGCTATGGCTAAGCTTCATAAACAAGTGACAATCACACAATACAAAGCATAGGTAAATGGACCAACCTACAATTTTATTATAATTATATACAATCTACAACATGCACACTACACTTCTACCATTTATCTATTATTATCACTTTAAGTTATTGTCACTTGTCACCAACTTGCAGCTTTCTTAACAATGAATATTTTATTAATATTCTCTATGTTATTCATATTTAACGTGTATATGAAAGAAAATATAATAACCACGTTTAGTTTTCGACCAATGGACAAAATAAAGTATGCTGAAAAAGTACAGGAGTTACAACATTATTTTTGAGGTTATGTGTTTATGTAGCTTAATGTATGTAAATATAAGCACGCAAAAGCATTACGATGAGTGTAGAAGTGAAATAAGTTTTGTAAATGGTTATAAAACAATGGCATTCTTCATGCCTTTTAGTAGATATTTCAGAAAATGTCTAATTTGGCCGTGTAGTATTCTATTAAAGTTATGCAAATCATTAAATTTTATATCTTACCTGTGAAAGTTGTTCTTCGGCTTGCTCCCTTTGATTGGGAACCATAGTAGCATTCAATATTTCTATTAATTTTCTGGTATCCATGATTATTATGTGTATTTAAAACAAAAGCACGCTCAACCGTGTATAGCCACTGGGCGTGGATTGAAAAGAAAGGACACGATAATTTTTGACATATATAGAGATGTGCCAATGACTAATTCGAATCAGTGTTGCCAACACTTGATTATAGAGCTTCCTTATGTCAAGCGTCGCATCTGATCAACATCTGATTATGATTAATGACATTTTTTATAAAGTAGTTTCTATGTTCCTTGGAAAACAAATTATACCAACAATTCACATGAAGATCAATAGATATTGCTATGTGTGTTGTTATTCATATTTTGTCTAAAGTAATGTTAAAACTATGTGATAGCCATGAGATACAATAAACAAGTGTTAGCTTCAATAGCTTCACAAACCACTCAAAACTTTGAACGTGAAGGTGTGATAGTAATGAAAGAAAAACAAGACGGATTCTTTCGAAGATCAGAAGGTAAGGCTTTGTGTTACTTTTAATCTTATGCACATTAAATATACCAAACTATTGCAAAATATGTTGCTGATGCAGGAGTGTGTGATTACTAATTTTACTATCACCTAACCAGCATTAAGGTTTCATGAACATGTCTATACTTACCTTACATGCTTTTTTCTCCTTTGCATACATTCATTCACTTAGACTTAGTGATTGTATGTAAAACTTCTATATTTTATCACTATCATTCATAATGAATGAGTATGTGCCCTTATTTATAATGTATCACATTTCAGCATATTCAATTAGATGGTTTCGTCTAAGGGGGAATCTCCTTTTTTATTTGAAAGGCTCTGAGCCTTGGTATGAACCCATTGGAGTCATAGTGTTAGGTAGACATGTAATAAAAGTACAACCTTGCGATGAAACTGGACATTGGCCATTTCAAATAGGTAAGTGGTTTTTCTAGTAAGTTTTGTAGACATGCTTTTTTGATGTATAACTATTAAAAATCACTGAGGTAACCAAAATATTGCAAACAGTAATTGTAGTTGATTAAAAAAGCTTAGTATGAATAATTTGTGCAACATACCAATGTTGAATAAATTAACATAATGTCATAGTAAGCAATGATGCGGTTTGCCAAAATTCCTTAACACAAAATGTAACATTGATTTTAAACTACACTAGTTTATTCTAAGAGTACATTGTCTTCACATATAATTATTTAACAAATGTAACAAAATATTGTAAACCTATTTTAAAAGAGTAAGTGTGGAGTTTCTTGCCCATTCATTTCCACATGAAACTTTTGGAAGGGGCAACTAGAATCATCTTTATATATATTTTTTTTTTTTTTGACGTACAAAAGTGCCATTTTAGATGGTCTAATTGAAATAAATGATTTGACTTTGACAATAAAATAAATCTTTTTATTAGACCAAATAAATGCATTGTTTTGCTTATATAAAAGTATTTCAGAAGGTCTATTACATATCACACATAAGGTTTTTGATGTAAATTCCAGTTTGGGAGAATGGAGCATACTACAGATTAGCAACATTCCAAGAATCAGAACGCACACTTTGGATAAAGTCTCTTGAAATGGCATCATATGATGCCATCAATACTCAAATTGTAGAATTGAGGGAAAAATTAAATAAAGTAAGACCTGTTATTGACGTTTCAAGGTATCGCGCTCAAAAGGGAATTATTTTAGGTACATGGATTAACTTTTCCATCAATATTAGATTCTCTCAGTAGAAGTTATTTAATCATGCAAAGTATATTTTTCAGATATGAATGAAGTTCCATTATGTGAGTTAGCGTTATCATGCGATAATTTACTATGTGATGCATATGGTAGACCACCGACACCAGTAATTGTGGTATACCTAGGGTTTTCAAAAGATTTGTGTGTTAAATATGGCTCTACAGAGATTGTTGACGTAAGTTCAAATTTTAAATTATACAGTCAATTCGACCTTTTTATCATTTCATACATTCAAATGTTTGCTATTTTTACACTAATATATTTTGATAGAATAAATGAATATTTTCCAGACTTCAGAGACATGATAAAGCTTGCAAATATTGTTATTTGAGTCGTCATTTAGAGAATTGCCTACAATACATTTTCCTTAACTTCTTACTAGATTGACTGAATTAAACTGTCAATACCACCTAATCAAACTTGGGCTTTCTTTATTCAATGTCAGCGATGACTATGCTTCCCAGCTAAATAGATTACCATTCACTCTTTTTTATACATTGATGATTCAAAATTCATTTAATCATATGGGTAACACATTGTACACTTATGACTTGTCAGTAAAGAAATACATAATATTAATGCTTCTAATTTTACATTTAGTGCCAGTTCTCAAATCAAGGGCGTAGAATGGAAGAGAAGATCTGGCAATAAACTCTCCGCCACTCTTTTTAATCGCAATGTTTTTTTTGTTTTTTCCTTTCAACTTTCAAAAATAGTTATAACGTCATAGATAATTGACTGTT
The DNA here is from genome assembly GCA_963693345.1 of Pieris melete. NCBI lineage: Eukaryota > Metazoa > Arthropoda > Insecta > Lepidoptera > Pieridae > Pieris > Pieris melete. The sequence goes on along the minus strand of CAVNZK010000363.1, from coordinate 2,538,614 downwards.
TATATTTAAAATAACACACATGCAACTAAGTACATATAATTTGTGTTAAAAGTTCACAAGACACTTAATTTCGTGCTATAATATGATTTTTTAACAGTCTTGCAGTAATCCTTGTTTTTCAAAAACTGTGCTGTTTCGGGCTAGTGATGGTATAAATGGTAAAGCTATTGTTCGTCTCGTAGTATATGATGTAAAGGAAAAAGTTTCTGAAGTAACTGTACCTATGGGATATACAAGTCTGCAGTTAAGTACTATACAGGTAATTAACATTGACTAATTAATTAACTTTGTCATAACTCACATAGAGATACTGTGCTAACTTAAAAAATTCACTATAACTTTTTAAGTTAATTTATTTGATCATAATACGACGGTTTTACATAAAAATAAAACCGATATTATGTGCCGAGAAGGAAAACATACAGCATTGTATAATGAAGAAGCAATGTATACTTAGCCATGAAGTGCGATACATACCGAGTGAAATAGTTCCGCTTAGATAGAATAGATGGCGCTGTAATCGCCTCAACTTCATACTTATCTTAACCAGCTAGGACGTTGTCATTTCCACAGTCATAGAGTCTTCACCAGGAAGAGCTTCCTACAATGCTGTAAGTTTTCCTTCTCGGCACATAATATCGGTTTTATTTTTATGTAAAACGGTCATATTGATGTGCCTCCGAAAAACATACAGCATTGTATAATGAAGACGTGTTTGTTATCTGCTGGTGGATGTATAAAGTACAGTATAAAACACAACGCTATGATGATTATGAAGAATTAAAGGCTTTAATTAAAGCCGTTATTGTTTATATAACTATTTTATTTACTTGCAAATATTCTTAATCAAAGCATAAGTATTTAGCAATAATTATTATTCTTAGTTACGTTATAAATATAACTATATTGATTGAGATGTACATTTAACATAATAATATAAACTTCCTATCATCTCATCATGTAATATTTTAGAAAAAGTGATATTAAATTTTTTGCAATATCGGCTGTTTGAGGGGATTTTGGGTTCACTTGAGAGTTGTCACACCATGACAGCCCTCTTTTGATTGCGGGTAAATAAGTGGACAGGTGGAGTGACCAACTCTTCAAAAGTAGATCTTTTTCCAGTGTGGACCAGTCTTTTATTTGGGCACCCCACCCCCAATTTCCCAAACTTTTAGGGTCAATGCTTGTATTTGTGGAGGAGACAGTGCAATTGTCGTATCTAGGAGTGTCTGCGATAAGTGTTGAATTTCGTGGGGGTGATCTAGAGACCTGGATTTCAGGTCCTGCAGCCAGAAATCTCGCGGCCAATCTGAAGCAACAATCAGATAGGTTCCCGTCGCCCGGTTTAGATGTGCTAAAACTCAGGGATTTGGAGGGGGAAACACCCATGCTAGAGGAAGATGGTGCCACTACGCAGCCTTTTTTCCCCTTTATAATCTGTCTGCTATGATCACCCTGGTACGTAATGTACCGACAGAGTTATGTTGAATTTGTCCGTCAGGTGCAATAGTTTGAAGGTAGGAGTTTCATTTGTCCGATTGTATTAACACGTCGTGTTTCTTCGGCGTCGGGACGTGACGACCCCATCGCCCACTGACACATTTCTGATGAAATAACCTCTGTCACAGGTTATTTCACCAGAAAACCGGCGGGAAGTGATGCAATAAGTTCGCCTTATTGTACTCGCGTTTCGTACGGTGAGAGAGACTCCCGGAGCCCATTCCCCCCCCCCTACAACAAATATGAAGGTGCAGAAAAAAAAACAGAATCTACCCCAGGGGGGTACCACACACGCTCGCGGTGGAGAATCCCCCTCTGGATTCCCTATTCTTCCCTATTCTATTCTGAATCCCCCCCGTCCAACGCCCGGTGGTGGACGCACAGGCTGCCCTTCGTATTCTGGGGGGGGCAATTCTGCGCTCGGTAAAAACATCATTAATCGTTCTCGGGGCAAACGGAGCAATTCTACAAAGGCACTCCCGTCCACACTCGCCGTGGACTTCACAAATGTTAGGGGGCTAAATACCAATATCAACGCAGTCCACTACCATTTAGAGACTGCGAAGCCGGCCTTGCTCTTTCTTACCGAGACTCAGATTTCCTTCCCGGCTGATACTTCCTACCTCTCCTACCCGGGGTACAAATTGGAACATTCATTTGTGCCGCGGGCGGGAGTTTGCGTGTACGTCAGAGAGGATATCTATTATCGTCGCCTCGGGACGCTTGAAGGAAGGGACCTATCTAACCTCTGGCTGCGCGTAGACTGCGATGACCATCCGCGATTCTACGCATGCCTGTATAGGTCCCATAGCGGAAATACCGAAACTGACCGACTCATTGAGCACATCCAAATGGCTACAGATTCCCTGCTCGAAAGGGTTCCTACCGCTGAAATCGTGATACTTGGCAATTTTAACGCCCACCATGCCGATTGGCTCGGCTCTGAAACTACCGATCACGCGGGCAGATCCTTTCACGACTTTGCTTTAGCCTACGACCTGACACAAATGGTCCCTGCGATTACGCGAATACCAGATGTGGATGGTCATAAACCCTCTTTGTTGGACCTTCTGCTGACTTCACATCCGGAGAACTATCAAGTCTCTGTTGACCCGCCATTGGGTTCATCAGATCATTGTGTGGTCCGGAGTACTGTGCCATCTATGCGCCCTTCACGGCCCCGCTTTATGGGTTGTCGCCGTATTTGGCACTATAAGTCAGCAGATTGGGACGGGATGCGGTCTTTCTTTGCGTCCTACCCTTGGGGGCCTATGTGCTTTTCGCCGGAAGCTCCAGATTCCGTCGCCGCCTCTGTCGCCGAAGTGGTTCTGCAGGGCATGGAACTCTTTAATCCATTTTCTGCGGTGCCGATCGGGGGCAAGTCTCAGCCCTGGTTTAAACGTTCTTGCAAGGCGGCCTCGCGTCGAAAGCGAGAATGCTTTAAGGCATGGGCGGAAGCGGCGAAATCTCGTGATGCCAATACCAGCGAACTTAAAACAGCATATAACTCAGCCTCCAGGTCCTTCAAATGGGAAATCACTAAGCCAAAGTCAGAGCACATTACCAGATTTGGCGAGAGATTGGCCCAACTCCCTTCAGGGACTCGAGCCTTCTGGTCTCTCGCCAAAGCTGTCCAGGGGAATTTTTGTCAGCCCTCCATTCCGCCACTGCACAGGGAGGATGACTCTCTGGCCCACACTGCGAAGGAGAAGGCCGACCTTTTGGGCTGTCTCTTCGCGTCCAACTCGACTTTGGATGACCAAGGGAGATCTTTTCCTGCGAAGAACCATTATGGATATAAAACTGAGGGTTTTGTTGAGAACTGTTTGTAGGATACCTTGCCTGATTCAGGAGTTCTTTGATTATCTGCGATATCGCAGGTAACGGTTCGGTTGCGTATTCACTTACTATTCGATTTGTTGGCATTAACAAAGGCGGTTTCTTGTACAGAGGTATGCGGAATCCTTGAATTGTGTTGGATAGTAATTTTTGTTGGTCATTGTTAGACAACGGGTAGTTTGATTTTCGTGTTAAACGTTCGCATCGTTTCTTGTTTTATGTAGGTATTACAAAAATAATTTTTTCCATTTTGTGCCTGGACTGGCTGACGATTCTTTGTATCTAGGTTTAAAAAGCTCTCTTACTCTTGAAGGTTGCGGCGGAGATAACCAGAATTGGGGCCACCAAGGGATTGTATGAGGGACGCGAGCTTATTTTTGTCAAATAAAAATTCCTCGCTATAGGAAGGTATATTAGCGCAGTTTGAATACTTCTGTCCGAAATCTCACTTATTAATTTTTTACGCGTAGTTTCTATACATTCCGCTTGTTTTCCGCATACAATTTGCAGGGTTTGTTCATGCAATTTGTGAGAAGGTGATTCATTACCAAAAATATAGGATAGTTTTGTGAAAAGATTTGCTGGTTTTAATTCCGTTGGGTTATTACGAGTCCAGTTTATGATTTTTTGTAACCCAGATTGTAGTAATTCCCTTTGACATAATACAACGTATTTCGTCTTTAATTTTAAGGTTACAAAAGCCTGGAGACGTCAGTATGTCTATCAGGGCTTTTTTGGATCTAATGTGTTACCACGTCGGAGTATTAAAATGTTGGAGTTTTATAAGCTCAATATATTATTATATTTTTATAATTTTTATATATTTATTTTGTAATCGTTTTCCCGGTCGACGGATTAATAAAAAATCGCTATAGTAGTTGGTCGGGCGGTGGGTACCCTCGTCATTGGTCGCACTGGCGTTGACATTTGGTACATATTGTTGATGCATTATAAAATTTGTGAAGAAACTCACCTGATTATATAACGCGTCGATCGTGGGATCGACCGTTACCTGTGCTACTCGTTTCCTTTTCTTTTGTGGCGGTCCCTCGCGCTCCGAGTCGCTATCAGACGCGCTGCTGGTGCACGTGGAGTCCTCTTTGTCTTGTTCGTGACCTTGCTCGACACTTTTTTAGACTACCTGCCTGATCGGCCCCGGCGCCGGCCTTATCGGCATCGTGAGTCTATTACGCACTTGTAATGTATAAAATATAATACGTTTTGCTAATAATTAACACTAAGAAAGACTATAAGGTTTTAAGTCGTTATTGAGTCGTTTCGGTTTCGACCGCGGCGAAAGTACACAACGCTATGACTGTGGAAATGACAACGTCCTAGCTGGTTAAGATAAGTATGAAGTTGAGGCGATTACAGCGCCATCTATTCTATCGAAGCGGAACTATTTCACTCGGTATGTATCGCACTTCATGGCTAAGTATACATTGCTTCTTCATTATACAATGCTGTATGTTTTCCGGAGGCACATCAATATTTTCAATATGTTATTGTTTAAACTTCTGCGGTAGGCACCAGGCGACTAATATTAGGCGAATTTTAGGCGACCAGGCAGTCTTTCTATCCATGTATCTAAATTTCTTTTTTTTTTTAAATTAGGTATAAACTTTTAACCCTCTTTTTAATATGTATGAGATGCGAATATATATTTGTTATAAGAGGTGTATATATAAATAATAAACAAGCCTTAAGAACTTCGATATATGTCTCTGAATTTCACTAATAATCTTAATGTTTTACTTTTTTACCATATAAATTTAAGGAGATAAAGAAACAGCCCCTCACACACGAGGACTACTGGTTTCTTCATTTTCCAAACAAATATAACTACGATACAAAGGGAGCGTTCAAGTATTACGTAACGATTTAAAGATTTTAAGAAATGTTACGTAACGCGTTGTCCCATGTAACGCACTGTAACGTTTCAAAAATCTCCCCCCTCCCCACAAATTGCGTCACGTAATACTTGAACACTCCCTATTATACGAGCACTATTATCATTTTAAATGACAAACATGATATAACTATTGTAGTTTAAAAGTGAAACTATAAATTACCTGGTATTCATGGTCTAAACAGGTACCAAATCGAGGTTCATAATTTTATTGTTTAGTTCTTGTATATCATAAAGAATTGAGATCAAGGCTATAATCGTAAATGTGCTAATAAAATAATGTTTTCAGGAATCGCAAAGACTTCGTGTAGCTTTAAAAACTCGTGATAATAAGACAGTTGGTTTTGTCACTATTAATGGATGGAGTCTTGAGGCCTCATGCACAGGCAATAGTCCATGTCATACAAATGATCGTAACTGCTTGGATATACCACAAAAAATTCAATGCCATAGAAGATCCCAGTCTTTGCCTCCTAGATTGGGACTTAAACTGAAATTTCCAGCATACGGAAGTATGATTAAGCAAAATTTTGTTAACAGTCATCAAGTAACTTATAAGTTTCATTCTGGTTTGGGCGGCGATATTAATGTTCATGAAATAATGGCTGAACCAAAATTGTGCTACCAATTGCCAATACAATTGTTGTGAGTATTTTGTATATTAACAGTTTTACCTATGTTAATAGTCATGATTCCTAAATGTATATATTTTTTCTCTGGATTGCGTTTTATAGATTTTACAAGTTGTGTAGTAGACATTTTAAAATAACTCTGATAAAATTAAAATCAAACCACTTATATTTCGATAAATTCGACAAAACGTTCTTAATATGTTTTTTTATACTTTTAAGGGACATATTTATTCAAAGAGAAAAGGAGCTTTTAGGTGAACTGCTGTCCATAGGTGATATGTGTGGAAACTGGCAAAATAAACAGTTGGACTTGTCGAGTATAAATGTATCGCTCTTAAAACACTATTGTCATTCAAAAAGATGTTTGCAGCAAGCGGAACATGCTTATTTTAAAGCGAGTTGTAAAAAGGGTGAGGGTTATATAAATTCTAGATAATATTAAGATTTTATTAAATCAATTAAAATGTGAACCTTTAATTAATAACTAAATTATGATCTACAAATATATTTTATTCAGACGATTCCAGTTTGGAATTTGCGCCCGTGAATCTCCACCTTCAACGAATGTGGGTGCATAATGATACATTAAACAAAACTGGATATCACGATATAATAACTGCAGGAGCGTTTGCTGCTCACTCACATAAGTCAGAAAGAACCGGGGGATTAATTAGGTAAGTAATAATTTCAATCTTTAAACTTTGTGTAGACACCAAAATATATTTGTTATTATTTTTAGCTCCAATAATGTTATTTTTTACTATGTCTTGATGTATTATAACACGGCTATGTGTTTCGAACCCCACTAGTGACTTTATTATGTACATTAATGTTTGTACGGGTATAAAAATAGTTCTTTTGAAATTACCATGAACCCGTTTATCAGACAGATTGCGTTATAAGGAAAAAATGATGCAAGTTCCTTAAAAGCTAATCATTAGCCCATTAATAATTATATCATTAATCATTATGGACATGCACAACATTGAGACCAATTCACATAAATAATTAGTAAATTTAGGTAAAACAATGAAGTTAAAATTTAATATCTGATAAAAAGACAGCCATTCTAATACCCGCGGCTTAATATACGGACAAAATACTTTTAAGCTCCTGTAATTAGGTTATGCTGTTAAACGAAACCAATTGATCAGAAAGCTATAACATACAGATTCGTTTTTTCCAGATTAGTTCAACAAGTGAAAGATATAAATAGTACGAAGGCGGCCCTACATTCGGCAGCGTCTAATAGAATTCAATCGGAATATGACAGTGTGATGACTTTAAGAAATTTCAGAGATGAAATTGTAACGGATATGGATCGTATTATTGTTCTAATACAGGCTAAGCAGTATATAGAAGTACGGCATATTACAGAAGGTAGGTCTGCATATTCAGAATGCTAATCGTAACATGTGGGACCGTAATTTGTTAGATTACGCGGCGGAGTCTTTAATCGACCTAATTATTTGAAAATTAATAAAGTAGTGTTGGCCTAGTGGTTTCTAATTATAAATATAATTTAAGACTGATTTAATTATTTACACCTTTTACACAAGAATAAAATAACAATATTAACAATAAAATTAAAAAAAAGATACATCAAGAAAGTAGTGAAAAAAAGGAGAGATGTGCAAAAGCGTGCGTAATAATGAAAATAATAATGATACTTAAAAATATTAAAATAAAATCATTGAAATTTTATTATTACTATAGACAACTAATAACTTATAAACATACGAAATGGAGATATAGAGGTAAGAGAATAGAAAAAAGATAACAACATGATTACTAAAAAAATATTTAGTTTTTATGAAAACATTTTTAATTTATTAAGACCGTTTTTTAACATTCTTATTTAAGGTTAAGAATAAATTATGCTGCACCTCTTTAACTATCAATGACTTCAGGCTTGAAGACGCCTGGACCAATTCGAGTATATTTTGTTTATTTAATCACTGAGGAAGGTTTTTGTAGAGAGATAAATATTAAAAAAAAAATGAAACACTTAATTTAATTTAGTTCTTAGGTTCTTATTGTGGAAAATCTACAAGTATCTATGGGATAGCATAGCAGTGAGATCCGTAATATGTTGGTATGTAGCTATTTAAATGGTAGGCTAATAAATCATATTAAGGCCAAATGAAGTTCGCGCACCCACCCGCGTTTAAAAGCTAGATATTTAACATAGTTCGAAACGTCAATGCGCTAATGCATTATAGGTCTTATTCAAATAATTAGGATAGTGTGTTAGTTACAATTATGTTTATACTAATTTTTAGGAAACTCACAGACATATATTTTGTTAATTTCAGTTATTAAAACAAAAACAAGGAGCATGCTGACGCTATGGGAACCGGGAGTGATTGAAGAATCGTTGACCATTATCGGTTGGCCAAAACAAAATTGCACTTCTGAAAATCCGGTAAATTAATTAAACTAATTTACTAAAAATTTTGTCTCGCTAAAACTCCAGAATGACTTGACCGATTTGGCTAATTATGATCGTGGTTTAGGTTTAACAGTGGAAAATATAAATAATAAGTAAAGAAAAATACTAAAAACGACAACTGAATTTTCCAATAAAAACTGTTCCTAGCTGGAAAATTTAATAACTTTTGTCTTTTTATAAATAAAAAATTGTCACTTGGTCATATAGTTTATCAAAAATTTGGTTTCACAGTTGTAGTATGAAGACCGATGTCTTTGGTCTGTTTTAAAAATGTTGTATTAAGTTTGTAAAAATGTAGGTGATACGAAGTACATCTCATATTTATCATACAATTTTGTGTCATTATAACATATACTTATTTTTTCAGACAATTACTACCATACTGCAATTGACAGAACAACTTAGTATGTTTGGCACCAATTCCGACTGTGACACATTTGATGCATCGTCAAGCTCCAGTTCAAAAGAGACAACGCCCACCGTCGAAACACCCTCTTTGTCTTCGAGTGTACCAAACGTGTGCCAAAACCGTTTAATATCAAAAGAATCCATAAAGAACATTCTCGATGCGTCGGATTTAAAATTCGACAGTGATTACTTCAACAGCGAAGAACGTAAAAATCTCAATCACTCGTTTAGGTCTGTTCGGTCACCGGTCATGACGAGAATGAACGATTTAAACTCATTTGATTCTAATAGACCGAGACATGGGAGTTTGAGGCACGATTTTAAGAACACGTCCCTAGAGCAAATTTCTTATAGATCCTTGGTGGAAAACTTGAGCGGAAGTGATAAACGAAAGGTGATTGATAACTGCTATGCGATTTCAATTTAGTCTAACAGTGAATTTTTTGTCTTTCTTTACGCAAACGCCACGAAAAACTTCGTGAGGATACTCTTTTCTAACACCTCAACTACGATGTGTCAGGCAGAGGTTGACTTAACAAATGCCTAAAAATTAAAAAAGAAACAAAGACCGTCACTCAGCCTGTATTAATTGTCATATTGATATTATAAGGTTACGTGACTGACGGATCTCGCTTTTAAATGTTATGTCATATTTTATAACTTATCTGTTATAAATGATCCTCCTATAGTTATTAAACCGATTAAAACACATCTTATATGCCTATCGGTCAGCAAAATTGTTATCCAAAAGAGAGAATTAATGCAAAATATAATAAAAACTACGGGTCTTTTCCTTTTGTGAAATAAGTATATTTAGTATGTAGTAATGAGACAGGAATTCAGTGTTATTCAACATAATAAATCCTACGTTAATCATCTAACAGAGCAACATGCAGTTTGTGAGTCGCGGTATGGCGACAATAACCATAACCATTATTATTAAGACTGTTTTAAATTTTTATTTGTCCTTATTGTTTTAAGTGAATTCTTTTACTGCATTTTTCTTCTTTTTTTATTATCATATGTCCGAATGTCTCGTATGCGAAATTTATAGAACAGCTCCACTGCAATTTTATTATTGACTTGGCTGGCGAGTAAATAGACACTTTTCTGCAAAGCCATTTTTTCTAATAGAATATAATGAATTAATTGTATAATATTTCTAACAAATTTCAATATTTATACATTTCTGATTCACTATACTGTCCCGCAGTTAGAAATAAAAAGGATTATTATTCTTTATTACCATGGTGATTTTAATATGAATGGTTCATCATATAATTTTATTCAAGATATGATATGATACAAATATCTTAGTGCCATTGTACAACAGGCTTACTTGACTTAATGCTCTATGATAGAGTCTCATTATTAAATTTAGAATAAGAAACACATGTTTTTGTTATAACACTGAACTGTTATGATTGCGAATAGATTGCTAAATTTAATATGTACCCTTCAATTTTTTATAATGTTTTTATGTTTAAATTTTACGGTTTTAATCAAAGTATTATTTTTACAGACGGCAACGCGGGAGACTTCTCTTCCTAGCATCGGTCCAATCGATTCAGCAACACGTGAAAATAATTTGGCTTATTTACATAGCTTTGGTGTTGACTTTGAAGCCTGTCTGGCGACCGTGGTTGAAGCTGTCATCAAGATAATTGACACTAATAAAGGTATATAAGATTCATAATATTAAAGACAGTTTGTAGTTTCATAGAAAAGATTTTTTTTACTGCCGAAATTCTACCTACCACTATGAGCTCCGGAGGAGGTCCGGTGATTATTGAGGATGTTTCCTAAATTTTTAACAATCTTGGTGAAACCACCTCAAGCGAGTTTGCCACGTCGTTGCTTGCGTATTTTTGTCCTGCGTACTAAGTCCCCGAAATAGTCGCTCCATGATTAAGGTATTCCATCATTACAATCCCTTGGTTGTCCCAGAAAGATGGAATCGTCTTAAATTTATTTGGAGTTAGACTCGACGGTCTCTTCCAAGTTTTGGAAAAAAAATCGTTTCTGGGTCATAACGGTGAAGCCATATTCCGTACATGGTTAAGAATCGAGCCAAAAGTCGGTCAAGATGTATTTGTGCACAAACAGCATTGTCAAATACTAAGTCGTTTGCTTTTGTGTGTCGGAAAATATTCTAAACACCAGCGCAGTGACAAATTTTTCTTACAGTAATACTTGAACGCTCCCTTAGTCACTGTAGGGTGTCGTTTTTAGGTGTGTGAGGGTCATCGTTAATAGTTCTTCCACGCTTGAACTCAGCACACCAACCCGGAACCGTAGACAATGGACGCGCGTAAAATAATAATGTTGCTTCTTATGTTGCCAGTCTTGTTTTACCAGTTTCGTAGTAAATTTAATAAACCAGAAATATTTTATTACCGCACAAACTTCAATTTTATTCGGTTTTACGAGCACGTTCACGACTCAACACAAACAACTAGCATCTATTAAAACAAAACCAAAAGAGAAAAGACTGCTTTTTTATTATTTTAATCTAATGTCTGGTATTTTTTCTATACAAGGAGAATGTTACATGATCATTTTATTGAACACCTGTTACTGAGTGTTTTTTTAATTCAAATTTATTTTTAATATATCGGATTAGTTTATTGATAGAGTTTTATATACCTACATAAGGTATGAAACCCATAAGGTATGAAAGTATTTCCTTTTTCAGAGCCTCAGGAAGACGAATTAGATACACTAAGATCACTTGCCGAGGATTTTAAAGTCAAGGCGGAATCTTTAACGCACTGGGCTCGAATATCACACGCGGCTTTACGCCTACGTTGCGAATCACCTATTTGGGCAAGAAACAATGCTGCTCTTCAAACTAGAAGGGACACATGCTTCTCACAAGCGGTATATGAACATGATTATTTTAGTTTTAGTCTTATAACTAATATATATCCGAACAATCAAGACACTAGCAGCTACACATATGATCTTTTTGGGAGTTTTTAATTACTACTTCAAATATTATTACTTAAAAAACTACGTAGCTTATAAATTAACAATGTTAAATTTAAATGGGGTTAATTTTCATTTAGTAAAGACAGTTATTAAAGAATTCACTTTCAAACGGTGATAGTTTAAGGTTATATGCTCACTGGCAGCAGTAAATGTCTAACGCACACTAAACACTGAGTAGAGATATGGGAAAGCGTCTGTCCGAAATACGGCTAGTGCTGCGGGTAAGACAGAGAGTAGGAGGCTATCTGCGGCTGCCGTATGCTTGAAAGAAAGGGAAAGGGAACCGCTTCGTTACGTAACGCGTTACGGCGCCAACGCGTTACGTAACGAAGCGGTTTACCCTCCCATAAGAAGTTATCATTTCAAAACTCCGTAACGTCAATTTTTGTGACATTATTGTAAATAAATTTCAGTTGACTACAGTGACGGCCGGTCTACTATGTTGGTTCAATTCAGTCTCACATGAAACAGTTGTGAAGCTGTTGACGTCAGAACTTGGGCCTTTGTGTGGCTTTGAAGGATTATTAAGTTTATATTCTACGGAAAAGGCGATGTGGGGTGATATGGTTGTGGCTGTGGAGGATTTGCAGACCGTGCTTTTCAAATTGAACAAAGTTGGACACAGGTATGGATCGACTATATACGTTAAAGACCCTTTTACACTTGGGTAGACCGTTCTTAGCGATATCTTTTCTTGTGCATTTTTGTAAATTGTGGAATTTGAAATAAACAAAAATATCTTTTAAAATAATTTTATTTCAAATTCATCAAGATTTTAAAGATGATGAAAAAATATTGGCATTTTGTATTGAAAGTATTTGAAAGTTATTTCGATGCATAGGTTACACGGATGTAGAGTTCGATTCCGGGATCATCAATTTTGTTCAGATACAAACATCTTTAAAAAATTAAATTTTCTTGCTTGGATGAAATGCCTGAGAATATAAAATATATATATAGTTTTGTTTTTTTTTAATCTGTAGCATTTTTTGTATTTTTCAGTATGACAGCAATGCCTCAAGTTTCTGGTTCACGAGGAAATTTAACAGTCACTATCCCTATATCAGATGCGCTTTATTCGAAGTTTATTAAAAAAGAGGTGAGGGATATAGCGGGTTAATATTATATATGAGATTATTTAAAATAAGTCAAAATATATACATATGAGAGACTAAATTTAATAAACTATTTTATATTTGGTAATAATAATACAGTACAACCCTGTCCTTTGCTAATATTATTTTCATAAGTTTTTTATAAGGGGCCATCCATAAAGTACGTCACACGTTAATGGGGAGGGAGGGTATCACCAAAGTGTGACATCGTGTGACAAGGGGCATGGGGGGCAATTCAAAATTTACGAACTTGATCTTGATGAACTTGATGTTATAAAAATGTGACAACCTGTGACAAGGACAGGAGGAGGGGTTCAAAAGTCCTAAAATTCGTGTGACGTACTTTATGGATGGCCCTATATTCGTACTGTAACAATTTATCCAGACATTCGCTTTTCTAAAGATGCTAGTTTTATGTATAAAAGCTGTTACAAGCATTAAAATTTACGTAATTTCTACATCTATTGCCCTATTTAGATGTCAGTGTAATAAGTTTATTCAGATTGACAGTTATTTTAAATTCCATCTTCGTCGAAATCCTTCATTTTACATACTATATTTTACATTGAGAAGACTTCGATATATGTATATATATTTCAATACTTCTATGGAAAATCTTACTTTTGTGGTTAAGCGCAATACTCTTTCATACATTTTACGCAAACAACTTTAAACTATTGGTTAAATTAAAGCTAAATCTATGTAACAACATTTATTATTTTAGCATTTGAACTTTACAATAACTGCGGTGTTCTTCAATATTGGCATTAACGAAAAGGCGACATTAGCAGAAGCGTTAGGCGAGACTACGCCCCAGTATCAATCGAATAATGATAATTTGGATCGACTTAATAAATACTACTATAAATATACGAAAATATTTCCTGTGGACTATTTGGGAGCTAATCGAAGTAAGTCCAAAAAAATATGAATATTATTTAGACCTATTATTTTCATACTTTATCTCTATCTATTGTATAGCTCACCCTAACTTAAACTGTTAAAATAATTATATTAATATACGTTTTTTTCTGTACCAAAATACCAAACATGTTTATGATCCAAAATGCCCTATATGATTCCTAGAAGAAGGAAAAAAATTCATTACATACATACAAAATATTTATAACAAAAACCTACTGGATTGGTTTTAAGAATTTTCCGCTATCAATGCTATATTATCCCTGAGTAAGTTAATATAGATAATATTTATTAAAGTTAAAAAAAAAATGAGCCATGTGTGGTCGAGAATCCCTAGTGTTGAATATATCTTTTTTCGTAACTTTAATATTATTTTTTACATAATACAGCGTCATCAAGAATTAAGCCCCTAGAAGAGGTAATGGAGAATTTAAAAAAAGAAGTACACAAGAAAGTGCCAAAAAATGTCGAAGTACTTCACTTAGCCGCATTAGCTACTAGGCATATGAATGGTGAGACTCTTGACTTAGTAATTTCTTGCGATTATTTGTTAACGGGTTAACCCGAAACTTGACGAATGACAGTTAACACTTGATGTTTGTTCAGGTTAAGGTTAGGGCACACGTAGTGAAGCTATTCTAAATATATATATATAAAACATTTCTGTTCTAAGGATGTCTATTAAATATGAAGTTAATAGTTAAAAGTCGATTATGACATATGTGTACAATGCGCTGGGTGTAAATACAAATGTATGTATATGATCATGTATTACATATATTTCGGAAATACAAGAAAAAGCAATATTTATGAGTATTTCAAAGGCAGTGCAGCAGTATTTCCGAACAAATTCGTCTTAGGGTCCTTCAAGAAAAGAGCGTACCTTTTCTTAAAAGGCCGGCAAAGCACTCGCGAGCCCTCTGGCATTGAGAGTGTCCATGGGCGGCGGTATCACTTAACATCAGGTGAGCCTCCCGCCCGTTTGCCCCCTGTTAATATAAAAAAAATGTGTTTATGAATTTTTTAGTTGCCTTGTCTCAATAAAGGCCGGAAAATAAATCTTGATTTTTGGCACAGGTATAAGATTCACGTCGTGTAAAAGCGCTAAGGACAGGACTGGAATGTCCGTAACGTATGAGCAATGTTCAATACTGTCTACCGAATATCATTTGGCTGAACATGAAATGAAGAAAGCTTTAAATATTATGAGAAGGTGAGCTAATATTTCGTATTAATTAATATCAAAATTTATTTATTCATATAGGGAACTTACGTCAATATAAAAAAAGGTGGTCTTAATTTATATTTCCTACCAGTTCCCAAGGGCGTAGAGCGGTTGAAAAGAACTGGCTGACTATTTTGCTTGCTGCATTTGTTATTTTGTTTCAATATGTCGAGTGAAATATGGTGTTAATGTTTGCAGTTCCTTACAATTTCTTTATAAAACAAAAACTTGGCGATTAAAAAGAGTGGCGGAGAGTTTATTGCCAGTTACTTCATTTGTATAGAGTCAGATATTGACTCGTATTAAAATTGAAAAATGTGCCCGGCGAAAAAGTTTTCTTATCTCTGAAATATCAAAAAATCATGGCCGTCAGAATTCAACAAAATTAAAAATCAGAGTATACTCGTATATGAATAAATGATTTTGAATTGAATAAAATTTAAATTGTACTTTGATATTTACATCCTGATTTTACAGTTCATTGTAATTTATACATCTTATCTACTACAGTAAATAAAAAAAGTATTATTATTATTAATGAAAGTGTAATTTGCAAATTTCAGCGAGGGATGTCGCAGAGAGAATACATACAAAAATATTGGTGTGAAGAAATATGCTTTTACGAAGAAACAAGTTATGGCTTTACCAGAAGAGTATAGGCCGCCTACTGGGACCTATGGGTCAACTCAGACTTAATTTGTTGCACAGTTAAGTTAATAATATTTAATATTAAACATTGTTATTGTGTCAATCAAAAGCTTATTAAAGGACTAGATATAGTTTAGAAAATATTTATTTGTAATATCATTGTTGCATTAGGAATTAAATTACAATCTTCTTTATATCACATTTAAAATCACAGTTATATTAAGATGACGAGTTGTATAAAATTTAACACCTTGAAGTACTAATGGATATAGCAAATTTTTTGTATTAAAAAAATGATTTTATTTTTAAATACGCACTCTCAATCAGGAATGGAATAACAAAATAATTGTCTATGGCATGTAGTCTATGGCTTAGATCTTTGGTCTGTGGTTCAAGATTGGCCAATCTCTAGTTTAACTACAGACACATGACACCTGATTGTGAAAAAAACGCAGCATTTTATTGATTTTTGACAGACGTACTTAATAACATAACGTTTGATCTGTGTCGACGAATTAATTAAGAGAAGGACGCCATTGTTTCACACATGGCAGCTATGAAATGTAAACTTAAATTAAACGTTTTTTATTAATCAGCTGATTTAAATGTATATTTTTACTGATTATAGTATGCCGAATTTTAACAATTTTGACACCTCATCAAAATATATTATCTATTTATTCGAAGTTGGAACTGCGTATTTGCTTACTTTTTTCAATTCCGATTAAATATTTATTATAATATGATACAAGATTTTTAATAATGATTGTTTTGATTAATCTTTTTTTTTTTAATTTTTGCTATCTTCTATATTACTTCTAGAAGTGATTGTCTCTTTTGGCGACTTCTTTGGTTGAGCACTACAATGACCGGGCATTCAATAAGATAAGCAATATTATACGTAAATTTCATTTGTCATTAAATGTGTTCAACCATATGATAACTTAAAGAGTGAATAGCCCAGGTGATGTTAAGGTTTCAACTGGAACGTAGTTTAATATTATGCTGCACTAATTAGCGATTATTATTGAACTGTTAAGGTGATTTTGAGTACATAAGCCTAAATACTTTCCTAATAAATGGACCGGCTGGCTTCTCAAAATTTCCCTAATTTTATGTATCCCAAGCGAATTATTATTACCAATTAAAAAAATTGTGCCAAAAATTCTGGGCTAGTTTGCAATAGTTATTTAAAAATATATTTTTGACCAGTTTTACAACGTTATTACCCTTTACTAGTAGTACTTAATTCTATTGTTATCGGCATGTGACTTAACACTGTAGCGGAATATATCCTAAAAGAGACGTCTGCGCATCTTACTGATCTGTATCGCGTTGCAATGGCCAGTGCATAGTCTTCCTCTTTTAGTGCCTCTCGATTACTGGAAGTCTCTTCAAGCGTATCTTGTCCTATGTCAGATGCAGCAATTCTGCCGCTGTTGTAATACCCGTCCGCTCCCTAATGTTGCGAAGCCATGATTTCTTCCTTCTACCAACACGCGGTTTACCCTGGATTATGACCCATTATATTTAGTTGAAGGAGGTGGTAGAGGTCTTGGCGCAACACGTGGCCCAAGCATGCGACCACATCTCAATTGCTTCTAAGCGCCGGCGGGTACTTTATTTAATTGTCCAAGCTTTCAGCCGTATAGAACATTTTTGATATGTACTCCAACCATTTATTTTTCTTGCCCTCAATACTACAAAGTAGCTGCCCGTTTGTATCGGATAGGCTAGTAAATTGCTGCACTTAAGTCCCAACACTTTTTTTTATATTTTTGTAAAATTTGAAACTATCATGTTTGTTGTGCAGTTATTCCATGATTCCACACTTATTTGTGAAATGCGTTTCACGAGCTTTCTTAATTTCCTTTCGGATAAGATTACCGAGCTCTTTAAAGCGCATAAGATCAATATTTTTGCACGATCTCCTGTCTTCCATTAGCTGTATAATGAAATCACTCATCCATTCCTGCTTCTTTGTTGTTGTCTATGGTCGAAGGAACGTAGTACACGTATTATTTAAAAGCGTTCGACACTATGATTTGGTATTCGGATCCTTTAAGTTTTGTTAGATTGAATTTCAATTACTGACTCCTTGCTTTTACTTTTTTGGGTTTACAATGAAGGCGAATACCCACTGGATTGTGGTCAGACCCAATATCTGCCCCCGGATAGGTTTTTGGGCCTAATTTCTAAATCTTTTGTTTACCATTAGGTATATAATCAATTTGATTTCGCACAATATCTTGAGATGTGTGCATTGGAGAAGTGCAAGTATACAGGCGGTGTGGTGGCAACTGAAAAAAATGTATTGGCGATGATGTCTTTTTCTTGACAGAATTATATCAAGGTCCCCCTGCCATTTCGGTTCCCAAAATCTCAGGAACTAACTTTGAGCCAACTTTGGCATTCATATTTCCCATAACGGTTAGATATGTTAATTAACTAAATTATAAGCGAAGTATAAGCGTTTCTAGGTCTGCATATAGATCTTCTATAATTGAATTATTTTAATGTTGAAAGGCGGGCCGCTTCATCTTTATCATCAAAGCTCGAAAGTGGTAAAAAAAATCTGTTGACGTCTTCTAAACTTCCTTCGTTACAAGAATTCTAACGCCAAATGGTTCCGTAAGTTTTTCGTTCTCTGAATAATAGAGAACCATATCGTCAGAAGTTGTATATTTGTACTTACGAGGCCATTTTGTGTTACTGATACCCATTACGTCAATTCGTAATCGGCTTACTTCTTTTATTAAATTTGGTAGTTGACCGTCTTGCTTTAGACTTTTCACATTCCATGCTCCTATGCTTAGAGTTCTATTACTCTCGGGGATTATTCACACCCCAGTCCCAACAAAAGAGACGCCAGGAACTTGGGACCGTGGTTTTATTAGACGTTTTCATCATTTTGCATAGTCGCTGTACCTAATAATAATAATTAATTTGCAAGAATATGGCACAAAATTGTTATGATGGTACAATTTAAACTTTGCATATTCCGCCACACAAAGGTAGAATTGAAGTTACAATTACATTATACAGTATACAGTCATATCATTATAGTCAATTCTTATATTATTTTATTACTTCATCATCACAATATTAAAATATATTTTAACGGTATCAAATCAATATTAATTATAATGTTTTTACTAAAAGTAGTACATTAAGTACTACTCGCTGAGTTATCTCGTTGACGATGCCGCGATGTATAGGAAACGATAGGCCATCAAATTGTAGACTGTCGCAATAATTACAACAATGATTTCAATTTCATGGAGAAGGATGCCTCTCTGATACCGCTATAGTGTTATGTAACATGCTCCCCGATTTAATTCGATATCTCCCTTTAAGACTTCCATTAAAATCCTATACTTAAGCGTTAACAGTTCGTCTACTTAACCTTGATAGTCGTAATTTATTTTATAATTCTGTGGTATATATTATTGTCATTTCTCTACGTGGCTTGCCTGAAAGAGATCAAGCGAATAAATACAAAAATTAAAGCGAAAAAAAGGTAGCGTTTGTAAACTTTTGGTGTTTGAATTTCACTGTTAGTGCAAATAAGTGATAATAATTAATTAATATTCCAATTTAGCGCTTAGTTAATTTCATGTTAGGTTTTCGCTCAAGTATTACGTAAGCACAATGGGGGGTGGGGTGGGGGGAGCAGGGGTGTTTGGTGGTGATGGCGTCAGCAGTAATTATTTACAATTTTACTCATATGACAACTCACAATACCATTTAAGAGCTTTGCTGACAAGGGGGAGGGGGGATAGATGTAGTATATTTATCTGCTTACGTAATACTTGAACGGTATCTCAGGGATTGAGAGGGGTTTTGATGAAAGCATATTGTGTAAGAAAGGGTTTTAATAAAATTGTATTGTAAATTATAATTTCTAATCTACCGATTAGATATTTAAAATTATTATCACGTAAACGCATTTTTTAAGGACAATTGTTTTCTTTTGAACAGTTCTCGGGACTGGACTGTACGGGACCATCTGTACACGTTACAGTTTTGTGAAATTTATGTGTTTTTTGTTGTCTTCCTCACGTTAAATGTACTTATTATATATAATTATATTATTCTTAATGTTGTACACGGTAGGTTCTAAGAAAATCGATCTGAGTGTTAAGTGTACTTATATAATTTTATTTTATTAAAAGGGCCAAAAATCTCATTGTTCTCGGGACATTTCTATAGAATTTTGTATTCCGATAGTGGGCCGCAAAGTACTCTTTTTCAGTTTTATAGCGGAAAACCAATGGAGACATATGATTTTGTTTACTGATGCTAAAAGCAGTGGTTGAACATGATAGCATAACGTGGGATTCTCCAACCTGAGGAGATACATGAAAAGCTGTAGAAAAAAAACCGATGAATCAAACAGATGCAAAAGACAAGTTCTTGGAGTTGCATCTCCAGTACACGTGATATTCGAGATACCATTATTTTAAATTTATCACAATTTCGAGAAATTCTATCTTTGATCGAATAGAACCACTTAGCTTTACCTACATAACATATAGGTATACATTAAAGTCGTATAATATCATAAATATTTAATTTAAAATTATGTGACCAAACGTACCACCAAGTTCATAAGCACCTTTTCGGTCTTGGTGATTGAGAAATTAAAAAAAAATATAATGCCATATGCCAATACTTTTTCAATAAAGGAGTTTTATGTTTTTCATTGATCATATTACGTTCGTACTGTGTCCGTAAAAGTAGTACCAAAAATATATTTTTCCTCGATTGGTTATACCCTGTTTGCTAATATACTGTTTAATTTCTGAAAGTATCATTAATAAAAAAAAATTACATTTAGTTGATCGAAGCAAGTATTCGGGTTTGCGGAACTTTAAAAAAAAAAAGCTTAATTAGCGTAATTTTGTTAACATCACAAATGTATTCATGTAAAACAGTATTTTATGGGCCAGGCTGTTTTGGTGATAAAATTTATTAAAAGGTTGTAATTTACTTAATTTTTCTGTTTCCTAGTTATGTATTTTTTTAAAGGGCACAACGATTATTGTGTCCGTTTTGCACATAGCAATAAAATAATTTGAGTACTTTAAAGGTGAATAATATAGTACTATAATTATTATAGTACTTGTATCTGCCATATTTTGCTTTATTTAATTTACAAAATGTTATTTTTGAATATAAAACTGCTTTAACATTATTCTTACATTATTTTTTTTAGTTTAAACATGAATATTTTATATTTACTTTTAGTATAAGTATCAATGTCTTTAATATACAACATTTAAATTAGTATTAAATTAATATTACATATATGGTCTTATGATCACACCGCCTTGTTTTATATTCATTTTCGCTATTTAGTAAATTCCACTAGCTCGTGGGACACAAATATATAACAAATAAACAATAGAGAAGCAACATAAGCCGTTTTCTTTTCAAAAATTTTATAAAGAAATTAAAGTTATACATATTTTTTGGTATAGTTGATTTATTTTTTTGTTGTACGATTAGGCTGTGAGTGAAGATTTAAACTTCGTCGGTAATTGAATATTATGTTGCTTTATGAAAAGTGTTTTATTTAACCTTACCTTATATATATACATATTATGATCTATGTTAATATGATATAAGAATCTAGAGAAATATAATTTACTCTATGTGCTTCGTATTAATATACGAGTATAGGCTTTGTTCGGAACAAAACTGAAAATTTAAATATCACTTGTGAACAAGTTTATCGTGCAGGGGAATATTCCAGCATATGTGGCTAAAGACCTTAAATCTCTTTAAATTATCATTAAACGACTAGCCAAATACGTGCCAGGAATTAGAATCTTAGTCATCGACAATGTAGGTAATAATAATTTAGAACAGTTCCAGTGTATAGGTTTTCTTTGGTGTCTAACACAAGGCTTTCGGATCCCAACATTCTGGTGTGTGCACTATATACCATGTCTATATACCTACGATTATGGTTAATTGATATCTAATTTAGACAGAAACGAATATCCTAAAGAAATACG
Organism: Pieris melete; assembly: GCA_963693345.1. NCBI lineage: Eukaryota > Metazoa > Arthropoda > Insecta > Lepidoptera > Pieridae > Pieris > Pieris melete. The sequence continues at coordinate 2,516,948 of CAVNZK010000363.1, read as the reverse complement.
TACTAATGTTAGACCTTTTATGAGAGACTTTTTTGTGATAAGTATCAGTGTAGTAAATGGGTGTGTTAAAATTAGCAAGCTACACTTGATAACTAAATATATGACAGCTTGAGAACGTAGAACCTAACAACCCTATGGATCCTTAAGCTACAGTTGTACCCTAACACAAAGGTAGTGAATGTGTAAGTAATTACAGGTAACAGACAAAGGCCTACGGGTAGGGTCACAGGCTCAATTAAATAGAATTTTCTCAAACCAATCGGGCTGCGGGCATGCTCACGACCGTAATTAGGAGTATTCGCTACTTTTAAAGGAAGCGAGGAATGAAAAAGCAAAATCAGAACCGTCAATAGTTTTGTTAAATGTTTTACCGTATATATTTTTTAATTGTAATTGTAACATTGCTACGTTAAATTACGAAGGCGTTTGTTTCTACATAATTGAAATGTGTACTTATAACTCCCTTTGCCCACTCCCACCTTTGCTAAAATAGGTTTATAAGTAAAGTATATAAGTATCTATATTTGTTGTTTCTTCATACATTTTATTACGAAGTGTGACATTTAATAATCATAAGTTGTATAAGTTCTTGTAACATATTATCGACATACACGTTGCTTGTAGTTTGTGTAACTGGTTTTTTTTTCTTATTTGTAGCCTTCTTGGTGCAGCTATAAATAAATAAAATATTTGCGTGCCATATCACTTGTCTTTGTCGTTAATCGATGGTTTCGTAAAACTGTCTTGAATTTTCTTATTTCGCCAAATTGCATTTCCTTGTCAAGCAATTGCCCAAGTCTGTGTTAATGAATGGTGACAATATTATTGTATTCAAATACTCTCTTTTTGTCTGTATATAATTGTCATTTATTATTTATTATCCGTTTGAGTGTCTTGTGCAGCAGTTGTCTGGCAAATATCGTGAAGTCTTTATATAGATAGTTAGTAGTTGATAATCAGCCATGGTCGTGTGGTCTTTCTATATTATTATTATTAACTAGATATTAGTCACAAAACCGAAAAATCACTAAAATCATTGTATTTAGTTTTATTTTTAGTTAATAACAATAGACATCGCAAAATATATGGTACCTACCAGTGTGATGATTAATAAAATGTGATAGTTTTAGGTGCTCTGAAAATTAAAGAGCAAAAACAAAACAAATCCGCAGAGAACTGGCCGTATTATATTTCATCACAGTGAACCGTAAGTAATATTTAATTTATTATTAGTCACAAAACCGAAAAATCACTAAAATCATTGTATTTAGTTTTATTTTTAGTTAATAACAATAGACATCGCAAAATATATAGTACCTACCAGTGTGATGATTAATAAAATGTGATAGTTTTAGGTGCTCTGAAAATTAAAGAGTAAAAACCAAACAAATCCGCAGAGAACTGGCCGTATTATATTTCATCACAGTGAACCGTAAGTAATATTTAATTTATTATTACTCACAAAACCGAAAAATCACTAAAATCATTGTATTTAGTTTTATTTTTAGTTAAGTAGTATTTAAAAATTGGCACCCAAGGCTGTTTTTCCACTTAAATATATGTTGTATGAAAGCACAGTTCTCATGCATAGTTAGAACCCCACTGCCCAGAGCATATGCCCTGGCTTAGCTAACAGAATAACATTTAAATCTCACCAGTAACCAAAGAATGTGATATGAGGGTAATTTTTGTATTCTCAAACATATGACTCGTTCATATGTTCATATTTTCTATAAGCATCATATAAGATTAAAGGACAATTATTTTTGTGTATGATGAAACTTCAAGCTAGATTGTGTCTAAACTTTATTGATTAGCTGGTCCCTTGAGTAAGTAAATATAACCTAAGTTATAATCACAGAAAACGTTCATATGGTGCTTTTGATTCTGTTTAAATTTCGCCAACCGATGTGCCGCTGTGGGTAATCCCTGTTAACTGAAATGCATGAGATATAACAGTGTTCAATTGGGCGCACAGGTACAGGTGTACGCATGGAAGTGCTCTATATTCCCTTACTCTAATATCCCGAAAAAAAAAGCGATCGGCGCGTCATATCGCAAGATCAAGCACGCATGACTGAGCTTTATAAACTCATCCCAACACCCCTGTACTCACATATATGTTTTATACATATGGCACTACCTGTGATTTTAACCCGAGACCTGATCTCTGGAAAACATTACTGAACCCAATAATGGTGTTATAAAAAAACAACTATACTTACTTTTAATACTTTATTTTAATATAGCTTAAAGGATGTATTGTAAGTCTAGTAGTAGCTCACGCGGAAACGAGGTCTTCTGTCGTTGATTACAACTTACATCCGGGATACAAACATTAAGTCCAAAGAACTTACAGAACTGTCTAACAAATAAAGCTACAACTTAGATTCTGTTTAACACTTTACTTAAAAACTATTTGGTATGAACAGACTATATTAAAAGGGGATTTTTTGGGAAAAGGGATACTCTTCTTTAATAAAATCCCAGAGGTTCTTTTATCTCTGCCTTTCAATGAATTTAAGAAAAGCTGTGTAAAAAGGCTTACTATAAAGTCAACGATTATCTAGTTGATAAAAGGGCCTGGGACTAATGCTAGACAGGCTACTTCTAATTAATTTGCGATATTTGTGTTAAAATAAGTGTTGTTTGATGATTTGCTATTTTAAAAGAGTACCGAGAGTTTTACGCCGGCTTTTTCTCTCGGCCTACACCCGCTGTCTTCTTTGCCGATGAGTAGGGATGCCTACAAATTCAAATTTAATGACGTGGAATAAGTGATACATGTATCTTATGTTCCTTAATAAACATATTTTATTTTTAATTTTATAGTTCTGCAAAATTACGATACAAACAGCTACGCAGTTACGATAATTAATATCAGTAAAAGTAAATGTTTAATAGTTACTAAATCATGACTTAAGATTTCTAACAAGACTTGGTTTTAGCCTAGCCAGCTACGGTGACTCGCAACGCTGCAGCTCGAACTTTGGCTTCGGACCAACGGATTTTTCTCTTCATGTGCGCAACAAAAGCCTCACGTCAAAGACCCAATCGACGACGAGGCATCCCAATCACTTATTAACGGCTTATCACTAAGGTGCAAGAAGTAATTGTAGATTGAATTCGCCCCTACAATTCGCGTTGCTGTTTTATTCCATAACCCCAATCATAATACCTTAAAATTATATAGCAAATAATAATATAACCCCTTTATTAATAAAAACCAAATCACCCAAGCTAATCGACCGTGATTTTAGTTTCTTATCACTACGTGTTTTGTGCCGTACGGTGCGTTGATAAATTTAATAGATTTTTTCTTCTTTTTTATTAAAACGTAACATAACAACAAGTAAGCACATAATAGGAAAAGTCGGCCGTATAAAATAAAATATGTATTAAATGCAACCATTATCGTAAAAATCGATAGGCCCAACCTTTACATGTACTACTAGCTGTTACCCGCGACTTCGTCTGCGTAGAACTACTACTTCGTGTAAATTTGTTTGGACTGAATAGGCTCTGAAACTATAATGAAACGATTCTAATGAAGCCGGCACATTGAATTATTGAGATTAACATAGGTAGACTTTTCCTGACCCTGATCCCTGACTTAACTTAGTTTAATACGTTTTTGTATACGACATTTTTTGTTTTTCCTTCTTTGGTCAAAACATGTAGGTTTTGTGGACTCGATACTCGTGAGCACGCCACATACAGTTGCCCATGGGAGAAACAGTTTTTTTCTAAATGAACACCAGCTACTTTGAGTGTCTGTCCTTGAGCTTTGTTTATCGTCATAGCGAATGCTGGTTTCAGGGGAAATTGTACTCTTTTGAATTGGAATGGCAAATCGGTAGGGATTATTCTAGTTCTTGCAAACTCATCTCTTATGCAAAGTTCAAAAAAAGCTGTAAGGGTGGTTTTTGGTCGAGTAGATAGTCGCTCGTGGAAATTATCTTCTGTAAAATAAACTCGTTCACCGTTCTCTAAGTGTACACTTAGATGTGTAACGGTGGGGTGCCTTTCGTGCAACGGGAACCCTAATAACCGCCACACGGCTTCGTTGCTGCTAACATAACGACCAGATTGATATGTATGTACTTCATTTACGCGATTTGCAAGCTCTGTGCTCCTAAAATTGAAAATAGCTTGGTCACTGCCTTTGTTAATATATTTGCAGATATATTTGATAGCGCGCACTGAACTGCAAGCCTCAACATTTATATGGGCGTTAAATATTTTTAATAGAATAGCGGAATAAGGGACCACCCAACTATTATCAATAGTGACGTAACTCCCATTTCGTAGTTTCACAGATGCCGTTCGACCTCCGTCTGCTGGTGCTCTTCTACGATAGAGTGGGTATCCGTTTTCACTGTGGACAGTGTCTTTGTGTAATTTGCGAGGAAATTTCTTTGTGCATTTTCCATCTTTCATGCAAGGGCACTGAGGATTTTCAGGTCCACATGGACCATGAATCATGTTTTTAACTATAATATGAAGTGTCTTGTCAGTGCTTGGGTCGGGTATTTCTGCGCTGATAATATTATCAATTTCATCGGGTCTCAACTTGTCTTTTAACCACAATAATATGTGGACATGTGGTAGGCCACGCTTCTGCCACTCTATGGAATACATAAAGCAGATCACTTCTCCAAATATTCTGCCTTTGGAAATAACAGACATAAGTTTTTTAACTTTCAACCTAAAACTCTTGCGACTACATCATGCCTATCAATCGCGCTTTGACCCGGCATTAATTCATTTACTATTTCCGGCCATGCTGGGTTGCAAGTAAACGTAACGAATAAGTCAGGGCGACCATATGTACGTACATAAGCAAACGCATCCTGAGTATATTCGTGTAAGTACCTCGGACTATTTACAAATGAAGACGGTAAAATTATCATTCTACCAATATCATTTGGATTTAGATTAGCGTCATTCGCTACTGCGTCTTGAAGGTGGATATAATTTTCTGCTCTTAATTTAGTTTGATTTAATGTTATGTATCGTAATCGTTCACTTTCTACCTTAACCTACATATCAACATAAAACTGATTGGCCAGTTGCCTGCATCGTGATATAATATTAAAATCATTTTCTCTAATCATGATATGAAAGGCATAAAAGTCCATACATGATACCTTTTTGTTAGGCAAGGGCAGGCCAGTTACAGGATCGACTTGTGGAATTTGAAAGTGATACCCTTCTTGCCCTTTGCTAAATATTAGCGGATATTGTAACGCATCGTAAAATTTATGTGTATCCGGCACCCTAGTTAGTGTGTTATCACGGGCATGTAAAACTATATCACGGGAAGAAAACTGTTCACCACAAACCATGGCTGCGACTTCATTTATTAAAGGTGCATTATATCGTCTTTCGTGTTCCCCACTTGGTGTACGATCTGGGTGAATCACCAACTTATAATCATCTCCCGGCATTCTTTCTAAGGCTGTTGTGAAAGTGTTTATTAGGCGGTTATGTTCATGCAACATTCTCTGAATCTTTAAGACAATATCCTTTTCTACTAATTGAATGTTTTGACACCTGCGGTCAACCTCGTCGTTTTCATTTCCCATAAAATAAATCTGTAAAAATTTTGGTTGCTCATTATTTGTAGGAAGCAAAGAACCAATCCTATGATAGATTTGACCTTGGATTGTAAAAGTAGATGAAAACCCAGGCATAACCACCTCATTTTCTACACCAAATGACGTCATTTGAAAGCATGAATTATATTTCCTTATTTTGATTAAAAAACGCCGCGATTCGTTGTTATCACCTAAAAGTAAAGACTTCAATGATTCCTCTGGTTCTCCAAGTATTGGAATTGAAACCTTGCCACCAGAACAACACATACCCGGAGTTTCTTCTTTCCACTTGAGTGCTTCACAATGTATACATTTTTTATCCATTCCACCTATGAGAAGTAATCGATGGTTATTATACTCAATCGATGGGTCATAATCAAAAGCAGCATTGTGGAATGCTCCCCATGTATACATTGTAAACGCATTTCTCCTTTCTGACTGCCGTTCAGCATTTAACACACGTCGTCTTTGGGATTCTTCTGGCATCTCTGCAGCTATCAATGATGCGTGTCGCTCAGCATCTAAAATCTGCCGGGCCTGAGTCTGTTCATAGGTTTCGGCAGCTCTTTGCGTTGCGTGTCGCTCAGCATCTAAAATCTGCCGGGCCTGAGTCTGTTCATAGGTTTCGGCAGCTCTTTGCGTTGCGTGTCGCTCAGCATCTAAAATCTGCCGGGCCTGAGTCTGTTCATAGGTTTCGGCAGCTCTTTGCGTTGCGTGTCGCTCAGCATCTATAATCTGCCGGGCCTGAGTCTGTTCATAGGTTTCGGCAGCTCTTTGCGTTGCGTGTCGCTCAGCATCTAAAATCTGCCGGGCCTGAGTCTGTTCATAGGTCTCGGCAGCTCTTTGCGTTGCGTGTCGCTCAGCATCTAAAATCTGCCGGGCCTGAGTTTGTTCATAGGTCTCGGCAGCTCTTTGCGTTGCGTGTCGCTCAGCATCTAAAATCTGCCGGGCCTGAGTTTGTTCATAGGTCTCGGCAGCTCTTTGCGTTGCGTGTCGCTCAGCATCTAAAATCTGCCGGGCCTGAGTCTGCTCCTCAGATTCTTGGGATCTAGCTACTTGCGCAGTTCGAGCTCTTTTAGAGCTACGCGCTAAATTAGATTTACGCTTGCGAGGCATATTACTTAACCAGTTACCTACCTAAAGTAATAAAAACAGGTAAGTACTTATGCAAAAAAAAATTCTTTAGCTGACAAATAATTTAGTTAAAGGTACTGAGTACGAAACTATACTTAAGGTAGGTACTTATACACATGAAATAAAACAAAAACAAAACTAAAACTAAATGTTAAAAAAAATATACTATCTACATGGAATAAAAACAAAATGAATCGATAAAATTATATGCGAAACTACTGGAACTATTTTATTCACAAAACAACATTACTTACCTATTAATACTCAATAAAAACTATGCTGACCTTCTTAGGTACCGTAACTACTTACTAAATGTGAAAAAACTTAAAAAAACCTGCCTACTAATCTACTACAATTTTATACCTATCCTAAAAAATGAATTCAAGTATTTATTTTACCTATTAACTATAATTTTACCTACTACTAACTTATGCTAAACTAATAATAACAACCAAAACAACTAAGTAAATAACACATAATGCTTATCCAAGAAACCCTAAACACCAATGAAAACGTAAAGAAAGCGAATACGTTGCAGCTCAAAATTGTAGATATCGCATGCGTCCGCCAACGACGTCTGCCCTCACGTGTCTGCCCGTTCGGGTAAGCATACTTTGTGATCTACACTCCTCCCACCGAGCCATCCGCGTCCCCCGCACGTCTTTGGCGCCGCGCCGCGCAGCGCGCCCGCGCCCGCCAGCCCCGCCACACCACACCATGCATCGTCACACTCACACATTCATAGTGTATAGGCCGATGGGCCTGATGGACATGTCAGGCAGAAAGTATTCTAAAAGCTGGCTAGGAGTATTTGAATTATGCGATACATAACTGCACCCCGCGTTTTCACCCGTATAATTCCCGGGATCGGGATCTGGATAAAAAGTATCCTATGTCCTTTCCCAAGGTTCCATCTATCTCTATACCAAAATTCATCAAAATCGGTTCAGCGGTTTAGGCGTGAAAAGGTAACAGACAGACAGAGTTACTTTCGCATTTATAATATTAGTAGGGATATAGGTCGTGCATATATTATGTTATACAAAATGGATGAATTTTGAATGAAAGTAATTAGAAAGAGTAATAAATAATCCATATAGCAAAGAGTAACAAGGATGTAGCGACTATATAGATTGTTCTCGACGTTCCCGCCCCTGAAATTCATGACCTTGAAAGGGTGTGTTTATACACAATCCGACGCGAAGAATGCACTAGCTGCCTGCTTCTCCCGCCATTTCTAAAAACGCATTCGTCGGGGCATGATCTCTTACAATGTTTTCTATCCCGAAACATGTTGTCTTGGAAATATTCCTATTATTATGTGTGTACTAACTTATTTCATACTAAGCTCTCTTGACGTTAATCAATAATAATTTCCAGTTTAGATTTTACGTTGTATTTTAAACTTTTCTCATAAATATTACATTTTTTTAGTGGTTAATGATATCGATACCTCCCGCGTAAGTTGTTGTATGCCACAAAAATGCTATTTTGCTTTTTTGCTGAAAAACATCCTAACATGGATCATTTTATCCATTCAAAGTAAAAAAACAACAAAAACGCTATTTTTAAAGGATTTGTCAGACGCATAATGTTGTAACTTTCAAACGCGAACGGAGTACACCAATGTATATGCCTATGCATTTGTGTACGCGGGGCGCGAGGTGGGTAAAATCACGCGCTCGCGCCTCGTATTGGTTACATACAACAGACTACGCCGGACTTTCAACCGGCTGCACGCACGTTGCCATCGCATATATTATTTGATAATTCATTAACGTAATTAGTTTACTTCTTATTTGTTATAATGAAACGTGCAAGTATTATATTATCAAGAGGGCATCGAATATGTGATTTGCTGAATAATGCGAATATACAAAATAACAACTCCGATACACCCATTGAAAATGACAATATTTCATTAAATGAAATGGAATTAAACAGTTTTTCTGATTGAAACCTACAAAATATTAATAATAAGTTTCTTTTAGTATTATTTTAGTCGCAGGAATTAGATTACTAACACTTTTCATGGTGGCCCCAACCTAAACTATTGTAAAGATTACTTACAACAATATACGCCGGTGAGCGTTCATCGAAAATGTTGTATGTAATACATACAATATTTTACGTCTTCGTTGAAGTTAAATATTTTGTTGTATCTAATAAATACATCGTTTTACTTCGGAAATCGTTCATCAAAATGTAGTTGTATAGTGAAATGCTATATTTTACGTTGGATTTACTTTTTTTTTACTGAAAATTTACGTTGTAAGTCAAGTCATCAGTTCAAAAGTCGATCTTTAAATGGTAAGTCCGACTGCCTCAATAGCCAGATGCATACCTAGTGCATTGTTTTAGCAGCAGATGCCTTTGATAATAACCTAGAAGTTGCTTCAGATACTGATACTGCAAATCTCGAAACATCGCACCCTTCACCTTCTTGTGGTACCAACCACTTGGACTACGACTGTGATAATGATTTCTACCCTTATTATATACATAAGGAAAACTTATCAACTTTTGATATTTTGTAGGGTTATCCGTCTAGCTGCTCAACGTATACAACAATAAACAATTATAGTCCGCTGTCAGATATTTCGAGTAATAGTCCTAGCACAAGCGATCGCCGTCGTCACCCAAGGAAAGATAAAGGTAATATAAGAAAAAAGACATTTTAATGAATGGATAGACACTAAGAGAAAAAATTAACGTAATATGGGAAAAGAGTACATGTCAAGAAATGCTAAAATTCAAGCAAAGAGAAAGATGGGGCCGCCATGTCAATGAATCAATGTCAATGAAGTATTAAAAGAAGTATTTTGATAAATTAAGTAAAGGAAAAAGACAGAAGATATTTGAGAGTTTTTGGAATTCGGGCAATCGAGAAAACAATGGATGTATATAGCCAGCTCAGTAAAAAAGCAAAATAAACGCAGAGTCTACACAGATACCACTTCAAGACGAAAGTACACGTTAAAGTACTCAATGCCAGTAGATCATGGTGAAGATAATTATGTGGATGTATGCAAAAAACATTTCTTAAGCACTATTTCCGTCAGTGATCAGGTTATTAATAAGGCCCTAGAGAAGATGGCTGCGACTACTGGAGTATTAATTCCAGATCAAAGAGGAAAACACTCAAACTACCCTGTAAAAAAGACAGAGTCTGTTATAACCAGTGTGTGTGACCATATCAAGAGTTTGCAGCCAGTTGAGTCACATTTTACTAGGCAAAGGTCAAATAAGTTATATTTGGATGGAGATTTAAATTTTCATAAATTATTTGAAATGTATAATGAGTGGCTTTAATCTAATATATATGAAGAGAAAGCTAAATTGGAACGTCTATATCGAGACATTGTAAATGAAAACTTTAAGCTCACTTTTCATATTCCTAAGAAAGATCAGTGCTATCAGTGTCACATCTTCAGAAATATTAACGGAATTATTTTTTATTACAAACGGAAGGTTAATTTTACTTTGTTTGATTTAGCAAATAAAGAGGGTCATTGTTATATGTGGCACGAGGGAGAAGCCAAACGTGGTTCTAATGATGTATCAGGCTGTCTTTATCATTTTATACATAAAATTCATGAACAAGGTGCAAAAGAATTTAGATTCTGGTGTCTGACAAGTGTGCCGGTCAGAATTGCAATCGTATTGTGTTTGCGTTTTATGTTTATATTGCTCATAAGCTAAATATTACTATCAAACATACATTTCTTGAAAAATGTCACACCCAGGCAGAAGGTGATAGCGTACATAGCGTCTAATAGAACGTTCGTCCAAAAATAAACTTATTTATACACTTACGATGATATAATGAACTTGTGTCATACTGAAATTATTCATTCGCATATCACGACTTTTTCAGGCATTTATCTTTCGTTGTTGGGGTAAATAATGACGATGAATTTTCTGATTCAGAATAGACATTATATATGATATGATAGAGATTATAATTACCACATACAACAGAGTAAGACTTATGTTTTTCAAAGTATACAGTTGTAACTATCATATACCACAAGTGATGCTATCTGGGCGCCGCGGTATAATGTTGTTAGAATCAGATGCAACAACTGGCATAGCTTCTACTCCGGAGTAAAATGTTGTATGAACAATATCTCCGCAAATAGACATACTACTTAAAATTTCTTTTAACGTAGTTAAGAACACTAATTATATTACAATAAATACGAAATTTTAAAAAGATGCAACAATAAATGCAGATTTTGGGTTAATTTGAATCTTTGAAACGCTCTACTGTAAAATTGCAGTTTTGGAGATACAACTTACGTGGGAGGTATCGATATATACTATTAATAATTAGAAAATAATATTGTTTTAAAATCAATTATTGAATTTTTCGTATACGTATTGTAGATTTTAATAATATCTGTAAAACTAATTGTGTAACGCGAAATTTTTAAAGTGATTTTTAGAATAAATCGAGTGCAAGTGTGTAATTGATTTATTAAACGAGATTTCGATGCGAACTGCGTGATGCGTGTGTTTCAATTGAGAAGGCACAAAGCCTGATCTCATTTGACTAGTCATATAATTGATGTTAGAAGTAGAAGAAAAGTATCCAAGTGCTACGAGGTTTATTTAAATTTACCAATATATTTTAAAACGGCAATTTTTTGATCTCAATATTTTGTCCACAGCTTTAGCTAGCTCAATGTATGGAGTTAAGACCTACTCTACCGATCCAAACAGCAACCATACGTTTTCACCCGTGACGTTCAATAAAGAGTGGCCTGAAGTCTGGCGACTCCTTATCATGCTCACATTGGCTACAATAGGAACCATTCTTAATGGATTCTTCGTGGAGCGCCGGCTTCGTCGAACTGGTATGTATTTTTGCTTTTTGTAACAAAGGTTAAATGATTGTAGGCTTCTCTGATGACTACATCAGGCCACATACCTCTACAAAGTGCGTTGACTGGCTAAGAACCATGGACATATAGCTTAGGCTTATATCTTCATTTATTTTTATTGTGTAATTGCACATTTACAATTTGTTAAAAACGAAAGTGTTTGTAATTAATATGTACATCTGAATCTTTATTTTATTATTCCCATGAACTACCATAAACATACCTTAATCTAAACTTTTAAAATATAGCCTCATAATACTATTTCAACCTAGAAAACTCGGATCGAATCAATACATTTTCACGAGTTACTATTAAAAGACCACTCTGACTGAGAGAGAGGCTATGTCAGTATTGCATATTAAATATTAACAGTTTATAACGAATAGATTTTGCCACGTTAGGGGCAAGGTAGAGAGTGATTGACATGCAATAATTAAGAAATTATTGCATGTCAATCACTCTCTACATCGGAGGCTCGAGTGGGTGGACATTGCAACCCTCCACATACCCAACTAACATGAATTTTGTCGCTTCAAACGCTATTCGAGAAACGCGTTAAATTCCAATGCTACTCGATATGTCAATAGCATTGAAGCTCCTTTTTGATCATTTTCTATCTGCCTCGTTATTAGCTCTGCTGATATGTATTAATTATTGTGACTCTGTTAACCTTTTGATTGTATTTTATATTTTTGTGTCTTCATATTTTTATTTATTATTATTGTTATTTTATCTTTAGATTTTATTTAAGATATAGTAACGTGTTATTTTGAGTTTTTTTTGTTGTTTGATAATAATTTTTGCATTACTTGTAGAGGGTAGAGAGGGTAGAGACCCTTTGTAGGTGTTTCTTTTTCATTGTTCCACTTTAGGGTTGCCTGAAAGAAATCGCTTGTTAGCGATAAGGCCGCCCGTTGCCTTATAACTTTTGTAACCTGTTTTTTAGTTTTGTTATGCGTATGTTTTTGATTAAAGTAATAAAGTATAAATAAATAAATAAATATGTCACAAAAGGATTAACGCTATTACGCTATGAAGCAGTCTTATTGCAAATACAATGTCAAATATGTGCATTTAATTAATTAGATAATTGGTTAATAGGTACAGAGTTTGTAAATGATGCCCATGGTTTTTAATATTAGGCATTGAATTGTTTCATTATACAAGTGTGCTGAATTACGCATGTAGGATTAAGTTTCGATATATCAGTTATATAGAAGTTGTAAATGATAGCCCTTTGTTATAGAAAAATTAATTTGAATCGGATTGTAGTTTGCATCCACTATTAAGCTGTAGTAAATTAAAGGGCTAAATTAACAATTTAAAACCAGATACATGCGATTGCTACAAAATCAATAACTTGTATCCGTTATATCTATTGAATTACAAGTAAAAATTATTCACCCGTAACCTCTGTCCACATACCGTATGTGTACTATAAGTATAAAATATTAATTAATCATTTAATCTCGCCCTGTTCATAATAAGACTATTGTTTTTCATTTAATATGTTGTAATGATAATTTTATGTAATTATAAATAGGTTTATAGGATGTTGGGTCTTTTAGTAAAACGTTGAGGAGCGGCGGGCGGGAGGAAGAAACACACTTATATGCATTGGTAACACTAAGTTCACTAGCCAGCACAAGTCTTTGAATGAGAAAACTTTGGCAATCAAAAATAATGTGGTGGATCGTTCCTTCTTCTGCTTGACAATGATTACATTGATTGTTTGAAACAATCCCAAGTCTTGCTAGGTGTGACGGCGCAATATTATGACCAAATCTCAATCTGTTTATTGTTGTAATGAAATCTCTACTTTCACTAGATTTCAATTTGTCATACCATGGTTTAACAGGTATGTTATCTTGGATACTTCCATACCACTTTCCCTTGTTTTCCTGGTCTTTCTTCCACATTTCTGTCCACAGAGTGTAAATGTTTTCCTTAATATTTAGAAAATAATCAGTAAAAGGAACGGATACTGAGTCTGTAACGTCAATACTGTTTATAGCATCCATCCATCATCCATCGGTTATGCCTTTATGTGAAGGCACCCACATAAAATAAATATTTACATTCTTAAGATGATATTTAAACAATAGGTCTTTTATAATATACAAAATATAGTTGGTTTTATATTTTACAGAAACATTACTTAGACTCTTTATCAGACTTAAAGAATCCGTTATTATTAAAAAGTATTTATAGTTATTAATTACACTAATTTGCAGTAAAGCCTGATAAACGGCATAAGCCTCTGCAGTAAAAATGGAACAAGATCTATTCAAAACAAAGCTTTGAGAAAACTTGGCATTTGAATCATAAAAGGCTGCATGAACGTGATTATTTCCTTTGCTGCCATCAGTATATATAGTGTAATATCTAATATTTTGTGACAAGAATTGCATCATATCAGAATTATTATTAATAGTACTTGAGATAATATTTACTGGATGTGAAATGGAGTGATAGCTGCTAAAGTAACATGGCCAAAGGGACTGTTTTCTGGTCTTTTTATACTTATTATTTATTTCCAGATATATTGTGGACAAAGGTGGTGTATATTTATTGAGAAGAGTTATTCCAGTTAATAATGAAGAAGGAGTAATGTCTAGGTATGGTGCAATCTTTTTAACTATTTGCATATTATTAGAAGATAGTAATTTGAGACAGTACCTGTGTGCAAGTAAGAGTCGTCTTAATATTAATGGCATAACTTTTGTCTCAACTTCCATGGCCCTTATGGGAGTTGAGCACATTGCACCAGATATTATTCTCAAAGCCTTGTTCTGTAATAAATCAAGTTTATTTACATGTGGACTATTTAAATAAGCTAAGGAGCTATAATCAAAATGACTTCTGACAATCGATTTGTATATTAAAGATAGTATTTTGGGGTCTGCACCCCATGATACTCCAGCAAGACATTTCATAATATTAAGACCTCTTAAAGCATTTTTGGAAATATGTTTAATATGTGATTCAAAATTTAATTTCTGATCTATTACTATTCCTAAAAATTTCTTACTGGTTACCTTGTTTATAATTTCACCATTATAAATAACATTATAGATTGGTGTATCCTTGCTGAATATCATAACATTGCTCTTGGATGGGTTAATTTTTAAATGTAAAAAGTCATTATAATAATAAAACAATTGGGATAAAGCTACATTAATACTGTCTATTGCTACTTGTAAATTATAGTTACTACTGTACAAAACGATGTCATGAGCAAATTGTAAAATATTTACATTATTGTTTACATTGTCTAAGAAGTTGCAGATTTCACTAGTGTAAATATTATACAATAAAGGGGATAAGGTAGCACCTTGCATTGTGCCTCTCGAGGCAGATTTTGGACCATATAATATATTATTGTGTTTTACATACACTGTCCTTTCATTTAAGAAGTTATATATCCATTTACAGAGTTGTCCCGGTATTGCCAGCCCTGACATAACTTTCACAAGTATACCAGGATCTATACTGTCAAAGGCACCTTGAACATCAAGGAATATACAAACAGTATGTAACTTATTTTCCTTACCATGTTTCAGATCAGATATTAAAGAGATGAAACTATCAGCACAGCTTCGCCCTCGTCTAAAGCCATATTGGACATTGGGAATGATGTGATTAGCTTCACCATACCAGTCAAGACGGACTTTTAACATTGATTCAAAAATTTTGCCAAGACATGAAGATAAAGATATTGGTCTATATGACCTAGCAAGTTCTGGTGCTTTGTCTGGTTTAAGTATTGGAATAACACACTGTGTTTTCCATGCCTGTGGAATATAGTTGCTAAGCCAAAAAAGATTGAGAATGTCTAGAAATATTTGAGCTGATTCATCCAAATTTTTAATCAGTAGATAAGGGTAGTCATCCATACCAGGTGTTGAATCACGTCTAGATTGTAAACTTATTGCAAATTCTGACCACGTATAGGGTTCAAGTAAAAATTTAGAATTTTGATTGTCATTGTTTTAGTTAAAATAAATATTCAGGTTACTAGTCTCACTTAAATTACTATTACCTGTTATGTTATCTAAAAAGGTTGGTATGAATTCATCTCTACATGACCTATTGCCAGTTTTAACATGTTTAAACATTTTAAGTAAATTCCAAATCTTACTAATGGGTGTTGTTCTACTGAAAGTATTAGTTAGATTATTCCAACCAATTTTTTTCTGTGCATCCTTTCTTTTATAGTTAATATAATTCTCTATGGATGGTACACTTCTATATAATTTTAAAGCATTATAAGATGCAATGACACTTTGTTCACAAATATCATTCCACCAGGGTGTGGGCAATCTACTTTTGAAACTGTTTGATTTTGAAAGTTTAGGTATTGTCATAGTTTTTAATGTATCCAAACAAGAGCAGAAAGCACTATAAGTTAATATTGGGTCATCAAAATTTATGATAAAATTATTGAAAACTGTTCTGGAAAGAGTGTTGTATTTAGTCCAATCTGCCTTTTTATATAAAAATCTGTCTACTGGTGAACCAATGTGATATTTATCAATAGTTAAGGATATTTCTGTTATTGTAGGGTAATGATAACTACCCATGGCATTGTCATGTACAGACCATTCACACATAGATGCAAGACTAGCACTGATGAAGCTAACATCAATAGCAGAAGGATTTCGTCTGGGTTGGTTGACAGTTGTAAAACTACCATCATTCAAAATGCATAAATCTAAGTCATCAATAATATTAAATAAGCTATGGCCTCGACTCTTACTAGATAAACAACCAAATACTATATGGTGAGCATTAAAGTCACCACTTACACATATTGGTTTTGGTAGATTATTAATAATTATACTATGTAATCTATTTAATCTGATATGACGACTAGTCGGTGGACAGTAAACACAAAGAACAGTCAAATTACCGCTTACTGTTGATAGATTCAGAGCAGCAGTTTGAATGTCCTCATAGAATCTAGTGTTAATAAAATTGTACTTGAGGTATGGTTTAATTAATATTGCCACGCCATTATGACTATTCTTTGAATTTTTATTATAGATATTGTAACCTGGTATTTTAAATGTGTTATCTTTGAACCACGTTTCGTTAAGTAGGCATATATCAATGTTTTGTTGTTTCAAGAATTGAATGAGCAGGGGTCTTTTACTATTGGCACTTTGAATGTTGTATTGAGCAATACGTATCTTAGACTGTGTAGGACCTAGATCCATTATTTTAGATTTTTAATTAATATCCTTAATTGTTTTCATTGTAGTAAGTGAATTATCACCCTTATTGCCTAGCTCCACCAATGTCTGTACAAGGGCCATAAGTACATCATTGTTAGAGACAATTTGATTTTGAATATCTTGATTTACATTATCTATATGTTTATTTACAGAATTATATACAGGCTTATTTACAGATTTATTTACATTATTATATACAGGTGTTTTTGATGTTGGTAGGGGTGGAAAGTCATTGTCATTTATTTGTTTAGTTAAGGTAGCACTTGCATAAGTAATTTTAGTCTTTTTTCCATGATTTTCTTCATTTTAATTGGACATACTTTTGAAATAGCTAGATGAGGTCCGTTGCAATTAACACAACAGATTTCAGTTGGCTTGTCGCATTCCTTATATAAGTGCTCACCTCCACAAATTGAACATTTTTGTTTACCATTACAGATTTTTGCTGAATGGTTAAACTTGAAACATTTGAAACATTGCTGTAATGGTGGAATATATTCAAAAACTCTGTAAGAGAATAAATCATATTGAATATTATCAGGTAAAATATTGGATAGAAAAGTAATACTAACAGTTTGTAACGGAACATATTCATGACCTACTTTTTTGTGAATCTTCTGATTGCAATAATTTCATAAATTGACGTTAGCCTACTGTATAACTCTTTATTTGAAATATTAGTGGGAACGAATCTTATGATTCCTGTCTTTTCTATCTGCGCAGCAGGAATGGAAGCTTTCATGTCGTATTTTTTTAAGAATGATGCATTGTTGATAAAGTTATTTGCCGTATTATATTGTTTAAATATAACTGCAATTTTATTGGCATTCACTCTTTGAATTGCCGTCACACCTTTAATTTCAGTTGAAAAAATGTGATTTAAGTATATGGGGCTCTTGTTGCCCAGTCTATCCTTATTGGTAGATTCAACAAATACTTTAAAGTCAGTATTAACTGAGTTTTCGGGATAAAGTCTTTTATAGTTAGGTTTGAAAAACGGTCAATAGGAGTCTTTTCGCTCACCGCCACCGCCAACGCCAGAGTCCTCCTTGGAGTCCACCACGATCCTCCACGCGAGGACGTTTATTTGAGGTGGGCGGGTTATCCCCGCCCCCCTCGTTACCCTCCATTTCTAACAAACACCACCTCTAAATTCTGATATTTTCACTAAATTTTAAGCTAAAATTTAAAATAAAATTAATAAAAACAAAATGTACGCGCGCAGTTTTTGGAGTTCCCGCCCAAAAAAAAAAAAAAAACCTCGAAACATTAATTTTTTTTTTTGGAGTTTATGGCCTGGTATCTAGACTTTTAGGCCATCGAAACATTAACTGGCGTCTAGGCTACAGATTGTCGACGTAGACTTTCTACATACACTATTGTTAAGCCATCTTGTCTAGGCCCCCAGTACAGTTACCTTACTCTATGGCCTTTGCATGTCTTTTTTCTTTGTTCTTATGGATTATGGATAGTTTTTTTTTAATAATTTTATGGCCTGGTAACATAATATGGATAGTCATAATGTAGCATAGATAACATTATATATAGATTATATATATAATATATTATTATATATTTAAAGCATGCAAATACAGGGGTCTGGGCTCAGAATATGATTTTGTCCCATTCGGTGTCGAGACCCTTGGTCCGTGGGGTCCTAGCGCTTTAAGGCTTTTTAAAGAAATTTCAAAAAGGTTAGTCGACATCACAGGAGACCGAAGATCTGGCAGCTAGCAATTCAAAGGGGGAACGCTGCCAGTATCTTCGGAACCTTGCCTAAAGGGACTCCTTTTAATGATATATTTTAGTTTATGTTAAGTTTAGTTATTTATTTCAATGTATATTATTTTATTATTCGTTTTAGAAATTTAATTTGTTTTATTATTAATATGTATTTTAAATTATGTTTAATATTAAAAGATTATAGGATAACAACTCACAAGTCACAACTCGTGTGAGTACTCCATAATCCATATACCTAATAGACTTCAATAGTTCAATAGGTCTTTTTATTATAAATTATAATCACTTCAAGCCAAGATAATTTTATCCAGAATCCAATACGTACAATAATCGCAATGAAATCTGTATTTTAAGGATATTAATATTCAATTTTACCGTAATGACATGTTATTAATTTAACCTTTATTGTTGGAAGGATTATATGGATTTTAAAATATATCATAATGATTAATTAGTCAAATAAAGTTTGTATATGCAAGTTGCAACTTTAAGGATACAATGTTTACTACACAACATGTTTCTCGTGTTCGCCGTCTCTATAAGCTGATATTTCGAGTACATAGAGCTCTACCACCAGAGTTGAGAGTTCTAGGAAACAATTACGCAAGGGATGAATTTAAACGCCACAAAACTTGCAGTACTGAAGAAGCAAAAATTTTTCTTAATGAATGGACGGTAACTACGATTTAGTAAATCAAGAATGAGTTTAAGAAATAATGTAAAGGTATGATGCAATTTTTAAACTGTTTCAGGATTATGCTATCAATATCGCTAAACAGACAAAGCCTCTTAACCAAGCTAGAAACAAAGATATCGGAAAATATCTGGATCCAAACCTATTAGACTATATGACTGATGAGCAGCTTGTTCAGCTTTACGAATTGCATAAAGCAACATCTCTAGAAACTGATGATGTAACTGTTACCGAAAATTTAAATAACGAAAAACAAACTAAACCTTAATAATTTTAATGTGATTGTAGTTAATTTTTTATTTTTATGATATTGGATGTTATAGTAAAAATACTTTAGTTTTATAAAATTATTGTTTTGTTTTATATTTGTAGTGTTAGTTTTCTCCAGAAGATTTGTCTTTTTTTTATACCTTACAATGTAATGTAAATGTAACATTACTACAGAGAGTATAAATTTCTGAAAGCTAATAATAATGATTGTGCATACAAAATACCAATAATATAAAAACTTTTTTATTAGGTTAAAGAAAAAAACAGCAATTAGACAATTTAGGTTTTAAAAAAAATTGTGGCTACAAATTAAATAAGTATATTTTGACTATGTTAAGAGGTAAACCCTGTTTAAAAATGTTAAATTGTCAGGTAGCTTGAATATTTGAATATTTATACAAATGCAAAACTGGTATCATTGGGGTATTTACTGTAAAACAAGCAGACGTAGTGGCTACAAATTAAATAAGTATATTTCGACTATGTTAAGAGGTAAACCCTGTTTAAAAATGTTAAATTGTCTGGTAGCTTGAATATTTATACAAATGCAAAACTGGTATCATTGGGGTATTTACTGTAAAACAAGCAGACATTTCCTGCCTGGGCAAGCCTTAAATTCACTAGTATATCTACTTAAATAAGAATCACAATTTCAATAACCTATGGCTTTACATGCCTATGTACACATTATCACATCCATGCACCATTTGCTTCCTTAATTATTTTCATATCAAAAACATTTAAAATCACAGACAACTTAAAACCATGCCAGATTAATGCTTTATTTATTGTGCATTACATTTGTTTTGTAAATGTGATTTTTTTAATCAATAAAAAAAGCTAAATTTAAGCTGGCTGGTGTTTTAATAGATAAAGATAATACATATATACAATATATATATGTATATCGATACAATTAGTTGTTTTTATACTCGTGGCATTCTCGGAGCACTATTGCAGTTGCCAAACTCTCTTTTTAAATAAAATATAGCAGAGACAAAGTCGCCAAATCGGAGTGTACCATCCCTCCTCATGTATTTGAACACTAATATCCCCAATAATTTTTTACTAAGCAAAAAGCCGACTTGGGATAAAGCAGCAAAAAGCTTTTCCACCGCAAGCACTCCCCTTGTTCTAGTGGTATACAACCTAAATATTTCTTCCCAGTTCCAAAGGCTGATCAACACATTTTTATAGCTGTTTAAGTGAATACGACCTGTAAGGTTTTTCTTGTTTGGCATTTCCATACCTAATATTATTTGCCTACAAGTTTCTATTGTGGTACAACTTTGTATGTAGTCATTTGCCAATGATTTTTCTAAGACGTCTTGAAGACCAAATGCATCCACAGTTTTATGTTCATCTGCTGATTGAAGGAATAATATGTTGTATGGGTTTAATATATTACTATTTAATAATGTAGAATCAGCTTTGAACATAATTCGATTAAGTAGACGTGCGCGGATGTCCAATTCATTTGATAATTTTATTGGTCTCAATGTGAATATTCTAAGTGTAAAACTGCCTTTTTTACGAGGTTCGTACGTCGTTGGTATAATCAGATATAAGCCAGGTTCACTGATAGCACTGAAAAGATCATTAGATTATTAAGAGGATACTGAAACCAATACTGTTGCCTAAAAAACGATTTTAGTACTTACTAGTTTTAATTTTAATTCTCCTATCAAGAGGATAAGACCAATAAGGTATAAATAAAAATGTAAAAGCTGTACAATATACTTACATAGCACTAACGTGGCGAGCATTTGAATATTCAGCATGTAGTAAAACGTCAGTTTTGGATAATGATCTGGCTGAAGCTTTTTCTTTTAAGATGTGTTTTATCTTATGAACAGTAAAGCCAATGACTTGCGATTCCAATGATTTGCTTTGCTGAAGTGATATAATAATTGGACTCCGACTTTCTACCAAAACTTGAAATTGTGGGTTTAAGTGGTATGACTCTGTAAAAAAAATGAAACATAACAGGCATTTGCTTTCGGTTGTGACCTGTTAAATTAGGTATTTTAGTTTAGGTACCAGTGTTGGTCATGCAACCTCCAGCTGTCACTCCCTTTTCCCAGCTTCCTTGGCGGATTTGTGAAAACCATCTGGTTTTGTACGTAAAAGTGGGTTCTAGTTGACAAGATTCTACATCAAAGTGTATTATACGCATACAACTGATAATATTTTCAAGCTCGCTAAATGGTACCCAGAATCCCTGTTCCGTTGACAATATTTCATTCTTTTTAAATGTCGATAAGGAATCCCATCTGTAAGGGTAATAATAAAAATCTTTATTAGAGGTCACGACTCACGAGTTACATGAAAACAATAAAATATATACTACTAAACACTATTAAATTAATTATCAAAACTCGTAGTGACAATCTCATCATTTTATTTGACTGGGTTTTTATAATAGTTTGGGATACTTACATGGCATTATAATTAAGTTCGAAGAATCGATTAAGCTCTTGGTCACCAGGTGGTAAGATGGGTAGTACTATACGGACTATATAGATAAAACCATCTGAGGTATTAACCTGTATAAAGTAAAAGAAATGTTAAAACGAATCTCCGAACCAACCAACTTTTATCTCTGAGTAACTTACTTTATCTATTTCGTATATAAGAAATAGTTTAGAATTCGTAATTGCTTCGAATGGTCCAGGTCCCGATGGAGCAACTGCGAGAGCGATAGTGGAAACAGATCGTAAGCGGTGATGTAATATTTGCACCTGATGTAGAAGAGGCAATGGACTACATTCAACAATGCCCCCAGTGAGGTCCATAAGACCGTCCTCTGCATTGCCATATTGAAGGGCTTCGTAGGAACCGTGCAATCTAGGAACAAGAATAATAATTATGCAACTCATTATCATTACTACCGGTACATTTTTTTCGATATGATTTTTATTATTATATTCTCAAGGGTACTTGATATTTTTAACATACTTTGCAAAAGCTTTTTCCAATAGAGCTGCCCAAAACTGATTGCCGTGAGTGTTATGTATGAAAACAAGCTGTCCGTTGACAGTTGGTAAACGATCATCAACGATGACCATTTCCCATTTTCCGTTCCACCAAATTAGAAATCTGAAATATTGGAATTATAAATTACTGCAAGAGTCTCAAATCAAGTCTTTCCTTCAACTTCGATTTTGTTCCCTTTGGAGTAGACGACGATTAGTAGGACTGGCTCGTAGGGTAAAGTGCACAAGCGCTAATTAAAGATTTAAGTTGGCGCCTGATAAATAGTACCGGTGACCCCAGAGCTGGTGCTTTCCTTCGCTCAACGAATAAGAATCGCAATACAGCGAGTAATTGCTGTCACCATTAAAGGTACACCTGACACAGGGACCACACTCGTTTCAATTGTCTATTTATCCATTTTTAGTTATTATAAATATGTAGGTTGTACCTTTCCCTCGCAATATATTTATGAAAATATGATGTCTGTATACAAAAATAGTGATAAGTTTACTAGAATAGAACATACGCACAATGTTACTCGGAACAAACGCAGGCTGCAATTTCCCCGTACTAGACTATCTAAAGTTAGTAACTCTTTTTTGGGAAACGGGATACTTTAAAGAAATTTCAAAAAGGTTAGTCGACATCACAGTAGACCGAAGATCTGGCAGCTACCTCGGACGAAGATTAGTCTAGGGGGAGCGCTGCCAGTATCTTCGGAACCTTGCCTAAAGAGACTCCTTTTAATAATATATTTTAGTTATTATATGTTAAGGTTAGTTATTTATTTCAATGTATATAGGGTGGCCAAAAAGTCGTAGATCAAACGCAAATAGGGGATAGATGAGGTCATCAGCGGCAAAAATATGTTCTACGGTAGGTCTCTAAGGTCAACCCCTGCAGAGTTATGATTTATTTTGCGTTTTATAAGAAAATTGACTTTTTTTTACTAATTCTTATTAAAATTCGAAAATATCTACATCCTGTATCTTTCTCATAATATCCACTAGATTGGTACTGATGAGTTCTTGCGTTAGCCATACTATTTATAGTTGTTTATTAAGTGTATTCAAGATAATATTAAGTGATACGATATAACATTTTTTCAAATCATAAATTTTTCTTTACTTTGGACCCCACTGTGAAAAAAAATTACTTCACCGAAAAGTGTCCCTGTACTACAAGTTTTGGCGCATTTAATAGGGATTCTGAAAAGGTATTACACGTGGCCAGGAGTTGCTCTAATATCGTTCTAAGAAGAATTACAAACGACGATTGTGAAATAATAATTGTATTAAAACAATTATTTCTCAATGGTTGTTTGTAGGAAACAAAATATTTTACAATAAAATATGCTCAAAATTCCTGACTCTGACCATAATGCTTAATCTGCACCGTCTAATCAAATTCCTACGTAACCCTCCAGCCATCTGTCCAATTTTTTGAATCTAGTCCGATTCACACAGTACTTGTCACAGGTAGGTAAATAATCTATCATAAGACCGAATCGTTGTTGTTTTTTCGTCCTAGAAAGATATTAGAGCAACTCATGGCGGTGTGTAATACCTTTTCAGAATCCATATTAAATGCGCCAAAACTTGTAATACAGGGTCACTTTTCGGTAGAGTATTTTTTTTTCACAGTGGGGTCCGAAGTAAACAAAAAGTTTTGATTTGAAAAAAAATTGTATCGTATAACTTAATATTATCTTCAACACACTCAATAAACAACTATAAATAGTATGTGGTAAGCAAGAACTCATCAGCACCAATCTAGTGGATATTATGAAAAAGATACAGGATGTAGATTTTATCGAATTTTAATAAGAATTACTAAAAAAAGACAATTTTCTTATAAAACGCAAAATAAATCATAACTCTGCAGGGGTTGACCTTAGAGACCTACCGTAAAACAATTTTTTGCCGCTGATGACCTGATCTATCCCCCCCTATTTGCGTTTGATACACGACTTTTTGGCCACCCTGTATATAACATTTATTTCAATATAATATGTTAGTATTAAATCATTACATAAGCTTTATATTTACTGTTTTTATTATTATGTTATATTAATTTGTATTTCAGGACTGCCGTAAAGTAATTGCAAAATGTATCATACTTTATTGTAACTACTGAATAGAATACCTGAACATTCCAGCGTAATGTGATTGGAAATTCTGTTCCATAGGCACAACATGTTTTAAAATACCTCTTAATCTATGGACAACCTCCATACATTCCATTAGCCACGAATTTCCTTAAAAAAAACACTTTGTTAAGTTTATAGTAAGTACCCCTTTCTTATATTGCATTATTATTAATAATCTGAATTATTAGTATTAATCCAAACGGCTGTTACGTTTCGAACAACGCTGAACACAAAAAGGACCTTATTGCAATAAATAATTTACGTAGTACGCGAACTAAACATATAGAACAACATACCGAGTGGGCCACTATCGAGATCGTGACCATGAAACGTGTCGTCGATGAAAATGGGATTTTCATGCATTTCCTGTAAATAAAATCAAAACATTTCATTTGCAGTCAAGTAGGTATCTCTTATTATTTACCAATCTAGCACTATAGTTTTTTGGATTGATTAAGCGATAATAGGCTTAACTGTGCTAACTGCTAAGGGACGAACGCACGCTAGTGATTGGTCAACAAAGATATACAGACCAAATTACGTTTCTAGTCCATTGGATGTGATGATGATGAAGAACATGATTCATTGGTTATAAATATAATAAAGTCAAAAAAAGACTTTACTTTCTCCTTTAACGGTACTTAATATTATCACAAAAAGGTGATATTGCCTAAATATAATATATATATTAGAATGAGCCTAATAGACTAAAATTGGGATAGCTGATGGCGACGCGTATCTCGTTCGTATATTATATTAAGTTTCTCATGTAAATAAAAATACATTTTTTGTAACGAGAAATAAAGTTCTTTAAACATAAAATTATTTAAGAATAGACCAGCAGCAACACTGCTTAAAATGTAATTTCTTTTACGTTTGTGGTCATCATCATTCATGACAGAAGGGACCTATGACCCTTGGCCCTCTCCGGCGTTACGCTTATGGAACTTGCGAAATGATAAGGCAAGAAACGTCGTTCAAGCAATTTGTGTGTATAAATATGTTCATCAATCTACTGAGAAAGTGAAAGTTAAAACTAACCCATTGTTATCACGTAGTTTAGTTTAATGGTGTTAACATGGATGCACTCGAACTCGTTCCACTTGCTTTGGGCAAACAGTTGGTTTAGCCAACATACGGGGTTTGAGTTCCAGGGGAAAAAATGCCCAAATGTGGCAAGATTACTTAAGTCTTGGGTGAACTGTGGTTTCGTGTACCGCTTTTAATACTTACAGTGGGCCTCTTCCACTTAAATTGTACATCGGGAATGTGATTGTAAAATAGTGACTTTGTTTCTGCAGGGAAGTCAGGATCGCGCCATAATTTGTGCCTTAGGAAACAATTGTTCCATATACTGTTGAATTTGTCCATTTTTAGTGGAAGTCGCAAACCAATACAAAAGTGCCAACTGTCCCTTAAAACTATCTATTCGGGCGATATAAATTAAGCCTGAAATAAAGTGGGTTTTATTATTCTAATTACAAAGGAAACACAATGTATTAAGGACTTAAGCATTGAATTAAATTTATATTTATAAATCAAATTTAATATCAGGGTTAGAATTTCATGATAAACTTAACGTTGGTCAGAATCGTTTAGTTTATTTTGTAAAAATGATTTATAATCGAGGAAGGTATCGATAGGTCAGTAAGTGCTACACGTCACTCCGACCCACTTGTTCAGCTCTCCACTCCGTCCATGTGTGGAAACGACCAATGCCATGGTAATCTGCGCACGCGCAAAGCTACAACCGACCGCGGAATAAAATGATAAATTTTTTCACTACTAATTATTACGGCATTTTGATTTACATAAATTATTGTATAAGTCTTGTCTTCTAAAGTAATTCATCCATTTAGTAAACCATTAAACATAAAGTTAATACTTAACTAAAATTCTATTCTATTCATAAATACATATACGTAATAACGTAAGTATATCGTATTGAACGTTACTTAAACTTTACAAGAAAAAGTAGACTACCGGTTTTATGTGCTCATGGTTTGGAGATAGCAATGAGAGCCTTCATTCACAATAATATTCATGAATAAAATATGCTAACGCGTGCAAAATACAGCCTAGATACTACATATTTGATTATTTAAAAACCTTTACAAATTGTTACTTATAATGAAACCTACAGCAATACACAATATACAATTCTTAAATGTAATGCACAGCGAAGACGTAACGTTTTTATAGTTATTATCAATGCATATATCACTTTCGTTCCAAAACCGTTATTTAAAGATATTAATTGTACCTATGGATTTATCTTAAGCACGCTTTGTGTTTTACGAGATTTTTCTTAGCGTTGGAAAGACGTTAGTATTAATTGAAAAATGACCTAAAAATAGAAATTTCGCAATAAACGCTTATCCAAAATCAATATACCGTGTAAAGTCTTTATAACCTCATTCGTTATAACGTTATTCTATATAAAGTAAAAAATAGATTTTTTTTTGGTTTAACCCAATCAATACCCATACATTAATTCTTTCCTCTGTATAACGAATAAAAATAGCTGGTCCCCTGAAATTCGTTATAAAGAGATTACACTGTACTTATAAAACTATAAATTTCGGACGCCTACTGAAAGGATTTACGAAGAAACAAAATTAATGAACATTAAACAAACGTACATATATTACACTTGTATTCTAATACGCAAAATATTAAATAGGGAAATTAATTCTAATATAAAATTTTTAACCAAACAACAAACACGAAACATTAACTTAAGACGTGCTAGTTACTTGGTGACCCGCCCTCCTAGAACTAACTATGGATAAAGAAGTTTGGAGTATGAGGGTGTTACAATTTATAATAAGTTACCATCAGTTATAAAAGCAGAACAAAATTATGCCCGATTTAAAAATCTTCTAAAAACTTACACATTAATTACATACAAATAAGTGATCAAAATATAATATGTATATATATGTATATATATATATATATATATTGACAAGAATGCGATAACACTTGAAATGTATAATGTTTAAAAACTTTAAACTAACATCACTCACGGTGTTAAAGAATTGTATTTGATATTGACCAAAATCTGCCCATAACCGCCTATAAGCTGAAACGTATTAGCATCGCAAGACCGAATGAAAGAACGATAATTTTGTTTGTGGTTTCTGAGTACGTTTAGAAATTTAACTTTCAAACTTACTTCGACAGATGTTTCTATAAAAATAAATAAAATATAAAATTATTTTAAATAATTCATCAATCACAATAAGCTATTATGTCTTGATATATATATTTATTTTATATAAAACTATTATTTTGATATATTTTAAACGGAAAGTTCTCTGGTGCTATGACAGTTGACACTTATTATTTTTAAACGTTTTCTTCAAATTTTGATAGGAGCTTTCAATATTTTGGTGTTTACAAAATTTCGGTTTTATAAATATAGTTTTACAAATTGTTTAATTTATAAAATAATGGTATGGGGTAAGTATTGTTCACAAATTTGTTTATTAAAAATAAATACCTATAACGAAGTGAATTACTGATATAAAACCACCCTTTGCAAAAGATATTCAAATCAACTTATTACTCTAAAATCATAAGTAACTATAATAAAAATGAATTCCTTCAAATTCTACAAACTCAATTTATACGTTAACTAATTCATATAATATAAATAATTATCTTTACAGGAAAGTAAGTAGTGGTAGTGACTACAACCTTCCATCTCCACTACAAAACTTCGATGTATGCACAATGCAAAATCTTTCCTATCAAATGAAAGATTAATATGACGAACCACCAAACTATTCCAATAAAGGTTAATAACAGTACATTACAATATGTTTAAAACTATGTTTACCTGGGTCAACAAGTATCTTTCTCAAAGACAAGACACGACGATGAGGTTAAAAGACGAGTCAACATAACCTGGAATAAATCCTGGAGCAATAAAGAAACCCTTAAATCAGAATTTTAAAACTTAAGAAAAAAATAATGGACTTATATTTAATACCTTGTCTTACACATGGTTTCCAGGCATGGATTTACAATAACTACACCAAAAACAAAATACAAGTGTGCCAGAGAATGATGGAAAGGAGTCTACTAAACATACAAAGACAACATCAGAAGTGAAATAAGGAAAACAACAAAAATAATTGACGCTTTAGACAAAAATGTAATTGGGCGGGTCTTACTGCTCGCATGGACAAGGAAAAATGGACACCAAGGGTAACCTGGCGAGAACCAACAAAAAGATTTAGAGGTAGACCAAAGTAAAACTATATTGATGAAATAAAAAGAAAAGCTGGTGAAAACTGGACCACCAAAGCAAAAGACAGACAGATGTGGAGCAAAATGGAGGAGGCCTTTACCCGTAGAGGGGTCCATAACGATTTAATGATACTTTATAATTATTTATAAAAATGAATTTTGTTTTTAATTCTTATTAATTTATTTATCATTTCAAACTTATATACATTGAAATTATTAATTATGATTGGAAAATAATATAAAGATTATTAATAATATTGTATTTTTTAATGCATGCACATATTATGTAATAATTAATCTTATGATATACTTGTTTAATATGTTATTCATTATGGAAATAAAGAGGCTATAATAATAATAATAATTTTCTTTACAGCTTAACCTGACAAAATCGCTAAATTGAGACTATATGAATAAATTTTTATATCCAATTGAATGTTGCCTGAAGACATCTTTTTCTATCTTGATGGAGTCATCCTAACTAAATAAATACTGTTATTATAATATTTTACATGGCTTATTATTTACACATTATTAATTTAAAAATACCTATGTTTTCTAAGCAACAAAAAGCAGAGGAGAATAATACAATTCATTACAATGAAAAATTTAATTATAATAAATATCTGCTAGTAATATGGCATTCTTATTTATTGTAAAATATTATATTGGGGATTATGTTTTTGTTAGACATGCATAAATAATTAATTGAATATTATTGAACAATGTGCAATTATTTGTATAGGCATTGCCGTCTTGTTTCTCATCTCCGTCTATATTTTAATAATTTTATAATCACACTAAACTCAAAATATCAGAAATATAAAAATTATATTTTTTTTCCTATATTAGCCATAGTAGATAAATCTTATTATTTTAACTTTATTAACAAGTTTTAATACAAATATTGAATTTTATAGGTTCTAAACGATTATTTGGTAATTTCGATACAAAAAAGTTGAACAAAAAGTTTTTTAGAATCGCTTATTCTGTCATAGTTGGAAGGCGCAACTGTCAAATTTCGATTCAGCCGAGCGTCATGGTACGGATTTTCATACAAATTGAACGCACGAAATTTTGGTGCTTCTCTGTTTTCTTATTTTATAAATGTACCTACATCTGTGCGCTCTAATTTTTAATCTTAGTTTTAGTTAAATATGTGTTTCTCAGTAAGTGAATTTTAATTCTTATGAGAAATAAAGTTATTCTTAAACCTAAACCTGTACTTAAAATGCAATGTAAATCATAAATTTTACCTAAAACTACCAACTGATATACCCAATATAAAATGATTAAATTTAACGCACAGCGTAACTTATAAGTAATATTGCTATATTATTTAGTTAATAGGAACTTTGCAAGATAGAAAGTTGGCGTAATGAGTGAAATGTAGTTGCAAAAACCCATTTTAAAAATACCCACATATGTATAGTATATTTCTACAATTATAACAAGTTTAAATTGCTATCCCCATTCTACAAAGAATCATTTTTCTTATTTACAAATGCTTTAAACAAACATTAACAGTAAACACAATGTTCGAAAGTAGATTGGAGAGAATTCTAGATTTAGAACTCCTTAGGAAATTTAAAAAAATGTTAGACTACTGCACCCTTTACATATTTTATGTGATAAATAATATAATAACACATTTTAATAAATATAGACTATATAATTATACTAATATATACTATATAATTTAAATTTGAAAAATTTAAATTTAGTAAAAATTAATTGTCAACTCACCTCGTTCCTCGCGTTCCTCGCACCTCAAGCA
Source organism: Pieris melete (assembly GCA_963693345.1). Taxonomy (NCBI): domain Eukaryota; kingdom Metazoa; phylum Arthropoda; class Insecta; order Lepidoptera; family Pieridae; genus Pieris; species Pieris melete. The sequence goes on along the minus strand of CAVNZK010000363.1, from coordinate 2,486,225 downwards.
ACGACTACCTATTGCTGATCGCAACTGTGAAATGACAACTGAGCTTGGTCGAGCTGGCCGCGGACGACGCCTCGTATTAAAGTGATGTCTATGGTAGGAGCGAGCGATTAAAAATGTGCCGTGAACATTGAAATATTTTCACACAATTCTGAATCTTAAATGAGTGTAATAAAATTAAGTGTAATGTCTCGAGCTTGTTTACCTTGAATGATTATTTTCTCAATTTTCGACCTAGCTATTATGGGAAGGTAATAATGCTTAAGGTGACCTTGAACTATAGAGTGTATACATTTTTGTTTAATCTATTTTTAGTTTCATGTCAACAAGTGAGTAAAAAGCACATAATTTTTTTGTATTTTACTAATATTTAATATCGAGGTGTTTTAGTTTCAATATAAATATTTAAACAGTTTTGTGTAAATATAACTTTAAAAAAAGTTAAATTCATTGTAATGCAGCGACGATTTGTGCCTACTATGTAATAACAACATAAAATTATTTATTTGAGATGCTCTAAAGAAATCATATCACCTTTGAGGTCAGGATTCCAAAATATGTATACATACATATATACTTTTCAATATGCTTTCTAGAACGATATCATATCATATGATGGATCGCGCATTCCCATCAATATACAGTTTCAATTTGATACTGAGAAAACTGTCTTGATATCAGAAAAAGCGATTAGCGCTATATTAACAGATATTTATTTTATTTTATACGCAAGCAAACACTACTCTGTACTACAAGATGTTGCAATAGTTATGTAAACAAAATGCATACCATATTATACATATTGTACTAAACTTACTTTAATATAATATGGATCGCTTGTGAATTTACCGCTTCGTTACCCGCTATCTAGTACAACGCGGACATAGTACTCTTGCCAGTACTACCGCCCCGCCCCGCACTTAAAAACCCGAAGCCCACGCTAGTAAGCTAGTAATTTTTATTTTTTTTCGTAATTTATTTAATCTACAAAATCATCGTAAACTTACTACATCGTATTTTATTTATGAAGTTTAAATTAGCCGACATTCAATAATTTTAGATTTTTTTGAAAGTAAACTTAAAACACAGACAAAAAATTCGTATTTAAAGGAGCATCATTTCACCGTCTTAAGTCTAAGAGAAGTAACTCTGTGAAATATAGCTGTCAATTAACAAACTTCACTGAAGTGATGCTTGACAGTTACCTGTTACATTTATAATTTTGACTTGCAGTTTCTATGTCATTTGTCATTAGTAACGTAGCGGTTGAAGCAAGTGTTTACTGTAAAGTGTAAACTGTTTATTCACATTAATTTATTAAATATCTAGTTGGTAGTTACATACAAATAGTTCAGTTTCGAAATGTCTTCTTCGGCCAATTCTTCCATTGTATGGACGTATTTTAAAAAACTTGATGCAAGAAATGTTTCTTGCAACTTATGCGGGAAAAAATATAAAAGCAGTGGAAATACTACCAATTTAGCAACCCACTTAAAAACTAAACATCATCATGCATTTGCCCAACTTACTATTAAAAAAAATGTCGATAGCGCCGCCATTATCGAGACCAAATACTGGACTTACTGGGAGTAACAGCTTCTCTGACAACCAAGAGGGTCTAGTTTGTCAGGTAATATCTTTTTTGCAATAAATTAGTGTATATTTACAATCATGTTCTATAAAGTCTAAAATATCTAAATTTATGTATTAGGTTAATCACCAAGAGGAGGACTCTCAAAGCTTAGAAAATATTCCGGTCTTTTCAAGATCACCAAAATTAAAACAACCAACGGTTTTGCAATTATTTGAAAAAGTGCAAGTTATGATGGTAATATATTTGAATTTGTTATTGTAAATGGTTCATTTTATACTTGAACTTGTTTATTAATATTTTTTTAAATTTTAGATGGAGGCGAGCGCCATATTGCAATCACCCAAAGTTTAATCTACATGATAATTAAGGATAATTTACTCCTTTCTTGTGTTGAAAAAGAGGGACTACAACAATTTGTTCATACAGCATGTCCTCGGTATAAATTACCATCAAGATTTAAAGTAAATATGTTAGATGTGTCTATAGTTTCGATTCTTAAAAATCTTATGATATGCTTTTAAATTTAATGCTTATTACAAACAATTGTTTATTTTAAGGTAACTGATTTAATAAAACAAAGATACAGTACAACAAAAGCTATATTAGTTAATCACTTGCAAGATACAAAATACCTTACCATGAGTAGTGACATAGTTACAATTACAAACTCCACAAGAAGTTTCCTAATTGTGACAGTTCACTTCCTGAATGTTGCCGATGCGAGTCTCAATTGCTGTTGTCTAACTGCCCATTACATGACAGAGGTAAAATATTTTTGAATATGTCTTTGAGTTTTTTTTTAGGTATTAAGATATATTATATCAAGTATGTCTACTATTACTATACTATTACTTTTCAGGGACATTCAGGAGTATACATCAAAGATTGTTTTGAAAGTATAATGAGTGATTTTTCTATAGATAAATCGAAAATTTTAAATTTCTCAACTGACAGTGGTAGCAACATGATTGCTGCTGTAACCTTATTTTTGGGAGCAACGAAGAGGATTCCTTGTGTTGCGCACACCATAAATTTGATCCTGGATGGGGTTTTAAAAAAAAATGAAAATTTTTCAAACTTAGCTGATCAAATAAAATCTATTGTGACCTATTTTAAACACTCAGTTAGTGCTTCTGATCAATTAAGATCTGAGCAACTAGCAGAAGGAAAGAAAGAAGGCCAAATATTGATGCTTATTCAAGCAGTTAGTACTCGCTGGAACTCTTGTCTGGACATGATGGAAAGATTCCTAAAATTGTCTTCAATTGTCGCAAAAGTATTGGCATCCAGAACTAAGAATAATGTACCTGATATGGTAGCTACTTCGCAATTAACGATTTTGCGCGATTTAGTAACGCTTCTTAATCCATTTAAAACTGTAACAGAAGATTTGAGTGCCGAGAAATATGTCACAGCTAGTTTAGTTATACCACTAACGAATTTATTAAAACAAGAAATCGAACAAACTAAAACATCAACTGCTATTGGAGTGTCAGTACAAAATGATTTGTTAAATGGTATTCAAAGTAGATTAGTGCCTTTACAAGATAACCCTTTTTTGGCCAAAGCAACTATCTTAGATCCCGGTTCAAAAAATTACATTTCATGTCAGCATTGGCTGGTGCTAATGCAATATCCGATCTGTCAAAAGAAATAATTGCAGAACACAAAATAAGAGGAAATCGTTCACCTACAGTAGGCGCTTCTCCACATGGAGACAAAGAAACAACTTCATCATTATGGGATCGACATGAAGATATGCTCTTGAAAAATATGGTTAATGCCAATGAAGTTTCTGGCAGAAGTTTTGGTACAATACCTGCTGAATTAAAGCAGTATTTAGATCAGCCAAATATTTCAAGGTCATCAAACACCCTGAAATTTTGGATTGATAGTCGGCATTTTATCACCCGTCCTATCAGAAATAGCAGTTAAATATTTAATTTCTTCTGCTACGTCTGTAGCATCTGAACGAGTTGCTTCTACAATCAATCTTTTAGTGCCTAACAATCGTAGTAGCCAAACAGCTGAACATATAAAACAAAGAGTATTTTTAAAAACTCTTGGTGAAAAATATTGGTATACATAATTTTGTTATTTTAATTTAAAAAATTATTACTAAGAACTATAACGCAACACTTATGTTATTTAATTTGTTTAATAAATATACTGGACTATAAATTGTGTAATCATTTTTGAGCTGTGTTACAATTTTTTTTAAATATATCCGATATATCGAATTATCGATATTTTTTTTCAATATATCAAACTCCGATATTGATATATTTAATAATATCGATATATCGAAACTCCGATATTTTAAAAAATATCAACAGTCCTAATTCATCTACAAAAATTGAAATTGTACTTCAAATTACATAAAAAATAGATACATATTACACAGGTACCTACTTAACTATCAACTATGAAGTGTCGGTTTTCAGTTGTCAAATGTCATATCTAATGGTCAATGCCATTATTTTATTGCATACCTTATAATATACCATAAAATAATGAACTAACTATTGTTGGTGAAGCTTAAATTCTTATTCTTCATCAAACAAATTATTTACTACCTTCAGATTGGAGGCGTATGAAATTTAATTTGACACTACGTTGACATTATGTCATATACACTGTAAAGTAAATAAAATGTGTTTTATTGACATATTATTATAACGGCAATCTTTAAAATATATAGTAGAAACTAGAAAATGTACTTATTTTGTAAGAAATCCTGTCGGCAGGCATTATTGCAATTGTTAATTTGCGTACGCAAATGGCAAATAATTGTTATTTTCCATAAATGTATACAATATTATCATTAATTTTATTATTTACTCTTATATAAGTAATATTATTATTAACAATTAATGAAATGAAAAACTAGTTTTGATAGTTGTAGGCGAAGGCGGTACCAGTGAGGATAAGCCTATTGGAGTTAGGAAAGCTCTACTTAGGTACGTTAGGAAAAAAATATAATTTACTCATAATTTACTATCTGATTTCATATCCTGAACTATAGGAGATTTCAATAAAAGGGTTAATTCTCAAGTTAAACTAGACTTTTACTTAGCGCGTGGAAGGAGCTTTTGAGATAAATACATAATATTAAAACTTAAAATTATTTAAAATCAAATGAGAAAAAAATATACATAAACAGCATAAGATATAAATATATAAAAAAAACAATTTGTACCAACATACAAATAGTTTATTTTTAAGTCCTTTTTTTTATTTGGGAACCACTTTCTTAACGGCGAGCCTAAGTTAAATTGTTGATGAGGTATAATTATGCAGTACAATATGTTGTTGTCATTATTGCTTGGATAACGTCACTTGGCCGGCTGAGTGTCGCCAATGTTAGAGTGAAGATCGTCTTAGAAGCTGCGCAGAAGTTCTTCAAAAGCAGGGGCGCAGCTCCGTACCCATACCATGCCCTCACCCACCACGCCCTTCAAATCAACCGCTATTCTAAAAAACTTAGTAGGTACATTGTTTTGCTTAAGTATTTTGTCATAGCTTCTTCTATTACTATTTGATATTCAACGAAAGTGGAAGTGACTTCATACAAATCATATTGTTTAAGTGTCTAATCGAAAAGTGTAAATATCTTAAAATTAACAGTTAATAAGTTAGTAAAAAGTTTATACAGTTAACGCACAAACAAGTTTGTTGTGATTTAATAAAAGAAACGTTTTAAATTAAATTGTGGTGCCTTAAAAATAAGTTGCGTTTTTATAACAGTTTATAGGGAGGGAGACTTCATAATAATATTACAGTTTTGTACAAATTTTATAAGGAAAGTATTCCAATATAATATAACTATTGTTAAGGTGAGTTATGACTAAAATATAAGAAAATATTTAAGCAATAATACAACATATTATATATCTACCAAAACGTTTCAAAATTTATATGATCTCATGTGACACAATATGTTTAGCATCGTTAATTTATATTCAGGAAATTGAAAAGATTTCTTACTAATATAAGAATAATCTTAATTCTAAAACAGGAATTACCTCACCCGTTATTAAAGTATTCGCGAGGATCTGCTAGGCCACTTAATGTATCAGAAAATATTAATTTATCGTTGTATCATTAGTAAGATATTTGTTTTCGAATACAATTCTTAGTTAACCGTATAATATTTATAAATTATTTAAATATATTTATTGTTGTCAATTAAAACATAGCACAATATGCTTATTCGAATTAATTATCAATAAATCATCATCAATAATAAATATTACAATACGCATTTTATTATTAATATCATATATACTGACTAGTCCATAGTAGACAAAGACCATACTTCTTTCCAACGAATCTCTTCGTATCCTTGAACAAGTTTTGCCTTCGAAAACGTTCATTTCGCTACTACCAACCTCCATTACTACGTATCTCATTTCGTGGAACCAGCCCATGATGGTTTTACCTCATTACTCGATTCACGAGTAGTTAATTATGTCCAGTCCACTTCCATTTGTCATCGCTATGCGGCTGCATATGCTGATACACTCAGGGCCGGATTTAGAGGTTTCGGGGAGATCTGGAGGCCTCGGGGCAACAAAGGACTGAAGCCAATTCTTCGAGTTATTCAATTAATAAACAATTTATTGTGCAACCAAGTAGATTATTTCTGTATTTAACAAACATATAAAAATATATCAACAGTCTATTGTGGAGGCCCCTCTTTGGTGGAGGACGCTCCTCTCAATCCGGCCCTGGATAATTTCTTTCTTAACAATGTATGCTGCTGCCAAAGATTAAATAGAGAAATATGACAAATTGTAAATTCAGTTGTGATATTCCTCTATTTAAACTCTGTAAGTATCTCCTAAGTTTGCCGAGTCCTATGATAGACCGTTATAATACATATGTTGTACTGTAAGTTTGTGTTAAAAAGCCATATAAAGTTTAATCATCTCTTTTATAGTTTTCTTGCCGTCTCCTACGTTCTTCTATGTTTTCAAGCCGTCTTCTACCAAAGTGACAGGTCGGATTTGAGTGTAGATAGTTATATGTTCGTTGCATTATAGTTTTGTGTGTGGTGAATTAGTAAGGTAGGTCCTCGACGTTGCGTTGTTTTTGCATAATACCTAATTATCTACCGTAACCCAAAAAAGACCTACGTCGCATAGCCACCGTTGCAATATCAATCATTTCTAGTATATTATCGCACACAGATAACTCTGTTTTCAGGGAATTCTATGTTAATGGTATATCTCAATTTTCGAGGTAGGAAGTACAAGTTTTAAGATGTATCTTCTGCGCTTGCGACCCTCGCTTTGCGACGCGTATTTTTCTTTTGTGTAAGTCGTAACATTGTTAAGTATTACCTTGTGTTAACTGTTTATGTTTGCAAAAATTATCGTTATAGTTTTATCCCTGGACTATCAAGGCCAAAGATAATGAAAATTTTAATTATGTGTTACGTTGGGACCACCCGGAAAGTATAACGGACAATCACAGTAGACAATGTGCATAGTCACTAAGATGATGTGAACATAATCTCTAGAAGATGGTATGTGTTTGTCGTAAACCGTAGGTAAGAATCATAATTTCATGAGCATTAAAGTTCCATGTCGTAAGAATAATATTCGTACAAGCAGAAGACCTCTGACGTCTTGGATGACGCAGAGTTCTTTGCCTAGATACGTGAGCCGCAATATAGAAGATTTTAATTTTCACATAATTGTTATACTAGTTATAATTTTGAAGATTAATTGTTGTTATAAACAAAACACCGATTATTTATATTAGGAAAGTTAAGTGATTTGTATCAAAAAGTTTTTAAAATACAATAATTATAACCAAAGCAAACCAAATTATTGTATTATAGTTTGCAAAAAGAGATACATTAGAAAATTGGGCGCCCCTGGCGTATGGTTACATGCTGTGTGCACGGTCTAAATCAAATTATATTTCCCTGTCATAATTATTCTAACAAAGCTTTTAAACCTTTTCTACTGTTCCTCCTGAATATTATCAATTTGGTTTATTTTTCATTCATTGTTACAAAAATGTACGTAAATTATTCTCGTATAATATTTTTCTGCGCGCATTTCAAGCTTCGCTCTACATAATATCTGTGTACATAACAATTCAATTATTTTGAAAAAAAACGCCCTCTAGTACTAATAAGTTGAAATAGTAATGATATCCAATCGACTCCGCAGGATAAAATAGCAAAATTACAAAAAGCTCTAATAGATGGCGCTATTATCCATGAAGTTGCAGTAAGGTTTGATTTTGTAGTCGTTCAATTTTTAATGATAAATTTTTAGTTGTTAATAATGCATTTACGACAAAATATAATAAATAACACATTTTAGGTAGATATCCATTTTGGCTACTACGATAATTAATAACAATTCACATCGCAAAATATATAGTAGGGGAGACCGGGTACAAAAGTAACACTTTGTACTTCACACTTGATTTGTGGCTAGGTTTTAATATTGTCATTAAATTAATATAACCATATATAAATTCAGTTTATGTTCTTTACACTAGCAGCTCGATTTATTTTACTATGGTGTGTTTTATATGAATAACAGAGAGTTAAAAAAAAAAGTCAGTTGTTACTTTCGACCACGTAGGCAGGTCGAAAGTAACAAGAAGAAGAGTTTGGTAATTAATACAATATTATATGTAATACTTGTTTATTATCAACAAGTATTTATGTAAAAAGTAAAAGTTCTGCATTCTGCATCCATCCACTAGCATTGCCAGCTCCGGCACAACCAACAGGACCCTCAAGTATCATGTGGTCTTGTTTCAATGGGAATACGAAAAAAGGAGGTATGTGTCCTCCTTGAGCATTAATCGCAACAGCAACAGTTACTAATCTTCCACGTTCTGCTGAGGTTACTGCACCTACTTGTTCAGTTCCTTTTTGAGCAACAATCGTGCTAAGTTTTTGGACAGTGGACGTCTGTCTCATCCATATTCCAGATATCTTTTGGCTCAAATTTGTACCTATCAATTACCTCAGCAAGATTATCAAAAAATTTGCTCACATTATGTTCGTTGAAACTCTGAGATCTCAAACAGAGGCTCGGGTGCCGTTTTAAAAAACCCGTCAACCATTCATTACCAGCCATTTGACTATCGTGCCACCTTTCAGAAAAAAAAATTATCCGCCGCTTTTCTATACACTTATGTGTCGTGTAGTTGTTCTTATGCGTTGTCGCGGCATTCTGTTGGAGTAAAGGTAATTAAACCATTACGGGGACAACAGTAACTTGTTACTTTTGTACCCATAGGACTATGTTACTTTTGTACCCTTCCTCATTTTTGTTGAAACATGAAATATAACCTTAGAACGGAACGAGCTAAACAAAAACAAATTTAAACAATGTACAATCAATCAAATCAAAAATAGATATGCAAACATTCAGATTACTACCATCCTTTTACGACTATGTAAACATTAAATAACAAGATATTGAAAAACTTACTTTTGGTTTCTAAAAACACTTAGTATCCTCTCACACAATCTAACAGTGCTTGAAGTACGCGGCGACTAACTACAAGTGAGGGGGGTGCTCTCAGCTATCGCCTGACGGCGGCGGAGCTGTGTTCGACCATTGGATGAATCTAGAGAGCATTTGTTACTTTCGACCCGCCGTTACGTTTGTACCCGGTCTCCCCTACCTACCAGTGTGATGATTAATAAAATGTGATAGTTGTAGGTGCTCTGAAAATTAAAGAGTAAAAACAGAACAAATCCGCAGAGAACTGGCCGTATTATATTTCATCACAGTGAACCGTAAGTAATATTTAATTTATTATTAGTCACAAAACCGAAAAATCACTAAAATCATTGTATTTAGTTTTATTTTTAGTTAATAACAATAGACATCGCAAAATATATAGTACCTACCAGTGTGATGATTAATAAAATGTGATAGTTTTAGGTGCTCTGAAAATTAAAGAGTAAAAACAAAACAAATCCGCAGAGAACTGGCCGTATTATATTTCATCACAGTGAACCGTAAGTAATATTTAATTTATTAGAGGAGAGTGACAAAATATGGAATACCATTTTGATTTTTAGGCATAATTTCCACAAGTGTTATAAATAAAAAACTTTTTGTGGTAATGATTAACAATCATATATTTGCACTTTAGTTTGTAACAAGTTTAAGTTTTATTGATTAGTTTAAGGTAAGAAAAAATTTAAGAAACTAAAAAACGATTTAGGTACCTAAATATGGAATAGGTACCCCAAATATGGAATACTATAAACACTATCAAAAATTAACCTTAAAATACACGAGACTCTTTGGAAACTTGGTATAATAAAGTGTACCTTTAATTTTTTTACAAAAATCACAAATCCAGGTATCAAACTCTGGCACAGCGCAATCATTACATGCCCAGAGTCCACACATAAGAGACTTGATCCATGTTTCCCCATGAGTATCATTCGAAAACAGCACACCACAGAAAATACACTCCGAATCTTCAGATTCTGGAGCTGTATATCCTATCAAGGCATCGGGTTCACTGTCAGTATCAAATAGCATCACCTCCTCATCATCTGAATTAGGCTTAGTCTTCTCTTTTGGATTTTTTCCTTTTGATATTTTCTCATTCTGTTTTTAATTCTTGTTTTTTGCCAACACGACAGTTTTCTTTCCAAGTGTAGTAGCTGCGGCTTCTCCTGGAGAAAATTCGTTTTTCTGACATAATCAAAACAAAGTAGATCTTGACACATTCCAGCTTTTAAATAACCCATTTGTTTCTCTCTTACTAATTTTATTAATTCCGCCATATGCTCTGAATCCATTCTTTTCGCTTCGTTTTTGAGTTGACGCCCGCCATTTTGGTAAGACATTAAAAAAATATACAATTAACAAAATCATCATGTCAGCTGATACTTTAGAGAACCAATTATGGAATAGTCCATAATTGGATACTGTGATCTGTCCATATTTGGATTTTCCAACGATTTCAAACTGCCATTCAGATTTTTATATTTAAGAAAGTAATATCATCTAATACCGCTAAAACATACAAAAGAACGTCTAAACGGTCTCTAAAAGCTATAAAATCAATACGCTGTGCACTTGCTTTACGAAAAATACTTATTTTTAACATACCTTAGACAGTTATGCGGTAGCGATACAACAAAAAACTGTCACAATGACGAAAGTACTTGCTCAACTGACATGATACAACTTGTACGCCTAAACGGGAGTAAAAGGAGACAGAAAATCATTGTTTATTGCGTATGTGAGTTTGCATTTGGGAGAAATAGGGGTATTCCATATTAGGGATACTATCCCATATTTGGTCACTTTCCTCTATTGAGTAATTTATGCAAGAAGGTAACACCGGCTAAAGTTCTTCGATTGTACAGAGATATCATATTAAATTTTTTGAGTCGCTGATGGTACGGGTGCCTATGTGAAAATCCTCTGCTTATGAAAGCTAGGTGCCGCGTAAAAGATCTTTGGATGCTTTCCACGCGTTGCGAATGGATCGCATATGGTGGATTCCATATAATACTGCCAAATTCTACATGACTGCGCACCAGAGCGTTGTACAAAATTGTTTTAGTCGTACAACCAAAACAATTCGCATTCCGTTTAAGAAATCCAAGCATTCGTGTGGATGTGGTGACTACTTTATTGACTTGTGATGTAAACGTTAATTTTTTGTCAATAATAACACCCAAGTCACGAATCTGGTGAACCTCCTGCAATGGCGCGCTGTCAAGCTTATACACAGTAACAAGTGGTTTTTTTTTTCTTGTGTATTTAATATGAAAGCACTTATTTATATTGAGGATCATACCATTTAAAAAGCACCAATGTTGTATACCATTAAGATCACTTTGAACTAGAGCAGCATCACAGACAGTGTTAATAACTTTATAAATTTTTAAATCATCAGCGAAGAGAGACGCTTTATAAACTCTATCAAAAATTAACCATAACTTACAAGACACTCTTATGAAACTTGGTATAATATAGAAATGTACACAAATTATTTACAAAAATCACAAATCCAGGTATCAAACTCTGGCCCAGCGCAATCATTACATGCCCAGAGTCCACACATAAGATTGATCCATGTTTCACCATGAGTATCATTCGACAACAGCCCACCACAGAATATACACTCCGAATCTTCAAAGTCTGGAGCTGTACATCCTATCAAGGCATCGGGTTCACTGTCTGTATCAAATATCATCACCTCCTCATCATCTGAATTAGCCTTAGTCTCCTCTTTTGGTTTTTTTCCTTATGATATTTTCTCATTTGTTTTTAATTCTTATTTTCTGCCAACACCACACTTTTCTTTCTGAGTGTAGTAGCCGCGTCTACTTATGGAGAAAATTCGTTTTTCTGGCATAATCGAAACAAAGTAGATCTGGGGACATCAAAGTATTTACCAGCTTTTAAATAACCCATTTTTTTCTCTCTTACTACATAATTTTATTGTTTCCGCCATATGCTCTGAATCCATTATTTTCGTTTTGTTTTCGAGTTGACGCCCATCATTCTGGTAAAATATGAAAATAATATAGAATTAACAAAATCATCATGTCAGCTGACACTTCAGAGAACCAAATATGGAATAGTCCATAATTGGGTACTGTGATCTGTCCATATTTGGATTTTTCAACGATTTCAAACTGACATTCAGATTTTTATATTTAAGAAAGCAATATCATCTAATACCGCTAAAACATACTAAAGAACGTCTTAACGGTCTTTTAAAGCTATAAAATCAATACTGTTTGCACTTTAATTCCGAAAAATACGTATTTTTTACATACCTTAGAAAGTTATGCTGATGCGACAAAACAAAAAACTGTCACATCGACGAATGCACTTGCTCGACAGACATGCTACAACTTGTATGCGTAAACGGGAGTGGAAAGAGACAGAAAATAATTGTTTATTGCGTATGCGAGTTTGCATTTGAGAGAAATAGGGGTATTCCATATTAGGGATACTATCCCATATTTGGTCACTTTCCTCTATATATAAGTTTATATTTCTCTTATTTTTATGCCTCATACCAAATCTTTTTGTCTTTCTTTAGTCTTCTTTTCACTTTATGCCAGTCATATGATACAGAAAAGCTTTTCCAAATTTTTACTGGAACAACATACTGACATAATTCACCCGCATTCCATATTTTGGGCAATACTTTCGTCGTCTAGACCGTTTCATATGTTCAAAACCCAGTAACAGGATTTTCGCTTTAGTCTCGAGTACCTAATATTATATCTATACGCCCTTACCTATGTCGGGTCGGCAATCACTTTGTTCTCAAATTATTTTGATCATAATTGTTTTACGTCTTTATTTGCAGGTGACGTCGTAAGTTGTGGAAGAATAAGTGATACCTGTATCAGGTAGCTTATAATTTGATTCTTAATCTCATCACTGTATTTTCGACTTTGGGTATGCCAATAACTGCACAAGTCCTATGCAAAAGCCCATACAGATCCTTGTATCCTCCAAGTAGTCTTCGTATATGGTCCAGTAGGTACTCTCTCTGTGGCTAACAGTAAGACATCATTTATATATTTTGAAGTGCCAAAATCAATCTACGTTGTATTAGTTGTTGCATTTTTGGTAATGCATGTTTGTCGAATTTTTATCCCTTGGCAGCTACGGTGATTCAAGCGCCGAATTTCGACGTGAAAACGACGGATGAGAGCTAATAGTTATTATCACGTGTTATTAAGATTATTTTTTAAATTGTACACTTTGCATGATAAAAATATATACGAACAAACAATTACACGTGTAGGTAACATTTCTATCACGGATTCACGTGCGGCTATAAGTTGACTTATTCATAAGTGGATTTGATAGGTTCACAAAATTCACTAAGATGACGAACACTATCCCATCCAGAGTAGCTTAGAATGCTTAGATACGTTATATTATATAATAACAATTTAAGTACACTTATTTAAAGAAGATTTGGAATATACGGGGTTGATGTACTTGATGAAACGTGTTCCATTGAATTATTGTATTTGTAGGGGGGTCAAGTTTGTGGGGTGTTCATAGATTGTATTAATATTAGGCTATACCAGCGCTACAACCCTTGGTCTTAACCTCAAATTTCTGTATCGGTTTCGTGATCATTTCTTTTTTCTAAAAGACAAGTCTGTGATCAACTTTCAGTGACTGACACATACATTCGAATTTTTAGGTCTAATGCTGACCATGCCGGTGTTAAACGCGCACATGATAAGTAAATTCCATCTACAGGGTGGCCAAAAAGTCGTGGATCAAACGCAAATAGGGGATAGATGAGGTCATCAGCGGCAAAAAATTGTTCCACGGGAGGTCTCTAAGGTCAACCCCTGCAGAGTTATGATTTATTTTGGCTTTTATATGAAAATAGCCTTTTTTTACTAATTCTTCTTAAATTTTGAAAATATCTACATCCTGTATCTTTTTCATAATATCCTATCCTAATAGATTGGTAATGATGAGTTCTTGCGTTAGACATACTATTTATAGTTGTTTATTGAGTGTATTGCAGATAATATTAAGTTATACGATATAAAAATTTCTCAAATTAAAACTTTTTATTTATTTCGGACCCCACTGTGAAAAAAAATTACTCTACCGAAAAGTGACCCTGTATTACAAGTTTTGGCGCATTTAATATGGATTCTGAAAAGGTATTACACGTGGCCATAAATCGCTCTAATATCTTTCTAGGAAGAATTACAAACAACGATTGTGAAATAATAATTGTATTAAAACAATTATTTCTCAATGGTTGTTTGTATGAAACAAAATATTTTACAATAAAATATGCTCAAAATTCCTGACTCTGACCATAATACTTAATCTGCACCGTCTAATCAAATTCCTACGTAACCCTCCAGCCATCTGTCCAATTTTTTGAATCTAGACCGATTCACACAGTACTGGTCCCATGTAGGTAAATAATCTATCATAAGTCCGAATCGTTGTTGTTTTTTCGTCCTAGAAAGATATTAGAGCGACGCATGGCCACGTGTAATACCTTTTCAGAATCCCTATGAAATGCGCCAAAACTTGTAATACAGGGTGACTTTTCGGTAGAGTAATTTTTTTTCACAGTGGGGTCCGAAATAAACAAAAAGTTTTAATTTGAAAAAAAATTATATCGTATAACTTAATATTATCTGCAATACACTCAATAAACAACTATAAATAGTATGTCTAACGCAAGAACTCATCAGTACCAATCTAATGGATATTATGAAAAAGATACAGGATGTAGATTTTTTCGAATTTTTAGAAGAATTAGTAAAAAAAAGTCAATTTTCATATAAAAACCAAAATAAATCATAACTCTGCAGGGGTTGACCTTAGAGACCTCCCGTGGAACAATTTTTTGCCGCTGATGACCTCATCTATCCCCTATTTGCGTTTGATCCACGACTTTTTGGCCACCCTGTATTCCATTGGTAAACAGAAAAGGTTTGAACCTACGACGTCTGGGTCCCTGTATCCACTAGATCAATACTGCGTAGAATTTAAGGGCGTTCACGAAGATTAAATAAATTTATAAGAAACAACACAAAATACCTACTAATAAATATTCGATAAAATGGCTACAAAGCCACATTAAATTCTCATAAATCATAGATTTAGTTAAAAATAATAAGTAAGACAAATGTCAACATCCCACGTCAAAATATCCACACAACGTTTTTGTAGTCGATCGTAATATAAAGTAAAAATCTCGTGTTCTAATTATGGTTTTTCAATACCTAGCCATTGATAAATTGGCTCGTCTATTTAAAGTAATCGCCCATAACGGAGGTCCTATTGGGAGTGTTATGAAACTTTGGCGAACTGATACGTTGAAGGTAAACAACCGAAGTTTTATATTTTTGTTGATCAGTACTGCCGGATATATGCAGTATGCATGAAATGCTCTAATCCGGTATCAAATGGGATTTGGGGAGACACATTTGTCTGTTTTATTAATAATCTTCATTAAGGCAGATAAACGAGTGCTGAGAACATATTCGAGTCGAGGCAATGATTGCTGACTCTAAAATATTGATTACGTGATAACTGCAGTGTTGAGATTCTTTCTGCTCTTACGATAGGTATAAGTAGCGGCACGAAACTCTAGCGCTGACCGTTATTGCGCAGAAGTAAAAAATAAGGTACCTGAGGGGGGCTAGCGGAATGAAGAGCGTCGATTGGCTCTCCAGTCGCCATTTGTCCCCCGCGCGACAGTACACATGCGCAGCAATCCCCTCCACGTATTGGCCAGCGCTAGACTTACGTGCCGCTGGTTATAGTACAAAAGGAACCTGTGGTGATAGAGAATATATCGCCTTAAATATCCTACGATGCTGGATTATGGTTATGATAAAAAAATTAACAATCACAATATTATTTTCGGTATATAATTATCTTGGACCGGACAGTCCCTTTTCATAAAATCACAGACAAAAAGAAAAATTTGTGTAAAAATAAACACTTTATGTAGTTTTTTCTAAATTAGAGATACACTTCTGTTTTAACAGGAAGGTAGACTCGTGGGCACCGATGCTTTCGGGAATAAATACTTTGAAAATTCTTACTACATGATCTCTCGCTGTCGTTGGGTGGAGTTTAACCCCAAGGTCAAGTGGAATTATGACGCCAGTCAAGTATTGCTATTTTCTAATGTTTCAAGTCGCATTGCAAAAATAGTTGTCATATATTTGTCCCTATGTGATAACCTTATAATAATAATAATTTATTTGCAAGAATATTTTGGTGGTACAATCTAAACTTCGCACATTCTGCCACACATAATTGCGTGCAAATTTGTTTTACATAATTAAAAGGTATAATTTTACATAGATGGATTTAATATGAGTTCACATCACACACTGTGTGTGTGTGTGTAATATAAACTCATTATCCATCACATCATCAAAGTCATCAGTCATCACATTATTAAAATATATTATTACCTATTGTATCAAATGAATATTGATAAAAATATTTCACTTAAATAATCATTAATAGAATAATATTTATTTTCCAAAAGTAGTCGATTTCTAAAAACTTTATAAGGAACTTTTTGGTAAGTTATTATAAACCTTGATTGCCATACGAAAAGTGTTTTTGCCTTTCAATTCCAGATTAATTTTTGGCATAACCAATTTCTCCCCATGTCTACTACGGCAGTTGTCCATTCCCATTGACAAAATAATACTTATGTTTTGGTGAACTTCTGTAAAAGACACGTCGTACATCGTTCACTGCACACATTGACACAAAATTCTTGCGCTCTTGGATCGAACATATTGTACACATTTTATACTCTAGGTGACAGCTGAGTGGTACGGATGGCTTCACTACAAAACTGATCGTTTGCCTAGTCAAGATTGTGCGAAATATTTGCTAATGAGCTCCTCTTGGACCAACAAGTGGCTCTTGCCGTATCAGGAAAATCTGACGGGGACAGATAAAGCGTATAATGCCTATTCTACAACAAGGCCATATATTTATGTTTGGGATGGTAAGTTTAACTGTGCATGTTATTTAAGTATTTATTTGTGTTAAATCGTAGCTAATACTTACACAATGAACCCACATAAGTCTCTGTAAAGCCTTAAGGGGTTGTTCTTATTTTTATCTACGAAGCTTAAGGTTTGTGGCTGACGCTGAGGAGCAATCTTTGGTCTCCGACATATGACCATGACGTATAGGTGGAATATCACCGTACCAGCTGTGTGGGTTGCTTCATACGGTTAATTCCTCACAACCCACAAGAAGCCGAGAACAAACTATGAATTAAATCTTGTTCTGGGAATCGAACGTCATACGGCAGATGTCACAGTCCTGATACGAAACCGCTTTGGCATAAGATCCTTGAAATTACCTTAATTTGATACAAACGACCATAGAATCGTGTAAAGTTAGGTATTATTGTTACTATAATCGTTATATTCAAATGTCAAACAATGCGACATATGGCGACAAGGGTCCTAGTCATAAATCATTTAGGCTACCTATAATATTAATTATAATGATGTTTACCACAAAAGTATACGTCCTAAGTGTTGATTCCTAACATTCTGATCCTTGTATACTGTATAAATCAGAGATTTATTGTGATATGTACGCCAATATCTTAATTGTGAAATAAAAAAAATGTTATGGAGTTATTACTTAAAAGGGTTGGAGAACCCTTAAAAAATCTTACAAAGATCAAGTCAAATCATTTATTTCAATTAGGCATATTAAAGAGGCACTTTTGAAAGTTAAAATATTTAAAAAAAATATTTTAACTTTCAAAAGTGCTACTCTAATTGCTCCTTCCAAAAGGTTTTATGTGGAGAAGAATGGGCAAGAAACTCCATACTTTTAAAATAGTTTTACAATATTTTGTATACATTGATTTCATAATTATATATATATGTCCATGTGCCGACAATAAAAAAAAAACTACTATACTACATTATAATGCATTGTTTATAATTAATAAACTCTTTTTTTAATTCTTTATTAAGGATTATTTATGAAAGATTTGATTGTCTGTATTATTTAGAATAGCCTTCGACGAATGGAGCAACATACAGCAGGTACCTACTACGGTTCATACCTCAAATGAAACGATACCAGTCTCTTTTTTTTTGAAGTGAAACTTCTTTATCGAGGTTGGAAAAAATTTAGTGTAACATTTTTTCGTTACGCGTCACATTTTTCGGTTACGCGCCATGTTGCTTTTTGAAGTCAAACTTCTTTATCGGCGTTGGAATGAAAGTTCTTTATCGATGTATGGGAGAAATTTTGTAGCAAATCGTCACGTTTTTCAATGATAGTAATAATTCTATTAATTGTATTAATGAAATTCTATAATAATCTTCGTAGTAATAAGGTAAAATGAACTACTAACAATAAAATGTATATGTATTCATGTCTTTGATAATAAAAGCCTTTTGTTAAACTTTATCTAATTTTAACGAATTTCTGTATAGTTGCATATAGTAGATCATTTTTCGAAAAATAAGGTCATAAAGAAGTTTCACTTTTTACATGTGTACACCTAGTACACGCACAATTTATTGAAGTGAAACTTCTTTATCGGGGTTGGAAAAAAATTTAGTGTAACATTTTTTCGTTACGCGTCACATTTTTCGGTTACGCGTCACATGTTTCGGTTACTCGTCACATTTGACCGTTACGCGCGTCTTTTTCTTGTCCCTACCACGGTTGATTGAAAGAGATTTTAAACCATTAATAACAAAAATGTATAAGAACGATAACAATCACACTAAAAATTCTATTACAATTTATAAAATTCTGTAATAATCTTAGTGGTAATAAGGTAAAATGAAATAATTGTATTATATGAATTCAAGTCTGTGATATTAAAAGCCTTTTGTTAAACTTTATCTAATTTAACTTTATTTAACCAATTTCTGTAAAGTTGCATATAGATAATTTTTCGAAAAATAAGGTCATAAAGAAGTTTCACTTCTAACGTGTGTACACTAGTACATGCACATTTTTTTTTAACAGTATCGGCCACAGGGCTTCGGACCACATTACTTTGCGACAGGCGTGACGTACTAAGCCCAAACGAATTTGTATGGACTTTACGATTTGTCACGTGACGTTCTTTATCAATTCGTTTTGCTATGTTATATATTGGTATATTAATAGATAAAAAGCCAGTGTCACTCCAACCTTTTAGGACATCCGATTTCTGGATCTGTTCCGTGATTTGTTTTTTCTAAGAATCAAGTAGGTGATCAGCCGACATGCCCTCGATTCGTTTTGGAGTCTAAGGCATGCCGGTTTCCTCACAAATTTTTCCTTCACCGTACAAACGAGTTTTGAATGCCTACATAGACTGAATCTACCTTTGGAGAGTCACACGCTAATGTGCTTACAGGCCAATGCTGCTGTTAATATACATATATAATAATGTAAGTAGAAAAGATATAAGGACATCCCATATAAGTGTTATAGATTCGTTTCGATTAATAGCGATCGTTATCCCTACATAAAATTAACTTTTGGTACAGCACGATCGCAAAGTTGCGTCATCAGCACTCTTACTCTGTAACTTCCAATAGCGACAGCGATACTGATCCCGTCGTTTTTGTATACAAGTTCCATGTAGTTCTCTCAATATGCGTTGCGCTGTTGTCGCAACCTTGGGGTCGCGCGGAACAAAAACTCATTATTGGGATTTCTGTAAATCGCTATTGGAAGTTACACAGTAGCAAAGCTGTGTGAAAAAGCGTGGAGATTTTCACATCGCCTGGCGTAGGTAATGTATTTAACCTAAAACAGCAAAATTACACAAAATAATATAAAAGAAGCTTAATTGTTCATATAGTTATGCTAAGGTCTTTTTTATTTTAATTGGTATGTTTTTAACTAAGCAGTGTTGGCCTAGTGGCTTCAGCGACTCTCATCCCTGAGGTTGTAGGTTCGATCCCCGGCTGTGCACCACTGTAGTTTCATTTTATGTGCGCATTTAACATTCGCTCGAACGGTGAAGGACAACATCTTGAGGAAACCGGCTTGCCATAGACCTAAATTGTCGAAAGCGTGTGTCAGGCTGATCACCTACTTGCCTATTAGATATTGACAAATGATCATGAAACATATACAGAAATCTGAGACCCAGACCTAAAAAGGTTGTAGCGCCTGATGTTTTTAAATGGTAGCGAAACCTACAGCGCTTACAAATGACGGTGATGTCGTCATACTGTGACGCGCTAACGAAGTTATTCCGGCCACTAACGATATATACAACTTCTCGACATTAGCCACTGTGCCTTCGGATCGGCCAGTCAGTAGTTAGACAGGTTGAGAATTCTCCCTTTAGGTTAGTCGAACACCACCATCATATCTCTACAAAATATATTATTCTAAATAATAACCTATAATTTTTATAGATTTTATTCTGTCAATTATATAAATATATAAGTTTATTATGGAAGAGCTGGTTACACACAGGTATTTTTTACTTTAGGGTTCCCAAATCTTACACAGTATAATGCATTGTTTATAATTTTTAAACACAGTTTTATTTTATTTTTTTATTAATTGTCACTTTCTTATCAAAACCCTAGAAATTTAGGTTGTATTTTGCTTTTCAATTTAAAGTAGTTCTATGTAGCAAGCGTGTTTTCTAAATTAAACTTCTAGTAGGTACCTACTCATTTTCTTGCCCTGACACGGAAAGTTCTAGAAGTTAAATCTTATATTCGTTGCAGGTTATAAGCATTATAAAGTGTATCTTTTTTGTAAATAACCTTATCCAGACCATGATCCTCCTAATTATTATTGGAATTCAATAATAACTACATATTTATGTTTCGGACAGAAAAGCTTACTTTTGCTTAGTTTTAGTTTTAGGAATCTTCAATTATAAAACCAATATTCTGGGAAAGTGGGATATAGTAGGTTACCTAGCCTTCTCTACCCTACCCTCACGGGTATTAGGTATATTAGTATAATCCATATACTTAACCCTCATCTTCTTACTACAGGATAATCGTAGGGTAAGGTAAAGTAGGTTGACTTAATAATTCACATAAATATACATTCATATTTTTTTCAGGAACAAGTATCGCAAGTCGTGGCTGTCAAGCAGCTGGTTAAACATACCTATTTGGTTTATAGATTCACATTAATAAAAAATCGTATAATGTAAAATCTTTTATTCTTTTAGCATTTTATCGGGTCATAGTTCCCTTGCCCAGGATCTCGATTTATCGGTATCTCCGCTACAACTGTAGAACCTTCATATAAAGTGAAGAACGGGTCTTAATTTTTCGCTTCAGTTTGTGTAGGTATTAGAACTCCAATTGAATAAAGCCTGCGTTGCGATTACTATATTACGAAACGGTATTCACCGGCACTCGTCGAAAACATTTTCAGAGAGCCACTCGGTCGCAATTCGTTGCAATATTGCAAAAAAGTCGCGTCAAAAAATTCAATAGCGGGTTCCATAAAAAAGAAAAATTGTTTTTTCGTTCGCGTGCGAGACGTGGGCGGTTCTGGGCGGGGCCCGTGCGCCTTCCCCCGGTGCGAAGGAGATAGGAGGCCGTAATCCGCAGTTGGTCGTCGAACGCGACGTATAGCACACGGTTATGCGACGCGAGTGAGTGCCGCAGTGTTGTGGGGCAGAGGCCCATACGTTCGAAAATAGAAAACGGAAAAATTGACCCCCAGATGGGAGTGTACGAAGAGAGGGGAGCGATGCACTGGGTATGTATCTGTGTTAATTACTTTTTATGCGATTATGTTTTTATTTTATTGGTAAATAATAACTAACGATATGCTATTAAAGAAGCAGTAAATCAAACTGATATTAATAATAAAACAAGTGACAGTTGTAGGGCACGCTCCTTGTAGGTTTACTGAAAACTAAATAAATGTTTAATGTCGTAAAACTAATGTATATATTTTTAGACCAAGTTTTTACTATATTCATACGTTATATGTATTATATGTACCTATATCAAAATATATATTTTATCCTAACGGTCTCAGATTTATAGTGTCATGAAAAATTTTAGTATAACGGTATAGAGTTTTGTTTAAAAATATTACATTTAATACACGCAATATTAAACGTATTATTTATCAAACTTTACTAAGTGGTATTAGTAAGAACTTTTAAATAACCTAGAAAGTTTATATTTCATACGTATATAAAATTATCTATAATGGCAGATTATAATTATGTAGGTATGTAAACGGTAAAAGCGGTGAAATTATGAAATTTGTAGTAATTTTCTTAAGACCATTTTTATCTTGTGATTGGTTCGATCTTAAACTTAATTAAATTAATTAGTTCTAAAAATCCGTAACACTTAACCCTTTCGTATATAGTCATAATTAAATTAGAATAATTTTAAGTAAAAGAACACACTCGCACTTAGGCCTGATATCCTGAACTATAAACATCTTTATTTATATTATTATTATAAACCAATTATGATATTTTTATGAGTTTGCTTTCCAAAGTCTACAGTTAGCATTTATTGAATAATTTGATTAGATACTTTTAAATTACGGAGAATCAATCAAGAAATATCAAGCCCTCAATTTTTCAACATATTTTAATACGATTTCATAGTATATGTAAACAGTTCTATATAATATTGTTACGTAACTGAATAATGTACTAGGCATGTAAAACTGTAGTCCGTTATTTGATTCCTAGCGAAACAAATGCAACAGCCGCTGTAACGTATTCAAACCGGTTAAAATATCAAATTAAAATCATTCTAATTAAATTTTAAGTAATATAACGTTGCACGAAATGTATTGATTGAATGTTGTAAAAATTCCATTTGGTTTGTGGCGTCAATAAAGTTTAATAATTGTATAATTATTCAGAAAGGTTTCAACATGAATTAATTTGTGGGTTTTAAACATATTACTAGTAAAGCTCAGAGGAATCACATGAACTAAATACTCCTATTTTCACTATTATAAATTAATTTGTCTCTTGCCATCCAATTAAATTTGCGCTGTGACGAAATGGGACAGTACATACCAAAGACTAACATTAATTTTATCTACCTAATCCATTTTTTCAAAGGAAAGGTGAAAATAAATAGTGTTTATTTTGGGTTATAATATAAGGAGATATATATTGTTGCTGTTTTGTTAGAAGAACTGTTAATAAAATCTTTAGCGTAGCTAAATATATAGCGTAGCTAGCTATAATATAAATTCAATATATATATGTATATATATATTTAACTAGTCTGGCCATAAGTTCTGTTACAAATGAAAATTATTTTGAATTAGGAACACCAATATTATTTTAAAAACTTCTGTAGATTTTGCGCCATTTCACATATGTTATCGTGTTATTTATTAAATTACAATATGGAATAGGGTGTTAAAGAAAATAGGATTGCAGCGATCGCCTTGCACAAAGTGGATATGGAGCCGTCGGTCTTATTCCAGACACTTCAAAAGCTTGGCACCAGCCGTATGTTCGTATATCGTACTATCGACAGTACAACAACACTTCGTCTGTCGAAGACCAGAAAAAATCGGGGCAACTGCGTGTTGTTAGAACTTCATAGGGTGTTATGCTGTTAAAGCCAGAATTCGTCGAAACCCCATCGCAAAACATCCTATCGCGAGAAAAGAAGATTCCCGCTAGGACTTTGTCGGGTATTATAAAACAAGACCTGAAGCTCAGTGTTTATCGTCGATATACCTACAGTTAATGCCCGAAATCATTCTTTAAAATTAAAAAGAGTGGATCGATGAAAATGCCGTCTGCCGCGATATTCAGGTGAAAAGCACAGAAATATCCTTTATACCGATGAAAACAAATTCACGACTGATGAACACCACAATAAGCAAAATAATAAAGTGTATGCTCACAGTTTTAAATAGTTAGTAGCTCTCAAGTGGTCGGAAAGGAACAACGTGGTCATCATCCTGCGTTTGTGTTGGTTTGGTGGAACGTGTCTTATCAAGGAGTGACATAACTAAATTTTTGTGAAAAAAATATTATTACCCAAGCCTGGCTTCAAACCAACGCTCCGGACTTTATAAGAGCTAAAGACTGGCTCTCATCTAGCCGAGACCTTTAGACTTCAAATTATGGTCAGTTTTAGAGGACATGGCCTGCTCTAAACGAAACGGCGACTTAATTTTTCTTAATTCTTTAAGAATTTTTGGAGCAAGCCGCGGCGTAATTTCCCTTGGAAACAGTGCGTAAATCCATGGATACATGGCCAAACAGATTAAAGGCCTGTATAAAAGCCAAAGGTGGCCATTTCAAATATAATATTATTTATTTTTTTGCTATAACTTTAATAAATATGTGGGTATAAATTTTAATAATGTTACAATGACTTCATTAAAAAAAATGTATTTTCATTTGCAACAGAACTTATGGCTGGACTAGGTATATATATTATGCTTCAGATGCGATTATGTGTGTATATAAACTATGCAATACTTAGTAACATAATTGTCTGGAAAACAATTTAAAAGTATTTAGTTGGTAAAATTTAGGGGAAATTTTTAATCATGGGCATAATTTTTTTAACCGACTTACAAAATACAAATGAGGTTCTTATTATTATTCTATGCATAGAAACCGCAGCCTTATTTTAGAACGAGTATTTAGTTTGATTCTATGAAAGTTTGCCATATGAAAATGTTATTTCTAATCTTGCCCATAAATTAAGAATATAGGTCTAATAATTATATTTTAAAATTACTATTTGAGTGTCAAAATTGCTTACGTGTTTTGTATCCGTATATAATCTACATATCATGAAACATTACCGTGGAATTGGACACTGCAAGTATGTACCCTTGGCCTATATATATAATTATGTGTCAAATGTAATGGTAAGAGTAGATATGCATAGATCGTACAATATTCGAATGAAAACAACTTCCATTTTAAAAATGCACAGCGGTTTCTAAACACTGAGATTATTGCCATCTTACCTATAATAAAACTTAAAGCTGTAATAACAGCAGTTCCTACAAAATCTTAGATTGTGATAGGAACGCTATTTGTTGTAACTGTAAGAATAAATTCCCAAAAAAGTTTTTCGTAATGGTTTACTAAAATATAACCATATTTTAAAAAAAAATATTTTTTCCATTTTTTTTTTGTTCTAAATTCAAACCAAATAAATTTGACATTAAAATATTTTTGCTCTCACGCTTATGACTTTAAATCTATAGGTAACTTCAAAGCATTTTTTTAATTTGTTAGGGGTCGTTGAACCGAACTACTTACTTAGTATAATTCTCTAAAAATAACTAGATTTTTTAATGATTTACAAAAATAAATGCGAAGTTATAATTTTAAATAATATTTCATGCTTAAACAATGACGTATTTTTCATAAATTCATGCGCGCGTCCAATTAAATTTACTAAGAAGAAATCTGAAAGTTGTAGAAAGGTACCATTTATTTTATTCCGACGAACAAAGCTGTGAAGCATAATCTGTGTCATAGCCACTGTCTGAATTAAATAAATGGCTATTTAAATCGCATCTCTATGCCATCAATGTTAACGAAGCACTTCATTGACTACTCCAGTGATTGTCTATACTTGATACTCGATGGTTGACTGTTTCCTAGAGACCATTGAAATTCAGTCTAGAGTTTCAATAGCCTGCCGACACGATTTACTTCTGTAATGGAAATAATATACAGCTGCAGATGGATCCCTTATACAATCGGACGAGAATCAATTTAGGAATAGCTTCTGAAAAGCGTGTAAGCTAAAGCGATACAAGTCACTGGGCTTATTTTGTCAAATTGTGTTTACTGTATGTCGAAAAGAGATGGATAGTTTTTTATATCAAACTTTTAAATATTTGTATGAACTGGGTTGGTTTATTTATTAAATGAAATTTAAAAATTTGTAGCTATAACTTGTATACCTAGTCTATGAAAATTAGGATTATATCTAACTTTTTTTATTTCACATAGCATTTGTTAGTTGGATACATTTTTTTGGCAGACCACCATTATTTTTATACAAACAATATAACGCCAGAGATTTAAAATAAATAATATTTTATATGAGGTCAGGACACACCGCAAATATGATCAAACATTATGAATGTTATTTGATTTTCTGTAATAATTAATTAATTATAGAATTGTAGGAAATTAGGTAAACCATTATACTATTATTCGGACATACCGCATAATTACTGTATAGACTGGATTGTAAAACCTCCCTTTATTGTTAACCTGACTTAATCGTTACGAGTATAACCACATATCATGTCATAGTTCAGGTATGCATTTTTTAATATAATTTGAAGCCCATTAGAAATAGTTAGTGACGTTTGATTAATAAAATATTTAAGTACTAAGATTTCGCCTAGAAAATATTCTTAGAATTGTGTGTAAATTTTGAGAAAAATACCAATATCGTGTAACATTAATTTTTGTATTGTAGCGTTAAGAAGTTATCACAATATAATTAGTGAAGAAGTAGAAGAGAATTACAGTTATTAGAATGTGAGATCAAGGTTCTGTAGTATTGTTAAATATAAGGATTATTAAAAATAAAAAACCTTAATGGTGAACCACGAAACTGCGTTACTTTAATTTTTTTTTTATAGTAGGTACGAGCCTGCCGCCGGCCGCGAAGGGCAAAGGCGCTACATTTTCAATTACTATTCATATTTATTCCGTTTCCTTCATACATATAGTTTCATAAATGATCATTCTATTAAAAATATTCAAAATAATGTGATGGGACTCTGTGTTATAAAATATTATTTTAATATAATTCTTATTAATACTTGATTTTTATAATAGCTTGGTTAATTCTCTTCATCATAAAATAAAAATTAGGTATGTAGTCGGCGTCTTTTTAATTATTAAATAACATAATAAATTAGTTTATATTTAGGAAATAAACCATATCACTTAAATATATTACATTTTTGTCTGTAATTTGTTTAAATATAGTTCTTATATCCACTAAACTTGTTTGCGTACACATTGCCCACACTCCAAAAAACGGCATTCATTTTGTGGCTACAAACCGCAAACAAGAATTTTGTCTGTATTGTGCGTGAATGTTAGTTATTTTATCCTTCCCACATATTTGTAGTTAGCAGATATTTTTATAAATATTAAATTAGTATATTAAATAAAGGCTAACTTAGGTTTAATGTAACGGACTTCGCTTCGACTAACGGTGTTTTGCTTAGCAAAAACGCGACATTCAAATCTCAAGTTTAAGGCTTAGAAGTTAATTAAGCCTTTGATCATGTGAAATGCTTTGCTTCAACGGCCATTTTACACAGATTAAAATAAATGCACTATAGAATCGGTTACCAAATAAAAACCTTTATTTTTCGATGCTTCCTTAAACGAGTCGTTGATCATTCGCTAATTACATAGCTGAGTCACAATGTTCTGTAGATATTTTTTTTAATATGCAATCAAAAAAATTTAACATCAACATTTACATCAATCGCACTCAGAGACATCCAGTCTCATGATTTGACTTACATGATCAGATTGATGTAAAGTCCGTGGCTCAATTGATTAAATGGAACGTATATTTCCAGCAACAGAGTGAGCGGTACCTATCTTCTGCATACGAGACAGGCGCCGAATTATCCCCTGTTGCCCCTGCTGCATCACCTGGCTCACCTCGTGACTGCACGTCGTGTCACAAGAGGGAGCCACCAGATGAGCCGCCACCCCCGCCGGCAGAGGACGGCTGTGCCGGTTGCGGCTCCCGAATCACGGATCGATACTACCTACTTGCCCTCGAACGTCGCTGGCACACCCCTTGCCTGAGGTGCTGCGAATGTAAAATGCCGCTAGACTCGGAGCAACGTTGTTACGCTAGGGATAGCAATATTTTCTGCAAAAATGATTATTTAAGGTAAGTTTTGTATGCACTAGTTTGTAATGTTGTCTTTAAGTAGTAAAGAAATAAAAATTAAAAATAATATACGAAAAACATTCATGGGTTTCGTAATTTTTTTACATTCTGTTGATAATATTGTGTTTTACATGAAAATTATAAAATTAAGTGTCCAAAATATTTATATATATGTATGTCATTATTATAGCATTATAATATGATTTTAGAGTTCCATGTTAGGATAACCGCTTTTTTAAAGTTAATTTAATTAATCTTCAAGTATACTGAATTCCACTGGATATTCGAATAGTATTGCTTTTAACCTTTCAACACCTGTAAGTTTTTTCCTAAGATTGAACAACGTGCGTTACTTCATTAATTAATATTGAGTTTATTTTTTATTGCAAGAAAAAACAGTGGCGATACAAACCGTGCCTTCAGATTTCTGTATCTGTGTCATGATTAATTTTAACGAGTAGGTTATCAGCCTGCTGTGTCCGACACCGCTGTCGACTTGGGTCTAAGATTTACCGGTTTCCTCACGATTTTTTCCATCACCGAGCGAGTGTCAAATGCGTATATACATAGAACGAAAAGTATCGGTTCCGCCGGAATTCAAACATACGGCCTCAGCAACACTGCGCGTTAGAAACAACATAATACATATATAATATTAGCTAAAAAAAACCTATGATAACCACAATAATGCTCATTCACAAGTGTTTATTTATTTAATATAAAATTTCAAACAAAAATAAAAAGATAAAAAGTGATGTTCTTATTACAATTTTATCGCCTACTTATGATATTTAATTAAAATTTTATTGCTATTAAATAATTTTCTCAGTGATATCTTATATATTTTAACAAAAACAGTTTTTATTTACTATAATGTGAAGTCTTATTATTTTATTTACAATTAGAAAATTATTTATTATGTCCGTAAATATTTGAGTATTTTAACCAAAAATATATGAAAACGTCCGTTTTTTAACATTTGTCTATTGACGGTGATGTCTCTGAATATCAGAAGGGGTAGGCCGGAGAAGTGCAATCGACCAATCACTGCGTTTTGTGAATTCAGTTCGCAAGTGACTCGATTGACATTTACAGAATAAGGAGACAGGTGAGGCTCCTGCCTGTTAAACCCTCGTTCCATTAATAATATACTAACGTTTCTCAATTAAGCTTTTAAAAATTTATTAACAAGGGCGTACGAAACATAAAAATATGGTTAGTAGTAGAATTATTTGTACGTGGCTTAAGCGTGTGTTTTATGCCTACGTCGCTAGATTTCGGCGCGCAATACTGATGTGGGCTGTCACCCATCTCAACTTCTATCTGATGTACGTTTTACAGCCCACCCTGGTCACAAGTCAGTTTGCATTATCACTACGGTCATATCAAGCACGCTCTAATCTCTTTAGTACATCTGCGGAACGGACGACGCGTGGGGAATAGACGAACGAAGAGAGTAAATATTATATTTAATAAAGTCATACTATGTTTAAATGTTAAGAAACATTAAGAAACATTAAGAAACAATTTGGCATATACTCTTATATTAAAGCGTGGTTGTTCTAAATGTACATAGTAATTCAATTATGCATTAAAAAAGCTTAGCACAGATATTCCAGTCAATATTAATAATGTGAGAAAATAGATTTTAGAACTGATAATATGTACTATGTCTTAGATCAATATCTATTACTTGTGTTTAATGTTTTGACATGCGCTAACGCCCCAGCAATGTGTGAACTCTTTTTCTGCAAATAATTAACAATTATAAAGGGTTAATTAAATGGGTATTTAAATAGACTTACTTTTTATAAATGTTTCATAGAAATTATATGTGTTATCAAGTAAAGCTGTTTAAAATTTCTATTTGCTATTCACAAGTAGATAATGTCTTAGATGGGAGATTGTGACCACGGGGCACTACGTTTTGAGGCTTTATTGACGTTGTATATTCAACAAACGTTTTCGTAAATGTTTCCGGAATTTAAATGTTAACAAATTACCGATAATTATTTAAACATAATATTTGCACACGTGATGAAATGTCTTAATGTTTTATACATTTATGTATTATGTGCATTACAGTATAAAAATATTGATTGATATTTACTTAATGTTTTTGTAGTCATCGTCGCCTTTCTTAATCGTTCCAAAGATCTACAAAATGCGCATCGATTCATTAATAAATTGTGACACGAAGCGCATGTCACGATAGATTCGTCTTGACGCAAAGGATCTTTGTGAAATTAAAAAAAAAAGGTCCTAAAGACAATTCATACGCGTAGGAAATGCGATTGAATATTCTTTTTTTGTACTATGATAGTCAATTGGTTTACATGTAATTAAGGTGATCTAATAAAACTTCTACTTAAGTAGAAGCCTTGCTCAATCAACATTAAAAAAGTGTTTGATTCAATCGGCCGCTTTTATCTCAACGTCCATTCTCAAATAACGTTATCGGCTACTAAAGCGGTTGAAATTTAAGAGACAAAGGTATCTCGTAAAGGTATGTTATTTGTATATAAATCAAATCTTGCTCTGACAACAAGACTCTTGTTAAATTGCTCATAAAAGTCTTCAACGGGTACGGCTAAGCGTATATATTAAACACGGTTTATGGCATCGGAGCAACGGCATGTTTGATTGGTCTGTCAGAGATATTCGATCGTTGCGCCGGCGTCGTGTTTGACCGGAACGTGTACTTAAAAGTTTCTAATTTTGTGTATATTGTATGCTATGATAGATAGTTTCAATAACATAGATATTTTCGAATCTGTAACACTAATTATTATAGGCAGCTGATCATTTTAATTATTTAAAGGCGACATAATAAAACTGGTTATGTGAACCAAGGCACTGCAGAAAGGTGGTAACTGTTTTATGTTTATATCAGAAATTCCAAGTATATTTGTGACTTTTCACTTTTTAAGTTCTACCCCCAAATATCTATCGACCAACTGGATTAACAATATAATATAAAATGAGAGATTTTATAAATTAGAAAGAAATACTAATAATAAATAATTTAAGCAAACTTGTCAAAAACTAAATATTTTGTTTTAAGAAATATATTTTAGGCGATTCAATGTCTTTTTTGTCATCATTTGCATTATTCTCAACACTGAGAATATTCAGAACAATCGTTGGTGCGCGGCAAGTGAAATTTTATACATACCATTGTATATCTGTTTTATGCGAAATACATATTTTTATTATTCAAATAAAGTTATAATTGCTAAGATGTCATGCTCCAAAAATAAACAGATGCCTTTGTTATGAAGGTGAGAAATATTAAGCCTCTTTTGACGATTTGATTAAAATTCCAGAGGCAACTTGAATCTATACTTTTGTGGGAAAATTGTTAACTGACAATAGGATATATTCAAAACTTTTAAATTTAACTGGCATAGTTGCAAATTACTTAAAAAAATATTTAATGACGAAACATCATAATTTGTCTCATGCACTAAAAACTTTTATACTGACTTTTATACAATAAAAAACAATATAAGTTTATTTTAATTCAACAGAGAATTTTATATATTATTTAGGCCTTGGTTTCTCTAAAAACTTCCACTAGTGGAAGATCAATTTGAAACTCAATCTAGAATTCGTTCTCCTAAAACTTATCTACTTTAAATAAACTCTCTTAAGTGCTAAGTAATTCGAAACAATAATGGTTCACAAGTGCACAACGCTTTACTTGACATTTAAATTAATGTAAATAAAATAAATAAGGCTCTCAGTGAATCGTTGGGTGTACGCCGCCGGCGACTGTCTGGCTTCTAAGGTAGCACAACTTTTATAAATATCAAATAATATATACTATAAAAAATGTATTTTATAGTTCTTTTTATTTAATCTTCATATGCAGGAAACGCTTATAGTTTGAAGATAACGTCGTGAGCATCTATAGGCAGAGCTTAATTACTCGTGTCGTATTTTATTGCTCACTCCTGCGGCTTCGGCCCCTTATCAAAATAATCTTCATAGGTCATACATACATTTGTATTAAAATATTTTTGTGCTCACAAAATGTTAACTTTCATGGGAATTAACATTATAACTTTATCAGCTGTACCGTTATACTATACGATAGTTGTATAAATGCGAAACATCTTGTTGCGCCTTTGAATTATTTGAATTGAAAAATGTGCTTATAGAATGATTACGCGAATATTATATTTTGGTTTATTTTGTAAGCCATAATTGTCGGACGAATATTTGATAGTGATATAAAAGTCTATAAATATCTTTACAGTGCCAGTTCGAAGTCGTCTGAAATACAAACAATATAATATACGTATTCATAATTCCTCGCTATATAAGTTTGAGATCAGTTAATGTATCAGACCGTATCGTTAATGAACTTGCAATACCTCTCGTCTGTGGCCTTCTTGCGTTAGCGAAAGAGTTTAAAATTGCGTGATTCGCGTAATTTTGGTCGAAGAAACAATTTTTAGTGTAGAAAAAATATATTCCCGTCGGAAGTTTGCGTGACGTCACGGCCCATGCTCTTGCGCATAGCTTGACGGATTAGTACGATCAAACTCTCGCCGATCACGCGAGCTATTTTTTAACGTACAAAAGTTTTGTCATGTTATGTTCATTTTTATTTAGTTCTTTGTTTGTCAGACATAAATTCCTTTTAGCATTAAGCTTATTATTCTATTAAAAAGTTACACTTCGTACCTTTCTCTTAAAGAAGTGCCTTCATAAACGCACGTAGTGAATTTTGTACGATATATTGTTGAATATTATCAATTGACTTTTATATTATGTTATTAATCAGCGGTTCTGTTAATTTATCACTTTTAATATTGTATTATTTTAAAAGGCCAACAGGGTTTTGTAGCTGTACTCCTTAAAGCAACCTGTCTCGAATTTACTATTCTTTCTTAGAAACATTACTATCGAGATTATGTCTTTATAGTAAACGTGCAGGAGGCTTCATGTCACCATGTTAAGTGATATCGCCGCCCATGGACACTCTCAATGCCAGAGGGCTCGCGAGATCATTGACGGGCTTGTAAGAATTGCCACTCTCCTCATGAAGAAAGTCGAATTGGTTCAGAAATACTTCAGAGGGCAGCATGTTTATAGCCCATACACTACGAACGTTAACGTGGACGCGAGTCAACTACTATAGTATACAAACATAATTATACTGATATTTCGTATTTAATACGCAGTACGTCATTATCAGCATCTATCTTAATTTGCTCCTCGTAAATAAAAGTTATCTCTTATAGCTACAAGTAATTTATAATTTCATGACTCATTGATTTTTATGGTTACTAGTTACGTTACAAAAATATCAATTATTATTAAAAATTTAATCACAATAATAGAAGGCGGTTTATAGTAAAAAAATATTTATAATATTATATTTATTATATTATATTTATAAGTAATTCAAATACTTCATTTTGCTGCGGAAGGTAACGTGATTTGACAGTCCAGGAGGACATTGTTGGTGAATAATTAGAAGTTAAATAAAGCATCTTTGTCGTGTTCACTGGGGCTTGATGTTTATAATCCATTGCTTAAGTGGTATCTAGTCTTGAATCGTTCCACTCGCGGCTAGAGGTTCATTCATGAGCATTGTGATCGCTATCATATGTGAGTGCCAGTGCATTGTCTCTCATTCTCACTGGGGCGATGACCAGCCGAAAATATTTCCGCTAGTTTTTTATTGTCACAAATTATAATTTTTCTATCTTTCATGAGAGAATTGTATAGGCATTGGTACAA
This sequence comes from Pieris melete, assembly GCA_963693345.1. Classification (NCBI taxonomy): domain Eukaryota; kingdom Metazoa; phylum Arthropoda; class Insecta; order Lepidoptera; family Pieridae; genus Pieris; species Pieris melete. The sequence continues at coordinate 2,452,494 of CAVNZK010000363.1, read as the reverse complement.
GGTATACGTTAGCTGTTGACAGCGGCTTCGAAAACCAAAATACTTGTGCTTTAAATTTTAAAATTGATATTTTAAAGTGGTAATTCCAACGAAGATGTCTCCGCTTTGGGTGCGAAATTTAAACACATTAGTGTTATTATAAATGTAAATTCATGTTTCTAATCAAAGTACTTTACGTTCTGTTCATGAATCAGCCAAGAGGTTTATAGAGTTAAGATAACAGCGGGCAATATAATTATTACCTGCAGCAATTTAATAAAGATACTTCGTTACTAAGCATAATAGTAATTCATTATACCAACGTAAATAGTGGATAACGGATCTCCCAAATGGAAAGAAATGGGATTAAAGATCGAATTTACTACTGACGAATAAACATCATGTTAGAACTTTGAACCTTAGGTATATTCTCGGAATGTCGCACGCGTCTTACTATAAACACAAACAGTGTTGTCACGCGTCCGACAGACGGAGTTATCGATATCGCGTCCGGGTCAGGCGGGCCTAGTATGCTCCGATATGGGCCAGAGGAATACCTATATTACAGTTTATATTCCCTCTAATGCGAAGCGGCGCAGCGAACCGCGGCTGCTGATGACGTCATTCGAAATTCACATTAAATTAAATGACCTTGAGAAGGCGTTATCAGTGTTCTTTGTTCTTATTAGTTTCGTAAATTAATAAAAGGTCCAATGACACTGACACATGGTCAACTGAACTTTTAACATTGTTTTTTTTTTACGGTGCATTAGTAATTACGTTAGTTCAGAGTTAATATTCCCATTCGTAATGCAATTGTTATTTTGTTATCAAGTGACGAAGTTTATGGTTAGTAATCAAAGTCAATGGTATGCCAATTGGGTATAATTTGAATAAATAAATATAGTGTTGCAAATCCTTCTTCGAATGGCAATAAACAAGGACATTCATAAATAAAATAAAAACATAAAAAAAGGTGTAATTTCTAGTTTGAAATGCCAAATTATTTCTAAACAAATAAAAAAGCTATAATTAACAAAATTATCTAAGGGGCCATCCATAAAGTACGTCACACGATAATGGGGAGGGCGGGTATCACCGAAGTGTGACATCGTGTGACAAAGGGCATGGGGGGGGTCAATACTTTTGTGACGTCACATGTTAAAATTTTAAATACTAAAACCATTGATATACAAAAAACCCAAGATGCACAGTCTCGAATAAAAGTAACGTTCGAAAGTTTCCCGAAACACTATTTCTGTATCTTTCTATAAGTTAGAAGCATATATTATTGCAAAATCAACCTTACGCGAATTGTTTAAAAATGTTATTACAACGATTATTTTTAAATACATACATAAATTTAAAAAATGTGTGACGTCACATCAAGAGGGGGGGTTATAAAAATGTGACAACCTGTGACAAGGACGGGGGGAGGGGTTCAAAAGTCCTAAAATTCGTGTGACGTACTTTATGGATGGCCCCTAACTTTCATAACTATAAGACATTAGTCCACACATCCAGGTCTAATACAGATAAATAAACAACGAGACCAGACCCAGACTTAGGTTGGTTGGTTTCCAAGCCCTAAGAGTCGATAACTGGAAATATAAAATCAGAGGGTCCTTCTGTTTTCATATTTATGATTGAAGGGTTTGGCTCGACCAGGCACAGGCCGGTTACATTGGGGTACATCATACAAAATTAGGGTCTCCCTCAATTCACAAATGACGTTATCATCAGAAAAGTTTGCATCCGAGTTACTCACCTCTCTCGATAAACTTGTGAACTCTACACATGTGTAATAGTGCGGTATTATAACGTTATTGCTTATGTCGCATTAAAACAGCACTACGTAATCTTTCAATTTAAAAAATCAATGTGAACAATTAATTCCTATCTATTTATAGTGATTTTAGCAGTTTCCTTATTTAAAATTTTAGGAATTTCACAAGGGCAAAACTATGTATAAATAGCGTGTGCGGTGTAATTCACAAGTCGAACTTAACAGCTGATCAGTACGGTCCAGGTATCAGGAAATTTGTCAGTATTGGCCAATACTTTGACAACTTAATTTATGGTGCAATATTTTGTTTCTCTAATCGTTTGTTCGCGATACAATTCCAGAAAACACATCACAATGTTTGTTTACAAAAACGTTTGACCTATTTATTTGTTGTCGGCGCAGATGGTACTAGCGGAAACAAAATTTTATTGTTTGCAAGTCAAGCCTCTATAGGCTCGTAATAAGGGTCATCTTTACGGTGTAAGGATTTGTGAACAAATGAATGATGACAATTTTATTGTGTGGTCGGTTCTATTGGTTGCTTCCATTGTACAATTGACGTCTCTATATTGCTAACCCCTGCTTGTGGTATAGACTATTACAATGCGTTTTTTTAACTAAATATTATTGTAATGGTAGTATCTATTAGGCTAACCTTTTTAATAACTAAAAACTATAACAATTTGAGCGCATAGTTTTTATACTTATCTTAAGGTATAAATAGTGTCAACTTATAGTTTTTGGAGCCCGAACACTTAATATATTTATAACAGATTTCTATTAGTTGGAAGTAAAATATTGTCATAAATACACCGTTACTATAGAAATGTTCGTCAAAAAATTATTAAATGAAAGTTCAACATTTGGGTAGCGCGTTATGCGTATAGACAAGAATCAACGGGAGCTGATCAGCGGGTGTTCGGTGGTTTATGAATAATAATGTACACCATAAAACGGAGTTGTGAGAGGAATTCCCATAGTGTATTTCCTATTTCGCGTGAGAACATATCGTAAGGCGACAACTCCGCGGGTCTATGGCTTCACGCTGCTCACAATTGTACAACCCCGTGGTAGTACGTTATTGTGTGCCCCGGGTTCCAGCCGGGTGTTTATTTGCAAACAGAGCTCATGCCCCCCCACTGGGCGACTACCCCAGCGACTCGATATCGCAATTTGTTACAAATTTTGGTAACACGATACTCGGATATGTTTCTTTCTGCGCCCGTACCACGAACAATACGTTATGTCGTATTTGTAGAGTTCACGTTCAGTAACATGAAATTTTTCTATGCAAAACTTGAGTAATGCTCCGTGGGCGTATTTGGAACTAAAAAAAGCACGAACTTATAACAAAAATCAAAGTATCGTTTCGACGTCTCATACGTCTACGAGTTTAGAATAGAGAAAACGAGAAACTACAGTAATGGTCGTGCTTCAAGCACTGGATTCGATATAGAATCGTGAAGCTAAAATTTACGGCTTAGAAAGTTGAGGATCACATTTCTCAAGCGCATTGTTAGATGCGCGGGAAAATCAAACTATATTTCAATTTCACTAAATTTTATTCTATAGTTAATTAAGGTAAGTTGAATAAAAAAACTCTTCAATAAAATAAAGCGCCCGTAAAAGCGTGTAAGTAGTGTGTCTTAATCCATTAGTAATGCTCTAAAATTGACAGTTTCATATGAAAGGCTTTCAATTTTATCAATTTTACACCTCTATAAAAATGTAAAACGGTAGGAAACAAACAGAAGAGTAAAAATACATTTAGATAAATTTAATAGTCGTTGTAAAATTGAAATGACAAATCTCGACGATTTATATATACGATGGTTTATAACTCTGATATATTATTGTCAATATAAACTGGAAAATTTCTTGATATTCCACTGTCATAAATACCAAAGCTGTTTCCCAGGCATTTAATGGTTTAGGGGCTTGATTATAAGTAGACCATATAATGGCGTTCAATGTGAATAAAAAGCCACTTTATCCGATATTTTCCAGGCAATTTGATGACAGAAAAAGACCGCCACGTGTTGGTAAAAACCGGACATTTCATCGGCTATTAAGCAGACAGTTGGAGTGTGTAAATGAGTGTATATGGCTAATTTACAATGCAGTTACACGTCGATTATGCGAACAAGCTCTGCAAGGAATGTATCACGAGTTCGCAATGATTTGAGGAAAAATATCGGTATCGACAGGCAAATATTTTTGCGTAATAGAAAAAAAAACGATATATGTCGCACCCAGTCGGATTCAGAGTTGATAATTTGAGTATGACTCGTAAGTCAAATCCAATACGTTTTTGATATACTTAGCGCCATGTTTTGCTTTTTTCTTTGCATCTCATCACATAATTTGGTTTAAAGAGATAAAGTTGTAATTTTATTTTTCATATTGCTAAACGCCTCGATTTCTTATTCGTTATCGAACTCGTGTATAACACCTACATTCTGGTTGGATTCCTGGCGAATAAATTTTTTTTTCAAACTGTTAGGAATCGTACCGTATTTGAATTGAAAAATTAGCTATAAAATATACATAAGGGAAACAGAAATTGGTTTACCAGTTATAAAAAAATACTAACGAATAAATGTATTTAATTAATTAACAACTAAGCATATTGTTGAAATGAAAACAAAGATTGCTACCGTAAAAACTAAGTAAAATAAAATTATAAATAACATTTTAATAAGATGTATAAATATTTACTCAGAAAATAAATTACATATAAACGTCTTATCGATTAAATCTCAGATTACTTTCTAACACGTCTCAGTACAGAACGTTTGTCTTTAGGATTACGAAAGTTTGTACGCGTCTCCCAAATTGGACGCCAGTGGGCGACAGATCACATCAGCACTACGTGGAGATATACGGCCCTCCTTTGCTCTTACCTATGTACGTTTAACTTATGTAATGCTGAGGATTAGGGCTTAACCAATAAGGATTTATTAACAAAGAACGTGGCACGAGTTATACGAGTATTTTGAAGTAGCAAACATAAAGAAACGAAGCTTACATTAATACATTTTAATGTTATATCTGTAAAGGTCGCATGTAGACTGATGCTCAGCTATTAATAATTAATTAGTCCTACAAATATTATAAGAAGATATATTATTGAAGATAAAATTAGACAAACCCTGAAACAAGTTGATTCCAAATAGGTTATAGTAAATCTTATGAACAATCAAGATGTGAAAATAAAGATAGGTGTTGTCAGGGCCCAATGAGTACAACTGCAACTTGTTAGTCAATTCGCTTAATAAAAAAAACCATATCTCAGATTATTTAATTATATTTAGGAGGAATAGATGCTACCCAAAGTTAATATAAAAGATAGTATATATAACAAAGTAGATACCAAACAAATTAAGACGGTTACAAAAAAATTACTGTGATAGTTTTACAGATTAGAATAGAAAAGCAAACGGACCTTTTAACAAATCTTATAAAGTCGCAAATTATAATCCTCTTGCAGTTTATAAATTTTAATAGTTCTAGATTCAGTATTTATCGGTTTGCAGAAGCATCAGGTAATTTTGTGTCATCAATTCAACCTAATTTAGCTACGGTGTCTAATTTTGTCATCCTAAGAATAAATCTGTTCTCAATCTCCCCTAACACATGTTATGCTTTAGGAAAAATTAATAAATAGCTGATTCCTTTGAATGAGCTAATTTTTAGTGACTTTTTTTAAATTCAAATGCTCGTGTCTAGTTATTTACGCAGCTGAAAACGTGATAAACAAATATATTTTTATATTGTTTCAAGTAAAAGATTCAAAATACTGTAGTCTATTTTAATCGCTACTTTTTTAGTCGCCAACTTTTTGGTTTACAATTGCCAATTGCTCAAAAGAAGCTGCAACCATTGCGCCAGTTTTCATTTGTAATATTAAAACAAAATGTCATAATAATAAATCCTATCTATCGGATCCCAGAATAGATACATTTCGGTATAAGGTGGTCTGAAAAACAGATATACTACCCAAGAGACATAGATACAAAAATAAGAAGCTAAAATTGTATTTCACTACCCTTGTCTTTAATTAATTGGGCATCACATTTCATAGCTGTGTAATTATATAAGTTAATTACAGATAAAACTACGGCAATCTGTTAACAATAATACAGTTTATTTTATTTTTATTATATCAACGATAATTGCATCCTAAGGCGCCATTTTTCTTACGCTTCATTGACTACAATAAGAGGAAATCCGGTCGGTGTTAATTAAAAGACCAATTTTCTTTAACAAGTATACCATTTCATTCTTTCTCTAGAAAAACTTGAACATCAAAGAAAATTTTCTTATTATTTCTTGTAAGAGAGCCTTCAGGAGGAATCCCGTTGGGGCAGCTCCCTGTCACGTTGGTTATTCTTTTATTAAAACTTGATTCCTTTCTGCAATATATTATTATTCTCTGTTTATTATAATATCTCTGTGTATTTTTTAAAATTGTTCTTCTTGTCTTGTTTATTAATAAGGGGCAAAGAGAAACTAAATTGAGACTTTAGTAATAATAAATTATCTGTATCAGATACACGTTTAAAAAAACGAATTACTTTGCTTGAATCATATACGATCATCAACAACTAATGTTATTGTTACAGCTACTCAGTCATGGTTTGTAGAATTTCGGGTCAACAATAATTTCTACTTTTAAATATAAAAAAAGTTGCGAATTTGTATATTTTTCCCTGATATTTCAAAGGATAATATAAAATCAAACTGCTCTATTAAGAATTCTTAAATAATGTATGGAATATTAGTTTCGCGTTTCGTTGGTAAGGGCGTCTCGGAGTGTTTCGGACGATTGCAAACCGACACCGAATCAACTCGAGGCTTAACCTCAAACGTTTGGTGTTAATTAATGACAACACCGCCATCTATCGGTGACGCCCTATCGATCTTACAGCGACGGAACGGGAGTCATTTGTCGTGTAAAACTTAAAATAGTACTTGGGGGAGAGGAATTTAAAAAATTAACGACGTGGCCGCATTTTCCCATCTATATTAAAGTATCGACGAACATTCGTGTGGAGTCTATGTTCATTTACGATATTTCCAAGCGTAACATTTATAAACATTACAACAATTTTATATCAAATCAAGTATATACCTTAAATTCAGTACAATCTTATAGTTCATCAAAGCTCGAATAAACGTTAAATTCCATTTTTACTGAAGCCATGTAAATAAAACGATTTTTTTTTACTTTACGAATACTATTATACTGCTGACTGAATAAAAGAATTTGATAAAAATACGTGTCTGAAAATTGCTGCATAACGCTGATAATAAGTCAAACAACTTATTATGAACGGCAATTATATAATGTTAGAAGAAATTCTAGACAAGATTTTCTATGTAAGCCGTATATATCATATACCAATAGAAATATTATTAGCTTGTCAACAAGGATGAGGTATGCCACAATAATTAGATACTATACCTGAGAGCTCACGGACGTTTATTGTCGAGAAATTTTTATTGCTGTCGCCGAGAAGTTTTCCTTTGCCTTGTACGTCATAAAAATTATACAACGTTTAAAAATTAATACTGATTAGTATTGCGGTCTCTCGTACATGATCATAGATGTTAAGGATTTTTGCACCTTCCTGCGGCTAGATAAGGATTGCTCATTGCACAGCAGTTGTATCCTTTTCGTGTATGGGGAACAATGATTGGTAATTGGAAATGCGACAGTTTTTGTAAGTCCGGCGAAACATTTGTATTGGTTGAACGAGAACATAATGGCTTGTTTTAATATTTAGTGAATTCGCGCTTCATATTGAATTGAAGGTGTCTGTTTTTTATAGATTTAAACTAGATGCAGCCCTATAAAAACAAATAGTGTTATAACTACTTGAGAAAATATATATATACTAGTATTGGCTTTTATAAAATTAAATTTACAATAAGTACTGTTTTTTATTACAGTTATAATGTTTACAATTATAAAACTGCAAATTATTAAACTCTTTAAAACCGTACGAGTAATTTGTAATTCATATATCAAAGGAAATTTCAATTTGGATTTGATTATCACAAATAACGTCTTGTAAGCATTAAGACAAATTTCTAATATAACGCATTTCCTACATACAACACAAAATGTTTTTGCATCCATGTAAGGCAGGAATCTCAAATTAATGATAGGTAAAATTACTCGCCACTGTCACCTTAGTAAACATCTCTTTGTCCTTGGCGCGACAGATAGTCCCTCGTGCAGAGGCTGTTTTAGCGCAGAGGAATTAATCACCCACGTGGTCCTGGAATGTGTGACTGTGGTTTCCCAACAAACAGAAATCCTCGGGCCGGTGAGGTAGCTCCGTTAAAACTGTTCCGTTAGTTAGGAGCTGCTGAAAAGAGCTTAAATAGCCAGGACTTTGCGCTCTACGGACCAAACGGGAGTCGCAGTGCGGAAACTGAGTCCTGACTCCATAGATACATATATACGGAAGGCAGTTGGATCTTCCCTGATTCGTATAATACGCGCTCTACAAACCATGTATTCAAGTACAAGGAATTTTAATCGTATACTAACGTATGTATCGGTATTATTGAAGCCGAATAGGCGTGTTACATTCGTGTGGCGTGACACATTAACAAATAAAGCTTACCGCTGGCTATTGTTTGTGTTGGCGTATCAAATCGCCTTGTTTCTTGCGTGAAAGGCACCGATCGTCTCGCGGTACGAATCAGTTTTGATTTTAAAGGGAAACGGTTTCGGATACCAAATACTTAATTTGATGGCTGGTCGTTAGGATAGAGGCTTGTTTACTACTGTAAGGTTGTAGTTAAATGTTTTGTTGGACTAAAAAATTTTAGCTTTGTAAGATGATGTTGCTTTATGTTTTATTTATGTATATGTTTATTTTGGAACATTAGATACGGTATCACTTATTCCACGTCATTGAATTATTAATCCCTACTCATCGGCAAAGAAGACGGTGTAGGCCGAGAGAAAAATCCGGCGTAAAAAACTCTCGGTACTCTTTTAAATTAGCAAATCATCAAACAACACTTTTTTTAAAACCAAATTAGCAAATTAATTAGAAGTAGCAACTACGTAGATAATCGTTAACTTCTTAGCAAGCCTTTTTACACAGCCTTTCTTAAATTTATTAAAAGGCAGAGATAAAAGAGCCTCTGGGATTTTATTAAACAAGAATATCCCTTTTCCAAAAAGAATTACTTACTATATAAAAGCGCATTTACCCGAAGGGGTAGGCAGAGAGAACGGATCTCAAATTCCTACCATCCTTACATACCTCTGTCGGTATATTCCCTTTCATTACATTCACCATGCAAGATCGTCGGTTATTGTACTTTTCATTCGTCCCTTTTCAAGTACGTCATGTATTTAGCCAAGGTACGACAAGGCCTACCCGACCTGATCCCACCATCCAGGGTTGCCTTGTATATCATAGTCGTAAGCCGCTTCTCATTCATGCTTTCTACATGGACAAATCACCGAAGCTGTTCCTTTTTTATCTTTGCTCCTATTGCTTATCCCATCACGCAATGTTACATAACACAAACTCTTAACGGCCTCATTTCCACGTCATTTATTCTACTTTTATTCGTTCTATTATTTTGATTCTTAATTATTACCTTGCATTAAACAGCACACGCTTAATAAGATGTTAACCATTATTTACCAACTTTTATATATATGTATACCATAACCAAGTCTACTATTTATATATCTGAAAAACGGTAAAGTATGGACGGCATTACGCTGAATTGCCATTATTATACTGCGTATTTAATCAAATCCAAATTCTAAATTGTTAATTTTATACAATAAAATTGTATACCTGGGTTTCCAGCTCTTTCGTAAATTATTTAGTAATAAATACGTGTATCGTGCTAATGGTAGACAATGTGTACGTTTGTGTGTTATATGTATTATGTAAAACCTTATTTTAATTCCTCCATTTCTGTATAAGTTTCAATTCTTAAAAACTTGTGATAAAAGTGTCGTTAGAGTTATAAATTACACAATATTATTTCAGCTCTTATCAATTCTGAGAAGTGGTACAATAATAGGGTAATTAATAATACTACAAAGGATAATATACGTTTGCCCGCTAAAAAAGGAAGTGGTTTCGTTCAGCTGGTATTTTATTTACCGTTAGCATTTACCTCATATTTTAAACTGATAATAACGTACGCTAAAGACTCAAGGGAATATAGACATTATATAGCCATTTGTTTCATGTTAAATAATCAGTATCTAGAACTCTAAATGTAGTTAATTTAATTTCTATAAGAATCACATATATATAATACTCAGGAATATTATACAGCAGCGATGGCCTAGTAACTTGAACATGTGCCTCTTATACCTGAGGTCGTGTTCGACTCTGCAATGGATATTTAATGTGCGCATTAACAATCAATCTTACTGTGAAGGAAAAATTAGTGACGATGGCCTTACTGCCAAAAAGTTGACTGTTGAATACTGATAACCTACTTGCCTATTACAAAATCAAATGGTCACGAAATAGTCCTTATAAAGTTACAACGCCACAGGTTTTTTCATAGTTATACATAGGTTTATTTTTCCGATTCTTTAACACGACATACTTTGTTATCATTATAACAGGGTAATACCCAATAACACTTAATTTGTATATAAATTTTGTTTTATTTTTACTCGACTGACTTTGGTTTCGTAAACCAACCTTAATGACGTCATCGAAGTTATAGTATTAAAATATATTTTATTTAAATAAAACATTAATAAGAATGCTAAAAAAATAGGATAAAATATTTCAACTGCGTGAATTTACGAGTAATTATTTTGCACTTTTATCTACCTAAGTTCAATAAAAACTCGTATGAGGTTCGTTATAAATGCAATATATTCCATATTCATGTAAAGTACTTTAAATCATCTCTATCGTTTTTAAACTTTTAAAATTCGAACAGGTATATATAATACAAATGAATAAATTGGCGTAATTTTTTGTTATTACTTGCATACTGAAATATACGGATTGTTAGCGAAGTATTCATGTTTTAAATTCTTCGAAATGCTCTCGGAGTTTGACAGTCGACGTAAAAATTTTAAATTCATGCAGTTGTTAAAACTGGTAGTTGTAAACGGAAGTTTGTAAAGAAAACTAATAACGAGCGACACGGGAAAACTGTTTTCAAACATAGTACTTTTGTAAAGTTTTGCATTCCCGAACTTTGACTGCGATCGGATGGCGGATTCTTGAGTCAATTTTCAAGATATTTTGAGAAAGTTTATAGAAAAATTAAACATACATATTATTGCCGCTTTCATTCATAACGTCTCTGCTCTATTTGTTTGTTAATGTTTCGGGTCCGAAGTAACAAATGGTGTTGCGGTACGCTACGCCAATTTATTCATACTTCATTGATTCATTACAGAAATTTAGGTTTTTTAAAGAGATTCAATGAATATCGAAAAACAAAGTTCATTAATGTTTATCAATATAGTAATATAATTAAATAAGGATCAGGCAATATTTTTTAACCTTTAAAAAGAGAATTAAATTGAACTTTAATATTACTTATAGTAACTCAAATAGGCGTTTCTTCAAAGTTAAAGGTGTGTGGTCAGTGATACGATCGTTCGTGACCAGTTCATTTCACCACTCAATAGCTTCATTTTAATACCAGTATTTTAAACTTAGATAGTATGTACTAATAATAATAGTAATAAAGCCACTCTATTTCCATACTATAAAAATTACAAAAAATGTAAAGGCCTCCTTCTGAATACCATTTGGATCTGATCTTTGTTTCCTCCATCCAATTCTCCCCAAAAACCGTTATAATGTCTTTAGTCATCGGTTTTGTGCTGTCAACACGTTTCTTTTTCCTGTCCACTCCACCGAGTTGCTTCGGCTTCCATCTTTTGTCTGGCCATTTCAGCTGTAAGGCGGCTGTAAGCGCAACTATGTTTTTGCCCTGATGTAGTCATTTCGTATACTATGTGCACCTAATTCTTCATATTAAACAAAAAAAGCGACTGAAGTTTTAGTAGACGTTTCGTCGCAAAACATTCGATAATCGTGCCTTGAGTGCCATGAAAACAACTAAACAACATTTAGTAATCTTAAATAGTACTGTAATTGTATTCAGACATAGTATATAGACATGAAAAAAAGGAGAATTTTTTGAGAGGCAGAGATTGAATAGTATATATATGTACACCGGTCCTACTTCAAAAATTCGACATCAGAGACTTATTTTAGCGCCATTAATTATAATGCATCATTCGCAAAAAATATCTACGTCAAACTCATTTAAAAATATTTATATTTCGGTGTTTTTTGTAAAGGAAATGAGATTTATCTTTAAAAATTACGATCACTTTAATGAACTAAAAACATCTGAAAAATATCTTTTACTCATATAGTTAAAATAATTATGTACCTACATCGTAGAAAACTTTTTATTAGCAAATATTTATGATGCTATTAAATATGCGAGTATTTTAACAAATTCCATACTGAAACTGCTTTAATTTGTGGCCCATATAGAGAATATCGTTTTAAAAAGAATTATTTAATAATTATTTTAACGGCAATCATTCATTTAAGGCGTTCAAGGCTTATATGGAAAGACGAACCTTACGACTTAAAAACGTGTTATGTACATATACAATATATTTGAACTTCTTCTTCTTTATGGAATTCAGGAATTTTACATGGTTTAGGTTCTTTTAAGATAGCCTGCGTTTTTTGGGAATATTGTTCTTTATAAAATTAGTTTTTGGTTGTCATGTTTAATCGCCAACTTGCTAAAGCAATTAAATACTGGAAATTTAAAACAGTCATCTTTCTTACGTGTGTTACCAAAGGATCTTGCTTGAGCTTAGAGCACGCAGTGGCCGCGATAACTTGGAGAAGCTTGTGGTGATCGGTGGAAGGAACGAGAAATCCGATCCACCATTACACCTTCAGTATTTATTACGAGAATTAGAACAGAACGAGATTAAAGAAAGTAAACAGGTCATCCTATTAATTACATCCTTTATCGACTAATGCCTCAATATTAAATACTCTTATACATGAACTAATAAAATGTCTATGAAAAGTCTTCGAATAGTTAGCAGTACCTACTGTTGGGTCCAAAATGTTAATGCCATAAATCATTCATATATCTGCCTATGACAAAGATTGGTATGTTTTTAGATTTATGAACGGGATATGAATGATCGAAGTTAAATACAGAGATGTGTAATATTTATTTTTGGAAACTATTAATTATTGATAAGAAAATGTCGTCTGGTGTTTTGCTACTGTAATTGGACGTAAATATTTGTGTACGACGTGGAAATATTGGAGCCACAATAACAACATTTATTATTCATTGACATATTCTTATATAAACATTATTAAGATCTAGTTTTACAATGCAAACCTGTTTTAATATGAATATTTATATTCATATCAAGATATTATAATTTATACGAGAGATTACTTAATCGGAAACGTTGACGGGACCTGCGCTGGTAAAATTATGATTGATATTTGGACCAATATTTTTTAGGAAATCAATATCACATCAGTTATTACATTCCAATGAAGGGTGTACCTTATATTTTTGCTTCTATTTCACTATTATTATTGAACATTTAGACTACCTTTGAATAAGTATTAATTGTTAACGCATAGAAAGGTTTCTTTGGCGCTTAAGCACAAATAATACAGACAGATATTTTAAAGATATAAAAGCAAACATTATTTTACAAAAGTTCAAAGCTTATCAAACAGTTATTAATTATTTTAATAACCTGACAAGCAAAATAGATTATTAATAATGCCATTTATATTTCATATGCAATTGCAGTTTTATACCTAAGCGAAGATAGTGCGTAGTACGTATGTACCATACGTACTACGCACTATCTACTAGTGTCATTTGAAGGCCACTAATAAGTCGTCTAGTAGCTTGTTAAGGTAAAGCAATACCAAAAATTTATCAAAGCTACAAACATATATTAATTTAAGTGAGGTAATTAAAAATTACCAATTTAATGATACCTTCACATACCGTCAATAGCATTTTGTTTAAAATTTTGAATTCGTTGCCCGATCGAGATATGGTTAAGTCGTGGAATCGGGACCACACGGAGATGTCTCACTTGGTGCCGGGAGTCGAACCTACTATCTTTCATCTCGGTCGCATACCGGTTTTAATTATCTCAATAGAATTTGTTGAATGCGTCTCTAGCGATGTGTATATGGTATTAAATTCACCTCCTATTTGTAAGACAGGTGTGAAAATAGCAATGTATAGCGAACTGATATTAAAGTAATTCTTATGAAACCTTTATAGGGTCTTCGGCTGTTAACTTAGGTGAAATATAAAGTTTTTTTTTTAATTAATACACCTAACGCTTAGTAATATTCTTTCTTTGTCGCTATGTTGCATTATCAAATGTTGAAGGAATATTTAAAAAAAAGCGGCATGTCTTAGACCAAGAATCGAGGATGTGAGGCACAAATGGTGAACAACATTTGTGGCTTTAAGGTATAGGCCGTTATAACTTAACATGAAATCGACATAGAAATATATCTACCCTTGGAAACATAGTACAGGTACGAACGAACAAGTAAAGAAGCCGAAAGAGATCTTTAACTATGATTGAAGTATTTTATGTCCATTACATATTGCGAGTGAGTTGTATAAAGTCCCTGGCCTTGGACTGTAAAAGCTGTATAATAAATAAAATATGAATAACAGAAATAAAAGCAATAAGTAGCGCGCATTAAAATTATTTATTTAACGAGTGAATTGTAAAAAGTAGTATTGACTTACATTTTTGTCATTCCTGTGAACTTGATATTATTCTTCTCTGCTTCGTGCTTTCGGCTCCTATTAAAAAATTCAACTCAAAAAATTTGTTAATTTGAGAAAAAAAATTAATAAATCTAATTTTTCAATTTTATCTTAAATTATTTTGATTAAAAAATTCATATCATCTTATTAAGTACCTCTTATTCTAGCGAACTGTAAAATACACTCGCGGTGGGGTCTTCCCTGGGAGATACGACCCCAAATTGTTTAATAAAAGAGCATACTCATACCACAAAGGCCGGCGACGCACCCACAAAAATGGGTGTCCATGGGCTGCGATGACTGCCCCTTTTAGGAGTACCGTTGGCTAATTTTTCAAATAATTCTTAACAAAATGCCCCTTAACTGGTTATCTAGGATAAGAGACAAAAGTGGTGTTTTTAGCTAGCACTTCAGTCAGAGAACATACTTGCTGTGAAACGTAAATTAAGTTAAGGTATTGAAATCCAATTAGTTTGATTAACAGCAATTCATTTAAGACTGAGTTTATTGTTCACAGGTTATACGGATCAAAACGATGCGCGCGATGCAATACCCAAATCTCAGCGTCAGAGCTGGTGATGCGGGCGCGGGACCTGGTGTTCCATGTACATTGCTTCTCGTGTGCACTTTGCAGTACCAGGCTCACGAAGGGAGATACGTTTGGCATACGAGACTCGGCTGTATACTGCAGGTATGCTTATAGGATTGATTTTTTTTTATAGAACAGGGGGCAAACGGGCAGGAGGCTCACCTGATGTTAAGTGATACCGCCGCCCATGGACACTCTCAATGCCAGATTGCTCGCGAGTGCGTTGCCGGCCTTTCAAGAATTGGTACGCTCTTTTCTTGAAGGACCCTAACACGAATTGGTTCGGAAATACTTCAGTGGGCAGCTGGGTGATATCAAAAATAAACTCTGTATTCGTAAAACCATTAAACAATCTGCAATTTTGTACCCTTTTTGCTAAATGTAACTGTAATGAATAAAAATTGGCAGTGTATAAAGATTTTGTTTGCAAAGCCTCACATGCATAGACGTTAAAATATCTCTAACACATGATCTTGAATAATTGAAATTTATCTAGCGTAACGACATAACGTTTTAGTGTATGAGATAGATTTCATTTTGTTTTGCAGGCTACATTATGAAACGATGCCAGACTATGGAGCCCACATGCCCATGCCAGGACCACCTCAAATGTGCCCAGGCCCCTATGCCGGTCCCCCACAGGGACCTCACTATCCTCCTTACCCATCACCTGACTTTGCACGAGTCGAAGCTGAAGTTCCTAAAGGCCCATTCTTTAATGGCGCGACAGCACCTCCACCACGACAAAAAGGGAGACCTAGAAAAAAGAAGCCAAAGGATCAAGACCTGATGTCTGCTAATCTTGGTAAGTATAGTTTTTGAATTCAGAAGCTGGAGCGAAGTTGTTTTACCATTTTTTATCATCACCCGTTAGCGGAGACGTCTTTCACTATAGGTAATCTTTTCAGGTTTCTGCCTGATCATTGATCAGAAACTATAAATTTCAATTACTAAAACTGTAATCAGGGCCCAGATTACATACGTGATAAGTGCCGAGCTTCAGACCTAAATATTCGTAACGGTTGTAACGGAATAACAAAATAATCTTGATCCTTTTTTCTGAATCGCAAAACGCTTACAATTATATTAACACATTTAAGTCAAAACTCCACTTACCCGAAAGGATTATCAGGGGCAACTTCCCGTGTATTTTATAAAAAGAAAACATTTCGCTTCTTCAAGATATTGAAACCAGTTCGTTTATCTGGTACAGGTACCACCGACATTGCTCTCGCGCCGGCTCGCATCACGAATACATTCCAAATTTGAAATCTCCAACCTACAAAATTGGGCGTTTCTACAATCTTACATAACCTTGTTCAATTATCGCATACAATTCTAATAACTTAATCAAAACGTTAATTGTCCGCAATAAGCTAGATATAGCTAATTACATCTCCTATATTTATGGTTGAGTAAAGTTGCGTATCTTGACGTATTAATTTTCCAAGTGATTGTCTCGCGAGAATTTTATGCATCGTTTGCTTCTATTATATTGAAGGTGGGGTGATTGATAGGATATGTAAGCCTTTTTCTATAATATGGAACTAATGCATTTCTACTTTTTAAATTGACTCTCAAGATAGGATAAAAAGGGCAAAACGCATAATCACTTTTATACGTTCTGTGGCTGTGTTTGTACCTATTCTACGTCTATAGGACATGTACCTAATTAAGTAGACCTCAGAGAAATTATTATTTTTAGCTAGTTTTATCGGTAAATAGACTTTTAAATGCAAAAATAGTTTGTAATTTGTTAGACATAAAAATCGCGGACTAACGGAATATTCTAAATAAATAATTATAATAGATTATAAGAAATTTTCAAATTTGGTTGTAAAGTTTCGGAGTAGAATAAAATCTTTCTTCTTTATTAGTATAGTATAGTAGGTATAAAAACTAAATTGTTATTCCTTATATAAAAGAAAAGATAAATAAAAAGTAATCATAACATGTGAAGTGAGGTCAAATATTGTAAGTAAATTAGTCCATTGCTGATCAATGAAAAACAAACGCTTATTAAAAAGGGTTTATTTGAACCAATACCCCAAACGAATGCGGTCCCATAAATATGCAGTAGCGTTTACTATTTCACCCTAAGCAATACGATACCGAAACATGAAGATCAATTTTGGTTTCATGAACGCATTAATCTTTTTCCGGATGGGGCGGAGTAATTTTTTCCAGTCTTTTGGGCATAACTAAATTTATTTGTCTTTTCAGAACATAAATTAATCTGGTACTCGTTAAGTAAACCACATATTAATACTTTATACTAAAATAAAATTAGTTATATTATTATTTTACAACTGTAAAGCACATTAATTAAACATGAATTTGAACAACTTAAAAAATTAAATGTATAAGTAATTATTTATTATTAAAGGCAACACCGAGATGCACCGCCCAATCCAGTTATAATTTTGGTCAGGCTAGTTTTTGTTTGGGTGACCATTTTCGCGAATCCGGCGCAACTTTTTCTGCCCTCTCATGGCCGCCATATCAATTATAAGGGAACGTCATTGCGTAATGCCGGTGAAAGGCATACGGTTCTGGAGTTCAACTCCATGCCTGCCAGTTCCCAAGTAAGGACAGCTTAATTTAACGGTCAATTTATATTTTTGAACGACTTAATTTTTTATTTATTTACAAATGCCAACGCTTGGCACATTGATACATTGGTACAATAAGAACAATAAAATACATGATTTAAGGCGACAAGCACTTATAGGCGAACATAAAAAAATATACTTATATACAGATTAAACTAAAGGATAATTGATTTCAAAGTGTGAGACGAGCAACTATGGATATCCGTGATATCAGTGACTTTAAGCCAAAACGCGCAAGAGGGAAAATTAATGGGGAAATTTAAATTAATAGTATACTTATTAATTATATCAAGTATCTACCTATACTAAGAGAGTTAATTTACTTTGGCAAAAATACACATAGTGCAACATAAAGCTGAGAATTAATACGTTTTTGAGAACGCTATAGACGCGACCTTCAAATTCAAAATTTAATGTAATGATTACAGGTCATCATTCTTTATCAATAACATTTATATTCGAAGTAACATTAGAGAACGCTTTCCAAACTTTAAACAGATATTTAGGCAAATATTCATATGTCAAAAAAGACTAGAAATGTTTGTTCTACTGGCTAAATTTGTCTTTGTGACCTTTTCCAAAAATAAACATTATAGCTCAAAATATTAGCCATTTCCAGATGCATAAACTACTCTGCGTTTTATAAGAATGTTGTATTGTTAGTACATGCTTTTCAATAAGACTTGTCATAAATATATAAGAACATAAACTCTACAGTACTTGTATATCTTAAATTCTTTTATCGAAATAACAATTATCATTAAATGTTGTTATATCATCGTAACTGACATAAAATTTCTTAAAATTACTGTTTATTACAATAATTACAAACATCGTTTAGAGTTGGTATAAAAATAATTACATCCAATTAATAACCATTAAGAAGTTAATATAATAAAAATATTGTAATGAAATTATTACGTATTAATCTGTAAAATAATACGTAATCAAATTACAAACTATTGAGAAGGTATTTCTTTTAAAAACTATTTTTCTAATTTATTTAAAATTATTAGGATAAAGCAAAAATTTTGCAGAGTTTAGACACCTATTTTTGGATCTCTATTCGCGTCTACCTATAGATAACTATTCTAAACTGTATGAGAGATGGCTTCGAAATCTTTAGTTATCTTCGGATAACTAAAGATCAGCCAGAACCCAGTCTTAGAAACTTAATAGAAATTCTTTCCTAATATTACCTGTATATAATTGCCATAATTATTTAGCACTGAAAAGGGTTTTTAAATTGGTGTTTCTAGTGGAATTTTCAAATGTATTTTAGTGTAGTTTATAGCCAGGAAATATTCTAAGTTACGAAGAATGTGGCCATACACCCTTTTACACGCATTTGTGAATTGAAATCCTAAAGGTTACCGGGATGCCTTGGACCAGGGTCCAGGGACCCAAAAATCAAAGCGATTACCATAATCAAATTCATGTTACATGATTATTGGTGTTTCTACGAAGTTGCGAGGCCCAGACGTAATAGATTTGCCAAAGCGACTGTTTTTTTGAAGAGCATAATATATTTAGAGAGATTGAGCAAAAACTATTATTATTTAGAACAACCGTGTCTGCAACAATATTTATTTCATAATACAAACTCCTAACATTAAGCCCTTAAAATAAAAAAAAAACAACAAATAGTTTTTAGATTATCTGTGTCGACTTAACTTCACAGACAATATTAATTACTAACTGTTTATATAAAGCTGTCACTGGAGTCTTGGACTATTTTATACTGTGGTTATTTCTGGCGTGACTTGAAATTATAAACATAAACAACCAAATAGTAATTATGAAAATCGATTACAGTAAAAATTCTCTTTAATTGCCTTACATTTTAAGTGCAAAGATCTTTACTGCGATAGTAGCGATTATCACAATATCTTGTCAACTTTATGAGCTTCGATAGGAAACCTTGAATATTTTATAAATGAATCTTCCTATTTACCTTGAATAACAAGGTAAACAGAAATTTTGATAAACAACCAGATATCTTAAGAGTAATTAACAATTTCTTTTAAGTAAAGTTTTCATGTCATAAGTAACGCCCTGATTAACAGGTAGTAATAACAATTAAAATATTTTCAGTCACCCATCGGCCTACGGCTTTCCGATTCGTATGCCCATAAATTACGTTCTAACGGGCAAAAACAAAAAAAAGCACTTCCTACTTCAATAACGGGAGCGAAGTAAAATATATCGTAATGAAGTTGTCGCATCTGCTTTGGGGGGTCACGTGGAATCACCTTTTCGTTTTTACTTTGTTTTTAGTAGTTTTCTATCAGCCGCCCTGCTTACGGCACCGCCATAAATTTAGTATGGCCGTGTCTTGCATCTACGGCCAAAGTGATTTATTTCCCGCCAAAATATGTAGCCGGTTTTTTTGTAATTTCTTTTCGGCTGTGGACACTTTGAGTAGCGTCCAACGATGATACAGATTACGCGCGTTCCTTGGCCGACGGTAGTGGATTTAAAAAAAGAACATTTTATTTTTGCTGAACAAAAAGCCGTTTGGATACTTTTAACCTTTTTTTCTTATATCTTTCGATAACGATTCACGTTATATATATTTTGTTTTGGGAAGTGTATAAAAGGTTAACACGACTGATTTCTATATAAAATCAATATTTGTTATATTACGGTTCGTCAAGAAGCGGATGTTTTGCAGAGTTTTTTTCAACAACTGTTTTATGGATTGCTACCTGTTATACATAGAATTAAAAAGCTACAAAATGGTTCAGAATATAACTTCACTTATGGCCTCACTAGCCGTCAGTCGGCTAATGTGATATCCATGTTAGTTCGTTTTGTAAAAGCCGCTATCTCTCACAAGACATCTGTATCAGTGGCACACCGACCCAATAGCTTTATATTGAAGCCTTATTTATTACTCAAACCCTTTTGAATTTAGAATAACGACATTTTGTTTATGTCATTTACAATCGGGATATTCGTTTAGTCAATTAAATTACAACTAATATAAACCACTGTTTGCATATTTTTAAATTTTGAATGTCTGATATGTTTAATGTATGTGTAAATCTGCGTGAAAGAGATTTTAACATTCAGACTTCGGAGCACGTTCATAAGCTTATTTAGTTTTCGCGATTACAAAACACTGTGCTTATTGGAATAAACGTTTTTTTAACCAGATATTGAAAGTTGAATAAATTTTTATCAGACAACGTTTATCCAAAGTCATAACGTATGTTTTCTTGGAAAATATTAAATATTAAACAATTCTTATAACTTTAATACTTTATACCAAATAAAAATGTACATTAATATGAGTGTACCAATTAAATGCATTGATAAAAGCCCGGGATGTCGTAAATGTAGTGTGGTGAATACTTATCGATAAAATTGAAAATTGCCTAATTTCGTGTTATACATTGCTTATCAAGAATTAAATAATATATCAGCTACTTCAACCATATGTTTGTATGTTAGTGGATATATACAAATCTTAGATTAGTGCAATTCATCTATTATGAGAATGGTATCCTGCTTTGGAACTCCTTACCATTTGATATCAGACGTGCTCAGTCTTTAATTTTATTTAAGAATCTTATTTTTGAGTATTTCTTTTCTGCCTGGTAATTAGCTTCTTATATTTATTAATGATGACTCATTAAGCCTAAGATTAGCTTTTACTTTTTATTATCATTATTTTTTAGATATAAGTTTTAGTGTTCCATGCAATTTTTTTTGTTAATTATTTTTCCAAACTAGGGTAGCCTGAAAGAAATCGCTTCTTAGCGATAAGGCTGCCCTTATGTAATCTGATTTTTTATAACTATCTTTAAGGTAACGAAATGGTAATAACTAAAAGGTTGGTACAAATAATTATTATGACAAATTTACCTAAACATTTACCCATAGTAATGTAAAAACCACAGTTTTCTTGTCTTTTTTAGCACAGTACATATATTAAGTATACAATATACATATTTAAGTCACAGAAGAATGCAACAAATTCCGTTGATATAGAAATTCTTCCACAAACAACAGAACAACACTACACATGGAATATTAAACACACCGTCGTTTATGATGTTTGATATCTATCGGCGTAGTGGAGTCCACAGTTTTAAGTAGTAATAACAGTTGAAATATGAGCGGCGCTCCGACCAGCGGTTGCAGTCCTGTGTACGCCAGTCGGTAGCGCCCCCTGCCGGTTAGCAATGCGCGTCACTTTTTAGAAAGCTACACAAACTCAAACACGACATCCAATCGAGCAATAAACTCAAAAACGATTCAAGAACCCCCTTGAAAATAATTCGTAAATATTTTTTATCAATTTAAGTTCCGTTCCGTTTTTTTGAACTCATAAGAATTTACTGGCCACCGGACGAGGCTGTATCGTGTAGGAAATCAATTTTTTGCTGGCCTCTAAGCATGAATGGTACGTACGATTTATGGGATCACAGTGATCTTTTACAAGCAGCGTGGTTTTTTTCAACACTTTTTGTCCACCAACGCCTTTATAAAGGTACATTTTGCGTCTCAATCTATTAATAACGTCTTCCTTAAGCGAACGCAACATCTATTCAGATCTTATTTGTTGATAAGATGACATGCTGAAGGATCACCAAATGTGCATCCTTTTTAATTCGATCTTTATCTTTTTTGCTAAATTTTGTGTTTTTAATAGTTGTTTAGGAATAAAAACCAACGCGTCACGTCCCATGGCTCTGACATGTTTAGAATATAACATTGATAATCCATTAAGTTATCTGATTATTTTTGTTACAAAAATGCCGTATCACCCTAACGTTTAGTAACACATAATTAATGCGTGTGAAGTTTTCGGTTCAGTTAGTGCTAGGTATCCTAAGTAAAACATGGAAATTCTCTTGTATGCAAATTCTTTTCTGCTCACCGAGAGACCGTATCGCTAAAGCGATGCACGAACGCTTGGGGCGACTACACTTTGGCCAGTTTTAATTGAACTGTTGCGGACACCTGGCCTTTTCTAAAGCCAGTATGATTAAGGTTATTTTGTACTCCGACATGTATCTAGATAGTTTTGTGTCGGGTTTTATCGCTGACAGTGGGTGCGTAAATCATGTCGAAACAAACAAACGTCCCGTCAGCGCGACGGATCTAGACTGCGATCGGTGTGGGATCACTTTTTATTACCTACTTGAAAATATTTTCAATTTTAAGCAACTTATTACTCGAAAACTTATTCAAAAGTCTATTGTCATAAACTTATATACGGAATGCGATACTGTGATACACGTTTCACGAAAGGATGAAGATTGAAAGCTAAATCGTAAAGATTCTAAACCAAAGGTCCAACACGGTCAGGATAAAACAATAGTAGACTTCCTTGTGTGCCGATTCGGAAAGTAAACAATCAACAATCACGCCGAGCTGCAAGCGGCACGTTTCAAAGTGTTCCATTTAACTCGAATCGGTTACCATTAGCTCTTGAGTAAAATGCTCCAACGAATCCCTGCATAATTACCCACATTGCTAATTGTTCGCGTTCAAGACTCGGAACCGGAGAAGGCGTTGCTGCTAATTTTACTATTTATTTTAGAGTAATCAGCGCTTTGGTCTATTACTCTTCACTTATCTGGATCTAGCCTAGATCGTTAATATGTTTCTATTAGTATTCACGTGAAATGGGATACTGTTACTGGAGTAGAACAAAGTGGTAAATCGTAGAGGAAGTTATCTAGGACATTCGGCTATCTCCATTGCAATAACGTCATCTAGAAAAGTTAAGCATTTTAACGAAAATTACGTTGCATTCTATAGTTTTCACTTCACTTGGAAACTATGAAATATTTAAGCGAATATCCGAATTTTATGTTGAAATAGGAGTTGCAAACTCGTTGCATTTCTATGTCCAGTACGGCATTCACGGTTTCGGAATATTTATTGGCAGCCATTTTTATTGGTCGTTAAACGTGCGTCGCGTTGCGCCAGCGTGCTTTTACCGATACGAATACGTCACGCTGAAGCTTGCAAACCCTGAGAAGTAACAGAAAACAATGAATTACGTATTGTAATCGATTTACAAGCAAAAAATGTTGGTTTGAATTTAATATACCAGCTCCATTTTACATTCACGTTTTTGTATCGCTAAGTAAAAATTAATTTGGCATTAGTTCGATTTCATTTTATCGTTATTTATTTTCGGTACGCCTTTGTATTAGGCGTTAAATTAACATATTGTATATAATTATGTAAAACACGAAGTTATCGCACCATGCTTTAGAGTCAGTTGTGACCTAATTTTCAATACATAAATTTTATAAATTATGTTTTATTAATTGCGAATTGGCACCGCGAATGATATTTTATCTCTCTTCATATGATTTGATAAGTGTCGTATATTATCTTTCTTACATTCCAGGCAGTATTCGATTGTCATAATATTTAAAATCGTGTGTACGATTTATTAATCGAAATACGATTATTGTCTACTGTAAAATCAGAACATTTTAAAGTTTAAAAATTTATAAGTCCTTAATCTGATTAAAATTGAATTAAAATTGATTTGATTTACAGTAGCATAAAATAGGATAAAAATGTTTAGGTTAGCATTATATTTATCAATTAGCAGCATGACTGTTCTCTTCTCCTATCAGATTTGAATCCTGATTACCTCGAGATGGGCTTCCGGGGTGGAGGTGGCCTGGGTGCCACCTCACGCACCAAACGAATGCGGACCAGCTTCAAACATCACCAGCTGAGAACAATGAAGTCGTACTTCGCAATCAACCACAATCCCGATGCAAAAGACCTCAAACAGCTGAGCCAGAAGACTGGTCTTCCTAAAAGAGTATTACAGGTAAATATAATTTCTATCTATACAACCTTTTGCTTTTGTACTTTAGTTACGTAAGCAAATGGTTGTTTATTAATAATAATTAATTGACTTGCGAATGATTGCTGGCGCTATTTATAATGCACTGCGAAGGTGGCCTATTTTTAAAATTCAGAGACTAATTTATTTTATGTGCAGGTGTATGGACTGCTAAACAAACGGGATTATCTGATAACATCAAAATTGCCGCAAGTATTTGTGCTGCGTAAATTGATAAGTTTATAAGGTTATCAGTTGGAAAACTTTTAATTGTATTTATAGTTTCTGTCGCGCCCTTCGTTATCTGGGCCCTCATCCGGGTCTTTGGGTCACTCTCATTTTCATACTAAAAATAGCATTCTACAATTAAATAGGTATATACTACCTTCTGATAACAACACGTAAACAAGAGCTGTGTATGTCAACTTACTTTTTACATAAGATAACATTTGTATTCAACATTATCAAATTGGAAATGCGTCAGAAATGTTAAGGCAGGCGATGCGGTGAATTAATCTATACACTGAGAGGTAGATGGAAAATTTAGTATATTGTTACTGATGACGTCACTGTTTATAAGAACACTAAGTTGCCATATAAAGTGGAAGCGGCTTCAAAGGAAACTGTTTCACTTGGCACATCTGCCGGTGTTACGAGTTCTAATAACTTGAACACACTTCGATGTTTCTTTGCCTTTTAGAGCTCTATATTGCTTTTAATTTATCTGAAGCGGCCCTTTAATGTAGGTCTTGGACGGTACCTTCAAAGACTCACCTTTGTATTCGTAATTACGGCGGTTTTAAGTAAACGTATTAAAACACTTGTAGCATTGTACTCGAATGTTTCGATATTGTTTTCTAACTCGGAAGAGATATTCGGATGCAGGTGCTACAAAATGTTAACTAATAACACCCAATCGAGACTAATTTCCGTTAAATATCGTTTATGCAGCTGCTTGATTTAAACGTATTCCGTATAAATTACTGTTCGTTAATTACCAATAAATAAAATATTTGTTGGCGAATGATTAAACACGTGTTGAAATGTATTTGTAATAAGAGTTAATTGACATATGTGTACATTGCGTAATTTGCTCAGGTTTAAAGACTTGTGGGTTAGTGTGCGTAACTTGACAGGAACAATTGCACACTAGTAAGGAGTAGGCTTTACAGGTTTACCATTTATCGACATACCGAACCGAGCCGAGCAGGCCCGAAGTAGATAGCGCGCGCCGCATAAATTTTCCCTTAACCAATTATACGAAGGCATGGCCCCTCTCCCTAAGACCTCCGAATATTGATCGAGAATTTTTTTCTGGAAAAAAGTGCACGTCTGCGGTCGCCATTCTGCAAAGATAAGTGTTTTTTCGTTTTGCGTGCATTGACTTGGGGACTAACGCTTCTGTAGAGGATATCGTGTCCAATGTATTCTCTTTTTATACATAGCAAAAGTTCAGATTGCATAAAGATATTTTTTAAGTTTGTACGACTTTAAGAATGTTTTGTGATGTGAAAATAAAACCATCTTAATATAGTACAAAGCATTAGGGTAATAAATATAATACACATAAATACTATTACATGAGGGATACAGATCAAAATTATTTAATATAAAAAAAATATATGTTTATTAGTAATCTTAACAATCAAATACAGCATTTACGATTTTCTTCACCAACATTGTGATATTAAAAATTATTAAAATTATTAAAAGAAATTTAAAACGTTTGGTCCCTGTGGCAGTGTAGGTACCTTTAACGCTGGCAGCATTTCCTCGCTGTATTGCGTATTACTTATTCGTTGAGCGAGGAATACCTCACCGGGTCACCGGTACTAACTACCAGGCGCCAACATAAATCGTCATCACCATCATTGTTCAGCTCGTCTATATACCTACTGTAAAGAATAACCTTAAGCAGTTCTGAATGCGCAACCATCTTAGACCGGCACGGCTACCAACCGGCTTTCCTCATAAAGAAGGATCTTTAATATAAAGTGCAATGACAATAACCAACAGGTATTTCCGTTGAGTTATTATTTATTTCCAAAAGGAGTCTTCTTACCTAGACTAAAATAGCGAAGAACGAGATAGCATGCGACTCCGCGCGTCATTTATTTTAATTTATATCAAAATCGCAATGATTCAAAGCAACAAGAGCTTTATTCATTAACCTGTAGTTATTAAAATTTTGGTACATACCTCTACCGCGTCACAATTGCTGAAGACCGATAGGTACATAGTAACGAAAATGAAATTATGCAACTGAACTGATTAATCTTAAATTTTGTATATTCTAGCTTAAGAATTAGTGTAGCAGAACCCCTCAGAAACGTCTAAAAAAATTTAGTATGTAAAGTTACATAATTAATTAATTTGATATCGAACTAAGGCGTAACTTACGGACAGTATATCAGAATTCACAGACTGTTAAGTCTTACAATATAAAATGATTTTATACAAATTTTCCTTCCGGGTAAACATTTATTCACATATATGTGATAGAGTTGGTTCATTTCGCATAACATCATTTATGATGACACTAATTGCGCTTACGAATAGTTACCGCAAGCGGCACTAAGCTTCCTAAGCTTTTGGCGCTGAGGTAGGTAAAGCTTAGAGGATTACGGAACTAGTGTTTAACTCATAAACCACTATTACGTGTAATATTAATCGATGAAAATGCAAATATGTAATGGTATAGTAGTCATTTGTTTGTTTCAAAGATAAACTAATAAATTATTAACAATTTTTAGTTAATACATAAAAATATTTATATTTCACTTCAAATATTAATCGCCTTAAAACACAGGGAACCAAAATGAGTGAATTTATTACATTTATATTTTCGCCCTTAATAGACAATTATAAATTATTAGAATCTTATAAAAGGTTTCCTAATAACGCGATGCTTATTTTTAACGTTAATTTAGTATAAATAACAAAAAACAAAATACTAAATGTAATTCCCGTCCCATGCCCTGGGGCAGAGGCGCCTCGTGAAAAGAATGTCCGCGTCGCGTCGACGCGGCACAGTTGTTCGCACACAACTTATTATATTTCTGGCGACAAACCTTTGGCCCTTTAATGGCATCAGTAGACCGTGCAAATTATTTAAATCAATTTATTTAGTCAATTGTAACGCGAAAAACAGAAATTTGACTTCTTTGAAAACCATTAATTTAACAGAATAGTATGTTTATTTAATTTGTATGTATAATGTCAAAATACATAAGCAAATTAAATTTAGTTCACTGCAATGTAATATTTTTAAGAAAGTCTTTAAATGATATAACCAAATGTATCGTATGTTCGGTTAACACAACTGAAACAGATTTAGAACAAACCATGCCATAATTCTCCCGTTTCGTTCGCAATAGCGTGATTTGTCACTTGGTTCGTTTATGTTTTTTTGTTTCCTGAAAAATGAGCTCAGTTCAAGAAGGTCGCCGTAATTGGTTGCTTGAAAAAGTGCCTTTCCTTGGTAATATGCTTTGATTCACGTCCTGCTACTGTATTAATGATTTATGAATTGCTTTATAAGAAAAGTATGCAAAATAATAATAAATGCGAGGCAATATGTTCTTATTTTTTTTTACCATTAATTTATAAATTATTAATTCTCGTAATATAACCAAATTATGTATTTCCAGAATATAAAGTTCATAAAATATCTTACCTAAAATATAGCAATCATTAATTCCAAAATACAGAAGGCGTCAGATCTCACGACCCTTGCAATTAGAAGCGGATGGTCACACCTCGGCATTTAGCCACGTATAATTTTATTTTCTTAGTACATTTGTGTTAATAATGACAGGTTAAAAACAATTAAAATGTGTCCTTAAAGCACTATGGTAAGAGTGAATTTTGATTGCAGTATTGAGATCACAATCAAACGCTCTAGTAATTAGTACGAACGCATCGTCCTGAGACGCTCGGTTGGGCAGATAATTTCCGCCGCGATTTCAAAAGACAACCATTTGTCATTTGGTCGCGCGTCCTCGCACCCGGCGGACGTGGCGCGCTGCCTCCTAATTTATTCAAATATTATTTATATAAGGAAAACGTGCTATTAATCACATCACTTTACTTTTTATTTACGCAAATGGAATGTATGAATGTCTTTGATCCGGGATTCTCATTTACCGTTCTTCGTTAATAATACCTTAATTATTGAGCTTGTTAAAGATCTTACGATTTCATGATACATTTTATCTTGTAACTTATATAAATTGTTATTGAATCTGAGGGTACCACCTAGCCATCTAGTCAGAGGTAGTTGGATGAAAACGGAGAGTTCGTTGTATACCTACAAATACTAAGTTTAGGGTTAGTGTTTGTCAGACCGACAGAATATAGAGTAATTGAGGCGACTTCAGAGATCTATTCTTAGACATGATTTGTATAATGTCACGACTATAACGAATGGTTCTTTCGACGTGAAACGAGTAAAATATTTTATATATGATATGCAAATTCATAAATCCTAACTGTCTAACATTTAAGACAGCATTTTAAAACCTTTCATTTCATTTAGAAGAAAGCTTAAAGTATTTTTTTAATCTGTCAAATCTGACAAAAATCGTACAATAGGTATACAGGTTTAGTCTGTAAAATATGCTGAAAGATATGTGGTAAATAAAATTTTTTGGCATCTGAATCGAATTTGGGAGGTTTACGGACAGTAGGTACTTAGAGGGGTAGAATTAGCTAGGGTGTAAATTTGAACAATGACCGAATCTAGAAGAATCTCTGAATAAGCAAGACATGTTTACATTTTTATCGCGCGTATTAATTTTTTCTTAAAGGGAATCTCACTTGGTACACGTCCATCAATCCTAGACGTCTTCACTTATCAACAATATTCATGCTGGCAAGTTCTCCGTTATTAATTTATGAAGTGTCCGACAGGTTGAGTGCGTTATGTCTTCAGTTCTTCTAATTAGAATATGTAACTGGAGATATTCAGTGCAGGGAGAGAAAGATGTAAGCAAATATACGCTGTAAGTAAATGGAAGGAAAGTCCTAGGTGGAAATTTATTATTTTGTAGGTAGCAGTACTGGAACTTGAAGATTCAGGTAGTAATATACAATTTCAAAGCCATATCCTCTAGTAATAGGATGATTATCTAAATTTGGCATTAGTCATTTGCAGTCGCGGCCATGACACGAGGGGGCGGGGCTATCGATATAGTTGCGCGCCATTGGTTCTGATATTCGCACGTCCTGAAAACGTTAGGAAATCTTCAATTAATTTACCACAAACAAGAATGTTCGTTGGTAGTTTTTGCTAAGTTTACTTTGTTGAAATTTGACATCCCTCTGTTGAGTTAATGATATGCGCCAATGACAAGTACGTGGTATTCAGCATGTCTATTGTCTATGATATAGTGTAATCTATTAAAGACGATCAAGCTTATTTAGTGCAATAAAAAAAATTGTTGCAATATTCGTTTTCAAAGTGAATCTTGGAAGAACTCCTTTAACCTGAAGCAGCTTTGCGTATACGCTAGCGAGTATTCACCTGATATATTTGTTTCTAAGTTGTTTCTCTGTCCGCAGGTCTGGTTCCAGAATGCTCGTGCCAAGTGGCGGCGCATGGTGACGAAACAAGAAAACAAGATGGCAGACAAATGCTCACCGGACGCATCAATGGAGATGGACATGTACCACGGCCCGATGGGATCCATTCAGTCACTACCTCCACACAGCCCGCCATACAGTGTTATGGGTGGCCCGCCAAGTCCAAACTCTATGGATTGTCCATAGCCTCAGTTTTGCGCCTTATGAGCGCTGTGCATCTAGTTGGGACTGTTCCTAAATGCGTTGTCAAACTCCTAGCAATCTAGTGAAACCCCGAACTATGAGACTGTATATAATGATGCTAAATAACGTTACGATATCAACGTTAGTACTTACCTACAGTATATCTGTAGATAAATTAGTTGTGTTTACTCTGATTGTGAAGCGGTTGTTAATGATAGCATTTTGCCATCAGGTATGTATTAAATGATGGAATCTCAATAATTATAAGTATGCTGCCATTGCAGCCTCTTAAATGTTTCGTTTTGGTTAATTACCACGTGACTCTTAAATAAGTTCTCCCAGGACACACTGTAAATAGCGGACAAAATAAAACTAACCAGATTAGTTTTAAATTTTTAATAGAGATTTTACCCTGGAAGATCTTGTACAAGTACGCACATCCGTCCTTAATAAGCTGTTCATCAGCAATCTCCTGTTTGCTTTATACATAAACTTCTCCACGGCATATATTCAACACTAGTATTGATATTAAAATAAACAGGTATTACTAACAGTGTAAAATAATACATTTGAACTATGTCTGGCACTAAGTATCAAATGATAAAATCCAAAAGGTTCACCTAGACTCTACAGGAAAGAGAGCTTCTATCCCCTTATTCACAACTAAAGTGTTCGGTCTCTTTTCATCACAATGTAAACATTATTGTAGAGACAGAGACTGAGTACTTTAATAAGAGTGCAATTCGATTGTTTTTTTTGTAAATAAAAATTTCAGTTTTAACACCTATCACATTAAAACGTAGGGATTTTTTCATATCAATACCTACTCGATATATAGCTGTAAAATGGATGTTACGTAGCGATAATGTATTCATAAAATGACAGTTACTATGGTAACAATAATTTTCTTATTGTGGTCAGTGATAAACTGAATGTTATGTAAAGTTCGACGAACCGAAACGGTTTTAATATATACTATTTATTTATTGCATAAATTAATAATTTAAAACGTAGATGTTATTTAAGATAAGTAGTTAAATATGAAAATTTCCATAATATAATGTTTAGTGATATGACTAGTATTAAGAAACTAGATTGGCAAGCGTGTAATCGAATGTTATGAAATACCGTAGTTTTAAGATTCGTAAGTAGAAATGTATGCCAGATAATACACGCACTGGTAGTTCCTTTTTTTGTATAAATTTATATAATAATCAATGAAGTAATGAAGAGATATTTAGCAATGTGTAAGCGATTCTTTCCATTAAATCAGTAGAACGTAGTGTAATGTATACTTAGAAACTAAAATACTTTAGAATCAAAATTTGCTAACGCAGTTCCCGCTTGGATACACTTCCTCACGTCACAAAAATATTATAATGATCTGTTAATAAAAACTATTACATTTTTCGTTATCTTTTATTTTGTACAAATTTTACCTTTATTACAGCCAAATATAAGATTTTGCCACTTTTATCATAAATATTGTTTGTTGTGTGTGAGTTGTTGGGAGCTCACTTCACATATGATGCTCCAAAAAGCCAGATTCCAATATATGTATTAATGAAGATTTAAACATAGATTATAAAAACATTAACAGTTTTTCTTAACGACGAAGGCGACTATATAATGAGACTGCATGCATAGTATAGCATACATACAAATAATATACATATTATATATCTCCAATTGGATGTCCGACACAAACGGTCACGACTCGACTGTTATACGCGCTTTTCCAAGGACTATCGGACATTACCTACTATTATTATTATGCAGGACACTAGCAGCTAAATATGCTGAAGCGTGTCTGCGGATTTGGAGAAGTTTTTGTCTTAGAAAAATTGCAACTTCATGCCCAAGCTGGAGTCTAGGTAAAACCTATAGGTAGGTAGAAACCAATCTATTCTTAAAAGGTGCATTGAGAATGTCCATAGCGGTAATGAGCCTCCTGCCCGTTTGCTCCCTAATTGTATAAAAAATTACAGTCGTATATGAGTTCAACTTTGAAGATTACGAGAATTTTTATCCGAAAAAACACGGCCACACGGTTTTATGTGAGTTATTTCATCGCCTGATCTTTATCGCTATGGAACTTCATACATCATTTAATAGGGATCGTATTCAGAAGCTAAACTCAAGAATTACGGGCTGTCACATAGGCGCGTTTGGCGGACTCTGAATTATGTTGTTTTAATTAAAACAATAAATAAGGGCAGCCAATGGGTGGTCCATTTGGTTTTATAAATTCCACTATAAGTACAATCCTGGCAGTTGTTATTCTATGGAAATCTACAGTTTTCTTCTTATATCTTATGTTTATGAGACGTAAGTGTTATTTTGCTGTGTATTTTAGGATTTGTTAATGTGCCGAACCTCGATTCGCTTCAGTATGATTTTACTTAACCTACCTTTTTAGTAGCTACATACTAACGCATCGAACATTTTGCTATGCTACCCCGTAGCGATGGTTCGCTTTTCCAGAATAAACCTTAGTACTAAACAAAACAAAAAATTTCCTTTTTTTATATATTTTTAATATTGTCTCTCCATATAAAACTTCATCAGTGTTCATGGAATAAATAAAAATAAAAATGACTCGAATTCGATCAGCCGTCTTCGAGTTTTGCACTTTTTTTATATAAGAGTTCATCTTGCCATCAGTCTGCTAGACTATGAGCAGATGTGTTGAGATCTGTTAGGCGTTTAGAGCAAAATCTCCATCGAGACTGCTCCTCTCATTCAACCGTGTCTATCAAGACATTAGCATATTTTTTCTTTATATAGATTTCTAGACTTAACATACCATACCAGGCCCTATAACCGTTTAGGCGTATAGGCGTAAACGTATAGGCGTTTTCACATGCAAAGTCCATTCGTGAA
This sequence comes from Pieris melete, assembly GCA_963693345.1. NCBI lineage: Eukaryota > Metazoa > Arthropoda > Insecta > Lepidoptera > Pieridae > Pieris > Pieris melete. Next base: position 2,419,204 of record CAVNZK010000363.1, on the reverse strand, counting down.
CAGCCATGACTCGAACGCACGACCTCAGGGTAGAGGGACCGACGCTCCGGCTATTGGGCAAACACTGCTCTCATGGGCTATCCCATACAGTAAAAGACAAACATCACTAGGGAACCAGCATGTAAGTAGTATGGATTCCCGGGCACTGCCTCACCCACTGCTTTGGTAAAAAAAGCTGTTTCGGAGGCAGCGCCCGCCTAAAAAAAAAAAAAAAAAAAGTTTGTACTCTAACCCCACTAAACACGACGTGTGGAGTCGAATGCACTCACTCCTGAAGTGATAGCTCTAACCGTTCCAGAGATAGCTTTCCCAAAACCCTCGCTAATTACTTACTAATCACCTTATCAGCTACTATTTCCTGCACGAAATTCCCACTCATTATCTAATTACTTAATGACTCAGTACGAATGCATCGTTATCTACTTTCCTACATTCACTAACCCGATCTGTGGCTCTAAAAGAAAAATAGAATAAACTATATCTAACCTAACCTACGGGTCTAAGCAAACAACAATAAATATACCTAACCTACATTAACACCATTATCTATAATAAAATTAGGTGTAAGGGTTACATATTTAAATAAAACATTTTTATTCCAGGTATTATTCTTTTATTTATATGTCCATTATGTTTCTATACAAATTTACTAGCACCGTATCATTGTTCTCTGAGTCACACGTAAAATTTCTAAGGAAGTCTTCTAATCTCATCCCCTGAACTTGTAATATATGTATACCAAACAGTACTCTCCGCACACCGCCGATAGGTAATCCTGAACCGTAAGGCTATTGTATCTCCACATGCAACAATTCCTCCTTAAAAATCCTTCTATTGCTTCAATAGGTTTCCGTCCAAACGAATCAAAGTATTCCCCAACTCTTTCGACGTTTATATGAATAGCCACCCAATGAGACCCCGGCTGTGAATCAGGGTCAAGATTGCATATGATAAGTGCTGGCACCTGAGCATACATCGGCAATCGATTTGAAGGATAAACGTTGCTCTGGAGGCTGGGATGTATTCTACGAAGACTCATTTGCACTTCTAGTGTGTTCATACTTTAATATGCGTTTACTCCCCTACCCTTTCACTCTTTTACTGACTACATTTATTACTATCAATTCATATTTGTACCAATGTATTTAAACACACATAATATGATCTCAACATAAGTAATGAGTCTCTTTGTAAAAAAAAGTAATGAAGGTAAATAAAAACCATGTCATATTCGATTACATTATATTTTATTATTCTAAATATCATAATAATTACATAAGTGATTGCTTAACTACTATAATCCACACATACATTTCTGTTCTTATCTATTTCTATAATATTTGAAAACTCTGCGTAAACTACACAGTTAATTGTTTCAGTCAATGCGCTCTCGAATCTTACTTCCATTCTTACACTACCATGGCGTACAAGATTCCAATGCACATTAGAGTTAGCCGACAAGTCAGGTGTTAAATCAAAAGCTAGTAAACAGTATCCATTTGAATATTGCTCCCTCGATATTCCATTACCTTCGTTAAGAAAATGTATACCGGTGCCTGAGTACAGGGTGTGGTATGCGCTAGTAAATACATCGTTTGGAAATGATGGTTGTAACGATTTTGAAGGTATCTGTTGACCATCTATATATAGGCTAAATGAGCAAATACCAAAATTTTCAAAATTGAAAGGATTTTTAACATAACTACCGTTGAATGCTGTATTATTCACAAAACCTATAATACATCTCTTAGGAACCTGTCCTAAAATATACTTCAAAAGTAATGAAGGTTAATAAAAACCTGATAAGGTTATTCGTTTTTATTTTCATATTAGTAAATATATTTTATTGTTCTTAATATTATAATAATTATACGTATATTTTGTTGCTAAACTACTAGATACACACATTTCTGTTCTTATCTATTTCTAAAATATTTTAAAAATGCAATGACTATTAAGATTGCAAAGGGTATTTAGAGTGCCCTTTGTATTTATTATCCACATTTTACTGATAGGTATGGATACTTGTTCAAACATGCAGTCGAGTTGACTATCGTAACTAGATAATAATATCCATTACCAGTCTATATAACCCGATACTTGTAAAAAGATTTAGTATTGTGCTCTAAGTTCGACAAAAGTGAAGTGGTTGAAAGTTTGAAATAATAAACAACAATGGAGGTAAGTTATTTATATTTTATAAATTTGGTTTCAGTAAATTCTTTAATAATTCCTATTTATTTTTTGAAACGCATTTTGATTTGTTTATGTTATATTTCAGTCTTCATACAACCTGAAAGATGTGGAAAAATGTTTCAGACCATATAATTATTATAATTTATCTGATGATGAAGAAGAGGTTTTAAACATAACAGAAAATAAAAATAAGAAGACCAATCGTTTAGATGACTTTTTTCTTCAAGAACCTGACCGGAAGAAGAAAAAAACTAAACTTTCTTCAAGTGTTGGCCGTGCAGGGAAGGAGGGAAGCATTTCATATATATCGACTGATAAAGATGATGGAATGGACGCTGACATACTTGTGAAAATGGAATTATATAGTTTAAAAAAATTGAAAGAAATCCCAGTGGCACAACATTGGAAAAATGCAGACATTCGTGTTAAATATTATATGAAAAACGATTCCAACATTGATGTTCAGATAAAGGATATTGTATACAACATAACAAAGGGGATATCCGAGGAAGATAGTGTAAAACGTTACAGTTTTAAAAATTAGTTTCATTTAGTTTCTTCATGCTTCAGATTTTAATACCATATGTTTATATAATTAAGTAATGTTTCAGTTTTCCACTAGTATAAATACTATGTTGCATTGTACAAAGTCAATCATTGTGCTTTTTGTTGAAGACCTTTGCGCATTAAGGTTAAATGTGTGAGACAAAAAACAGTTGTGAAACGAATACACATATACAATGTCTCAAGAATGTGTTAGTGTTTTTTTTGATGAAATGGATCATGAATTTGAAAGCTTATCCATTGATACAATTGAACTTTTCAACGTTTGTGATGAAATAGAAAGAAATGATTTAAATCACCCATTTTATGATCAAAGAATGATGGCGCTATGTGATGAATTCGATGGGAAACTGTGAGTATATTTTATAATCATACTATATATATATTTAACTTATTTTTTTTTATTTCTCTATTCGCATTTCTAACAGTTAAATATAATAAAATTTTATTTGATAGGGTTGATCAAATGGGTCGTGGAAGCAAAAGGAAAGCAGCTGTTGATATTAACTCTGCTGACATCAAAAGAATAAAATCTGGATCGAACATGGATCTTTCACGGTCTTCACAAGAGCAATCAACATCGAATGAAGGTAATAATTTTAACATGAAATTTTGCTGTATTTGTAATAGAAATGTTTCCAAAAAATATTTCGCTAATCATCTAAGGAGCAATGCACATAAAAATAATGTAAATAAAAAACAACATTCAATAAAACCCAATGTTAAGATAATTGAGACTGCGTTCGGTAATAGAATAATAACCTATAGAGTAACTTCAGAAAATCAAAATGATTTACAGTTTGAGACACCAGAGTTATTTCTTGCATCTATCAAAGATACAATATTTACAATAATAAATAAATCTATAGAAGATCATACAATTTTAAAAATAAATTTCATTTTATATGGTGACTTTGTTCAGGAGACAAAAAACATTAACAACACTTTTGATTTCCAATCAATGAATTTTATTGTTTGTATTGGTGATGATTTAAATATATTTTATACAACTCTCACGAAATCTCTAATAAACTATATAAATTCATTCGAGAAAAAGGATAGTGGGTGGAGTCTGAAAAAAATTTTACATTTGGATATGAATTTAAATCAATTTAACCCTTTAAGAGGAAAATCCTTTATTGAGTTACCACATGATATAAAAATTAAAAAAGCTGTGATAAATGTTAAAAACACCGATGACGCCTGTTTTAAGTGGGCACTGTTATCTGCTTTATTTCCAATTCATAAAAATTCGGATAGAGTATCATCATACACCAAATACGGTCATAAATTAAAGTTCGGTAATATTAAATTTCCAGTTAAATTAAACGATATACACAAAATTGAAAGTCTTAATAATATAAGCATTAATGTTTTTGGGTTAGAATATAATGAACAAAGAAAAAAGCATTGTATTGTTGGGCCATTGTATTTTACAAAGAATAAAATGCAGACTCATATAAATTTACTATATTTGACACAGGGTAAAATCGGTCATTATTGTTATATAAAAAATATGTCACGATTAATAAGTAGTCAAGTTTCAAAATCCAAGGAAGCTATATATCTATGTGACTTTTGTTTACAATATTTTTCAACATCTGAACGTTTAAATAATCATCAAATAAATGATTGCAGACATATTTGTACACAAATACCAAGCTTAGATAAAAATAAAAGAAATTGGTGGGGCGATATTGTTTCTGAATGTAAATTAAGTTTTGATAAATTTCAACGTAAATTGATGTTACCTTTTGTTATATATGCGGATTTTGAGGCTTTTTTAAGTCCCTTAGCATCATGTTCAAACGATCCTTCAAAATCACATACAATAAATGTACAAAAACATAATGTGTATAGTTTTGGATACTACATTAAATGCTCATACGATGATAAATTGTCTAAATATGTAACATATACTGGTGAAAACTGTGCTTTAAAATTTATGGAAACCCTGAAAGATAATTTGACAACAATTGTTAAAAAAATTGGTTTCCAAAAAGTTGCTAATAAAATATCACCAATTCAGCAAGATATAGTTAGCAAATCTGTTCATTGTTAAATTTGTGATAAAATTTTGTGTGGGAATTCAATGATTTACCACGATTGGTTTACTGGGGAATTTGTTGGGGTCATACATAAAGTTTGTTCAGAAAAATTTAGAGTACCTTACACTATACCAGTCTTCTTGCACAATTTAAGCCATTATGATGCACATTTTATCGTACATGCCTTAAACTTTGATGAAGGTCAGGTAGAAGTTCTCCCACAAAATAAAGAAAAATACATATCATTTTCAAAGGTTCTTAAAATCAATAACAGTAATGTATCTTTACGTTTTGTGGATTCCCTAAAATTTTTACCCAGTAGCTTAGATACTTTAGCAAAAAATTTAACAAAAAATAATTTTAATGAACTATCAAAATGCTTTCCCAATTCAGAAGACTTTAAACGGCTGACTAAAAAAGGTGTATTTCCATATGAATTCATTAAAGATTTTGATACTTTAAACTACAATCAACTTCCAGATCTTCCACACTTTTACAGTAGTCTCACAGATTCCATTATTTCTAATGAAGATTACAAACATGCCAAAGATGTTTGGAATCATTTCAATTGTAAAAATATGTTGGATTATTCAAATCTTTATTTAAAAACTGATGTTTTATTGTTAGCAGATATTTTTGAAAATTTTAGGTGTGTTTGCATTAAAACGTACGATTTAGACCCGGCTCATTACTATACAGCACCTGGATTAAGTTGGGATGCTATGTTAAAACATACTAAAACAGAGATTGAATTACTTTCTGATATAGATATGATTGCTTTTATTAAATCAGGAATTCGTGGTGGTGTTTCGCAATGTAGCACTCGCTATGCAAAAGCAAATAATGTTTACATGTCTGACTATAATGCGAAAGATAAAGAGTCATTCTTAATGTATTTCGATGCCAATAATCTATATGGTTGGGCAATGTCACAATATCTACCTACAGGTGGTTTTGAGTGGGTTAGTGCTGATACAGATTTTAATGTTAGTTGTTCATCAGATATAGGTTTTATCTTAGAAGTAGATCTGGAGTATCCGGTGGATTTACATGATAAACATTCAGATTTACCTCTTTGTCCAGAAAATATACCAGTTGGGGACGCTAAGGAAATTAGATTGATTCCAAACTTAAAAAATAAATCCAAATATATTATTCATTATCGAAATTTAATTCAATGTTTGAAAATGGGTTTAAAATTATTAAAAGTTTATAGAATATTAAAATTTAAGCAGAGTCCATGGTTAAAGAAATATATAGACCTTAATACACAATTAAGAACTCGAGCTAATTCTGATTTTGAGAAAGATTTCTATAAACTCAAGAACAACGCAGTTTTTGGTAAGACTATGGAAAATATTGAGAAACGAGTTAATGTTAAACTGTTAACCCACTGGGAAAATAGGGGCAAAGTTTTGGGGGCTGGGGATCTAATTGCTCAACCACATTTTCACAGTGTTTCAATATTTTCTGATAGTCTTGTTGCAATTCAATTAAACAAAATGAAATTAATTTATAATAAACCTATTTATCTCGGATTTTGTATATTAGATATATCTAAAACGCTGATGTATGATTTCCACTATAATTACATGAAAGAGAAATTTACTTCAAATCTGAAACTACTGTATACAGATACTGACAGTCTCATTTATCAAATATTTACTAGTAACTTTTATAATGATATAAAGCCAGACATTTGTACACATTTCGATACATCAGATTATAATCCAAACAATGTTTTTAATTTTCCTCAAGTAAATAAGAAAAAATTAGGTTATTTCAAAGATGAAAATTGTGGTAAAATCTTTACAGAATTTGTGGGTTTGCGATCAAAAATGTATGCATTACAGGTAGATGATAAAATTATTACTAAGGCGAAGGGTGTTAACAAATGTGTCACTAAAAAATTAACGTTGGATAATTATAAGTCGTGTTTGTTCAATAAAAACGTACAGCATTGTAAAATGTATCGGTTTAGATCATTAAAACATACAATTTTTACACAGGAAATAAATAAGGTGTGTTTATCTTTTAATGACACAAAGCGGTACATTTTACCAAACAAAATCGATACGTTACCTATAGGTCATTACCAAATCAATAGTATGTAATTGAGTTAATCATTATTGTAAATATAACAAATTATAATTTTTTATGTAAAATAAATTTGTTTTGTACATGTATAATGTATAAACGTGTACTGTACATTAATATTGTGATATAACACTTACATTTTTGTATATTTCATATAAATAAATTGTTTTTAAAATATCAACTTAGTTTTATTCCTTTCCCTGAAGAAGACAGAAGTCAAAAATAATGATTCATTTTGTTCATCCCTTTGCTGCCATCGTAGCAGGACCTAGTGGATGTGGAAAATCTAACTTTGTTGCAAATTTCATTAAGCATAAAAGTAGCATATGTAATGAGATTTTTTTAGAAATAACATGGTGTTATGATGAAATGCAGCCGCTATATAATATACCTGGAGTAAATTACCACCAAGGACTACCGGAATTGCATATGTTTGATGGTAAAAATCCACATTTGATTATAATAGATGACTTAATGAGGGAATCTGATGGTCGAGTTGTTGATATATTTACAAAAGGTAGTCACCATAGAAATTTGAGTGTTTTTTACATAACCCAAAACTTATTTCATCAAGGAAGAGGACAGCGCGACATTTCACTTAATTCAAGTTATATTATTTATTTTAAAAATCCCCGTGACAAAACTCAAATACGATTTCTAGCTAGACAAGTTTCACCGGAAGACACGAAGTTTATTGAAGATTCATATACCGATGCTACTAAAGAAGCTCATGGTTATTTAATGATTGATTTGAAACAAAACACTGATGATGCTCGCCGCATAAAATCTAAAATATTTGAATCTATTAATTTTTGTACAATATATGTTCCTATGAAAAGGTATAAGTATCTTTGTAATCAGTCACTCTAAGCCAGTAATGAACCATGCATCAACGAATAACAACGCATAAGGATTTGTTATCAGCTTTACATAAATTAAAACCCAAACATCGTAGGATATTACTGAAGTCTTGTAATAATCAAGAAATTAACTGTATATGTGAATGTATTCACAATGTTTTACAAGGAAAAGTACCTTTAAAAGAGAATACAAAAACAAAATTAAAAAAAATTAAAAATCTCTTACGTAATCTGATCAGTAAAGGAAAAAGTTTTGAATACAGGAAAAATATATTAATACAAAAAGGAGGGTCCTTTCTTCCCATAATTTTGGGTACAATTCTAAGCACCCTTGTAAGTTGTTTTAATAAATCACAATGAACACAAAAAAAATGCTTCTTGTTGAGCAAGACTTTATTGATAAACTTAAACATCAGAATGAAAATAAAGCAACACCGCAAAGTAGATTGGATTTAGAAATGGAAAAAATTATATCAAGTAAATTGGATGATCGCGAAAAATGGGCGCTTTATCTACAAATTTTACAAAGATACTTACATTACTCCATGGAAGAACGTCAACCTCAAGAAATAACAATAACTGAAAAGGTAATAAATGATAATACTAATGAAAACCGGAACATCAATAATATAACTACCAGTGAAAATGAAAAAATGCTAAATGTTAAACAACCCCCAACGGGTGAAGACATCGCATATGGGTTACAACCAAAAGAAATATTAAAATTAATTCCTAAAACTTATATGAGGAGGGGTGAATTATTGATGGATACAATATTAAATAAAACAGATCAATTGCAATGGAATAAAAATGGAACAGTTGTCATTAGTGGACAAGAGATACCAGGGAGTAATATTATAGATTTAGTGAATGACATCTTACGACCCTCGAAGAGATCTGATCCAATCGGTTGGGAAATATTCGCCAAGTTTTTAAATGATATAAATACACCGCTAACATACATTGGTAATCTGAAAAGAATCAAATATATATCTGACCTTAATAGTAAAGATAAAACATTGATTCAAGAATCACAAACTGAGGTTTCCTCAACTCCAACACAATCTAAACACATCAATAAATTGAGAAACAAAAGTGATTGGGAGAAATGGACCCCGTATTAGAGTTACATCGCATCTATTATGATATTTCACATCCAGCTGGTTACAGCAGTGTCAATAAGTTAACAAAGGCAATGAATGGAAAAATCTCAAAAAGTGACGTTTCGAAATGGTTGCAGTCTCAAGAAACATATACATTACATAAACCGGTTATAAAAAAATTCCCACGTAATAAATATATTTTATCAAATATTAATGAATTGTGGCAAGCTGATTTAAGTGATTTAAGAACTTACATAGAATATAATGATGGATATAAATATATTTTGTGTGTTATTGACGCCTTTAGTAAGTATGCTTATGTTAGAGCAATGAAAAAGAAGGATTCATGCACAATAAAAACGTGTTTAACTAGCATCTTTGATGAAGCTAAAACTGTTCCTAGACATATTCAATCAGATAAGGGTACGGAATTTGTATCTAAGGATGTCCAAACTTATTTAAAACGTAAAAATATAAATTATTACACTACAAATAATCCAGATATAAAGGCAAGTATAGTAGAACGATTTCAGAGAACATTGAAAATGAAAATGTGGCGTTATTTTACACATAAGAATACTTATCGTTATATAGATATTTTACAAGATTTGGTTAGTTCTTATAATCACAGTGTGCACTCTAGTATCAAGATGAGACCATGTGATGTTAAAATGGAAAACATTATGGAAGTTTGGCGGAATTTATATTATGATGAAAAGACTTATATTTCAAGTTTAAACAAAGTACCTAAGTTTAACGTTGGTGACTATGTAAGAATTACAAAATACAAACATGTTTTTCAAAAAGGTTATGAAAGTAATTGGAGTAATGAAATTTTTATCATTACTTCGATTATAGATCGTTCCCCGTGGATTGTATACACTTTAAACGACTTAGAAAATGAATCAATAACAGGAACTTTTTATGAAAAAGAATTACAAAAAATAACTTTTTCCCCCACTTCCGAATATAAAATTGATAAAATCATCAGATCACGTAAAAGCGGTATTAGAAAGGAAGTATTAGTTAAATGGAAAGGATATCCTAACAAATTTAATTCTTGGGTCTTACTGTCGAATATTAAAAATCTACAATGAAGGAAAGTTTCTATTTAACTTTACTCAGCAATAGTTCCACACAATATTTCCCGGGAAATATGACATCAAATTTTTCTACAAAACTACCTAAAGCCATTACATTAGAAGGAGAATGGATGGTAGGTATAGTTGAGTTTCAATATCCCTCTACTATGTTCTCCGTGCAAGAACATGAAAATATCATATACATAAGTAAAAAAACTACCATCAATAACGAAGAGACCACACTAATGTATAAGAACCATATACCAGCCACCAACTATGATAATATACAAAATATTCTTATTGCTTTAAATTCGAAAGAGAAAGTTAGTTTTCGTCAGGACACCGTGTCAAAGTTTGTTTCTGTTGCAGTAAAGGATCCATCAATAATTTCACTATCTCTATCACCTAATTTGAGCTTTCAACTTGGATTTGAGCCAGATACCAATTTAGTAAATCATAATATCGGTAAACGCCCTGCTAATCTACATTTGGGGTTACCATCGCAATTATTTGTGTATTGCGATATTATAGAACCACAAATTGTTGGTGATGTCATGACACCCCTATTGAGAATTATACCCTTAGATCCTGCTAAATACATATATGGTTCAAATAAAATGCATATATTTTCACCACCACATTATTTACCGGTAATGAGAAGAGAATTTGATGTTATTGAGATAGATATAAGAACAACCACGGGAAATGCGGTACCATTTCAATACGGTACATCGTGTGTGAAACTTCATTTTAAAAAAATATAATCTATATTTCCTTTTTAAAATGTATACACCTCAAGAAACTTTTATATGTCCTTATGAACATTATTATTCGCAACAAGCTGGGGCTGGTATAAATGTAATCTACAAAGGAGCCTTACATCAACGTGGTCATGGTATTGGAAGTTTTCTTGGGGGGTTATTTCGAAGTGTGCTACCTTTACTCACTAGTGGTGCTAAGGTGATTGGAAAAGAAGCACTTAACAGCGGTATTGGGCTTTTGTCAGATGTTGTAGCTAGTCGTCCTATTAAAGAATCCATTAAAAATCGATTGAAAGAGGTTAGTTCTAACCTTAAACGCAAAGTTGATACCAAAATTGATAAACTTATGACTGGATCGGGTGTTAATAAGAGACGAAAATATTGTAATGAGCTCATTCGAGTTTCACCCCTCAAAGTGAAAGGCGCTTCAAAGAAAACAAGGAACAAAAATATTAATATTTCCAAGGATATATTTTCAAACTAATCATAATGTCATTTATTCATAATCATTCATGTGAGTGCGTTAAATCTGAATTGGATCTGTTTGCTCTTCCTTCCACACAAACAAGTATCGAATATGGACACTGGATACATTACAAACCAATTTCTTCATTAAGTGATGATGGACCTATCGAATTCCAAGTACCTGGTACAGGAGATGACTACATAGACCTTTCGCATACACTACTCCATCTCAAGGCTCAAATTAAAAATCAAGATGGTTCTGCAGTTAATGCAGCTAATGTAGTGGCACCAGTCAATAATTGGTTACATTCTTTATTTAACCAATTGGATGTTTACCTAAACCAAAAACTTGTGTCACCCCCAAATAATACTTATGCATATCGCGCTTTCATAGAAACTCTATTAAATTATTCATCATCCGCCAAACAATCACATTTGACATGTGGTTTGTGGTACGAGGATACAGCTGGTAAAATGAATGAAACTAATGAGGCAAACAAGGGCTTTTACAAAAGACAACAACTTTCAAAGGATGGTAAGGATGTTGAAATGATTGGGCATTTACATGGGGATATATTCAATCAAGATAAATTCCTCATTAACGGGGTCGAATTATCTATAAAATTAGTTAGATCGAGAGAAACATTTAACCTCATGTCACAGAATGCAGATAATAAGTACAAAGTCTGTATAACAGATGCAACTTTAATAATACGCAGAGCAAAAATTAATCCATCAATACTAATAGCTCATCAAAAGGTTCTTGCCACTACTACGGCTAAATATCCTATTACAAGAGGTGAAGTGAAAGTCCTGACCATACCAGCTGGTGTGCAGGGTAAAACACTGGACAATATATTTTTAGGACAGGTTCCTAAGAGATGTATTATAGGTTTTGTGAATAATACAGCATTCAACGGTAGTTATGTTAAAAATCCTTTCAATTTTGAAAATTTTGGTATTTGCTCATTTAGCCTATATATAGATGGTCAACAGATACCTTCAAAATCGTTACAACCATCATTTCCAAACGATGTATTTACTAGCGCATACCACACCCTGTACTCAGGCACCGGTATACATTTTCTTAACGAAGGTAATGGAATATCGAGGGAGCAATATTCAAATGGATACTGTTTACTAGCTTTTGATTTAACACCTGACTTGTCGGCTAACTCTAATGTGCATTGGAATCTTGTACGCCATGGTAGTGTAAGAATGGAAGTAAGATTCGAGAGCGCATTGACTGAAACAATTAACTGTGTAGTTTACGCAGAGTTTTCAAATATTATAGAAATAGATAAGAACAGAAATGTATGTGTGGATTATAGTAGTTAAGCAATCACTTATGTAATTATTATGATATTTAGAATAATAAAATATAATGTAATCGAATATGACATGGTTTTTATTTACCTTCATTACTTTTTTTTACAAAGAGACTCATTACTTATGTTGAGATCATATTATGTGTGTTTAAATACATTGGTACAAATATGAATTGATAGTAATAAATGTAGTCAGTAAAAGAGTGAAAGGGTAGGGGAGTAAACGCATATTAAAGTATGAACACACTAGAAGTGCAAATGAGTCTTCGTAGAATACATCCCAGCCTCCAGAGCAACGTTTATCCTTCAAATCGATTGCCGATGTATGCTCAGGTGCCAGCACTTATCATATGCAATCTTGACCCTGATTCACAGCCGGGGTCTCATTGGGTGGCTATTCATATAAACGTCGAAAGAGTTGGGGAATACTTTGATTCGTTTGGACGGAAACCTATTGAAGCAATAGAAGGATTTTTAAGGAGGAATTGTTGCATGTGGAGATACAATAGCCTTACGGTTCAGGATTACCTATCGGCGGTGTGCGGAGAGTACTGTTTGGTATACATATATTACAAGTTCAGGGGATGAGATTAGAAGACTTCCTTAGAAATTTTACGTGTGACTCAGAGAACAATGATACGGTGCTAGTAAATTTGTATAGAAACATAATGGACATATAAATAAAAGAATAATACCTGGAATAAAAATGTTTTATTTAAATATGTAACCCTTACACCTAATTTTATTATAGATAATGGTGTTAATGTAGGTTAGGTATATTTATTGTTGTTTGCTTAGACCCGTAGGTTAGGTTAGGTTAGATATAGTTTATTCTATTTTTCTTTTAGAGCCACAGATCGGGTTAGTGAATGTAGGAAAGTAGATAACGATGCACTCGTACTGAGTCATTAAGTAATTAGATAATGAGTGGGAATTTCGTGCAGGAAATAGTAGCTGATAAGGTGATTAGTAAGTAATTAGCGAGGGTTTTGGGAAAGCTATCTCTGGAACGGTTAGAGCTATCACTTCAGGAGTGAGTGCATTCGACTCCACACGTCCTGTTTAGTGGGGTTAGAGTACAAACTTTTTTTTTTTTTTTTTTTTTTTTTGGCGGGCGCTGCCTCCGAAACAGCTTTTTTTACCAAAGCAGTGGGTGAGGCAGTGCCCGGGAATCCATACTACTCATGTATAAAAATATAAATCTAATTGATATAAAAACAATGAATCAGATATGTAATCGACTCGTAAAGAACCTAAAAAACCTTTCTATAACTGGTACACTGGTACAGGTTAGAATATCTAAGTACTCCAACCGTTAACTAATATCCTAAGCGAAAATCTGAAATAGTATAGTAAAAAGGTTAAAATCACGGTGTGAAATTCATTATTTACATATTTATTTATTAAACACACACCATCATATACAAAAATGTATTTTCTACAGTATATGTTGCAGTATCTATTCTAAAATACATCGTGAACATACAAATTTTAGTTTTTACTAGTAATTTATTCGTTCCGGGTCCAAGGTAGAAGACAGAACGAATTTTATCAAGGAATATTATGGCAAAAATTCGTTTTCTAGTTGAGTTTTATACCAAATAAATTGAACCATGGAGTAAGTAGCTATTGAACACACTCATCATAATTTTGAGAATTCTCTTGAGTCGTTAAGCTTCTATAACTATCAAAAATATCTACACAAATTATACTTAAGTACATAGGCATTTATATACTACACAGTGACTCCATCTTTGCGAATTCGGATCCAAAGGTATGTCTTTGTTGTTCACCAAAACTGGTATCGACCTGGTAATGTGGTATTCACCATTCAAGGGTAAAAGAGACGATTAAATACAGATGCTGGCTAACAGAAAGAGACAAAGTCACATAACGGGACGACAACTCTGCTGAGTTTTGCGGCGTTTTGTTTTATTGACATAAATAATTCTTGGAATCGATTTAAGAAGGATTAATTGAATTTTTAGGTTTCACTGTAAGGGTACTATTCAGATGCCTAATCGATGACAGGTTTGCATTGACTCAGGAAATTTCTTCGAATCTTCATTGAAGGGAAATACCGTTTTGTTTAAGTCAATATTACTTTGATATTATGTAGATACATTATTTACATTAGTTAAGTATTAATTGGTGTCCAACACACAAATATAAAGTATTTACAATATTCTTAACCTAAACAGTAATCGTAATTAACTAATTAATATTAGAAAATGAAAACAAATTTAAAAAGTTTGGTCCCTGCCTGTCTTTAATGCTGAGAGCATTTACTCGCTCTAATGTAGTATAGTAATTCGTTGAGCGAGGCAAGAACCAATTATTATTTATTTTTATTGGTATATTAATAAAAAAACACTTGTCTTTTCACTAGATACGTATTTGTAATGCTTTAACCGTGAGTAATCTCATGAAAATAAAATATTCATAAGAGTACGTGATAGCCCCAAACATTTGAAAATATAAATTTTATTATGACTTAAACAAAATGCGTGAGACATTGATTTAGTTTGAAACAGAACCGTAACGACGGGTTTCAGGTCCTTTATGTGACCGTAATTATAAATCAAGCGCCGATGCAATGTTCCGTGCAGTTTAAAACTGTAGGGCGTTAATGCCGCATTTGGTTTGTTGTACCGTCGGCACAAAAGGTTTAATCTGATCCATCTTATATTTTATCAACAACATGTAATATACATTATTTATAGTATGCTAAGTTTCTTGCTATATTCTTCTAACACCCAGGCGCCGTCAGGGATCATTGCTTTGGGCTGGAAGAACAGTACCTACACCATCCTTCCTCCACAATTTCTTTCACATATTTTGACCATGAAACAATTAACAAATATAATTAGAGGTTAGTTATATAATATTATTATTAATTATAGTTTTAATATTATTGTAAATAAATACCGGGATATTTATTCATTTTAGTCAATATTATCTTTATTTTATTTTCCACTTCACAGTAGCAAGATTACACCAGTTTAAATTTCCTTTTTTTATTGACCTAAAAATGAATGAACATAAGTAATGCCACATTTGGTTTGTACAGTCTACGGTCCGCATAAAAGTAAAATCCCCAAGGTTTAATTTATTCATTTAATACAAAAAGTCAAACGGTAGAATTGAATGGTTAAGAAAATATTAATAATGTTAGAAAATCATTGAAATATTCGTCGCATAATGGAAATAAATATTATTCTTTAATGTCAAACCTTTGCATAATATTGGTTAATTAGGTCAAAAGAAATAGTTGTTATTCTCTAGAGACAAAAGAATTATTGTATTGAAACTCCATTTAAAAATTTATCTTATTGAGTTAAAATTTCAATCTTAATTGAAAAAACATCACGTAACTTGTTCGAGCGATATTATATATCGAGGTCAAGAGATTCGATATGTCGCGGCCGTAAAAAAACCACTTAAATCACTTCAGCGACTATAGCGTTACTGAAAAAACCTTAAACACGTTTTTACTAACAACTTGCATTCTATATATATATATTTGTTCACCACATCATATATACTGATACATATACGTGGGTAACACTGAAAATGTTTAGAACTGGCCATTGCTAATGAAAACTTTTTTTAAATATCAATTTTAGAACACTTTGGTAACCTAATGTAGTATATTGCATTAATTTGTCATTTGTTTTTGTGAATTGGCGGGAAATCTTAAACTCTTGTTACACTTGAAAATAAACCTAACGCGAGAAAATTTTCGGTCAATGATTTATTATGACTTAATGAAGTCCCATCTCGTGCCACTATTTACAATTGCTTTAATTAACGAGTTAAAGCGTGCATCAATCTCAATGATAATTCGCGTGAGGGACGACCTTTACCAGCAACTACTGAAAACAACATCACTGCTGTGCGATGTATGATAGAGGAAGATAAGAGAGTGACCTATCAGCAGATACGGGCAAGCCTAGGCATTGGTATGAGTCAAGTTAAAAAATATTACACAAACATTTAGGCGTAAGGAAGCTTTGTACCAGATGGATTCCCCATACTTTAACCGAAGACCAGAAACACCTTTGCATGGACTGGTGTCGCTAAATGTTAGATAAGTTCAACGGCGGTAACTCAAATGCTGTACCTATTTGACATCTTCACAGGTGATGAAAGCTGTGACGAACCCGAACCCAAAAGACAATCAGCTCAGTGAGTGTTTCCTTTCGAGGATCGGCCAACTAAGGTAAATAAAGGATGAAGTCAAGGAAAAAAGATGATTGCCTCATTCTTTGGTTGGAAAGGTCATTTCGCGACTGTTGTGCTAGAAGAAGGAAGGACAGTTACTGCAGACTGGTATGTCAATCGCGCCAAGTTCGACAGCAGCGCCCTCGAAGCAGGATCCTCATTCACCACGACAATGCATCAGCGCACTCCGCAAAATGAACTGTTGAATATTTGACTATAGCAGGTGTCGAGATAATGAGTTGTTCGCCATAGAGTCCTGACCTGGCGCCCTACGACTTTCATTTATTCCCAAGAACTAAAGATGACATTGGAGGTATTCGCTTTACGAGCCCTGAAGATGCAGCGTACAAAAATGCTATATAAGAGACCCCTAACGAAGAATAGGCCCACTGCTTTTCTCATTGGTTCTATCGAATGCGACGATGTGTAGAGAGGAACGGAGATTACTTCGAGAACAATAAAAGTATTGGCAAAATTCTACATTCAACATTCTACATCCATTTTTTATTTTCTTAACATTTTCAGTGTTACCCAGGTACAGTATATGTTACAAGCTATCTATTATAAAATATATGACAATTATGTTAAATATAAATTCCAATAAAAACTTACAATTTTAGCCTTTAATTTTTTGCAAGCACTAATAATAATTTTAATCCATTATATATCTGATAGTGGATTAGGTATCAGATAGGTACTTAATAACAATGCTTTTTTTTAATTAGCTTATTAATTTAAAAAAAACATTGTTACTACTACCGAATATATCAAGTCCTGGATAAGTAGTTTTAATTCTATTATGTTATATACAAAATACTCCCATTAATAATTCACTATACACTTCCTAGTAAAACCACAAAACTATTCCTATGTAAAAAATTAAGATTATAAATATTATTAAAATGTTTGATTTCTTTACACTATTTTCCATAATTCCTTTGACAACTCATATAATTGATACAAGTGATATAATTCTGTTTGTGGCGTTTGCGGTTAATGTAATCGATCAATACAATACGTTGACAGGCAGGTAGGTGGCGCCCGCGCGGGTTTTTTTTTTCATTCACTAGAAAAGTCGTATCATGAATGACTTTTAATTTTACATGAATAACACGTTTTTCATACTGTAGTTAATTATGATTCAGCATAAGTTTGATTCTTAGATTAGTAAACAAACGGAATTACTAAAAAAATATATAACCTTTCGTAATATTTTTTTTAATACTTTACTGTCACAAAACATGTGCCGTATTTTATATATAACATTTACAAAGAACTAATTAACATTTTATTATTGATTTTTGAATTAACATTTAAATTATATTATAACTTTATCAATTCAAATATATATTTAGTTAAAGATACTATATACGCGAGTTATTATATCTTCAGTTTTAAACTTTCAGGATTTTACAGAACAAAAACAAAAAAAACTTTGATGCTACAGCGCACCAACTCTGTCTAAAACTCACTTGTAACTTCAATTCCAACACTCCAACTCCAAATAACAAAATGAATAAAGTAAAAAGTACTCTGTACTCTTACAGTTGTTATTAGTAATTTTTCTGCATTTTTATAAAGAAGTTTTTTTCAGACTTTTGCAAGTTTTAATCAAACCAACAATTCAATGAATATTAAATAAAATCTTGATTCGCCATCGCGGAGGTAAGGCGAAGGTATCGATACCTAACATTAATTTGGCTCCAGTCAGATAAAATCTAAATCACAATATTTAGAGGCGGCGAGAGATCCGATGGCTTATGTCATGTGCAGTCAATGAATCAAATATAATTGATGGAGCGCCGGCGTGGTCGATGACGTTGTCAACCCTATCATCGCTACACAGGTTATTGTCACTTTCTTAATGTTGAATATTTTTGAACTGGGACCTTTATCGAGGTATCCTTGATCGTGAGACTCGAGATCCATCAGATTATATCATGTGTCATTCGTGAGATCTGTCTAGATGAGACAACGGATACAATTGCCATTTTTTTCAGTGTATTTATTTGCCTATGAAAAGAAAAAAATATACGTGTGGCACTCGGGGACTGCCGCGGTAACGCTATTGCATAGCATTTTTTATAAACTTATGCAGTATAATTCATTATTTATTTTTTCTTTGATATTAATTCAATCTACCAGACTCAGACTAACACGCCTATCCGATCACGTTCAACCGATGTGAGACGCAGTATGCGTTCTGTCTCGCTCTAACGCGTATTGGCCGCACCTATATTACGTCATCGTGTGTTAGGTTTATTTCGTTACGAAATTTCTAGATTCGCTATGCAATAGCTTTAAATATATTTTCATTTTATAAAGATGACGCCCAATGAACACACAAACAAGTTCAGTGTAAGTAGTTTGTATATTATGTCAAAGTAACTTTGTACATTGTGCTCCAAAACAAAGTAATAAAATATAGTTTCTTTCTCATAAAAAGTGTCTGAAATCTTCTATCGTACATTGTGCTCCGAACTACGAAAGATAAATTTCTAGAAAAATAATTGCGTTTTTATTTTTAAAATTACGTTGCAAAAGCGTTATTGTACGAAGTAAAAATAGAAATATATAAAAACAAGCTAAGCTAAAGTGGTCCTACAGTATATAAAGGGAAGGTTTATTTTTGTTAATCACTTGATGAGTTAATCAGGAGTAGTTCCCGCCACGTGGCTCTCCCTGGGCCATCTCCCGCCCCATTGTTACGGTCAAAAGCGAGCCAAAGCTCACGTACCTTTCACCCTTCATAAGAACAAAGGAACGGGTATCCTTGGGAAAAA
Organism: Pieris melete; assembly: GCA_963693345.1. Classification (NCBI taxonomy): domain Eukaryota; kingdom Metazoa; phylum Arthropoda; class Insecta; order Lepidoptera; family Pieridae; genus Pieris; species Pieris melete. The sequence continues at coordinate 2,399,693 of CAVNZK010000363.1, read as the reverse complement.
AACTGTGGAGTTTTCGACAGCAGGTATTGTTCATTGTGAATTTAAAGTTCTCTGGGCCACGTAATCTATTTTCAAAATTAATTTTGTATTTGTCTGACAGGAGTCGAGGGATTTTGTTGCTAAGTATATTTACCAGCAAAATAATATTTCTTTTTTTGATTTATAAAACATGTATGAACTAACTATTTTCTTTGAAGTTTAAGTTTATAAGGGTTCAGGTTTACTTGTTTTAAAATTTTTTTTGGTTAAACAAAAAACCTTCACAGAATAGATATTAAATTATATAAATATTATTCGAAATCTATTTTCATGTAAACTGTATTTATAAAAGAGAAATACTAATGCTACCTACACACTATTAACTACATGAAGCGAGTCTGATCTTTATTAAAAAATTATATCAAAGAACGTTACTTCATCATTCTTGTCTTACACCCCAAGTTTTATATAGGTATGTACCTACTATAAAGTCATCTATTGAATTTTGTCCCTCTTACGTTAGTATACGAGTAAAAAGACAATTTAACTACGTAGTCCTTTAATGAGAAGAATATCACACAACTTCAAGAACGTTAACTTGTAGTTAGCCAAGAAATTATTACCTACTCCGATTTATCGTAAACCCCAGCATTAAAAAAAATGTCTTGCTGTTCTGTGTTCCTATCACTACTGTCAATGTAAGGTAAATAATACACACTATATTAACCTGACCTGTGGTTACTAACGTTGTTGAACGTGTTCTTCAGTATTTATTTATCTGTATATATATACATGTTATGTTGGTTTGTGTACGCTTCAAAAACTCAAAAAGTTCTTATTTATTTATTTTGTTATCAAGCTTACGACATCACACACAGTCCTAAATTTACTAATTATTTTACAAAATCTTACATCTAACGTGTGTGACAATTAATGCAAGCATAAGTTTCTCAAAAAAAAATCAAATAGAAATTAAAAACAAAATACAACTAAAACACACACGACAATACAAGCACACATTAAAATAAAATATTTTTTTTACCAATAAACATAAAATAAAATTTTTACTGGCACTAAGCAGAAAAAAAAGAAAAATCATCAAGTTCTGCACCGATCGAGCTGAAACTTCTTTTTTTTTTTGACAAGTATTGCAAAATTAAACTTATATGAAATGTATTATTTGTTTTGTTGCTAATTTCTTAACCATTCAATCACAATGTGCCACTGCAAAGCGTGGCAGGGTACAGCTAGTTTACTTATGAATTAAGAAACATGACAGACAGGTACATCACAAATACAATAAACCAAGAATGTGGATTAATTTAATTCCAGAACTGCTATCATCACAATAAGTCAGTTAGGTTAAACAAAAATCTCGAGTAACACAACTATACAATTAAAGGCACGAAAATGTTAACACAGAAATTTAGAGTACATACAACTTACGAACTTTGGATTTGACTCCCGACACTGATACCTCTAATAGTTTTCATAAAGAGTCCTCCATAAAATGCTGGCAACGCAACAACTAATATGACTGCCCTTTTTGAGTTTTATATAAAAAATATGCACAAGAGACAAACAATTAACGTTAATAATTTAATATCATAATTCAAAGAACGGTTGAACTTTCGTTTAAGAAAAGGGTGTGAGTGAAATTTTCACTGCCAAGCGGTGAATGATTAAAAAAAATTTCTTAGCGCCTTGGGGGATTTCCCTCGTACTCTACCAGTAATCTACACCTGCATATTATATTCGTTGAACATTTTGTCACCGGTTATAAGTAGTGTTCGGTGAGCGTAAATAATCTCATATTGATACAAATTCAATTAGCGTAAAGTGGTTTCAGTAGCACGTGTTCACTTTGCTCGGGCGACATTCTTCTTTACTATATAGTAGTATATATACTATATATGTGTGTAGATTTAATAGTATTTGGACATTTAAACCAATGTTTCTCTAGACTAAGTTGTACCTTAATTCTACGCGGATAAATGCAATTACAGCAATGAGATTTATGCATGCAAATTGGTGTAGGAATAATCTTGTTTATTTTTGTTTTCCATGAAACAAAGCGATCTACTTGCCCTTTCTTGCTTATCTTCGTACATATAGGTTTTGATTAATGTGTACCGACACAATTTCTAATAGGATCAACCTTCTGTGCCTGACAGTCGCCTGACACATCGTCGACTTTGTAGGTTTACGGCATGCCGGTTTCCTCACGATGTTTTCCTTCACCGTAGGAGAGTGCGAGTTAAATGCGCACATAGACAGAATATCGATAGGTACACAGCCGGGGATCGAACCTACAACCCCAGGGATGGGAGTTTTATGGCATATGTTTACTCATTGCTAAAATCCCAATGAGACTAGATTATCATGCAAATACTATTAATTGCAAGGGATGGCCCTACACCCTACGTGCAAAACATATTTAATTCATTCAGGTTTAGGCAACGTTTATAAGTAAGACTTTTAGTGTGCGAATGAGTTAATTATTTAGCTGTGGTACTGGCCAGTTGATTTACAAGTATATAATTATAGAATTCGTAATTTCTTAAATAGGAATAGCGATGTCTGATTAGTGCCTTTCTCCTAAGTATCATTCCCTCTTATTTACATATAACAAATATCAGTAAACACAACTTTTTAATCAGTACTGTAAACATTCAACAAAAAGCATGAATATTGCCGCCCAATAAACATGTTAAATCACGTAAAAACAAATTTGCGAATAGGTCACGCGTTCGACACGTGTGCTAACAAATCGTACTCGATTTCAGGCGTATAGAATGAACCGGTGAAAGCCGACAGGCCTTCCTAATGAGCGTGAGTCTTCCGTGGGGAATGGGACACTCGGCTGAAGGACTCCCCGCTGAGCCCTACTTATCCCACAGGCACGGCGGAAACACGATAGTGTGCTATTCCTTGTAATTTGTCAGAAACGTACTAATTTGCGGAGATGTTTATTTAAGAATGTTGTAAGAAAATTGTATGTGATTTTATTACAACGCAAAGTGTTAATGATAATACAAATGTCTGCTGTTGTTGTCAAAGTGTTTATGAATGTAGCAAAATTAATTCATTTACACATACCTAGATAATTTATATAATTTGACATTATGACTCGGTTAACAGATATTCAACAAGCCAAGTCAAGGTCCAAGAATACTAAACCAAGAAAGTGAATTAATTTAACTCTAGCACTGCTACCGTCACAAAAAGTTAAACTGTAATCAGTTGTTTTCACAATTCCATTGATCTCACAACTCTTTAAACGTTTCTCGTTTATGTACAGTATCTTATGTGCTAAAAAAATTAAATATGCAAATCCGTTCAGCGCTGTTTATCACAAAACTAATACTACTATTAACCTCTCGAGCCCTGTTAAATAGCTTGTTTATGTTGATCGAATCACATATCACCCACGATCGCTTGTATTCTATTAGGCTTGTGCTAATCCGCCCCTATTTGCTATACGATCCGATTACACGGTATAAAAGGAGTTTATGACAAAAAATAATAAAAACCGCTATAATAGGCACGTGGCGAAAAATAATAAAGTTGGCAAAGAGGTCGGTAATGAAGAGAGGCGCGTGACGAGGCGCGTGCGGCGGTGTACTCTAATGAGGGCGCGCCGCGCGACCGCAGTCGGGGCCTCGCGTTGGGCCTAGTGCCTGGGCCTCCTAGCGCCCTACACTCGATATCTGTGAGATCCTTGATAACTTTTCTACGTAAAATAGGGATTTAAATTAATTGGCGGCGTAAACAGCCACCTAGAAGTTTAATAATAGGATCTAACAAATAAAACAATAGTTTCAACCCACGTACGACGCTATTAGCGTAACTTAAGTGGTACACAGAAAAAAGATTATCCAATAAATTTTTCGAGAACGCTTCGTCTTAAACGCAACAAAAGATCAGTATGTACCTATAAATAATTTCCACAATTGTTTAAGCATAAAAACTCCATGATTTATTTTAATTATTAAAATCAATTTTCAATAGATGATTTAATTTGCTAAATTATTAACCAAACTATCCTAGCATCATATTTATATAATATAATAATTAGATATAATATACAACTTAACTTATTTTAAGAATATGAATGTGTTGAAGTTTCCACATAGATTAATTTTCATAGTGGGACGATTAATCAAAGGCAACTGATCACTATACCTCAATATAGGTAACTGGTTGACGACACAACAGTTTTGTCAAAAGCCTTATTACCATGTACTAAAGGCTAAGGCACATTGACAGCCTTCGTGGGCCGAAACCGGTATAATCAACAGCGTGGCTATAAAAATAGCGATATATATAGGTATTCATGATTTAAATAGCAATTCTTCTAGGTGGATATGCAAATAGGTCAACTACCTCTCTGGGTAAAAAGTTTAACTAATTGATTAAATATTAATCTAACTTCTCTCGTCTCTCTCTTCTTCTCTTCTCTAACTTAGAACGCGTTAAAAACTTAACTGAAATATTTTAAATTTGTTTCATAATTATTATAACAGTCTTAGATTTGGTGTTACAAATTGGTGGCAAAAATTTGGCCAAAAATACCTTAGCATTAAGCTATAATTAAAACTAGATGGTATTTTAGAAATGTAAGTTTGCATAATTTTTGTAAGTAAATAGTTAAGAGAAACTTATAGAAGCTGAAGAAGAAGATGATAGATTTTAGCTCTCAATTGCGAGCCAGTTGACGACCTAAACTGAACTGAAGCACTATTTTATACTATCGAATCATCAAATGCAGAACATAGACCAATTAACGTTACCGTTCAATTTGCCAATTTGTGATTTTTTTTACTTTTGTAGTTGAATAAAAAAGTTATTTAACTAGGAAATTGCAGTGCATCCAAATCATTGTTAAACGCTTATTATAAAAAATACCCTTTAATTTTAGTACTATAAATAATTAAAGTTGCATTAAGTTTATGTTATAATAATATTTCATACCAGTACCTCCTTAAGGTGTGGACGTGGACCTTCTCCAAAATGTTCCATTTGCTACTACTTTTCAATCATTACCCGCTATCTCTTTTATTTCATCTTCCTAGGTTTCTGGTAACGTCCGTTCCTTGTTCTGCCCACTTGGTAATTCCAAGTTGGAAGTTAAACGCCCGTAGTTGTCTGTTTTGTGTACATTTGCGGCGTCCCTTATTCGCTTATTTCATGGCTCTTTCTCAAGTATCAACACTTTCCTTTTTTACTATTAGATGTAAACGGACATTTTGTTAGTCAGTGCCTCGATTTATCGGGACCGAGGCATCTTCAAAAAAGGGTTATAAGTGTTGTAAGCGATGATGACAGGTCGCTTCGAAATTCATTCACACATGATATGATAAAGATGTCCCTTGACAAAGATAACAGAACTAATGGAAACAATGGGCCTCCAATGGGCAGGTGCACTGGCATTCTTCAAGTATATTTTAAGGATTCACTTAGCGTTATTCGAATGTAAATAATGTTATCATTGAAATGTCTTTTACATAATATTTTAGATAACTTTTTTATGTAATTATGTTTTGGTATGTTTAACTTTTAAAATGGATTAATATTATTCAAATGAAAGTTTATTGATAAATAAATGTTATAAATTAAATGAAAGAGTTTGTGCTGGATCTAATAATTTAAATTTTCAATTTTTAGTTTGAAACACGCTTTATTCTATTGAAAATTATAATTTTAATAATATGTCAAATTAGGATTTTTTTTTATGAAGTTTCGTCGACGACAGCCAACATGCGGTTCACACTAGTTCCATGAATAATAAAATGTGACTTTTCTAACAGTGTCAAACAAGTTACCGTAATTGATTACGGTATTCATAATTCAGTATTATGGGTATGATGACTTCAAACAAAATCCCTTTACCATTGGCACCGTGAAATTGATAATAATTCATATTATTTGCCAACTTACAAGCGCAATACCCCCAAATAGTTACATTGTTTCCACCCTACATGTTTATATTTTTTAAACAATTCTTTGTAGTATTTGACTTGTCTCTTGGTTCAAATAGCAAGCTGTAGCGGGAAACGTCGAGATTATACAGTACATTAGTTTATTTTTCATGTTGTCTAAAATGTCAAACTCTCTCGTGTTGTGATTTTTCCACCGTGTTACCTTCTTGAATACATTCATATGATAGTTTTAATTGCTTTTTTTAATTTAAATATCAACAGTATGTTTATTAACATACATATTCTTATTTAGGTGGTACATGTAGAGAAATACGAAGAGCTATAGTCTGGTCAATCACATGGGAGCTTTTTAGTGTGAGTACTAGCATGTGGTCAAACTATACTTTGTTTTAAATGAATATATTATGATAAAGTTTAAAGGTTATCCCAAAGGACATTTTTATTGACATCTCTTTTCTTTCGTAAACACAATATAACAGACAGAAACTATCTTAATTATAAAACTGAGTTTCTATAAATAAGGGCAATAAATGTATGTGATAGCTGAGTTAATTTAATAAAATTTAAAAATGGAATAAATTGAGCGGAACAGCCGCGTAATCGTTACTTGGGCCACAACCCGTTGTAAGTGTTTAGATGACGTTAAAATATTAAAACTTAGGGTTGAAGTATGTTTGTCGATTGTTAAAACTCGAAATCATTATTTGCTTTTGTTTTCATTTTATTCCTTTGACAGAGTGGACTGATGCTATTGTTTCTAAAATCAAACAATTCGCGCTAGATACACAATTGTTTTGTTTTATAACAACCACTTGAAACAAATGAAAGATTTTTATAACTAATCAGTTATTTTGCCACATTAATATAAATATAAACATAACTTATGTATAGATAGACAGTACGAGTGACCCCAGAGCTGGTGCTTTCCTCGCTGAACGAATTGGTATCACAATGTTAATATTTACCATACCAGTATAAATTGAGCGAAAAATCTATCGAAGATATTTAAGTGTCCTCAAACTATTAGACCGATACTGCTGAAACAACAAATTTTCACCAACATGAGAATTAAACCTTTATTTTACCAAAGTGTTTTTATAAATTCAACAAATATAAGCCTAAATCTATAGCGAATAATCTGCCCTTCTGAGTGTGCTCTCTAATTGGCATAGGGTGGGGGAGGATGATCACTGACATATGCCCGCTCGGAGCTGATCATTATCTCCAATCAACCAGAAAACTTGCTTGTCAGTTTTACACTTTTTTATTATGTCCGATGCTTATTCGAGATAATTTTGCTTAAAATTTGAAATGTAACATGTGGTAAAGTATTATTTATATAAAATGGACAATTTTCGTTCCTATGCCGTGGGAGATTAACCGTATTTATCAAATTCGTATGTTTTTGAGAATTAGCATTTAATTTAGCGAAGTGACAGTCAAATCACAAATAAAATATTTATTAAATTATTAAAAGCAGTTGGCCTAGTGGCTTCAGCGTGCGACTCTCATACCAGAGGTCGTAGGTTCGATCCCCGGCTGTGCACCAATGGACTTTCTTTCTATGTGCGCATTTAACATTCGCTCGAACGGTGAAGGAAAACATCGTGAGGAAACCAGCTTGCCTTAGACCCAAAAAGTCGAAGCACACGCACGTCAGGCACAGAAGGCAGATCACCTACTTGCCTATTAGATTAATAAATGATCATGCAACAGATACATAAATCTGAGGCCAAAAGGTTGTAAGCGCCATTGATTTTAAATTACTTTGAGTTGACTTGAAATAATTCAAGTAGCTAATTTATTTAAGCAGACTAACAATAAGAGCTGAATACTGAGTCCTACTCAAACACATTTAGTTCCACAAATTGTTTATGTTTGACTCTATGATCAAAAGCTTGTTAATAATGATTGCAATCAAAAACACCCCAAAACACATTAGGAAAGTCGAGTACCATGCAGTATAAGGCTGGTCACACTGTACAATTTGCCACTAATGAAGTCATTGTCGCAACTCGGGCTGCGGCTCGGTGTATGCACTCTATCCGAGTAATTGTTCCATTCACTGCGCTCAACCCTAGCGATTTAATTTTATGGTATTCGCCGCCCGATATGATAATCATTGCGTTTGAAATATTGCTTGTCAATTTGTGTTTGCTGGCGTGGTAATGACGGCGGTCGCCTTTATTGCCGGCTTCCGAGGCTCGTTACAGAACAAACATCGTTATCATTAACTGTAGCCGGATTGTGACTGCTAAGAAGAGTTGTAATTGAATTAACGGAAACGTTGACACAGGTGTTAATGGGCCATGACCCGTTCACTGAATATTTATGTAGAATTTGAAGCGATACTCAAAGAGCTTGTCGTAGAGTGGTACTGTCTAAGGGACCAGTAGATACGATCTGGAAGGCAAATAGTATAAATGAGAGAAAACTGAGCTCAATTTTAGCAGATAAGGAGTTCCGATCGTATCTGGTGGAGGTTCAATGATATATATAGGCCAGCAACGCACCCGAGCCCTCTAGGATTGAGATTGACCATGGGCCTACATATGACATATCACTTAACATCAGATGCGACTTCTTTGTTTGTAAAAAAAACAAAACAAGTTGAAACGGTGGCATATGAAACGGTGGTTAGTCAAAACATCTTCAGCGTGTTAAAACCTAAAAGGTTATAAAAAATAGATTTAACCCAACATCCACCGTAAAACTTACGTAGAAAATATTTCGATACATAGTATTGTTAAATGCTTTATGTTTAATTCATGCGATCAGTTATCTTGACTGGCAGTATCAAAGTTGCAAGGGTGACAGGTGTGCGATCATAACGTGCGTAACTTTGGTTCATATGTTGCAAGTCAAAAGGGCTGTAGGACCCCTTCCTAATCCTCCCCATGGCACAGAAGCATCACTTGACGTAGATTTTGCGGATTAGCCGGGAAAAAATCAGCCCAGCCACCTGATCGCAGTTATGCATAAATGACCAGTGATTTATTAAGGGTGTTACTAAGATAAAACAGCAGGAGTATTCTGTTAAGCCAAAATCGATTTCGAATGATTTACTTAATTAGATGACTAGCTTACTACGTAGCTAGAAGTTATTAACGATTATTATAGTTTTCAATATTTGTTTCTATATTACTGTGATGTGACTGAAGTGGTACGACATCTCTATTTTGGATTCTGCTAAAGTGTGAACTTACTAAGATAAAATAGCAGGAGTACTCTGTAAAGCTAAAATCCATTACGAATGATTTACATAATTGGCTAGAAGTTATTAACGATTATAATAATTTTCAGACGTTGTTTTTATATTGAGCAGTGTTGGCCTAGTGGCTTCAGCGTGCGACTCACATACCTGAGGTGGTAGGTTCGATCCCCGGTTGTGCACTAATGGACTTTAATTCTATGTGCGCATTTAACATTTGCTCGAACGGTGAAGAAAAACATCGTGAGGAAACCGACATGTCTTAGACCCAAAAAGTCGACGGCACGTGTCAGGCACTGGAGGCTGATCACCTACTTGCCTATTATATTTAAAAAAGATCATGAAACTGTTACACAACAACCTCTTTAGGTCTTGACCTAAAGAGGTTGTAGCGCCACTGATTTATTTATTTATTTTGATTCTTTATGCTGATGTTACTGAAGTGCTAAAGTGTGAGTTTTACAGGTTTATGAATGACTAGCTGATCCGGCAAACGCCGTTTTGCCATGTCATTATATCATTTATGGTTATTGTGCCTCACGCGGACTTTTTTGTAGATATTTAAAAGATCTACAATTACTTAGAACATTTTATGGTTCTATCTTTAATAGTTTAGGCAGGGTACGCAAAATAACTAACTTTTTTGGTTGATTTTTTACACCTTGTGTCCGAAAAACCCTAATATCTTACGGAACCCTATTTTTGTTCAAAATTAAATATAGCCTATTATATTTATTACTCGTGGATAATGTAGCTTTCGAATGGTGAAAGAATTTTTAAAATCGGTCTAGTAGTTTATGAGCCTATTCATTACAATCAAACAAACAAACAAAGTTTTCCTCTTTTTAATATTAGTGTAGATATTTAAATGGTATTATTCTGATCTACCCTCTAAAATAAGCAAAATAGTTGATTTACCAAGAATTGCGTTCATAAAAGCGAATGTCACTATATCGAGAAAAAAATGTTTACATACAGGCAAGAACTAAATCCTCACCTACGATTATGTCATACGAGATTCGCCAGTGATTTATCGCTAGGCGATAATTTCCTGCGTCTGTTTACGCATCGAACTTTTAGTGAGAAGATTATTTCTTACGAGAATCTTGACTAGTATAAACACGATCTCGTATGACATCTTTTTATGTTCATAAGAGTATCGTTCAGATCGGTTTGAACCATTTTGAGTGCGTTCATTCGAGTTTAGTGATTACAAGAGTAGCTCTAAAAAATGACACAACCTTTTAATTTGGGGTGCCGATAATATTAAGTTAATTCAACTTTATAGAAGTTACGAGTGTTTGTGGAACACGGAAAAAGAAAGTTATAAAAACCCATTTTTTAACCCAAAATAGTTTTTTTTCAGTTTCCGTTTAATTAATTCTTGTCTTAATTAAAATACCCTCACGAACTGCACTCATGGTAGAAACTGGCACTAAACCCCGAAATACGATTATTGCTTTTGAAATTCTGTTTACGGACACAATAAATTTTCCATTGCGAGGCAATTGTCGCCAAAGTGGAAGAGCAAGAGGTGTGAATGTTTAGACGAAGAAACTGTTTTATTATTAAATTAAAATTAAAAAGCCTTTTCATTTCTTGCAAAAGAACAAAGTAAACTTAAGACTATTTTTACACATATATTTTTAAGGAAGTAAATTGTGTAATTTAATAATTATTTCCTAATTTGTATATCTATTTCCCAATTATTATTTTGCAAGAACCCTTCCGCAGGTGTAGGCCTCCTCCAGGTATCTCGATTTTGGGTGAGCTGCACCCAGCTCTAGTCAGCCGTTTGAGCAATTTCGTCCGCCCATCTCGTGAGCGGTCTTTCTCTGTTTCGTTTTCCAATAGGGCCACCCCACCTGGTCACCCTTATGGTCCATCGACCGTCAGAGAGTCTTGCTACATTACCTGCCCATCTCCATTGAGGCTTTAGAGCATAGTTTAGGGCATCAGCAGCTTTACAAACGCTTCTTATTTTTGAGTGTCTTATTTTATTAATTTTTCTATCTATATCTGTGTACTTTTTTATATTCTTTCGATAATCATACCTTCGACACTAGAAACTCTCTCCATATTAATCGGCCTTAAATGGGCCTTAAGTAGGTGGTACGAAGCTCACAGAGTCATCTAGTATTAATAATTTAATTGATTTTAATTATATTTTGACATTTGCATGGTTGATGGTGCAATTTTTTTTAATTTATCAAAATACTTTATATATTGCATTATATATTATCACTTTCAATAAATGATTGTGTATTATTAGTTTCTTTCAAAATTTGGACTAGGAAAAAATTATAAAATGCAACAAGCGATAAATTGTTCGCAAATATAACCCTTTAATGATTTCTCCTAACAGGAAAAAACGAGAAAAATTGAAAAAATTGTTTCTACAAATTACAATGAAAATTCCTCATATTAAAATAAGGCATGGAGCTGAGTAGCAATTTTAGACATGCAAAGTCACAGTAATAATAAAATGAGCCCAAAATTTGTGATGTTCTTCAAAAGTCTTTTGTACCGAAAATAATTATATAACACTTTGATTAGAAGGATTTGCCCGAATATTATTATAGGGATAGAAACAACAAAGTAGGGTACTGTCATAGGAAACAAAATATGTAAATTTATTTATTTTTTTATTCTTTATATGATTAGTAATGTTAAGCTAACAATTTTACAATAATTTTATATGTGATGGTTTACTTATCTGTGACCTATTTAAAATTACCAGTCTAATTATTAACAAATTTTTGTCTCTTTCAATCAAATTGTGTGTCACAAAACAGGTAAAAAGAGGCAGCGATACTTAGTTAAACTGATTTTTTTTTTAAAAAGAGGGTTTAATAAACCTTTACATACTAACACATTAGAATTGTCTAAATAAAATCATTTTTCATGACGATTTTGATACAAAGTCAAAATTAACAAAAGAACGTCCGTTTGATATTTAGCGTTCCACCTGCATATGGCTCAAACCGTTGAACAATGTTCTTTAATGCCACCGACTTGAGCAATGGGCGGCTATTCTACTCATCTTCGATATATTTCGCGAATACGACTTTTAAAACACATGAATCTGATTTAAAAGTAATATTTTACGATAAAAATGAAGCGTTTCTAAGAGAATCCAGAGTACATTTGATTTTCAGCTTGCAAGATTCGGAACTTTTGCCTAATAAATACTATTTAAGTAAGGTATAAATACAAGCTTATTACGTAAAGAATTGACTATAGGAGCGGAATTTGATATAGCAGACAGCAGCTGTTCAGCACATGATTCAGTAGTAAATGTCCTAAAATATTTTGTTATATTTAGTTTTAAGTATACATTGAGTATTGTATTTTTTTACGTTTGGGTTGTCTTCTTTGAGCAGTAAGACCGTTTACATCGTATGTTTTCTTTTTTCCTCGTGTTTTGTTATTGTGGTGTGAAAAATATTTCTTATATATATTTCTTTAGTCGTGTTCTGTGGTTTTGTGATATTATCTAACAAATCTTGCAACACTGGCAGTGCAATAAAAATATAGATTATTAAATATATCGCGAGCTTTGAAAATAGGCGCATCGCTTGCAGAATTGCATCGTCATGCGTCAGCCTACAATCATAGCCTCCTCAAGATAATTTCGTTCATAATTTGTGGGTAACAAAAAATCAAGACTGTCGAATAATGTAATTATGTATTCTACGAGTGTGAAATGACTAGTTCAATATGATTTTTAAAATCACTATTCATGCTTTAAATTTGGGTGTAACCCGCGATTATTTCAATAATTTTTTATAAGTATTTTTTTTCTAATCTTAGACTGTTTGACAAAGTAAACAAGTGACGATCGCAAACGTAAAACCGCAGATAGGAATAAAATTATAACATGGACATTATATCGTATATTTTATTAATAGTTTTTTAAAGGAATTTAGTGACATCGAGGGTTTGTTAGGGGGGTAAAGGGGTATATTATTCAGGATATTTTCTTATGCAAACGAACGACTACAATATACAGAAAGCTTTAAATCAAGCTTTGTATTACTGAAATATAAGAAACCTTTTATAAATTTACATTTGAAATTAGCTCTCAACCAGAGTCTAAAACTTCAGGGGATTGATATTGTTATAATAAGTTGTTCCTAGGTGGAACTTTCTGTATGCCTCCGTAGCTTATTGGATGTACCTGAAAGTTCGGCTACCAGTTAAAAGGCTGATACCGGACTTAACAAAACCACAAATTACAAATCGATGTGTATTTCAGAACAATGAACATTGTAAATTTAATGTTTATTAAATTATATTGCAATAGTGTAAATAAATAATATGGATATAACGTCTTTACCTCAGATTTATATCGCTATCGCTACGAAACCATAGGGTTTCGTGATATTTTTAATTGGGAAGTTTCAGCCTTCTGTGCCTGACACACGCCGTCAACTTTTTGGGTCTAAGGTCACGATGTTTTCCTCCATCGTACGAGAGATAAATGTGTGCAAAGAAACAACGTATCCATTGGTACACAGCCGTGACTGGAAACCTGACCTCCATGTTGAGCATGCTCACCAGACTCACTTCTATATAAATCGCAATAGAATTATAAAATTTACCGTTTAAAATAAATTATTCTAAAATAGCAGGGATGTAGTACGTCGAATTATGAAGGCATCACGTCGGCAACATATCTTAGATAAGACCTACGTGCAACTATTGTGGGAATTCCCAGAAAAGGTTTTGGGTGCTAACAGTTTGAATAAACAGCAATTTTCAAGACATTTATCAATGTGTGTAAAATTATCTTCAAGTGCGCAAGGAAAATTTTTTATATATTTATTTTTTTAAATTGAATCTCGATTAATTTTTTTGGTAAGTTTGACGTACGCACAACGGACCTAGTGAGAGTCTAAGAGTGGACCTAGTGAAACTAAGTCCACCGACTTTTAACCGGTACGTTTTTATGTGTCACTCGGAACAGTGACTCCAACCTTAAGTGTGAACAGTGTTCCGCTTCTTTAGGAGTCGATCACATTTCTGGATGAACAATGTATAAACGCTCAGAGGCTCATCTGATATGAAGTGATGCCGTCCATAGACACTCACATTCTCAGAGGGGTCGCTTGCGCTACCGGTCTTTTAAAAGTTGGTACGCCCTTTTATTGAGGGACCCTAAGTCGAATTGGTTCGGGAATACTTCGGTGGGCAACTGGTTGAACATACTGGTGGTGCGCGGCAAAAAAAACTGCCTTAAAAAACCTCCCAGTTGTGGAACGTCGAAGTGATACGGGTGGAATTTCGTATTCTGCATCGACGTCCGATGATGAAGAATGCTTCTCAGACATTTTCTTAAGAGAATATACAAGTAGGGGATCATCGTTATTAAAGGCAATAGAAAAATGCCTAATAAATAATAATAAAATAAAAAAAAATCATAATGGTAGAACAATATGATATTATCTAATATATAAAATTCTCGTGTCTCGGTGTTTGTAATTAAATTAAACTTAATTAAACGAAAATGGCACGACCGATTTTCGTAAAATTTTGTGTGAACAGACCTAACCGATATGCGGTTAGGTCTGCGAATCGGAAAACATCTATTTTTCATCCCCCTATATGTTAAGGATGGTCCACCTGTTTCAATTTTATTTTTAATTTTTTTTATGATACAGTTATACAAAAATACATTTGTATGTATTTAAGGATTGTTCCTTAATTTTCACCTCTCTACGATGATCCCCTACCTATTTTTATCCAACTAAAAAAATGTTTCCTACAAATAATATACATGGCAAAACAACGTGTGCCGAGTCAGCTAGTATGATATAATACATTTAGATTTAATTAATTAGCATATGAGATACTTGTTAATTAACGTAATTAGCGCCTGATGAACAAATCCAATCATACATTTGTTTATTCATATGTGTATAAAAGGTAATATTTATTTATTAATTACCAATTTGTTGTGTTACATATTTGGTTTCTCCACATAACATAAATTATGGAGGCAACGGGGGGCTTCATCGCTGACAAGCGATCTCCTCCAAGCAACCATAGTAAGAATAACGAAATACTATGTCTTTAATATATAGTCTAAGGATAAAATTAAAAAAAATACAGATAACAATGTACTTACTCAATTACAAAACCAAAATTAAAAAACTAAAAGCTATTCTTAAAAGACATGAATCACAATGCTTTAATATTGCATAGTCTGCATTTACTACTAGCACTAAACAGATCCGACGAGGTGGACTTACTACAGTATTAATTGCTATTTTATTAAACACGGCTATTACAAATTCCCATGTTTTTATCATCATTTTTATTAAGGCAAATAGGTTTTTTGGTCTGCGACGATATTTAGCTTTTTCCCGGTCATTTCTATCTCTCTCTATAGTCGCGTTCTTCATAACTGAATGTCGTGTTGGTGATGCATATCGTCCTTCCCCCTCTCTTCTCTTCTGTAGCGCCTCTGTTATACTAAGGCCTGTAAGGACCTTCACTTGGTCAGTCCAGCGAGTAGAGGATCAGCGTACTCAATATAGCGATGTTTATTGGTATTTTTTTCACCTTCTGTTACATTATTGAAGGCTTCATACGAATCCCTAACTTTTCTGAAAATATCAATAAGTTCATCATACGAGTAGATAATGAATAAGGTATCTAATGATGATGTAATTTTTGAAATCGGTTTAATAGTTTTGAAATCTATTCAATGTAAACTAACAATCAAAATTTTCCTCTTTATGATGTGTTTTTTTTATTAAAGACAGAACTATCAATGCTCTCACAGATTGGGTCTCGCGATATCCTCAGATCGTTGTGATCAAAAAACCTTACCAATGTTGTGTTTATAAATAATTAGTAATGTATTTTTCCGTTAAGCTAGTTTATAATTCTCCATACACATTCCCGTTGGTTGTGATTCATTAATCGCTGATTATAAAATCAAAAGCTCCATTGTGCTATTCAGTATAAAAAGTTTCGTAAAGGTATTTGTACAGCGGAGGCAGAGACTACCAGTATTACAAGAACAATGGTAGTGTTGAAGAGTTCAGAGCTAACGATTGCTTCTTGTTCATTTAAAATTGATAACAATACTGCGTTTATGGTGTAAGTTAAAGCCTTAAGAGTAATATTGGATTTCTATATAAAAGATTATTTATATAGAAATCCAATGTTATTGCAACATATTTACTAAAGCTTTATTTTTTCTTGTACTTCTTTAAATGTATTACTAAAGTATTTTATACAAAAAATTATTGCGATGAGACGTGTTTTTTTATCGACATCAATATATTTCGTTTGTAATCAAACTCTGGAAACGGCTGGATCAATTTTGATACTCTCTACAATTTAACGTATTTTTATAAAAAAATGAATCATCACCGACAAACTTCCTATACACGTCTGAAACACAAAAATAACCTCAAAATCTAAATAAACCATTCTCGAATCTCATAAAAATCGTTCTAGCCGTTTAGGAGTCTGATTATAATTACACAGAAGATTATAAAATATATACAATCTTTCATTTCTATTTCATTGGGTTTGCTCGCCCTTGTATTAAGGCATACGTAAAATTTTGAGATCTAAATCTGATTGAATATCACAAATGAAGACGCGTCGGGACTTTGCTTCGAAGTAGCACTGCTGATGTCATTTATCAAACCACAGCAGAATATGACAGCTCACATATTTGAGGATTTATAATTATATGAAGGTGGCATATTTACTTCTACTTCTACTTCGAGACTAGGAGTTGGCTGGAGGGTCCCTATCAGGGCTAATTCCAGTTTTAAATTAAAGAGATAATTATCGCGGGTGTGGAGAAAATTATTATGAAACTCATTTCGAGGACTGGTTGGTTTATTCTAAATGCATATTTTCACATTATAGACATTTAAATAAAAATGTTACACTAAATTTTTTTCCAACCCCGATAAAGAAGTTTCACTTCAATAATATTCCATTAAGGTTATAAAATCGCTTTATCAATCTTAATTTTTTACTTGGAAAATTGGAATGATAATGGGAAATAATAAAAGTAGACTAAGCTCCAACTAATATTTTTATTGATCTCTGTGTCTTAGAGAGTACGACATACATAATACTTAACAATTATTTAGATTATATACACATATTAAATAATAGTCTATACACTACACGGTCAGCTGCTGCGAACTATAGGCGCCGCCATATTGGCCTTGGCCGCTATGACGAGCGCCTTTCACTTTATCCCTACTCCGCGGCCGACCGTCACGCGACATGCAACACACAGACGAAAAAGTTTGAGGCGATGTAATAAAAGTTTCACATTAATCATTAAAAAAAATGTAAGCGAATGCACTGTATAAGCTAAATTTGCTAAGCGTAGATAATTTTTTTTGTACATATGAATTTTGACCATTTATGTTTTTCACATTATAGAAACTGCCTATATATTGTTTACTATTTGTAATTAATTTAAATCGGATTAAATTATCACATCCACATTTCATACTTTCGTGTATAGGAACGCAACGTGACTTGGCACTTCAGCGTGTCGATTGAAACGTTACCGCTGTCCACTTGTTCGCGGTCTTTTGTACCGTCATCCTTCCTATAGCATTTGGTATCAAACGCCGAAGATGCGTCGCTACTACTACCTTCATACATAACTAAACTACACGAGTGTAAAGAACGTTATTTGATAGTTACATGACTTAGTCATATGACTGTATGTCAAAGTTCCAAGTCATTGTTCAGTAGCGCAGCGTCTAAATTTAAAGTAGTAATAATCGCCAAATTTAGAACGGATATGGCACTATAAGAATTAGACGCCTGTCCACAGAGAGCCTCCAACGCGTTTGGAGCTTCGCATTTTTCGCAAGTCTTTCCAACAGAGACGGCCACATTTTCGATTTCCCTGTGGGCTCCAATCAGGCACCTTTTTTTATAGAACAGGGGACAGACGGACAAGCTCATGTTAAGTGATACTCACTTACATTGCCAGAATGTTCGCAAGTTGATTGCCGGCCTTTTAAAATTTGGAACGCTCTTTTCTTGAAGGTCCATAAGTCAAAATGGTTCGGATATGCGGCAATAACTGCATTAAGAAACGCTCAGTTGTGGAACGACGGATGTCGGGGTGATAATGGAACCTGCTTGAGGATATGATTAGAACCTCTTCGTGTAGTGTTATCTGAGTAATAACCCCTTAGTAAAATCACTTTAATAAACACCGTGTTAACTAATCATCTGTCTCACACAGAAACGAAACTGTATTTAAATTTAGAGTTCAATTAGTAAAATTTTCATGATGCAGATTAACACGGATTCGTACACGAACTATGCGATAATTTTGCCGTTATATGCCGTACCAGTTTCTGACATGCCGGTGCGAATATAATAGATTAATAAATGAAGGCTATTCGATACTCGCATCCGTTTCAATAAATACTGCCGGCGTTCCGCTCAAATGTTATATACTAAAAAATTATTTCCATTCAAACACGATTTCAAATATTGATCTTGCTATTAATTCTAACGTATCAGATGTCCTCAACAATAACGTGAACAATTTAGACTATAGTTTATTTTTTTTGTTGAAAAAAACTTAATTGTTTATCTTGCGCTATCTTGCGAAAAACACTTCCTCACGGACAAAATGTACGATAAATGTATTCTAATAATGAGATGAAATTATATATAGTGATATATTTGCGTTTGTGTAATTCAGCTACATGTTAAGACAGTTAAAAAACAAAATTATTATAAATAAGAAAGATTTAATGTATAACAGTTGGATAAAGCTTTTAAAAGATTGTAATTTTCACCGTTATTTTTGGGTAAAATTTAATGAAAGTGAAACTCTAAAAGTCCATCCATCCATTCCATCACTAGAAACATTTTGAAAGTGATGTAAATATTTGGTCTATACAAGCTAGAACTACGGTATTACCAATATTCAAACTATCATTTCAACTTCATTCCAAGAAATAGATTGTTGTGAGAATATTGAGTTTACAGACACTTAAAGATTGCCACAATTCAGTTCGCTTTATCTATTAGTTTCCCCCTACAATGTATTTCAAACCAATGTAATTCATCACTAGGATTATCCAACAACCAATTGAAATAAGACAATCCGCTCAGCTTCATGAGCTTATCGCCTGATAAGATTAATTATCAATAATATGGCAATAAGTCTGGCTAAGATAGGCCATATGAGAAATGAAGGTAAGAGTTACTTTTCAGGGGGGACCTGTTTGCTTTACAGGCTAAAGCCAACAGCCTTGCGA
Source organism: Pieris melete (assembly GCA_963693345.1). Taxonomy (NCBI): domain Eukaryota; kingdom Metazoa; phylum Arthropoda; class Insecta; order Lepidoptera; family Pieridae; genus Pieris; species Pieris melete. The sequence continues at coordinate 2,380,281 of CAVNZK010000363.1, read as the reverse complement.
TTCTGTAACTCACTTTTCGAACTCACACAGCTGTTTTCGCATCGGCGGTCGCGCTCAAATCAGTCGTGAAGCAGTCATTTTACGATTTAGCATTCTGATAAACAATAAACTACAAGCTCCCTCCTATTAAAAGTGAGTTACAGAATCGCAAGGCAGGTCCGTCAAGCGACGTTGACGTCCACTACTGGACATAGACCACTTCATTCGCACACATTATATATATATGAAACAGATTAAGAAATATGAGGCCAAGATCTAAAGAGGTTTAGCGTTGTATTTTTTTTATAGAACGGACTACATTACCATTTGGACGGCGTTTTCTAGGCACATGAATAGCCGGCTCCCATGCCTGCCCTAGAAATCTAGGAAACCTAAAAATATTAAGTACACACATATCAGGCCGAGGACCAGACGGCCTCCAACTAAATGGACAGATGACCTGGGAAGGCGTTGGATGCAAAACGCCGTCCAAATGCTAATATAGTCCGTTCTAGAAAAAAAAATACAACGCTAAAACCTCTTTAGGTCTTGGCCTTAGACTTCTGAATCTGTTTCATGTTATTTTTTTAAAAATCTAATAGGCAAGTAGGTGATCAGCCTCCAGTGCCTAAAACACGCCGTCGACTTTTTAGGTCAAAGACATGTCGGTTTCCTTCACCGTTCGAACAAATGTTAAATGCGCACATAGAAACAAAGTCCATTGGTGCACAGCCGGGATCGAACCTACGACCTCAGGTATGTGAACCGCATGATGAACCCACTAGGCCAACATTGCTCTAGTCCGTTCTATATCTGAATATAAAAAATACACAACCAGATGAAAGTGAAACCGAATCAAGAATAAGTAACTTCCCATTGCAATCCATCAAAAATATTATACTTTGAATAACGACCCGACGACCCTCGTGCGGTTAATGAATTATTGGTAGACATCATTTCTTAAAATGTTTAGGCACTTATTATCAAAGCGACAGAGTTGAAATTAGTACCGAATATTACACCTAACCCAACAAATGTTTGTTACTTTTTTGTAAGGAAACTAAATCTTCGGTTTACCGTTTAGGTTTCTTAATGGCGTATTTTTTTCTTCAAATGTATAATAAATTATGACACGCAACACCCACTCTGCGTGCAGTGAACTTTATCAAGAGTTCTAATTTTTGTATGATTCCGTAGGTGTTTGTATTGAAATATAAAATTACTATTTTTAATAACACTTATTATTTATTTTTATGAGACAATATTTATCACTAAAAAATTACGTCGGAAAGATCGTTATTTACAAGATTATACTATAAGTATTTATATATAACCTTTTTAGGTCTGGGCCTCAGATTTCTGTATCAGTTTCATGATCATTTGTTAAACTAATAGGTGATCAGCCTCCGGTGCCTGACACACGCCGTCGACTTTTTGTGTTTAAAGCAAGCGGGTTTCCTCGCAATGATGATGCTCCTTCACCGTTTGAGCGAATGTTAAACGCGGACATAGAAAGGAAGTCCATTGATGTGCAGCATCATCGATTGCACAGCCGGGATCGAACCTACGACCTTAGGGATGAGTGTCGCACGCTGAAACCACTAAGCCAACACTGCTCTGATTTGAGTATATAGTAATATTATATAGAAATAAAAACCAATATCCTTTATCAAAAACCTAAATGTTAATGTAAATAGCACTTCACTTTAAAAACCGAAGCAAATGTGAATTTTAAGAATACAATAAAATGAATGAGTTAGAAATGGTAAACATTTATGTCACTTGGGAAATATAAAGGGCAGCGGAGCTCTTTGTAATCCGAGATCATGCGCCGGCGCCGAAACTTGTCTCTTCGTTCATGTGCGACGCGACAAAAACGCATCCTCAAAGTTATGATCTTTGCTTTTTTTATTACCTCATCAGTCATGCGTGGACTTTATTAATGATTTTTGCGAACATTTTCGTTTTTACTAATAAGCTTTCTATGACAAATGTAGTAAAAATGTGTCTAGGAGTAACGAATAAGTATATATATAATAGTAAGTCAAATCAAATTTTACAATTCCAACCCATTCCCTGTGATTAGTTGCAATTGGCACTAACAAAGTTGATATGATAATGAATGTTCGGACGAAAACCAATTGTTAGACGCAAACTTGGAGCTGCGGTATACTCAGTATCGGCATCACTTAAGTTAGGCGGTAAGCCCGCATTTAAACAAACTAGACTTACTATGCGATATCATTTGGAATACAAATATTGCTTAGTATACTTACAATGTCGTTTCCACATTATAATATATCTTTCTAAATTACTCGAAGTAAGCGAGCCATAACCATGAATTACATTAGCAACGGGTATATAAACAGCACTTCAAATATTAGTGTACAGTACGTACAGTTTCATGCCTTATTTTTTGTTCATTTAAATCAAGATCACTTTCATGTAAAACATTAAACAGTTAGCGTGAGTTATTATATCCACACACGGAGTGTAAAGACTTAATATTTGCTAAAAATTTTAATCAAACAATGCGAAGCGCGGTTATTCTTCCGCCATGATTGATTAAATTTCATTTGGCATAGTTTCGACACGAGTCTTTAATATTCGAACAATATTTTCATAGAACAGTTTTCTGGTTTTTGTTCATGGAATCGGTTCAACATTGATTTACTTTGTCTTTGAGACATGAAGTACGCGTAAAGTCAAGGTCGTAGCAGACCCACCGGAAGTGGTAATTCCACATAAACGTTTTTTCGTATATTTTCTAAGCTGTATGGTATTTATTTGTATAATTTAGCGCACAAGCGCTCTAGCATGTGGGTGCCCTAAACGATTCCGTTGTGGTCGCTTTGTTTATTCCATGAATTCAGTAGTTGGGACCGTTTGATTTTGGGGAGACTATTCGAAAACGTATCTTTGAGAAGCAAATTTTCAAATAATCAATCAATTTGGATATTGATTTGATCGGACATATAGAACTTTCTCGTTTTATCAAATTTTAACGTTAGCAATGCTCTTTACAAAAAAAACCTAATTAAGCTGTAGCATTCGTTAGGTGTCTCAGAGTACATAACAAATAACGAGTTAAATCAGTTTTTATAATTCCAAGCATATTGCAAGGAAAAAATTAATAGATTTTCGCTGAAACCGGAAACAGTTATTAGTAATAACCACCAATTATTTTTGGAGTTTAGCGGGCATTGTTTGCAAGTCAATTTAGGTTTTTACTAATAACTTGGAGTGTATTTTTCATAACAAACCAACATTTATGATATACTAGAAACTATAAATTTTATAAACGTACGAACATAATGTGAGAGCATAAACAACGCGCAAATGCTATAATAAATTTTGTTATTCTCTTTGTTAAATGACTATTTATAACATGAAATGTATCTGCTAACAAAAAATTTAACTGGGATATCTCTATCTCTATATCTCTATTTGTATAATTAATTAATAAATTAATTTGTGTTTGACGAAATAGTAATTTTTCGGCAATTTAGAACGAGGAAAATATTTTATATAACATTGCGATTAAATATTAAAAGTTTACTGCCCTAGCTAGAATTGATTTCTGTTATATTTGGGGTCGTTCAATAAAAGTTAACGGACCCAATTGCATTCTTAAAAGATCCGTCGGAGCTTATAGATATGCAATTTCGATAATTAATTTTCCATTTGAGTAATTAATCTGAATACTGTGAGTACCTGTGTGCATTGCAAATTTCCTATTGAATGAAGGCTTTTAGATCTGCGTCAATTGTACTTAAGATTCTTGACTTATAAACTCGAGAATTTAATTAAATTCCTTGATGGCAATTTGATATCTACTTCTTAATAGCAATAAAATAACACTTGTACTGAAACACCTTTACATTTGAACTATTATCTACATAGCAAAGTATATAAAAGAATAATAAGAATTAAATCAGTGGCACTTCAACCTTTTTAGGTCTGGGCCTCAGATTTCTGAATTTGTTTAATGATCATTTTTCAATCTAATAGGCAAGTAGGTGATCAGCCTCACGCCGTCGACTTTTTGGGTCTAAGACATGTCGGTTTCCGCACGATGTTTTCCTTAACCGTTCGAGCGAATACTAAATGCGCACTTAGAAAAAAAGTTCATTGGTGCACAACCGGGGATCGAACCTAAGACCTTAGGGATGAGAGTCGCACGGTGAAGCCACTAGACCAACACTGATCTAACAAATTATGTACTCTTTGAAAATATCAACTTTATTCATCCCTGTCTTCTCAAACCTGTCAAAAAAGCGCTAGAAACTGAGGACAATTCGCTCGCTCCACTCAAACAGCAGGCTATACCAAGATCGTATATACTTTTCAGGTACATACAGCGCAACATAGCCCAATCAGAAATGCTCTCATATACAGTATATCGACGAAGCAGTGTGGATAATAAAATATTTTGCACGGCCCGTTGACCGTGCCCTGACCTAGTATGCACATTGAAATCGCCGCAGTGCATTCGCAACATTCTCGCTTTGTTGATTTCTTATTTTCAAACACTTTGAATTGAGGGTAGTGCTTTAAATAAAACATATGAATTAAAATTTCGTTCAGCGTTACCTTCCGTGTTTTTCTTAACATTTTCTAGATCAAAACTACACGGCCGCATGAACTATCAGTAATTATTAAAGAACTTATCAATATAGTAATTATGTTACTATAATATGTTACTACTACTGTATGGAACTTAGGCAGATAGAAGGAAAGAAGGAAAAAGACTAAATTTAATTGGGATTTTCAGTGGCCCATACAAACATGTTTTATTTTTTTTTATTTTTAAAACTATAAATTAACTACTAGGGTATAGTGGTGCAAGTATCCTGTTACCAAATTCTGTACAAGGATAAGCTTGTACGGTGCCAGTATCGTAAAGAAACCGCGCACCAAAATTTAACGGCATCAGTCGGAAGAGGCTGTCAAAATCAATGTACCTGATGCAAAAATTCATATCCCCATATAATTTTATAGGACTTAAAATACCACTCATTACTTGCCCCATTTTACTCCGTTTTTGGTTTTGAATTTCATTATTTTGCACCACAAACAAATGAAATATACTTTTAATAATATCTTTACGACTACAATGTAAAAACAAATTTATTGCTACGGTTATTGTTGACGTTGTTTAATAAGTGTATGCCTCAGGAGACATCTGCTATATACCGAAGATGTATTGAAGTAATTTTATTGCCCCTAAGGCCACTATTACCTTACCCTCTTGTACCGCATCAGTCAACATCTATTTTGTTACATGGCCCCATTTAGTAATAGATATTGTTTAAGACGTAATGGAAAAATAAAAGTTATTAATATAAATGTGCCGTGATTCTATGGTTTGTGGTCAGCATTAAATCGTGATGTCAAGGGTTCAAACTCCGGCTGGAAATTAAATTAGCGAAAGTGTTATACATTATATAATACTAAGCCGGAAAAATTCGTACCGCCTAACAGTCAATATATTATGTCGTGTTACAGATTAGCTGAACGTAATGTTTTATTTTATTATTATTATTATAAATATTAATTAGGAAATTCGCATCGAATGGCAGTTTCATGTCGATACGATCAGTGGTTTAGGCGTGAAGGAGCCTCAAACTAAGACTATTTTTCTTATATATATATATAGAAGATCTATCAGTACAGCTATTATTCAGGCAGCATTGCAGCATTCGCATTCACGGTTCATCAAATCTGCTCAACAATTATGCTACAGTGCACAATTTAATAAGCGACTCGATGTAAATAACGTCATATACAGTGCCAATCTATATACAACTTGTATTGCTCAACGCTCATTATACGGGATATGTATCGATAGTACTGATTACATACTGCACAGATCACTGATAAAGAACTATGGAAACGTTACGATACTAAGGATATTAATAAAATAATTTTATATATAGGGGTTGGTTGTTCATTTTTTTATTCAAAGTCGGTATATTTACTATTAATAATTACCCCGTGAAATACACAGAATATATTTCACTTCGTATGCATGTTGTTAAATAAATTGTTGCTATCTTGTAGTAATAACTAACATGTTATAACTACAATAAAGGTAGACAAAAGCGCTAAAGTTTCCAATAGAATATCAGCGCATCATATCGTATTTTGGTCACACAATGCGAACACAAGAGACAAGAAACGCGTGGACGTTTACCAACGAGATGGATCCTTCAAGTCAAAGTCTTGTGGTCCTCAAAATTTCACAACGTTATAAAAGAACGGAAAAGAAAATCATACGCGCCAGATCCTACTCTACAGTTTCCAACCCAGAAATCAACCTATTGAACTTCCATCCCCATAGAGCGATTAATTTACATTTCATATCACGTAATGCTATAAGCCGGGAATAAACCGGCATATACATAATGTTAATACGGGATTATACTCCAGTGTCAGTTGGTACTCCACTGCACATTCAGGGAAAAATTCGAAACTAAGAGCTAAGTATGACTTTGTTTAGGTATTTAAAGACAGGGGATTTGCAAGTTTTTTAAATATTACACGAGAATGAATATAATTAAATTGCAATTCTCAAATCAATTGTTTAACTAAGCTTTACAATAACTGGATAATTTTTAAATATCCGTTAGAAACATTCTTCCTGAGGAAGCGAGAAAATAATAATCATTTACGGTAAATTCTAATACAATGTAAGAAAATGGTGACGGTCTGCGATGAGAAGTGCCTTATTGATGGCATATTTTATAATCTCATATTATGAATGGTAACAATTTTTAATTTAGAGTGTATTGCCATAGCAACGGTAGCTAAACGGTACAATGTACATTCTGTAATTTAAAATTTAAAAATAGAATCTATTTATAGGTTGGTAATTAATAAAATATTATAACGTGATAGTTATCTACGACCTTAAACATACGTCAGCCGTATTTTTTCCTAACATTTATGCTTCCACTTCAGTGATTTTGATTAACTGTAACATAATTGAATTTTATTATAACAAGAGTTTTACAATAAAGCATGCTAAGTTGAGCTTATCATCAGTAGAATCTACATTGAATTACTAAAGTAAAAAATACACTGCCAGAATTAAGATTATTTAGTGCTTTTGTCTCAAATAAACGAAATAATAAATAACATTATATTAGCCAATTAATTAAAACTTCTAGAAACTCTGCACCGCGTATCGCAAAGATTCTGGGTTCAATTTTTGTTTCTATTATTTCAAATGTGGATGATCTTATGAATCAATTTAGAGATAGAAAAGACGCTCTTTTGGTGATACTACCTTTATCTCATTTACCAATAAATTCGTTCGTATCACCTCTCATTGGGGCAAGGTAGACGTTTTCGTCTGATTTAGTAATCGTTTAAGATAAGTAACCCGATAATACTGTTTCATAAGGATCTTAACTTAACCAGGAAACTAATTGATGTGCGTGAACTAGAATATTACTTTTGTAATATAGGTTATACCGGAGCTTAGAAATTTATTAAGTTGTTCATTTTATGGAAACTACGGAAGAAATAGATTTAGATGTTCCATATTTAAAATCTGATATTTTCAGTTAGTCTCTTACGAAATAGTAATATTACGTACGAAATATTTAAGTCTAATTTAAGCGAATCAATTACTGCAATTATAAAATACAGTGTATAACACGTGTGGTTAACAAAAAATCTTAGCACACAAAAGCACTTAAAAACTAAACAATCATTTTTTACAGGGTAACAAAATCGAATCGCCACGTTTACTAACCAACAATAAACGGGCCATAAAACATTAAAAAAAGATATAATTGTCCTGTCATAAACGACCGGTCCTCTTACGATTAACTACTATGGCCATCGATATATCTACTGTGTGATTGACCTATACGTTCTCGTTTAGTGAAACCATAATATAAATACTAAATCTACTTTAACATGCTATTCTAGTACTAGAAACATTAAACATTAAATATTATAAGGGAACTCCTATTAGTTCGTACAAGTAGTCAGAAAATATATATTTACTATCGGGACTGCGACAGTTTTTGCGGAAGTTCAGGGAAGGTTAAACGGTGAGAAACATGTGCCTATAAAAATAAAAATAACACACTAAAAAAATCAAAATCGTTTTAAGAGTTTAATTACAATCTAAAGATATACTCATACAGTATAACAATATTACTATTTATAAATATAAAAAAAAAACATAAGCATATTCATATATAATATTTTGTAATATTATAGATAGAGGATTGATTTGTAAATGTCATTGAGGTTTTTATTGACTGTTACTGTATGAGTATATCTTTAGATTGTAATTAAAGTCTTTAAACGATTTTGATTTTTTATGTGTGTTCAAGTGAAGAATCTTTAAACTTTAGAATTGCAATAAGTGGTTTTTTTTATTCAAGATCTGTGTACAGGACGTCTATCGGGTCCGCTACTTATATATTATGACACAAGATATAGAGATTTCAGCAACAGCATCAACAGTGTAGTAATTTTAATGTTACTGATTTTATTTACTTCGTTATAACAATTAAAATAATGAAAGATTTTTTTCATCTGCTGTTTATTAGCAACATAAAGGGCTATGTTATGACTCGCGAAACAAAACCCTTTAGCAAAATATTAACGGCGAAATGAAGTGTTAATTGTGTGGAAACGTTGAAAAATGATCAACATACGTTATATAAATAGCCATAAATAATCTCTCGAAATTCAGTTTAAATAATAATAAGTGCAAGAGCAGAACCGAAATTAAAAATCAACATGTTATTAATTTCGTGTTCGGCAGAGGTGTGAGATGAGATCACAGGTAAAGATATGGAGTCGTTTTTATATCTAAGTTTATTCGGTGCATTGAAAAATATCTTATATATGTCCATTAACTGAAGTTTCGTGGTGTGAATTATAAATATAATTGGAATAAACAGTATTAGTCTAGTGGTTTGAGCAAGGGGAGGTGCACCCATGTACTTTTCTTTCTCGCTCATTTAATACACACGGCGAAGAAAAAGATCGTGAGGAAACCGACATGTCTTAGACACAAAAGGTCAACGGCTTGTGTCATGCACAAAAGACCGACCGCCTACATGCCTATTACAAATAATATTACCAAACATACACAGACATCTAAGGTTAAAACAGCGTAGATTATTTTGTGGCTGTAGCGTTGGTAGGTTTTATTATACATATCGAGAATAAATTCGAAGTAGTAAGCTATCTTGAAGTGACACATTAATTGGCGTTGTGCAAATAAAAAAGAGAATTTAGCGATGAATAAAACTACAAGTTAATATAAAAAATCACACACTCCATACCACTTCTATTCCAAGTTGAATTCAGAGCCCGCGTTTGACTTACGAGGCGGTTCTAAATAACTGCCGGCCACTCATTACATTCTCCATCGCTATTTGCATATCTATTGGAATATCCAGACCCAACCGTGTGTGTTTAGAGTGTGATGTATGCTCCTTCGGTGCTAAATGAATTCCCTGTCAAACACTATTGTTTTATTTTGCAATCTTTAAATACGAGGTGTAAACGATTGTCAGAACGAGACGATAAACTTCGTGAAAGACTATTACGTAAATCTGTATGAATTATGAATCGGTTTTTTATTTTGCTCTTACTTATTACATGAGGAATTAATAGGCGGTTTCTCTAATAATCTTCTAGGATACTTTTCGTAGTAGCTTGTACCTGAAGTTATAATAGTATAGTTGATGAATAGAATATTATTTTTATTTCACATCCTAAAACAACAGCTTAAAGAAAGCCCGTTTTTTTTAAAACCACGCGCTACCGACAGCGTTCAATGGCACCGATTTTCAAAACACTCGATGTGAAAAAAATTTAACTTCAAGAGGCGAGCGGTCTCATTTTGGTGAGGGAAAAAATTTAAAATACGGCACCAAATGGTCCTTCAATAAAATCTGTTGGATTTCGTCTTTATTTTCGAAATTAAAAGGTAACAGTTCCTGGAAGTTATCGGTCTGTTTTCTCACGAGGCAGTAAATAAAGACATACGCCCGGGTTTGATAGAGTTACCAGTAATAAATCGTTGATTATAGGGTAAGCGTCGTCGGGCTGTAAACGTATATAATATGTTTTATGACGCATATAAATGCACTCGTATATGTATGGTTCTAAGTATTTTGAAGGGTTTTTGTTAAGTTTTGCAAAATTATAGTCGCTGCCATGAAATATCTTACCACAATTATTAACACTTCATTTCTCATAAAATTATGTAACAACAGACTTCTTTAATATTAATAATTATTTAACCTAACACTGTAAGTGCGACAATTACAAGCTACGATATATTACATGGAAATACTGACAATACAAACTAAAAACTTTACATATGATAGATAATGTTGCCCCAGTAGAATGCTATTCAATAAATAACAATAATGTTGGAACCACCTGACGTGATTTTAGTGGGTCTTCCATCTCGGTTACTTAGTAGAGAGATCAGAGTAGCTTGACCCATATCGATATAGATATTGTGCTAAAGTATATTAAATATCAGTAAGAGAAAGGATGCCTTTGTGATGTGGTGCTAAAAACGAATCCCATGAATAGCGTGGAAAACGAAGCGCACCAATATCACCATCACCAAACCCAACCCCGCATACGGACTCGCCTGTCTACCATATGTCGGCAACGAATTTACATATTAACATATTTTGCCATACTATGCTCCGAGGCGATGTGAACTTGGAGAAACTGATCGTGGTTGGCACGTGTGTAACGCTAAAAATGTTTAGAACTGGCCAGTCAGAAACATTGCTAATTAAAACTTTTTTAAATTTCAACAACAAAGCTATGATAGGATGCGATTAGCATTTCTTAATGAAGCCCCATCTCGCGCCACTATTGCACTATTGGAGTGGACGTGGCAATCTCAATGATGATCCACGTGAGTGACGTCCTTTAACAGTGACTACTGAAGATAACATCAGTGTGTGCGACGCATGATAGAGGAAGATAAGAGAGTGACCTTTCAGCAGATACGGGCAAGCCTAGGCATTGGTATGAGTCAAGTTCAAAAAATATTACACGAACATTTAGGTGTCAGAAGGCTTTGTACCAGGTGGATTCTCCATACTTTAACCGATGGCCAGAAATACCTTCGCATTGACTGGTGTCGCCAAATGTTAGATGAGTTCAACGGCGATGACTCTAATGCTGTATTTTACATGGTCACACATGATGAAAGCTGGATATACTGCTACAAACCCAAAACTAAAGATTAAATTCTATGTATTCGCTTTTCGAGCCCTGAAGATGCGGTGAAAGCGTACGAAAATCGCATAGAAGAGACCCGGAAGGAAGAATGGGCCCACTGCTTTTCTCAGTAGTTCCATCGAATGCGACGATGTGTAGAAAGGAAGGGAGATTACTTCGAAAAACAATAAAAGTATTGGCAACTTTCTACATTAAGCCGATTTTGATTTTCTAAACATTTTCAGTGTTACCTAGGTAACACAAAAGGCGAAAGATCACGGGGCCGTTCACCAACCAGATGGACCGTTCAAGTGAAAGACTCAAAACTTAACACTGTTATGAGAGAGGCACTGGACAGAAACTGGTGGACACCAATTGTCTGTTCCAGATGCTTTAAACTCATACTCATACCTTGGAGCCCTGGCTGTTTGCAATTAATTCTTCTGTACAACATTAGGAAATTGATACGTACCAATAATACATAACACTGAACGTGGAACACGTACTTGACTATAAAGAAAAAATATCAAGGAAACATACATAGAATAGAATAGTCGAAAATAGGTAAGAGTCGAAAAACAAGTGAAGTAGCGGCAGTATTTTTTAAAACAATACACTAACAATTTCAGCTCGATTTATTGAAATATAGATTTGGAATCTATGCAATTTTATATAGAAAAAGCTTTTCACTCGGAGTTCGGGTTAGGTGTGAATATCTCAATTTAGCTTCGAAAAGTGCAGGTGCTGCGAACAAAGCACTTTTTGTTTCACTGTATTCGGTTAATAGAATAGGTGCTAAATGTAACCTCACGGCGTCGTGTTAACGTCGTGGTAATTGAAAAGTGTTTGGAATCTTTATTGGTTTGTTTCAAATAACTGAAATAAAATACAAGAAAATCAACGACAAGGAGAGATTATTTTGGATTTGTCGATGCTGTTGTTTAGGATCGATTTGCTAACTGTTGTGTTACAAATACTCTTGGTTCCTGGTTTCGTTAAGTCAAGTTATCTACTTCAGAAGGAACAAAATTAGTAAAAAAAGAAAATTTATAAGGTTTGGGTCTTTAATCTGGCATAATTTCCTCGCTATATTTTTATATCTATTTTTAGTATTCGCTTAATATTACTAGTTTAATTAATAGGTTACTTAATAAGATCTTGAATAGAATCTTAACCTACTTTTCACTCCAAATGATGTTAAAGGTTCTTTAAAGCAAAGATATCTTAGTTTTAATATGTAAACTTGGGGCTTTTACGCTTCAAACATCTTTTTGCTTATTTTCTATAGTCCTATGGAAGGCATATAAATGATTTATAATTTGGGTCAAGGGATAGAAAAAAAATTATGTTTTACTTGTAATTAAATTTCAATTATAAGTGATTACAGTAATTAATTATTAATGTTAATTCAAGAGCTCTATTTAAAACTTATAAAGACTACACAATACTTGACTCTGTCAAACTAGCAAGCACCTGATGACAAGGTGCAACATTATGTTAAGTCAAAGACATTTAAGTATGACTCTAACCTCTTTCGGCCAAAATTAAAGAATGGATTAGTGTCCTATGTTGTGCCATTATGTTGTAACAATTAATCTGAAGTTTATGTTTTATAAGATAAAAGGGTAAAACAAAAATAATATTGTTTTTTGAGTGGAATCTCGCTGTTGGCCTTGAGGGATTTTTCAGCTCGGGCTGTTTTTATTATTAATTAATATTTTTAAGACATGATGTAATAATACAGATTGGCGTTCGGTTTTACTTTGCCTGCAGATGTGAGCAGTATCGGGGTGACGGATTGAGCGTGCGGCTCTAATCTCTGAGATCGTAACCAAATTCAAATTTAATGACGTAGAATAAGTGATACCTGTATCTTATGTTCCAAATAAACATATTTTATTATATTTAACCCCGGCTGAGCACTAAAAGACTTTTCTATGTGCGCATGTAACATTCGCTCGTATGATGAAGAAAAATAACCTGAGGAAGACGTGACAGAGAAGGTCAATTGCTTTTTTTAATAGGCAAGTACAGCCTATCAAAAAAAGCAAATGATATCGATACACCTACAGAAGCCAATACCAAGGGTTGTAAAAAACAAATAAAAATGTGTTTATTCATTTGACAAAAATTCATTATAATGTGTAAGATTTGGGAACCCTTTTAAGTAAAATAATACCTGTCTGTGTCAGGGTTCCCAGCTCTTCCATAACAAAATTAATTACACTATATGTACATATCAGGTCTCAGAAGCATCTCCAACACTATGTAACTTCATAAGCCCGTCCTTTAATCATAGTTTTAGATTGTAGACGGTGAGGGGGTAGATATTAAGCAGCCTATTTAATTTATTATAGATATAGTCTGCTAATTTGCCAAATTGCGTCTGGTGAAGTCAGTCCTTACGGTGTGACCGACGACAGCATTTCTATTTCTTTTTAGTAACAGCCTACTATCATACAAGCGAGAGCGAGCTGAGATGATAAAGCTCTGTCCATGGGAATCTGTATGGCCGGAGCCCGGAATAGCACCTTTAAAAGAGCCCAATGTCCTAGCTCTTATTTGAAAAAATACGTTTTACCGGCCGCTCTCCATATGTTAATATAATATGTTAGTACGGACTGAGCTAAATATATGTTAATTCTTGTTAAATATTTGATGTTAGGTGTCGCAAAATTTTAAAAATGTAAGTTTTTTTTTTCATTTACCAGTCATGGACTCTTCATGGGGATACCACGATAGTCACTCGTCTATTTGAAACGTCGTCTAAATATTTGTTGTTTGTTTATTTTTATTTTACAATAAATTTTCTCATAAATTCTTCGAAGTTCCAAGAATTTATTTATTTTTGAAATACACATTGCCATATCTTTGAAAACAGCTTTACAGGGAAATGGTTAAGAAACTTTATGTCTGATAGTTTATGATCTTATTATAAACGTCTAGTTTATAATGATAGTATTACTTCATTATAAAACCCTTGTTTATATGAAACCTTTAACATATTTTACTAAGCAGACAAAATATCCTTAGCTACTTTTGTAAAATAAAAACCCCTTCCATGTTTGACTTTTGACATACGAAAGCGATAATAACCTAACGAAGCCGTAAGCTAATAATATCGTTAATAATTTAATAATAAAAATTATAACTTATTTAATAAGGCTAGCATTCACAAAATCTAAAAGTTTAAAATCACAGTAATATGTTAGGTAACTTGTTATAATATTACAGTTGAACTGCCGTTTGTCACCCCTTGCTTATAATAAGACGGCACATGCAGTATGTCGGGGTGTGGAGTGAAAGTCATCTGATGCGACCGCTCTTTGATCCGCCGCCCTTTGGTAACATGAGCGCAAAATGTCCACCTATCTTCAGTACCAAAGTGTTGATATTTCAAACACGTACTGTAAAATGAGCAACAAATGTTGTTCATATTTCTTAATAGGTTTTAAATGTCTCAAAAGTATGGCGTTAGCGGAATATAAACGTGCATAAAATCGACACTTATTAATTCATATTGGTCGATCTTAACAAATTAACCTTTTTTACCATGTTTTTTGAACTGACTTATTAATGAAGAGTTTTGAGAGGAGAGAGAGAGAAGTAACGTCAGCAAGTACACCGACTGACTAATAGAATATCGCTGGCCACTACTGCGAAACACTCGATGTATCGAGTTCTTGAAATAACACATTGTAATGCAAGTATTGGTTGTCCGCTTTTTAAATGCCATTTGATATGACTTTCAACTTTTTTATAGAACAGGAGGATCAGCTGATGAACTAGTGTCACTCAATGGCAGACGACTCATACGTTGCGGCCTTTTAAGAATTGATACGCTCTGTAAGTACAATGTATTATCCAATCCAATATAGTTTTGGCATACAACCGTGACAAAGTGTTCCCTAATTTTCACGGCAACTTCTGTGTACTGACATTCATAGACGTCTTGGACATTTTATTATCAATAATTGGTATTTGCCGGGTGCTGTACAACTGTAAAAATAACTTTGTACAATTAAAAAATGCTTACAATTTGTCTTCCAGAGATACTTATATACGTCTTAATGATGTGTTGATACGAAAAAAAAGGTAACCTGATCAAAACTCCGTAATAATTACTCATTTTACAATTACAACTAGGTAAATTCAATTTATGTTTAACACGAAAAGCAGCTGGTGTGAATGTCACCACGAAGCGACGGTATGCATATTGATTAAATATTAAGGAAAACTTGAAATTAGCAAAAAATATATATGTTCACAAAATTTACTCGATCGTGAATATGAAATGCGTGCCTTGAGTACAATATAAGCCTAGTAGCATGGTCGGATTATGGTTCTCTGTGCGCAGATAGCATCTGCTCATCAAATGAGGATACAGTTACGTCTATGATCACTATTGATATAGAAAGTAGATTTTATTCTGCTATATATCCTATTAGACGTAAGAAAAAGTCTTACCTAGAATAAACAACCTAAAGCCTGAAGTTTATAACTCCGTCGCTCATTTAGTCCAATATATTTATGGAGTAATGTTCGTGTGAAGCCTGCTTAGAAAAACAAAACACTTGAACAACTGCAAAAATACCATTAACTATATTACTTGTGGTTTGAATTTAAATATGGAATAATTTTACTTTTTTTGCCACACAGGCCAATCCTCTCCACACCATGATGCTAAAAGACTATTCTATTATATTTTATGTCTTAACAATAATTTTAGTGGTCCTAGTTTGGTACTGCTTTATATTTGAGGTAATTAATGTGCTAAAATTGATGAGTGGTCATTAAACTTTCAGCAACTCATCAAACTTTCAAACAGCTGCTGAATTTAAACATCCTTTACAATCTTGTCAATACTGCTTTTAATTCAAACATGTTTTTACGCAACTGTAGAAGGCAGTCGACAATTGATATTAATTTCATGAAGGTGAACTGAACGGAAAAAGTCAGTGATCAAATGGTAACAAGATAGCCATGTTTTTGCTCCAATCCTGATTAGTTCACGATTATTTAACTTCATTTAAGGAAGTTATACGTGTCTGCGTGGTGCAAAGATGGTTGCATCCATTTGTTAAGCTTAGAATTATTGTTAATTTATATGAATGGAAGACCAGTGAGTTACTTTTAGGTGGTACGCTTTTTTGTAATAATAATTTGACAAAGTTTGCTTCCAAATGGCATAGGCACGTGTTAAAGGCCAGCGCAGATAATATGAGTAAAATAAAAATAAAATAATAAACGTTTTTTATTTCTTGCAAAAGAACAAAGTAAACTATCTACTTTTTTGTAAGAAAATTAATTACACAATGTTTGCTTTATTTTCCTATTTTTATATCTCTTTCTAAGGATCTCCAGGTAACTCAGTTTTGGGTGAGTTACATCCAGCTCTCTAGCCAGCCGTTTTTGTAATATCGTCCGCCCATCTCGCGAGCGGTCCCCACCGGGTCTCCCTTATAGTCCATCGATCGTCAGACAGTCTTGCTACATGCCCAGCCCATCTCCGTTTAAGCTTTAGAGTTTAGCGCATCAGTAGCTTTAGTAACGCTTCTTATCTTTGTGTGTCTTATTTCGTTAATTTTTCTCTTATATGGGTATACAGTATTAATAATAGAAGTTGACCTTTCATATC
Organism: Pieris melete; assembly: GCA_963693345.1. NCBI lineage: Eukaryota > Metazoa > Arthropoda > Insecta > Lepidoptera > Pieridae > Pieris > Pieris melete. Next base: position 2,363,435 of record CAVNZK010000363.1, on the reverse strand, counting down.
ATTACGGAATTCAGCCATGAGAATTGAACCAAACCACGAAACGACTACACGATTAGTGTATCTAATGGTCAATTTTTACAATTTTTAATTTAATATACAATAATTGTTTTATATTACGTAGACTTTGTATGTTATTCATGAAAGTAGCAGAAGCTAATAAGTAGTTTATACTATATATAATGTAGCGCATAATATGTACTTTCAAGATTTTTCAATTTCAGACAATTTGTTCAGCGTGCGACTATCATTCATCTCATCCCATTCTTAACATTCGCTTGAAGCTTGCCTTACCCAAAAGTCGACGGCGTGTGTCAGGCACAGGAGGCTGAGCACCTACTTTTTTATTCGATTGACTCTAATGATCATGAAACAGAAATCTGAGGCCCAGATCAAAAAGGTTGTAGCGCCACTTTATTTACACATATCACACAGTGGATATTTATCAATATCCGACCATAACTTTTTGATATATCATTGTTCCACCACAGCGCCTGGATCAATCGAAGCAGTGCTGCATATGTATGTACTCAGTTCCGCTCTTATAGGTACGCGCGTTTGGTCCCTTAAGCATAGTTCCTTCGAAGAGATCAGTTTCCTAGGCACTCAGGTCAGGTAGGATTCACAGAGCGACCTTACGAGCATGCCTGCTTGTTACAAACCCACAGCCACCAATTCCAAGACTATAATAATAATAATAAAAGCCCTTTATTCACTGACCATTTTAAGTTACATGCTATTCTTATTTAAGAGTAGCATTCTTAAATCTAATTTACATAGCAAAATAATAATTTTTATTATCAACCACTTTGGTCAGGTTGTCTGTCGACATAGGCCTCCCCGAATCGTTTCCACATCTCTCTATCCTTGGCAGACCTTCTCCATCCTTTTGGCAGATCGTCCTCCCATCTTTGAACTTGACCTCCTCGTTTTCTTTTCCCGTTTCTCGGATACCACTCTATTACATCCTTAGTCCATTTTTCTTCTTTCTAATTCCAAGACTATATTGGTGACTGATTCCTCTGCACTGAAACAGCCTATGCACAAGGGACTGAACGACAAATAACTAGTCTAGTATACGTATATATTTACTAAGGAGACAGTGACCCGTAAGTCCCTATCAATATTTTGAGAATAATTGCATCGTTGCGTATATCTGTATAAATAATTTAAAGAGTCCAAGAAATCAGTTAGTAATAACAATATGTATTAATGTTAATAAATACAGAAATATTTTAAATCGACGAATACGATATTGTAAGTCGCTTAGTATTTATACAAGCAATTCGAGTAGACACGGTATTCTATTTTAAACCTTATATTCTGGGTTTACGTGTTATAAGCGATCCCGTCATTCACCGGGGGCATAATTATTGTCAAATAACGAGATGAAAGCAATGGTGCCTATTTTAGGCAAATCGAGACATACGGTAGGTTTCTTTGAAAAACAAAAATTACAACGCTTTAGATGGAATGATCCAGATACGAAACTTTGTTTAAAACATATTGAGGTGTGAACAGTTAGACTTTAGAGTGAAAGAAGAAGAAGAAAAAAGAAAAGAAGTGAAAGTTTTTTTTAATGTCAAGATTGGCTTACAGGCTTTTTAAGCGTTGTCGAATGGTACGAAGGTTGTTATCACAGAGGGTTATAACCCTCTATACTTTGTAGCTGTAAATCTCGCTCAACGTATAAATATTGAGTAGGTACAGGAGGATATGCTGCTAATTAAGGGCCACTTTAGGGCGGTTTTTTATGGCGGTTAAAATTCAATTGCAAGCTAGTAGTTATTGTGTATTAGTTATTGTTTCATTATAAATAAATATTTTATATATTTTACATATCATGTTTTTAGTTACAATTGAAGAACTGTTCTGGTAGGTACTTAGTAATAATTTTTAGCTTAGCTTTAGCTTTAATAATTTAATTAAAGCTGCCTATTTTAACTTTACTTTATAACAAAATATTAAGTATAAACAATAAGTATTTTCCATTACTTGAAACTCAAAGTCAGGGTTGAAACAAACCTACCAAAAATTATTAGTTTTTATTTATTTATTCATATTTACTTATAAGCAAACGATAATCTTAAAATTCGATAACAAATCCAAACGCTGAGTGCAACCAGCGGCCTTACCAATCTTAAGCGCTCTCTTCCAGGCATCGAGAGATAAAACATAGTCTTTTGCAGGCATTTATTTTTTTCCATGTTATGTCACGAAATAAATAGTATTCAATATGTTTTCTATTCAATCCGCCCGTATGTAGTCATTCTAATTATTATAAATCTGTCGACGAGGCTGGGGCCTGACATTGTGTAGTTATGTTTGTGTGAAATGAGTAAATTCACACGAACAAGTGTAAGGTATCTTAATTATAATGTTTTCGTATTTTTATTGACAACGTTCTTGAAATAATTTGTTTATATCTGAAACGTATTTAAATAGAATATTTATTTTTGCTACTAATATTCTTGGACTTTTTGACGTTACTTGATGATGAATTAAATTGGAGTTCGGTTTTACAGTTTTGATTTGAGCATGCTCACATCCCTGAGGTTGTTGGAATCCCGGCTATGGCCTAATGGATTTTCAATGTGGGCAATTAAAACTTGTTTGTGCCGAGGAACAATATTAGGAAATTGGAGTGTCATAGACCCAAAAAGAACATAAGAAAAAAAACACACTGTTGTTGCGGGTTCTACCACCTGGTTTAACTTACTACACGTAGGTAGGTATATCACGAACCTAGGGTCGAGATATAAAAAGACACTTGCAAACGGGTCATACACATTATATTATTGTTTTGGTCTTCTTGAATGGATATAAAGCAACGTCCATTATTCATTAGGTATATTATATATTTCATTTTTAATTCTTACTGTTCTTGGCTTAGAAACCTTAAGAATTACAAATATACATAAAGACTATAATATATAATCCTAAAGGTATTACGATAATAATGATTACAATAGCTATGATGGTTGATGATGTTTTATTTTTTTAACAGTTAGTAATAAAAACCAAATTGTAGATCTATTTATATTTAGGTATATGAAATCTCAACCTACGAACTTCAGTCATTTTTAAATCTTTCCATCATTTGCCCGCCGTCATCGTAATTTCATCAGGTCTAGCAAAAGACTGGTCTCTATCTAGTCCCTCGTGGCCCCGGCCACTTCACCAGTCGCTTTGTCCACTCGTGGTTTTGCTGCCCATGCCCATCGAGTAATGGTCCAAAACCGAAAAAAATATGATAACATAAAAATTATTCGTATGGTTTGAACTGGATTTTGTACGATAAATAAGTGGGTAATACTGACTAATTGTTTCTTTCTTCATGTCATATTGATAATTTCATGAAATAAGCGGGAAGAAACTGTCACTTATTTCTGGTGCTGATTTGGTAATACTCTGTAGCAAATCTGTGCATATACATATCAATTATCAAAGCAATAACATCTCTAACGGTGTATAATGTTACTATTCGATGTGATCACTAACGATGGAACGAAGCTGCTGTTGAGGTTGAACGCAAATTCATGAAACTGGATATTTCACAGTGATGACGGGGCTCTTTGATAAATTCTACGATGCCTTAAAGGGTATTATTGTACAGAGTAGACATTTTGATTAAACTATTATAATATGCAAAATCAGCTTAGTAGATATTCTTTTGAGCCATATTTTTATTAGAATCTTTTCAATTTTAGACCTTATAACGATGGCACTATAGTTTAAAATAAAAGCCTCTTTTTGCTGGCCTGGTTTTTAATTCCTGACAGCCCCATGCCCTATACCATTATATAGTATGATAAGCGAATCAGCAAAAATTTACACGGTACCTATAATATTGGAATCCCTTCAAACTTTGCTAAGTGTGGTGTTAGCATACATGTAGTCATGTGTGGATCTTTATTTAATTATTGTGTTTATTTGAACCATATCATTATTTAATTAATAATTAAATAACCATAAGTTACATTTAATATAAAATATATATTTACAAATTATTCACTCACCTGTGAATACAAAAGAAACAACATTTATAATCTAGGTTTTATAAAGTAAAATAATATAATGAAAAAAATTAAAATATCTTACACAAATACAGTATTTACAATTTTCTTAACGTATAAAGTAATAAAAAAAATAATAAAAAATAAATAAAATTAAAATTAAAACAAATTTAAAAAGTTTGGTCCCTGTGGCAGTGTACCTTTAACGCTGGCAGCATTTCCTCGCTGTATTGCAAGACTTATTCTTTGAGCCAGGAAAGTGCCAGCTCTGCGGTCACCGGTACTATCTACCAGGCGCCAACTTAAATATTTAATAAGCGCCTGTGCACTTGAACCCCACGGCCCAAGAGTCTCTACTCCAAAGGGAACAAAATTGAAGTTGGAGGAAAGACTCTTATATTTGTGCCGTTTGTTATTTTCTGCCTGAAAATTACTATGACCATAAGTAGAAGTAAAGTGTTTAAAATATTTTATATAGGTATTTTTCTAGCAAAAAAATATCAAATGATATTCGTAATAGATGAATGAATGTTTCATAATTAAGATGTAACGTATTATTTACAAATAACAAAATTTCCAGTGATTGATTTAAGCGTGTGCTATGAAATCTGAAACTCGACATTTTTTCAAATTGCTCATCATTATTTTTTAACAATGCGCAAATGTTTATGTTTTTTTATTGAATATCGTTGCACACTCCGGAACTCTTGGTTAAGCACAATCGATGTTTAACGGCGTGGAGGAATGTTATAAACTTTACTATTCAGTTGTATGTTTCCTGAACAGTATCACTCCAGACTCTCTGTACCAAAAAATGTTTTGATTCAAGACCCTAAGGTCGAAAATTAGTAGCGAATCTCTACACTTAAGTTGTTGTTTGGTTATGGGTACACAGACATTTCAAATTTATTTTAACCGGCGAGCATTTGTTATCTCGTTCTATTATGCTGCGACGGAGAGCAAAGAAAGAGACAGACCGGGCTCGCCAGTTCCTACTTCGAATCACATGTGATGAGATGACGGACACGATTGGTGTAACGGGGAAGGAGGCGTGACAACGTCGCAGCATCGTATCGCCTCCTCAGATGTCGAACAAACTAGCAGTGCCGCGTTCAAATTTCGAACAGTTGAATGCGTATTGTAACCGTTTGTCGGGGCGATTTTACGGTGCCACGCGACGTTGCCAGTTCGCACTTCAAATTAGAAGGTAACTAATTGAATTACGATAATATTTTAATTTCCATATAAGCATAATGTATTCATAGTGGACAGTTACCTGTGTTAGACGCGGACTTTGCTGTTCTTATGACTTGAAAATGTATTGTTGTAGTAAGATATTTATTATAATAATAATAGATTAAATAACTTTTTATTAAAAATTTAATTGGTGTAAGTTACTTCCGATCCTATAAAATGCCTTTATATTTTTATTAAAATACCCAAAAGTTGTAAAATGTACTTAAGCAGTTTAAGTTATCAAATACAGTGTCTTGTTTATTGTTAATAATTCTTTTGTTTATTTCGACTTTTATTACTTGTAACCATTGTTAAACTACAACCTCTTTACATAAAAACTGATAACGTAATATGTAGTTAATACTACATGTATAATTTAAACATAGTGATTTAATCTAAAAAGGCTGTTATATTGGTAGGTTCTAAGTTTAAAGCTCCCAAAACAAATTCGATTTGACTTACAGGTCATATTTTGCGCTATCTGGACTCTAATCGCACCGTGAGACCTAAGCTAGATAGAAGAGAACTAAAGTAATACCATCGTGAAATGAGCTCAGTTTTTAATTAAATGGAATAATAAAATAAAAAGTTTTAAACATGCTACATTTACTTACTAGAATTGTGCGGTAAAGTGTATTTATCATCGTTTGTTATCACATCATTTCTGATCGATTTTCAGCCCAGCTCCAGAAAACGATACAATCGTTATAAGGCCGGCAACGAGCTTTCTCGCACTGTGCGTGACCACGATATTACTAAGCATTAGGTGAGCCTCATGTCCGTTAGCCCCCTCTTCTATACTTCGGAGGCATTGCACATTTCCACATTGTGATAATTATCAGTTTGTATATCTAAATCGTCTTTGACTTTAAAACGTCAACGGAAATGGGAATATTGAAATACATTAATTAAACACAAAACGGGAATTACTGGATGTACTTAATATAGAGCATTCGAGTATTGCATTTACTGAATACCTTGGGGTAATTGGTGAACATTCAAAGCTGTATAATTACAATGTAAGCTTGTATCCTGAACTGTAATTGCATCGCTATTTGTAATACAAACACTTAATGGATTTGTTAATGAATGAGTGTATAAGAAATAAGTTTGTAACATTGTTATGTCTGAATTATGACAATTTTTTTGCTTTAATTCACCGATTCATATTTTGTTACTTAATGTTTTTTTATAAGCTATTTAGACAAATTGTTTTCTTTTGAAACATGTCGCCTCTGAATTGTTTTGTTGTGGATCGCGTACAGTGTATAGGATATAGAAGTTATACATAATATAATATTTCTATATTATATGTATAACTACAATAAACTATAAGCCCCGGTTTATAGCGAAACTACCACTTATAGAAGCGGTCAGAAGTCTCCCACTGTCCGCCCTTTGAGAATTTGTACGCTTCGTAAAGAATACTAAGTCGAATGACTTTGCTAAATCTTATGTTTATTAGAAAAAGGTATTTAATTAAAGTTCAGGTAATATTGAAGTCTAAAGTACATAACTATAAAAATAAAATATAATTGTGTTCATTCCTTATAAGTTCATGCAATACAATTTTTGTAAGTATTTGAGGACTCTTGAAAGGTAAAGAAACCGTGTCAGGGTTCCCATCTCATTCGTATCGAAAATCCTATAAATTTTACTTATATAATATATTACCAAAATACAAGTTATAAAATGCTATATTTTACCAAAATACAAGTTATACAATTATTTCTATTACAACTTTTAATGCCTTGTGCCTTTAAGAGACTAAAGATATATTTTCCTAAACAAGTTTATATATTTAGTTAATTGTTAAACGTGCGACTTGTGATTCATGATTTTTTCTATGGACGCAATTAAAAACTATAGTATAATTCTCGTACGTCAAAAAGTTATTACGGATTTAACTTACGTAGGTAAGTCATACTTACCTACCTACCACTGATTACAAATCTTACCCCAAAATCAATAAGCCTTCTTAGCTAAATAATTATCAAATTCTGAAGCAAAGCCATCAACGGTTGTAGCACCACTGTATTACTATTACTTATATAATCCGTCGAATGTTTAAAAAAATAAAAACAATAGGTATATAAATAATTGGCAACGCCACCAAAAGGCTAGAATGCCCTTTGGATAATTAAATACAGTTTAAGTGGGCTTAAAATTACAGCTCTTAAATAGAAATAAATAATAAAATCCACTTTAAAAGTACAATACAATTTCCAGTAAATACGCTTTTATTAAACATTAAATAATAGCTTTTCAATTGCTTGGCATTGTACGGAAATTCTCGCTAAAGCGTCTTTTATTCTTAGAAATGATGCTTTTAATGGAATCAAATGAAGCTTATTCTCAGTTCACAGTTCAGAAATTAAATTTTTTACACTTCAAAGTTTTAGTTTTTTCTAGTAAAAGTGAAACCTTAAACGCATTCGGTACGCGAAAAATAATAGAATGCCTCCATTTAGTGTCAAGTACGCGCTCATAGTTCTTCATACAAAAATGTTATAGAAAAGTAGAAAACGTCATACAAAAATGTATTTATTGCTATTCGATTTTACCGTTACCGTATAACTGTCTAAATATTTTTCAAGTACAAGTAGTAAATATGTTGAACAAAGGCTATATTTCCGTACCTCGATACATAAATGTTGCCTTGGTAACCCTAGATATACCCCTTGTATATCGATTGTATAGCTCTCCGTAGCTGGGCCTTTAACAAATATGTAGCTCCCATTACGCAGTCAGAAAAGGGTGGAAATGAAACTGCCGATTCCGCCCAAAGGGTGAGGGATTATAACCCCTATTTGTTCCTATATCTCCTGTCGGAAATTGTCGTTTTCATTCTGTAAAGCTATCCATTTCAATGAGATGTTTAGGAATTTTTATTACGATGACCCGGTGAACTAAAGCTGCAATTATGATAGAAAAACAAATAGTTTAGCATTTCATTTTATATTAAACGTATTCTATATGTGTACATTTGCACACACAATTGCAATTGACTTTAATAACTACGACATAAATCTTGAAAATATATAATAATATTTATATTCACGGAAGACGGATTTATACGAGTATGTTACAATAACAACATCAAAAATAAAGTCGCACGGAATTCTATTAGCTAATGTTAATAGAAGCTCAAATGTTAGCCTAATATTTAGGAATTAAAGTACTTTACTTTTTTTCAATTAAAGGAATTATCGCAATAAAAGCTACTGAAATTTTCAAAATACTTGCTATCGGAACTCGAAGACGAAGTTACAGAGAATTACTACTTACCACAAGTAGTAATTCTCGGAGATCTCTGGTTCAAGATGAGACAGATTACGGAAACAAGAGCCATATAATTCACGCATACTAAAATTTGTGTTTTTTTTTTAAACCAAGGTGTGTTATTTTATTGTTGATGTGCAAAATCAGGATGAAAGTCCAATTGTAGCACAGCTGTTTGTTGTTGGTATTGTTGAAATGGCCCGAAGAATTTTGAACAAAATCAAGTAAGTTTTGTGCTGTCGTCATTTGACCATTAAAGTCAGAGTCCGAGTTCTACTTTGTTACATATGGCCAATTGTTCTGGCTGTGAAGCTTGAACAATTGTAGAAAATACCTGCCGGTGCTTAGAAGCATTTGAGATGTGGTGCTGTCGTCGCATGCTTCGTATAAGCTGGATCCCGAAGGTCTTTATTTTACAATCCTATACAGATTTAGAGTTTCTTCTCTTTCTGGGAGGTTCTTTGATGATTGTTCTAGAGTCGCTGTAGGCTTTTAGGAGTGCGATAGCCTGTTCCCGAACCGTATTTGCGGGAGTCTCCAAGGAGGGTGGACGATGTAAATAATACCCATAAGGACCCATCTCGCGCCGCTGCCAGGGACTTGTGGTTATCCATATCATCAGTGGTGGCGACGAAGGTCTAGGCCTCGTGTGGTAGAATAGCGCTAGTGGAGTCCCCCGCACAACCAGATAATCCATTGTTGCATCACCTTGCGTCCTTCCAGCTCAACGAGAAGGTTCTTAAACGAGTTGGAAAGTCGAAAATCTTATGCAGAATTAATGTTGTTTAACAACGGAAAGTTGCGTACCTGGGCCACGTGTTGTCCTATAACCGCTACCACCTTTAATTGATTGTAATGGGTAAAATCCAGGGTAAACCACGTGTTGGTAGAAGGAAGAAATCATGGCTTTGCAATGTTAGGGAGTGGGCGAGTAATGCGACAGCTGCATCTGGCATAGGACAAGACGCTTCCAGAGACTGACGACCAACCTCCAGTAATGGAGAGGCACTAAAAGAAGAAGTTGGTAAATGCAACACTTTAATATAGTAGAAGTTAAATTATTTACAGGTGCGATGAGTCGGGCGAAAGCCTCAAGCCAGGTTTGCCAAATTCCTTGTATCCCCTGCGTACGTACCTTCTTGATAATGATTGACTGAAGTTGACAGTTTATGCTGTTAGTTTAAGTTGTCAAAGGCTAATATCATATGTTCTCATTATTACAAAGATTCATTAGAAAAAGATCCCGTTTTTAAACAATTTACTTAGGATTTACTTTTCTTAATTTATTTTCCTGAGCTTTCACGGTTATGTTAAAATGATCTATATTGTAAAAACCTACTGTATTCAACGCGCGCACGTACAACGATCTTGACCAACTCCGCATACGGATTTAGCTCTACCATACCATATGTCGACTTATTATGAGAATCATCTCATATGGCCGAGGCCGAAGCTTGCCGCAGAGGCGATGAGAACTTTGAGAAATTAATCGTCGTTGGTAACACAGAAGGCAAGAGATCATGTGGCCGCGCAGCAATTAGATGCAGTTACGTCCTTGAAGCTGTACCATATAATAAGACGCTGAACAGAAACCGGTGGAGACAGATGGTCCGCACCAGACATTTCTTTGCTGACCATGAGCTACCGACTTAAGAGAGAGTTTCAAGTTCCACTCAAGAACTTTTGCGTTTTGATATGTGGGTATGTCACTCTATATAAGTTTTTACTCTATACGCTCCCGAAAAATTAACATTTATGAAAATTGTTGGATAAGAAGAAAATTTACATTTCTTATCTAAAATAATATTTTCAGAACTTTTAACTAGTGTCTATTATCAGTATGATTATATGATTGGATGTTGGCGACATATATATGTGAGCGCGATGGCGACTAGCACACATCATTAGTTTTTTTAGTTTTTAACTTTATACCATACTTAACATCAAATATCCGAATACAAAAATCTCTTGATACACAGTTACCGAGTTTGAACGCGCTTGAAAATTTCACTTGGCTAACACTGATCTTTCAACTAAATATAGTTTATTGGATAATTTTTAACCGATTTAGAAATAACGCTAGAATGCTGTTCTGTATCAATTTGACGTGTAATTGTTTGTATGTTCAAGCATAGTAGTGAAGCTATCGTCATACAAAAACCATACATTAAACTTTAATATAACATTAAAACTCGGTCTGACTTCCAAAAAAAAACCAATATAATCTTCATCAGTTTAAATAAATAAGTTATCGTGTTGCGCAGTTTTGGATAACGGTTACAACCACTCTCACCCTGAGGTCGTGGGTTCGAACCCCGACTCTGCTTGGACTTTATATGTGGTCATTAAATACTTGCTCTTACGGTGATAAAAATTATCGTGACTAAACCGGGATGCCATCTCAAAAAAGCGAAGGCGTGTGTCAGGCGCAGATGGCTGATCACCTACTTGCCTGTAAAAAAAACCACGAAACTAATACACTAAAGTTAACAGGTTGTAGTGCCAATGGTTATTAATTACCTATCGTTTAATACGGTGATTCTATTAAAGAAAGTTAAGAATTGTTATTGAATACTTTTTATTGGATTTTCAGTTCTATTTCTTAAAGGAATTTATATTTTAAGAATATCTCTGTCTGGCACTTGTCGCCGTATCGTTGATATCGTTTTAGGAAATGTAATTAAACCTTACCATATAAATAAAGGGTAACAAAAGAACAGTAAACATTACGACTTTATAGCACTTAATTTAAATGCCAAACTTTAAAAGTCTGATATCGAGACCGCACTACAATCATAAAACTATTAATGACCGTTGGTTATTAAACGCAATAACTGATAAAAATTTAGGAGTTTTGTTTAAGATTAGATAAAACTGGTTTTATGTACCAATTCCTGTAGTGTTGTTTCCTCTATAAAATTGCAGTTTTTTAATGTTAAAATAAAGTTGAGTACAAACTTTTAAAAGTTTCATGTTTACAAAGACAGGTACCTATAACAGTTTATAATATTCACCAATATTACTATGTAATATTTCACTAAGTCTTAAAATAGACAATTAGGGTAGATACCCTTATGTATTTATGCACCGTAATTTTATTTAAAATCTATATATATAAAAATGAAACCCGTTTTCCGTTGTCACGACATAACATGAAAACGGCTTGACCGATTTGTCTGATTTTTTTAAATAATATTCCTTGAAGTACGAGCATGGTTCTTATGGAGAGAAAAATTAAAAAAAATTGAGTGAAAAAGTCTAAAAACAACACTTTTCTATATTCCCATACAAAATATTCGTGATAATACTTAAAAGTCAATTTGAACTTTAATACCATAACATAAAGTTCATATGTTAGTGGAGGGGTTCCGGGAAGGTATTATTTTTTTTTGACATAATGTATTTGTTGTCTTATCAACCCGAATAGCAGAATAAGTATTTAAAAAAAAAGAATAGACTGTTAGGCGGTACGATGTTCGCCAGGCCAGCTAGTATTTAATAAATACCAATAATAATAAATTTAATAGCATCAGTTACCGATAAGTATATAATCTGGTCCCAAGGCAAGTGGGTAAAATGTCTTTTTTATATGGCATTTGACCTAACGGTACAGTTATAAAAGAAAGCACTAACATAAGTCCCGGCTTTTTAGTCTTTTCGCGAACTACAATTTACGCTTGCACCATGAGGTATAGGCACGCAAGCTTTTGTTAAAAGCAAGTACCGAGAACTTAGAACCACACAGTACTACGAAGTTGGAAGTGGTACAATCTGAGTTTCTTCGCATATTCTACTACACATAATAGCGTCCAAATTTGTAATACATAATTCAAAGGTTGTTTTTTTTTATTACCTATTACATTACATTATTACGTAAGTATATAATTGATATAATATTTTTTTATTTTCAAAAATGGTTAAAGGAGTTACTCTACTATTAAAACATTTTTATGCAATAAACATATACAAAATTGTTCGTTTATATACTTGTATAGAATTAAGTCACACCTAAAATCGAAGACAATCGATTTTAGAAGGAGGAAAGTCAAAAACTTAGTCCGTCCTGTTAAGAAACGTTATTTACACAACTTTCCATTAAAAATAGATATGTACTTTTATCCCGTGTTATAAAATATGATGTATCGTTAAAATACTATTGAAATAATTTGTAAAATTCATGCTTTACTACTAATAATATACAGCACTCAATGAGTAAAAAAATAATTCCAAAGTTCTTATACTCGTAAAATCACCGTTACCACAACACGTTATAAAACTATTGTAGATTATAAAACTCAATTAAAGTACATTATAAAATGTATACCTGAGTGAAAGACGTTAAATAAATGAAACTTCTTCGAAAATTTAATAAAGTGTGAAACTAAACAGTAAAAATTCGACGTCTACGCATAAATTTTTCGTTTATAACCGAAGTATTCTCTGTAATTATAGATGTCAGATCGTTACGCATTGTAATCGGCAGAGTATGCATTACAATTAATTATAATCTTCACTATGTAATGTATATGGAAAACTGCCCGTTTTAATTAGATGTAATCAAAGTTAGACGATTTTTGTAAGTATAATAAGTATGAATTTCAAAACTTTCAGTAGCTCGATACATTTTAATTGGAGTCCATGACGGTTGAATGTAAGTGGCCGTGATAAGAAAATCATAAAATTTAATTTATATATCATTAATGTGAGAGAATAAGAAAGTTGGGGTTATGTTCAAATGACACGCATTTTAGTTTCAATAGATTCATATAGAGGGAAAACAGATATACTAAACCCCCAAATTGAATCGTACCTACGTAGCAAAACCCATACATTGTTTCTTTGAGCACCAAACCAGGGCCCTCTAGAATCGTATCAAACTAGCGTTTGGTTTACAATAACACAGAGGTATTAACGTTTTTCTTCATACGTCATGCAAAATAAGCTAAATCTAAAAAAGAAATAATAAAAATAACATGTTCTCTAACTGATACTTTCACCCAATATTGATGTGTAATCTAAACACGTTTTCATATGTACTTATGTGTAATATATATATGAACCTGCATCAAAATAATACTTAGACAATATATGAATTCCTATAATACCTATAAAGCTTTTGATATTCGCTTTTTAACAAAAAAACAAAGCATGCACCATTGTCTCGTCGTATAAAAGGACAGGAAGATATAAACTCGCATAGACTTCTTTGGAAATCCCATTGTATACAGAACTGATTTGCTAGTATACAAGGAATAATAAATGATATGCTTACATTTTATCCTTTACATTATAAACGTAATCCTTTAGGACTTCGAAGGATATGGTAAAGAGTTGAATATTTTTAACAGGTTTTCGCGAAGCAAAAACTAGAAGCTATGTCTCTACCAAAGGTTAAAGATGAGATGCAAGATGAAATGAGTCTTGTTATTTGAGACAAAGAGTCGTGTCCAGGAGGCAGGACGTCCGAAACAATGCTAAAGGAGCGGGAGAGCTCGGAGGGGTCACCCGGTGTGCCTGATGAGTGCGCGGGATGCGGGGGCAGGATACAAGACAGGTGGGTTCAATTAAAGATCTTCATGTTGAATGTCCATTATTATTTACAATCAACAATATGTATACCTATGCATAGAACAAGAACATGATTATATTCCGGATCACCATTTTATTTTTCTTTATTTATATAGCACTAGCAAACTCGGCGAACTCCGTTTCGCCACCAGATGGCTTCGTTTTATGTAACACTTCGTTTGGTGATCCCGCTTTTCTGTTGAAATTTTTCCTGAATTTTCTTTGGAAATCGGTTCGTGCGTTCTGGAGTTATAGCGTCAGGAAGGAAAACCCGACTTATTTTTATATAGTATATTTTGGGGTTTGTTTGACAATTTGGTTATACCAACTTTTCGAAGTAATAAAATAGTTCGAGTCGTGGTTCGCGAATTAAAATCACAACACAACTTTTTAGGTTCTACCTGCTCGCTGTTGATCGACAGTGGCACGGCAACTGTCTGCGATGCTGTGAGTGCCGTCTACCACTGGACTCCGAGCTGACCTGCTTCTCAAGAGATGGAAATATTTACTGCAAGGAGGACTACTATAGGTAATTTTTATAATCTGAATTATAGTATTTTTGGACAAATTTGAAAATTACCTAACTAAGCTGATCATAACACTACAATAATGCTTTTAACGTTTAAATGCATTTATAAACTTTGTTGGTTAGAACGACAGCATATATAAATAAATAAAAGTCGTCATTTTTTATATACGATGGTCAGGATGAAGGAATTTATTTTCTGATAATCATATTACATATGTTATTGGGACACCAACAATAACTACAATTAATATATATATTTTTATGTAATAACTGAAAATGTGTAATTAATAATTTGGTAAAGTCAAACATTTTTAAAGCTTAATTTTTTAGTCTTCAAGTTTGTCCATAAGAATAAGCACCTATTGGAAGTAATATTATTATAATTTCTAGATATTTTATGATAGGTCCTTACTCCGGCTGTATGCAATATTTGTGAAACATCCGGACCCACTTCTTCAAAAATTTAATAAAAATATTCAACTATAGTACTATTTTGTCTCTTTCTGTCAAATTATTGTTTACATAACGTTTGTGTTTGTTTGTTTTGTGTGGTGAAAAGAGACAGTTACAAAGCAACAATTAGTTGTATTTATTTCACTACAGTGTTCATATAATATTGAGAAAGAGGCTGGGCAATTTCATAATACTACGTTAAACGGTAGTTAAAACTGCTGCGATGATTAATTTTATTGGTCAGTGATTGAGACGGGAGTTAAGATAATAATAGCCGCATTATAGGACATATTTTAAAGTATACTATAATCAAAGTGAAACAATTTCTTGCACATATTTTCTGTATAGAATCTAGCTATGGAAGATAGAAATGGAGCTTTTGATACAAATTGTAAATTAAATTATAACAAATAATTAACTCCTTTTTTAAACTCTAACACAATAAGAGGTGTTATAACTTTTACGTGTCTGTTGGCGTCGTAGCTCCTTAACAAATGGACGGTGGGCAGTTTGATTGAGGTGGTTCTTCATTACAATTTATTAAGGCATTTCAAGGTCATCAGCTGTTTTTTAGCTGTAGTAGCAATGTTAGGTACTTAAATTTTAATTTTATGATAATCTGTCTTTTCTATACAGCGTAAAAACAATTAAACGCGATAATGACGACTAAATTAATAAGACTAATTATTATTTTTATATCTTTAATTTAAGTTCGTAAATTTTTGAGGGCTTGACTCAAACAAAATCCTGATTTGGAATAATTTCAAATGTATAAGTGAGTCATCGACATATTATTTTTAATTTAAACATAATTTGTGATATTTCCAATAATTTGCTAATGCGAAAGTGATAGCGCATAGCGACTAGATTTAGTTTATTTTATTTTGCTAGCGATATTAGGGTAATTTTACCTTTCTTTGTAATTTCAATGTTGATTTTAAACAATCGTTTTATTAGGTTTTGAAGACACCAAGAAAAATTTTATCTACACTTATATTGTGTCAAAAAATAGTTCTGGCCCATCTTAGCAGGCATAGATATCGTGCCTTCATGTATAACCAGTCTGCGGGATACAGGAATATATTTACTGACTATTCCGACATACTCGTACATAAAATCGATATGATCCAGAGATTAAATATGGAAGAAGAGTACACAAAAAATGAACGTTGGCTACTGCTGAAACGTCAAGATCCAGGAAAACTAATGATGACAGTTAATGATAACGAATAATTAACATAACTCGAAGACATACTGACAGTTGTCACGTGTCGAACGCCGTAATTATAGTTGCGAGTGGTTGAAGCATGTTTGTACTGTCACTCAAACTCCAACCACACTTGCGAGTTTCACACACCTGTCGAATTTAATACATTATACATCTGTTCTATATCCATAGAAGATATCGGAAAATTAATGGTATTTTAGAAAAACACTTTTTTACCGGATTTGTAGTAATGTTTTATTATAAATTTACAATTATTTTACATAATTTTTAATTTAACCGACGTTTCGCGTGCTTTACAGCGTGCGTGGTCACGGTGACTGAAGACAAAAGGTGTTGAATGCCAAAAAATATCACAGCTGTAGAAAAAGTTGTATTATCTGTACCTACCTATCACCGGAGTTGGTATCGACTAAAAGATGGAGGTTTTTGGCAGAAATGGCTCACGGTGTCCTCTATATTTATAATAAAACATTACTTCAAATCCGGTAAAAAAGTGTTTTACTGTTTTTTTTTGTATCTAAAAGTTATGTCAATAAAAGACAATGGTAATGGTATTTTTTTATGGGAATGGCAAATTTTTATAAATTGAGAAGTTGTTAAATATTTGGAATCAGATGGCATTCGAAAATTACGTCAATTGTTTTTTTAAAGTATTTGTAATACATACTTTGTTTAATACATATCCGTGAACCAAGGATTTATTTATTATTTATTTGCCGGATATCCAGCACTAATTTAGGTTCTATACCGTGTTACCAATTTAATATGACATAGGTAATGTTACGTAGAGCTAATAATGTCTGACAGCATAAACGCTAAGTTAAATACTAGCATTTTCGGTCTTGTTCTATTACACCATATGCTCTGTTCGAGGGTTAGAAGTTGTTTACCACATTATGTCAGGTTAAACCCCTAGCTTTTAGTGATTCCACATGGTTTCAATGATGCTTGATGACCCCAACATAAACATTAATTACAAACAAAGACATATAATTAAAATTTATTTTAAAGTTTTTTTTCATTGAGTTTCCATAGGTGATTTTAAAATTACTTTTGGGAGATAGAATTTATAACCAGAATAAGAGTAATTATTTCACCTTTAAAAATTGGGTTCAGGGAATTAAGTTCTTGTGATTTTTTGTTATCCTGAGTTATCTGGTTTCAGTTATCGCAGATCAGGGCTAGTTCTTCAACATGAACGTATAGTTCTTAAAAATAATATTACGTCGTGATTCGTATTCAATTATGAGTGTTGATGTGTTGCAGTTTATAAAGCAAATCCCATTTTTATCACAACAGATTTCTTTTGTTCTAGATTATTCTGCGTGAAGCGATGTGCTCGCTGTGGAAATGGGATAACAGCTAACGAGTTAGTAATGCGAGCGAGAGATATGGTATATCATCTAACTTGCTTCACCTGCGTGGCATGTGGTAGCCTGCTCTCTAAAGGAGATGTATTTGGTATGCGCGATGGTCTAGTCTACTGCAGGCCACATTACGACAGCGCTTGCCTGGATGAGTATTGCGATGAAGATATGAACATGTACAGGTAAGTTTAATAGAAATGAATTGACAATTTTTGTTAGTATATACAAAATTGTTAGAACCCTACAGTAGTAGTAGCATTGTAGTTGTCAGTATGGGGTTAAACTGATTTTAAGAGCAGACATGAATTGCGCATAAAGAAAGTTTCGATGCCGGGGTTTGAACTTAAGGGTTGATAATCGCACAGTTAAATTAAATAAATAGCAAATAAGTATTAGTATCATTAAAAACATCACCATTATCACTTTATAAATAAATATATTAATATCCTTGACGCAGGTGTCAGGATATGCACAGTGAAGGTGATTCTCCATCGCAATATTACTCTGGTGGGCCAAGTCAGAAAGGTCGTCCTCGAAAACGGAAAAGCGCTCAAGGAACTCCTGACGATTTGCAAGTTCAAAGTATGCGTATGACGAACACCGCGTTGGGTAAGATCTAATAAAATATTGCATTGCGAATATTCTTATGCGAATTTCAAAGTATTTTTTAGTGTAATTAAAAAAAGATTTCATTTAATTATTATTCTGTTCGAAAGAAGCTTACACAAAGCCTATTAGCTTCGTTCACTTCGCCTTTATAATGCCTTTGTCTCTTTGAAATATTCTCTTAGATGGACGGTATAAAGGAAACACCATACTATACATAAGTTTATGAATATATAAAAAATAAGTTTTTGACAGTCGTTTAAATTTATCAGAGACTCAGAGAGAAGGGAAAACACGATGGTTTCCCCTCGTCGGCGTCCCAGATGTCAATTCATCCCAGTCCGACCGTAATCACGACTAATGAATAGACGGCGCGCTGTCAAAACTGCTTTCCTCTCTTTCCAACGCGCTTTTTCCTCTATGGATAGAATGAGAAAAATATTCTTGAAAAGGTTCAGTCTGTCGCTAGGGTCGTCTGGATTATTCTTTGTAGCGTCGAAATGCGACGTTCTCGTTGAGGTGAATTCAGGTTGTGTGACTTCTCGACCCCGATTAATCATTGCGAGTCTGAATTGGCTACGGGACGATACATCGTTATAGCTTCCACTTTGCGCTCAGCCACATCGCAGTCTAGACGCAATCGTAGTATCCATCACAAGCAATTAACGTTTTCAGTATCGCTTACGTTTACTACCGGCTAAGCTTACAAAATCCTATATTCTCTTGAGCGTTTTAAATACTTATTAAAATACTTGATGGGTTTATGATTAGACATAGGTACTAGCTGACCCGACAAAAGTTGTTTTGCCATGTATATTATTTCCAAGTATCATTGGTTTGTTTCAATAAAAATAACTATCTGCTATAGTAAATAATAGGGGATGATCGTAGAGGGGTGAAAATTAAGGGTTGTATGTATTTTTGTATGTTGATAATAAAAATTCAAATAAGAACAAAAAAATTTGTCTAAATATTTAAAAAAATACATTTTTTGGGGTGTACACTATCACTTAGGGGTTTAAAAGATAGATGGTAGCCGATTCTCAGACTTACTGAATATGCATAAAAAAATTAATAAGAATCGGTTGAGCCGTTTCGACTATCGGAGGAGTATGGGAACGAACATTGTGACACGAAATTTTTATACTTATATTAGATAATACAACAGTTTTAAAATATTTCTGTTTTTAACCGAAAACATACAAAAACTACACTTTTTAGCGATGCAATCACATGATGTGTTGACAAAACATTGAGTAGCGCGCGTGACTTCCATAATGCAGGCAAAAGCCTCTTGAAATTTTCCGTGCCTTATCGATTATCGTGTGATCTTGCTCATTTTGCACCTTTTCTCCGTGTCCTATATGCAAATTTTAATCTTGAATTATTGTTAATAAACTATATCAACTATTCATTGATCAATTAAGTCGTAGTACTTGCTTAAACAGTGCCATTACAAAGTTCGATATTTTGATAATTTTTAGCCATCTTCAGCTTATGATAATTGTTTTATTGTTATTATCATAATATATATATTAACATTTATTTGTTCCAATTTAACACTAATTTAATAAATCCCACGGTATTTTATTTTATTTTTGTTCCCTCAGCACTTGACGCCTACTTACGTACGTCTAAACACCAGTTAAATGATAATTTTTTTTTATTCACTTTCACTTTTGTTTCTCTAGGAATCAGACCATCTCAAAACATAGCATATAGGTATCAGCCTAGCTAAACGATTAAATAATATAATCTACTTTCTATACGAAGGTACAAAATATACAAGCGATAATGATAACTACTAATTGATAATATGTTACATTAATGTTTGGCTTATCACTGATTTAGCTAATTTAATTTTATAATAAAATTGGATTATAAATAAGCCTCATAAACCAGAATTAAAAATTATAGCCTAAACAGACCTCCCACTTACGAAATTAATTAATTAGGCCACCGAAACAAGAGCAGATGCACCTTGCTTGATATCAGGCAAAACCGACAAACGTTAGAACGAAATTTATTTTAATTAACAAAATTTAATAAAAAGCGGTAATAGAGTAAACGTTGCGTGGAGCTGGGAATGACATTCCTTGTTTATCGGGTATTTGATCTGACCAATGGCTAAGTTTTGAAATACTTGTTATACGCTGTATGAAGAATAGAATTTTAAATATATTTATTTGCGCGTATGTATGTTGAAGGTTATCTGTACTGGGTGTACATAAATTTTAATCAAAACTATTTGTATACACGAAATATTTAATAACGCAAATTGTAATTTACATTAATATAAATGAAGATTTTTTAAAATGTTTTATTTACGATGTATATTGTAGACCTACCTACAATATACGAGTTTTAGACATGATTTAATAGCATTGCATTGTACAGTAAATTAATTGTAGTTTAGAACGCTATACTAATTCTAAACTATATTGAAAAATGACATTTGAAAGAACTATGACCACGGGACTTTATACAATAATAGAACTTCATAGAAATGGAGTTTGCTTTTATTATTGATTTTTTATTTATTGCACGCCTCGCAGTGCTCTACTCTCGACATGTCATAAAACCCAGCCTTTCGAAACTTGAATGACTTTTTTCTTACTAATATAACACTTACAGGATAATATGAGTGCACTAAAATCGAGTTAAATAATCTATCAAGCACATATGGTATTTTTTATGAACAATTATTTTGTTTAACATAGTAAATAATAACATTAAAATCAATCATTCTTGGACGTCAGTCAGTCTGTGTTTATGGATCCATGTATGTGGCACAGAAATTGGTCGAAAAATTTATCGTACCAGAATACTTTTTTTCTTATTATATAAAGTTATACCCTGGGCTGATTCCTAGTTAATATTAGCGTTCTAAGTACTGTCGTTTAATTATAATTTGTAAAAACTAAAATATGACTGTTCCTCACCTAAGGGTGAGATCTATAGTGCGCACTTAGACTTTGCTCAGACTTAACTACAACCATTCTTTACTTTTTTAAAGGATAATAAAGAAGGTATTGCATGAAATGAAACATCAATTTCTGTCTTAGCTTGAGCTTAGCTTAATCTCACCGTTAAAATGTCTATAAATATACTAAATCATAGTTTAACCTTAGTGTTTTTCGTAAGTAAAGTCTGAGCAAAGTCCAAGTGCGCACTATAGATCTCACCCTTAGAGTTATGGCGCAACTAAATATGTAGGTATGTTTAAATATTCTTCGTAGTGTGAGACTTAAAGTTAATAATTTATTTGTTATTTTGTTTTAAAAAACTTGAATTTTTGTTTTATAACTTTTTTTAAAAATGTGAATGACCGCTATGATGCGTGCACTTTTGGATTTTCCAAACTATTTAAGAAATTTGCGCTCTACAAATTTCTTACGATAAAGTACATAATTCAAACCTATGAATATGATTAGCAGGGAACAAAAAACTAATTTTCGTATTTAAACTATTAACTAATCGTTAAGATTGTGATATAGTGATTGGTTGATACAGAGTAAGTCTCTGTGCCTAGTTTGTACGCCGACCATATAAAAAAAGTCATTAGCTACTTGACAAGTATGACTAATAAACGAACCAAATATTGTGTTAGTTTCTTACTTTATCCTTAAGACTTAATAAGATTTACGTCTCAATAAATTAAAAATCCACTCTGTAAATAATTGTAAGTTGTTTACGAACAAATCTAAACTGTATTGCTCAATTGTCTCGGTAAACGCTTCCATGAAACAATTTGTATTTCATGATACTGGAAAGCTTTTGAATTAAATATCGCGGCGCCTGTCGTAATAAAACACGTACCTTTGCATTTAAAGCTTCTCTACTTTTTTATAACCAGTCATTAATATCGAAGTCTTTATGACCACGATGCTTTATTACTGATTTTTTTGTGTGTACAAAATACGACTTTTACGTAAAGTCGGTAACATGTTAATTCGGCCCATAAAATAAAACAACTTTAGGTTGTTTGAAATTCGAATCCAATTCGTCAATTTTATGGCGTGGGTACCGAATACTCATGATCGTGTTTTGTTTTGCTTTTAAAGTCTAAACGAGGTTTAGAATATGCAGGAATTAGAAATCATTGGTTTGAAATATTTCTACATTACATTTTTTTGTTGATTAATGATAAATAATGAACGGTAATTACCGATCATTGTCTGAAAGTTGGTTGACGTTTTTGACGTTTGTTAAGCGTTATACGAACATAATCAGTACTGTGTCTGTAGCGCGGAGGGAGTTATAGTTGAGGTTAAACTCTTTTCGCTTCGCTTTTACTAACTCATTTAAATACAGAATACGCTTACCCGTAAACAGTTTCAAAACGATACTATTTTAATAGTAAGAAACGTAATATTAGCACTTCGGTTTAGCATTGCCAAACCTAGCGTGTCTCCGCCGCAGCCACATCCTACACTTTTTCTTAACTTGGTGAGAGGAAATTTATAGATTGGCTACGATCGGTGATCCGGTTGTGGTGATATTGTGAGAGCAAATTAGACCAAATTTTTTATGACCATTTTAGACTTAAAGCAACAGACCAAATCGGGACATTCACCAATAGTTTATATATTGTAAAAAACATTTTTTTAGTTAACATTAACAACGTTTTGTTAAAATTATAAAACTAAAGACGAAATAACAGTCGATACTTATAAGCTGTCAAAACAAACGGTGTGAAATGATAAATGCGATGATAATTGGACGTGTTCTTGATATTTAAAGATATCAAAAAATAGTCGAAGCAAAAAGACCATTAATTAAATTTTCTCCCCAATGAAATTGAATTTTTGATAGCGGGTGGCCTGACACGCAGCTTTCTGTGTTCATCGATGTGGACAGGCCCTTTAAAACAATAACATGTAAACACTGGTTCACTGCAGACAGAAGTCGTTGAATATTTCTAAATATTCATGAAATGGAGAAGAAACACGTTACCCGCGTAGCCATTTAATTTTTATATTAGGTTAACAGACAAGGCAATACACTATATACTGATATGATGAATATACCTATAAAAAGTTTTGTCTTAGAGCTAGAGGCACAGTATCTCAGTAGCATCCTTTGAATTTTGATTCTAAAGAAGGTGTAGGTTTTTTTATTTTCTCAAGTGTCCAGGCATCTGCTAAGGTCTTTAACGTGGACTGTACTTGTTACATAGTACAGTTTAGTTCTTTTTAAATGTAAATTATTAGTTTAATTTTCTAAAAATATTTTTTTAAATGGTGCTAAGCTTCACTCTTAATGGAATAACAATAATAATACATACTAGGTACTCACTTATATTAAATGTCACAAAATTACTGTAAAATCAATAATTACCCCAATTTAATCTTTATTGATTGGCAGCCATTACACTCAGACAAAAAAAATGTCGAAAACTTGAAATTGCGTTATACCGCTTTTGAAAGTTATGTTAAACCCTCTATGTAAATACTCTATGGAGAGTAATGTGATATTTCGTCACATTATTAAGGAATATATTTGTTACAGATTTGCTACACCGCGGAGATTTGTCTTCGTCTATGGAATCACTGGCGTATGACTCCTCAGTCGCATCCCCTGGAAGTGCAACCAGCCACTCACAAAGAACCAAACGTATGCGCACGAGTTTCAAGCATCACCAATTGCGTACAATGAAATCGTACTTTGCTATAAATCAAAATCCTGATGCTAAAGACCTTAAGCAGTTGGCACAGAAGACAGGGCTATCTAAACGTGTACTTCAGGTAAGGGCCTAGTTTAAATCGGTAATAAAAATGCGTTATTAATGTGGTTGATTGGAACAGTTCAAGCGAGGTAGCATTTTTTATGATCTTTGATTTGTTTCCGTCCCCAATACCGACACTTGCGGCGTACTATAAGTCTCTTTTTTTATTTAATTACAATAATTAACTGTTTTAACATGATATAATGGATGGCAAGTGCTTACAAACATTTTGTAACAAATACTTCGGTGATTTAAAACAGTAACAGAAAGTTTATTGGCAGATTTTCTTATCCTTTGATTTGAGTGTTGGCAGTAAATGTAAATTTAGAAGCATAATTTTTTATCTGGCTTTCATAAGTGTACATTAAGTTACATACATGAATAAATGATATTTTAATTAAAAATAAATAATAAATGTCAATGTTTGTTTATCAAAATATTCTTTGTGTAAACAAATCTAAAAATGCACCCAAATTTGAAGGTAGACCAGGAAAATCGAGCCGGCGCTTTTTCTATAAGAACTGACCCTATGAATTCCCTTGACTAATATTTTTTGAGAATTCGTTGTTATTGTTGTATTGGACTAAATGATACATATTTGATTTAGGTGTGGTTTCAAAACGCTCGAGCTAAGTGGCGCAGGAATATGATGAGGCAGGAAACTAGTCATGGACAGATCGCTCCGAACGGTAACGGAGGACATAATAATGGTAATCTGGTCAGTGTACCGCCCCCTAATGTCCGTCCTATGATGATATCAGAATCTCTTCAATCCATGGAAGATCTGAGAGTTCACACACCACACCCGATGGCGTACAATGAGATGTACTGACCGTAGAATAGGTACTCGGTATGTCGCCAATATTACTAATTTACAAGTGTGAAAACCCAAATTGTGCCCACAAGCACTAATATCTCGTGCACTTTATATCTAGAGGTCTTGTTCGGAGTTGTATTATTATACTAGTTTGGAATGCCAAGATTAATCACTTGGTCACAGTTCTTTCTTAACTTAATTATATATTAAACAACAATATTTCTTAACTTATGGGCAAATGGATTTTTATGACACTATTATATTACACACACATTTAAATGTATAAGGGGTCAAAGGCTAAAGTACAGTACCCTCTTCTATATAAAACATGGATTAAAGCGGGCCATAAACGGACCTCATGTTGCAGTCAAGACCGACTGCAATATGCGGTTTGCTCAGGAACTGCTCGAGCGGTCCGTGTATTGCGAATATGAATTTAGTATGAAAACTGCAGATCGCCGTGCGGCGACTCCTTAGAGCAGACGGTATCGGCTGCTCATGCGGTCCGTCTATGGCCCGTTTGAGGTTCTATATTTCTAGATAGCGCACATATGCGCGCTATATCCTAGATATGATTTTATTCATAAGTAATTGTGTGACCACCTCACGCGAATCTTCTCTTGTTTATGATAAGTCGACGTCTATCAAACATAATATAGGAAATGTATGGGACTATAGGAATTTTTCAACATTATCCAATAACCATTATCAATTATTTCTAGTGAGTCATATCCCATTTTGTCTGTGTATACCTATTTTATATAGTATAGGCAAGTAGTTTGAAGCTATTGGCAAAACAAATCCTTATTTCGAGTTAATTATAGCAGGCTCTCTTGGGTACATATCTAATAGGTTATAGTGTCATCCTATTGATGTATGTCCTATTGATCTGTAATTTTTATTACCATTCGTTTTGAAATATTTTTTTAGTAAAATTACTATGTTGACTATGCATATTATTGACTTATATTATTTTGCATTACTTTGTATGATATATTTATTTAACTGTTAATGGATATAGTCTTTTATGTGTTATTTATTTATGTAAATAGTTTTATATGGTGACATACATACATACATGTAACAGTAGTATCTGCTACGAGCCGCTCATTCTATTGCATGTTACTTTGTCAAACTTATACGATTTTGCGTGTAATCTTGTAAGATTTTTATGTTTAATGCATATAACGCGGTTAATGTTTTCTACTGTATATTTTACAGAACTAATGGAAATTCTTTTCTACTTATAATACGTTCATATGACATTTAACACAAGTTTAATCATAGGTTAGATGTATAAATACTAAACGTTCCAATTTATTAAGTGTATTATATATCGAATTTAATATACCTTTTACTGTAAATACAGTCAGACTAGTCAGCCCTTAGTGAATAGTACCTACCCAACTGTAAACTATAGGTGTAGAACCTAGGTACTACTTCTTAATAATAATATCAATACCTATATAATAATATACATTATCCCATTAGAATCTGTCTAGTTTTAATAACACTATCTTTTATTTTATCGTATAAGTGTTAAGTATTAAACCTATTTTTTATATTATTTATATAAATATGTAGATGTTTTGTAAAGCAAGCCGGGGTGGTCAGAATGTAAATCGAAGATGATACCGTATGTTTAATTGTGATTGGCGAAAGGCACGTGACGTCATTATGACGCATTCGTCGTATATATCTATAGTTTTACATCCTTTCTGCCCTAGTCACAGATTACGGAGAGGTTAAATGATCAATTCTTTACGCTAAGGTAGAGTATTAACACCAATGGATTTTTCCTTCCATGTGCACGGCATGTCTTAGACCAAATAATCGGTGTGATTGAAGGTTCATCATCTAATAGCCTTTAGGAATGATTAATTAAAGAAACGTACCTCCCATCGGCTATTGCTTTATATAAGCATGGCCGCGGGTTGACTGAGGTGTTACTGGAGTAATTAAAAAAAGTGTTAATTAATTCACGTTATGTTAATTTATTGGCATTGTATAATTCGCCAATCTTCTTTCAGGGTGATTCTTATTTATTATGTGCATATATTTTAAGTTTAATGTGGTAAGATAATCTAAGACATATAATCATGTATTACGGAAACTTATTTATATACTGAAAACCTAATATATAAACTCTAATCATAACAGTTTGTTTTATTATTATTGTATGAATATATATCATCCTCTGTTCAAACATAATTTGATACCCAGAATATAGTTGAAGTGTTTCTTTCAAATCAGGACATGGCTTTGAAGTTGCATCGGTTTGGAAATACATCCACTGGCATCTCTGGCAGGTTTCACAAAGAGGTAGTGAACGGGAGATAGTGCCTTACAAAGCGCCGTGTTGTAGAACGCCAGGCGTCGAGTTACATTCTGCCTCGACGTCGACTGATGTATCGGATGTTCTTGTTTGTCAAATTTAATTAATTATTGTAACATATTTAAGGAACACTATGAAAACAGCTAAGGTTTAGGATTTTCTGAAAAGATCGAATATTATATAAATATTCATTATTTTATATTAGGATTTATTTTATAAAGCACAAATATTGTATTTTAGTCGCTAATAATGATCATCTAGAAATGAAATTTCGGTTATGTTAAAATACCTTCACAAATTTAATACAATAACCGAACAATTAAGTGCGATACACGATCACATGTATTAATTAAAAAGTTCAGAGATCAACACATTTTATTCAATGTGATTTTCGTTAACAAATAAATTAAATTACATATTCCTATGATGACCCTTGCAGCAGGCTATGTCTTTAACCCCATCTCACTACTGCACGGATCGATAATTATTTTCACACTAGCTGGCCTGGCGAACGTCGTACCGCCTAACAGTCGATTCTTTATTTTTTTTAAATACTTATTCTGCTATTCGGGACACCGGTCTAGCTAGTAAGATAAAAAAAAAGTTGATAAGACAACAAATACATTATGTCAAAAAATAAAAATTTGCCTTCCCGGAATCCCTCCTCTAACACTTGAACTTTATGGTATGGTATTAAAGTTCAAATTGCCTTAAAATATTATTACGAATATTTTGTATGGGAATATAGAAAAGTGTTGATTTTAGACTTTTTCAATCTTTTTTTTTAATTTTTCTCTCCGTAAGAACCATCCTCGTACTTCAAGGAATATTATAAAAAATGAATTGGCCAAATTGGTCCAGGCGTTGTTGAGTTATGCGCTTACCAACACATTTTGCGATTCATTTTTATATTATAGATATTCATAACTGTTTCAATATTTTTTTTAAATCTTTCGTTAGGAGAAGGAAACCCGCTCGACTAACCCAATCGTCTTGTGTTAAGCACAGGATAACCGACTTCCCTATAACGCAAAATTTTAATTGAAACTGATATATACCACGACCAAAGATATGTACCATGTATTTTTTATTGAGACCTAGTTCAACCTTTTTTCTGTTTTCCAGTACAAAATAAAATGTGAGTACAAATAAAATGTATTTTCGTTATGTAGATAAAGCAGCAGTGTTGGCCTAGTGGATTCAGCGTGCGATTCTCATCCCTGAGGTTGTAGGTTCGATAACCTGGCTGTGCACCTATTTCTTTCTATGAACGCATTTAACATTCGTTTGAATGGTGAAGAAAAACAATGTGACGATCCGGCTTGCCTTAGACACAATAAAATCAACGGGGTGTGTCAGGCACAGGAGGCTGATCACAAACATCATCTACTATTATATCGACAAATGCTCATTGAAACTATTCAGAAATCTGAGGCCCAGACCTAAAAAGGTTGTAGCACCACTGGTTTTCATGACCTACAAAGCATGATTATTGATTTCATAGCGACTATGAGACAAGGATCTATAAGTTTTTATGTATAACAAATAAACATTTCCGTGACGTAAAGGATTTCTAGCGAAACAATAATTATTCTTGTTTGACTAATTCTAGTTGCTCTAAAATTATTATAATAATTCACTGATCTCTGTATATTACGGGACTTCGCATGTAACGTGGTATTGATAAATATAGTCCACGAGTATAATTTCAAATATACAGTTATGGTTTTGATCGCATAGCAATGATTCAATCAATAAAACATCTTGCTTTTTTACAGTAGCGTTGGAATTCATTAAAGCATTGACGTGTCGTTATAAATCTAACTGAAATATTTTAACAAGATGATAAAGCTCGCGATTCTTTTAATTTTGACTGGATATTGGATAAATCGAAACATACGTGGCATCGGAAGCTAGAGTTATCTAGATTGTTTTAAGGTATTTTAATGAACACACAACGATTTGTATCCAATCGGAATAGCGGCTCGAAGGCATTTGCCGATCATTAGAATTTCGCAAAATTGTTCTAGAAATTTACATTAATTCTTAATAAATAAATTAAATGTGAACTGTATTTGGAGCGTGTTGGTGAGTTTGGGAAGCAAATTGGGAGCAATATATCGTCAATTTGAATGGGGTTCAGGTGGGCATATTTTTACAACGTGTTATACATTATTCATGTTTCGTTAGGTTACCAACACGACATAATATGCTTAACATACGATGAGCCGTTTTCTTCATCGAGAATATTGTAATTCTATAAATTCATCAGAGCGCGATCGTACGACCTCACGGTTCAAAAACTACGCTTTACAACCAAGCTGACATTGCAAATAAAAATAACACATGCAAGCAGTTAAAAGTTGTAAATAAAATACTGTAAAATAAATTCGGATAACTGAAAGCTATTTAATGAACAGGTCAGTAAAATTCGTTAAATTGGTTCAACAACTTGATATGAATACAGTTTTTGTATTAATACATCTACCTTTAATTTTAAAATGATTTTACAAATAATAAATAGTAAGCTCATAACATGATAAATTCAGAATTATACTCGTAACATTTTCCAGATTCAATTTATAATAATTATTTCAATTTTGGAAAAGAACGAATGTGTATCATTTGTTCGGAGATTTTCATCTAGTTGTTAAACAAGAATAAGTTATGCTATAGTCTATGACCTGAAAAGTTAATTGTAGTTTATATCACTATATAGGAAAATATAATATATAGTTTATTACTATCGCTTGTATGATATAAACAATTATGGACGTTGAGAAACTCGTTTGTACTAAGTGAACTGAGTTCTTACAAGAAAAAAACCTAAAATAAAACAAGTACGTATTATATGATTCACGTTTAAAATATTACAACAAACTTCGCGTCCACTCTATAAAGAACTATGATCAAAAATGTAACCTGTCAAACTTCTACTGTCATTCACCGTCAACATAATGACAATACAAAAGAGCCTCTACCAGTTTACCATTTATTATCAACTGTACAGTTTGGATACGTTCATTATAAAACAAAATGCTTTCGAAGTCGTCAGAGCAGTTTGAAAGGCAAAAAGCGGTAAGACCGCCGACTTACAGAATCGTAAACGACCACAATACGGAAGCGATGCCTCAGTATCTTCAGGTTATGTGCAGACAATTCTTATAAATTATTTATTATGGGTCCTTATTGGTTGAAGCACGCGTTTATCTTTTTGCTCAATACAATGGAGCCCTGACTGTCGTACCGGTTCAAGTTGTATGTACCTTTATCGTTATTCGGTATAGTCCTTTAGTGGGTTGATTACGAAAAAAATTCAATTAATACTAATTACACCCAGGCGATAGGCCTTATCGCTTATAAAGGAACCCACCCACCCAGTGCACACGTTGAACAATTTAAAATGTATAATATTTTTTCCTGTTCCGGTGTTAAATTCTATATACTAACTGACATATTCAGACACCGTAGATAGATAGGACGTGGACGTGATTAGGACATTTTATTTAATTAGTTATACATGAGTTAATGGTCTTGTTAATTGTGGTATTATTTGGAAATTGTATGGATGTTTTGTGATTGATTTTTTTAATATCTACAGATATCCATTAACGTTATAGAGGGAAGAAAACTTGCTTGGTTCAACCCACACTCAGCTAATTCGTATGTTACAGTGGTATATGGAAAGAAGAAATATAGAACAAGCTTACGAAGAAATATGCTCGAACCATACTATAATGAAGTATTTTTTATTTAATAATTAAATATTCATCGTCGTTATATACATTTTAAGTCTTTTAAGTTAAGTATTTATATAGAGAATGGGACAAGGTTAACGAAGATAAAAATAACTTATAGTCTTTCTTTTAAAATATAAATGTCATACATTTTTATATTACATTTTGCCGCTGAGCAGGGATGCCTGCAGATTCAAATCTAATGACGTGGAATAAGTGTTACATGTACCTTATGTTCCATAGTAAACATATTTTTAATCTATATTTTATTTTCAAGTATGGTAAAGTCTCGGCACATAACAGATTTATATCAACGAATAACATAAATATACAAAAATCTATTTTACATTTAAAAATAATTATTTGTAGCTATTTACTTTTGATACTTGCGCCAACATCGAAGATATACTAAGGACAAATGTATGGGTAGCTATTATGGAGCCGAGATGCTATGCGTCGCCACGAATTCTTGGAGAGACCTCAATAGATTTGAATCTTATTTGGACCCAACCCAGTGAGTATTTTCCTATACCTATAACAAGTTTAGAATAAAAAATAAAGACGTTTTAGACGAAGAAAACTCTGACGATGAAATTGTGAAATTTTGATAATAATTCTTCCATTGCTATAGCTATAAAAAAACTATTCACGATTTGTATAATATATTATACAAATCGTGAATAGTTTTTTTTAAATATAATACATATTAATTTGACTAAGATAATAAAACATTACGAGCGCATCTCTAACTCACGTTATCCATTGTTCGTCAACATGCGCTGTCCTCACGATACCTTTATCAAAAAAAAAAAAATCACAGCTGGGTTTCGGAAGTCGTCATAATGACCCAGCTTCGAACCGCTAACAATGAGCTAATTTGTAATAAATATTTTAATTAATAAAATATATATATAAACAATTTAGATCATCAAGCAGTGAATAAATGGGTCCAGTTGCATTTACCCCGCAATCACTCGTTCGGGCCGGTTGGATTTTTGAAATTGTGTATTTCTATCTCTTTTAGAGGAGAAATGCAAATCTATTCTGCCAGCGTGAGAAACGAAAAAGTAGAGGAGTATGTATACATATTTATTTTAATATGTTTCTGTTATTTTTATTTTTGAATATCAGAAATGTAGACTATCTCGGAAGGTAGTAAAGGATATTTGGCAGTGATTGGATTTTGCATTGAATTTTGCGATACTCAGTTCGGCTAGAATATCAGTTCCATCAGGCTATGAAAACTGATATGTTGAGAATGCATTTCTCTATCAGCCGCTGTGGATGAGTCGATCTGGAGAATTGGAATTCCCATATTCGCAATTCCCGGGAAAATGACGCATGGAATAGCGGAGTAAAAGCATTCTCGTTCTTATTATATTCCGTATTTATATTGAAATTTAAGTTAAAGTAAATGCAATTCAATTCATATAATTTAATGAATATATCTATTATAATCACGTGTATTGTAGAACTCTTCTCTTATCGGGATCGGAGCAGCAGTGTGCCAATTACCAGATAACGATTTACGAGGCGTTTGGTCTTCCATGTAACCCTGGAGGAGATAGAAGATATGCAAAGCCACCCAGTACTTATGTGAAAGTGTTCTTCTGTGGACTTGTGGTAGGGTAATATTTTATTGACCCTGCAATCGGTAATTAGACAGTATGAAAGACGAAGTGTTATTGAGAGTAATCTTTTTATAACATGGCATTAAAAATCACTATGGAGTAACGTAATCTGTAAATAATCATTAATTTACTATTACTGTTTTGGAATGTAATTGTGTCGGAGGCTAGAACTAATCGAAATAATAATAAAAGCCCGTTTAATTTCCAATCATTACAAAAGTAGAATATACAGCTTATATTAGTTATATAATTTTTTTTCTTGTTACCCTAATATCCTAGCTTTTCTTAATACCGTTGATCGGAACCCCTCGCAGGTAAAGGCCTCTTCCTGCGTTTTCCAAATGTTTTTATCCATGGCTCTCTTTCTCTATTTGCTAACGTTTTTATTTCTTCTATCCAACTTTTTTTTGCAGAAGAGAAGGGATAGCAGAAGAGGCTGCCCCTCTTCCTATCCCTTGATCCTTTCTATAATATAGTTTTCTAGTTTAGTCTTTAAAGTCTACCTTTAACCTGTGCATCTTGCTGTATGCTTCGCCCATTGCCACTTCTGTTTTAGGGCATAATGATAATCACTTTTGTATTTGTCTTATTATTTCGATTTGCACTTATGTATCTTCTTATTTTTAGTACGCTTCTTTCAGTTCCTTTCTGGTATGCTACTAGTTTGGTTTTTACTTTTATGTTGTATGTCGACGTTTGGCAGCGATTTGGGAGAGTAAGATACAAGTGTCGAAGACAATTTTCTTAAAGTGAAGAGGAAATTGTCCTTCTAAGATTTCCTTCAGAGACCAAAACTATTTCCAGCTCATGTTAATCACCGCTAATCGCTATACCTCAAGTTCTTCATTTTTATCTTCGAATGATAATTGTTTACCTAGGTATATATGTAGTTATTTACTTATTCAAGAGGCTTTCCGTAAAGGTATACAGTGTTTGAACAACCGCGCAGTTTGTCATTATTTTAGTTCGGTTCTCGATCCTTTTAAGATCTACTTTTTCACTTTATTTAAAGTAATTATCATCTTTTCTAGTTCCTTAGTTTCAGCGAATAAAACAGTAACTATAATAAATAAATCGACATATAATGTTTGTGTAATTTAATAATTATAATTAACACGGTAAATAACTTGACGTTTGTTTAACAAGCATGAAACGTCAACGAACTGGGGCGACGTTATCTTGCCTAGAGAAGCGTTAGGGTGGATACTACTTGAAATTATTGATGTTTTATGACTGACATATTGTTTATTTCAATAAAAAAAAAAATCTAACAGAGATGAAAATAATTTGTATAGGCTTTATAGGCCTATATAAATGATTTAAAATTGTTATTGCAATCTTGTCAAATAACCTATTGTGCGAACGGAGCACATCTGGAAATCTAGAAATGTAATATTTACTACGCCCTTAAATAACTAACTTTTGAAAATCTATAGAACTAAACGCCTTGAACTATTTTTAGCAAATACGCACATCGGCGCGCTGTAGCACTTACAGTTATTATTTTGCTTGTAAAATAAACACGATAAATTTAAGCCTTAAAAAGTTATTAGCTCTTAAAATACTAATATGATTATATAAACTAAGTATTTTTTATGTTTCACCTATATAAGGTTAACAGGATTAGTAAATTAAAAAAAAAATCTTTGCTCTCTAATGACGTCCCGCTGTATTAATAGATTTTTCGATATAGCTGTATTTTTTAGGCCAGAACAGCGATACAATCCAAAACAAATAATCCCAAATATTACGAGCAAGTATCAATTGTGGAAATGTTTCCGAATATGAGTCGAGTGATTCGTATAGAAGTTTGGTCCACGGAAGAAAATACCAAAAAGCCGTTGGCCAGCACATACTTGTCGCTAGAAAACATCTCATACGACGGCGAAAACGGTGATATATGACTTATAAGAATTTTTATTTATTTATTTCGTAATCCTAACAACATAAATTATTATGTGTAACAAAAACAATTTTACAAAATATTTAGTCACATAATATGTATATACAAACAGGTTATTTATTTACGAAAGGAAAAAAAAATGTGTATTTTTTCTTTGCTATAGAATAAACTACGACTCGTATCTAGGTATGGTTTCATAACCGAGCGTTAGACCCGTACCTACTGCAGTTGCTTTGACTGGTCGAAGGTCCAGCTGATTGTCTATATTCTCATTACAGTAAAATGGGACACTGTGCAAGTGTATTTCCTAATCACTGATATTTTGACGGCAAATACGAGTACACGGTCTCACAGTCATTTACGAAATTGTAGATAATTTACAACTGGGATACAAACACAATGGTCCAAATTTTCATTTCAGAGAAGCGAAAATCGTAGTTTTATTTTGATTCGATAAACAATGTAATATAGTGTTTCACTGGAGGCAAGCACAAATGTGGTTGGGGGAAAACACATTTCTGAATTAGACTCAGTCAGACTTAATCACTAATTACTTCATTACTTTTATTATTAGAAAGAGGAAAGATTTGATTGTGTGTTTTTGCATTTGAATAAACTCTACAACTATTCGACTGATTTGAAAAAATCTTCCAACATTCGATCCCTACATTATCGCTGATGATTATAAAATATAATATATAACAAATTTTCAACCGCGCAACGCCATGTCATATCTCAAGTATACCTATTATATTGTCAACGCGGCATTAAAGCGAGTCATGTAAATCATATATTTGCTTTTTTATCGTTTGAAGAAGTTTTGTTTAAATTCTATTAATTTTATTTTTATAAATTATATTATAATAAATTCAAGGGTTCTTACCAACATTTGGCCCATCCTTGCTTCATATGTATGGCGCTAGTAATATCTGTGATGATGGGCCTTATTATACAGGCGCTGTTTTGATATCATTGAATACAATTGTCCCGTATTATCAGAACAATATAAGAACAGTCCACGTTGAACCCACACCTTTAAAAATTGTAAGTAGAGATTTTATCTTTTAAATGTTTGTCCTTATCACCGTCACGTGAAAAAATGTGATAAAACTTAGTTTACGAAAGGTTCCTCAATATATAGAAGAATTATGTCGTAAACTTAAAATTATTCATTGTTTTTTATTGTTTTTTAAGTATGATTGTGTATAACGTTCTTATGAACTGGACTATAAATATCTTACAAGACATAAGTATTTTTATACTTCTAAGGAAATACATTTTTCAGGATGATATTTGGCAAACAAAAGAAATTTGTTTAAACTGCTCTATTTTCGAAGTGTCTATGTTGGATCGAGAAGTTGTTGGCAAAGCATGCGGGGTGGCAATAACATTTGGGGAAATTGCACCACTGCAACATAAGGATGAAGGTAATTACCATCAAATGTATATGTAAATTTTGTGTATAAATATATAAAAATGTATGTAAATTTTGTGTATAAATATATAAAAATGTATGTAAATTTTGGAGAGTATTTCTTTGCCCCCTCGGCCTACTGGTGATACACGCAGTTGCTAATCAAAAACCAACATATTTAGTGCTTACAATTTTCTATAATTTTAAACAAGGTATAAATAGAACGTATAATATTTTCATCGCTTGATGTCGTTATGTCAAATATAGATATGTTTTGTGAAAGAAGTATTGTGTACTGTTCCTTAATAATAAATATCTTCGACCAGTCTAGCTACAGAAAAATGACCGGCCGGCCCGGTCTCTAGTGGCCTAGGTCGTTGTGTCGTAAAGTTTGTTTGCGCTAAATTTTGTCGCATTTATTACAGGCGCAGATTGTAGGTGTATATGTGTTATATCATAAGAGTTGCCAACAGCCAATTTTGAGTAACATGGAACTGTTTTCGATTTCAGGCAAAACAATAATTACATTCACAATAAATTACCGGCTGTGGTCCATTTACGGTCCAATCCTCTTTTCGATGTTCACAATTCAGTCTTCCTCAATTATCGACTCTTCAGTATTATTTGAGACATAAAAAGCTCATAAATCTTTAATTAAGAAAAAGCTATATCTTATTGCAATTATCAAACTTCCATAAGGAATTTTACCTGATTCACACCTATCGCCCTTTGATAACTGAAATAGGGCAGCTATTCTGAAATGCGGACGGAGCTAAGAACAACAGACTATTGACAGTATCGGTACACGGCGTTACATGATGCTAAAGATTGATTGACCATGTATGATTCAATTGGAACTTCATCCTAATGGATAGTGTGAATAATTGTTTCGGATTTGTCATCATTTAACATAGTTGCACAGACAACAATCGTGTTACACGATCGGACTAAACTAACTGTTGACCAATTATAATTCAACGAAACGAGCTGTTATTTCGTTTTACTTTCTCACTTCCCTATTTTTGTATGCGCAAAATTTCACACATAAGAGGCGAACTAGTTTTTAGATAAAACTAATGAATATAATAATAATATATTACAACTAGCTGACCCGGCAAACGTTGTTTTGCAATGTATACGTATATTATTTCTAGAAAACATTTATTAGTTTAATAAAAATATCTATCTACTAGAATAAAAAATAGGGGTTAATCGTAGAGAGCCGAAAATTAGGGGTTGTGTATATTTTTTTATGCTGTATCACAAAAAATTGTCTAAAAAATAAAAAACCCCTGTCACTTAGGAGTTTGAAAGAAAGATAGTAGCTGATTCTCAGACTTACTGAATATTCATAAGAATCGGTCGTGCCGTTTCGGAGGAGTATGGGAACGAACATGGTGACACGAGAATTTTATACATATAGAGAGATTTTTTTACTCTTGAAATGATTTTAGATGTCATACAGAATATTTAGATATAAATTAATATGGATTTTTTGTTTTATAGTTAAGATTGTTAATAATTTTGTTTTTTTTTCAGCTTTTCTATCGTTTATGAATGAATTACGTAAGTTAACCGTGCAGTACTTTCTAATATATAAAATAATTGATAGTAATTGCTTTAAAATATTGACTGTCTTATAGGAAAGTAGCGAGCTAATAACGGTCTTGAAAGATAGTAATGTATTTTACAGGAGAGCAATATAAACCATTAAAAAGCAGTTTAAGAATTCGAAACTTGTGTCAATAAGGAGGATTTTACTAAAAAAAACATTAAAATAGGACACTAGATAAATTTTTGTATTTCTTAAATAGGAACTCACAAATACCACTATACGGGGTGTTTGAATATCTCCAAAGTGCCTCCATATGGATACTTGGACTTTTCCGGCGCATTTCCAGTATTGCAGATTGCGACTTATTTGCCCGACTACAGATTTCGAATGTTCAAGTGCAATATGGTTGAGAAGATTATTACACATTTGGTACTGTTTAAATATAATCTTGTAGATATAAATGAATGAACCATTCGTTAAGTTCATAAGTGGCCTCTAACATATTAAAACTTTATTGCTTGAAGACGCCGATTTGGAAAATTGGTTTCTTTGTTTTATAGGTAATGTTTTACAGGCGGTTTTGTGATTATCAGGGCAGGATTGATGGTTTCCTAGACAAATTTTAAAATTTTATAGGCACATGTGAAGCAATTTGGTTTTTATATATAGTGAATCATACATTAGCATGCAATTTAATGAAATTTATTTATTTTCGTGAAGACCATAGATCGCATAAATAAATACTGTGTAATAATAAATAAAAATTATGTGTTTTACATTTTCATGTCGCTAACTAGCTTCTGGTCCAGACACACATCATAGAACTAGAAATTGCGCGCATGGACCGAAAACCCCAGTGTTCCAACAGTAGGTCATTCGTTTGACAAATGACAATGTACAATGTATGTATGGGTGCGTACAGACTATGTAACATATTATATAACTTGTGTTTTATAACACGTCCACATTATGTAACCTTGTTATTCAACATTATAACATAAAACAATACTGTACACATTCGAATAACAATGCAATATAACAATGTTATATAACCATTTTAAATAACAAAAGAAAAACAAAAAAACGTAGATGCTGGGTTAACATGTTATTATAACATGTTTTATAACATTCAGTGTCCACATTATCTGAAACATGTTGTATATCAATGTTATATAACATGTTATGTTATATAGTCTGTACGCACCGTAACAGTGTTGTGCGTAACCAGGGTTTGACCGTACGACCGTCGTAACTTTAAACTCACAAATGTGAGTTGCACTGTCTGGCATTTTAACTATCGTGTCTGAAAATGTCTGTTACATGGTTTTTATAATAATTTAGCTTGCCTTTGTTTGTACAAAATATAATTCACTTATGTATAATATTTTTAGGAAACAACTTTAAGGGAAATTGAAAGGCATCTAGAATGTAAAAAAGAGACGACAAATGAGCTACTTAACAAAATAAATTCGTGTTTAAATGACACCGCATGTAGTATTCTTAATTTCTTAGGATTTATACAAACTTTGAAGGAAGAAAATATAACATATAAAAATACAGAATTAGATGAGAAAGAGATTGCTTTGCTAAACGAAGAAATGGTAAGTTATTTCCACGACGTCGATGTATGTTTATGTCGGAATATTCTCCTGTATATATTATTTTATACTTGCGTAAGAATGTATTTTTCATAGGCACACATTTATTTTAGTTCTTACTAATTTTATTAAGTTGTTGTATGTAAAATACTTACTACGCTAATTAGTTGGTTTTAAATTAAAATGTGTGAGAGGTTACATTTTATGGGTAGTTATATCATATCGGGTGGGTAAAAGGAATTAAGTAACATCATAATATTTGATCTAATTTATATAATTTGTTCATTACGGAAGGTCACAAATACGTATGCTTTCAAAATCACCTATAAACGTGAAACCGTTAAATTACTCTAAAGTAGGTAGACTTGCCACGAATATACGGTTTCTCGGTCTTCGGCCGAATAGGCCGAATACTTAAATAATATATTTTGTCATAGAGAAATAATTGGTAAAATGAAAAATTAAAATCAATTGATTACGTA
The DNA here is from genome assembly GCA_963693345.1 of Pieris melete. Taxonomy (NCBI): domain Eukaryota; kingdom Metazoa; phylum Arthropoda; class Insecta; order Lepidoptera; family Pieridae; genus Pieris; species Pieris melete. The sequence goes on along the minus strand of CAVNZK010000363.1, from coordinate 2,323,953 downwards.
CACATATTTTCATTTCTGTTATTATCATTTAAGTAGTCATTGGTACATAACACAGGTACATAATCATCTTCTGAATTGGAAAAATGGAGGTTTCTATGTATGTATTTGAAATCTAAAGTGAACTATTTAAAGTTTACCTCTGAGATTTACTAATTATTTGACAGGAACACCATTGTTAATATTGTTTACAGGAGAAAATATACTATCGGATATCGACTAGAATTACCTCAGTACCGAGCCAATCTGGAACAATGTGGAAGTATCCTAATGATGAAACCATTGTTTTCAAGAAAGCGGTAAAATCTTTGTTATTTGAAGGCAAAGTGATAGCTGACAGCTTAAGGAAAATTCTATTGAATGTAAGTATACATTTCATTCTATACATATTTTACACAATAGTTTTGAATTACCAATTATTTTTTATAAAAACGTGTAAAGGTATATTACTTTCGAAATAATTTGACGCGTTGAACTATGACAATATCATTTGTAATAATTTGAGGTTTTTAAGAAAAGAGAAATTCAATTTCAAATACTTGTATAAAAAATATCTTTTTGAAGATGAACCAGCCTTCTACGTCAACAGCCCTAAACTATTATTGTTGCTGAACCTAGGAATTAGCAGAAAACCACGGAAGCGGTTACATAAGAAATAATGGACGTAATAGATATTTATTACGAAGCTCGTGATTAGTTTAGAACTTTTCTAGGCACCTCACGGATGGCCTGATATAATAGTTTGGTTGCTAAATGACGGATCAAGAGTAGCGTATGCAAAATTATCTCCAATTGATTACATATTCTCTGATGTACCAGAGCAAGTGGGAAAGTTTTGTGGAAAAGTACAAACATTGCTTATGAAGGTAAAAAAAAATCAGTGGCGCGACAACCTCGTTAGGCCTTGACCTCAGATTTCTAAATCTGTTTCATGATCATTTTTAGCTATAATAGGCAAGTAGGTGATCAGCCTCCAGTGCCTGACACATGCCGTCGACTTTTTGGGTCTAACACATGTCGGTTTCCTTACGATGTTTTCCTTCACCGTTCGAGGAAATGTTAAATGCGCACATAGAAAGAAAGTCCAATGGTGCACAGCCGGGGATCGAACCTACGACCTCAGGCATGAGAGTCGCACGCTGAAGCCAACACTGCTCTGCTCTGGAAATAATACCTTGGATTTTTTATAATTGTTTTCTAGATAATTTTCCGACTATTTAGTCGTCCGAGGTGTTAAATAACTTAGGGAAATGGTATTAGTAACCTGGATGATTAAACACTACTACGTATTCCTTTATTAATACCTAATATTAGATAAATTCACTTTTAAATGAAACATCTTTTTGTCTCATATTACGCTGTAAAATGACTGCTTAAAACAGCGCAATAAGATTAATATACAGTTTATGAAAAAGAATAATATCGTTAAATGCAATACTTAAGAAATCAATCCTCCTCAATGAATATATAATGTTATTTATATTGATGTAAAATATATATTTATTCAAACTCGCTGTTTCTACTATTCGAGGAATGTCCTCATTATAAGAACTGATTAATATTAGGGATGTTATGGAGCTCCGTAACCGTAACCGAAATAATCGGATATCCGAAAAATATATATATCCGTAACCTTAACCGTATCCGTTTCACAACTTTCGGATAGTTTCGGATAAAGGCAGAGTCCAAAATCTAGATAAAACTACATGTTTCGACAGGCTCTTGTTAATGGTTTCATTTCTCACACAAATAATTAAAAAGAAAACATTTAATACTTAAATTATTTACTATTTGTGTTTATATTTTACTTCAAACTAATAACCGTAACCGAAACTATCCGAAACTGACGGATAATCCGAAATAATTACATATCCGTAACCGTATCCGAAACCGATATGATTTTATTCCTATATCCATATCCGTATCCAGATCCGAAATATCATATCCATAACATCTCTAATTAATATATAGGTTATATTGTTTTGTATTTTTCGGTACTTCGTCTTGACTCCGGTAGCTTATTTACACATTTAGGTATGAGGTTCATAAATTAGACACACATTAAAATAAAAATAGACTTTATTGAAACTTAACTATTGGACGGTTTTAAAAAAAATTACATCGCTATCGTTCTTACATATCAAGGTAAAGCAATAGGTACAACGCAATTTGAATAAGACTATTTCGAATTTTCTATTCACAGCCTTTAAAATGCCCATATCACGTCACTTCAATTGGCTGTATGTGTGTGGTAGGAAAAACAGAGTTATCGTTCTGGTTAGGGACCTACCAGGAGAAATCAGCATTTGAGTTCTGCCTTCCGCCAGGGTATAGGTTGAAAATAAAGGGCTTGGATATGTGCCTAAAATGCTCCTCCACGGTACGTATAAATTATTTAGAATTAAAATCTAACATAAGATTTTTTCTTTTTGTAATAGGAGGCAAACGGGCAGGAGGCTCACCTGATGTTAAGTGATATCGCCGCCCATGGACACTCACAATGCCAGAAGCTTCGAAAGTGCGTTGCTGGCCTTTCAAGAATTGGTACGCTCTTTTCTTGAAGGACCCAAAGGCTATGTTCAGATGGCAAAAACTTGACACGCGTTTTCAAATCGCGCGACTAGACATTGTGGTATTTTCATACAACTGTTAACATGAGAGAAAAAGTCTCTAGACGCAGGTGATCGCGCGCACTTTGATATTAATGTAATGTCCGTATGCAGTTGAGCGCGCGCTTTCATCGCGATCGCATTTAATTTTGTTAATTTTCGTAATTATATTATACAAACTGGGTCTATTTTTCAAAATTGCATGAACCCAATGTGTACGTTTTCTTTTTCTATATTTTTCTTTATTATATAACCACAAAATAATAGCCTCTTCCACGTCCATTTTCTACGTTCTACCGAACTAGACTGACGAGTGACGAGTACTCTCGCAACGCGCATTAGCGCTCATCATCTGAACTCTCTTCAAATTTGATCGCGCGTTGACGCGCGTTAACGCGCGTTACATGTGAACATAGCTTAAGTCGTATTGGTTCGGAAATACTTCAGTGGGCAGCTGGTAATATAACATGCATGGAGCAAACATCTATGCATTTTTCACATCTTTAGTGAAAATGCTCATAATAAAGTTTATTTTATTGAACATTAATTAGATTTAAAATATGGTATGGTAATTATAAAGTCTTGAACCGGAATAGTTTTCAAGTAAATTAATACAGGAAAACGTTGTAATTTTGTTTTATTACAATCCCTTTTCAGATGGTTGAAGTTCGGGCATTTATTTATAAAGCAAAAATTGTAAACCAGTTATCAGCTAATAGTCAAGGAAAAATATTTGTCAGGATCAATATTTTTAACTCAGTTAAAGAAACAGAGGTATCCAATACAATACGCTTTTCAATATATTTTCTTATATGTATGTAAGTATATGTCATAGTAGTCCCGTTACCCTCATAGACATCTGTAAAGATGCATGATTAATTAAATTTGAATTGATTTGATTCAAGCATGGAAATACACTAGAATAGCTGTCTTGGTCAAGTCGGGCTGATGACCATTAAACCCTAATCGCACATAATGCTCGCTCCTTTTTCTCGATAGTCATATTTTTTCCTAAATTTACAAAAAAATACAACATTTTTCATTAATATGTATGTATTTAAACACAATGCCCAAAATTTTAACTAATGTTTTAACAGTCTTGCTTCCATCACTAATGATTTTGCAAGACCGTGTTAAATGAATTAAATAAACAATTTACATTTAAATAAAGGATCAATCCAGTTATCCACCGGCAAATTTTGTAACGAGATTTTTTTAATATTTATGTTTTTTTTAATAGTAATTGTCTTTGCATTTTATAAGGAAATAAGTTATACGCATACTCCGATGTGGAATCAAGTCTTGAAGACACAAAAAATGGTTTTCATCCCACCTGAAAGATTATGGACCAGCCCACCAATTGCAACTGTGGAAATCGTTAACATAGAAACTTCGGTAAATGAAACCCTTTTTTATTTTTTGTAAAAAAGATTGACTTAAAAGAAAATAATAGTGTGTTGAAGTATGCGTTACTAATTTTAACTTATTTATAATTTAAAAGATTACCAAGGTTCTGATATTCATGGCATGGCACTACAACCTTTTTAGGTCCGGACCTTATATTTCTGTATCTGTTTCATGTTAATTTGTCAATCTAATAAGCAAGTAGGTGATCAGCTTTCTGTGCCTGACCCGCCGTCGACTTTTTGATTCTAATGCAAGCCGGTTTCTTCATAATGTTATCCTTCACCGTTCGAGATTCATCTTTTAATATATTACAGATAGATGTAAAATTATATAGTAAAGCTATCTGAAAATACGTAGATGCAATGCAACGTTTAACGCAAACTCTAAACCTGAGCAAAACAAATCTCTTTGCTATGACGATATAGTGATATCGTCTTTATGGCCTTGTATTACAGTATATTTGGGAATGAACAAATGTAGTCTTGCTGTGCCAGTCATGTAACATATTCATACATGAAGCTACGGTTTCCTAGAAAAGCGGTGCCGTTAACTAACCGCCGTAATGTAACGTTGGGTGACGTCACCCTTACGTTGTCTATAAAATATAACATCGGAAAAGGTTTTCTAGAGAACGTTGAGTGTCACCGTAACGTCAAATAGCGATGCTGTCTTTTGCATGACGGCCATCATAGCGGTGATAAACAGTAGTTCAACGTTTTTCGCGTGTAGCGGTGCGCATATTTAATTAATACAATGACTTGGACGAGCGAAAATGATGAACAATTAATTGATTTTGTTAAAAATCATGAAGCTTTGTACAATATCAAATCCAAAGAGTACAGACCAGTTTAGAAGAAGCAAAATTTGTGGAACGAAATTGGAATAACACTTCAAAAATACGGTCGTACTACTTTCTAGGAAACCACAGCTTGGCCACCGTAAAGACGGCCGTTATTGACAACCGTAAAATGACGGCCGTTAGTTAATGGCATCCCTTTTCTAGGAAACCGTAGCTTTATCGATCTTTCACATTTATAAATGTAATTTTTAAAATATGTATGTCAATATATAAGATTAAAACCAATATTTAGTCAAATTAAGAACTTAATTACAAAAAAATATGAATGTATACGTATTTCCTTATAGGGTAAGAGGGAAATTATTGGACGTGTTCTCATTAAAAGTGCAGTTGATGACAGACCAGATTATGAATTCGCTCCAAAACTGGAATGGTATGAATTGTACACAGGTGTGGAATGTACGGGAGAAATACTTATGTCAATCCAGACAATACAGGTACGCTATAGAAATAAAAATAAAGTTCGGGCAAATAAGCAAATACAAATTTTTTATTATTAGTGTGGCAATGGGCGCTACAAATTTCTGAAAGTTTATCGTGTTGTGTAACATGTTGGTAGTTTGTATACTAAACGATAGATGTCACTTTGCAAAATAAACAATATTTTTGAATATAAACAATTATAGTTAGATTATATCAACAAAATATGAAGTGAATAATATATGAATCTATTATATTAAATATTTTTAATTTAGTAACTCCTTTTTTGTCCTTGTAATTTATTTTCCGCCCCATCTATACGTACATGTAAAAACTACTTTCTACAGCGATTGTGAGGATTCGTAGAACTACAAGGGCCTATCCTGAACTTTCGCATTTTTTCGTACCATGACCTAACTGAAACGTATTGGAATCGCAAGAACTATAGAACGATAATTTTGTTTATGGTTTCTATGTAAGTTTTGAAATTTTAACTTGCTTCGATGTATGTTTCTATAAAAGTAAATAAAATTTTAAATAATTCATCAATCACAATAAGCTATTGTCTGAATATTAAACCATCGATAATTGGGGTTTTAGGGGCGGGAGGGGACTGAGGGTTGGGAGGGCTACCCCCTGAGCCATCCCCACCCTGCAGAACCCCATGGTTCATGGTCAAAGTTTTAAGGTTAGAATGGTAACGATTTAGAAATCCGTCGTCCGCATTTGATGATATTGATTTTGTTGACTTTGATTGGAACACCTCCAACTGATTTTTGCTGCCGGATTTGCGTCTAAGTATTGAAAAAAATTATTAAAAATTTTGTGTAACATATTGAAATTCTTAAACAAACCGTACATTTTCTACTTTACTATTGGTTATTAGAGATGTGAAATTCTGCATAAATAATCGTTTTTTTAATTAATCGACTGTTTCTTTAGCATGAAAAATCGATGAATAAAAAATAATCGTTTTTTTTATATTTATTGATTATTTACAAATTTTTGTTCTTTAGTGTTTTAGAATAATAACCCCCAACCACTTTCACGCGCCAGAAACAGTTATTAAAAAAAAATTAATATACTAGCCTAACCGAACAATGGATAAGAATTGGTTTTTTGGACAGAGAGATATGCAGCCATATGCAAAATAAAACAAATCCTGAATAGTGATATAGCATTCTTATTTATGACGAAACAAGGTGGCGGCTATTTTTGCAGTTTTTACGTCTAACACAGGTTGCTAAAGAAGATAAAAGTGTTTAATAATTCATTATGCTTTATTTTAATACACAGAATAATCGTTAAAGAAGTCGCAAGAGATTTTGGCTAAATACACGAAATCAACGCGGACGGAAGCTGGTTTAAAATAAAATATGATATTTTAGATATTGATGTGTTGTATATGCCAAATTAATTAATTGAATTATTAAACATAGTTTGCGCAATTGTTTATAGACCATTGAAATCTCAACGAATCATAGTCGTTGATCTATAGCAAATATGTAAGTAAGTAGTAAACTCGTCATCTTCGAGGTCGGTATAAGGGGGTTGTCGTGTTGTTTCTCATCTCTGTCGATTTTTTAATAATTTCTTTATAATCACACTTTCTAAACTCAAAACAAAATAATACTTTGCAATATCCGAAATATAAAAAGTATATATTTTTTACTATATTATTTAATATTTACCTACTATATACTCTTGACAAAGTAATTAAAATAGATGACAACACAATAGATTATGTATCAGAATATCTTTATTTAGGTCAACTGATATTCAACCATGATTCAACTACAAAGGAAATAAACAGAAGAATTGGAAATGCATGGAAGAGATATTAGTGCCTAAAAGAAGTTATGAAAAATAGTCTAACAAGCATGCACATCAAGAGAAAACTTTTCAACATATGCATCCTACCAATTCTTACATATGGCTGTCAAACATGGGCACTTACCAAAGCACAATGCGAAAGATTAAGCGTAAGCCATGGAAAGAAGCATAATAAAGAAAAGAAGAATTGATAAAATGAGTAACAAAAAACTAAGAGATAAAACAGGGTTTGCTGACGTTGTGTGTAAAACAAAAGCACTAAAATGGAAATGGGCTGGACATACCATAAGAGGAGCAGAAAAATGGAGCAAAATTGTTACACTATGGCAACCAAGAGGCCATAAAAGAAACAAAGGTAGGCAATTTAAGAGGTGGGCCGATGAAATCGTGGAAATGGCAGGAAAGACTAAGACCTGGACGAGATTAGTTTACAATAAGGAAAAATGGAGGACAACGGGGGAGGCCTTTGCCCGTAGGCACACAGAATAAGTTATCATAGATTAAGGAAAATAAGTTATAATGTATATATTTTTTGTATTCTGACATAAGGCTATAAATAAATAAATAATACTATATACTCTTATTATTTTGACTTTATGTTTTATTTAAAATTTTATATGTTCTAAACTTTTATTTGGACATTTCGATATAAAAAAGTAACTTTTTAAGAATCGCTTATTCTTAAAAAGTTACTATTCATAGTTTGAAGGTGAAACGGTCAAATTTTGGCTCAGCCCCAAAGTCATGGTACGAATTTTCATACAAATTGAATGAACGAAATCTAATTTCCGCTAAGGTGACGTGGAAACATAGACGGGCTGATTCGACGTCATGGTATGAATAAGCGATGCATCTCAGTTGTAGGTTGTAAAAGGCTCGCAATAAGAGGTCATGGTTGGCCCCCTGAACTTCATTATTAATAGTTACCTAATACAGTTCATAGAGGCCGACATTTTAAGTTTTTGTAGGTTATAGAAAAATTAGTGAAATCAACGCTTTATTCTCCATTGGAAGACTCTTTTATGGTAGCTAATGTTAAAGAATTTGATGAATCTGATGCGATTGAACCACTTCCATCTACTTTAATCCCTAAATTAGCAACTTATAAGTGAGTACTTACACATCGTGTTTACTTAGTTTTTCCGTTAGAGGGCGTTATATTGAAAACATAAAATATAAGCGAAGTATTTCGACTGTATGTATGTGTAACATAAATATTTCATCTTCCAGTGGCGCTACAACCTTTTTATGCCTAGGCCTCTGTATTCTGTATTTGTTTCGTGATAATGTATTATTATTAAAATCATACACCCTTGATGCCTAATCTAAATTTGTGAAAATCTGGATTTGAAATATTTTTAGTTTATAGATCGAATATAGAAAGCGGCCTTAAGAGTTTATTGCAAACATGGACATGTCCAACTGGGGAATGGCACCCACGAGCTCAGGGATGGGAGTCGCAGGTTGAAACGTCTAGGCCCGCTGTCTAATATAAATGTAGAATCGATAAATATTTTGCGTCTCAAAGGCAGCCACTGAACAGATGTTTGATGTTCCTTACGTTTATATTACGTATTTCATTTACACGTTTTTTCCGTTGCTATGGTCAACATGATAAAGCTTTTACTAGTTCATAATTAATCGCACAGATTTACTGTCAGCATGTATCGGTTGAGATACCATAACATAACTCTGAAGGAGACAAGTGTAACTTACCTATACAATAATAAAATAATTAATCAAACTGAAAATTGTTTGTGCTTGACATTATTAAATGTCTCTATGAGATATTTATATCATGCTAAATTCTGAACAAATAAATGTAATTTATTTGCAGACTTGACGTTTACTGGTGGGGATTACGCGATGTAAATATTACAAGGAAACCTTGCGTGACGCTCGAAATAGACAATGTCGTTATAAAATCGAATGTAATCATAGATAAGAAGATGAATAGTAATTTTCAAAATGGTAGAATGTCAGCCACATTTCAAGCAGATGATTTACCCATGTTGAATATACGGCTGCACGATAGCAGTACTTTTGGAAGGAAATTATACCTGGGTGCTAATGCTGTCAAGAACCCTAAAAAGTTCATAGTCGATTGTATACCACAACAAGACAGGGACGCCTCTTTACACCGGGCGTCTATAATATCATCAGATTTTCTTCAAGGTTTATATAACTCGTTACAGTAAATTATTGCTTATTTTTTAAATGGTATTCATAATTACGCCGCTAATAGTGTTTAATTTTACGATTTCAATGTTTTACCATATTGCTAGTTGCTCGCTTTTCACATGAATTTATTAATATCTAAAATTAATTAATTTGGCCGATTCATGGTGTGGTCAATTCTACGATTTTTCTAGCATTTATTTTTTAAAGAGGTTATTATGACTATATTTATTAATAGATCTTATACCTACATGTCGCTTCTGCTATGAATACTTTATTTTGACTTATGCTCACTGTTCTATAAAATATGGCAATAAGGTAATAGGATTATAAACTGCCTTTACTTCTAGTTGTGCCTATTATAACTCCATACTTTAATATGTTAAAATAAAAGTTACATTTTATATTATTAATACTCTAGTATCTCCCAACCTATGTGTCAAGAAAAACACCCAATCAAAATGGTCCCATAGCATCGAAAGTGATTCTATTAATGCTTCTATGAACAATATCCGAAGATCATATTGGCATAGATTGTGCTGTTCAGAGCCGGCTGAGGAGGAGTATATTTTATTACCGGTTGTTACAAATAAAAAGAAATGTCAAAATAAGTGTGCGTCGCCCAAGACAGATTGGTGGACGAGATATATACAGTCTTTGGAGGTGACGATTTTTATTTGATATAAATGTTTAGGATTTAGCTTGACAGCTGAAAGAAAATCACCATTTAATAATAGGATATCATCGTCATAAGAAAAACGGTATACTAAGAAAACTCAAATGTAAAGATTTTTCTTACTGAAACATGTGTTTATATTTGTGTTAACCGGTAAATACAATTCTTTAAATTTCTAAGATTTATGAGGACGAAATCGGAGAGCCAATAAGTTTTTTGCAAATTGTACCTTACATATTACAAAATTAGGACTCCTGGCCACGTCTGTCTGTTCGATAAATCAAAACTACTGACCGGTTTTATTCGGTTTTCAGCAATAGATAGTAACTATGCTCCTGTTGTTAGGTTTGTGAGTATAATTAATTTAGGTTTCTTTTGAACTATAAAGTTCACAAAAGAGAGTGCACCTTTACAATTACAATCTTGGCTATATAATTATTATGGCTAATAAGAAATATGTTGGCTTATGTTTCTACAATACTAGTAAATAACTTGAACCAAGATAATTTTTATTAAAAAATTTTGTGTTCTATAATATTTTGGAAATTTTGCCGTAATATACAAAATCCTCGCAGGCGGATGCTACTTTATATTAAATTACAAACTTAGTGCGTAAATATAGAATTCATTAAGATTATAATCAGAGAAAATATTTTTTTTTCTATTTATAGAACTACGCGCGTAGTGATGTTGCAACGGATTACATGACGGTTGGTATTTATATATATGAATTGTCGTACTATCATTATTTATGGCTGCATTATAGTATTAAGTCTACTTAAGTCTAAATATATTGCAGTAAATTATTGCAATACAAATATAAAATTTTACAAACAAATATAAAGTCGCGGAATTTCACCAAAGCATGCATCTTAAATATTTAGTCACATGATTCCATTCACATTGATTGGAATGATGATTCCATCACAGATTTCCATTGGCCAATGCCTATGGAAATATTTCTAATGAAACCTGTCAATCTGTCCCATTTCGGAGTTATTGAACTAAGATACACTCTCTCACTCGAGTTTACACTCGACTGCGAAAGTTTATTAAGAGTAAGGTTTTTATGTTAATTTTGCAGATTTACGATTCTGAGTTAGAACTTCAACCACAGTTTTCAAAACTACGAGATTGGTGTTCAGCAATAAAACTGTATTATAAGAAAGGCAGATTAAGTGAAAATAATCAATTGATTTGTGGTCGTATAAAGGCTGGATTAGCAATATACAGGTGGCCCCCACCAAGTGATACTGTAGCTGTTAGTGCTAGTGGAGTGGATTTAAATAAAGGGTATTGTTATTGTTAAATGATTTCTTAGTTTTGTATTTATGAATGATATTTAAAGAATTTAATAGATTTTTTAAATCTTTTATTATTTAAGAGTTCTCTTAGTTGTTACAACACACTTAAAATGCTGACAATCTATAAGATCAATAATATAATTGTATTTTTTTTTTCAATTCACACCAATTGACCTAGTCCCATGCTAAGCTGGTGAAGCTTGTGTTATGGGTACTAGGCAACGGATATACATACATATTATAGATAGATAGACATATAAATACATATTTAAACACCCAAGACCTAAGCACAACACCAAATGCTCATCACGATGTTTGTCTCAGCTGGGGATCGAACCTGGGACCCATGGATTCGCAGTCAGGGGTACGAACCACTAGACCAATAAGTCGTCTAACCTAAGAAAAAATAAAATAATAATACAATTTAAACTAAGTGAGTATAGTATAAACATACATTATAACAACAGTTGTTTTATGTAATTTATATTTGTAAATCGTTAACACCGTATAGAAGTACGGAATAATATGAAGGTAACAGTAGCATAGGCACTGAGCTTTTGAGAAATGTGCTCTGTGATTACAGTCATACATTATAGACCTTCCAGCGCTACAAGGTGGCAACACTGAAGACTAAAACGGGGTTTGAATAAGGAACCCTGTATGTATGTATTCCGCCGAATAATAAATTTAATTATTGTAGCTATTTTGACGATCACCCTAATAACGACCCAGCCAAGTTTTTGGTCAGAGTTTATGTCATAAGAGCATTTAATTTGAAGACAAAAGAATTTGGTAAATCAGATCCTTATACAGTTGTGAATTGTGGTAAAAAACACTTTGGAAATCGAGCGGATTATGTCGCAAATAGTTGGAATCCAATATTTGCTAAGTAAGTTCGTAGTTAATTACTTGAGTCTGCCTACCAATTTATAGACCATTCACTTTTTAATACCTTGGCTCCCGACTACCCTCAGTGAAACAGAAATATGTATCTCTCACAAGCCCCTTTGGTTTGCCCCCAACCCAACGTGTCTGTGAAGTTAGCAGAGCACTTACCAGCAGAGCACAAAAAAATTAGAGTTCTGGCAGCACACGCAATAGTTCTATAGTTCCTGATAGTTTTTAGAAAGAGTTCTGGACTTTTTAGTCCAGAAAATAATTTTTTTTTAAATTGTAAAATGCTCTGCCAGCTTCCCGATCACAGCAGAGCATTTCTTACCGATTTCGATAAATAAGGTCTCATTAAAACAATCATTTCAATTGTAACAGTTCCCTATCATTTATATCCAAAAATAAAAAGGTTTAATTATCAAAAAAAAATAAAGAAGAGTGAGAGAAAACGAAATAATGAGCATTTTTGAAAGATTTTACTAAATGAAAAAAAAACCATATTGTACAGACATGGGAACTCCGCGGTTTCTATTAGATCTTTTAAATGTCTAGGCAACACAATTAAATCCTAGACCAGAACTCTTCGCTTTCTCTCAGCAGAGCATACCTCTATCATGAAAATTGGAAATTTTTTCACTAATTTTAGAAATATTAAAAAAAAAATAACTTTTGGGTCTAGACATGGAAACTCCGCGGTTTTTTATTATATCTTTTAGATGTCTAGGCATCACAATTAAATTCTAGGCCAGAACTCTTCGCTTTCTCTCAGCAGAGCATACCTCTATGATGAAAATTGGCAATTTTTTCACTCATTTTAGAAAAATTCAAAAAAATATTAACTTTTGGGTCTAGAGATGGGAACTCCGCGGTTCCTATTAGATCTATTAGATGTCTAGGCAACACAATTAAATCCTAGACCAGAACTCTTCGCTTTCTCTCAGCAGAGCATACCTCTATGATGAAAATTGGCAAATTTTTTCACTTATTTTAGAAAAATTAAAAAAAAAAAAAAATGTTGGGTCTAGACATGGGAACTACGCGGTTTCTATTAGATCTATTAGATGTCTAGGCAACACAATTAAATCCTAGACAAGAATTCTTCGCTTTCTCTCAGCAGAGCATACCTCTATGATGAAAATTGGCAATTTTTTCACCAATTTTAGAAATATTCAAAAAAAAATTAACTTTTGGGTCTTGACATGGGAACTCCGCGGTTCCTATTAGATCTATTAGATGTCTAGGCAACACAATTAAATCCTAGACCAGAACTCTCCGCTTTCTCTCAGCAGAGCATACCTCTATCATGAAAATTGGAATTTTTTTCACCAATTTTAGAAATATTAAAAAAAATTAACTTTTGGGTCAAGACATGGGAACTCCGCGGTTTCTATTATATCTTTTAGATGTCTAGGCATCACAATTAAATCCTAGGCCAGAACTCCTCGCTTTCGCTCAGCAGAGCATACCTCTATGATGAAAATTGGAAATATTTCAACTCATTTTAGAAAAATTCAAAAAAATATTAAATGTTGGGTCTAGACATGGGAACTTCGCGGTTTCTATTATATCTTTTAGATGTCTAGGCAAAACAATTAAATCCTAGACCAGAACTCTCCGCTTTCTCTCAGCAGAGCATACCTCTATCATGCAAATTGGAAATTTTTTCACCAATTTTAGAAATATTAAAAAAAAAAATAACTTTTGGGTCTAGACATGGGAACTCCGCGGTTCCTATAAGATCTATTAGATGTCTAGGCAATACAATTAAATCCTATGCAAGAACTCTTCGCTTTCTCTCAGCAGAGCATACCTCTATGATGAATATTGGCAATTTTTTCACTTATTTTAGAAAAATATAAAAAAAAAAAATTTTGGGTCTAAACATGGGAACTCCGCGGTTTCTATTAGATCTATTTACATATTTACAATTAGTTGAAGCCTAGGGCTGAACTTGGCTGAGGCTAAAAAATGCCAATATCTCTATTCTCTTCGTTTTTCCTTTTTTTTCAGTGCAGATTTTGAATATATTTTAACAATGAGTAAGAATCATTGAATTTAGATTTGGTCGCATTGTGTGTATATAATTAAATGAGGGCTTATTTTTGTGCGGTCGTTTGTGGTTTGTGTAGTTTTTAGTAAGTCATCATATTTAGACCAATTTTTTCCGGAAAGTGCGTATGTCACGTAATGTTTTATTTCACCTTTGAAGTCTATTATTGCCGTTAAAGCATATTGTATATTGAGGTATGCTCTGCTGAAAGAAAGCGAAGAGTTCTGGCCTAGGATTTAATTGTGATGCCTAGACATCTAATAGATCTAATAGGAACCGCGGAGTTCCCATGTCTAGACCCAACATTAAATTTTTTTTTAAATTTTTCTAAAATAAGTTAAAAAATTGCCAATTTTCATCATAGAGGTATGCTCTGCTGAGAGAAAGCGGAGAGTTCTGTCCTGGAATTTAATTGTGATGCCTAGACATCTAAAAGATCTAATAGAAACCGCGGAGTTCCCATGTCTAGACCCAACATTTAATTTTTTTTTAATTTTTCTAAAATAAGTTAAAAAATTGCCAATTTTCATCATAGAGGTATGCTCTGCTGAAAGAAAGCGAAGAGTTCTGGTCTAAGATTTAATTGTGTTGCCTAGACATCTAATAGATCTTATAGGAACCGTGGAGTTCTCATGTCTAGACCCAACATTTAATATTATTTTGAATTTTTCTAAAATAAGTGAAAAAAATTGCCAATTTTCATCATAGGGGTATCCTCTGCTGAGAGAAAGCGAAGAGTTCTGGTCTAGGATTTAATTGTGTTGCCTAGACATCTAATAGATCTAATAGGAACCGCGGAGTTCCCATGTCTAGACCCAAAAGTAATTTTTTTTTTAATATTTCTAAAATTGGTGAAAAAATTTCCAATTTTCATGATAGAGGTATGCTCTGCTGAGAGAAAGCGGAGAGTTCTGGTCTAGGATTTAATTGTGTTGCCTAGACATCTAATAGATCTAATAGGAACCAATGAGATCCTATGTCTAGACCCAACATTTAATTTTTTTTTGAATTTTTCTAAAATAAGTGAAAAAATTTGCCAATTTTCATCATAGAGGTATGCTCTGCTGAGAGAAAGCGAAGAGTTCTGGCCTAGGATTTAATTGTGATGGCTAGACATCTAAAAGATCTAATAGGAACCGCGGAGTTCTCATGTCTAGACCCAACATTTAATTTTTTTTTTAATTTTTCTAAAATAAGTTAATAAATTGCCAATTTTCATCATAGAGGTATGCTCTGCTGAGAGAAAGCAAAGAGTTCTGACCTAGGATTTAATTGTGATGCCTAGACATCTAAAAGATCTTATAGAAACCGCGGAGCTCCCATGTCTTGACCCAACATTTAATATTTTTTTGAATTTTTCTAAAATAAGTGAAAAAATTGCCAATTTTCATCATAGAGGTATGCTCTGCTGAGAGAAAGCGAAGAGTTCTTGCATAGGATTTAATTGTATTGCCTAGACATCTATTAGATCTAATAGAAACCGTGGAGTTTCCATGTCGAGACCCAAAAGTTAATTTTTTTTTGAATATTTCTAAAATTGGTGAAAAAATTGCCAATTTTCATCATAGAGGTATGCTCTGCTGAGAGAAAGCGAAGAGTTCTGGCTTAGGATTTAATTGTTATGCCTAGATATCTAAAAGATCTAATAGAAACCGTGGAGTTCCCATGTCAAGACCCAACATTTAATATTTTTTTGAATTTTTCTAAAATAAGTGAAAAAATTGCCAATTTTCATCATAGAGGTATGCTCTGCTGAGAGAAAGCGAAGAGTTCTGGTCTAGGATTTAATTGTGTTGCCTAGACATCTAATAGATCTAATAGGAACCGCGGAGTTCCCATCTCTAGACCCAAAAGTTAATATTTTTTTGAATTTTTCTAAAATGAGTGAAAAAATTGCCAATTTTCATCATAGAGGTATGCTCTGCTGAGAGAAAGCGGAGAGTTCTGGCCTAGGATTTAATTGTGATGCCTAGACATCTAAAAGATCTAATAGGAACCGTGGAGTTCCCATGTCTAGACCCAACATTTAATTTTTTTTTTAATTTTTCTAAAATAAGTTAAAAAATTGCCAATTTTCATCATAGAGGTATGCTCTGCTGAGAGAAAGCGAAGAGTTCTGGCCTAGGATTTAATTGTGATGCCTAGACATCTAAAAGATCTAATAGAAACCGCGGAGTTCCCATGTCTGTAAAATATGGTTTTTTTTTCATTTAGTAAAATCTTTCAAAATGCTCATTATTTCCTTTTCTCTCACTCTTCTTTATTTTTTTTGATAATTAAACCTTTTTATTTTTGGATTTAAATGATAGGGAACTGTTACAATTGAAATGATTGTTTTAATGAGACCTTATTTATCGAAATCGGTAAGAAATGCTCTGCTGTGATCGGGAAGCTGGCAGAGCATTTTACGATTTTTAAAAAAAATATTTTCTGGACTAAAAAGTCCAGAACTCTTTCTAAAAACTATCAGGAACTATAGAACTATTGAGTGTGCTGCCAGAACTCTAATTTTTTTGTGCTCTGCTGGTAAGTGCTCTGCTAACTTCACAGACACCAACCCAACTGCCCTCCCATCTATCTAGCATAGTACACGTCAGCAATACCGTCTTCACTATATACTACGCCATTATATCGATAACTGCGCCTATTCCTACTGTACTAATTAATGAGGATATAATAGAAGACTCAACAGAAATCTCGAAAGAAACCGTTATCGTAATCTTAACCAAAAAAACACTAATATATATATTTAATGACATAATATATCATACTTTATTTGATGACCTAAAATAAATGGTCAATTTTTTATTTATTATAATTAGCTTTTTTTACTTTCCAAAAGGGCCCCAAATTCTTGTGTGCCCAATGGCCCCAGCCTAGTTTAAGACGGCCCTGTACACGTGTATATGGAATATGTATCAAATTACTACCTACAATTTACTAAATGTATCGTATTCGAGTGCCATTCAACTTCATTTTGCATAAACTCAATATATTAAATTGTTACAGAGTACACGAGTTTCGTTGCAATATACCAGAAGAGTACAAAATAACAATATCGTTGTACGACTACAACGCAATACCCCCAGATGAAATAATTGGATCTACTTCAGTAGACTTAGAAGACCGCATTTATACGAAACATAGAGCACGAGTTGGACTTTCAAAGGAATTTACCTTGTGAGTCTCGAGTCACAAAGTGGTACTGGTGTTAAGAGGGCGATGTTTAAGTTTTATATGTACGATGTAATCCAAAACAAATGAATGAAAAATCAAATGTTTTAAATTAAAATTGGAATTTCTGATCCAATGTTGGATATTTGAGATCAGTTTTATAAAACGCTAATTTAATTTATAATGGCCTAATAGTGTCATTTATAAAGCAAAATAATTATTTTCTTATCTACGAATTATCTTCTAACAACATAATTTATTAGAAAACATATTTGAATGTATAAATATCGAATTGGTAGTAAATCTTAAGTAATTATTTTTTTAAATTTAGAATTCCATTGATTTGAAATTTTTGCAAAAACATGATGTTCATATATTTTTGTACTTAAATGAATAAAAAACACTTAGTTTACATCTTGAAGTTGCAGTTTTATGCTAAAATACAAGCATGACATATATAAAACAAATGATAAATAAACTATTATAAGTCTAATATTATATTTGGTTTGAGTTGTTAGTAACATTTAAATAAAAAAATCTTTATCGAATGCACTCGCAAAATAACATCAGGTGATCTCAAGCTGACCAAGATTGGCGAAAAGTATTTAAAACACCGTATGAAAGTAATAGACTCGCGTTTAATAAATTAAATGAAAACAATAAATACTTAAATAAATATAAAATTTACAGAAACGAACCAACGAAATGGCGGGACTGCGTCAAACCATCGGAAATTCTCGAGGACTTATGCCAGAAGAATCATCTACCGCCACCGGTGTTTTTAGATACCTCTGCGGTTGTAATAAATGGTGTTAAATACGTCGACGACGGCTGTCAGAGAGGTATTGTAGTTATGTATTTGTGTAATCTCTTATGTTTTATTTAGTTCGTACGATATATAATATACTGTATCAATTAGCGATATGTTAGCTATGCAAGTATTGAAATAAAATCGAATCTTGTATCGATCTTGTATTAATAAAAAAACGATTATATGATGATTTAGAAAAAAAAAATTTTTTTAACAACATTACATGGATTTTTAAGTTTTTGTTTAAGTAAAAAAATTGTTATACACAAAGTATAAATATTTTTTTATTTTTTATGGCACGATCTTGTTAAGTATGTATGTAAGAAAGGCTCTACGAAGCGAAATATTTTTACGACCATTATTTAAACATTTTTTTTCACTTACAATTAAGACGGTCGTTCGAGAAAATTTCGTTAGTTAACAATTATTTAACTTGTTGAAAAATTAACTTTAAGTAAAATTTTCAACGGGAATAAATTAATTATAGTGTTCAGAACTCACCATATTTTTTTCAAATTTAAAAAAAAATATTCAATACCTTAAATAAATTAATTAATGTGCTGTAGTCGCTTTTGACGCCACGCGCGAATCCTAAAAATTTCACCCGCAGACCTATTTTCAGCGTTAAATTAAAATTATAAATAATGAAGATAGAGTTCCGGGAGTTAGGAGTTTTTTATTGGAATTTTCCTCTTCTTTCAGAATCTTTATTTGAAATTTCTTAAATATTAATAGTTTATTAAATATTGGCAAAAAACTAAATGCCATTTTTTTTTCATCTTTAATTGTCTATAACTTTTGCAATTTTTTATGTGCTAATACACGCTTTTAGCACATTTTTCTAGACGTCATTCCGGATCCAATGAGCTATCGCACATAATTTTAAGAGCAGTATCACTATTTTGTTCCATTTTCAACTTGTCGACTAGACTACCATTACTATGACATGTTAGGGAATTTATACTTTGAATAAGTCAGATTGAAAAACGAACTGTGAACGGCTTGTCAAAATCACTTTATGACGTACGGAAGTCAGAATTAGCGCCAAATCTAATTACCGAATGGCTAAGTAATTAGGCTTTATGGTTCATGACTCTTTAACTAACAAATGTCCTCATGATATAATTAGACTATTGTGACTGATGCTTAATTCCTACCTCAATCTGTGATTTCTATGAAGGCCGTAATCAGGGAAAAATGTTTTAAATTCCGACTAGCAAACAAATGTGTGAAATACTAAAACAATCTACTTGATTTCACAGTAAACTATAGATTGAAAAGCTTGACTGACAAAAATTGTTCATTTTATTTGGAAAATAATTTGAAACCAGGGAGCCTCCACGACTTTATTGCCCCGAGGCTTCCAGATCTTTAAACCCTGGCCGTAATTATATATTTTTTTATAGATATAACATACTCATCAACAGAGCGTAAAGAAAATTTGTGCCTGAGCATTTTACATAAATGGCACACTATTCCCATCTGTGGTTATCATTTGGTGCCAGAACACGTTGAAACCAGATTTCTTTACAATGATGAGAAGCCCGGCATTGAGCAGGTATAACACTTTAATAATATTAAGAAGCTAACAAGTATATTTTTTTAGTGTTTTATATAAAATTACTAGCTGACCCGGCAAACGTTGTTTTGCCATGTATATTATTTATAAACATTTTGTTTGTCCAATAAAAATAATAAAAATAGTGGTTGATCGTAGAGAAATGAAAATGAAGGGTTCTATGTATTTTCTTATGCTGTATCATAAAAAATAAACTGGGTGAAACCCCTTATTACTTAGGGGTTTGAAGGATAGTACAAGTAGATAAAAATGTTCATAAGAATCGGTCGAGCCGTTTCGGAGGAGTATGGGAACGAACATTGTGACTCGAGAATTTTATATATTAGATTATTATCTACAGTTTAAGTAAAGATGATTGATTTAATTTTATGCCACCTTTAATAATTATATTTGTTATTGATAACATTAAATGATATGGTGATTGCCAATTTGCGATACTCAAGACAATTTAGAAATTTCTAGATTCTACATTTACTAAATTTCTTTTCAAATATTAATGCTAGAACGCTTGTGTTACCATTTATAAACGAATATATTATAATATATATGTTTGGCAAATCTGATATTATGTTCAGTTGTATAAGTATAGAGAAATATTTCGAATCTATCCTGGTGGAATCGTACCTTAATACGTTTTTGACACACGGGAGGCATTTAGCGCCAAGTTAAGACTGAATATGAGGAAAAGGCTGTAACTATATCACGTATTTCATATATCTATATATATAAAAATGAAACCCGTTTTTCGTTGTCACGACATAACATGAAAACGGCTTGACGGATTTTTAAAAAAAATTATTCCTTGAAGTATGAGGATGGTTCTTACGGAGAGAAAAATTAAAAAAAATTAGTGACAACAACTTAACTATAATATTAATTAGTGAAAACAACTTTTCTATATTCCCATACAAAATATTCGTATTAATACTTAAAACTCAATTTGAACTTTAATACCATATCATAGAGTTCAAGTGTTAGTGGAGGGAGGGGTTCCGGGAAGGTAAATTTGTATTTTTGACATAATATATTTGTTGTGTTATCAACTTTCTTTTTTTATCTTACTATGTGTGTCCCGAATAGCAGAATAAATATTTTAAACAATTAAAGAATAGACTGTTAGGCGGTACTAGCTAGTTAACAATAAAGATATTTTACATTAGCTTAGTACTATATTTCAAGGGTCAGTTGCACATGTGGGTGGATATTTTTCCATTACAAAGCGATACTTTTATTCCGCCTCCTTTGGAGATAAAACCATTTGATCTAGAGGAATTTGAACTTCATATCGCTATCGACTCAGTACGTGATGTGAAGTTAAATAATCTGCGAAATAACATGGATTTATTCGTTAGAGCGTAAGTTGTCTTTCTGTTACGAAATATATATTTTTTATGTGTCACCTATGTCTCACTAGACCAGTTTTGGCTAAGTGGTTTCGACTCTCGTCTCCGAGGTTCAATCCTCTGTTAAACGCCAGTGGATAATCTATGTGTTCATTTGACACTGTCTCGCACTTAAGGAAAACATCGTGAGGAAATCGGTACAGCCAAAAATTCGAGGGCGTGTGTCAGACTCAGAAGACTGATCACTTACTTGTCTATTAAGAAATATAAATGATCACGTAACAAATGCAGGAATAACACGCCCAGACTTAAAAAGTCTGGGTGCCACCTGTTTTTACCTGTTTCTCTTACACTTTTTCGTCACAGGTCGACTAAAATCGACTACCGTCATAGCTTCATTAAACATATTTATTGTTGTACTCCAAAACGCCTATTGAGCCCCGGAATCAAAATCTTTATTGATAGCGTTAATTACGAATTAAACGCGACAAAGTGTTACGACTAGTAAATGTTTTTCGTATAAAATTTTTGTGAAGTTAGCGAAGAAAAAAACCACTTTTCACAATGGTAAATATAGTATTTAATTTGAAATTATTAATTAATTTTATATAATACCTTTATTTTGTGGAAAATTACTTTAATGAATTGCTAATATAAGGTTTCTTTAGATGGCTCGGCTCAAGTGAAAATGCTCAAGAAAAAAGGCTTTACACTCATAAAACAACTGAAAAATGTAATTGCCAAATGTTATTTAGTTTCCAATATCAGTTGACAGCAAAAAAGGTAAAGGTCTTGTACATTGCTTTGGAAAATCAATGAATATAGGACGAATGAGGTGGTTATGAAATAATACTTGGTTTTTATTATTGAAAGTAAATGGGAGCATATTAAAAGAGCAACCACACCCCCAAGTTTATGTGGGATCGAAAGTAAAATTACATAAGCAAAAAAAATAAAATTCTAGTTAAATATGGACTGAAGTTAAAGGCTTTGCAAGAGTAAAATTATCCTCGTTGACAAACAAATTTCTCCCGCTTTCTGCTTAATAATTCTTAATGAATTACTTCTGGTGTCTGACACGTCATCGTTTTTTCTTCATCGTAAAAGCAAGTGTTTATGGCATAGACACTCAAATACAATTTTGGGTTGAGAAGCGCACGATTCACTAGTAGGCTAACACTTATTACTTACCTTTTCATTTTGTAATAGCAATATTTCTATTTCAGTTACACATGAAAGAAGTTGGTGCTCTGAATGAATTAGGAGATAATTTATCTCCGCTTTTAGTGGTTCAAATAATTGAAATGTCAAACGCTACTGACTGTTTAGGTTACACCAAATTTCTGTTTGATAAACAATAGTTTCAGTAGAAATTTCACATACATCGTAGTTTATGATATACTAGTTGTACTACAAGCTTATGTTTAAGGAAATAAGTGAAACAGTTTTTATATAAGTACTGATATTTACTTTAAGTATCTACAATAATAATTTAGTGCACATTTTATTGATTACGTAATAATATGACAAATCTTCTATCGTTCTATACATAAGGATAGACTGATTCTTATAGAAACACAGAGCTTTGAAAAAAAAGAGTTTTTAATTAATTGTAAGTAGATCAACTACGGAGGCATTTTTCATTTATTGGGGTATATATTAAACAAGAGAAGCCGCAGTCATATAAAATATATGAAAATGACACCGTGGAGCAGACAGCATCTGTTGTAACGTAACGGCTTAAGATATTGCGATTTCGTCGCAATGCTCTTCACCATAGGACAATTATTGCTAATGGCGTTTATTCTCAGCTGAGAACCACATATTAACATTCAATTACGGGTTCTAGGTACATTAAAGTTAAATCTGAATGAAATGTCTCAAGGCACAAATAACCTCCAGGATTGCAATATAGAGAGCCTTGAAATGGGCAACAAGGTCGATCTATTTACAATTGGAACGCATCATGCCTGGTGGCCATTGCAAATATTGAATGACCGTGGGCATACGGAGCAATCTGTAAGTTTAGTAAAACACACAAAAACTATATTATTTGCAAGAAGAGTGTTATTATAAAAGGTTTAGGTTAGAACAATTTGGAGGTACGTTTGTGACTGTGTGTGAATTTAACGAAATTAATGATAAATGTCCAGAGAAATATATCTATCGCAAATAACATAATATGACAAATATAAAGTACGGTGTTGCAGAAACCGTTTCTGGGTTTGTAGTAAAGTTACTATAGTTTTTAACGGTGAAGATATTTCAAATATCTTTGTCACTGCATCATGTCATTCTCGTCATACATTTCTGTGTTGAGTGAGTGTATTCCTATTGTTTTATGCGTCGAATACTACAGTGTTTTTCTTGAAGAAAATTAAGATTGATAATTGCAATTACTCTTATATTTCCAATTATAACTTAATATTTAACTTAATTCTACCATGACGAAGCTGTAGCGGATTCTAGTTTTAGTATAGTTTTTGATATGGTTTGTAAGACAGAGTTAAGGAATTTTTCTTATCTCGATGACACTATATTTCGGAGTGGCCCTCATAATGGGTCACAAACATTTCCGTGCCTGCTATTTTTTTTAAAATTATTTATTTTGGAATTGGTCTTTGAGATGAATGTACTAAATGATGATGATATGATATAACAGATCTTTTTAAAAATAATGTTTTTACTTTAAGGGTTTAATTGAAATGGATCTAAATTTAATACGCTTAGAAAAAGCTACTTTATTTCCCGTTGATTTTGAGTTTCCCTTTCCACAGGCTGGACCGAGGTATAATTTTTTAATGTATACTCGTATTATAATAATATAAATAAAAATGAATCGCAATGAATGCCAATCGCCAAACTCAAAAACGGCTGGATTAATTCGATTAATTTTTTATTAATTCCTTGAAGTCCGAGGATGGTTTTTAATTGAAAAATTTATGGCTAAGAAAAATAATCGATACAATTATAAGTTTTTTAGTTCAGCACCAGTTTTGTGGTCTGATTATCTTCTGACGTCGACCTCTCCTACTAATTAATCATTCCGTTCCATTCCGGGCAAGCCTGTTCCATCTCTGGCAGACCATCTGTCTACAAGACCTCTTCCTTGTGCCTTCTCTTACCCAGAAGGATTCCATTATAATATATCGTTTGTCCATTTCCCTTTTTTATTTCTTATAAAGTGCCCTAGCCAATTCTAATGAATATTAATTCGACATGAATATCCTTTCATTAATGTGGTAGCAAATCTACTGAATTGAGTTTTTTATATTAATACCTACTTATAAATAAGATTCTTTTTCCAGCCACAAGGACGCTGAAAGTAAAAGGGGCTTTGATTTCTGCCGAAGAAATTCTACGAGTCTTCTTTTATTATTTTTACTCATTATTATTATAACATGTGTTACTTCTTTCTTTTATCTTGATTTACCAGCAATGGTGTCTTATTATTGGTATCTTTTATGGCCACGATGAAATCTGTACTTTCTGTATTATAGACAAGTAGATAGCACGGCATCTGCATACAAGAACTACTATGGGATCCACGTGTATATCTGCGATATAATCAAGCCGTTGCAAAGGGGTGGGACTTTAAATATATTTTTTTAAGTCTTATTTAAAACCAACAATATTTGATAGATTATTTTTTAAATCATGTTTTGAAAAATAATGTATATCATAAAATAATATATCAAGTTACAAGTTGGAAAATAAGGTCAGGCTCAGTATAATTAATTAATTCAAATTGGTTTTAGCTTTGGATTTAAAAGTAGACATTTGCACCGTCTTTTATGAAACCTGAATTGATTACCAGCTAAGGTTTATACTAATTTAAGGTTATTTAATATATATTAAACCAATGTTTTTAAATTGTCACACATCACATGTAAAAAGTTGGTGGCGAAACGATCAAACGAACAAACGGACATGTGTTTTACAAGTTGCCATATATCTCTTCCACGTGGCTTTAATATTTCATTTATTGTTCTGGGTAAAATACCCTATGTCTAATACATATACGTATATATACTATACTATGCCTGCATTTAATATATTGTTTTATTATTAATTTTACTTTATTTTGATTTGTATTGTAAAGAAGTTGAATTAGTTTTAATTTTTGTTAATTTAATCTTTTAGAAGCGTAATTAAATATTAGTATTTATTGTATAATCACTGACTAATTATGATTGTTATATACAAACTAATGTACTACCATATCAATAAATATATTTTAAAAAAATATTTTCTTTCCTCGTTCGATGCTTTTAAGTACTGGAAAGCTAAAAAAAATAAAGATGGCTCGTATATTTAACTGTTATAAATATATAGCCAGAGAGGTGGCAAGCATTTAAGTACATGATTTGCTCGTATTTCGAATTTATAGGAATTAAAGTTTTAAACAATACGAAAAATTTTCATCTTAATTCATGATCGTACGTACGTCTTTTAAGCTACGGGGGTTTAAATGTGTAAAAAAATCAATACTATATCATTTGCTCGTGTCTGCCTGTGGGGTTAATGGTTAAAACCATTTAGATAACAAATAAAATCTATAAGGCAGACTCTCCAGATCCAGGTCTCTGCATTATTACAGGAGGTAGAAGTAAAACTGTAAAATTAAGCACTACTCTATCTTGTAGCTGTAATTTCTATTCGATTAAGAACTACCGGAATAAAAAAAATAGCAGTCTGCTGACCCGAACAATCCAAACAAAAAACATGGAAAGTAAAAAACAACTAAATTTGTTATAACTCAAAATGTGAGTGGGAAGCTGAATATTTTTACGGAAATATAATACATCAATAGAAACAAAATTCATACTTTATGTATACTTTATAACATTCATTTAAAAGTTTCAATGAAACACGAGACTTCTTAGGCACAAATGAAACACGTGACCAAGAAGCCATTTGTTACATTTTAAACATTTTCACGAGACGCCGATGTATGATGCCCTCGAAAAGTATACGTTTCAGTTATATTTTTTTATAGAAAACATCTCGTACAAATTACGACGCATATTTTGGATTAAAGGATTTCCTAGATAAATCCTAGGGTTTTTTACAATAAGGAACAGGCCTGCAAGACGCTAACCTATATGCCCATGGGCATTCGCGATGTCATATGGACTGGACTGTCATATTTGCTTTCGGTCTGATTGTTTCCAGCGACGTCAGTTTAATTTTATTATACTTTTTCAACTTCAATCAAGTAATTACATACATAACATTCACACTCAACGAACATACAAAGTCCCACTGAAATAGAATGTAATTAACGTATGAGCTGTAATAAAATAATAATATGTTAGAAACCATTGAAATTGCTCATTCGGTCATCTAACTCACCACGCATGTCGCTTTGGCAAGTCATCGGTCGCGATCGTCTACTAAAGTTAACGCTCGTTACGGCGTTAAGTCTAGCTCCAGCTTAAATAAGTTTCATGCATCGAAAAAATATATGTGGCCGCGTGGTAAGTGTTTTTAATTATATATTATTTTTTAGTAGTATTGCGTAATATTTATGAGTTGAAAAAATCGATGGTTAAATGGAGATTCACAGTTTTTCCTTACATCCGAGTTTTATTCCTATTTATTTACTTTAATTATATATTATATATCCTTGTTTTTTTTGTTTAGTAAAGAGGATAGGTAGCGAGGATTTGGATCTATGTTTTTAATAAAATATGTTTTGTTAATACTTGTAATATCCACTAGTGATTTAGTATTCAAAGTGCTTTCGCGACTCATTTTTTTGTATATTTATCTATGTTTATATACTTTACGATGTCAAAATCTCAGTAATTTATATTTATTTACTTATTAGTTTTTATTTTTTCGGTCTTAATATAACTGGATAATTAAATTTAACTGAATTTTATTTAACCGCTACTTCAGTAGTTCTATAAAAAATCATCTCTATCATGTGCAGAAATACTACTTTCATTTAAATGTGTACTTAATTTGTTTTATGTCAATATTCATAGTAATCTTCCCATTTACTTTCTTATCTAATTTAATGTGGATCAAACAGGCGATAAGTACACACTAACTTTAATCGCTGCACTAAAAGGTCGGACCATAATATTTATTAGTCATGATGATTTGAACCATTCGTTTACCAATAAACAACCTACAGTTCAATACAAACCAATTTATTAAAGAACCGATTGGCTTTTATGTCCCATTGCGTTTGTGGTCTTCAAATGTTGTTTCCAAAATGTTCTAAGTAACTGTGTATCACTGCTGAAACATCTTCCGAATTGTATGTAGAACAATGTGAATGAACAATGACGATGTAAGTTATGTATAAAGGATGTGAGATGCTTGAATAGATTGATCTTGACTATTGGAAAAGTGTAGAACAGCATAAAAAAATACATAAGCTGAGGGTGTTCTTACACGTTACTAAAAAAAATCAGAAACCAAAAAGTGTTACCGAGTGTTCTTGATTTTAATACACTTGTATAATAATACATATAAATTCTGCATTTGTACTACACTTTCCGTACAAAAACGATTACTAACGTAATTTATCACGCTGCGCCCTAAAAAACATCAGTAATTATTTCACAATTGTAATGACCATAATTCTATGATGACCATAAACCTACACATATGTACATAGGATACATGATATCAATCTGAAATTCATTTGTTTTTTCGTCTCATTAACTGTCATTGCATCATTACGTAATTTTAAATAGGGTCCTAAAACCTAAAACAAAGGAGTTCCTATGTATTTACCAAGAGAGTACAGTCATAGTAATAAAAACAGTGTTATTAAAGCTAAATAAGTGCTTTAAAATTCATAACACATTTTTCATGACTCTCAATTTAGCGGCTTTTCGATCGTATGAGGGAGGAACTAATGATGTAACTCATACATGGAATACAAAATAAGCCACTGCTCACTGGAAAAATAGCTGCAATAATATCTTCTTGTATGGATTCTTGGGAACAGCAATTAATAACGTCGTGTTGTTTACTTTGTAAATTGAATCATTATATGTAGTAATTTATTTGGAATGACGTTCTTTATACATTGTTAATAATATAGTTGTGTTTTTTATTGATTTTAATATAGCCATAAACGATTCATAAATCTTGTTTCGCTAGATTTTTTTAAAATAAATAAATTATATATTATAATAATGACAATAGTGACGACACACTCGCTCTTAATTGACTCAGCTTTAAGACGTTTCTGCGACTTTAAAACAGCTTAATTTAATATATATCTACAATGAAATTAATAATTATCAAGTTACTTATATTCCGCATTTAAATGTCCTGGATTGATCATTGCCCAAGCAATCAAGGCGTCAAGGTGTAGTAAACATGCATATATGTATATGGTTCATAGTTACCTAGCTATAAACTAAGCGAATGGGCGCGGTCAGTTAATTTGCAAATTTGAACCACAATCTATTAATTACGGTAGCGTTGTCTCCTATACGATGTAGGAATTTTGTTATTCTTTACGTGAATGGCAAATATTTTTAGCTTATTTCATCACCATATAACACTGAGGTAATAAGCTTAATGGTAAGCGCACAGGATGTCGTTAGATCGATTTTCATCGTGTATGCACTGAAGTCTGCCCACGTGCTTGCCTTGAAAAGTTAAATTATGACGCAGAAATGTCAGTTCTGTTAATCACAATTTACGACACTGGAGTTGACCCATATTTCTATATCAATGAAGCCTTCACAGTTGTCCTGCCATATATTTCTGATAGAATAAAATTATATTTCAATATGATTAACTTATGAGTCGCATAGCTAATTACCTCGTTTCTTAAAGCTTGGGCCAGATATAAACTCTTCCTTGTCCGTATCGAGTTGATAGGAGATATTTTTAGATTCTCATATATATTTAATTTTTTTCTAGAAACAAGACAAATTAGGCATATTTATTAAAATTATCATAACTGTTAGCTTAGTTGTGTGTGCTTACTATATGGTACTTATGATTCCCGTATATATAAATACATTAGACTAGACATACGGAATTACTTAGCGCACAGCCTCAACTCTGAGTTTTACCCTTAAACTATTGGAAATCTTTGTGTTCCTATTAAAAATACTGATTAAAATTATTTAACATTAAATAAAATAATAAGTTTAAGTTTGAAACAAAATCTTATAAGATTTTAACTTATAAGTTATCGGATGCTCATGAACAGATTGTTGCTTTTAGCAATCTACTTTAAAACTCTTCACTCGAGGCAACGAGAATTATATAGCATACGTAAAATTACTGAAATGGTTTTCATGTGCAAAGCGCGAAGCACAACTAATTATAAGTCCTTTTAATTATAATAAATAAAAATAACATACTGTTAGGAAGACGGGTTGAAATGTTTGTCCATTTTTCAACAAGTCAGACACGATTTCAGCTGGCTGAAATTTGATTTTAGTAACTGAAGTAGTTAGTGTATTTTGTGCATTTATTAGAGCGATTTTGAAACCCAAAACTAGATAATTGACTTTGTTAATTATTATTTACGTGTGGTGTAGATTCTTATTTGATATTATAAATGATAATTATTGTATTACAACCCAGCTAAGGGTTAGCAAAATTAATCTGACAACTTTGTTTTATGCAGCCTTAATATTAAATTTTAAAGGTTGCCTTATAGCTGTAGTATTTTCACATTGAATTTCCGACTTTATCAAGTTCTATATTTTGTTTACGCATACTCAATTGTTCATGTGTTATTTGGGTTTTACTTAATTAGTATTTTATTTAGATTCTTATCTATCGCACGTTTCTTGTTTAATGTTCTGAAGCACCTTCAATATTAGTGATCATGTAGCCGTCGAAGAATATTGTCGCCAACTTCTGTCTATTTTATCAAACAAATATAAGTAAAAGATTCAACTTTATTAAGATCAGTATCTCAAATTTCGTGAACTATTGGAAATTATAGTAAGAAAATGTCAAATAAAGAAATCAGTCTTCATAATAAAGACAGTGTTAATAACGAAGCGGAGTTAAAAAAAGTCGATTATGATGAATTATTATCAAGTGCTGGGCAGTTCGGACGATTCCAGATTTTATTATTTCTTGCAATGTTCCCAGCCCACATATATTCATCATTTTCTTACTTCTCACAACTTTTCATGACTGAGGTTTCTCCAAGCCACTGGTGCTGGATACCAGAACTTGAAAATTTGACTGTAATTGAACGAAGAAATTTGGCTATACCCGTGGATGCTAATTCACAATATGGATATTCGAGGTGTGAATCGTACATCGCTAATTGGAGTGAGGTTCTAAGTTCAGGACAGAAGCCAAACACGACTTGGCAAATTCAATCTTGCCAAGATGGTTGGGAGTTCGACAAAACGGAAATTCCATATCCAACTATATCAAGTGAGCTTGGATGGGTATGTGAAAAAGATAGTTATCAGGCGACAGCTCAAGCAGTATTTTTTGTTGGATCGACCGTAGGTGGATTTTTGATTGGCTGGATATCTGACAAATATGGTAGGATTCCAGCATTGGTAACGAGTAACTTAATAATTTTTATTGGTGGTATCCTAAGCGTATTTGCTACCGATTTATTGCAATTTTCTGCCTGTCGGTTTTTAGTTGGAATGGGATATGATAACTGTGTTATGATGATGTATCTCCTTTTGGTAGAATATGTAGCACCTAAATATAGAACTATTGTAGCGAATTTACCAGGTGCAATATTTTACACCATAGGTGTAACTGCATTGCCCTGGATCTGCTTAGCGTGTGGTCACTGGAAGACTATAAGTATAACTACAAGTGTTCCTATGTTATTAGTAATATTAGCTCCATTTGTATTACCTGAGAGTCCAAGGTGGCTACTTTCAAAGGGCCGTGTAAATGATACTATAGATAAAATCAAAGTTATCGGTAAAGTAAACGGAAAAGAAGTTCCCCAACAAATTATCGATAAATTTATTAAAACAAATGAAAATAAAGAGATACAAGAAAAATACAGTTGCATGATAATTCTTAAACATAAAGTTTTAAGAAAATCTTTCATATGTATGTGCAGCTTGTTTATGTTGTGCATGATAATATTTGATGCTTTGATTAGAACTATCGGAGCATTAAAATACGACTTTTTCCTGTCATTTACATTTGTGTCATTCACTGAATTTCCGTCATTGCTTATAATTTCCTTTATTTTAGATTTAACTGGTAGAAAATGGTTGACAATCGTTACGCTGGTTCTTACTTGTGTATTAAGCGTTTTGTCTACATTTGTAGGCGAGGGTTTACCACCTGTAATGTGCATTGTGCTCGCTCGGTTTTGTGTAAATTTTGCTATTAATGCGAGTATGCAATGGACAACTGAAATTCTACCGACACCTGTTAGAGGGTCGGGTAGTTCGATTGTCCATATTTGTAGCTATGTTTCTAGCGTTATATCTCCTTATATTGTGTACCTACAAAATTACGTTATATGGCTTCCTCACGTCATTATAGGGGGTATTGCGTTATTGGGGGCAATTTGTGCTTTTATGTTGCCAGAGACAGCTAACAAAGAAATGCCACATACGCTTAAAGATGCTGAGGATCTTGTAAATAACCAAATTCTGTTTGATATACCCTTTCTACGTAAAGAAAAAGTTGAAAAAGAAGGTAAAACAAACCCGTCATTTGATATGAAGTAGTTCTTTTTCATAACGATAAAATAGTTTTATTTCTCTCAATTTGTATATTTTTAAAGAGATTGTTGTTATTAATAAAAAAATGATTTTGTATCGCTTATAAAATTAGTAATTAAAGGATAAATTATGCAATAGCCATTTTTTTTGTTAGTTATTTGACCGATTATGTTAAAGTTATTATATTAATTATTAAGCTCAGTTTATGTGGATTTTTTATTACAAAGTAAAAATCATCAATTATTTGCATGAAATAATTAGTGTTTTTAATGTGTTATCATATCATCATATTTGTCATTAGTTTGTTATCCTATTTTCTATACGATGTATCTTTGAGTAAACTTTGCTATCAATTTGCATTGTTTTCCAGTGTGACGTACTAATTTTTGCAGGAAAATTTATACATAACATGCTTATACATACAAATGTTTATTAAATATACTAATATGTACTCCTCATACGTAATAAACCTTTAAAAAATTTGTTTCTTCCCAGATCGGTAGAACAATTTCTTTTTCTAGATATGTATAACTTTTCATCAATTAATGGTGATATTGTACAATTATAATTAAAAGCTTTGTAAAACGATGCATTGAAGAGAGAGACGCTCAGAAAGTTCAAATTAAGCTTCTATATAATTACGATTATAACAGCAAACGATATTTATACGTATCTAAAATATATTATAAAGAAGTTTATTTGAAAGAGCGTTAAAATATGAATCGCCTTAGAATATTCTAACGAGATATCTGTTTTCATTCTCAGGTCAAGTTTCGAATGCTTTCAAGAAAACTGACTAAATGTAACTATAACACTGTGTTCTTATACATTGCATTACGTTTTAGACTTAGCTGGTTCCAATAAACAGAAGCTAGTCTAGCTATATTATTAAGCTATGGTAATATTACAAGACCCGAAGTCTTTAATTGCAGTACCTATTTAATTAGTCACCAGATGATCAAATATTTTTTTTTAACATAAATATGTCAATATTTTTAAAATACGTCTACGCAATGGATAAGTGAAATTTTACCGACACCTGTTACAGGGTCGGGTAGTTAAATCGCCCACTAATATGTTATTCCGTTATATTGTGTACCTACATTAATTCGTTTTAATAATCTTCTATATAAAAATAAGTCGGGTTTTCCTTCCTGACGCTATAACTCCAGAACGCACGAACCGATTTCCACGGTTTTGCATTCGTTGGAAAGGTCGCGGGCTCCGTGAGGTTTATAGCAAAGAAAATTCAGGAAAAATTTCAAGAGAAAACCGGGATCACCAAACGAAATGTTACATAAAACGAAGCCATCTGGTGGCGAAACGGAGTTCGCCGAGTTTGCTAGTATCAATATAATTATTAAATATTTATAAATCATTAGAATTTTAATTTCTTTAACTAACAAGGTTTTAATATCGACAAGTAAACCTTTATTTAATAAAAACTACTACTGATTTATTCTTAATTCCAGTTTTTTAGGTCTTGTATTCACTATGAATATTATCACTATCCATCTCACCCAGTTAAGTCGCTTTAACTACAAAGAGCTATACATTTTTTAGAAAATAAGTACGTCGTTTGAATTGAAAAGGTAACCAAAATATATAATTAAACAATTATTACAAATTATAAATAATAAATAGAAAATGAAAACAATTTTAAAAAGTTTGGTGTCTGTGGCATTAACGCTGACAGCATGTCTTCGCTGTATTACGGTACATATCGATGAAAGCACCAGCTCTGGGTCACCGGTACTATCTACCAGGCGCCAACTTAAATCTTTAATTAGCACCTGTGCACTTGAACCCCACGGCCCAAGAGTCTCTACTCCAAAGGGAACAAAATCGAAATTGGAGGAGACTCTTATCTTTAAGCAAGTGCCAACCCAAACCAAAGCCCGTCCCATGCCATTTGCCTAGGGGGCCGTTCAAGTATTACGTAAGCACTGTAGGGGGTTTCTTAGCTTTGCTTTATATAATATTACTATTAATGTAATAATTCCAAGGTAATGTAGACAAATAAATTAGGCATTTTATAATATAAGCACGTATCATATGTTCCAATAAAGCAAGTTGATAGTCTAACTAGTTAATTTGATAAACTCAATATTTTCCTAACGAAAGTTGATACAGTGTTAATCAATTTATGTAATTTGTTGTCACGATATCAGAATGAAGATCTCTAATCGGGTAATGGGCCGCCCCTAGCTATTGGGCGGTTAAACTACGCGCAACGTGGGCGCTACTTGGTTTCAATAACATAACTAATAACGAGTAGTTTTTTTTTATTTCGGATATAAAATATATCTCATAGATAGATATGGCGTTGTCAATTTTAATTGTGATATTATGAAAATTAATATGACATTTGCATGTCATATTAATTCGGATTTTTATTTCGGATTTTTATAATTAATCGATCTAAATGTATCACTTTTTTGCAAATAAAGGATTTATTCATTGATTTTTATTTATTTAAGAGTAATATGAAGAGGGGAAGATAGGAGTTACATATTTTCCGCAGTCTCTACTCTAAATTTTTCATTTTTCATTCAGCTCTCTTTTTTCAAGTCGTTTTTACATATACTTTTTTATTTTAGATTTATTGCGTCCATTTTTTTTTCATACACCAAACTTACAATTTTTAATCTGAATATAGCTTTTAAAATGTACATTTAACTGACCAGATAAAATATTCATTAATCATTTGTAAAACTCGGAAAGATATGTGCTTAAATTTGAAATAAGATTTCTTTTTCATGAGAATATTCCCGTAATATAATTTTTAAAAAGATCACTCATTAAATAGCATAATAATAAGAGAAGCATCACAAACAAAAAGTTAAAGAAAGCACTTCTTTACCGTATTGAAGTTATGTATTATTATAAATTTACAATTATTTTACATAATTTTAATTTTTCCGACGTAATAAAAAGTGCTAAAACAGTTTTAAACGTTATCAATAATTAAATCCTTTTTGTAAATTAATATGATGGCATAATATTGTGTTCAAAGCTGTAAACATGAAGTTCCACGATTTTTTGATTTTATTAAAATTTTGCTGGTTACCGACATAGTTAAAATTAATCACTCGGAACTTGTGGGTTCCTCCCGTGGGTGTTCAACAAACAATAAGCATATACGTATTGTATTAAGTTCAAAGTATTCAGTAAAATGTAACAGGTAATTAAAGCCGTATTAAATGTTTGTTTGATTGATAAATTTTATTTAAAAAGTCATAGAATTATGTAATTAACCAATTTATGTTAAACAATAAACATGTTAGCAGACAAATTAACTTAAGGAAAGATTTGGGCGAAGTTGTCAAAATTATATTATACTAGCTGACCCGGCAAACCTCGCTTTGCCATGTATATCATTTATAATAAAAAATAGGGGTTGATCTAGAGGGGTGAAAATTAGGGGTTGTATGTATTTTTTAACGCTAAAAAATAAGTAATTTATCTAAAAATTAAAAAAAAATTTAAGGGTGGACTACCCTTAACATTTAGGGGGATGAAAAATAGATGTTGTCCGATTCTC
The DNA here is from genome assembly GCA_963693345.1 of Pieris melete. Classification (NCBI taxonomy): domain Eukaryota; kingdom Metazoa; phylum Arthropoda; class Insecta; order Lepidoptera; family Pieridae; genus Pieris; species Pieris melete. Next base: position 2,288,617 of record CAVNZK010000363.1, on the reverse strand, counting down.
AGACATACCCAATAAGCACAAAAAATTTCATCAAAATCGGTCAAGCCGTTTCGGAGGAGTATGGCAACGAAAAGTGTGACACGAGAATTTTATATATTAGATATGTTTAAAGAAAACCGACGTTAATGGATTAAAATAATTGAATTGAAGGATTGAAAACTAAATCGTTTTATTTATTCGTTCAAATACTTGTTGATATGGAGAACACTGCAAACTAAAGAATAAATTAAACCTCATATTTACAGACCAACATTCTGTATGTTCTCATATTAAGTTGAATAACTAACACGTAGATTAGTATTCTATACGAAAATATAGTCATATATCGGTTTATTCTACAAGCAAAAAAAGGTATTTCTAGAACCTATATTTGATATTCATAGAGCATTACCAAGAACCTAAAGTTAAGTACCCGGAGTCTAGAGGGGCAGTTACGCTCGCATCGCAAATTAATATTGAGAAAACCAACACGGTATAGATCCAAATCTCGTGTGTCAATCATGAAGACTAGGCTCGTACAATGAACCAAAAGTTGGTTGGTATTACTTTGTAATTTATTACTAAATGCGTAAAAGAAAGAACGTCTACAATAACTAAACACCATTTTCGGTTCAGCTATTTTCATTGTAATTAACAAATCGTTAAACTATATATACTTGTATAAGGTCACCATTATGCCTGTATTTTTACAGGTGCGGAAGTAAATCATGCTGCTCTTTAGATCGCGAACTGTGGGCAATCGAATGGAGCCGAGACCATATAATGGTCCTTCAGTCGTAGCAACAGCTGATGGTGCAACACCAAACATCCAAATTGTGCATATGTACAATAGACTACCTCGGAAGGCCGGTTTCATAGTGAGTACAAGTTTAATAGTTTTATAAGAAGTTTAATTAGATGTGTAAGTGGCAGGCAAGTAGTTAATCAGCTTTCTGTGCCGGACGGCGGACACACGTCATCGGTTTTTGGATCTAATTCATGCCGGTTTCCTGACAATGTGTTCCTTATCTACGAGCGAGAGTTAAATGTACAAATATAGACAGGAGTCCATTGGTGTACAGCCAGGTATCGAACCTACGATCTACGTAATGAGAGTGAGACGCTGAAGCCACTAGAACAATACTACTATAAGAAATAAATAATAAATATAATTCTATGACCTTCAGGCTTAGACGAGAGCAATTGCTAAAAATCATTCAAAAACTTGTATTTAAACATATTTCTGTTTTAATGTTGTTCTTTAAAAGATATACAAAGATCATAAATAGCTATTTAAATTTCAACAAAACATCTTACAAGTTTATATGAGAAGCTTCGAATATTATTTATATATAAATTAAGTGGTATCATTTGATGATTATTCCTTACATAAAAAAATTATGATTATTCACAATTTAGATTCAATTAAAAAATCAAAGATTTATGTCGCTATCACTAAAAACAAAAAAAATATCGTCAGACTAATCATATATCTCACACACTTACTTTTTACACACTGCAAATTATACTAATCAAGTTATTTAGCGAGGTACAATGTTTGTAGCAACAAACCCAATATTTTATTAAATTGCAAGAGCTTATATAATCCTTTTCATTAATGCAAGCCTCGGCCATAGTTCACGTTCTGCCCTTGGGTTTGAGTGGCTTACTAATGGTCTAAGCGTAAGCTCCATTTTTGAAGATGTAAAGAAGAAAGCTAACAACTTGCCTAGAATTCAAATTATGGCTGGAAATTAATAATCTAAATACCAAACGTATCATGAGAGTATTCGGTTTTCTCTCAACAACAACTTTGACCGTAGCATCCAGACTGCATCTACATTACAATGACTGTAATGCATACGATGACCTCAGTTCGTTTCATGATGACGATTGATCAACAAAATAGAGAAGGGATACAACGTATTACGTATTTACGTTAAGATAACGATGCATGAAGGATTAGGATTTTTATAAATATCATTGCAAAGTAGTCGAGTGAATTTTTACTCTGTAAGGAAACTTAGGAATTCACTATTTCATTTCAGTATAAACATTAAACCTGAAACTTTTTAATTTCCTTCCTTACCTTGTCTTATGTTTACACTTCTACTTTAGAACCCGAAGAAAGACTTAATCGGAAAATACACGATCTTTAAATTTTAAACGTAAATGTTTTCTTACTTAAAAGTTTCAATGCCTTGTTTACTTTATTATTATTTTGAAATGGAATTGCAAGTCCCACAAGTTCATAAACATTTCTCAATGTCACAATAGATTATGCTTTTCTCTTCACTCTCATATCCAACCATTTGCTTTACCATCTGAAATATGTGTTCACAACCAGTGACGCATTGTGAAAACTAGTCTAGTCAAAACTTGAGTATCAATTTATCTCCTCGATATGGCTATCCTCTCTTTTCATCACAGATGCCTCTTTTATGCATTTATAGAGAGTATCGTTTAGGGTAATTTTGTTTTATCGGTCGTATTTGAATTTTGTACAGTGTTCTGTACTGTGTGTCTATAGAACAATTTTTTTGTAAATAAATAGGTAAATGTTTTTGCTTGGAGTAGTCGGCATTAGCATTGTAATAACGCATAGTAAATTTGCGTTAAGAGCTTAGTCTACTTTATATCCATCTTAACATATCGGCAGCGGTATCACTTAACATCAGATAAGCCTCCTGCGCGATTGCCCCCTGTCCTATAAAAAAAAAAGATTATTAGACACAACACAATTTTCTCGAATTTCAGAAAAGCTTCATTTGCACTGCGTTAGTTCGAGGTCTAACCTACCTGGGGTCCTTAAAGAACAAGTACTCAGATAACAATTTGATTAGGAAAATTAGTAATTATATATATGTAACCGAAATAAAACCGGTTAAAGCGTGGATTGTAGAAATTTATAACCATTCTAAATGTGTCTAACTCTTTTAACTAAAGACTACTCTTTCGTCTCCGTCTATAAAATTGTGTTTACGCTGTGATGAAACAAATGCGTACTTTAGTTAACAATGCAGTTACACAGTTTAATGTTTTATGAATATCGTGATAAATTGAAATTTAATACAAATTGTTGTAACCCAATTTATACTAATATACAGAATTATTACTAAATTAGTGTCACTGGATATTAGACACACAGTTCAGTTATGCTCGCTTTAGTAGCACCCAGTTATTCTAAGTTTCATTCACAGTGAAACAGCAATTGTTTTGCATGGGATGGGTCAGACTTACTTGTGTTTGAAGGAAAATTAAACGTATTATGGGATTACAGGATAGCATTCAATTATATAAGTCACCTTTAACCCCGCTAAGTAGATTATGATGTTACATAAGAACTTTTTATCGAACGTCATGATTCGTTCAAAATTATTGTCACAAACAAGAACGTGGCTATAATTTGATATTAGAAATTGGCTGAATTCTCTTGTAACATAATTTATTTTTTATTGAAATCTGATATCTTCGGTAATTGGCATCGTTTATTAGAGAGAACATGATAACAATATAAATCGTATTGGCTAATGAGCCGTATATTTGATTTCTTTATTAGTAAATAAAAACAATCTGAATTATGGGTAGCTCATATCTTCAGACAAGTTTTCAAGAAAAGTGTTGAAGAAAAAGTTATAACGAGTATGCCGCATTATCTTACATTGAATGTTATTTTAATTTTCCACGTAGTCATTATATACGCTTCGTATATATCTTCTCTTGAATTCCTTTAAAAAAAAATGGTGCGTGTACTTATGTACGCGCGTAAGAAGTTATACTTCTTTGGCTTTCTTTATTTTTTTTAAATATTAAATAATTAATAATAATATATATTATTTATTATATATATATATAATAAATAATATTTAATAATTTAATTTAATTTCTTTGAAAAATTAATTAAAACTCCTATTTGTTTAAAAGGTACTACTACATATGTCATTAAGGTCATTCAAAATTCTTGGCATAGCTGCTAACGTCACGCATATTCTATTTCTTATTACTTGTAGATTGTCTTATTTCCATCTCGCTCGCGCCCGCTCGGCGCCCATACTGATAATTTTGTGTCACGGTGCGCGTGCATCGTAAAATTTCACTCTCATAAATTTTTCATTACGCGCCTAAAGAAGTATAACTTCAAAAAATCTTTTTTCTGATCCCTTTAAAAATCATGTAACACAGCGACAACTGCGTTATCATTTTCAAATTTATTACCCTTAAGATGTTTCTTTACCGCAGATATTACGAGGAGACGGTGAAAATGGAGAATTAATTTTAACCATTTCTAAGAACACGTTTCGATACGACGCTAACATATGATTTCTATTAAAAAAAACAAAACAGAACTTATAGCTTTTTTATTTTTATTATATCTAATTTTTGGGCTATACTTGCCAAGTGCCATTATCACCATTTGTTAAACGCCCCATCTTATAGTAACTACAGTCGTACCGCACGAGACGCGTCAATGTTTTATCAATGTTTTACACTTATATTAAAGTCCTAAATATCAACTTTTATCAACTACAAATATTAAAAAATCTATATAAAAAATCTAAGCCATTTTAAAAAATTGTTGTCATTATGGGCCACGATTGATATGACTCGGTGCCTCAAGATATAATAAATTCGACTTTATTCCTTTAAAGATTTATTCTAATGTACTCGCGTAAGTAATATTTTCCAACAAATTATTAACAGGTAGCCAAGGAAACCGGAGATATCTGTCTTATTTTTGTCTTATTCGACCTATTAATTTATCCGACCTTATTTCTGTGAAACCAACAAAATGAGGTCGCAGGGTATTTCTAATTAAGCAACTAAGTAAATGTTTTAATCAAACATGAATCTTTATTTAACATGGTACCTTTAAAAATATACTACAAAGCTAATTAGTATACAGTGACAGTAAACAACCACTGTGTATAAATTGTACAAAATTGGTTTGTCTTGTGTATAACCGTTAATTCAGTTGTTTTAGCACCAAATATTATTTTCCTTTACGGGTCTTCATTTGATTACTGAAATAGCATAGACTAAAAATATATATAATATTTTATTGAGTTTAATAGGTACCTACAGAAAACATAAATAGTTAAGATTTATGGTAGGTACACATAAGGAAATGTGATTTTTAATTGAGTAAATCTTCTAAAATAATAATTTAATTACAACCATAGTTTTAAAACAACTTATTTTATTTTTGAACAAGTTGATGCTGCTTCCATCTGAGTGAAGCTGGATATAGAGGTACTGTTGAGGCACTGGGAAATCGTATAACTTCCACAAACAGATTAATTGGTTTTTCTTCTTCAAAATAATGAATTGATTTTTACTAGACAAAAAATAATTAAATATGTGTTCTTTAGAAGATTATTTTGTAAAATTACATATATTAAAGGTCTTTTCTAATACTAGTGATCTTTACTATTAAATGAAAATACCAGTTATAATAATAAGACGTTTGTTGTGCCCAACTGCAGCGCCGGGTGACTAGAAACTACTTACGCAGAAATAAAGCATAATTTTAACGAGGAAAATAACAAGAACATAAAAAGTTCTACCATACGTATAGTCGCTAATACTCACTCCTTATCGACATCGTGATAACGGATCTCCACTTGCTACGCTTCTGACATACCTCTCTCGCTTCAACCACTTTTACGAGATTGATAATTTGATATTGGTATTTTTAACCAGTCGCTCCTAGATTTGGTTCAGGTATGTCCGACAGGGTCTATCCAACCCAACTTAACCATCGAGATTATTTTAAAGAAAATTGAATTATTTGAAATTCTGCAAACTTACCTGACAATTTTAAAGAGTTTATCAATAAAATTTTATTTTCGTACTTAACTAAGTTCTCAACTCTACGGTTGCGGGTTGAATCTAATAAACCGTCTACGCTCTAATGGTCTATTTTCTATATGCGCAACTATCCCTTTTCTATAGAGAAAAAAATCCTATGAAAACTAATTACTGTGCACTTTTATGACCTATAATAATATAAAGATTATAAAAGAAATATATGCAATCTGAGGCCAGACCCATATTAAATTAATTTTTATCGGCGTAATTTTTCTAACTGTTAAATCATCGTGTTCTTTATTTTAAGAAGCAGTCCTCGTGGTTATACGACTGACAAGTGACATTTGTGGAAATTAATTAATACATAAGACCATTATTTCAATTAAGCACTTTATAACTTGGTAAATTACTTTAAGTCCGCAACGAAATTGCGCCATCACTACATAGATAATATATCATGTTGTTCATATCGCCTCAAGTGTGGTGTCGGCAAGGAGAGGTATGACATCTGAGCTCCTCAGTGGAATGTATGATGAACCATAAGTTTTTATAAGTCTACTAGCTGGCCTGGCGAGCATCGTAACGCCTAACAGTCGATTCTTTATTTTTTTTTAATACTTATTCTGCTATTCGGGACACCGGTCTAGCTAGTAAGATAAAATAAAGAAAGTTGATAAGACAACAAATACATTATGCCAAAAAACCTTTACCTTCCCGGAACCCCTCCACTAACACTTGAACTTTATGATATGGTATTAAAGTTCAAATTGCCTTTAAATATTATTACGAATATTTTGTATGGGAATATAGAAAAGCGTTGTTTTTAGACCTTTTCACTCATTTTTTTTTTAATTTTTCTCTCTGTAAGAACCATTCTCGTACTTCAAGGAATATTATAAAAAAAGAATCAGACAAATCAGTCAAGCTGTTTTCATGTTATGTCGTGACAACGGAAAACGGGTTTTATTTTTATATATATAGATAAGTTATACTAAACTGTTAAGTGTTACTTAACCAATTTTTACTTGGTTTATTACTTTCTTTGATATATATTTATATAGTTGAATAAAATCATTTTATTGTTACCAATCCAGTTAATGTCATTAGTACTTAACTATTTGTAAAGATTTATTTAATGGCGTAAAAGAACATTGTATTTAGTAAGTTAGTTAGTAATAAGCTGTAAATCTTTCTCAGTAAATAAAATAAAAAATAAAAATTTTTTTGCTAGCTGATGTTAAGACCTTGTAAAATTTATGTAGTAACACACCTGATTCGCTCCATCGTTGTACGGATATGAATAATATAGGCTTTTAATTAATATTTATTGCTTATAGAGTTGGCTGTGGAGGTTTGTGAGCCGCCGCGGTGAGAGACAAGAGAAGGTTCTAGATCGAGGAGGAGAATTACAAGTGATGTTGAACAGTCAAGACCGTGTCACTTCTGGTGATGTCTGTCTCTTAACCGAGAGCCCATTCAGAATACTCAGGGTAAGAATGTCACCAAGTGATCTCATTTAACATAATTTTCATATCTGTATGGGTAATAATTTTAACTGAATTCGGTTGAAAATCTTAAGATTTAGGACCCTGAATATAAGATGAGCTTGTATATAAACGAAGTTTTGCACAAATCATTAAAATTATGTGATTTAAAAAACGTTTGGATTAAAATTAAGTATTATTATTGCTTATATAAGTTTTACCTCCGGTATTTGTCGAGTTAAAGTTTCTCAGTATGAATACTGTCAATTTTAAAGAACATTCCTGTCACCCATAAAGTGTTTTGAATATCCACTGGAATTTTATTGTATTGTATAAATAAGATACATTATATTTTAAAGCTTAATACTTGAATGCCACAACTTTCAATTCACAGCCCTGAAAGTACACGTGCAATGTTAAAAGCTCTTGTTAATTATAAAAAGTTTGAATTTAGAAGGTTTCACTTTGTTTTGAACTTTTGAAAACTTCACAGGAGTACCATTATTTATTGTAGGCAGACCTTTGCCTTTTTAGTATTGAAAAGGGTTTCAGTTATGATATTATTTCAAACATAGGTATACAACTTTCAGATTTTTCAAGTTAACTTTATAACTAAACAACTCACAATTCTCTCGTTGCTAGATTTCAGCAACGCTTTTAATACATTTAATTTCGAAATTCTAATGGGGTTGCTTAGGTCTATTAATATTTCTTCTCATGCAGTTAACTGGTTCTCTAACTATCTTAATGGGCGCCGCCAGTGCATTAAGACTAGCGGTTGCATGGCGCAGTGGAGTTTGATTGAATCTGGCGTTCCGCAGGGTGGCGCACTTTCTCCTCTTCTTTTAGCTATTTATATTATCTCCTTAACTTTCCGTATTTCAACCAATTTTCATTTATACGCCGATGATCTTCAAATCTACGTTCAATCAAGTCTCGATGATCTCCCATAGAAGCCATAGAATCTACTAACTATGAGCTGGCAAAGATAGTTGCCTGGAGTAAAAACTTTGGTCTACTAATCAATCCCAACAAGAGTAAAGTAATCATTATAGGCAGCCCTTATTTCACGACGAGAATTGATTGGGCCAGAGTACCTCCTGTACATATCGACGGTGTGACTTTAAATATTAGCCGTACAGTAAAAAAATTGGGGGTTTTAATTGATCAAAATTTATCCTGGGAGCAGCATGTTAAAGAAGTTAGCCGCAAATTGTACGGTGCCTCCGGTATCCTTTGACGTCTTAGTAATTTTCTTCCCTTTAGTACTAAAACCTCAGTGGCTAAATCTCTCCTGTCATTACTGGACTACGCCGATTCTTGCTCTTCCAATCTAAACGAGGAGTTGCTAAATAAACTGGATCATCTCCAAAGTTTCTGTATACGATTTATATTCGGTCTAAGAAAGTACGACCATATCTCTGCGTTCCGTAAGCGTCTAGGCTGGTTACCCATTCGTCAGCGATGCGATGCTCACGTCCTACATCTCTTATATTTCATCCTGTTCAACCCTAAAACTATCTCCAAAACGACTTCAAATTTTTGGGATCACATAACTATACCTTACGCTCTTCCAAAAACTATATCCTTGAACTAGTTAAATAGTAGTACTATATCCTTGCTCTTCTTGCCTACCTTATGTAATTTAATACATTTTTTTTCTTTTCTCACAGTGGTTGCCTGGAAGAGATCGCTCGAAAGCGATAAGGACGCCAGTTGCCTTTCCTTTACATGTAATTACCTATGTTAAATTTTTATAAGGGGTGTCTCAGTAAGAGTGCACTTTTTCATTTTTAAATAAAGACAAGTATTTTATGACAGAGTTCTGATATTTTTATTGTATTGTAAAGAACACATATTCCGATTAAGTATGGAATAAAATATCCGGCAAATAACCTCCACGGCTCCGATGACAGGCCATTACACTTTTCATGAAATTTTCCATGACTTTTTCACAGAGATGTGGCTATATCTCACCGATGACGCGTTGGATTTTTGATTTAAGCTCAGGCATGGTTTCGGGTTTATTCGCATAAACTTGAGATTTCACAAAACCCCAAAGAAAAAATCGCACGGCGTTAAATCGCACGATCTTGGTGGCCAGTTGACATCAGAATTTTGTGAAATAATGAGTTCTGTTCATCGGAGAAAATGACTTTTTTCGAAAAATTGGCATCGACTTCCCTTTGCTCCATTACTCATTGAGCAAATTACCGGTGCCTTCTTTGTTCTGCTGGTTTGAGCTTCTGAGTTAACTGAATCTTGTAGGTACGCATGAAGCTCTTTAGTCAAAATTTGCTTCGTCGAATTGATGTTTTCGGGTATTCGGCGACACTCTCGTTTACAGCAGCAATGTTTTCAAGGGACCGACCAGTACGTTGACGCAAAGGATTCTTATAATCCATACGTAATTGACCCAGTTTCTTCCAATTTCTTGACCACTCTTCGCATGGTTGACACATTAGGTGCACTTTATCGGCTGAAAATTTGGTGAAGTTTGCGAGCGTTTTCAGCGTTACTTTTGTAATGAGTTTTCACAATTATAACGAGTTGTTCTTTCGAAAAGCGCTCCATTTTTAATAATCGGAATAAACAGAGGTGACACCTGTCAAATTTCAGAGGTGCCACTTGCAGGAAAACCAAAAATATTACAATTTTAAAAAGTGCACTCTTACTGAGACACCCTATATTATAAAGCAACAAAGTGTGAATAAATAAATAAATAAACTTGAAGTTTCATCAAGTATTTATATAAGTCGATTTGAAGGTAGTTCTTGTCAGATCGAATGCATTCATTTGTACTACAAATTGTATAATTTATTACTTTGGTAAACTACCTACTCGAGTTCTATTTGAACTATTCAAGCACTTACGTAAACTGCTGAATACTGGGTGTATTCAGAAATTAATGTACAAGTTTCCCATCGAAATACTTATTTTATATGACGTAATGTATTAAATTTACGTACCCTATTGTTCGTAGTAACTCCTCAGTATGGAGTATCACTGTAAATAGTTACAAATATTAGGAAGATATTCATTTTACATTCTTCATTACATCTTGCCTGATAAGTTGATATTTACGCTAATATAATTTTATATATAAAGTGCATTTTTGTTCGAGCGCCGCTCCTGCGCCGCCAGCGCGCAGTTCGCTCGCAAACGACTCGCGAGCTGCACAATCGCGGCACATTCGCCAGATGTGGACGCACCTTTATGGCTTGCTTAGACGTGCCAACTATTTATTTGCGCTTTATGATGACTATAATAGACTACTGTTGAATTTTTAGGACTTAATACTGTATGTTAATGTTTTATTGTCTTAAAATTCCTAAAAAATAATATTATTACTAATACTCGGTGTCTGATGAAGCTTTGGAAATAATTGCCTTAAAAAGACTACATGCTATAGGTTATTTTAGATCTTATTATCAAGTAATAACGACGCCATTTCCATTAATAATAAACAAAATTAATATAAATATGATTTTAAGTGGGTACTTGATTCTCGGACTAGTAGTTATTAACATGATAGAGTTGGCCACTGACGTATTTCATCAATAATGATACATTTTGCATCAACTGGAGCTGAAAAACGTCTTAGACCTTAATCAGCCCTTAACTATTCAATCATTAAATACCGTAGAGCACACTGCACAGTTCATTACAAAATTTATATTCTTGGTAATAACTTGAAATGGTAATATTTCTAACAGATAATATTTGAATTTTTAAAATACAATTTAACTAGATTTTTTTGTCGTGTACATGACATGCATGACGAAATACAATATATACGTAGAAATTTTTATTTATTTTAGTTTCGTTATAATTGGAAAAATATAACAGCAACAGGTGATTCACATATACATACATATACTAAATCACTAGATAGGACTTTGTTTGCACGTATAATGGACTAATAGAGGTTTTATGATAAGAAAAACTCGCCACTTGACATGCGTGGACTCATTAAAATATGGATCACGTACTGAACAGTGTACAATAAACAAAATTTTATGTGAAAAGCATTATGTTTTTATTTCGACGAGCGCACACTTTACCTAACATTACTTTCGGTGTCCCCAAACTGTTTCAGGTAAGTCTATAGTATTTTCTAAAGTAGTTAGATGATAAATTCAATTGCTATTAGATATTTCTAAAAAAATATGCGTTAAAAGATTTCTATATCTTAGGTGGAATCTTATAACCAAAAGTAGAAGTGTTTGGGCCTCGTCTCATAACTTTGCTATTCTGAATCTTAAAACCCCGTTTATACATGGGCTGCATAACGCCCTGGGATCCCCTACCACATTATTTTTGTATTAAGATTGTTTCATATTTTATTTCCATTAAGATTGTACCTTGATTCTTGCATGGTAATGGCGTCGTTATTACTTTGTATTAAGGTCTACAATAACCTATAGCATTAACTCTTGTTAAGACAATCATTGCCAAACCCCCAAAAATTACATAAGTGAAATATTTTTAATTGATTAAGCAATGATCTCTACTACGATAGTTTTTAATAAATATTGTTGTAACCCGTTAAATATGTATTGTTTACCCTATAACCATTTTGAGGGTGAGAGTATATAATAAGTGTAATAAGGGCAAGTCTATTAGCTTACAAATACCTCATTGTCTGTCATAAGATGTCAGACATAGTGAAAAGTAACGTTCAAAGAAAATTATCTTTTCGGGAAAATGGAGCGAGCAAAAAATCACCCTTTTTAGACACATTAAAATGTTTTTGTTTATTTTATTCGTGATTAGCGAGTGTAGTTTTTGCAAAAACTTTTATAAAATTAGCTAACGGTTTTTAGTTTTACACAAAACTGTTTTTATTGCTGACTGTATTTAACTTTTACTACCGATTATTAATTTAAAAACACCAGCATGCTGTATTTGCTACGTTAACAAGATTTTACAAATTTAAGAACATATTTTAAATTGAAAGTGTGAAGAAGTGTGAGTAGTTATAAAGAGATTTCGATGTATCCAATCGTATCCCATCCAATCTTTTATATATTTAATAACAAGGGTTTCTTAAAACTTAACGAAAACTCCGCGAGGAGAATGAAATAACAAATATATTGGTTTAAGTGGACGTGGTAGGCAGTTGGCTGGTGTCTTGAAAGCCGCTATTTTGGAACGTACCTATAGAACTACCCTTCAAGTGAAACGTACCAGTTACTTCTGTGAATTTAAAATTGGATGATACTCTGCCAAATGTAGTAGCAATTTGTATAATCTGAAAATCTCGGTCTATGCATGATTTCTCATTTCTGAACATGAACAATTGAATCCCAAATCAAATAAAAAGACTTCAGATTCGGGCATAAGTAATTTACACATAAGTGTAGGCCACGCACGCCTTAAGGTTGAGACACAAATGCCTAACCTCCAGGCTAACACTAGTTGAAGTAGAAGTACTAGATACTTGAGTTGAGAAAATAATGGGAATTCAAAGATATAATTTATAGAGATAAAAGATATAATAGAGATAATATTTCGATTGAAAGGATTTATCGATAAATAAAACAAACTCACCAAAGAATAATTCACCTTCACCGATCTTTCAAAGTTGTGGTCACTAAAGAATTTTTAAGTTTAATAAAGTTTGTTTTAAGTTTAAAAAATATGTATTACCTTTTTAACGCTTCAAAATATCTTTTAGCGATAGATACTCTTAGAAAATTTTAGGCGCCAATTATAAAATCGTTAAGAACATATTTCTCTGGATACACACATGGAATAAAACGCAAGTCAGGATATCCTCTTTACCTCCCGAGAGAGATGGGATGCCTCCAGCCTGCAGTCACAGCTTTGAACTCGGCCTGGACACTCGTTAAATAGGAGAAACTAGCGTCGGTCTAAAGTTATGAAATAGTTATTTGTTTTAAACAGTATTATTGTGTGACTAAAAATGAGGTTGTCAAGAAAGAAACGTTCAGTGAACATTAAAATGAAAACTTTGAAAAGCAACGGTCGAAGTCCACCACGACCATTAAATAAAATAAAGGAAGAGGCACCCAAGGTGTCAATTGAAGAAGTGCTGCAGGTAAATTAGACTAGATTTTTTTACACACACGAATTATATAACCTAACATTAGTTAAGTTACATTTTAGTTTATTATTATTAGTTTATATATTAGAAACTGAAATGTTAACAATAATCTTACACTTGAACCCAATAAATTGTAAAACGTCAGTAATAAATGAGCCGTTTAGTTTTTCATACACTCATAAATTATTATAATATCATATTCTCCTTTCCGATAAAGTACAAAAGGTCATCATCGTATATTATAGGTAACAGTGTCACTTAGTTTTAAGAGCCCATAATTAACTTAAGCTACAGGTTTTTGTTAGTCCAGCGTCGCAATCCCACTACCCCTATCTTGTTTTTTTTTTTTATAACTCTGGCACGATTTGTGCATTAGCCAGCGTCAAGTATAGGATTTTTTTTATAATTCGTGCTTGTCTTTAGAAATTCGACCATGTCCTTCATGTACGGTTTAGGCACTCGCCCGGTACCGCACAACCCTCCCAAAGGCCGAGAACAAATTTAAATTAAATTAAAACTTGCACTCCAACCGGGAATCGAACCCGGTACCCCTCACCTAGCTGCCACTTAATCCCTATCTTGTTTTAAACAATTAAAGTCGTTGACACCTAACTTCAAAAGTGTTTCGTTTATTTAAATCCGTACGTTTCTAGAAGTTTCTATTTTAAACTTTTCAACAGAGCTCTTACGTCTGACAAAGTATTCCACCTTCATTCCCAGAGCAGCCTGCATTCCCACGTATCCTTAGTTTATTTTGATTTCTACTGCTATCGTAATAGGATTTTAAGGTTTCACAAATCATAACTTCCAATAGTAGTAAAAGCTATATAAATAAAAATGAATCGCAAAATATGTTGTTATCTCTAAAAAAAGCCGAGAAAGTAAAAAAAAATTAAGACGAAAAGAAGTTCGCGGGGTCAACTACTTTTTTTTTTCTTCTATATATTATTAATTATTGATTATGACGTAGGTCAGGACTGATGTCCCAGCAGTAAGCGAACGGCTTTCTTTTTGGTATAATTATTAAAGCGCAAAATAGCAAAATATTTCTTAATTCAATTAAGTGTTTCGTAATCAGTTGCGCCAAAATTTATGAGTTTACTAATGTTCACAAACTGAGGTGAGTAGATTTAATTCGAAGACGAATTTATTTAAAATGTATTTCGTAGAAAATAAAACTAATGTGTGTGCACACACACATTGCACACTTGAAGCGCACCGAATGGGAAAAGGGAATTTTTTATTTTTATTTTTTATTTTTATTGTTTTTGATATGTCTTATTTTATTTTTTCTTTGAATATTGTTATTTTGTGTGAATATGTGTGTGTGTTTTCGTATGTAATAAATGTTATGTCTATGTCTATGTTATGTAAATCTAAATAAATATTTTTTAAATGTATAGGCAACTCTGTATATCCGTGGTCACCAATAGACCGCACTCGTAAGATTAAGTGGGATTGCGGCCTTGACTCTCCAGTTTTGTTAGTAAAAAATTATTAGCTCATTACATGAAATTCAAAATTGCGCAGTTCAAATAGAGAAGCTGCATGACCAACGCGATCCTTGTTGCATAATAATGTATATTCTGTTTTCATAATTTACCCATGCAATAAGAAACAATAGGTTAGTTTGCAAGCCTAACAATTTGTGTAGTGAGTGGGAGTTTCAAAATTGCATGCCTTCATTAGGGGGTGGGTGCTGAAACAAATATCAAATAGATATCTAATTATTAATTGTTAAATTTGATTGTTAATTATATTTTTATATAAGAGGTAGAACCTTTTTTTGATGGTTGTAATTTAATATATGATAATCCGCAATATATCTACGATGAAGTTAAAGAGAAATGGGAATGAAATTAGAAGTTAACAATGTTAAATCAATGTAATATTAGATAAAATACACCAGATTAAGAACTATAGTTTTTCGTGATTTGCAAGTTATGGGTAGCCGACGGATAAATTTAACCGGCAATTAAAAATCGACTTTGATTGTTTTGTTAGGACTTTCGCAATTTACTTGATGGTTTAAGATTATAATTTGTCTTAAATGCTTATATGCATTACATAACATAATAAACAGCTATTTATATTATATAGATTCTTTTTCGTGTAATTTTGCCTCATGTCTTTGCAATTGCATTAACGTGAGAGAACATTCTTACGGCCACCTAATGTGTACAACTGTACTTATACTTACCCCCTTGATAAAAATCAAATCAGTCAAATTGTACCGTATAAACTTTATTAGTCTCTTTTAGAGAGAGTTACGAAAGAGTACTTTAATTAAAAGTACATCTATACTGATTTAGTTTTTATGACTACTAGGATTATAGGATATTAATTCTTCTATACCTGACATATTTAATCCATAAGATGTACAATATACATCTTATGAATAACGTCAACGTAACGTCAAGGTAACATTGTATATATAACGTCATTCTTAGCAGTTTTATATAAAAGTTATCTTCTATCTATCTTACCTTTATAATAACGCTGATTGTCATTTCATAACTAACCACCCTCTTATTATCTATATTTATTCTGATGTTTCAAGCTTGTTAGAAAAGTATATATTTTATATAAACACAAAATATTAAATAGACCCCGCATCGCCACAACCCACTTTGTTCTTAAGTGTGCGTTACTCATATTAATGAAGGACTTCATTAATGAGACCTTAACATCTTGTTTAATGGTCAAGCGTATCGTGTGCATGTGGAAAACGTGTCTCAACACATTATTACACTTATTTATTGCTTCTTTCTTCGAGGCTCTAGAAAAAAAAAATAACCTGCGTAAATGAAGCCCACCCAAGTTCTACTTCGCTAATTGATCCTTGAAGCTCTTCAATGACCCACGACGTGATAAATTGTATCTTTAGTATATAAGTTCATGTAAGTGACTATTGTCTGTTATGAGAATAAATGTCTTTAAACCTAAATAATGGACACAACAATTTATATACGTTACTATAGATTAGATAATCGCCGGTAATACCAAAATGGGTGTGGCAATATTTTTCATTTATACGCTCCAATTAGTCTACTCGATTATGCAACATAAAACAATGTTCTTCATATTTAATTATCCTGAGATACGCCGTTCAACCAAAGGAACAAACTCTTTAGGTTTATAATATTTCTATTAATATACATTTATAATCCAACGTATGCAAGTGTTTGATTCTCTTTGGCACTTTGTTAATTGATTTTGAAATGCTGAATTTAAATGAACAAAGTTTTATATAAAACTTTGTTTCTACCTAACGAATTAAACAGTTCCGAACATGGACGTAACAAATTTGCACCGGAATTGAAAGTAAACTTTGAAATGAAATACGAAAACGGTTATGCCTTGTCAAACATTCGTATGGAACAAATCGGAATTTTTGAACCAGTTGGTTAGTATAGGAACAAAAAAAAAAGAAACCTATTTCCATTCAAAACTTTATATTTTTTTCGTATGCTGCTGTTTTTTTGCAGGACAATTTAATTTTGCAATAGTTATTATTTTTATTTCTTCACATATTGCTAAGCTGCGCTTGTGGTGCGAAACTTTTCTTTCCAGATAATCTAGATTTCAATTGATTACACAAAAATAATTACTTGACCATGCCCTGTTTGTGTGGCATACAAAGTTCGTCGTCCAAGGATAAATGCCAATACCTTGGATGCTTTGGCTGACAACATGACAATTTGAACAAAATTGAGCGCACTATTAAGTTTAGTGAACCTTGAAACTTCTAAAACGACGTTTCATAGTGACATCGATTTAGTTTATATCAGCCAATTTACTACAAAAGGCCGTGACACGTGGAAACCAAATTGGGGATTTTTAATTAAGAGGTCTTCTCATTAATGTACACCTAGTACTTGGTTTTTGGAATACATTAAACTATTATAATTTTCCACGTTAATGTATAGTTCCGCCAAATACTACTACTTACTATATTTTCAATATAATCTTGCAAAGGTAGTTGGATTGCTCATAAAATAGTGACCTATTTTTATACTTATTTACCCGTAAAATTCAGTCACGGGTAATGGAAAAGTAAAATACAATTATTTTCCACTGAGTTCACGTTTGATTAACTCTGACTTCAATAACTATTCGGAATTCTACCTCTATTCGATCTAATACCCGTGTTGTGCACCGTCGAGTGCACCTTTTAGTGTATTCGATTTTTTCTTTGAGATGGCAATGATATTATTAGCTATGTGAGCAGTACTATAGTTTATCGAATGTTATGTTTAAGCTTCAATATTATAACTCGACTACTCTTTCACTCATTGTAAATCCTATTCGCAACAGTTGTACTTAAGATTTAGAAAAATATATTATATTAAAAAATAGCTAAGCCGAATGACCTACCTAGCTGACTTTCTGAACTCTGCTTTTAATATGCGCGAATAATATAAACTTATAATTATTGTACATAATTAGGTTATTAACAGGTTATTATAACAGGATTAGGTTATTAACATAACTTTTACACATTTAAATAAACACTTCTTTACCGGATTGAAGTTAAGTGTTATGCAACTAGCTATGTGCAACACTTAAATTGTCATACATTTTAGATAGAAGAGTTTGTAAAATATGCCGTAGATTTAGTACTATGTATGATGTGGGAAACTTTAATAAATAAATAAATAGTGTACCTATAATAAATACTATATTATGTTATGAAGCGAATAATACTTTAAATATTGATTATTTTTTGATGTTTGTTATTCGAAATCTTTTAAATTGTATAATGCTTGCGATAAATGCTTTTTTACAATCTTTTTCATAAAGAGATTCCTTTTCCCTTTCGACGATATTATAGATTCTATTAATATATGTTATTAAATAATTTAATATATCTACAAATTTGTACCAAATTAATTTGTTTTGCTTTATAGGCAGCAGAGAGCGGCAATGTGGATGATTTCATGCGTTTGTATATGAGTGAACCAACTCGTCTTACTGTAAAAGATGCTCGTGGAAGGACACCTGCTCACCAAGCGGCAGCAAGAAACCACACAAACATCCTCCTCTTTATCAAGAACTATTCTGGAGGTAAGTGTAGATAGTCATGATTATCGTCTTTATTTTAATTCTTATTTGAAAGTATCTGAAGAAAAGGTTAATTAATGTCGTATTTACTCATTTAGATTTAGAATTAATGTTATAAACATTTGTTTCAAATTCCTAGTTTAAATAACAGCTTGTACCTACACGTACAAGCCCGAGGGCTTGTGTCACTCATCCGATCATTGTTCCGACGTTCGGAAATTAGATTTTTCATCGTTTATCGAAGATCGATATTGTTTATTTTTTTATTATAAAAGCGGTTTAAGTTTTCTTTTCGCATTTGAAAGTCGAAACGGAATCGCTTTCCGTATAAAAAGATTTTAACTTTGTTTGTTTCTTTTTTTTATAGTTTAAGAATACATTATAATTCATAATTTTTTCAGCAATATCATAATCACTATTTTGATACGAAAAACATTTCGGCTTATTTAATTACATATGTTTGTTTAGATTTGAATATTCGAGACAATATGGGAAACACCCCACTTCACGTTGCTGTTGAGAATGAGTCTTTAGACGCCATCGAATTTCTTCTGCAACAGTGAGTATGTTTACAACCTAACCTTACAATTTTGAAGACGCTACGTAGTGGTATTTTTAATAAGGTTTTGAACTATTCCATTCATTAATTCATTTCATTCCGTATTGTGCTCGGTATTTGGTATGGAGACGCAATAACCCGTATTTGGTAGTTTATAATATAGGGAAGGGAATTGAGTATTTAACAGCATGTAAAATTAATAGTGATTTATTTAATTCCAACATTGAAATTGGATTTTTGTCAGAGCTATATATTCGTTTGTCATTTAATCTTCTGGAGATATTCCATGTAGAAACTTTTTATTACAAGTTCAAGGTATGAAATATGATGATCTCTCTTTAGTTTTGTTACCGCAATCAAAAGTCACAACTGCACCCGGCACGTGATTCACTTTAATGTAACTTCTATAATAAAAACTGAAATAAAGGAATAGGAGCGTTGTTTATTTAATACAAACAATTATGTGTTATAAAGGCTTATTCACTCATTAAACTATGTATGTATGTGTATCAGACATGGCCTTAAATTGTTTAGGAGTAAAAGAACTTGTAAATAATCATTAATTAATTTATCAAATGGAGACGATGGTCACGTGACACAAAACAATTAATTGCTTCGCCTGCCTAATTATGTATGTTTGTGTAATTTAAGATAATAACGTTAAATCATGATATTTGTTTACGTGATAACAAAAGTGGTACGTCGTATGTCTGGACATCATCTTGCCTAGAGAAGCAATTCGGTGGGTTCTCGAAATTAATAATGGTACATTATCTATTCACATAGCCTATTATTAATTTAAACTAAAGATATATAGGTGGGCTGAAAATTTCTTAGTATATGAATAATTTGATTTGATTGTTGTTTTTTATCGATTGTGAGCTCGCGTGGCATCCACTTTCTTATTCAACTTTACTTTTCGATTATCCAAAATTATTTTGTGGGCTTATTTGATTTTTCGGTCGGCCTCTTTGGGGCGTCCACTGCGTGCATCATCCTCGGTGCTTGCCTCGGATTTTTAAAGTAATCAAATCATTTCTCAACGGTTGATTATTTTGGTGCAGAGTCCAAAAATGTTTTTCAAGCCAACTCTTGACTTTAGTAGCATTTTTTTCGCCAAAAGGCAATGTTTTATTAACAGTCGAAACTTCTTTATATCAATTTTTTAAACAAACAAAAGTTCCTTCACTGGAAATAACTCACAAACTAATATTTCGACAGTGGTCAATATTATGTATAATATACACGTGTTTCAAGGTTAGCTCTAACTCAACTCATCGCCAGCGATATCTGTGTGTCGTCTACGAACTTTTGAGTCCACCGATATATATATGGGAAAATTATACAAGAAATTTCAAATAATATCTCTAAAACTTATGATACAGTTTTCATATCTATGATTTTTGAAGTGAAACTTCTTTATCGGGGTTGGAAAAAAATTAATGTAACATTTTTTCGTTACGCGTAACAATTTTTCGGTTACGCGTCACATGTTTCGGTTACGCGTCAGTGTCACATTTGACCGTTACGCGCGTCTTTTTCTTGTCCCTACCACGGTTGATTCAAAGAGATTCTAAACCATTAATAACAAAAATGTATAAGAACGATAACAATGATACTAAAAATTCTATTACAATTTATGAAATTCTGTAGTTATCTTAGTGGTAATAAGGTAAAATGAAATAATTGTATTATTTGTATTCAAGTATGTGATATTAAAAGCCTTTTGTTAAACTTTATCTAATTTAACTTTATTTAACCAATTTCTGTAAAGTTGCATATAGATAATTTTTCGAAAAATAAGGTCATAAAGAAGTTTCACTTCTTACGTGTGTACACTTGTACACGCACTATATTTTTTATACATCAATTGTATTTTATATGAATAAGCAGTGTTTTTCAATCATGAGATTCGTAAATCCTACGGGGATTATGAAAATGCCGGTACGCCGTTAACGCGTAGCTTTGCTACGTCGTCGGCTTGTGACGTACTCGTGACATCTAGATTTGGGGTCTACGACATTAGGTTTAGTTCTTCATAAATGTTATCAACTGAGACGAAATTACGATCGGTAATATTTCAGACATGTCGATACCGGAATTTTAAATGAGAAGACTCAAGCTCCCATACATTTAGCTACCGAACTAAACAAGGTGAGTGAAACAGTTTGAAACAACCATATTATAATAATAATGTAGCACTTATCTTGCAAGTGTCAAACCATAGTAGATACTATCATGTGATTCATAGATATTTATCACAGAATAAAAACACGTCCTTAAATTGATGCACCACTTACAGGTATCCGTTTTACAAGTCTTCGCCAAGTACAAGACTGAATTTAATGTTGATCTTGGTGGTGAACATGGTCGTACTGCTCTGCACTTCGCAGCGATCCATGACCACGACTTATGCGCACAGATATTGGTAATCTTAAAACAATTTTTTTCACTTAATTATGCACACTGCATCTGTACACATTGCAGCGCTGCAACCTTTTAGGTCTGCGCCTCAGATTTCTATATCTGTTTCGTGATCATTTAGTTTTCTTAATAGGCAAGTAGGTTAGGCCTTCTGTGCCTGACCTACGTGCCTGTGTTTTTTGGGTCTGAGGCCGATTGTCTCAAGATGTTTTCCTTCGACCTACGGGCGAATCATAAGTGCCAAAAAAGGCATAATGTTCAATTGTGAATGGTGGTCTCTTACTAATTACACGAATATCTACCTTATACAATATCACACACATAATTTACCATACTTAAATTAAGTTTTTTCGGTGACATTACTGTATTTTTAAAACTGTAATTTTGTTAATCAATATGTGTAGCTTTATACAAATTGTTAAAATTTGAAATATATATATTTTGTAAATGTATACATATACTATTTGTAGATCACGGATTTGAATTCGGAGTGCAAACGACCATGCAATAATGGCTACTACCCTATTCACGAAGCAGCAAAGAATGCCTCCTCAAGAACAATGGAAATATTTCTTCAATGGGCGGAATCCAAGGGATGTACTCGTGAACAAATGTTATCGCTCTACGATAATGAAGGAAATGTTCCTCTTCACTCCGCAGTACATGGGGGGGACATTAAGGCTGTTGAACTATGCCTTAAGTCTGGAGCAAAGATTTCTACACAACAACACGACTATTCTACCCCCGTACATCTAGCATGTGCCCAGGTACTGATTGTTTCACTTTTAACAAAAGAATGATAATTTGTATATGACAGGTGAAGTTTATAGGTATGTGGGTGACGCAGTCTTGGCCTTCCAAAACTAAACAATTTTTTTTTTTTAAATTAAAGTTAGAAATAAGATTCTCCCCTCCATACCTTGTAGTATAATGTTAACCTCTTGTATATATTATTAGATGTCTGAGTGTGTTGTCTTTATTGTGACTTCATTTTTGTTTTGGGTAATTATTATATAGTTATATTTATTAGATTAAATTCAATCTATCAAAATTATCAAATCTATCCTCATCCGCACCGTGTGAAGACTAAGAACGCAACATTGGCGGAATTGTGATTAACACAGAAGTCGCCATTATAAATAAAGTGAAGTGAATTATTTTTTTCACCAACAATCGAAACCATTGACGGCACAAAAAATGTTTTGTACATTATCTTTATTGTATCTTTTAGGGCGCACTTGATATTGTAAAGCTTATGTTTACAATGCAACCAGCAGAGAAAATGCCATGTCTCAACTCATGTGATGTTCAAAAAATGACACCAATACATTGTGCTGCAATGTTTGATCACCCTGATATTGTGAACTACTTAGTGTCTGAAGGTTCAGATATGAATCCACTGGATAAGGAGATGCGATCTCCAATATTACTTGCCGCTTCAAGGGGTGGTTGGAGAACAGTTCACGTGCTGGTAAAACTTTATAAATATTATAATTCGTCTATTATTAACCTCAAAGCAACCGTGCCAAATGTTTTTGAGTGTGCTAAAGTGTATAAGTATATTAAAAAAGTCACGCGCAGACCTATTTTCAGCGTTAAATTAAAATTATAAATAATGGAGATAGAGTTCCGGGAGTCAGGAGTTTTTTATTGGAAATTTCCTTCTCTTTCAGAATCTTTTTTTTTTTAATTTCTTAAATATTAATAGTTTATTAAATATTGGCAAAAAACGAAATGCCATTTTTTTTCATCTTTAATTGTGTATAACTTTTGCAATTTTGTATGTGCTAATACACGCTTTTAGCACATTTTTATAGACGTCATTCCGGATCCAATGAGGTTTCGCACATAATTTAAGAGCAGTATCTCTATTTTGAACCATTTTCAACTTGTCAACTAGACTATATCAACCAAATCGTTGACAGTTCAAGAACATTGGATATAACACGTAGAAGTTCATTATAAAAAAAACCTGTTGAATAAGATGGATATATTCGATACTAAAAAATATATATTACAAAATAAATAAATAAATATATATTATTTTAGATACGTCTTGGTGCCGATCTAAAGTTAAAAGATATAAACATGAGAAACGTTCTACACTTGATTGTAATTAATGGAGGCCGACTTGAGGAGTTTGCAAAGAATTGCCAAGTAAGTACTGCACTTTTAATGGAGTGCTGAGTTCATATATATACTCAATAGTATAGTTTCATGATTTAAAATAATATAATTCTTGTTGTAGGAACACTGTGAGCCAAGCTTAGAAATGCTTTTGAATGAAAAGGATAAGACTGGTTGCTCTCCTCTGCACTACGCAAGTCGCGAAGGACATATTCGATCGTTGGAAAACTTAATTAAACTTGGGGCTTGCATAAATCTCAAGAATAATAAAAACGAAAGTCCTCTACACTTTGCAGCAAGGTAAAATTAATATCATATAGTCAACAGTAACAACGTGGCAAGAAGTAAGCTTAGAAAATATTGAGAAGAATTTAGAATCTACTAAATTAGACTAATGCTCAGGACAATCTGTTAATGAGATTAACCGTTATAACTTTCAATTGAAATCTCCCATCAAACTATTTATAACTATTTCTAGACGTAAAAGTGTTAAAAACATTTTCATGTACCTCAACAATAGGTTTTTTAAATATATGGCCGGTAAGGTACGATAATTAATTACAGATATGGCCGTTATCACACCGTTTGTCAGTTGCTCGATTCTGAGAAGGGTACGTTTATAATTAATGAAAGTGATGGCGAAGGTTTAACGCCTCTACATATTGCATCACGGGAGGGGCATACAAGAGTAGTTCACTTATTGCTCAATAGAGGCGCGCTCCTGCACAGAGATCACAACGGCCGTAATCCGCTACATCTAGCGGCAATGAGCGGGTACACTCAAACCATTGAGCTTTTACATTCAGTGCACTCACACCTGTTAGATCAAGCTGATAAAGATGGCGTAAGTCTGAAATTAACAATACCTACTATGAGACATTAATTTTTTTTTAATTAAAAACAAAAGCATGTACAACTCTATGTAGATATGTATAGACTATATGTAGTTGAAAGGTTGACAGCATATTATGTATATATAATTTACACCTTAGAGTATTCAAATACATAATTAAGGCGGAAACATACTACCAAAACGCGACGCTACACCACGCCATCCGACGCATGTCAGTACTTATCAATCCCATATATTTAATATGGTCAGATGCACATAGACAACATGCCATGTGATCACACGCGCGTTGTGGATGGTGTGTTGATGACGTCATGCGTCAATGCTTTCGAGTTTTTGACACGAATGTCAATTTATATACTTAGATATTTTTCGATTTATTTGGCGAAATGAACGACGAACAATTAATTTACTTGGTGAAACAATAATCTGTTTTATATGACATGAGATTACCTCAATACAAGGACAAAAACAGGGAGTTAGGATGTTGTTAGTTTAATACAAATAACATGCTAATCAATTCAGTTTATTAGAAAAATAGGGTGGGCCAGAAAGATTTGCGAATTTGAAGAAAAAAATATAATAAAAAAACTAAATACAATACACATAAAAAAATTATTTCAATTAAAATAGACATCTGGGAAATTTATTTCTTAAAAATAACATCATCCAGTGCACCATTGCGCTGCAAACATTACTCGAATCTGAACCTCAAATTGGTAAAAACTTGCTGGCACATTGCGCGGGGAATAAATCAGCTAAATGACTTCTGAATTTTCAAGCGTGTCGTGGTGTCGCGTGTTGGTAATGTGCACGATGGACATCGGGTGTCGACACGACACGTCGCGTCGCGTTTTAGTAGTATGTTTCCGCCTTTAGTGTTCATATTATTATAAAAGCTCTTAAACTATCGTTACGAACAGCAAAATATTATCGAATTTTTAACTAAATTGTTGTGTACTTTTTACTGTATTTCTTACAATTGTGCCTCTCATACAGAATACACCGTTACATCTAGCTACTATGGAAAATAAACCAAACTCAATTGCTCTATTATTATCAATGGGGTGTTGCCTGAGTTACAATTCTCTTGATATGAGTGCCATTGACTATGCTATCTATTACAAGTTTCCTGAGGCCGCCCTCGCCATGGTTACTCACGAGCACAGGTATACTTTTAGATACAGTATCTGTAACAATATTTATCGATTTAATTTCGATATTGAACGGATTCCATTTGATAGACGCGCATCGCACATGGGTTGATCGATCTCAGGGATGCCAACGATATGATTGAATTTTTTAAAATTGTTTTTAATTTAAAATATCGCCTATTGATTTCAGCGGGGAATTTTGTATACCTCGGCGGCAGCCCAAAAAGCCCTTAAGTAAGTGCACCCCTGCGTTCGAGCCTTTATTCATGCGAACATGCGTACCTAGAAAGCAAATTTCATTGGGGTTCAGCCGGGAATCGAACGCACGACCTCAGGGTTGAGGGTCGAATATTCAAGCTTTAAAGCGAATAATGTTCTTGCTGGTTGGGTTAGGTTAGATTAGGTGGGTTGGGTTATCGATAACCCTCATGTTTTTTCAGAGCCCAAGAAGTAATGTCTCTAAGATCTGACCGCCACCCTTGCGTGACATTAGCTCTTATTGCGTACATGCCTCGTGTATTTGAGGCTGTTCAGGACAAATGTATAACGAAAGCGAACTGCAAGAAAGATTCAAAAAGTTTTTATGTAAGTACACGATATGTTGATGGCCAGGTTAGGGTTTTCTTCTTGTACTTAATATTATGTTTGGTCACAAAATCATTTTACTATATTACAAACAATCATTTATTATTCCGTAGATTTTTCTATACTCTCTCACATAATACTAATATTTGTAAAATTTAGATAAAATACACCTTCTCTGCTCTGTGCCCTCCGATTATAATTGACGATGTCAATAAGAAGCCAGATGTTTTTGTAAAATCACCATTGCCTGTAATGAACGTAAGTCTGAAATTAAATTGAATGTTATTTTTTCTTTGCTCCATCGCAGATTAAGTACCGCTTCAGATACTACCAACACACGAAACTTGAAATTGCAGCGCTGAGACAGGCGCTAGACAACCCCAAGTTTCGCCCCGAACCGTTGTGTGTTATCAACGTGAGTGAAGCACTATGACGCTTCGCTTAACAACTACATGTCTTAATAAAAACCATCTCGCCACCTTTTAATCACTTGTCACCAGTTTCAATATCACAATATACCAGTAAAACATCCGTGTATGGTTTTCATAATAACACACGCACTCTACTCTGGTTACACCCATGCACAAACTGGTGTTGGTCTTTGACAATTAGCAATATGTGGTCAGCGATGTATTCAATATTGCAATTTGCAAGCTTTAGTTCCAGACCATTGTGACAATGTTCCGTGATTGTTTTTTGTTTGCTTCTTATCGTGATAGTATGCAATAATGAAATCTTTAAGATATTGTATTTATTGTTTAAATTTTAAAAACCTTCTTAATCTTAAGATAACTAATTTTACAGGCTATGGTGGCGCACGGTCGGGTCGAACTGCTGGCTCATCCTCTAAGTCAAAAATATCTTCAGATGAAATGGAACTCATACGGAAAATACTTTCACTTAATGAACTTGCTATTTTATTGTATATTTCTTGTTTTTATTACCCTCTATGGATACCTTCTTATGAGAAACACAACTGAATTTGAGAAACGATCACTTCTATTGCGAAACGTCAGCGTTGAGAATCAGACATCAATGTTTAAGAATTTTTCGAGGCTGTCTAAAAACTTTACGTTTACAAACTTCACTTCACCATATGAATCAGGTAAGTTGTTTATAGAGTAAGGTAAGGTTTTTATAATATACATAATAATGGTCTCATTATGTAGGTAACCATTGATTTCTCTTTCAGATCAAATAACCATATTCCCCTTTACAATTGCTTTTGAGTCAATGGTAGCGTTTTACACGTGCACTATGGCAATCCGCGTCTATACTTGTATTTATTTTGTTTGGGAAATTTATAACATTAAGCAACAGAAATGGCATTACTTGGCTGATCCTGCAAATTTTGTGTCCTGGATTTTGTACGTGAGCTCATCATTAATGGTCTGGCCTTCTGAATCCTCTGAGAACTTACAGGTAGGTTCCCTTTTCATTATAAAATATCTTGTTTTTGATATTATTAGCTTCATTAGTATTTAAATGATATAGATAATAATTATAGATATTGCAAATAATTAAAGGCTATGATTGCAAAACTAATGGTTAGAAATAGAAATGCATCTTCATCTATTATTTCGTATATACAGAATTCAGTTATTATATGGATTAAACTTTGAAAAGTAAAAACTTTGTATAAATAGTCTGTAATATGAATAATATTATTATTTGATATAAATCAATGTATGATCAACTTGATTTAATATCATTCAATTAATTATTGAGTTCTTAATTAAAAATATTTATTATTTATTTAATTAAAGCAATAGCTTGAATATATTATACAAGATACTTTAATTTAACAATTTCGTTTTTTTTCGTTTCAGTACTCAGCCGCGTCACTGACTATGTTCTTATCATGGTTCGAACTTTTATTGCTTTTACAACGATTTGATCAAATTGGAATCTACGTCGTCATGTTTTTGGAAATATTGCAGACTCTTATAAAAGTGTTAATGGTTTTTTCAATTTTGATTATTGCATTTGGACTATCTTTCTACGTACTCCTGTCAAAAGTTGGTTTCGCTGCTACGGTATTTAATCACACTGCGAAATATTACACATTAGATGTTATGTTAAACGCTTTGTAAATGAGCTAGATAATTGTTTTCCAACTTTCTGTTCAAAGTGATTTCCATAATTATAAACGAATGAATTGTGATTGAAATTAGTAGTTATACTTTTGTCTTAAGACTAACCTAGTCTGCGTGTAATGTGTTTAACGAAACTTGGCAAAAGTGTGGGGTTGAGATTCTTGCCAGTTCTTCTTGCCCGCTCTACGCCCTTGATTCACCGCTACGGAACTGGTTGCAAAAAATAATTTATTGACTTTGAATTTGATTTAAATAATGTTATTATTATAAAAAAAGACATAAAACTTACAAAAACATAATATACATAATGTTAAATCTAGCTCATTTTCATGCGAATAAAATTTGTCGCTGTTGTTTTCAATTATTTTTAGATAATTTCATTAACGAGTAACTTTTAATAGATAACAGTCTGCGTCCAAGTTTATAGCTGTTTAAAAGTAGATGCTTTGCGTTCGTGACGTCATGAAAAATTTCTGTTAAAAGCTTTTAAATTTTGCGAGTGCTTCTTGATCTGCAATTTTGGCTTAGCGAATTATTTATGTACTAATTATTTCAGGGTCACCACCTTTCATTTAATAGTATCCCAATGGCACTGATGCGCACCTTTGCCATGATGTTAGGGGAAATCGATTTTGTGGGAACATACATCCAGCCCTATTATAACACAGAGTCGAAGACGGACCTTGTTCTACCGTTTCCTTTGATGACTTTCTTTATGCTTGGCCTGTTCATGGTGTTTATGCCGATTCTTCTAATGAACCTGCTTATCGGTTTGGCCGTTGGTGACATCGAAAGTGTGAGACGGAACGCTCAATTGAAACGGCTGGCTATGCAAGTAAGACATTATTCTTGTACCAAGTACCAACCTACTATTTAAGAAAAATATATTTGATATTTTACATTACAAGAAACGTCATACTTGTTTAATTGCCTCGTGACTAAAACAAATATGGAACTCAAATAGTTACAATTTATAACAAAAATTATAACTTAACCCCCTATTTATAAAACAATCTAGTCTAATTGCGTTTTCTATTCTGCCTTCTTCATAGAAGTAGAAGAAAATGTACCTACGAGTAACTACTATGACGCACGGTACGTCTTTTATTATTACATACATTGAAAAAAGCGTCCTCTATTGAATGTTACTGAAGATAAACTTTAGAACTTTAATTGTATTTATTTCTCAGTAGGTTTATGTATTCGCATCGCATGTAGAACATGAGTTATTAAAGAAAGAGATGGGGTGATTAAAAAAAATAAAATACACACTTCACAGATTATAATGAGTTTACCAAAAACTATAGAATTTTCCCGACACTGGTTAACAGCCTACTTGACCACAATTTAAAACATATTATAATTGTGATTAATATACATAAAGTGTTTTTTATTTACGGGAATTAATTATTACTGTAATCATTTTCTTAATTTTAACCATTAGGTAGTACTACACACCGAGCTCGAAAGGAAATTACCTGCATTTTGTTTGGAGAAAGTTGATAAAAACGAAGTAATTGAATATCCTAATACGAACCACTGCAAACTTGGTTTCTTTGAGACTTTACGTAAATGGTTTACAAACCCATTCTCTGAAGATGGTAAGAAAATATCATTTTTACTAAAAATCACCATCGACATATTCGCCAGCGCATTTTTATTATTAAGTATAAACACTCGTTTATACAAAGGTAAACATCACAACGATACTGACATGCCTAGGACCTTAAAATCTATGGCGTGTGTCGCAGAAGGCCGATCAAGTGTTCACAAAACAGCTAGAGAAAGTTGAGGCCAATTCCCCAGCAGAGGTTGTAACGCCACTAGTTTTTTTTTTGTATTCTTATTGGGAAACAACGCGCCAATGATATATGCACGTATATTACGCAACTATAATAATAAGGTGGCGCTACAACGATAATTGGTTTAGATCGCATTTTTTTCTTTGAAATATTGAAATTCTTACATTTTTAAATGTTCTAAGAATAATTATCAACAAATTAATTTGTTATGAAAATTTTTTTTTTTGTTATGAATTCTAGCTACTTTGGACATAGTACTTGAAAGTAACGAGGATTATGTAGCATCACAGTTAGAAAAACAAAAATATCGACTCAGGGAAATGAATCACTTAATGGAACAACAGCAAACACTTCTACGACTCATCGTACAAGTATGTACTGTTTTGAGTAATTTGAATGATCAAGTAACTAAAGTACTGTTACTATAAAACTCACAATTTAAAGAATTCATTTAAAATAATGCTAATGTAAATCTAAATCTAAATCAGCTCTCATCATCATCAGCATCTAAATAAGCTGTTAAAGTAAGCATTCAATGCTTACCTTCTTTCTAAACTTAGTTTCTTGTACAATTTTCCTTTAAAGACACTTTAATAAATGGAAGCGTTCTAGTACTACGTCACGCAATTTTTGGAGATTCTTGACCCCACCGTTTCGTGACTCTTTATACCTAAAAGTTACCTTTATGTGGTGAAAAGTATTGGAAAGTCGAAAATATTATTAACAATAACGATTAGTAATCAATCCCCGCCCCGCATCGTAACATTTTACAAGAGTAAAAAATTCTTTACATAATACTTGAACGCTCATTTGGTACTAAATATGACATTACAAAAACAATACCATCTTATTACACATTTAACTAAATTTCTTCGCTCTTTCTTTTGAAACAGTGTTCTAATTTAGTTTAAATGATAAAGGGAGTAAATAACGTTAACAACACACACATACGCAAGGTTAATAAAATATACATATGTCCACACCTAATGCTAATTATAAAGTTCTAATAAGGCAATACAAAATTGCGTTTTACCCTACGAACTTTGCAGCCCACCATTTATTACCACCCCATATTTTTATAGTGCAATGTTTAATTCAGAGAAGTTTTCTTTACATAAATAGTCAATACATTCATAGTGGTCTAAGATCCCGCTATACAACGACCTTCACCGAGATGCTTATTTAATGAAACTTATTTTATATATAATTTAATATGTCAATAAATATAATCCATATGGGTTGCCTAGCAAATTTCAGTCCAGAGTATGTTTAATTAATTTAAAAAAAAAATATTTTTTTAAACATTTCACCGGTATGATTATTAGATAAATTCTATACCAATCGAAAGTATGAAGCCCATAGAATATGCAAACGTTAGGTTGTTTTTAATCAATTAATTATTTATGTGTATATTTTTTATGTGACACTATAGTATATACACATCTTTAGTATAAAATAAGGTTATAGTGATACATATATAATACTACCCTGATTAAAAATATTGATTGAAAAAAGTTCAAAAAATTTACTACATGCAATGCATGTAGCATGCATAAAATAAGCAATGCATAAAATAAGTTTCATTAAATAAGCATCTCGGTGAAGGTCGTTGTATAGCGGGATCTTATACTATAGCCAACCAGGGTAATGTCATGTATGAGAATTTACAGAAGCTTATGTAATTATCAAATTCATTTCAGAAAATGGAGATAAAAACAGAGGCGGACGACGTAGATGAAGGAATCGCACCAAATGAGAGCAGATTCTTTCCCCGTTGGAACTCTCCAAGATTTCGCAAGAAACTGCGACCCGGCTCTTCCTTCAACAAGGGAATTTGAAATACGCTCTCCTCTTCTGCATCGGTTCAAGAACACCGTGTAAATCGGCCACCTCGTAGCTACAGATATGTATATGCTCGCAAGATAAATGATACTTATCTGTACTTGTAAGTTTAGGTGATTTAAATTTTAATTCTTTTTTGTGCTTTATAAAACTGTTGTATTTATTAGAATGATAGTGAACTAAATGTGACTGTAGAACTAGGTACCAAAACTTTAAACTCGTGTAAAGGTAGATAATAAGAATAAATTTGGTATAGCTTCAGACTTCAACTGGAGCAGCTGTGTGGGAACTTAAAGGAACCACGAATAGGCATTGTTTGACACTATACCAAATGCATGAAAATTCTAGCTATCCCGTTAAAATATTATCGTATGCGTACCTGATAAAGCGAATCGAATAAAGTAATCAGGCTACTTATAAGTAATAATAAGACGACTTTAGTTTTGACGAACAGTATTTCGTGCCTGACACTTTAAGAATTATCCACATAGGTTAATTTATAAATTTGCACGTCTATGTAAAATATTGGTATAAAAATGTTACAGCTTCCTTGGTAGTTTCGTGCAATACTAAGATTTTAGGGCCACTACTATACGAGTAGCAACATGCAACCAACAAAACATTTAATTTTTATTAGAAAGACGACCCGACGGGCGGTTTACGGGTCTTATGAGAAAATGCTGAAACAGAATCGCTGCTCCTCTACGCCCGAGTCGACTGCAAATATTTATCGAAAGTTTTTCTGTGAAAAATTCGTCTTGCGCGTATATTAAGGCAAATCGCCAAAACGAGAATGGTGGTTTAATGAAGGTATCTCACTAATAACAAAATTTCAGAGACCGTGTGACTCAGTTCTTTATTAAATGTTTTGTGGTTTAACCGATAAAACTATGTAAAGTATTAGGACTAAATGTGTTTATCAATATAAATAAGGTCTTAAGGTTATCTCTGATCAGTATAAAAAAATTCAGTATAAGCTTTTTATATCTCTTAAATGTACTTCACTGCTACTATAACAAAAATATCAAAGTGTGCAATTTACAATTGTGGCATGACACTTATATAATTAAAGTCATATAAAAGTATTTTATATATTATATAATGTAAACTAACCTTAACATATAATAGCTAAAATGTATTATTAAAAGGAGTCCCTTTAGGCAAGGTACCGAAGATACTGGCAGCGTTCCCCCTTTGAATAGATAGACTAATTCTTTGTCCGAGGTAGCTGCCAGATCTTCGGTCTCCTGTGATGTCGACTAACCTTTTTGATATATCATTAAAAAGCCTTAAAGCGCTAGGACCCCACGGATCAAGGGTCTCGACACCGAATGGGACAAAATCATATTCTGAGCCTAGAACCCTGTCTTTGCATGCTTTAGCTTTTTCAGCCGCTTCACAATCCACACCAGCTCTGTTGTTGGTTCCATGGGAAGGGGCCAGCGTGTCTGAACAGGTTGCATCCCATACCAGTACCCGGCCCATCTTCCATGGAATCAAACTCATACCGTCCGGTCTTTTGCCATCGTCTCTTGCAATACCACTCGGCTCAAGTAGACTTGGAACGCTGACGGTGGCAGGTGACCAGCGTATGATATCGTTAAGTGCGGCATGTCTCGAGAAGCGGCCTGCACTTTTATATAATGTTAGAATAATGGAACAATTAATATTGTTTGGTGAATGAGTGTGCCTTTGATGAAAATTTATTTTTTGAGAGAGCGTAATAGATTATATGATATATATTATCTGTGCGATGCAGATATTAGATGAAATTTTATTTTAGATAAATTGGTGTATAACGTAATTGCTTTCGCTTGTCAAAATGTATACGCATATATGCATTAGAAATCAAATTATATTTAAGGTAAATAGTTTAACTTGATATTTGCTTACAAACAAAATTAAATGTTTGCCTTTATTTTGTAGATAGTAATTATTGTGTCTAGCGTTTGATTAAGTATCACGCGCGATCATAAAAGCTCTTGTATTAAGGATTCACAAAAATACAAAAGAATCATTTACTAACAAAGCTCTATGTGTATATACAAATATCGTTATACAGATTGGGATTCTACGAATTACATTTCACTCAATAAAAACTAGATTAAAGTTTTTAAACGGAGATAACAATCTCAGAATAACGAGATTGGAAACCGATTGCCGACATTGCTATCTTTACAAAAGAGAAAAGATTTTATAATATATAACAAACTAAGTATATATATTTTCAAATTGGTTTTGATAATAAATTCTTTATATGTAATTTGTATGAGATAATGAGTTTTACACTTGCTTGTTCGGTTGTAATGGTTAAAATTATCGTTTTATACCTATACAAATAAATAAATCCATCTTACTGTAATAAGAGTTAAAACCATAAAACACCTACTCGAAATGTATTTATAGGATTCTTATAGTTAGTATTAAAAGTGATCTAATAATGTAACTAATGTTAAACGAAAAATTTACCGTAGTAAATTTTTGGTATATGTGACCCCCCTGCACAGTCTGTGAAAATCTTCAACAATTATATTTTCCTTTTTACAGTTAGTTCAGTCATTCTAAAATTAAATTTAACTAATATTATATTTTATCAACATTTTGTACATACATCGGTAAACGTTTGATCGTAATTTACTTTATTATGTTAAAGCGAGATGTAGTAATAATCTAGAGCCCTAATTCAGAACAAATCGATCTAATTCAATTAAGTAAATCTCTCTTTTCGTTACCGCCTTAACATAATTTGGCAGAAAGAGACAAAAGGTAATTTACTTAAAGGAGTGGAATGAAATTGATTTAGTTTTATCAAAATGGGGGAAAATATTTAATGTTATAGATGTTTTTTTGTGGTGCTCCCACATTGCCGTTAGAAAATGTTTATTAACAAGTTAACAAATTATAACAAAATATTAATCGATTGTTTTTTAGCATGAAAAATCGAAATTTTCTTAGAAAAATAATCGATTTTTTTATTAATCGATTTTTTCCTAATTTTTGAATTAATTTCAAAACACCTTAAATATTTTATTTTTAATGGTTTTATTAATTAAAAATATATAATAGAAATTATATACACAAAGAATAATCAAAATTGAAATTAACCTAATCTCGTTCTGATAGATTTTAGGTGAAATTTGATAGATTTGATAGACACTGAGTATGCCTTTTCAGTAGCACATTGCAGTATTTTTGTTGTCTTTTTGGATGTAAACTTGTGCAGCTGAATAAATTTATTTTACTTTTAAATTATAGTATTCAATTCAAACTTGAGTTTTTGTGAAATTAACTAGTTTTATCACCCTTACGATGTTTTATAAAAATACATCTTCAAAGCATCGGATCTATTCAATGTATCGCATTGTAAGCATCGATGTATATCGAATATCCCTAATAGTTCGAGGTCCGGGTTATAAAAGACCAGACATTATGTCGGGAGGTGGCAGATGAAAAATCGACTATGAGTGATTTTCAGTTATAAAAAGAATCGATTTTAATTGATTATTTCCATAATCGATTATTTTTTCAAACCCTATGTCAGTCCCTTTGTTTAATTAAGCGTGCGTCGCTGTGCGTATATAGATTAATGGGTGCGCGTGCGCCAAGCAATAAAATATATCAGCTTATAATTGGAATAACGAAGATGTGTACAAATTGATTGAAATGTTTTAAGCAAGAGAAGTACTTTGGAACCCGATATCAGAGGACTACAAAAACCGAAATAAGAAACACGATGCTTGGATGGAAATTAATTAATTAAAGTAATTGAAAAAAATATTCGATCACTCGTAGGTCAATTTAACCGAGAATGTAAATCTTAACTGACGAATCAAGTAAATAGTTCGCATTAAAAACCTCATATTTCTTAAGAGCAAAAATATCCCTAGTTCTACTGTCGATGGAGGGTTGCAGGTGAGCTTTATTTTAACGTCTTTTAATACTATTTAGATGTCCAGTCCAATAACCCTTCATTTGAAAAATATTCAGCGAATTCATTTCCTATTTCTTTCCCATCATCTGCCTGGGATTCACATGCTTCAACTGGTGTTAATTGCTGCTGGTCTAATCTCCATTGTCCATCGATACGTGTACCAGTTATTTCGTCTTCGCTATCATATTATTGAGATGGAGCGTAAATCATGCTCGATCCAGTTTTTCTTCGAAAATTATGCAGTAGCACGCATGTCATAATTATTTTTTTATTTATTTATTAAACTTCGGTGCAAAAAACAATAAATCAAACACAATACAAAAAAAAATTATAAGGGATGCAACGGGCGGCCTTATCGCTAATAAGCGATCTCTTCCAGGCAACCCTAGTTAAAGAAAAAACTAAAAAAAGAAACATGATTCGTGCGAGAAGTGCAGAAACAAATGTTAAATAAAAAAAATATATACATATATACAAAGTACCTTAATCTAAAGTAATACAAAAAAAAAAAAAATATTAACAACGGACTAAAAACTTAAAAGCTAATCTTACAAATACATGGACAGCAAATAGTGATGTAAAAGGAAACATAAGATTTAATTAAAGTAGTAGTTTTTTCTGGATCCAGTAATATTGTCCGACAAAATACCAAATGCCTTATCTACTGTTCTCCTCGCACAACTCAGTCTATAACTGAAGATTCTTTCCTTAGAATTGGTATCCTGTGGTCCTGGAAAAGGTTTTAACAAGTGTTTTTCTAACGGGAACGAACACATAAGGAACATTTCGAAATTTTGTGTTTGCGAAAACTCCACCGGCACTTGGCAGCCAATATTCACGTATAAAAAGTTATATTCTGCGTCCACTGGCGCTAAAAGTACAACGCTGTAAAATCCTTTATAATTGTAATATTCACTGCCGCTATCAATTGGTTTTTGTATAACTACGTGCTTTCCATCGATACTTCCTAAGCAATTTGGGATATTCCATTTTTTTTAAATGTATTTGCCACGTGTAGACACTCTTGTTGTTGGTATCTGAAACAAAAACAGAAGTTAACTTGAAGTTATCGTTTACTTCTATTCTTTCAGAGTAACGAAGGAAACGGGTAACCAAAAACAGAAGTGATTAAGAAAATACTCGCAGTTTAAACGAAACAGAAAATACTGTCACTGTCAACGAAACTACGGGCACGCTTTTCGCCACCCCTAGCCATTTCGCAAAAGAAGACTTCCAGTAGAAAAAGATACAACACAACAAGAAGCTGTAAAGATTTAACAAAGCATGTACGAAACTAGCAGGGATGAAAGTGACGCATTTAGAGAGTATGTCTCTATGAAACTGAAACAAATAAAAAACAGTTATTAGCATAACTGACATTAGGAATACTGCTCAACATCACATTAACAATATGTATGCATTGTACAGCATCAATAGGACAATATGATTTTCGTAAAGACCCAACTGCTAGTAGTTCCTGGGGATAGAACTCTGAACCAAATCTATACACTTTTTTGGAAATAATGCTGTCTGTAGCTCGAGAGAGTATACTGCACCGCACCGAGTCCCTCAGCTTCCAGCAGAAACCAGTTCTTCGGATAGCTCCAGGACACATACTGCACTTACTCGTAACAGCGCAAGATCACCGAGTCAGTCAAATTTATCGGAATTAAGCCAAGATTCGACCCAATCATTAAACGATTTGTTGGGATTAATCCAAAATTAAAAAATACATGTTGGATTTATTGATTATTAAAATTTAATCAGTAAGGTGAATATCAGTCAAGTATAATTTGTCTCAATTGTGTGCAAAAAATAAGCTCGTGTTGCATTTTTGTTAATATAAGTTTGTAAAGACACAAATTATTTTTGTTAATGTGTGTGATTTTTTCCAACGTACCCACACTCGCACCACAAAGTCAGAAAGTTTTGTTAGATTACTCAAAAATAAAAATAAATAAAAATGTTGTAGGACTTACCTATATGTATTCTTGTAAAACCTCTTTGAGAGCCTCGCACACTTCTGGTATGATTATTATAGATATCACTTGGTCTGACAACTTGAACTCATTTCCAAGACTTTTTTAACTGCTACCAGTTTCCGAAAATCTTAACGTTACGCAAATGTTTTCGTCACACTTACAGATTTTCTAAAATTAGGGTCTCGTTTGCCTATTTTTGCCCCAACTAAATTTTTGAGATATCCAAATTTGGAACTGTTCTTTCTTATAAAATCTTGTAAGCAACCATCAATGCCCAAATCCTTGAGATAGTCTGGGGTACTATATTTTCCTCTAGCTAGCGCTTGGCGCATCCAATAAGAGCGCTTTTTCTTCTTTTTTAAACAAAAAATGAAAGCTATTCCAATGAGCAAATCCTCTTCCATATACGTGTAGATGCCAATACCAGAAATTAAATGTTATAAAATGTTGATAAACATTAGTAAACATTTTCCATTAGTGTAGAAGCACTTATAACATGTAACAGTTCCTAACAAAATGTAACAATTGACAACATTTGTTAGTAAATGTTTTTATGTTAGTAAATGTTTACACAATGTTTACGAACATTTTCTAACGGCAATGTGGGAGCACCATTATACGTATAGATATTAAAAAGTTAAGTTAATAAAATAAATATATTAAAGACAGCTGGTAATACCGATATAAAACTATCAAATTGATTATTCGTTGCTTTAATTTATTATTTTCTACTTAGTAAATATTGTACGCTTCATACAATTTATTATAGTTTCATGAATCTTAGTGTGTCGTTAGGAAATAAGTAATTATTAAGTTTTCGGACTTTGAAATTGACACGTAACCGCCCATTAAATATATTATTAATTCTAAATTACTAAAGTAACACACCCTCCCTCTGTTAGAAATATATTATGCATATATATATATATATTATATATATTGGATATAAACCTATAGATTATAAGCTCCAACAATGAAGGGAATATTGAGAACCGCTATTGTTTCTAAATTTTTAGTATTATAAACGAACGAATCGAACCTTCTTTCTGTAATTTATTTAGTTAGTTTGTTTGAACTTTTCATACACCAATTGATCCATTTACCTGTAGTATAATTGTTCATTAAATGGTAAAAAATAAAGAGCTAACAGCATTTAGATATATAATACTATACCTTTAAAACTGTAATTTAATTGAAAGAGAATTGGCTTAGTCTAGCTTTGCGAAATAATTGACTAAAACTTCAATACTACGTGAAAAAAAATATAATTACCGGTCTAATTAAAATTATACCATATTTAAAAGCCCGAATACTGAATATTTCTTATTTTGTGAAACAATCTGTGTTTTAATAAAAATTGATGTTGTGGTATCCCGTTTTATTTAAATCAGTATTTTAAATGATTACTCACGAATTATGCTGGTTGCCGCCGGAGGTCAAAAAATCAAGTTATATAAAGTAGTTTAATAAAAAAAAGTTATAATTTAATTACAAACCGTAGCAGCTCGATACTACGCACACTTGCTTTTTTACATGTCTACAATATATATATAATCTAAGTGTCTATGGTATATATCTATACTAAAGTGTCCCACCGTCTTCATTACACCGAGTAAGCACAATTGGACACCGTAGACAACTGGTAATTAGTGGA
Organism: Pieris melete; assembly: GCA_963693345.1. Lineage (NCBI taxonomy): Eukaryota > Metazoa > Arthropoda > Insecta > Lepidoptera > Pieridae > Pieris > Pieris melete. Next base: position 2,249,206 of record CAVNZK010000363.1, on the reverse strand, counting down.
ACTAGGGATACAAACAACTTGATATTTTTAAAATAAGTATTTTGTAAGCATTCGAAATTTACCGTGTTTCAGGCCTATCTCCTCATGTTTTCATTTACCATACCAATAATTACATACTAATGATTCCGTGACGTCATTTGAGTGTGAAACATTTCATTCACACTATTGGTGCTAAATTTTCGTTCCGAGCTGTTGAACCACTATGCATGCAATAAATGTATATTTAAAGACATTGTCACCATCAAATTATAAGAGAAATTGTATACCATTGTTCTCCTTCCCGTTGTTATATTATAAATAGAAAGCATTTTCCTTTTAACATTCATTGTGACACGATGACACGAGTTTGGTTTTTCATATTTTTGTCACATATGTGCCAAAGTGTAGATGTTAATTTTAGTACCGGGATAACGAAAAATTTGAACCGAAGTTTTATTAGGAAAAGTTATCAAGATCTAAGGAAATCAGAATCGCGTTTTTGGCCAGTGCAGAAGGAGGGCAGGTGTAAGTACTTTAAGTATATCAAACACATTGCTAAAACAATTGCTAGACGAATTTGGAATCGAAACTACAACAATTGAAATATTTAAGTTAGCTCTGGGAAATAAAAATATGGTACAATAATAATAATATTTAGAAATACATAAAATAGTTTGAGAATATAATAATACTGATACTGTCTAACACATGACTGTTTCTCGATAGAAACATATTTAGCATATATTTTTAACAACTTTTATAGTTCTTTCCCTATTTACGGTCGTAACGTTTCCAAATGGTGGATGCGCTGGCGCTTCGGGTGACAATGGAACGTGTATGGCTGCGCGTGAGTGCTCTTCCAGAGGCGGTTCGGCTAATGGATACTGCGCTAATGGTTTTGGTCTCTGTTGTGTTTGTAAGTATCATGAATATTAAAAATATAATAACCGGTGGCGCTACAATCCTTGTTCTTGACCTCAGATTTCTGTATATGTTTCGTGATGATTTGCTTTTTTAATAGACAAGAAGGTGAAAAGCCTGCGACGCCACATGTTGTCGACTTTTTGGGTTTAAGGCATGTTGTTTACCTTCACCGTACGAGGGATTATTAAATGCGCACATAGACAGAAATATCACTGGTGCTCAGTCAGGGTTTGAACCTACGACATCACGTCTCAAGCAACTAGACCAACACTATACTATATATAAAATAAACGGTATATTAAAAAAAAACAGACGAAGCCTTTTTAATATTGCTAAAGCTACCATAACCTCTTATTACGACTGCCTGCGATGTAGAAAGTACCACCCCTATATTGCCGCGAAAAGTTTTTAAATAGGACGCGGTGTAAGTCAATCATAGTGAGTTACGTGAACATGATAAGGCTAGTTGGAGCTAGAAATATGCAATTTAATAGGCTAAAACATTTATTTTGAAGTTATGACATCATGCGGCAGCACATCATCGGAGAATGGTACATATTTTGTCAATTCTGGATATCCCTCGCCGTATGATGGCACTGGATCGTGTGAACTTACTATAAACAAATCACATTCAACCGTCTGTCAAATAAGGTAATGGCTTTAAGATCCTTAATATGAATACATAATACGGTTCCAATTTAGCACCATACCAGTAAAGAATTCAAAGCAAGCATTTTACAATAAGGTTTAAGTTTGTTGCATAGAAAAGAGTACTTTGTTATTTGTATCAAAAATTATAAACAATTTTTTTCTGGTAAACTGTACTATTGTTCGATTCTTGGTGGAAGCGCAAATCGCTACATATTATAAAACAATCAAGAAACAAAACTACTCAGAAACTACTGCGCGGATTTTAAATCACCAAGGTTGTTTACAAAATGTTTGTCGGCACCTGAAACTATCATACCTCATCCTATCATCCTCATTATGTTAATTCAGTTAATTATTGTTATACAAAATAAGAAAAAGGGGAAATAGGAGCATGCACTTACTGTGGGAACGACGCTTAAAATTGATATAGAAGTTAATAATTGCGCAAGGATTACAAGTCACGGGTAAGTTATCCGAGCGATAAAAAAATATATAAGTGATACTCGTATTCTATTTGCCTCCTCCTATAGTTATAAGACCGAATGGGCAATCCTCTCACCCATGGATAGGCACGGTGAAACATTGATGGGTCAACAATGTCGTAAAAAAAGATAGTAATTTTATTTGATAGGTAATTGTTGTTTATATTACTATCCTAACCTTATAAACGAGCTTAGGCGGGCAAAAAAGTCTGATGACTGGAATAAATTCCTAACTTACTTACAGAATACATTCATTTAAACCTAACTATTATTCTAGATTAGACTTCGATCGCTTTGTGATAGCCGGTCCGGAGAAAACGAACAATGTCTGTAATAGAGATCAGTTCATTGTTTCTGGAGGTAACCCAGTGCCTGCTATTTGTGGAATGAACCAGGGCAGTCACAGTTGAGTACCACTTAATTAATATGACCTGACACTTCCTAGGCTACCATGAGGTGTCATGAGATTAGTGCCGGTTATAAAAGCTGATCATTCATCTGTTGTGCTAATTTGTATCATGAACTAATTAAAATGGCGTTATGACCACGTAACGATCGCAGTTACGCACCTTCTAAAACCTTGCGTGTGTCCTCTATGTCCTTTAAAAACTATATATTTATTTTTATAAACTGGTAATGTCTTCGCCCGTTGATTATTATTATTCAACTTTGATCTACAGTAGTTGTATGCATAATTTTTCAATCGATTTTATTTCTGGAATCTATCTCATTGTTGTTACCTGTTCAGTATTAGTCTAATGTTATATAAGATTGATTAATTAAAGAGACCGCTATATGTGCCATTGGGGACATCGGATATGAATGGGGTATTTTGCGATACCAACGATGCTTTATCCTATGCTATAAAGTATATATGGTTTCATGGCTCACCTTTGTTTCTGGTACGTACCCCCTGTACGCGATACCAGAAACATATCGATATCAATCCATATATTAATAGTAAAGTGATATGTATATACTGTAAGTATTCTCAATATTGCTTACCTAGTTAATAAAATATAAATTGTATGTAAGTTTCTAAGTTTGCTGCTTCTAGCAAAACTTAGTAAGTACAGTGGAAAGGTGTTAAATATGAATATTTAAATGTGTATCTATTAATCCTATATATATATCGTCCCTATAGCACAATCTGGGTGGGTTGTAATTACTTTTAAAGTGAAACTTTGCAACTTACAATATTTCAGTGTACATTGATGCTGGCATAGGTACAACAAATCCTGTTAAATTGACATTTGTCTCCGGTGGTACATCGTTCGAAAGGATATGGAAAGTAAAAGTTACTCAAATACCCTGTGATACCATTTATAAAGGTAAGTAAAATAGTTCGAAATAAAATTATAGTTGAATTAAATTTCAAATTTGAATTTAAATGATTCTAATCCTTGGGATTGATTTCCTCCAGTTCAAACAATTTGTATTACTAGTAGTACAAAGCACTTTACCTATGTGAATAGAGATAAAAAAAATAATAAAAAAATATACGATTGAGCCCTTCAAGGATATTCCTTACATTGCATCTGTCAAAGTTCAAAGGCAATCCTTGACACTCACGAATCTTGACTAGCTTAAACTTTGGATAAAAAATGACGCAAGTCGAAAATAGGGAATATATAGGGATTTATACTCACAACCTTGAAGTTGAGATTTGTACACTTAACAAGTATATCACTACTGCAAAATAATTTTTAATTAATTTAGATTATCGATGATTTAAATGATGCCTTAATTCGTTATACGATTTTAGGCTTAAGATAAACACAAGATGACAAGAAATTTAGGATATTTTATTGCATTCAATACTAGTGTATTATGTTTTGTACTTATTAGAATAGTATTTTTATCATAAAAATTTTATAAAGATAATTAATATGACTTTCAGCTGACGAGGGATGCCTTCAATATTACACTGGAGTTTCCGGTCAATTGCGCTCCTTTAACTACGATCCCACTTCTGGCTTACAGCTAAGCAATCAAGATTATGGTATTTGTATTCGAATGGAAAGAAACTTTTGTGGAATTCAATATACAGCTTGTCCGGACACCGGTTAGTATCTTACCTTCCAGAGATCTCAGAGGAAGTTTTATTATTATTTAGCTGTATTAGTAACCCATAACTTAAAATTTGTTTAACCCACAACTAAAAAGTTGTGGAATACGCTGCCCGACTCCGTACGATTTGCTACCTCTCTGTCATCTTTTAAAACTCTTCTGTATAATCATTTCTTAACCTTATCCTATCCTGATCAATCGTGACTTGTATAAATCTTATGTTTCCTTTTACTATTTGCTGTCTTTATTCTGATTAGGTTTTAAGTTTTTAGTCTGTTGTTAATTTTTTTTTTGTATTACTTTAGATTAAGGTACTATGTATATATATATTTTTTTATATAACGTTTGTTTCTGCACTTCTCGCACGAATCATGTTTCTTTTTTTTAGTTTTTTCTTTAACTAGGGTTGCCTGGACGAGATCACTTATTAGCGATAAGGCCGCCCGTTGCATCCCTTATAATTTTTTTTTTGTATTGTGTTTGATTTATTGTTTTTTGCAACGAAGTGTTAATAAATAAATAAATAAAATAATAGACAATAAATTGGAAAAATATAATCAAACCCTTTACATGATATATAGATAATGGATACATCTTTTTATATATATAATTCTTCTGTGAGTAGTATGTCACTGAACTTCTCTCAAACGACTGGACCGATTTTGATAAATTTTTTTGTGTGTGTTCAAGGGGATCTGGGAATGGTTTAGATTCAGATCAGCTCGATAGATGGCGCTGTAGTCGGTACTTTCATACTTTTATATCCTAATCGCTTGAAATATCAAGCACGACAACGTCTGACGGATCCGCTAGTTACTATATGTAACAGATGAAAATTACGAGTACGGTGACAATTTATTCGTATCTACTACTTATGAAGAAAGTGCCACCGTGATATTTCGATGATGACATAGGACCCTTTTGGTTAGTCCTAAAGACTAAAAGGCGAACAATTGACGATAACATTGTAGTCTTTTCTAAAACAACCTTATTCTGAAAGAAAGAAGAGAAAAGCATTTATTCAGCCACATCAAATTTAAGATTCGTAGCTCCAAATTTAACTATGTACTTATTTATTAACAATTTCCTAAGATATAATATAAAAATAACATTTAAAAAATGTATCTTTGGTAACAGTAAGTGATAGTAAGTATATGAGTGAAATCTGTCTTCTCGTTTCAACTTGTTCCTGCGATTGTTCAAGGCGAAAAACATTGTTTTGGTAGATACAGAACTAATCGCTAACTCGCTTTGGAAAAAATTATTAGATATGTTTTTGGCTTAGTATTGTCTTTTATTGACATAACCTTTACACATTTAAAGAAAAAACTTTTTAACCGGATTAAAGTTATCACCGTGACCACGCACGCTGTAAAGCACGCGAAACGTCGGATAAATTTAAAATTATGCTAAATAATTGTAAATTTATAATAATACATAACTTTAATCCGGTTAAAAAGTTTTTTCTTTAAATGTTTTTGGCTTACCATATCGAAGGAGTTTCTTGAAGCACATTAAATACGGACTATAATGTGCGTAGTATGCCTTAAAACCATTGTATAATAAACAATTTACGTTGTGAATATTAAACTCTTCATAAAAGAATTATAACCGAAAAGCTATCGTAGCGTTATTATGATTTAAATATCATTTTGTATGACCTTGCTTAACACCCTCCTTGAACCCACTTATGGGAATCGATTTATTGAAAAGGGTACTTCATTATTTCTCAGGTGCGATCGGTTTTTAGATGTCTACAAATTAATAAAAATAATTAATTTATCAGTAGGCATGAGACATTCCCATTCTTTTGTTTTTCGGTTAGAGAAATAAAAGGGAAGTGGAAGAACACAACACTGTCTCCCCCTAAACTCCCTAAACATCACATCGTCAATACTATTTTTAGTTGGAAGAGAGGAATAAGTATGATTTTTTTGGGTATTTTTTAATTATTTCTTGTCATATCTAAGTCTAAAAGCCCCATTTCCAACAAGTTCCGTGAAGATTATTTAGAACGAACAGAGATAATTTATAAGTTGGTAGTGTGCCAATAATGCTTAAGAGGAAATCATGGAACAGACACCTCGCTAGAAAATGGGACTAAAATTTTTACACTTAATTCTATGATGAGATTCTGTTCGGTAATTTGTTTCAAACTATTTAACGTGAGATTTTATCAAAAACATTGATAAAAATATTAATCCTTAAAAGTTTAAGTCATTAATATAAATAAATGCTTGTTAAGCAAAAAAGTATTTTTAAATAGGATATTAAAAAAAACTAATTTTTTTTTATTAAATTGGTTAAATAATCAAATTAATGTACTAGAAGTCGGAGTCACCTAGTTCAAATTCCCTTCGAGAGATGATTTCATAATTTACTTTATATATATGCAAAACATTTTCAGTTAACAATCGATCCCGTTCATTCACGTTAAGTGGCAACAGTAATGGACCAGTTAACTCAATGATAGGTTCTGGAGTTGGACCAAATAATTGTGCCAACGATTGGCTGTTAATACCATGTGCCGCAAATGTTGGTAGAATACAGCCAGCGCAAGCTTTATGCACGGATAGGATTTGTGGTGGGACTTTCTCAGCTGATTTGTCTATGCAATCTGCGTCGGTCTTGAGTAAGTAATTTATGATAAATAATTCTATGAAGATAATTCTAATTTATTTCTATAATTCTATAAATTTGTATTCAAATTTGATGAAATTTAAATTAATCCTGAAACTGAAAATTATTCCTGTGACTAATATACGTGTTAAGCTTCCTCTTCTTTCTATCCTTTTCATTCAATTTCTCACGCCAGTTCTTCATCTTCTACGCTGTAAGATATAGACTGGGGTGGGGCGTATGTTAGGGTTTTGATATGTTGCTGGCACTCCTTAAAGCTTTCTAGTTCGCTTTGGAGAAGCTGTATCTGTTTATATTTTCGCTTAATAGTAGTCCTTTTCTTTACGGAGTGTCAGATATAGGTATTTTTTTACGTTATTTGGACATTTCTAGGGGCGATTGTCTATTTAGTTGTACTGGAGTTAGACATTGCGTCACATTTGTTATATTTAAATATATTTTTACGATTTTTATTTTCGTTTCGAAATAACTTTAAAGTTTAATAAAATTACAGTTGTGTGAATATTATTGACATTATTAAGTAATGTCAAGTCAAAGTACTTTTTAGCAGTAATTTTAAATTCTTAAATATGTTAACCAGATGTCGACATGCGGATGCTTAAAACGCTTTTATTCTCTATTCCTAAAATGAGTTCTTAACTAATAGAACATTAAATTCCGACCGTTTTTAATTATTTAAATGTCAGATAGTTAATTATTTTATAAGACTTTATCAGCCGTTTTTGTCTTCGTCTTTTAAATAATATAAGGACAGGATGATCACTTTCGGCATGATTTGACATTTACATGACTTTTCTATTCCTGCACAAGCATTTTTTATGTTCAATATTAAAACAAAACGTTATCTTTCAACAGTAATCACAAATATAAATGAAAAAAAATTAAAACATTAATTACGTATTGCCCCAAGAGACTGAATGTGCTTAGCAAATGAAAGGTGTGGTCCATTATTGTACATTTTAGTAATATCCCTCGACGCTTTAACTTCTGTTAACTGTCAAATTACTAAACATGATTCATCAGTTAACTTATCATCTACCAATTGAAAAATATATTACGTTGTTCTGCTGACAAGTACTGAGCCCATAAAGAGTAACGAAAGAAACAAATGCTGATAGATAAATATTTTAGGCCAAATAATGTGGTCCGTGTTTGGCCGTTGCCTTAAAATTATATAAAGTTTTGTTTAATGATCACAACACTCGAAAGATGTTATCAAAATCAGTTCAGTTCAGGAAGAGTTTCATTACAAACACACACGAAGATTATACAAATATATATATATATTAGACACAACGTAAAAGGGTACTTTGAACCAAAATCAAATTAATTTTATCACCATGTTGTTAATAAAGATTACAAAAAAAAATCAATAGCGTAAGTATTTGAAGTTTGCCACAATTAGTCCAGTCAGTCAAGACAATTAATTCATTATAATTCCAAAAGTTTTCAAATTTTGATGTAAGGTCGGGAGTGGTATTAAAACAAACTATAAAATTTTGCAACCTGCTCTGCGGTCCGGAACATTGTTAAAAATGCAATAAATGATAATTTGCTCAGTTCTTGAGATTTTTTGTTATTAAAAATTAATGTTTTTCTTTATTAAAACGTTCCAAAAGTTCTGCAAATTTGACAGATATATCGAAAATAAACTAAATAACAAAAAATGTTCCGTACACTTAGGTTGGTTGCAAATTTTATACATGATATGAAATATTATATCGAAAACTTCCCCAAGTTTGCAGAACTTTTGGAATTTTTTTCACGACCATACAGCAAAAATTAATTTAATTGCAATTTTAACAATGTTCCGGACTGCGGACAAGGTTGCAAAATGAGATTTATTGTCGTCCCAATGTACCATTCACTTGACCGAAGTTTGAAAACTTTTGGAATTATTATCAAATTTTCTATTTCGAATGTCTATAATGACTGGTGTAAATTTTGTATCATCTACTATGGCACAAATATCTGTAAAGGCAATTTTGCTGGGTTCTTTCACCTTTAAATAAAAGTTGTTTTAAATTTACGATACCGCATCTGACTAACGATTATTCCCCGTTGCAAAGGCTTTTATATTGTTGGTTGAAGCAAAATTTATATTTTTTATATTCAGACTTTCAAAGGAATTTCACAATAACTAAACTTTAGTTATTTCTCTATAAAAATTACTTCACATTTAAAAATAATAATTTGTGTTGTTTCAAAACGAGGGACGAACTCAGTGAATTAACTTTATTATGTTTTTATACGTTTATTTATTTATTATTATATAATTTTATGTTAGATATAAAGATACAGTTTTCGGAAAGAATAAATCATAAAATAAGATATTATTAATATTTATTTTATTTCATATTAACTTATCAAGGGCAAAAAAATGGACAGTGTAAGGTGATAAAATCATGTTATAAATCTTTTTAAGTGAATGAAATTTAACTATACTACTACAAACTTTAAACTTATAATAGAATTTGAATAGTTGTATGTAGGTTATTACCTATATATAATTATATGATAAGTTATTACTTATAACATATAACCGAATCCTTTGACTATCTTTTGTTTTTATGTATTAAACTTAATTAATCGTTAATGTGTATGCTACCTTGTATAAATAAGAACTCTTAACCCCTGTAAGTTATCTTTATTTATTTTCTGAGCTTTTGTCAATTTTTCAGGTACAGTTAAACCATTCCGTCTTTGGTTTCATACAGACAATATTGAAGCGCCGGTGGACGTCGACAATAGAGGGTTTTGTCTGAACTACGTACAACAACCTTGCACGAACAATGTTATATGAATAAATAGTATGGAGACAGTCTGCGAATTTTCTTCATATAACATTACCATAATAAATCTACACATATAAAAATATGAACGCTCTAAATTATATGTTTTGTTTCCTTAGTGGATGCATTAGAAATAAAAAATTCTTAATAGAAATAAATGTGAATTAATCGTTTCATTTATAGCAGTCATAGGAGAGGCATTTGTGGCAGCCCTCGAAATATCTATCAATCGTGTAAAGAATATAGAAATTTGTGTTTATATCCGAAATAGTTTTATTTATTATAATTATAAAAGATATTTCTCATATGAACCAAAAACAATAATTACATACAAAAGTTGACGAGATTTAAAAAAAATAATTTAACGTTTGAAGGCTCATAATTGGCGATTCCTCTGCGTGGATTGCTTTAAAAGGATTTCGTGAAAGGATGTTACTGTATAGTTACTGTAAAGTTACAAAATATCAATAATAATATATTTTGTCAAAAATCTAACCCAGAATATCCATTACACGCCATAAGTATTTACCGCTAAATCTCGGAGTTCGATCAAAATAATTTAAATTGTTGTGAAACATTTCTTACTACGAACGAACAAGGATGTACCTGTCGAAGCCAAATAATATCTCTAATCTTAAATGTTTAAAAATTTATTCCTAAAAATCCATACACACTATATTTTCAGACTAAGCTAATACTATAGTGTTGAACATACAATTTAAATGCCTTAAAAATAAAATTAAAAAATTATGTGTATATGTATTGTATAATTTCTATACAAAAAGTTGCCACGGGATGTGTGTGACATGATATCGCGGACTATACGAATGTGTTCACAACCTGAAGCCTGGGAGCATTTTACAAGGGCCGTATAACTACCGTATGTTATGAATTAAATTATCGGATCCACTCGGATGATACCCAGTAAAAAAATATCTCACGTACATCGTTTAATTTATTTACGCTAAGTAAACGCTAAGTAGACCGGAACCCTGACACGATTACAAGGAAGTCCAACAAAATGACTCCTTTGTGAATTTGTCTATATTTAATTGGAGTTTATTTCTTTGGCACTCCTACTCAAGTGTTCTCTGGCATTATTATATAATGGATTTAAATCGTTTGTAAAGAGAAAGCATCTAACATACCTACGTGCATCCAGTATATCGTTCACCATTATTGCAAACTACAAGCCTTTGTACTCAAGGCACTACGGGCGACCTTTTTTGTGACACGCAAAAAAATTAAAAGTTTTGAAATGAAGCCGATACATGCCAAATTAAATAGCAGTATATAGCATCTCAGACCTGCAACCCAGTGGCCATAAAAGGGATTACGTAATTAATTGCGTTCAAGAGTCTGACAAGTGCATCACAAGTTTATGAAAGTAAAATTATGAAAAATCTTAGTCAAGGGTTTTCATTATAAAATAGTGTTACAGAAAAGTTAATACCTATTTAAATACCCAAAACCTAACGAAATATAACATCAAACGAATTAAAATATACATACGTACTGGATGAATACATTACATGAAAAATATACTTTAACTGAAATATATGTGAAAACATGTGTGTAAACCCTGAAACCCGATTCCAAAATGAATTGTAAATATTTTCCTCGTCATATTACACTCTATTTCATCTGACAGTCTCTTTTGTAATAAATCCCTTTGTTTTAGTTCTTGAATATGAGAACGTATTTTGATTTTCATGGAAAAGTTGCACAAATAAAACTATTTACGAACAGTATTATATTTTAATTATAACAATATATTTTAATATGAGTTAATAAAAGACACGATACGAAACATCCCTCTGACATTTAGTAATATCTATTATTTAAACATTACTTAAGTATTATCTCACACCTTTATATTATTATAAGTATATTAATATTTTTTGGCTACATATAACGTCATTATTTTATTTGTTTTAATAATATTCATTATGTTAAAATAATATTTTTCTGGCAATATCTTTCACTTGCAGTACGTATCGAATTGTCAATTGGTTCTAGAGGCTTAATGAAAAATAGATAATTATATTATATTTATAATTAAAGTAAAACTTTCGTCCTTCAAATTAATGGGTATTTCGTATTACAACATTTGCTCAACTTGACATAAGAAACATACTCCCAAGAGCTTTACAGTATTAGGAGCTTTCGTAGAGGCTAAAAACGTTATCCTCATAAAATGGCTGAAGTAAATTTATTGCCTCAAAAGATGCTTAGAGGCGAAGCTATATTTCGTAAAAAAATAACGCGGTTTTGAAAATGTTAAAATGAATTTAAAGTTAAATTCGATTTCAAACTTTTTCTATATATATATATATAGATAATCTAATCAAAAAATCTTGCTGATTATAAATAATTTTGTAATGTGAAACTGAAGAGTTTTATTTTCAAAAGCTCATATCTCAGTAGGTAACTGCTTGTTTAATTTCAAATATTTTTTTATTAGATAAGACTAACTTACAAACATGACATCTTTGTAAACTATAATTTAGCTAGAGAAAATTGGTTTGATTAAAATCAGTATCCAATAATAAATCTTAACAAAACCATCCCAAAATAGGTTTAAAATTACTTCATATATACAAGTACAACATTCCGATCGTACAATATAAATATTACTTAGAGAATATCACGAAATAATGCTTAATCTACTCAAGATTACGCAATTAAACGCCATCCGTGTTATAAATTAAATACAGGAAGAGGAATACCGGAACCTACCAACTACTAGGCCAGAAACTAAAGCTGTTTCAAATATTTCATCAGATGCAGCGCAGCACAAAATTTGTTAGTGCTTTAATCTATAAAAGCAGAATAACATAGAACTTTTCTAAGGACAATCTTCAAATTTTAAACAGTTTTAAAAAACACATTAATTTCGGAGCGAAGAAAATTCTTGGCACGCGTCTATCGGCGGTTTTCTCGATCCTTTGTTCAGGCGTAATAAAGATATTATCACTTTCCGAATCACGTTCGTAAAGCGACTGAGTTTTACCGCAAATCTTATCTCAAAGACTAAACAATAGAAATAACAGATTTATTTATTTATTAACTTAAAAAAGCAATCACATTTTAAATTCACGTTTAATTACAAAGACATATAAGTAAAGTAAAAGATAAGCTTTATAAACCTTGTGTTTATTAAGTGTAGCTGTAGGACAAATTAAATTAATAATGTGAATTTATGTCATGTAGGTGTAACATAGTAGGCTCGTTAAAAGAATGTGAAATTACTTATGGAAAATAGATGCCCCTAAGCGAGCTTTACGAAGCTTTTGCTTTAATTTGGGGAAGCTAAACTTTTCCGTCCTTTGATAAGGGTTTATTTAGTCTATGACGCCACAGCCTCCTAGCAGTGACCTCCCCACTTTCGGCTGGGACGGACGTACAGGAAAATCGGCATCCTGGCGCGCTACTCTGATTCAACCACTATGGTGGTTGTTGAAACATCGAGTGAGTTAAATGTTTAATGAAACATGTTAGAAATAGCTTCTATTTCCCGAACCGTTTGTCAAGTTGTTGTTTCTCACATGAATTATTTATTGAAAAATAAACTTGCCCTATACGTACGTGTCAGTCGGCTACAAATTGCCTTCGGAATATTACGTTTATCATAGTAAACTGTACGCAAATGACAACTGTGTTGGAAATGTCCAGTCGCCAACATTTGTATCCAACAATAGCGACATGTAATTTTATAGTATTGGCTTATAATATCATTACATTTTTTTAAATAATTTACGTTTTTTTTTGTTTCAGCTAATGATGATAACGATTCAGAATCGAAAACATGTGGCAAGATTCTTGTTGTGTTATCGTGGATTTTAGTTGTGCTCACGATGCCTTTTTCCCTCTTCGTGTGTTTTAAGGTAAAATATTTTTTGTTGCGCTTACTTTATATACTTTTAAGATCCAATAGTTCTTATTCTGACAGATTATATACTGACGCAATTATCTATCTGTAAGCGAACGTTTTTGTTTAACATACTATCAAATTTGATACATGTTGTAACTTTAATTTATTAATTTTCTGCATGTAAGTAACATTTTACAATTTATTACTCATATTTTCGATATTGTTTATTGTAAAAAATTGCTTTGTCTTAAAGATCTACTATAATATTATATATTATTTGAAACCAAACATAAGTAAATGCTCTTAAAAAACCAAAAGTACCTATAAGAAAAAGTGGGTAATCATTAATTTTAAAGTTCTCATTGATGGGTCTTATTAAATCTTTCTTCCTTCCAATATAAATTGAGGATATTGATTTCCCATAAAATATGATAAATAAGTACCTACTTAAGCTTGCGTTTTAATATATTTTAAAAATTTCTCGTAAACATGATCAAATAAGTCAACAGCTGTTTAGGCACTTAACCTAGTTAGTGAAAATTTCTCAATAAATTAGCTTTAAATATGGGGTGCAAAGATTTTTTTGTTTGAATGTATGGATCTTAGCGATAGTAACATGTATTTTGGTTCTCTTCTCATAAATATTTTAAGGCATTAGGGCATCATATCAGTGTTGTAGGCTTTTTAAACCGAAACAATAATTGTATTACCAAGTATCGAACACAGTGCGACACGCAATATATAACTAATATATAAATTCATTCGTTTTTGTAATAGCTTTTCATTGCCAGGTCATTTTATGAACGTGGCTTTCAAAAGATATTTAGTATTTATTTCTTTGAATGCAGGGACTTCCCTACGAATAGTAGCCATTAAACACTGACCCACATACACAAAGTAGACTTACGTAGCAGGTTAGCTTAATGCTGAAGCGAGTCGCATTGAATAGAAAAGCATACGTTTGCATTTAAATTCAAGCGAAATTCTAAAATTTATTCAACCCACAATCGAATTACGCTTGCATAGATCGCGAAACCAATAAGATCAGAAAATCTATGCTTACGAGCTTTAGAATTTTAAATATGCATTTAATCTCGCAATATGAGAAGCTTTAATATTTAGATCAAGTACCGCACTTGAATAGAAGGAGGAAATTTTTATGTACAAAAAATCAGTAACTATAAAATTAATTAGAACCAAAATTCTTGTATATGATATTTTTAGACTAATGTGCTTGAGTTAGATTATCTTTGATAGTTTGAAGTTGATAAGCTTTATAAGTGGATTCGCCTGACATCTTGCAAATAGGGCAACAGTTTCATCATAATATATGGCACAGGCAATCCCAATAGGGTTCATTGCGAGAGATACGAGCGCGCTAAAAAGAATAAATTACTTGGCTAGCAGAAGACTGAAACTAAGAGCTGAATTATTAATTACAAAAATTTCCTTTGAAAGCCAAGCAAACACTGTCGTGTGTAATTGGAGTCACCTTGGTTTTGGCTAAAGTAGGTTAATGATAATTACTTGAATTATGTGTCTAGCGCTCTCGACCATATGAATATGTAGATAGAAAAATTAGAAGATAACCATAGTTACAACAAATAATGCATAACATACGACTGTACTATGCGAGTTAACATTTTGATACTTAATGTACTATTTATAAATAGAACAATATTTATATATAATATATATTACTCGCAGTACGTAATCGTACGTCACATACAAAATAATACAAACATAATTTATGGATTATGTAAAATAAGTACGGTTCCATCAATTTACTGCTATAATATAATAATAAAATAATATACATTGAAATAAATAACTAAACTTAACATAAACTAAAATGTATTATTAAAAGGAGTCCCTTTAGGCAAGGTTACGAAGATACTGACAGCGTTCCCCCTTTGAATCGCTAGACTAATTCTTTGTCCGAGGTAGCTGCCAGATCTTCGGTCTCCTGTGATGTCAACTAACCTTTTTGAAATTTCTTTCTAATGCACAGAATAATTTGTTATGATCAAGTTCATGTCATTATACATACAGGCATACTTTGTTTAAGCTCTCATACCTATTTTATAAAAAAAGCCAGCTGGAATTATAACGAGGCGTAGATGTTTTACAGTTCTTCATAGGCAGTTCTTTTTAACCAACTTCTCAAAACCTGCAGAAGGTTCACAATTTAGTGTGTTATATGTTTTTCTATAGAAATATCTCGTATCAGTTACGACGAGATTTTTCAGATGAAGAACCCGTGCGTTATTATAGAAAAACTATAGATTTTAGATTTATTAATATGATTTATGAGTATGCAAACAATTTGTATTGACAACTTTTAAGTTACAAAGCGTCCAGGGCTGTATTAGAACGAACTTGGCATATCACTTGAATGCTAAGACCATTTCGCACATTTAATTCTAAATCATGCTACACGATCCGGGGACTAAGGCTATGTTCACATGTAACGCGCGTCAACGCGCGATCAAATTTGAAGAGCGTTCAGATGATGAGCGCTAACGCGCGTTGCGAGAGTACTCGTCAGTCTAGTTCGGTAGAACGTAGAAAATGGACGTGGAAGAGGCAATTATTTTGTGGTTATATTATAAAGAAAAATATAGAAAAAGAAAACGTATACATTGGGTTCATCCAATTTTGAAAAAAATACAAATTATATTATATTTTTTATACAAATTTGCTATATTCCAACTTGCTGGCCTTTTTTCTACTTCATCGATTAGTCAGTCGATGTCAATATCTTCAATTTCACTCATTTTAAATGCGAGAACAAAATATAATTACGAAAATTAACAAAATTACATGCGATCGCGATGAAAGCGCGCGCTCATCTGAACAGCAAACGGACATTACATTAATATCAAAGCGCGCGTCAAAGCGCGATCACCTGCGTCTAGAGACTTTTTCTCTGAGCGCCGCGTTGACGCGCGTTAACGCGCGCTCATGTGAACAGTTGTATGAAAATACCACAATGTCTAGTCGCGCGATTTGAAAACGCGCGTCAAGTTTTTGCCATCTGAACATAGCCTCAGTTAAAAACACTTTAAGATGACGTGACATATTAACGTCAAAATAATTTGAATGAGAATGCACACAAGAGTGAGTTCCCTTGAATATTCCAGTTTATATGCATTTTTAATAAAATGCATATTACCATCTTTAACAAGCTATTAAGCGTCTATGTTTAAATTCCGAGAGGTCTGTTTCTAATTAAAGTTACCAGAAGTTATTATATTATTATTGCTTTTAACTTCTTTTATTTACAAAAATCCTTTTAATTATTTGAAATATTATATCAACGAAGCAGTAGCAATTAAACACTTTAAAATGTTTACAGGTCGTTCAGGAATACGAAAGGGCTGTTATATTTCGGTTAGGACGGCTCCTCACAGGAGGGGCTAAAGGTCCTGGTAAGTACCAATACATATAAAGCTTTTTATTTCGCCAAGAACGTGGATTGAATGTAATATTTTCACCCACAGGTATATTTTTTATTCTACCATGTATTGACTCCTACGCGAGGGTAGACCTGAGAACTAGAACCTACGATGTGCCACCTCAAGAGGTAAGATTTATAATAATACTTTTAGTTTGAAATTGTTTAAATATAAGGATGATAACTGGAAATGCTTTGCTAAACAACTTCCCCGGTGTTTATATTTATTTATAAAAATAGCTGACCTGGCAAACGTCGTTTTGCCATGTATATCATTTATATTAAAAAATAGGGGTTGATCGTAGAGGGGTGAAAATTAGGGGTTGTATGTATTTTTTAATGCTGTATCATAAATAAATAAAATATAAATTTTATCTAAAAATAAAACATACAATACTTCCCTTAACATTTAGGGGGATGAAAAATAGATGTTGTCCGATTCTCAGACATACCCAATATGCACACAAATTTCATGAGAATCAGTCAAGCCGTTTCGGAGGAGTTTAACTACAAACACAGCGACAAGAGAATTTTATATATTACATTAAATTCAGACTGTAATATTGTATAATGTTCAGTATTTGGTTGGGTCTTGAGTAAAGAGTTGGAACCATCTTGGGAATCGGCCTTTTTTTTACGCATCTGCGGAATTTATAAAAAGTTAAAGTTAAAGTAAAGCAGGGATTAATAAAAAGTTAATGAGTAAATTAAGTCCCGCTATAACATCGTTTACAACTTTACCCACTAAAACCTGACGGATGCCTTCAGCTCGCCAATGGGCGTGGGCAATTAACAGCTGAGCCCTATCCTTACGCCAAACGCGAATGTCGACCTCCTCCAGTGTTTTTCGACACTTCCTGCCATAGCTTGCTATGCAATGGATGAATTATGATGGTACTTAGTGACAAGAAGAGGCAAAAACATTATATGTAAAGCATCATATTTGTTTCTTCAGTTAGGTAGAAATATCATAAAAATTATGTAATAAAATGTAGACCTCCGTTGTGGTCGGTTGATTTTGTATTTGTGTACTTTGTCAGTCGACTGTTCAGATATCTGTAAAAGTGAAATGCACAGATGCATTTACTCTATAGACTTGTAACTGGTTATTGCAACGGTCATAAAATAATTATTATAATAATAATAACAAAAAATCTAGGTCTAGGTCTTTGATTTGACGAAATAATCGCGCTAATTACTTTGAAATACGAAAACATTTCTCTTTGCTTTCACTGGAAAAGTCCATTTATGTTGGTTTAATAATTTCAGTAGAATTCATAGAAATCGCGATTCCAAGGTTACGTAATTAAAAACTCGCAGTATTTTTTCCTTTGGACCGTTATAAGAACGGTGGTTGAAATAGTGGCTTGCACGTCTCTTGCAACTCTCTACCCTGGTCGTGTGTTCTAAACACGGCTGTGCAACATTGGGATTTTCTTTCTGCATTTAATATATAGGCTCGAACTTGCCTCCATTAATTTGAATCGATAAACAACTTTTACAGGGCAACCGAATAAATTTAATTTAAATGGGAAATTAGCATAACAATTTAATTAAAACATATCTATTTCTGTCAAATATCCAAATCGAAAAAGGAGTTGAACTCAATTGTTGAACTAAAATTACATACATGGCAATACCCAGATGATGTCGTCGCGATGTTCGTAGCGCTAATGTCTTGCTACAAAAGCAGAATATAGACACTGGATAGCTATTGAAGTTACGCAGTAAGCTTGCTGCGAATATGAATACGTTTATAATTATTCAACAGGTACTCACAAAGGACTCCGTTACTGTATCTGTGGACGCTGTGGTTTACTATAGAGTGCACAATGCTACAATTTCCATAGCGAACGTAGAAAACGCTCATCATTCGACACGCCTCTTGGCTCAGACCACGCTTCGTAATACTATGGGCACTAGACCACTACACGAAATATTAAGCGAACGGGAAACCATTTCAGGAAATATGCAAATCTCTTTAGACGAGGCAACAGAAGCATGGGGCATTAAGGTGGAACGAGTTGAAATGTACGTATTCAGTCATTCTAATAATAAACCATTAATTGATAAGGTTTATTGTCGTTGTATTAACTTAAGCTGCGTTAATAAATTATGAAGAGAAACTAGATATACGACCGCAATCTTATGATGTGCTATTAAAGAGTACGCCTCTCAAAGTGTCTATACATAGGCAGTTTAATAAAACAAAAATAAAATAAGATATAGTTTAACTCATTGCTTATTTAATTAACAAGAAACAACAATCCAATTAATACAGGCGCTACGGGATATAATAACGTAACTTAGATATCTAGTGTTATTCTACACGTGGAGACCAATTCCAATTCAATTTTCCGTAGCCATCCATGACCGTTAAGTCTGGATTTATTTCACAACGAATTATGTTCAGTTTAATCAAGTTTCATATTGAAACACAAGCCTGATACTGGCTTTTAAAGATTGGTTTCGGACATCATAATAATCTTATAATACAGACAAAATGTGATATTATATTGAACTCGACTATGCGGTTGTTCTATTTCATTTTAGTAAATTAGCGTTAAAATGACGCGCACTATATTTTCGTATGTAATTAAATCAAAAGGGAAAATCAATACAAAACAATAAACGACTTCATTATTAATGCGAGGATATACAGTAGCTACTTCAGTATGCTACTACTACCTACATGCGTAATTAATATGAAAGAAAATGAAGGCTTCATTTACCGTTGAAATGTTTATTTTACATTGTTCAATTTTCATTTTTGTGGCATTATGCAACATCTATCATCAAAGATATTATAGTTATTTACTTCATGCATAAAATATTACTTATGACTCTATATGTAAGATGCAAATTGACGCAAGCTCGTGCGTATTAATTAAAAATGTATCGACTTAGTCAAAAACACATTGTTTTATTCTCTGAAAATTACTTACCAGCCGCGCCCAACAATAAAAATCAGTTGATTTCTTATTTTGACCCACTTCAATAACCCTAAGATGGGATGGCTTACAATTCGATACGCATAGTTTTCTATATCAACGGTTATTCTCTCGGTCGATGTGATAATATCAATATTAAAAAAAATTGGCTCACGGTCTTCATACTATAAATTATCATTATTATGTATTTAACTGTTTTATTGATATACCTATGGCAAAATATCATTAATTAATATTAATTAGTTTTATTTTTTCGATTTCGGATTCGTGTAATTTAAAAAAGGTTTTTGTTCAAAAAACGTTAAGGTCAAATATCACAAAGAAAATACAATACAAGAAGTTTCGTGCCATTTCAAATTCTTTTCTTCAAATTCTTTTCAAATCTAGTAAATATTACACTTAAACCGTTTACAAAGATGGGACTTTTATTTTAACTTAAGCAAATTTATGATACTATAATATGGGTTTAAACTAAAATTATACTAATGTACTAATAAACCGTTAACTATAGTACGAGTATATTTGTTACATGTATAATTTTGTTTGAGAAGTAATAGCCGTCTCAATATTTCAACCCCTACTCCGCAGAGGCCAGAAAACCGTACAAAAATCTTTTCGGTTTTTAGTATAGACGCGTCTAGGGACACAATTTTATATTATGAAAAGATATACAAATATAAATTCAATGCTTTCGCCAATCAATATATTTGTCATTTGTATGTAATCTAGGCCAATGGCAGCATATATGGACATCCAACACGGAAGTGTAGAGGCAGCTAATTTATTCAATAATCACCCAACATTAAATCAACATTTCAATTTAAAAATACCCGCCAAGTCTACATTTGCGATATTTTTATTAAATATCCTACATATTAATGTGCTAAGTTGATTAAAAGCGACTGGCAATCCTCCATACTTATTCCTCATCTGGAAGTTTGACATATCATTTTATAGGCAAACATTAATAAACAATCAGATATCGTTGATATAAATTTAAATAAAGCCTTTTCACTTCAAAATTTCCACTTTAGTAATTTTTTTGAGATATTTTATCATAAAGATTGACAATAACGCCGGCTTTCACATCCTAGTTCCATTTCGAACGGGAAACATTCATTTTCCCGGAACGCTGACCTAAATCGAAAAACTATGTTGAACATACAGTTGATACATGGCTCTTGTTATCATTTTTTGGATATCGTACAGTCAAATAACTTTGCTACTTACAAACCAACTATTATTAAGGCCTGAAACGATGAATTGACATCAACCAATGATATGAGCTTCAAAAAAATGTATATTGACGTGTTAAATAAATTATAACTCGTTATAATATTTTTACATATAAAAACATCATAAGTGTTTTTGTGGAGACTTTCAGGCTTTTATGTATTGGATTTAATTTTGAATTCTTAAGTTTTCTGTTTACTCTCGCTGTTCTATTGGATATATCTTCAGGTATTAATATTTATAATGCTTACTTATATTATATTATAAGTAAATATTTTTTAGCAAAAAAAACTTTTATGGATTTTTTTTTAAATGCGTAATAAGATAAATTATTTTTAAATTTTAATATTAAATTTATAATAAATAGAAACAATATAATATTATTTAATGTCTATAAAAAATTGAATATATTATTAATAATAGAAACTGGGTATCCACGAGTTCAAACTAACAAATGTTACGAACTGCACTCGGAAATATTATTTACACAGATTTAAAGTGTTTAATTTTGATACATTTTCTAAGAGTATGTTTTGAAACTTCACCACTAAATATGGATAATAAACACTGAATTTTATTCAAAATTTAGAATTGAGTATACAAATTACAAATATTAATTAAATACTATATTATATGATCAAGCATGACTATAAATAAAATATTTTATTTTCTATATATATATTAACAGTAAGGATGTTCGCTTGCCCGTGCAACTGCAACGAGCAATGGCAGCAGAGGCAGAAGCGGCGCGGGAAGCTCGAGCCAAGGTGATTGCTGCTGAAGGTGAGCAGAAAGCGGCGCGAGCCCTTCGCGAAGCCTCTGAGGTTATCGGTGATAGTCCCGCTGCTCTACAACTTCGTTACTTACAGGTAAATCTTGAAAAAATATTGTGATGATGTTAGCCGTGGCGCCGTGATTGTAATTAGTTAACAGGAGTCAAGAGTTCGACGTTTTCGTAGACAACATAAGTATATCTATAAACAAATCAGATGCTAAAGATGTATTTTCATTATTCTATTTAAAATCGTTTTTATCTTTATATATACCTAGTAACTCATATTTTAACGAAAACATTATAAGCTTTGAATAGTTATAGAGACTATTGTATAACGTTTATATTCAAATCTACAGCATAGTAATGACTAAATATTAAATTACTATTCGAGGCTTTTGAAATTTGTGCTGTATTGATTAAACTTAAATGAATATTAGGGATAATTTGTGTGCCGCCTAGTACTAAGTATCGCTTGTATTAAATTATGCGTCACGTTTAATAATTATTCATTCTTACGTAAGCCGGAATATGATGACGTCTAGGTCATTGGATCAATTAACAAAGCGAATAGTATTACCTTTTAAGTCTCGTTTTGTACGTTTCATGATCATTTGTTTTTTTCTAATAGGCAATTAGGTGATCGGCCTTTTGTGTCACACGCCGTCGACGTTTTGGTCCTAAACATGACGTCACACGGTGAAGCCACAAGGCAAACACTGCTCACAATTTTAAATTTTAAACTGATTATATAAACAAAATTTTAAATATTTTTTACAGACGTTGAACACAATATCTGCGGAGAAGAATTCAACAATTGTATTCCCGCTGCCCATCGATCTCCTTACTTACTTCATAAAGGCTAAAGAGTATCCATCTAATTAAGTATATTTGGCAATTGCTACATTAATTATTATAAAAAATTATCTCATGTTAAATATAAGCAAAATAATATGTACCTTTCCTAATCAGAATAATTACTGGACAAATCAAACGACGTCAGTACAAGATTGATCGAATTGACGAACATCGACGTTTAAAAGCACAAAACCGAAAAGCTTCAAAAAACCAATTGTTTACAAAGTCATAAGCTAAGCTCTAATTCTCGAATTGAATTAAGATAAGATTCATATATTCCCTATAAGAATTAATACCTTACGTATGATTTCGAAAATGGTATGCTGTACTGGTGGAAAATATTGGAGGAGATTAAGGCCATAATATTTAATGACGAGTGTAAATTAACATGCCGTGCAGTTTTCGTTAATTTGATCAAGCTTGTACTGGCCCTACGATAATTTAAAAAGTAGTTTTAATAAAGTGTAAAAAATTACACAACTCTGCTAAGTTGATGTTATAAGCTAATGTTTACATATCAGTGTGCATCGATTATTAAGGTTCGTATTTGTAAAATAAATTCATGCCATATTGCTTCGACCATATTTCTCTCTCTTGATGTAAATCATATTTTTAGATAAGTCTGCTAATTTATGAATAAAATAAGTTTAAATACATTTTTATTTTATTTCTACGTCATGAGATAAAGCTGATAAAGTTTATGAGATACACATTCAGTTTTTATTTAAGTACAATAATTAACTGCTTTAACATGTATTGAGGATAATGGTTGCTTGCAAACATTTTGTAAAAAAACCTTGGTGGTAAGAGTGAAGGTGAGTTTCTTGCCAGTTCTTCTCGTTCTACGCTTGATTTGGGGACTGGCAGTAAATGTAACTTTGGAAGCATTATTTTTTTTACTGACGTTCACAAGCGTATCTTAAGTAGGTAACTAATACATTAATAAATTATGTCTATATTTTTTCGCTACAAATTCTTTAAAAATTATTAATACAATCCTTATAGTAATACAAATATAAAACATAAGATCGTGATGAATGGTACATAAATCAGTGTAAAGTGTATCCTTTAACAGACAACTAAATTCTAAAAGAAAAAAAAGTTAAAAGAAGTGTGTCAGTATGTAGAAAATGAACAATATGTCTATTATTTTTCTTATCTGTGTCTTGATTTACTAAAGTTTTGCATGCAGCGGAGTACTTCATGAATATCGGAAAGGCTTTTTGTTTCTGGTACAAAATCATAAGGCGTAGAAACTTCAGCAACATCAACTGTTATAGTATCAATTATTTCATTGCTCTTCAAGTGCATGCCTATATTCAACTTAAAATGTATATGCCCATTTCTAAAAATAATATTAATATTCTCTTGATCTATGATCCTCAAAGAAAAAAAATCATTAATTTTTACAGCCTTCATTCGTATTTTATATGATGTCATTTTTTGCATTATTTTCTGAGCTTTGCCTCTAACGAAGTTTTCAAATTCAACTGCTAACATGTATTCATCGACTTCTTTAGAGGTATTGTCATTATTAAAAATCATTAAATCATCAGGTATAATGAAGTTTTGTAAAAGTGAATCATCTGTTACTTTATTATCCATGTAAACATTTTGTAAAACAGGGGGATCGTTTAGCGAATGCCATTTCCATTTACATGGAGCGCCAATCTTATTATCAATAATAATTCCCTCTGATTGATTGTATTTTATCCTGAAAGAAATATATTTGAGTGGTTATTCAAAAGCTAATCAAATGTTTTGTTGTTTTAATTTTGTACCTGGCCTTTCCGGACTGATCATAAACAACACCGTTTCCTTAATAGTCAAAACAAGCCAAAATAGTCAATGGCCTTCTTGTATTCTTTACGTCGAGATAGTCATCTTCGTTTAAGTCATATATAATATACCTATACTTATCACTACGACCTGTAAGAAATTGTTTTAGTAATCTTTGTAAAATGATGATACTTAATACATTCCTAACTTTACTAAGACAATTATCAATGTCAACAAATAGAGACTCCCGAGTAACATCAACTCAGGTAACAGAGAAAATACATGATTAAGTTCCTCTCGGCTAAAAAGGCATTTAATACGACCACGAAAGCACCTGTTCTTACCTTGGCTATTAAAATAATGGAGTGCAACAGAACCATTTTTATAAAACCATTTACCACCGCAGCCATTTTCATTTATTTCTGCTAAAATCTCCCTCGTATCATAGAACATAGCTCTTTTATGTGCATGACTCTTAAACCAATCGAAGTGAGGATTTGCTGGCTCCATTTTATATATATTCATCTGATGAGAGTACAAAACATACATATTTGTTGTGTATACCAAGATACTGAGATTTAATTCGGACGTAAAATATTATACGTACATACTTTTTATTTGTGTTGTTAACAACAGACGAGGTCTGTTTAAATAGACGAGGTTTGATCAACACCGTAAAGTTGTATAGATAAATCAATAACTAAATATGGCTTAGTAGATTATAAATATAGGATTTTCTTATAAAAGAAACAGTAAAATTATGGGCCTTATCGAATCTAGATAAAACCAAGCTTTTACACATAAGACAGAAATTACGTACGAGATTGTACGTCTCCATAGACTAATTTTATGATCCTCCTACCAAACCGAGAAAAATTATAAATGCTTATATGCTATAGTACTACATAACAGCTACTTGTCTACTTAAAAAATAATCTAGAAACCCTTCTCATAATTTTCGTGGTTGGCAACATAGTCCATCCTTTATCAATAAATTCTTTCTTTGAAAGTGCGTATTTTGTTATTCCCTTACCCATCTAAAAAACGAACGATTAATGAAGACCTATTTTATGATTTAGTTACAAAAATGTTTAACTTAGTATATAATATATTATGTACTAACTAAACGACTTTTAGGCATCTCTTCCATTAAACTTTCGGATGAAGATGACGTTTTTGAAGTTTCGGATGATGATTCAACTGGTGTAACGCATTGAATTTGATTTTTAAAGAGGATAGGTTCCAGTGTAATAGGGTCTTTTGTTTTCATGCGCTGATCTCGAGATACCATCCGTGTTCCACGTATCATAACACGCGGTAGACTATCATGAGGCGTACACACTAAAGTACTTCCTTCGGTTATCAAATGTGCGTCAGATCTCCGAGGTTTAGGTGGACGAACTGGCAATTCAGGAAGAGGATCAATCTTCGGCATATTTTTCAAAATACGTAGAGTAGATTTAGTTCTTCCTGCCTTTAATTTTCCTTCTTCTTTGTGGATTTTTATTAATTGCAACATAAGTTCATATTCTGGATCAAGTTTATATTTTCTTCCTTTTGTTTTTTCCGGTGACGTTTTAGTATTTGTTTTTTCATCTTCACTAAAATGATAAAATTAAATTGTATTAACTGCCATAATACACTGTTGTCATAATTTTATATGAGGAACTTACTTCAATTCATCACCTTTACCGCTTTTTTTAGATGGACTTTTATTTTTTCTACGATCTGCAACCATTTTAGAATCTTTTGGGGCCTTTTGTTTTGAGAGATAATCTTCGTCACCATCTAACATTCCTGTAATTCCTAGCTTCAATGCATCATTCAGTTCTGAACTTTCGATCTCTTTGTCTTTAATAACTGGTAGCTCCAGGGAAACTTTAGGATGCATGCGTTCATTTTTTCGTTCGTTAAAATATCTACACATACATGTACTTAAAACGGATGCCGACTCTTCTTTTGACACTTTTTCTAAGCTTATTTCATTTATTATTTCTAATAAAACATTTTTGGTTTCGTTATCCACAGGAAGTGGCAGTACAATCTTTCTGGAAGGAAACGTATCTACGCGAGGGTGGATCGATGGCGATGGCATTTTCAGTAAATTGATAAGTTTCCTAAGTTCCGGATCTGAATCTCGAACAAAGCAAACCCTATGTGGACAAGTGTTTTGTACATCAATAATTGTCATTAGAGAATTTTTCACAGTTTGCCACCAAGCTGCGTATTCATCTCTGAGACTTTCATTTTGCTGTACTCTACATGATATAAATCTCTCCAACATGTATTCACATCGTTTACACTTCAATTTTACATTAGATCGCTTACAATGGTCGCATATAGCCAAAACTTCATTTTTTCTTATAATATCTATATTGTCTAGCAGATCACGAACTCGCTGTATTACCTTTTGACATTGGTAACATTTTGTTTTGTATTGACCTGGAGAACAGTAGGTTATTTTTTTTGTTTAATATACATTTATTAAAAAACAACATCAGATAAAGTAAGCTGGAATAAAAATAAAAATGGATTTATTCTACAATCCTACTTAGTAACATAGTGAGCTTACTAAAAATAAAATAAAAATAAAATAAAATAGCCTTTATTGCTGAACTTATTTTTACAGTAATTTTTCTTACAAATACGTTTATAACTTTTAACAGTTTCTTTTCTTTTCATAAATCCGGTATCGGTAAACGGTCGTTTCTACATTTCAGCTTGTCTTTCGACATAGGCCTCCTCTAAAGATTTCCACTCTGTTCTATTTTTCGCTATGCGCGTCCATATTGGGCCCGCCACTTTTTTGATGTCGTCCTCCCATCTTCTAGTCTGTCTGCCTCTGTTTCTTTTACTATCTCGTGGTTGCCATTCTGTTATTATTCTCGTCCATTTCTCCTTCTTCTCTCTTATCATTTGTCCAGCCCACCTCCACTTTAAGCACCTGTATGTTGTGTATGCATTCTTAAATTTTGTTTTGTTTTTGATACATTTTAGTTTAACTCGGTCTTTTCTTTTAATTCCTATTGTGCTTCTCTCCATTCCATTCTGACAAACTTTTATTTTCCTTGCTTGTTCTTCTGTCAATGCCCATGTTTGGCACCCATATAGTAAGCATGGTAAGATACACATATTGTATATTCTCCTCTTGTTCCTCATAGACATATCCTGGTTCTTCATGACTTCACTGAGTGACCAATATCTCTTCCAAGTATTAGTTATTCTTCTTTCTATTTCTTTTTGCATACATTCCTCAGTAGATATTAACTGTCCCAAATACACATACTCCTTTACATACTCTATTTCTTCATCATTTACTGTTATGGACTCTGTTTGTGAGGAGTTAGACATTACTTTTGTTTTCGTTAAGTTCATTGACAGGCCTGCCTTCTTACTTTCTTCCGCTAACTGTTGCAACATTTCCTTTAGGGTTTTCGGGTTTTCCGAAAATAAGATTAGGTCGTCTGCAAAGCGTAGGTGACTCAGATTTTCGCCATTTATATTTAGTCCTTTATTCGTCCAATCCAGATTTCTGAATATCATTTCCAGAACTGCTGCAAATATTTTTGGTGAAATTGGGTCTCCCTGGCGTACACCTCTCTCAACCGGAAATTCTTCGCCTATAGATTCTAGTTTTACTTGTGCGGTGCTTTTTGTGTATACGTTTTTCAGTATCCGTATGTATTTTGCATGTACGCCTTGATCTTTTAGTGCGTCCCAGATAAATCTATGTTCAAGTGTGTCGAATGCTTTGTTGAAATCCACGAACCCTATGTAGTAAATTTTGTTATATTCTTTAAATTTCTGGAGTATTTGTCTAAGGGCGTGTATGTGGTCTATTGTTGAAAAATGTCTACGGAATCCAGCTTGTTCTTTGGGTTGATTTTCTTCAAGTGTGTTTGTGATTCTAGATAATATTATTTTTGAAAACACTTTGTAAATATTGGACATTAAACTGATTGGTCTGTAATTTGCTATATCTCCTTTGTCACCTTTTTTATGTAGTAGTATAATTGTAGATTTTGTCCAATCCTCTGGAATGTTTTCCGTTTTGATAATTTCATTAAATATATCTGTAAGTCTTGGAGCGATTACTGGTAACGTTGCTTTTAGAAGTTCGTTTGTAACAAGATCAGATCCAGGGGCTTTATCGAGTTTTTGTGTATTTATTGCTTTTATGGTTTCTTCCTTCATTATTTCCGGTATATATTCTTCATTAGTTATTTCGTCGTTTTCTTTTATAGTGTCTTTCTCTTTTTGACTTCGGTATAAGTTTCGGTAGAATTCTGTAGCGATTTTTAATATTTCGAGTCTTTTACCTGTATTATTGCCATCTTTCTTTCTCATACTTGGTATCCAGTCCTTTTTGTAGTTTAACTCCTTCAATGCCTTTTTTATTCCTCCTGTCTTTTCTATGTAACTTTTCATTGTATTAGATCTTTTAGTTTTTCTTTCTTTCCTAAGTTGTTCACTGATCTTTTTGCTTACTTCTGTTACTCTTTGGCGGTTTCCTTTAATTTCCTTTTGTCGTAAAAGTTCTTTTCGTTCTTGTAATAATTGTTTGATTGTAAGTGAGACTTCTTTCTTGATACTTTTGTTTGTTTTTCTGGTTACTGTTTTTAGTTGATTTAGTAATAGGTTGTATTTTTCTTGTATCGATGGATATTCTTTCTCCTCTAATTCCGCGGCACCTAGAGATGTTTGAAGATTATTAAGTAATAGTTTAGGGTCACCTGAGTATTGTACCGCTAATTGTTTATTTTGAAATCGTCTTGTTTTCTTGAACATTCCTGACATCGCAACTCGAACCATCCTATGGTCTGTGTGGAAGTTTAAATTGTTTATGATCGAAATGTTCTTGAAGGCTTTTCTATTATTAGACATAATAAAATCGATTTCATTCCTATATTGTCCATTGGGTGAGATCCATGTCCATTTTTTTGATGGTTTCCTTTTATAAAAACTGTTTAGAATACTTAATCTGTTTTCCAGTGCAAAGTTTACTAGTCTTGTTCCGTTTTTGCTTCTATTTCCATACCCATAGTTTCCTATGGTATTTTCTTCCCCACTATTTTGAATCCCAATTTGTCCATTAAAGTCTCCCATCACGATGACGTTTTTGTGTGCGTTATCAATAGCGTTTTGGAGATTTTCATAGAATTCCTCAATTGTTTTTACGTCCTCTTTTTTATCAGATTCAGTTGGTGAATATGCCTGTATAATAGACCATCTCTCTTCTTTATCTCCGTTCACGGGCAGTTTTATATTAAGGATTGCAATACGTTCCGAGAATCCACTAAGTTCTTCTATGTTGTTGACTAGATTTGCTTTCACCATGAATCCAACTCCATACAGCCCGGGCGTCTCCCCTTTATAATGTAGTACGTATTTACCATGGTTTTCTATACCTTCTCCAAATCTGCGCATTTCGCTAATACCTATAATATCCCACTTTAACTCTTCTATTGCCAGCTCTAGTTCTTGGAGTTTTTCAGGTGTTCTAAGAGATCGACAGTTAATAGTTGCTATGTGGATGTCATTTACTTTGTTTTTCATGTTAGTGTTATTTTTCATGTTAGTGTTATTTTTTTCCTTTAGAGGGTCGTGGTCATTTTTCCCCACGATGACCAGTCGGCTTGGGGAAGTATTTTGTTTTGTTATTTTATGTTGGTTCATGTTGAGCTGTTTATTTTTCCGTTTACCGACAGTTAATTGTTATTCTTTGTTAGTTGTTGTCTTAGCGGGAAAAGACGAAAGAGAATTAGCTCTAATCCTCATTACGTCGAAAGCATTTGGTCTATTGTTAATCGGCGGCATTAGAGTTTGTTGTTTCCTTGGTTGAGCATTGTTTTGTGGGGATGATGATGTTTCTCTTTTGCGCTTATCCTTATTTATGTTAGTATTTTTTTTTCTTTTACTACTAGTTTGTCAAATTTCAGGTACGCGATATTTCCCTTTTCTCTCTCCTCTTTTAGCTGCGCCTGCAACGTTTTCCTTTTCTCTATTACTTCCTTTGTGTAGTCTTCTGTAACATATACATTTTTGAAGTTTTTCTTCTTTCCCATAACTTCATTCTTCTTCCATTCGCTCGTAAAGGAAATCAGAATTGGTCTTGGTTTTCCAGAAGACTTTCCCTTTCCTAGACGATATATTTTGTTTATCTCATGTTCTTGTAATTGTATGTCAAGGTCAGTTTTGAAAATATGTATTGTATTTTGTATTAATTCTTGTGTAGACCTTTCGCCTTCATTTACTCCAAACATTATCAAATTGTTTTGCTTCTTTCCTCTTTTTAAACTTTCTACTTCCTTTTCGAGATTTTCTACTTTTATTTTTAAGTTTCTATTTTCTGTTATAATAGGTTGAAGTTTTTCGTCTAATCTCTCCATTATATTATTTGTTATCGAATCTTTCAATTCTATTGTTTGGTTCAAGATTTCATTCTTCATTTTATCAAACAATAGTTGAAACTGGTCCTCCATTCTTGTAAACTAAATCTGCGTGTTATGGAACGTAATTAGTGGTAGTTTTTATTTACTTGCTCTGGCAACACTAGTTAGCTGTTACTGTGACAAGTGTCAATGCCATTGATCTTTTGTATGCTCAATATGATTGGTGAATTTCTAACCTCTAATTATCACTTTTTAGAGATACTTTTGTTGAAATTCAAGAACTTACGTGATATTGTGTTAAATCGGTAGTTCCACTACACGGACGACACTTCGATTTGTGTTTTGTGACGTCGCAGTCTCAAGAACAGTGTACGAAATTATTTTTTAGCACTCAATATTACGGAGCTACACAATTACGATGCTTACAGTATGACAGCCGGAAACGGAAACTTACTATTATTTATTAAATTATAATTCAATTTAATATAAAGACATGACTGACTTACAAAGTTCTGCAACATAATTAAATTTTTTCAATTCCTTGAGACCATTGTTGTGTAATATAATACTAGGTATGTTTTTGTATCTTATGTTTTTTGACTGTTGAAAATTAAAAATTATATATTTTTTCAATACATATCCTAAGATACATTCATTAACTACTTCAAATCTCACCGAATTTTCCGAATAAATTACGAGTCCAGAGCTCTTAAGATTCACAATTTGCTTGAATTCATTATTACAAGATTTTTTACATTTTAAACAGCACCGCATTTTATCACTGTAACAATATTTTTTTTAATTAGGTTACGAATAGCTTTTATAAATATATTTCTGTTGAGATTGATTGATTATAAAAAAAAATCTTACAATGAGTAATTTTAAAATAGACATACAAACCTTCATATTAATAATCATAATGTCATAATAATAAGAACAGTTTAGATATTTATAATAGTTGTCAAAACTGATGACCCATTACTGCTTCTTGAATATATAAACTTTAAATACTGCCAAAATACCAAGATCGTAAAAAAGCTCTACAGCTTATAAGCATAAGCAATACAAATTAATTAAAGCACGTACATATCAATATAATGTTGCTGTTTGCCTAGAGACTTAGTTGATACATTTTCTTCAATTGACTCGTTTTATAGGTAATTTTGAGCTTATTGGGTCTGCGTGATTGTGAGTGGTATGTGTGATTTCAACAAGTAATACTTTTCAAAAAGAATGCTATAATCAACGCAATCGAATGCTTGGCTCATGTAAAAAAATCTACAGATACCTGCTAGTCTATTGATATTTTCCACAACTATTTTAATTTATGGGATATAATAAAAATCTGATAGGGTGATATTTTTATATTTGACTTTGAACCAGTTCATCATTTATGAATTTGCCTAGAAACGAACTATTGACCATAAGTTTCTCGAGCACTTTAGCTAAAGTTGGTATTAAAGTTATAGGTCTGTAGTTTCTAATATCCTCTATGGTACCCTTTTTAAACATGATGTCACTATTTATAGTATTAATCAGCTAGAAATTATACCAAGATATAGATGTGTAAAAGATTATCAAATATGAGTTAAACTCGGTAAAATGGAACGACAAAGAGCATTTTATCCGTCGCTAAAAATAGTTTGTCTGTAGGGTTTGGTTATTGGGATGCAGATAGGAGGTCGATTGACTGTTTTCTAATCTCAGATTGAAAACAATCTGGGTTCGGGCGCTAGTTGTTGTGAAGAGAATTTTAGCCGGTGGTTATTGAGTCATAATATTATGTTACAGCTGTAGAATTATTAAGATTATTTACAGCTATGCTATATCGTCACATGAATATGGTTTGAGTAATAAGGAAGCGCTAAATGAGTGAACGTAGTAGGTT
The DNA here is from genome assembly GCA_963693345.1 of Pieris melete. Lineage (NCBI taxonomy): Eukaryota > Metazoa > Arthropoda > Insecta > Lepidoptera > Pieridae > Pieris > Pieris melete. Next base: position 2,216,464 of record CAVNZK010000363.1, on the reverse strand, counting down.
TATTTGCTGTCCTTTTATTATTAAATTAAAAGTTGCTAAACAAATTCGCTATTTTGTATGGATCTGTTGTCATTTCATCATAATCATTTAAAATTTCATTAGCAACTACAGGACTTCTGTTCTGGTCTTGTCTGTTCTGGATTTATTTATTCTGGATTTTTAAGATAGGTGAAATGTGTGTATTTTAGGTGTTCTGAATTCTTTAGTTTAATAATTGTAGATCAGTGTGCACGATATATATCACAATATGGTCTATGGTAAGTTTCGGGTAATTTATGGAGTGTATCAAGAAATAATTTGATAGTTTGTAATTGTAAACAATAGTTGTATTGTTACTGTAAATTATTATGCTTTGAATCACTAGTACTATTATGCCACAACATTCTAGCTTTTCTTCGACCTATAAGCTAAGCGGCAAGATATCTAAAGTAAATCTATGAAAATACACACCCCGCCACGATTTTTTTTTACTGACTAAACCAGATTACAAAGTTTATTTCTGCGGGTTCATGTTTTTTACAAAATTTTCAGAAAAACATAAAATTCTCGGAGTAATTTTTTAGTGTAAATATTACAAGGTGGCAAGCATTTTTTTTAGATTATTTATAGATTCCTTTTGTTTAGATATTTCAAGATCATTGAACGTATACTACTTTTGACGCGTTAGGGAAAAATTATGAGACTGCATTTTTAAATTGCGCGCACACACCGTCACATAAAACCGACACCCTGAATATCTGTTCAAACGTCGGTATAACAGTCTGGGCCGCTAGTTGGCGCTTGCTCTGTTTTATCGACAAGTTGCATTGTCTATCATGGCGTAGTATGCTGCAGAGTCGTGTGAGAAAATCAGTTCCAATGTGATCAAAAACATAGTGTTCATTGTAAAATATCATGATTAGTACATATTATATCGTTTCTATTGAAAGTGACCATAAAAATGGACAAGAAAAATGCAATTGAGGGAAACGTCCCTCTAAAGTGCTCAAAGAAAACTATTACGCCAAAGAAGTATAACTTGTAACGCATGTACATAAGTACACACAAGTTTTTTTAGGTATTTTTTAGCCATAGTTTTCAATTCTATCGTGTACTGACTCCAATTTATATTGGATTGTATTTGTTTGCTCCAATATTTCAGAATGTTCATATACATTTCTCGTATAAATGTCAGTTAATCTTCTAAAGCCATAACAGTCATAGTTTGAGAAGAACTGATGAATTAATTAATTTTTAAAGTTTGGATATTTACTAGGAATTGTATTTTTAAGCGAAATATGGAATTATGCAAATTATGAGTTACTGTTTCATAAAATATTATTGTATAACATTACTAGCAAAATGATAACTAATTATACAAACTTCACCGATTTACTTTTTATTTGGATAATATTGTAATTAAACTATTTAAAACTATCATGAGGATAGGCGCCACCTCGCATCAATTATCATTATCAATTTAAGACATAAAAAAATTGGTGTCTGGGCGAACGTACAAATGTGCGTGTATGAGAGCGTATGGCTTACTATTTACTTATTTTGTATATCATTCAAGTTCAAAATTTTTTTTGAACGTTACGTTTTTATTAAAACAAATGCAGGATGCATTTGTTTTAATAAAAACGTCAATATGAGAAAATTAGTGGTAATTGTATTTAGGGGGGTGTTACGGAGAAAGTATTTTCTGACTTAGATGTCATGGTTGGCTCAGACCGCTTACAAACATGACTTAATTAGTATGTATTAATACGTTTAATCTTTTACTTTTTCTAATTTACTTAGAATCCCAGATATAGAATAGAATGCTAAATGCCTGCTGAAAAATCAGGAAGAATTGGCTTGTGTCTCTTTGAGAAGCTTTATTCTTTACATTCGGATTAAGATTAATTAATTATAAGTACCTTGAACTCATCTTGAAATATATTTTGTTTATTATACTTCCTTAAAATTCATCGTTATAACGTGATAATATATAATTTTTATGACCAGTTTTGTTTCAGAATTTACCACGTTCTATGATTGATTAGAAGACTTGACATGTTTTAAGGATTGTCAACTTGTCAATAAAATTTTCAAAAAAAATACTAATATTATGAAAGAAGTTTCTATCTACTTATGTCATAAGATAAGATCATGATAAACAACTTAATGTAGTCCTAAATAACCGTTGTTGCCGCACAATTTCCTCCACTCCTTGTCTTCCACAATCTCCAGCGTCTGGGTTATGGTAAGACCTGTAAGGGTCGGTCCAGCGAGTTAGGGCTTCGAGGTCGAGTGCCGTCCACTCTGCCAATCGCAATGTTTTTCTACACCTCAACGTGTAACATGTACAAAATGACACTGAGACGCAAGACATTAATATTATTTGTACTATCGTTTATCGCCTGCACCCTTACTCTGTCCAATAGCGATAGTAATATCCACCCCGAAGTTTTTGTAAGTAAAATACCGACAGAGATCTCGATAACTGCGACATCAGCACTTCAAATATTAGGAGACCTACATCAAACTTGAAAACAAAAACGTTTGTATCACTGTCGCTATTGGAAATTACAGAGTACGGGCACTTAACACTGATCAACCTTACGTGCGTGTTACACATAAGGCTTGACGTGATTGTAGTAGAATCAAGTCTATTTGAAAAATTATGACAACCGAACAGTCAACCTCACCTGCACTCGTTAGGGATTCATTATGAATAGCCGACGGTGGCGCCCTTCACACGCCGCTATACAACGGGTCCAGAAGACGAAAGCAGCAAAGGGGTGGCATTCGTTGTACCACAATCACTGACCAAGTGCGTTGTGGGACCAGTTAGCGATCGCATTATAACACTCTCACAAAAAAAACCTACTGTAGAAGAAGTAGAAAGCTTTTACGACACGCTGACTGTAACACAGTTAAAGAACTTCCAAAAAGGGGAGTCAGCTATATCTTGGGGGACTTTAGTACCACAAATGAAGACCATCTACGTGGTGTAGCGGGCAAATACAGTATCAGATAACAAAATGAACGAGACGAGCGTTTGATGCAGTTCTTCTGCGAATAAGACTTTATCATTACTAAGTCGCAACATATCATTGATATGGAGAATAAACAGGGTCGGTGATAAGACACAGTCTTGTGGGAACCTGACATTCACGGGTTTAAAAGGTCGGAACATGCTCCGTCAATGATGACCTTATCATCAGATCAGCGAGAAAGCTGAAAATCCAGTTGCACCAAGTGGGCAAGAAACTCTCCGCCACTGTTTTTAATCGACAAGTTTTGAGTCATACAATTTTTTTGATCTGGAGCAAATCAATCCCAAGGATTGGTATCATTTAAATAATCGTCAAATTTATAAAAAGCTTTATTTATCCATTTACGTCTAAGAGAGTTTTGAATTGTGATAATTCTCTTATTTTGCTTGGGAGTTTGTTGTAAAAACTAATTCCAATAAATAAATTTCATTTTTTTAATGGAATTGGAATGGTGAAAGATGCTATGAAACGTTTAGGCAAGATATGTAGGAGGAGAGGAATTGTATAAAAACCAAAATCAGACCGATTCCTGCCTTTGTATTTTCTATCTTCCTGTATTGATTCGAAACATTGATAATCTTAAGGCGGAAACACATTATTAAAACGACTTTGCCATTATACAAAAGCAAAATAAAATCTTAATATTCCGTATACAACAAATAATGATACTAACGAACTTTATAGGTGTTAGTAGAAATTTGCTATAACACGCTTATCGCTAAATGGTAGATTATTTTATGTTTGTGTGCCATGTATTCTATTCATGACTTCCTAAAGTGCCTACATGATGCTATATATTATACTTTTTAATTAATTCACAAAAATAGGTAAATTTGTCCTCATTATAATGTTACATAGTATTTAGTTTAAAATAATTACTGACTTTTCCTGAATTTACTCTAAAAACTAAAACTATTTGTAATAATTTTGATCTGAATTTTTTTGGATAACAATAAAATTCACCACCTCGACTTTACAATCAAGCCTCATTTTAGATGAGACCAAACTATTTATTTATTATTATTTGCCTTTCGACCAGGTCTGTGGATCATGTTTCCCTGTCATAGATATATTTTTCACTAGAAAATTCCTCCATCTCATGGTACAAATGCAAATATTCAATGGTATAATTCCGTTATATTTGCCCCCTGTAAGCCCGTTATGTTTTCTTTTTAATTTACATTATTCTATATTTTAATACCTTCTGTTAATTATCAATGTCAATATCTGTTGTTTTGTTGATAGCTGACAATTTAATATTCCATTTGACATTTGCATGTAAACAGCAGTTGCTTCAATCTTTTAGCTTAAAAATAAAATACCTAAATAGAAAACTGTCTACTGTCTAGTGTCTGGGATCTTCAGTATGTTTCAGACACGTTAAAAATATTTTACAAGGCTTTTCATAATTATCTTTTCAAAACAAATTAAATTCATTTGTTAAAATTTAAATTGGGATAAGCTATATACGATGGCTACCTATAGAATAAATACAGTTTCAAGAATACTTTTATCCTACAATCGTTCAAATTGTATTAAATTGTGTAGCCAAGGAATCGATGCGAATAGGTGAGTAATAAATACTCTAGTATAGTAAACAACTATTTATAAATATTACGTTCAAATCTTAGACATAAACATGTTTTGTGTTGTGACTAGGCATAATCATATGGGGCTGAGTACTTAAAAAATGACTCTTCATGGTTATTACATTTCACAAATATGTAAGATTTTTCGAAAGAAGTATTTTTGTATATATTGTAGATAAAATGGTATACACCATTTTATCTACAATATTAAACTGTCTCAATGTTGTCAATCTTTAAAAATAAATTACCTTTACCATACTATATTGAATATTTACTTAATAAACAAGTTTGATCACTATTGATTTCAGATTCTTGACACAAGAGCGACTAAAACATACAAGTGCTATAAAACATGAAAAGGAAAAATTTAGAACATTTGTCATAACTAGATACATTCAATATGTGAAAAATTATACTAAAGTGCTGGAGGTAAGATTTCCAGCAGCAATGAAGATGTACAGAGTGTTTAGTATTGGTATAAAAGACTTTCTTAGAGATTTGAAAACATATATCACACTTAGAATCAAGTTCACTAGAGATCAGGGCTTTTCAAAAATGAGTCGACAAGACATCGAACTTTATGAAAAGATGCCAGGAGACATGTGGAAAATAGCACCAGTTTTAATATTGTCTACCATTCCTTTTGGAAACTATATCATATTCCCATTAGCGTAAGTACTTTCCATATTAGCCTCTTTGAAAGAATTCTTTAAATGCTTGTATATGACATAAATATACACAGTTTAAAGTCTATATATAAAGACACTCAAGGGACTGTGCATATTTTGATGTTACAAAGAGTTCTTGTTAAATTATACATTATTATATTTTTTTCTACATATAGAAAAAAATTAGTTTTACAAAAATGAATTAAACTTTCTAGTCTGTCTGTTATTTTCGCCTGTTGTTGTTTAATGCACCAGCAACTTTGTTGTATTTTTTACTTATTTTATTCATATCTTGCGATATTGAGGCATCTTCAAAGCATCCAAATTTGTAAATAAAAGAACGGATTTCTTATAAAGTTTGGTATATATGATGCCAACAGTCTAGTCAGTTATTATGAGCTAAGGCGATAAAGAGACAAAAGAAAATCGAGAGATGTTACATGGTGTTTACACTGTATTTGATATGTTAAGGTATAGAGTAGTATTAGTAAGTTGGAAATTTTTTTAGTCATACTGCATACTGAATACTATTTCTAACCTATTTTCCAGATTACTGAAACCAAAAAAACTGTTGTGCTCTCATTTTTGGTCTATACAACAGAGAGTGGAATTTTCAATGCAAGATTTGACAGAACGTCTAAGACACAACCGTGCTGTGTTTAGAGCTCTTCAAGAAAAACTGGGCAGTATTCCAGAGAGTGATTTAAAAGTGAAGTGGGAAAAAATAATTGCCCTTATAGGGTCAGGAGTTCATCCAACTCCTAACGATGTAATAGCTTGTGAAAAGTTATTTACAATGTCTCCATATAGTTTGAAAGATCTGTCATACTCGCACATGGTAAGGAAAATTTAAATTTATTCTTAAAATACTATTGATTTATGGAAAAAACTATCTAATAGATAGATAATCCTGGCTGTCTATAATTTCCAAAATGTATAAATTATTTTCTACCCTTGTCAAAATTGAATGATTAAATACTATTATAGTTAACTATTACTATTATACTAAATATTTATTTATATTTTTAGGGGCAGTTGCTCAAAATGCATGGGTTACAAAAAAGCTTATTTAGGAGGAAAAAACTAAAATATAGAGCATTGTTGCTATGGGAAATGGACAAAGCAATAATTAGGGAAGGTGGCGTGGATGTACTTGGATCTGAATCATTGAGAAATGCATGTCACATACGTGGTTTAAATGGAAGCCACCTATCAAATCAGAACATGCGAGATTGGCTCCAACAATGGTTACAAGTTTCACAAAATATCAACTCAACTTCATATTCTTTATTACTACATTGTCCAATCCTATTTGCCTATAATCATCCACAAAACTGGGTTTTAATATATTAAAATACCGTAGCCGATGTCTGGGTCAGAAAGCTAATGAAGAAAAATATTTATGTTTTTATTACACAGACCAATTTAGATAGATTTGATCAGCGCAAGCACATAACAAAGGGATTAATAATCATCGTACAAAGTGATGTTTTTTAAAAACAAGAATGTTGTAGATATGTTCCTCTTAATAATTTTGATTTAATCAAAATGTGTAAATATGCTCAGTTATTCTTTTGCCTAAAACATTAACTAAACTAAAATCTTTTAAGTTGATTATGCTTTTGTGATATTAATGTTAGCAAATAATTTGTTTAATATTAAATAAATTAGTATTCTAACTTCTTGTGTATTTATAATTATCACTCTTACTCTGAATCATACAAAATATATATGAACCTACAAGCGTATTAACCAATAGGAATAATGTGCGTAACGTTTCGAATTCTCAACATTTATAAAGCAATGACCTCTGTTAAGAAAAAGCAAAAATGTTACGCTGTGTAACGCGTGCCTTACATGAAAATTTAATCAACCAGTTCGTTGATGAGTCAGACAGCCTCACTAGCTAAATACAAACCAAACATTTTATAGTAATAGACCAGTAATGTTAAATGCAAAAACTTCTTTTAAATCTTTACAACATAAACACATTAAATTGTAAATAATATTTTGAGAATTACACATCTCGGATACAGACCATAAAATCTTTAATAGGTATCAGTAGATGGCATGATAATAAATCAGCGTTTGTAGTGTTTAGCCATTATAACACGCTACTAGATGGAGCCATACGTACATTGAAAGCTACCAATTCTTAAAGGCGAATGAGCAGGAAGTATGGACTTCTGGAGCCTTCTCTGTATGACCTAAATCGCCGAGACGTGAAGGGTTATTTAAATATATAATTTTGTCCTGACATTATTTGAATTATTCATTTCCTGGTTTCCTTTTGTAAATTTCCTATAGTGTTCAGTTTTAAATTATACTGAACATGAACAGATATGAACCACAATAAAAAAAATCTAAAAGCCGTTATAATAATTATACTAAATTTACTTGTATTTGAACGAAAATAATAGATGTTAATATATTATATCACAGTATCAATAATCGCCACATTAAGGGAAAGCTATGATTTTAACCCTAACTACTTTACAATTTTATGAGGAAACAATGGAACCGTTTCCATTATTTTTTGTTTATATACCAAAGCGTCATTTGCACTTAAAATTAATACCTAAATAAAACAACATTCAATGTTATGGTCTGTGGCTTTACAGTAACTTATTAAATAAGTCTTATTTATTTGATTAATTGATAGACAAATTAATTTGTTTTAGCGCCGTACGTTTCATAGCTCTTACAAAGTTTTGTCAATGATTCGATCACGAGGAAAATACATTCTTTGCTATCAGGCAATGTATGTTATATTGATTGTAGTTCAATTTAAAAATTGCGACATTTTTGTTTTGTGCAGCTACCTTATTGTATATTAGTAATTATTATTTAAGGTTACTCACACACTTAAATAAATACGAATAAGTAATAATTAGAGCTATCTTTTTCGTTTAATTTAATTAAAGAAAATGTCAAGTGAACTTTCCTTCGCATTTCCAATAACACAAATCAATTCATTTATCAATAATATTACCTATATAATATAACGTAGTTAGAGTAAGTACGCCAATAATTATGGACCACCATAAGGATTTTGTGAAATGAAACTCAGAATATAAAGATTAATGAGGCTAAATAATTATTTATATTTTAACAGTTCGATAATAATTTAGCAATAAAAACGACAATTAGAATTCATAAGAAATACTAACGACCTAGAAATAATAAATATTTGTAAAATATAACATTATTGTGCATTTGCAAAATATACCAGACCATAGTAAATTGGGTTTAAAAATGGACGTGTTGACAAAAATTAAATCACTCAAATATTAAGATTAAACTAATCGCTGGTACACAATTCACACACATAGAAATAAACCATATCTTGCTTGAATGCCAGCACAGTCTTCATCAGCTCACTGGCTACATGATGCACATTGGATCCATTTCTCTCCATGAACGACCTTCAGATAAAAAGCCATTACAATACAAATATCGATATGGGAAACATCAGGACTTTCAAGTATACCTACTATCAATGACTAAAATCACTTTTATCGGAACTTGCAGACGATGATTTTATTTGTTATGAGATCTCTCTTTTCTTTTGGGCTATTTTTTGGCATTTTCTTTCGTTTTTTTTTGTGCTTTCACTGGCGTATTCTTTTTATGTTCCTATGTATCTACGCGGTAGGTATAGGCTGTAACACTTTTGGCAAAAAGTTGATCTAGATGATGTACATACATATCACACAAGTGATCTATGACCCACGTTCTGCTGACGTCACGGTTCCTATATTTTGTTGTTGGCCCTTGAGTGCTAGTATCTCCGGCGTTTATATGGCACCACTGAAATGCCAGTTTTGCGTTTCGTATAGGTTGCTTGCAGTATACCGGATTTTATCAAAAGAGCTCTCCAACAAGTAAAAATATATGTCAAATTCAAATTCAAAAATCATTTATTCGATATAATAATAAATAAATAATTATGAAACATAGACTATTTAGCCAAAATAAAAAATTAGCTTATACGGTTTAATACGATGCGACGGACGGTTTTTGAGAAATGAAGGTAGTCCATATTACGGAACCGTTGGTGCACTTACCCTACACATAAAAGTCGTATTTATTAGGTGTCTACCTATGTTGCTGAAAATTGTTTACTGAATAATATATATTATACTTTTAAATTAATTTTTATTAAGAATTTACGATGTTAACCCAAAATATAATATACTTTTTGTATAGAAAATAAACTAGTCATATGACTTATATAACAGTAAAATTCGCAATTTTTGTTACCGTTACTAATTAAAACTACGTAATTGTTTATTTATCTCCTGCTATTGAAAAATTACATAAATCATGAGTGTGAACCTATCTATCCCAGAATATTATGCAATTTGCGACGTTGTCGCGCTTGTTTGTTGTTCCCGTTATTCAAAGATTGGCAACCTCGTCCAAACGTCACTGCATACGAATAATTGCGTTTAAAGCGGTGGCTCAACTCTCGCGGAAGTTGTATAATATTTAATTTCAATTTGTTACGTAATCATTTCATAATTTGCTATAGCTGACATCCAACGTCAAAATTTGTAAATATGGGAGAGTTACAGCTTCTCCACATAAATGAATTGTCTATGTCTACTTTATTAATTAATTGTCTTTGACACAAACTAAAGTATTGATATTAATTTAGCATTAAGGTCTCGTTACTAGGCCATACAATAAAATAAAAAAATAAAAAATGTGCGTGTACTAGTGTACACACGTTAGAAGTGAAACTTCTTTATGACCTTATTTTTCGAAAAATTATCTATATGCAACTAATTTTACAGAAATTGGTTAAATAAAGTTAAATTAGAAAAAGTTTAACAAAAGGCTTTTAATATCACGGACTTGAATACAAATAATACAATTATTTCATTTTACCTTATTACCACTAAGATTATTACAGAATTTCATAAATTGTGATAGAATTTTTACTATCATTGTTATCGTTATTATACATTTTTGTTATTAATGGTTTAGAATCTCTTTGAATCAACCATGGTAGGGACAAGATAAAGACGCGCGTAACGGTCAAATGTGACACTGACGCGTAACCGAAAAATGTGACGCGTAACGAAAAAATGTTACAAATGTTATTTTTTTCCAACCCCGATAAAGAAGTTTCACTTCAAAAAAAATTGTGTGCGTGTACAAGTGTGCACACGTTAGAAGTGAAACTTCTTTATGACCTTATCTTTCGAAAAATTATGTATGTATATGCAACTTTACAGAAATTGGTTAAACAAAGTTGAATTAGATAAAGTTTAACAAAATTCTTTTAATATCACAGACTTGAATACAAATAATACAATTATTTCATTTTACCTTATTACCACTAAGATTATTATAGAATTTCATAAATTGTTATAGAATTTTTAGTATCATTGTTATCGTTCTTATACATTTTTGTTATTAATGGTTTAGAATCTCTTTGAATCAACCGTGGTAGGGACAAGAAAAAGACGCGCGTAACGGTCAAATGTGACGCGTAACCGAAAAATGTGACGCATAACGAAAAAATGTTACACTACATTTTTTTCCAACCCCGATAAAGAAGTTTCACTTCAATAAAAGAAATATTAAAATCGTACCCTAATTATTGTGTACCATGCAATCTTCTTTTTTTTACTAATGGCTAGGTAGAATCAATCTAATTTATATGATAGGCAGTGACATTTTTCACTGTCTGAAACTTTAGTGTTAAACAAGTATTCTGATGACAATTTATTTAATATTAATCTGTTTTACTATATGCATTATAAATGCAACCGAAAGTAAAAAACCTTATGACAAAAACAAATTAGCCACATGGCAGCTGGAATGTGAATTAGGCATTATTTCCGACCCCGAATGCCCTGTTGATGGTGGATGGTCTGCTTGGACCTCATGGACAAGCTGTCAAGGATCTTGCGATGAAACTGGTCACCGTAGGAGAACAAGAGAATGCATGAATCCACCACCGTCAAAAAATGGGTTACCATGTAGTGGAATAGATTACGAAATGGAAACATGTTACCTTAATAATTGCAGTTTAAAAGATTTCCGTTTATTGGTGAAGGGTGATCCAGCTAGATCTACGGGTCTCAGACAATTAGAGGCAGTTCCCGCTGTTGCAGAACGTTGTTTGCAAATTCAATGTCCGTTTGAAGCAATTGAAGCTGCTTTAGTAACAGAGAACATATGGCAGTTAAATGCGGAAGAGATATGGAATGATTTGCTTTGTGTTAAGCGTAATTTAGGATGCCCCGTCACAGGACAGTGGAGTGCGTGGGACTCTTGGTCTATTTGCGGAGCACGTTGCGGAAAGGGTTTGCGATGGAAACAAAGAAAATGCGATACACCTCCTCCTTCAGATGCTCGCCTTACCTGTTCTGGATCCCCATTACAATATGAAGAATGTGAAGGTGATCAATGCGCTATAGAAGAACCGTATCTAGAACAATCGTCTACAGGTTCTTGGACGCCATGGGGCTCTTGGACGGAGTGTTCAGAAAATTGTGGTATGGGTATTAGGCGAAGAAAAAGATTATGCATTGAAAAATATACATCTCATTCGCTTTTTACCTGGAACACAAATTGTCGGGGACAATATGATCAAGTGGAAACTTGCAAAAAAAAAAAATGTGATCTCGATGGTGGATGGTCAGGTTGGAGCGCTTGGGGTGCGTGCTCCCAAACATGTGGGGCAGGTAAACGCTCTAGGTGCAGATCCTGCACGAGACCCTCACCGTTTGGGAAAGGTAAAAATTGCTTCGGATCACGAACTGAAGTTGGAACGTGTCACTTAAAGCCGTGTGAAGTTTATTCTCATACAGTGAGTTTTTTCAACGGTGACTCTGCTTTAGAATATTTTTTTCCGAAACAACATTTCACTTTTTTTCACTTTTATATCCGGTTTATGCCTTTGTCGCCGTCAGGAACAATAGTTCATCGGGGAAAATTGAATGATCCATTTATACATCTAACATTGCATAAATGGCATTTATGTTTGGATATCAGTGGTTCGTCAAAATGTATATTGCCACGCTTTTGTTCACCTAATTCAATAGCTCCCGCTGTTTGGCATTCAGCTCTAGTCACATTCACAAATAATGCAGCTCTATTACGAATAAATGACGCACAAATGCCTTTGAAATATTCCGTGTCATGTAATCCTGAACTAGATAAAAATGTATTATCTATAAGCGTAGGCAAAGGATTTCATGGAGCTGTGGAAGAAATTATTGTTAATTTCATTCCGTTGAGTATGTTCATTGAAAAACAACGACATTCAAGCACTTCATCAAAATTGTTTCCAACATCCGCTTCAAATATTGTATATGACAAGGCCAACCTGAATGAAGCCTTTGTTTCACTAGAAAACGACTATTATATTCGCATACCCTGTTTTAATAAAAGTGAAGACACTTGGCATGTGAAATTGACTTTAAACCCTACAACGGGTGATGGATTAATCTTAGTCATATACGATAGCTTGATTGGTAATTGGATATTATTAGCATTAGAGAATTTTCGTTTAAAAATTAAATTAAGAGCCGGTGAATGGAAACCCGAATCACTAAGTTCTACTGCGCATCAGGTCGACCAGTGGATAGATTTGAGCATATCCAAAAGAAAATCAGCAAACGTAATTGAAGCCGCTATAAATGGTAGAGAACGGTTGCATATATTTTTGAATAATGTGCAATTTCAGAAGAGAGATGGTAATAATAGACGTCAAACTTACGTAAATGATTCAAGTGTAGGTATTGACAATATTTGTGGTGAAATCGATGATAAATACGCTACTGTTTTACCGAACTCCATCCATGACATCAAATGTAGGGATGAATTTTATGTCGGCGACATACCTTTTTATATTAAGAACAATATTTCTGAAGACATCCAAGGGTTTTCCGGCACCATTGCTTCTATACATATTAATGGCGCTTTATTAAACCTTCATAATTGCAATAGAGAAAGAAATATGGGTAATACTGTTCAGTTATCTTCGCGCACAGCGAGTCTCTCTGGATCTTACCATGAAACAGCGTGGGGTAAATCAAACCTACTTAATCTCACCTGCATATATTCTAAGGTTTTAAGTTCTGTTAAAAGTCAAAGTTATTGGGTAATGTTAGACACAGCTATCTCCGGAAGATTGAGCAGCAAGAATGTTACAGTTTATGATGATGGAAGGATCCTCAGACTTTCGTTACCGGAAGATAAAGAACTGAGAGGGTTTTATACTTGCCGGTCATACTCAAACGATAGAACTCGTAATGTAATCACATACGGCGTCATTGGTAAATTTGAAAACAATTTCATGGGTCCTGATTTCACCACAGCTTTGGCAGTATTTACGACACTTTCCCTAGTAGTATTCACATTAGGATGGCTTATAACAGAAGGTATCAATGATCTTCGCGATGGATATGGGTTTTTCAGAGACATACATCTTACCCCTGAAAAAGAAGCTGAAGCTGTTTGCAATTATATTGACCAAAATATACACTTATTGGGTTCGAAGAGTGCAGCTAGAGTGGCGAAAGCAAGAGCAAGACGCAAAGCAAGGCAATTGGCAAGTAGAGCAAGCTTCGCGGTGCAGGAACCAGAAGGTTTAATGGAAATAGATAACAATAACTACGGTTCCGTTATTGAAGAATCACCTTCAACCTCGTTGCTTCAATTACCAGATACAAAATGTCTCCGTCTAGAACCATCTCACCAAGTTTTTAGATGCGAACCGTCGTATGTTAGTTCACCCCGGCACGGCTCTAACATAACTTCCCCTCTATCTAGAATAACGTCCTCGTCGTCTATAGAAAATTCTTCTAGGAATCTCTTCTCAAAGTTATTACTTAATAAAACAAGAACTACATCAAAACAAAATTTAGGTGCCCAGATATTACATAGAATTAAAAATGAGATAACCTCCAATCGATCACAATTACTAACAATAAAACCATCAGCACTTGTGAATACTTTATCACCAGGGCAGCGAGTATTACAAAAATTCCAGCAGTTAAAAATGGATGATCCTTAACTTATTTTAATTTTACAATTATATCATTTTAAGAAAAAATGATAAGTATGTCTAAAGGATTAAATAAAACAGGAATTTATTGAAGCGTGCCAATATATATTTCTATCGATCTGTTTTACATAGATTAATATTATACATTTTCTTTCTAGTTATAGACCCGAATTTCTGATATTTATTTAAAGCGCCAATAACGCTACACTTAAGGAAAAAGGCAAAAGACAAGACACATAAAATACGTTTCAAAAACTTATAACAAATTCCATTGAATAGTAAATAAATGCATGAAAGGTATATTTTTTTTAATTATTGTACTACCTATATGACTAGTTATATAATTATAAACTCTAGAAAGATAATAAAATTTTAAACACTGCATATTATATTATTTTACGCAGAACTTAAATAATAATCGAGACAAACTTTTAACCAATATTAAATTCGAGTTTTGACTAGTCTTGGTAAAAAACTCGATATACAATTGTACTTTTAAAAATCATATAAAATCTCATACTATAGTAGGTATATATGTAAATGTCTTTTATATAACATGAGCAATAATTAATAAACTATAATAATAGTAGTAACAAATAAAACACCCTAATGAAAGCAGGCTATTCATAAAATGTAGAGCTTACTACCAACATAAACTAGTTCCTAAAGAAAATATTTTTAACAACACATTGTACGTTTCGTTAAATCAGTAAAGTAATAAAACAGATCATTTTATTTATTATACATAAACGACGATTGCATTATTATAGCTATAGACTGTTGACCGAATATCGTTACAATTCAATTCCGATCGCTTGTATTTTTGCCTTAATCGACGTGGTAGTGACGACGTACAGATGGCTCACGACGGCGTGTTGAAATCATAGGTGTTTGCGCCTGCAGTTGATAATAGGCCGCTGTTCCTAATACGGCACTACTCAATATCACCGACACTGAATAATTAAGTAACAGGTGCTTGTCCGCGGAATCCATGAAAACAGTGAAAAAGCGACCTAAAAGCAATTGTTTTCTTTTAATTTTTATACTGACGTAGTAACATTACATAGTTTTATCTAAAAAAACAATACAATGTAGATTAAATGAGGCAGTACTTTTCGGCGCGTTAGCATGATGAATGTAAATCATATAATATAATTTTATTTAAAAAGACAGAACACACTGAACACATTGCTTTTAAAACAATACTTATGTTTTACATATTTTTTATTGATTTCGTTACCTACAGCTACATTAAATTAGATGTAACAAAAAAGTATACAAAATATATAGCCTAAGATGGAAAACATAATAACTATAAAAAAACGTAAAAAAAATTAAATAGATTTAACTAAGCACTACCTAAATTGTGTGTATGTGGGGTTTGCTGATAATGTATGTTATTTAACGCTATGGATATTGGATATTCTTAATACTCTTTTTAAGCATACTCCATATCTTTCACAATTCGGGGCTTAAACAATGGACATTGTATGTCCGAAATATTATGTTACGAAACCTGAAACTTTCAAGATATTTTTCGTTAAGACGTCAGCTAACCATACAATGAATGTTATAAAAATAGACTGTTGCCAATTACAATATAACAATCGCGAATCGCTCTTGGGGCTGACTCTGGACGTAGAGGTATCTGATATAATAGTTTAAATCACTTGTATCCTATCGTTATATGCTACAATGTATTTGAACTGTGTCACATGTATTTTTTAAACTATTTGAAACATGAAATTCACATATATCGCAAGCAGCACTAAGCTTAGTTGGCAACGAGTTTAGATTTGCGTCGAACCCATGACTCATGGGGAGACCCATGAGATACACACTGCCTAGCTATTATAGGGGAAGTTAGAATGCAGAAATTTATCAGACCAGGCATAATATTTGGCTGCAGTATTTTTTACTAGCCCTGAAAAATTACTAACAACTTTAACAAAAGAAGATGCCTTGCAGATATTCAATATTCGCATTAACAAATTTTAAATAAGAAAGCTGTAACAATATAGATGTTAGCATTTGTAACAAGATAAATAAAATTATCACCACACGTAGCAAAAATCTTTCATCACAGCAATGAACATTTCCTTTTTATCATCCACATCATATGATTTTACACAATATATATACAAAATATATAGTATAAGTGAATATAATAAAACATGTACTTACCAGCATTAGTTAAAGCTGACATAGCCCAAGTTTCCATTGATATAGCATCTGAATTTGATGCCTTGATCATTCCCACAATGTAAGTTACCTTAGCAACACCACTCAAAGGCAAACATATTGGCTAAAAAAATTAAAAAAAGTAATATTTTAAAAGTTTAAAAATTAATGTATAGTTTTGTTATATGAATTTGTTTAAAGTTTTATGAATATAAAAGAAGTATGTATAATATGAATATCACTACTATAAATTATTTTTTAACACTTACAACAAGATAGTTAAGGGTCTCCATAGGTATTATTTCAATCAAGAATGCAGATACGGATACAATATATATGACAGCAGTTATTGATGTGTATTTGTTAGCCAGATGTCCTTTAGCTCTTAGTACATAAAACAACATTATATACTCCTGAATCAGTAGAGCTAAGTATTCCAGATAAGTATTTAATGTGTACTTATTTTTAAAATTATACAATGCCATTATAGAGTATCTGTAAAAAACAATACTATTAACTGGTGGCCCTTTGTGTCTTACCAGTAAGAATACAAATACATATTCATCATCTTTATTTGGAAAGAATTTTATTTGCTTACAAAGTCTAAATTATAATTTTTTCTACAAAAATTAAGCACAAAGCCTCTGCTACAAAAGCATTTCAAAATATTGACAAATCTATAGTCAAAAATTTTATAATAAATTAGTCTGTTTCAATATAATCCTTTAATTTAGCTAAATAATTCTCAACTTTATGGAGTAAAATTTTGATAAAGAAATATTTAGATTATAACTTATTTAAAAACAATTACCCAACAATTTCCATTGTAATCGCTTGAAGACTTATGCCTTTAATTTCACTTGGCCGCTTGTTCTTTAAGTGAAAGATTTGAGGCACTTTTAAAAATAAACATGTGAGTACTATGGTCCAATTTAAAAAATCCACAGCAAAAGCTTGTATTTCTACTTTCCAGGTATCCATAGTTGTCCTTAAAAAATATATTGAAATAAATCAGCCCGAAAATGAAACAAATTTACTAAATATTTAAAGATATTATTAATACTCACATGATATCGAAATTATTACCAGATAAAATTTCGGAAACACGAACGACACATGCACTAACGAATGCAATGGTTTGCACAGTGCCGGATCACGGTTTGCAGTCAATTGAATATCAAGCTTTTGTGCGTATATTCACCATCTCCCTCAACCCTCGCCGATTGCAGGGGAGCCTCACCTACACCCGCCGCTACGTTATAATTAGTATAAGCGTAGGTGCACTATGAACCATTATTACTTACATTATCATGAAAATAATTGTTTTATAACACTTGGTACTTGAATCATTATAGTTTCTTATCTCACTATTCTTAAAAAAATTATAATGTTTATTTATTTTGGGTTAATTATCCGCCATTGAATTCATCTACAAAAATTGAAATTGTACTTCAAATTACATAAAAAATAGATACATATTACACAGGTACTTAACTATCAACTATGAAGTGTCGGTTGTCAGTTGTCAAATGTCATATCTAATGGTCAATGCCATTATTTTATTGCATACCTTATAATATACCATAAAATTATGAACTAACTATTGTTGGTGAAACTTAAATTCTTATTATTCATCAAACAAATTATTTACTACCTTCAGATTGGAGGCGTATGAAATTTAATTTGACACTACGTTGACATTATGTCATATATACTGTAAAGTAAATAAAATGTGTTTTATTGACATATTATTATAACGGCAATCTTTAAAATACATAGTAGAAACTAGAAAATGTACTTATTTTGTAAGAAATGCTGTCGGCAGGCATTATTGCAATTGTTAATTTGCGTACGCCAATGGCAAATAATTGTTATTTTCCATAAATGTATACAATATTATCATTAATTTTATTATTTACTCTTATATAAGTAATATTATTATTAACAATTAATGAAATGAAAAACTAGTTTTGATAGTTGTAGGCGAAGGCGGTACCAGTTAGGATAAGCCTATTGGAGTTAGGAAAGCTCTACTTAGGTACGTTAGGAAAAAAATATAATTTACTCATAATTTACTATCTGAAAATTTATCTGATTTCATATCCTGAACTATAGGAGATTTCAATAAAAGGGTTAATTCTCAAGTTAAACTAGACTTTTACTTAGCGCGTGGAAGGAGCTTTTGAGATAAATACATAATATTAAAACTTAAAATTATTTAAAATCAAATGAGAAAAAAATATACATAAACAGCATAAGATATAAATATATAAAAAAAAACAATTTGTACCAACATACAAATAGTTTCTTTTTAAGTCCTTTTTTTTATTTGGGAACCACTTTCTTAACGGCGAGCCTAAGTTAAATTGTTGATGAGGTATAATTATGCAGTACAATATGTTGTTGTCATTATTGCTTGGATAACGTCACTTGGCCGGCTGAGTGTCGCCAATGTTAGAGTGAAGATCGTCTTAGAAGCTGCGCAGAAGTTCTTCAAAAGCAGGGGCGCAGCTCCGTACCCATACCATGCCCTCACCCACCACGCCCTTCAAATCAACCGCTATTCTAAAAAACTTAGTACATTGTTTTGCTTAAGTATTTTGTCATAGCTTCTTCTATTACTATTTGATATTCAACGAAAGTGGAAGTGACTCCATACAAATCATATTGTTTAAGTGTCTAATCGAAAAGTGTAAATATCTTAAAATTAACAGTTAATAAGTTAGTAAAAAGTTTATACAGTTAACGCACAAACAAGTTTGTTGTGATTTAATAAAAGAAACGTTTTAAATTAAATTGTGGTGCCTTAAAAATAAGTTGCGTTTTTATAACAGTTTATAGGGAGGGAGACTTCATAATAATATTACAGTTTTGTACAAATTTTATAAGGAAAGTATTCCAATATAATATAACCATTGTTAAGGTGAGTTATGACTAAAATATAAGAAAATATTTAAGCAATAATACAACATATTATGTATCTACCAAAACGTTTCAAAATTTATATGATCTCATGTGACACAACATGTTTAGTTAGCATCGTTAATTTATATTCTGGAAATTGAAAAGATTTCTTACTAATATAAGAATAATCTTAATTCTAAAACAGGAATTACCTCACCCGTTATTAAAGTATTCGCGAGGATCTGCTAGGCCACTTAATGTATCAGAAAATATTAATTTATCGTTGTATCATTAGTAAGATATTTGTTTTCGAATACAATTCTTAGTTAACCGTATAATATTTATAAATTATTTAAATATATTTATTGTTGTCAATTAAAACATAGCACAATATGCTTATTCGAATTAATTATCAATAAATCATCATCAATAATAAATATTACAATACGCATTTTATTATAAATATTATATATACTGACTAGTCCATAGTAGACAAAGACCATACTTCTTTCCAACGAATCTCTTCGTATCCTTGAACAAGTTTTGCCTTCGAAAACGTTCATTTCGCTACTACCAACCTCCATTACTACGTATCTCATTTCGTGGAACCAGCCCATGATGGTTTTACCTCATTACTCGATTCACTAGTAGTTAATTATGTCCAGTCCACTTCCATTTGTCATCGCTATGCGGCTGCATATGCTGATACACTCAGGGCCGGATTTAGAGGTTTCGGGGAGATCTGGAGGCCTCGGGGCAACAAAGGACTGAAGCCAATTCTTCGAGTTATTCAATTAATAAACAATTTATTGTGCAACCAAGTAGATTATTTCTGTATTTAACAAACATATAAAAATATATCAACAGTCTCTATTGTGGAGGCCCCTCTTTGGTGGAGGACGCTCCTCTCAATCCGGCCCTGGATAATTTCTTTCTTAACAATGTATGCTGCTGCCAAAGATTAAATAGAGAAATATGACAAATTGTAAATTCAGTTGTGATATTCCTCTATTTAATCTCTGTAAGTATCTCCTAAGTTTGCCGAGTCCTATGATAGACCGTTATAATACATATGTTGTACTGTAAGTTTGTGTTAAAAAGCCATATAAAGTTTAATCATCTCTTTTATAGTTTTCTTGCCGTCTCCTACGTTCTTCTATGTTTTCAAGCCGTCTTCTACCAAAATGACAGGTCGGATTTGAGTGTAGATAGTTATATGTTCGTTGCATTATAGTTTTGTGTGTGGTGAATTAGTAAGGTACTTAGGTCCTCGACGTTGCGTTGTTTTTGCATAATACCTAATTATCTACCGTAACCCAAAAAAGACCTACGTCGCATAGCCACCGTTGCAATATCAATCATTTCTAGTATATTATCGCACACAGATAACTCTGTTTTCAGGGAATTCTATGTTAATGGTATATCTCAATTTTCGAGGTAGGAAGTACAAGTTTTAAGATGTATCTTCTGCGCTTGCGACCCTCGCTTTGCGACGCGTATTTTTCTTTTGTGTAAGTCGTAACATTGTTAAGTATTACCTTGTGTTAACTGTTTATGTTTGCAAAAATTATCGTTATAGGTTTATCCCTGGACTATCAAGGCCAAAGATAATGAAAATTTTAATTATGTGTTACGTTGGGACCACCCGGAAAGTATAACGGACAATCACAGTAGACAATGTGCATAGTCACTAAGATGATGTGAACATAATCTCTAGAAGATGGTATGTGTTTGTCGTAAACCGTAGGTAAGAATCATAATTTCATGAGCATTAAAGTTCCATGTCGTAAGAATAATATTCGTACAAGCAGAAGACCTCTGACGTCTTGGATGACGCAGAGTTCTTTGCCTAGATACGTGAGCCGCAATATAGAAGATTTTAATTTTCACATAATTGTTGTACTAGTTATAATTTTGAAGATTAATTGTTGTTATAAACAAAACACCGATTATTTATATTAGGAAAGTTAAGTGATTTGTATCAAAAAGTTTTTAAAATACAATAATTATAACCAAAGCAAACCAAATTATTGTATTATAGTTTGCAAAAAGAGATACATTAGAAAATTGGGCGCCCCTGGCGTATGGTTACATGCTGTGTGCACGGTCTAAATCAAATTATATTTCCCTGTCATAATTATTCTAACAAAGCTTTTAAACCTTTTCTACTGTTCCTCTTGAATATTATCAATTTGGTTTATTTTTCATTCATTGTTACAAAAATGTACGTAAATTATTCTCGTATAATATTTTTCTGCGCGCATGTCAAGCTTCGCTCTACATAATATCTGTGTACATAACAATTCAATTATTTTGAAAAAAAACGCCCTCTAGTACTAATAAGTTGAAATAGTAATGATATCCAATCGACTCCGCAGGATAAAATAGCAAAATTACAAAAAGCTCTAATAGATGGCGCTATTATCCATGAAGTTGCAGTAAGGTTTGATTTTGTAGTCGTTCAATTTTTAATGATAAATTTTTAGTTGTTAATAATGCATTTACGACAAAATATAATAAATAACACATTTTAGGTACATATCCATTTTGGCTACTACGATAATTAATAACAATTGACATCGCAAAATATATAGTACCTACCTACCAGTGTGATGATTAATAAAATGTGATAGTTGTAGGTGCTCTGAAAATTAAAGAGTAAAAACAGAACAAATCCGCAGAGAACTGGCCGTATTATATTTCATCACAGTGAACCGTAAGTAATATTTAATTTATTATTAGTCACAAAACCGAAAAATCACTAAAATCATTGTATTTAGTTTTATTTTTAGTTAATAACAATAGACATCGCAAAATATATGGTACTTACCAGTGTGATGATTAATAAAATGTGATAGTTTTAGGTGCTCTGAAAATTAAAGAGTAAAAATAAAACAAATCCGCAGAGAACTGGCCGTATTATATTTCATCACAGTGAACCGTAAGTAATATTTCCGCAGAGAACTGGCCGTATTATATTTCATCACAGTGAACCGTAAGTAATATTTAATTTCTATTACACAAAACCGAAAAATCACTAAAATCATTGTATTTAGTTTTATTTTTAGTTAATAACAATAGACATCGCAAAATATATAGTACCTACCAGTGTGATGATTAATAAAATGTGATAGTTTTAGGTGCTCTGAAAATTAAAGAGTAAAAACCAAACAAATCCGCAGAGAACTGGCCGTATTATATTTCATCACAGTGAACCGTAAGTAATATTTAATTTATTATTAGTCACAAAACCGAAAAATCACTAAAATCATTGTATTTAGTTTTATTTTTAGTTAAGTAGTATTTAAAAATTGGCACCCAAGGCTGTTTTTCCACTTAAATATATGTTGTATGAAAGCACAGTTCTCATGCATAGTTAGAACCCCACTGTTTTCTATAAGCATCATATAAGATTAAAGGACAATTATTTTTGTGTATGATGAAACTTCAAGCTATATTGTGTCTAAACTTTATTGATTAGCTGGTCCCTTGAGTAAGTAAATATAACCTAAGTTATAATCACAGAAAACGTTCATATGGTGCTTTTGATTCTGTTTAAATTTCGCCAACCGATGTGCCGCTGTGGGTAATCCCTGTTAACTGAAATGCAGGAGATATAACAGTGTTCAATTGGGCGCACAGGTACAGGTGTACGCATGGAAGTGCTCTATATTCCCTTACTCTAATATCCCGAAAAAACAAGCGATCGGCGCGTCATATCGCAAGATCAAGCACGCATGACTGAGCTTTATAAACTCATCCCAACACCCCTGTACTCACATATATGTTTTATACATATGGCACTACCTGTGATTTTAACCCGAGACCTGATCTCTGGAAAACATTACTGAACCCAATAATGGTGTTATAAAAAAACAACTATACTTACTTTTAATACTTTATTTTAATGTAGCTTAAAGGATGTATTGTAAGTCTAGTAGTAGCTCACGCGGAAACGAGGTCTTCTGTCGTTGATTACAACTTACATCCGGGATACAAACATTAAGTTCAAAGAACTTACAGAACTGTCTAACAAATAAAGCTACAACTTAGATTCTGTTTAACACTTTACTTAAAAACTATTTGGTATGAACAGACTATATTAAAAGGGGATTTTTTGGGAAAAGAGATACTCTTCTTTAATAAAATCCCAGAGGTTCTTTTATCTCTGCCTTTCAATGAATTTAAGAAAAGCTGTGTAAAAAGGCTTACTATAAAGTCAACGATTATCTAGTTGATAAAAGGGCCTGGGACTAATGCTAGACAGGCTACTTCTAATTAATTTGCGATATTTGTGTTAAAATAAGTGTTGTTTGATGATTTGCTATTTTAAAAGAGTACCGAGAGTTTTACGCCGGCTTTTTCTCTCGGCCTACACCCGCTGTCTTCTTTGCCGATGAGTAGGGATGCCTACAAATTCAAATTTAATGACGTGGAATAAGTGATACATGTATCTTATGTTCCTTAATAAACATATTTTATTTTTAATTTTATAGTTCTGCAAAATTACGATACAAACAGCTACGCAGTTACGATAATTAATATCAGTAAATAGGTATAAGTAAATGTTTAATAGTTACTAAATCATGACTTAAGATTTCTAACAAGACTTGGTTTTAGCCTAGCCAGCTACGGTGACTCGCAACGCTGCAGCTCGAACTTTGGCTTTGGACCAACGGATTTTTCTCTTCATGTGCGCAACAAAAGCCTCACGTCAAAGACCCAATCGACGACGAGGCATCCCAATCACTTATTATCGGCTTATCACTAAGGTGCAAGAAGTAATTGTAGATTGAATTCGCCCCTACAATTCGCGTTGCTGTTTTATTCCATAACCCCAATCATAATACCTTAAAATTATATAGCAAATAATAATATAACCCCTTTATTAATAAAAACCAAATCACCCAAGCTAATCGACCGTGATTTTAGTTTCTTATCACTACGTGTTTTGTGCCGTACGGTGCGTTGATAAATGTAATAGATTTTTTCTTCTTTTTTATTAACACGTAACATAACAACAAGTAAGCACATAATAGGAAAAGTCGGCCGTATAAAATAAAATATGTATTAAATGCAACCATTATCGTAAAAATCGATAGGCCCCACCTTTACATGTACTATATAGGTCGTGCATACACGTATATTATGTTATACAAAATGGATGAATTTTGAATGAAAGTAATTAGAAAGAGTAATAAATAATCCATATAGCAAAGAGTAACAAGGATGTAGCGACTATATAGCTTGTTCTCGACGTTCCCGCCCCTGAAATTCATGACCTTGAAAGGGTGTGTTTATACACAATCCGACGCGAAGAATGCACTAGCTGCCTGCTTCTCCCGCCATTTCTAAAAACGCATTCGTCGGGGCATGATCTCTTACAATGTTTTCTATCCCGAAACATGTTGTCTTGGAAATATTCCTATTATTATGTGAGTACTAACTTATTTCATACTAAGCTCTCTTGACGTTAATCAATAATAATTTCCAGTTTAGATTTTACGTTGTATTTTAAACTTTTCTCATAAATATTACATTTTTTTAGTGGTTAATGATATATACTATTAATAATTAGAAAAAAATATTGTTTTAAAATCAATTATTGAATTTTTCGTATACGTATTGTAGATTTTAATAATATCTGTAAAACTAATTGTGTAACGCGAAATTTTTAAAGTGATTTTTAGAATAAATCGAGTGCAAGTGTGTAATTGGTTTATTAAACGAGATTTCGATGCGAACTGCGTGATGCGCGTGTTTCAATTGAGAAGGCACAAAGCCTGATCTCATTTGACTAGTCATATAATTGATGTTAGAAGTAGAAGAAAAGTATCCAAGTGCTACGAGGTTTATTTAAATTTACCAATATATTTTAAAACGGCAATTTTTTGATCTCAATATTTTGTCCACAGCTTTAGCTAGCTCAATGTATGGAGTTAAGACCTACTCTACCGATCCAAACAGCACCAATACGTTTTCACCCGTGACGTTCAATAAAGAGTGGCCTGAAGTCTGGCGACTCCTTATCATGCTCACATTGGCTACAATAGGAACCATTCTTAATGGATTCTTCGTGGGTTCGTTCTTCGTGGAGCGCCGGCTTCGTCGAACTGGTATGTATTTTTGGCTTTTTGTAACAAAGGTTAAATGATTGTAGGCTTCTCTGATGTAGTCACAACGCTCACATACCTCTACAAAGTGCGTTGACTGGCTAAGAACCATGGACATATAGCTTAGGCTTATATCACCATTTATTTTTATTGTGTAATTGCACATTTACAATTTGTTAAAAACGAAAGTGTTTGTAATTAATATGTACACCTGAATCTTTATTTTATTATTCCCATGAACTACCATAAACATACCTTAATCTAAACTTTTAAAATATAGCCTCATAATACTATTTCAACCTAGAAAACTCGGATCGAATCAATACATTTTCACGAGTTACTATTAAAAGACCACTCTGACTGAGAGAGAGGCTATGTCAGTATTGCATATTAAATATTAACAGTTTATAACGAATAGATTTTGCCACGTTAGGGGCAAGGTAGAGAGTGATTGACATGCAATAATTAAGAAATTATTGCATGTCAATCACTCTCTACATCGGAGGCTCGAGTGGGTGGACATTGCAACCCTCCACATACCCAACTAACATGAATTTTGTCGCTTCAAACGCTATTCGAGAAACGCGTTAAATTCCAATGCTACTCGATATGTCAATAGCATTGAAGCTCCTTTTTGATCATTTTCTATCTGCCTCGTTATTAGCTCTGCTGATATGTATTAATTATTGTGACTCTGTTAACCTTTTGATTGTATTTTGAATTTTTGTGTCTTCATATTTTTATTTATTATTATTGTTATTTTATCTTTAGATTTTACTTTATTTTATTTAAGATATAGTAACGTGTTATTTTGAGTTTTTTTTGTTGTTTGATAATAATTTTTGCATTACTTGTAGAGGGTAGAGAGGGTAGAGACCCTCTGTAGGTGTTTCTTTTTCATTGTTCCACTTTAGGGTTGCCTGAAAGAAATCGCTTGTTAGCGATAAGGCCGCCCGTTGCCTTATAACTTTTGTAACCTGTTTTTTAGTTTTGTTATGCGTATGTTTTTGATTAAAGTAATAAAGTATAAATAAATATGTCACAAAAGGATTAAAGCTATTACGCTATGAAGCAGTCTTATTAATTGCAAATACAATGTCAAATATGTGCATTTAATTAATTAGATAATTGGTTAATAGGTACAGAGTTTGTAAATGATGCCCATGGTTTTTAATATTAGGCATTGAATTGTTTCATTATACAAGTGTGCTGAATTACGCATGTAGGATTAGGTTTCGATATATCAGTTATATAGAAGTTGTAAATGATAGCCCTTTGTTATAGAAAAATTAATTTGAATCGGATTGTAGTTTGCATCCACTATTAAGCTGTAGTAAATTAAAGGGCTAAATTAACAATTTAAAACCAGATACATGCGATTGCTACAAAATCAATAACTTGTATCCGTTATATCTATTGAATTACAAGTTAAAATTATTCACCCGTAACCTCTGTCCACATATCGTATGTGTACTATAAGTATAAAATATTAATTAATCATTTAATCTCGCCCTGTTCATAATAAGACTATTGTTTTTCATTTAATATGTTGTAATGATAATAAATTGAACTGATATAATCTGATAATAGTTAATATTTTATACGAATGTCAGTATGCAGTATAATATATTATAATAATTCTATTGTTGTAGGTTTGGTCTATCTTGCGTGTATTGGATTGACTGACATGATAATTACCAGTGTGATTTTGCCTATGTCAACGGTGATTCTTCTGTCGCGAGACTGGGATGACGTGAATGTTTGCAATGCCGTACATTGTCTTGGAATGTCTGCTGTTTACTGCTACTCTCTGTTCTTCATGGTTAGTATAATAACGGAAAGCTACTATTCGGTTTTCCTCAATAGTGAACCATTTCCTTGGTTACAGTTAACTGCCATTGAAGAGTATTTGCGAGTATGTTGCTCCAAACAAGTTTACGGAATCATTACTCGTGGCAAAGTTGCAATCACCGCCGTTGCAGTTTTCGTATTGAGCTTTACGTTGGGTTCTGTTGGTGTGTATTTGGATCTTGATTATGACTATTGCGATCGACTACATTATGGAAATACCTATTATAGAGCAATTTCCGTTGTTATGCTTCACCTAGTACCTTGCATTTTTACTTTTTATTACCTCTTTGCGGCACATATTAGCGTTTGTCGACGAGCTGCTACACAACCTAGCTACAGGCGGTCTCATGCATACAGCCGCGACAGTTCAATCACTGCACTGAATATTACATCATACATTACGTTTTTTATTGTCTGGATCCCGTATGTAATTATTTCTTTTAACTTGGGCGCAGCAAGTAATGATAAATATTACAATAGCATTTGGTTCGGTCATTCACATGCTGTTCTTGCGACTTCCTTGTATTCTATCTTTGATCGGACCTTTAGACGTGCTTTTAGTTATCTTTTTAACTACTGTTGTTGCAAGAGTAGCCTATCAGGTCAACTAGCGCCTCGCCACCGAAGAGAATACGGCACAAGAGTACGTTTATTGCATCCTAACATGTTTATGGCTCGTAGCGCTCAGATACGTCTCGCAGGTCGAGCAAGAGCGGTATCCCTCATTCGTGAAACTCAACATTTGTAAACAGATTCCCAACGATTATACGGTACAAAGCTCTCGGCTACTGGATTGTCAAATGGAATGATATTTAAACTAATGTACAGTTATCGCTGAAAGTAGATAAAAAAAAATGGATGTATAGATTAAGTATTGATCGTATTAAGCCCTATACTTATATCAGTCGCTTTGTTTCATTTCAAACCAGTTGTTGTATTTATATTCTTCACTTTGTATCATCACATAATATTGTGAATCAATCAATCCCATCAGTTGTGGATTTGAAACAAGCCAAATATTATTGAAAGAATTGCTTGAAATTTACTTTGTAATAATTTTGTCTTACTGGTGCTAGGCCCTTACTTCAAAGAAGGATGTGGGAAGTTTATTAGTGTAATGTGCTGTGATAACATAAGGGTAACAAGAGATTTTGATTCGCGCCGGCTATCAGAAATCTTTCATTCATTCTTTTAAATTATATCCATTCCACAATGAATGATTATAAATTCTTAATAAGAATATAATAACTATTAATGAGTTTAAAAAATATATTATTTTTTTACTATAAGTCGTTAGAGCAAAATTTATTGTATAAGGCAATATTACCTTTTTCAATGATTAAAGATTGGGAACAATTATTAAGGACGTGTATCATCTGTGGTTTGAATCAATTTAACGCGATCAAATATAATATTTACAAAAATTGTTAATCTATTTACATAAATATAATATGATTATATACGAAAGGTACGAGATATACGAGAGATTGTGGTTTAGGATCTACTAGTAAGAACTATTAAGTTTTCGTACATCAAATATATGTTTCTTAAATAAGTTTTGATATTTTATGTCACCAATATAATCTTACGAGTTACACTTAGCATTTTCTCTTTCGATTATTATTTTGTTAAAATAAATTTCAAGTAGTTCCGCGACTGATATTTTTTTATGTCTTTTTACTTGCTTTTTATAAATATATTTTGTCAACTATTGACACAACTTTTGCTTTTCGATCAAATTATTTAGTAGTTGTGGTAATAAAATATATTCCGTAAGAGTTCACCGTTCAAAGTTACTATATCAATGTTCACTATGTGTAATCGTATTAATGGTCACCTGTTTATCGAGTGCCAACTTACATCTAATTATAGCTCATATTTGATTTTAAAAAATTGTCATTCAAAGTTTATTAATTTTGTCAAATATCAAATTAATCCTATTAACTAATCTAGTGTCCAATGTTAAAATTAATCGAATTTATCGTGATTATCTTTCTTCTAGCCTATTTTATATTAAATATTTATACTTCTTATATTATATAAAATTATATTATTCATACTTGTTACCAAATTAAAACATTTAAAAGTGTTTTGTATTGGATTTATTCTTGAATTTTGTGTCGGCAATTGTGACTTACGAGCTTTTTACTTTTGCTTAATGAGCTATAAAAAGATAATGTTTAGAAAATAAGCTTTTTCATCTACAATTTCTGATTGAATAACCAAATCTATGTGTTGTTAAATATCAATTATATAACTTAATCAATATATTGTAACCACTATAAAATAATCAATAAAGTTTTGGTCTCTGCACTTTTTACTTTTATTTCCCTTTTGACTTTTGTAAAGTAGAAAAATTTAACTAATCTTTATTTGGTAATATAAATTCGTATAGGTACTATTGGTAATTACTATACTATTTGTATAAGACAACGCTTAATAAATAAATACTAAACAGACACCAATATTATATATACACAAAAATCATAATATGACGGAGAGAGAACAATCAAATTAATAAAGTAACTTGGAAGTGTAATATTGAAATTTAAATTCTTAAGATTTCTTTGTGCTGCGCTGTAGAAAATGCAAGGTCATATGACTTTGCGCATAACGGAAGTTTCAGAGAGAACTGAAATATATAGTGCATCCCGGATTTTGAGTAAGCTACCGTTTCTGCGCACAAATGCAGGGGGCGATGAGAGTACAATAAACAGATGTTTTTGTAATTTTTTGGGTAAAAGCTTAGTGGGTAAGCACACTATTTATGGTTAGCGCGCGATTTTTGTTGAATGTCAATCGTCATCATAATAAAATAGCCTTGCTCAACAGTCTTTTGGGCTACTAACTATAACGGTGAAAGGCGGACGCACGGTGGGGGCAAGCCAGGCGAGGCATAGCCGGGCCTGGCAGTCTGCGTTCGTGCATGCACGTGTATACGACCTTAACAAGCAAGTGCTCGAAGCCCGATACGTCAAATGGAAAACTTTTACTTTCGCGCGTTATATTGAAAAACTGTTAGCGATTAGTGTCTGTGAACGTGTGTATCATGCTTAAGTGAAACTTAGAAAAATTTAAGTTTTATGATGGCCGGAAACCATTGCAAAATGTACCTATGCTTATATTTTATTATTTGGAGCGCTGCTTTCGTGTCAACTCAAACCCAAGGTGAGTCAAACTTATTAACCGCGAAACTTCCCTTTATCGTGAAAACTACGTATATGGCAACTCTTGCTACCGTGTTCAAACTTTAGCAAGCTTATGTCGAGCAGTTAGCTCACAGATTACCCCTATTTGTTTTATGTTACTTCATCCATACTTCGTGCTTGGAATGCAGTAGAAGGGATTATAATTAAGAAACCATTACACCTGTACATTAATAACTTACATATGGATTACTATAATATGCGTTAGATTTGATATTTAATTTCACTTAAACAGTTATTAATTTATGTATATATATATATATATATAATTAATGTTATATAATTAATTATATGTTATATAATATCAAAAAAAAAAAAAAAAAAAATTATATAACATATAATTTATATATTATATATCTTAATATATCTATTCCTAATAGAACACAAATTTTAACACGTGATAAATATAAATGTTTAATAGTCTACTTGGCCAAAACAGGTTTCGAAGATTGCTGATTGAACTTAAAACAAAATAAAATTTTGTATAACTTTACTTCAAAGTAAATTAATTATTCATTTTTATGCGTCTATAGACACTAGTGCATTACGGTTCTTAGTAGGTTATTGTCTCGGCAACCCCCGGGGCATGGAGACTAATAACTGCAAAGGGATGTTAAGTTTGATGCCCGGTGAAAAAATAAATCACTAAATCATGAAATACTAAAATGAATTGTAATTTTAAAATAAGTATAAAATACTTGCTTTATAAATTTTTTATGTTTAATGATTGTAACAAATTAAACACGAAATTGCATAACGACATTATAATTTTATGCTAATTACATGAAGAACTTAATTACAAAAACTCGCTTTCTTTTGCTCTACTTTTGCAACTATGATTACTTCTAATTATCGATAACTTCTCATTTTTAAGCTTTCTGTAATGCTTGAAGAGAAATAAATAATGATTAGAGTTTATTTTGAGAGCAGTATTGGTTCAGTGGCCTTGGTATGCGACTCTCATCTCTCAGGTCGTAGGTTCGCTCCCCGGGACTAATGGACTTTCTGATTTAGAAAGAGACAAGTGATTACAAAACATATACAGAAACCTAAGGCCCAGACCTTTAAAGGTTTTAACGCTATTAGTGTTAGTTTTAAGGTTTTCTTCAGGTTGAACTGTTAATTCGCTTAATCCATACCGCATTTTACATATTATATTTGGTACTACACGAAGACTATCGCAACAATTAGTTTTTCCATTAGAAAATACTTTTTGAACTTGATTTAGAATATACTCTCATTATTCTATTACTATTCGATTAATTCGTTTAGGCTAACGGCGCTGTTTTTTTAAAGAAGTATACAGAATCTAATCGATTTAATTAATTAAATGTGTCGTCGTGTCCGTATGATTTTTTTATACGTACAATAAAATCAGATACATATATGATATGATAAATATGATATATATATGATAAAATATATAGATCACTGAAATGAATTTCATTCGTTTTGTCCCTGTGGTACCTTTAATGCTGCCAGCATTTCTTCGTTGTTTTGCGTTATTTATTCGAGCGAGGCAAGTACCAGCTCTGGGATTACCGGTACAGTCTACCAGGAGCCAACGTATTATTAAGCGGCTGTGCATTTAAACGCCACGGCCCAACAGTTTTTGTTATGAGGGATGTTGTGTGGTAGGTGAGGTGCGGCTTTATTAAATTATTATTTTTACTAGCTTTGTACAACTACTATTATGTACAGCTTAGGTTAAACATAAACATTAAACTCACTGGTATATTCGCGAATTTTAAAGTATATGCAAAATAAAATACATACATTTTGATAACCTCATTTTATTAATAAACGCTAGCTTATTTAAATATATAAAATATATAAAATCTCTAATAAATAATATAAAATCTCTTTATAATTGCACCGGTTTTACTTGCAATACGGATCAGTTTTGATGGTCTGGTTTACGGCTTTTGTTCGACATCCCGGTGGACAGAAAAACTGTATATACTTTATATTTCCACCACACTATTGTAAACTTCGTAATTATGTTAACACTCATAAAAAAAAATTTCCCTTCTCGTCCCAGCGTACACATAATATGTCCGAAAGAGACAAAAGAGCACCACTGTTAAAAGATTTCAATTAGTCTGATATAGTTTTAATTAATAAGTTTATGTGTAATGTAATCGTATGCCATTCGCTGGATATGGAATTGAGATGCGTCATTTCAGTAATAATAATTATAATAAAAGTCTTTTATTTCAGATACTTTAAATTTAAGTACATTCTATATCTATCATCTCATTCTTCCTAGATATCTCATCACATCTGTAAGCCCTTTTTTGACAAAGGCCTCCTAGAAATCCCGCCATTTCTGTCTGCACTGTGACACTCTCTGCCGGTACTTAATCCGGTTCTTCCCTTTATCTGGTTTATCCACCATCTAAATTGTCTTTCTCTAGTACGTTTATTGTACCTTGGGCACCAGTTTCATACTTTCTTGTTCTTCCTTTTCTGTTCCGTTTGCCATGTGTCATTAATATGATAAATAAAATTTAGTCTTGACTTACTAAAATCCTCAATAATATATCTACTGACGTAGGCAATTGTTTTTTTTTAAGTTTATTCCCATAGGGTACTGCGAACAACAAGGCTGGTGTGGGTGGACGAACTTTGGTATTACATCCTAACTCTTGGCAAACTAAGTTACTGAGAACGCCTTATAGGAACAATAAAAATCTCTATAGCTTGAGAGCATTGCCGATACAAAGTCATATAACCACTTTCACTCTACTTACACACTTCCAAGACAGTTCAGTAATAATAATGGTTAATATTTGTGTAAAACGTTTCATTAAATATATTTAAAAATGGCTTTCTAAGGCTTTCCAGATTTTTGTATTTTGCCGTAAATATTCGCTACGTAAAGATCGTACATTTATAACGCGTATATTATAGTATAATATGGCATGATAAGTTAAGAAATATGCCGTTTGTCGTTCGAATAGTATTCGTGCATTTACCTACAAATCGGTCGATATAAAATACATTCGTATTAACGAATACGAATACTAAGGTCATCTAATAAACTCGTCCCCTATTAAATGTCTGGTACAATACTATTGTTATTGGAATCTCGTGTAATATGTGATCATGACAATAGATTCATTTCATTACGTTCTAGGAACCGTATTTGATTGAACTTTCTAAATGAGCAAATTCGGGAGCGATATGTGCATGAAAATTAATAAGCTTTGCTGAAATGCGTATAACGCCAAATTCGACCATGTCGACTGAATGGTTATTGGCGAATGTACATCGATTCTTGGTTCGAAGACAAGCCGGCTTCCTCACTATGTTTTCTTAAGCGGGCCATACACGGACCGCATGTTGCAGTCAAGACCGACTGCAATACACGAATTCTGAGACGCTCAAAGTCAACGTAGGTGCTTAGTCTTCAAGTTTATGCCAAGTGATGGAAATCGGCGAACTGAAGGAGAATAAGCTGCAAATGGCGCCACCAAACGGATAGTCATGTAATTAAGAGTACATATTAATGATGTAATGTCCTTAACACCTTTCACAAATTCTGTACTATGCTAAATAAATAAATTATTTTATTATTAATTCTTCATTGGTTTTAAAACGCTTTTTATTTTATAAGAAGAAATTATTTTCTCCTTACAGATCTTGAATTTCAAATTGCGGTCTCCTGCCGATTCAGATTACATTAATTTTGCAATACGTTCTTAAATTTTATCTGGCTTCGCATATTAGTAGGAAAGTTTTCTCTGTTACCCTCCAATCTTAATAAGTTTGACAAGAACAATGTTTCTAGATACGATTGTGTAAACTTCGCTTGGCTAAGTCTCGGCTTAACTCGGACCTCGGTGGTCCTACAATAACGTCTATGAAATCAGGTTTAGCTTAACACCGTAAACCGCTGGTTAATAAAAACAAATACAGCATTTTACTACAGTTTTTATTAAGACTTAAAATGTTAAGTGAAATTTCTGAAGAACAAACTAAGCATTAACGTCTTCCAAAGTAAAAGTTACTTACCTCAAATAACGTCTCGAGACTCTGCTTAGGATTTTTGTGAATAAAATTCTATACAATTTCACAGTAATTTTAAGAACGTAAGATATAGTAAAACATCTAAGATCCTAAAACGAAAAATTGTATACGCTTCAAGTTTCAAAGTAGTATATGACAGCTGGATTAAGAGCAACCGAATAAAAACTAATAGATTGTACTCAACTGTACCATTGCATGCAAGTTCGTTCAGCATAAATTGGTTTTAATGTGAATAATAAAGACTACACGCAATCCGTTCTCTATGCTTAAGGTCGGTTCATAATGACATAAATACTCTATACTCTTTATAAGAATTTTCTTTTTTACATACATTCATTATTCGACACGCAGGAAGTAATTTAAATCTACGTAAAATCTATCCGGAAGAATAGCAAAAAATCGATGCTGTTCTTACCAGTTTAATAAATCCTCAATTTCCTTATTTATTGTTGTGTAAGAAAGTGCCTTTTAAATTCACGCGCTAATTAATAACGAGCAAAATATTTAATACCACCTAAAGAAGATAGTCAAGACCTAATTTTATTGACAGAAATCCCCTACTGAGCCGACAATTGGTTGTTATTTTAATGTAGGAGGCGATGTTAAGTGATACCGCCGCCCATGGACATGCGTTGCCGGCCTTTCAAGAATTGGTACGCTCTTTTCTTGAAGGACCCTAAGTCGAATGCTGGTCCCACATAGTGGTGGTGCACGGACGTCGAGGTGATACGGGTGGAATTTCGTATTCTGCCTCGACGTCCGATGATGAAACTCAGCTGCAGGTGTTAATCCGGACCACTCTCCTGATATGCTGTGGTTATTAAACAATTCTTTTAATTAGCTAAAAGATATCCGACAATCTTTAAACTATATTACATTACTCTAAATAAAAATAACTACGATCGAAATATATCATTAGTTTTTTTGAAAATTACACATTAGAAATGTAAGGTTCAGCCTCTATTCAATCCTGTATGTCGAAAGAATTTCTACTCACTATACCGACTAACGACCAATTGCAGAGTTGGGTAAAGTCAGGTCGCTAATTGAGATTACAGTAACCGAGCTTTTTTATGTTTTATAAATAGTAATGTTATGATAAAATAGTCCTAACAAATTCTCTCTTTCCGAGCATGTAATTGATGTGTTTAAACTGTTTTTTTATACTATTTTACCCATAATTAACATTGCATTAACCGAACTCTATGAGAAGAATCTAGAATAGTCCTTAAAAATCGACTAATTTTCGGCTAATGGCTTACTATATTTTGAAAGAAATTTTCACC
The DNA here is from genome assembly GCA_963693345.1 of Pieris melete. Taxonomy (NCBI): domain Eukaryota; kingdom Metazoa; phylum Arthropoda; class Insecta; order Lepidoptera; family Pieridae; genus Pieris; species Pieris melete. The sequence goes on along the minus strand of CAVNZK010000363.1, from coordinate 2,180,583 downwards.
GCTCATAGTTGAATGGAAAAGTATCATAACACACTATACAATTACTATATTCTTCAATTTTTGTTCCTAAACTTAGCGTTACAGAACATCCAATGATGAGAATTTATATTTTTAAGTGCTTCTGTTAATTCTAAGAGGCGTTCATAAGAAGATAGGGCTCTGACTCTGTATGTTATTTTGTAGAGTTGGTTTGCTAATCGACGCGTACAACAAACTCCCAAGGGAAATTAGAGAATTATCAGTAAATAAATTCAAAGCCTTCGTTAAACGTAAATTAATCAATAAAGCTTTTTATAAATTTGACGAATACTTAAATGATCCTAATCCTTAAAATTGATTTGCTCCAGTTCAAACAATTTGTATGAATTTGTTCAAACAATTTTGATCAATACTTGGCGATTAAAAAGAGTGGCGGAAAGTTTCTTGTCAGTTCTTCTTACCCCCTCTACGCCCCTGACTTGGGAACTGGTAGTAAATGTAAATTTACAATTAATTATTCTTAATTATTCAATTAATTTTCAATTAACTTTTCTTTATTGACGTTCATAAGTGTACTTGTTTACCTATATGAATAAAGATATTATGAGTTTTAGTTTGAGTTTGAGTTTCTGTTAATCCAATTATACCGTAATTTATATTGTTGAGTGCCTCGATTAATTCTAAGAGGCGCTCATACGAAGACAGGGACATTGTATGTTAGTATGCAGAGTTGGTTTGCTGCTCTTATAATAGAGTTTCGTTATTGAATTTTTGCTTCACTTTTGCTTGCATTGTACGTCAAATAAATTGAGAGTGGAGTGGATGGTAGTGGCTAGGCTGACCCGCGCGGACCGGCCGTGGTGGGAGTACAAAAATATTTGAATCGATATTAAGCGCCTAATGAGAGATCACGCGTTGGATATATGACCTTTGTTATTATGACTTGTAAAACCGTTACTTTTCGGTTTTTCAATACTTAATACTTCTGAATTACAAAACACTGATGCCGGGGTACCACAAGGATTTGTTCTCGGCCCCATGCTATACACGTTGTACACTGCTGACCTAGCGCTATATTAGCAAGCAATATAGACCCAAGACTGGTAACAGAGGGCTTGCAGAAGGGCTTTGACAAAGTTAACGAATGGCTCCAAAAATGGAAAATAAAAGCTAGTCCCGCGAAGTCAGTACACGTGACCTTTACTTTAAAAGAGGAGACTACCTAAGTTGGACCTATGTATTCTGCCCCACAGTGGCCATGTACGAGATCTTGGCTTACACATTGATCGTGGATTAACGTGAAGGCACCATATTAAATGTAAAAAGCACAAAAAGCAGGACAGCTAAATTACAACAGCCTATGCTGGATGCTAGGAAGAGACTCGAAACTTTTTCTAGACAACAAACTTCGTCTATATAAAGTCATCCTAAAGCCCATTTGGACATATGGGGCACCGCAAGTGATACAAAGATAAATATACTTCAGCGACAACGGACATAGATCCTAAAAGCAATTGCAAAAGTACCGTGGTACATAACCGACGATGAAGTTCATGAACACCTTGCAACGAAAACAATCAAAGGGGAAATCCGGAGACTGGCAGCTAAATACAAAGAGCGGTTAATCTGTCACCCGAACGAACTTGCTCGCCAAAGAACTGTATGTGAGACGACTAAAACGTCACCATATTCCAGAGTTAGAAAACCGGCAGTAGCTCTAGGCAGCAGATGAATAGATGCTTCCAATTAAAAAAAAACAAAACTCTTTATTTGTTTAGCTATGTACAATAGAATTCAGATTGAGGCCTTCCTAGTAAGTACTGACATCTGGCACATGACATGACATGACATGACATGACAGGGAAGCCTTGCTCTTCTTTAAATTAACAAAGTTTCAACAAAATAACCAACACAATTTGTTTTAAAACGAGGGTACCTACTGTAAAAGAAGAAAAAAAAATATGATGAATGTGTGATGATGAAACGAATGTGTCATTGTGTGTGTGTGTATGAAAGACGAAACAATTCTAATTGACTAGTGGCCACTGGGTAATGGGAAGCTACTCCACATGACAGATTTCATGTAATTAACTGAAATCGACCTTAGAACGTAAATTTTTTTAGGTGCCCGTTTTTTTTTAAAGTTTTTATTTTGTATTTTCTCACTAAACAAAATCATGTCACTGGTAAGAAGCCGGAATTGATAACAAATAAAAATACAAATTAGTGAAAGTATATCCTATATGGAATCATACTTATACATAACTGAATAATTCAAATCATTATTCAGACACTATTTGATATTCAACAAATATTTTAACAAATTGTCACAAAATCATCATCGATTCCGTTGGGTTTATTATTATATGAATTGCACGCCAGCTCCCAAGTTTAGTATTATAATTTTACTCAACGCATACATAGGAGTATATCAAGACATAAACTATGAATAAAAAGTCACCGCATAACTTCACTTTCAATACAGATTAATGATATGCATCAATACCGCATTGTTTATCGCTTTCACTTATCCTGTGCCTCCGCTGACCCAGTAAAACCGGCTTCGTGTGCCACTGAACGACAGCCTGTGCTCTCTGTTCGAGAAACAACTATTAGGATCTTACAAGCCCAAAGAAAAGGAAATCTTAGACATGTTTTCGAATTTTGAAATTCGAATAATATTGGAAATGTCTAAAACACGGTACATACTGTGTTTGACTAACAAATAATTAGGTCTATTATAAAATACCTATTTAGGCGAGGTACAATAAAAATGTATGCGTGTACTATTGTACAAACGTAAGAAGTGAAACTTCTTTATGACCTTATTTTACGAAAAATTACCTACTATATGCAACTTTACAGAAATTGGTTAAATAAAGTTAACTTAGATAAAGTTTTAAAAGAGTTTTTATTATCATAGACATAGATAGAATAGAATAAATAAATAGAATACAAATAATACAATTATTTCTTTCTACCTTATTACTACTAAGATTATTACAGAATTTCATTAATTGTAATGTAATTATTACTATCATTGAAATTTTTGTTTTTAATATAAATTATATACGATTGATGATTGATTGATTATGAACGCACTATATGGTTTGTGACATAAATAATAATGATTTAAAAGCATAATTTCTATTTATAACTAAACATAATACTGCGTATTAATTAAATATAACGTGAAAAAAATTCTCCAATATAAATAACAGTACGTTGCGATAAGCCTGAAGTTAGTTTGCAGAGGTAGGCAAACTTCACAAACAACAAATCTTGCAATTAATTAATAAACTGGATCCAAAATCGCAGGACTAGAAAAAGATGGTACGTATCGGAATAATGTGACGACGTCACGTGACGTAATTTTTTTTCCAACGCCGATACAGAAGTTTCACTTCAAAAAGTACAGACATCGTTTATTACGAAATGTACATTAATGTCCCTTCTTAATTAAAACAAACACGACGATTTTAGTGTATTAATAAACTTAGTTACTCATTTAGTTGGACGAAAAGTTTGGACGACAACTTGCACGTAAAAGGCTGTGTTTGAATAAAAGCAAACAGTAGTTTCCTCTTACATTTATAGAGATGAAAGTTTCATCAAATTTGTATGATTAATAAAATTAGAAAAGCTGCAGCGACAGTATAATGTCCAAAATAATAACAAACTAATTATGAGTATTCACATTATAATTTTCTGTTTCATTTTAATTTGGCTAATGTTGCAATATGGGTGACTTTTACCTACTAAAATTTCATTTAGCAAATTTATTGTTTCGTTACATTAATGTTAACAAAAATACCTTCGATGACCTTTCGAATACATAATTACAAACTTGTTCAATCACAATAAGACACCCAAACACAAATTTATACGATAAAAGTTGTCTGTCTTAAGGATTAACGATTATTTTGTTACAAGAATATAGAATATAGACAAAAATCATATTTTTTTCATACAGGTAACACAATCTACACTTATGTATAAATTTAATGTCTATATATAAAATGTCTCTAAATGACATGGGCAGTTCTTATTTTTCGATTCAAGGCCTTACAGTGATCTCATTGCCATTCTTTTTGATTGCCAAGTTTTTGACTTACAAAATATTTGCAAGAAGCTGCAACCATTGACCATTCTATGAGATCTTGGAGTATTTTTTTAATAATAGTAGTATATCAGCAGCTTTATCAGCAGTAGTATATTTATTAATTACAGTATATTTGAATTGAAAACTTCTAAAACACCTCTAAGATTTCAAAATATTTGTTTCGTGAACAGACATCATTGCCTTATACCAATCTTTTTTGAAATCTAATTGAATTTGACGCAACAAACGTTTCAATTAGTCTATACAGCAAAGCTATATTCCTCTTTGAACTACTAAGATTAATATAAATTAGCTATTACCGAGTGAGTTACAATCTCAAGTCGCTTTCTCGCTTGAGCAGCGGGTAAGTGTACCAGTCTAGTTCATAGCTACGTAAGTGAGTGGTACTTCAAATTCTAGTCAAATCATATTATGTCTAATACTAAATATAGTGCATAACTTTAAAAGACACTTTCATGAAACGAAAGCTATTTAAACACTATTTAACAAAATTGACGAATTATTATTGTGTTGTTTCTGTGTCATATTCCCTGCTTACTACCGGCTAGAATGTTGAATGCCATCAACCTACATAATGACGTCATTACCCAGTGACCAGTAAAACCTGTTCTCAGTGTCGTTGCAATTTATTGATATACGAGAAAACACCAAATATGTATTTGTGTGCATTATCTTAGCTGATAATTGTCTAAGAACGGTTGCATTAATTAGCTTATTATACAAGTTTTACTCGGAAGTTGGAGATTATTTGTAATACACATAATTATTTGTACCTTTCATAGTTTATTAATGCCAAAGGTTATATGAAGTCGAAGGAGAATACATAAATTCTTATTTTTAATATCGATATATTATTAAGATCATAATATAAAATTATTTTGTGTCGTTGCTGAACTTATGAACTAATTACATACGTATACTATTATTTTGATGACAAAAACACACAAGGTTTAAAATATTTAAGATTATTTCTTAATAAAACACTATCATTATAACTGTATAACTTTTCGAGTACGTAGTCGAAAAGTTATGCAGGTACATCATATCAAATTAAATTGTGCTTAGCCGATTAATTAGTTAATTAATAAACTGAACAATCATTTTGAAATTACATTAACGTGCTAATGAATTATGTATGTAATATATGGAAAATAAATTTAATAGCCAGTTACAACAACAAATTGTATTTTTAAGAATTGTTTCTATTCAATAAATAAAATTTTATTTCTGCGAAAAACGTTTTTTGTAGGGGAAATGAGCTTCTTACGGTTAGAAAAATAGAGAACATTTCGTAGGAAAATTTCCAATAATTAGGCAAAATAAAGATTGCGCACACTTATTAATAAAAATGATATACTTTTATTTTTTATTTATTTTGGTTGATATATGTCGCTGCAATGGCGCTACAATCAGCTGCCATTGAAATTATAAGTCACAGAGCCCGTAAATTAACAACGTCAAAGTCAAATCAGTTTATAACCAATAATAGAGTCTGAATAATGAAAGAAGATAACGAAAAAGCGCGGTAAATTAAAAAAAAAAATAGTATACATCGGTTATCGAAAGCTGGCGGGTTCACAGTACTCACACTAATGCAATTTCACATACAGTATGTTTCAAAATATGATTTTTTTGCCAAGCTATATATTTTAGTCCACTCTGGTTTTAGTAAGGTTGGGTGGGTTGTAAATAAATAAAAATGTGTCAAATACATATAAATATTAGGTGCATACGAGGGTGGATCCAAAAGTTCTAAGCCAGACCAAGAACGTGAAAGAGTAGTTCTTATTTCGTATATACTGTAATTGTACGGTACTTATAACGAATAAACATCAAGGTTTTTCATATATTTGAAATTCTAATAATCCAATAGCGTTACTGTAATATTCATCTTGTAACATTTTAAAACGCCGGAGACGTTATTAAGCCAGATATTTTATTTACCTTGTCTGCTAAGAGTGATCAGAGGGTTTTCTCAGTAATACTCCTGTTTACTGACTCACACACGACTGATTTGAGAGCGACCGCCGATGCGAAAACCGCTGTGTGAGTTCGAAAAGTGAGTTACAGAATCTACATTCAGTTAATATTGAATATTTATAATAAAGATATACATAGGTAGATAATTTATATTTAAAACAAACTTACTTTTATACTTATCTGTCGAACTGAGATATCAAGCAGCAATAACCAATCGACCTCAATGCAAGACGTTTTCGTGCTTGTAATAATCAAGGTTAACATTTTCTCTTCGACTCTATTGGACCGTTTAGGTGTTAATGTCACAAAATGTACCGCCCCGTTATACAGAGAACTCTCGTCACTGTTATGCTATCATGAAATTAAATGAAATCACCTGTGTATAAAATTATTATTTCATTGTTTAAGTTAAAATAATTGATTTTTATAGTTTAAGCATTATGAGAAAAATTAATAAGATATGTTTAATTACTATAAATAAAAAACAAATTACGACTCAACTCTAAGTATCAACATATAAGTAGCATTTTATCAAGATAATTAAAAGACACGCTGTATCCTAAGGTTTAAAATTAAAAATAATTCCCGAATCTTTATTTATTGACTGTATTTCAGTAATGTATTAAAAATATTGTTGGAAATTTCATGTTCTGCAATGGAAGCAAGTTGAAGTAAGACGTCGTATAGAAGTTTATTTAGTTCGGACTTAGTTTGCTTTGATGAGTCGTTATAAACGCAAGTAATACATAAGACATCTTTACTATTAGTTCCACTTTTGTTAACAACGCCCTAGAAGCCAAAGATTTTAGTAGAAACTGTAGTTTATTGTAATTATTATCTTGAATATCAATGAAACGACAAATGGCAAATGCACCGAAAGTTTGAAATGAAATTAACAAATTACGTTTAAATAAGAAATCACAATTACTTCCGTGAGATGAGGAATAAGTAATTACCGAATAACGTTGCGGAAACTATTATGACACAAAAAGTATTAATAAATCTATTTATTGCATACTTAAATATTTTGGCTTTAGAGAAAACTTCTCAAAATAAAGACAAATCAACCTAACACATGTACTGCAATAGAAATTTGTAATAACTAGTCTAAACTAGTAGGTACAAAAGTATTTGTCTCTTGATTGTCCCACTTGGTACTGATTTTTTGGAGGCTGCCGGTTCGGACTTTATGCTTATATCATTACCGAATAACTTGGGCAGAGTTTAAGCATTAAATAGAGCATTTAATAGAGATTCTTAGATGGACTGCCACCAAATAATATTTTAAGTTAGAAAAGTCTGAATAACAAATAACTTGGAGTGGAGCTAACATAAATTCAGAAAGGCTATACAAATCTCAATAAAAAGTTAAAGATTCCAAAATTACTGACTCACTACCAACTCAGTCAATTATAGAATCACCTCATTAGTAGATGCGTCTTTGAACTCCCACTTAAATCAATTTTCTTTTCATACGCTTTCCACGCCTTAGCCGTATTTTCTACATCAAGTATCTTTTTTAGAATTCTTTTATATTCCACCATTTAACATAGGATACATCATATGTAGTCAATGCTATTGTTGGAGTATTTTTATTACTAAAAATGAATAATTTGTAGAAGTATTTAATGTATGTGTTAAAACTATATACTTTATCAGACTTCATCGCTTTCATACTTGGTTGTATTGGGATGTCAATTCGGTTCCTTAGAAAAAAGAATGGCAGTAAAAAGATTAGGAAATTCATTTAAGTCCTGAATTACGTACGTTACGTGGAATTGAGCGTTGTTATGATTTAATACTAGCCATATATTTGAAAAAGCATTACAATCTGATTAAAAGTAAAAAACACACGGCGTCCTGTCGACCGTGGCGACTGGCGAGCGAACGAAGGCCGGCTGGTTCCGCTTTCCGCAACACATGTTGTATCAGTGTGACCCTTGTGCACCGTTCTAAAATTTGCGTGCTCAGTTTTTTTCTGTGAGATAACCGATATGCTTCTACTTTAGTCAATAAAAGCAGTGTTAGTGTAGTCGAGTCCGTGTGACTCCCAACATTGTTCCTGGGTCATCGTAGCTGTGCACACACAGATTTTCCTTTCTAAGTGCGCAATTAACACTTGAAAGGAAAATATGAAAATGCAATTGCAACATTTGGTTTATATGAAAATTAGGAAGTTCGAAATGTGCTTGTAACACGACTTATGTAATGAAACAATACTGATAAGTGATAACAATGATGTATAGAATGAAATGTTTTTTGAGTTCATAAAGTAATGTTATATGCGTGATATAGTAAAATCCATTAGAAGACAAGACTAAGATTCAATGTCTCCTAAACAATGCAGGCTACATTACTCCTACGTCTCTCAAGATATAAATCTATTAAGATTATGTTACCATTGTTCCTGGAAAAATAAGTATTTTCTAATTCCCAAATTAAATGCTAGAGAACAAAGACAGCTGATACAAATACCTATTTATTACTTATCTACTATAACCGTATTATAGAAAGATTTTACTTCGAGTTATATTCAATACTTATACATATTGATAGGCAATATGAACTTGTGCAGAACAAAAACTATAATTACTTCCGTACTTCATGTAATATCTTAAGCTAGGAATTCATTATTTTTCTTTTTCAAGGGTTCAAACTTGTCGCTTATTATAATTGAAGAATTTAGAGCTAACATTGTATTATATTAAAAGGATTAAGATTATATTAATTCAGTACAATTGTGCTTAGTTGGTCAGTGCTTAGTTAATTAACATCATATTATCAAATAATATGAGTATCCGGAAATTGGACGCTTCGAGGCAAACGCGTTAAATTAGGTAAGCGGAAACGAGCCAAGGAAGCAGTTCGTTTTTTTTATAATTGAAATATTTAGACGACCTATCCTTATATCTATCACTACACTTGCCTCCTTCATACGGGTCAATTTCTATTTAATAACGTCGCGTCACTTCATAAGTGATAACAGACGATCTTGGAGGCTATAGAGAAAATCAAAATATGAACTATGAAACTGATTTCTTTTAAACTATGCAACCTTACAAAGGTAAATAATAAAAAAGGGAACGATTATCATAGAATTTCTATCTAAAACACTGTAATTTCATATCCGCTAACAAAATTTATTGAACAGAACTTGTAAAATCGTAAGCTAGAATAAGCTTTTCTCATTCTAGAAATGTTTCAAGAAAGCAGCGTCTTTTGTAACGAATTACGCAGTGAGATAGAAATAATTTCCTTTAATTATAGCTATTTCTGGAACACTCGATAACAGTGTTAATAAATAAATCCTATAAAGTACGGAAATGTTAGATGATTTGTCTTTCGTACTTTAGTTTTATATAATTTAAATTAAGCTTGTAATTAAAAAATATTTTAGCATGTATATATGTATGTACAAAAAACTAATATCTATGTAAAGAGCAAATCATATAATTGATGTCGATAAACAATTGGTATAGTCAATTATATTAAAATAAAATCCAATTATTTAAAAAAGTTTCGAGTTCCAGTTTCGAAATATCATTAGGTTGTATAATACATCCATAATCATTTCAAAGCGCTCCAAAGTCTTTACGGTACAGTAGTTGTAACATAGTTATTAATTACTTTCCTTCGGCTACCAGACAAGAATGCCGTATGCAACCTACACGATCGTCCAACACACAGATATGGATGAGATTCATGATTGTTAAACTTTAGCCTTCAACTTGAACTTGAGCAATAATTGAAAATATCTCACATTGTTTAAAGATTTATGAGGATTAATTATGTTACATATTTTTTGGATCCACGATCCAGACTGTATGTGGGTAGTCGTAGTGTGGGCGGCGATTTCAAGAGAACTATCTCTTAAATTAAAACACCCAAACAAATAATTACTAAATTAATTGTTTGGGTCTCATTAAAATAAATAAGCGTCCAAGAATATTAGCTGGTTGCCAGATCCTTTTATGTAATTAAAAAGACTGCCCAACCTATGAAAAGCTATTTAACGGTCATGCTACAACATATTTTGATATAAGAAAAAATATATCTAATAATAACCTGCCACCCCATAGCATATTATAAGCTGTTGAATTAGCCGCCCATCAGAATTTAAAAAAGAACCTTAGTGTGTACCGTATTAAATATTGTCTCATTGAACAAATATACATACACACAATAAAATACTGTAAATATTTATGAGATTTCACAAAATATCCCAATAACAAGTTTAATTGCAATTTTACAAAGAAGGTACGCCAAGAATCATTTCAAAAGGTTGGACATTTTGCATCAGACGACGTTAATTACAAAAAGCGATACAAGAGATATTTCATTTAATTTTGTAGTAAGAAACTTAATCGCTTAATATTTTATATGATTTATGTTTCACAGTTAATGCTTTACCGATTATGTAAACTTAATATTATGTTTGGTATTCGTACACTTAAATCGACAGTATAAAGGTAGGTACTTCGGATACTGTCAGCCTATAGGTGCAATTCTAAGCAGACATCGATATTTCAGACCCCCTCTTTACACTTTTAACAAGGATCAAAAGAATCACATATAACGTATAATTATAAATAAAACGCATACAATGGTATTGAGTTATATCGCCACAGGATTTAATATGAATTTTCAAATAATGCATGCTTTGGCGTCCGGATATTTAATGAGGGAGTCACCCCACTGGTTATTTGCTACAATGTAAATAGACATCGAAAACACTAGGTTCTCATTTAGGTTTAATTTCGAGAGCTCATTTGAACACATGAGAAATTTACGAATGAAGTTAATTAAATATCCAAAATTTCACATATTGGATGTTTAGTTTGCTTCATGCCTTTTTATTAAATATCCAATATGTGATATTTTATGAAATTCATTACTTTTAGATGCGTTTATATGGTGATACCATTACGTAATAATACTGAGAGCAACGCACGTCGCGAATTCACACCCACATTTAACAGTTCCTCATACTTGGCCATGGTTAAAGTATTTCGACAAAACAATTTAACAATAATGTGATCAAAGGTTAAAGACATGTTTTGATAATAAGTGTTTGAAGTTTTTAATACTTCTTAACACTAAACGCTAAATTGTGGTCACATTTATGAATACATTTTTTATTTACAACTTAATTTTAACATTATTCATGAGTTGTTAAATATTCGTTGTTATGTTCGATACCTTTTTAAAAGATGTTAACATGTGGGTCGGACTAAAGAGACGTTCATTCAGAGCTAACGGCTACTTAGGCCAGGATTCAAATAAGTTTACCATAACATACGATTAAGAAAATTTTAGTTTCGTAGCTAATATATATATGTACATAATATGTATATAGTTTATGCTGCTGATGTCGACACTATTTTCATCCTGCAGATTATTCTTGCAATTTATAATCCCTCGCAGTTTGAGTTTGAGTTTAAAGTTAGTCATTCTTTTTTGGGAAAAGGGATAGGTACTCTTCTTTAATAAAATCCCAGAGGCTCTTTTATCTCTGCCTTTTAATAAATTTAAGAAAGGTATTAAAGAAAAGTTGTGAAAAAAGGCTTACTATATAGTTAACGATTATCTAGTTAATAATAAGGCCTGGGGCTAGTGCTAGATAGGCTACTTCTATTTAATTTGCGATATTTTTTCTTTCTTTCAAATAAGTGTTGTTTGATGATTTGCTATTTTAAAATAGTACCGAGAGTCTTTTACGCCGGCTTTTACTCTGTCTTCTTTGCCGATGAGTAGGGATGTCTACAGATTCAAATTTAATGACGTGGAAGAAGTGATACCTGTATCTTAGGTTTCATACTAAACATATTTTGTTTTATTTTCATTAGATATATTATATCTTTAGTTAGTCAATCAATGTTGAAACAAAGCTGTTATTGAATATTTGTTGATTATAGATTAAACAAATTTTTGTGTTAAGTTTACTTTGTAATACGCTCTAAATATTCAGTTAAATATCTGCTAAATTTGTAATTCATAACAACTGTTAAAAAGCTGGCTGTTACTCGTTGAAATACTAAAAATAATTAATACCTTTTCTTTAAATTGAATATCAGATAGGAAGATTTTCCTTGTTATAAAATTAATTAATCGTAACGAACAGAATAGAAAATAAAATATTAATATTAATATAAACAGAGCACTACACAGTTTATGTGTTTGTTAATGTAGACGATGAATTTCACAAATTGAACTGAATATAATTTAAGAAAGGTTTTACAATAACATGCTTTGATGTGGTTTTGTGGTTTGCTGCAGCTAAAAGTATCCACAGTACCCTGTAATTGGCATGCAGTGTAGGCCTATGAAAAAATGACAATGGCAACCTTTGTGCTGCTGACAAGGCTTTTAATGCTAAAAATGAAAAAGGGTATCAAACATTTTATCGACGTACTCCTACCTAGGCAAGCTACTTCTTGTATGCATAATTTTCCTTCGTTTCTACGTGCACTCAACACGTTCGTACGGTGCCGAAAAATATCGCAAGGTATCCGGCACATCTGAGATTCAAGCGTCTGGCTTAGAAGTCTAATTAACAACATATATAGAAAAAACATCAATGAAATATTCTAAGCGATATGGCTATCTCATTCCATACTCAGAAAAAGTTTTTTTCGTTTCATAATAGAAGTTAAAATAGTTATTTTATAGGTAAGCACAAATACTATTAGTTGACTGCTCCCTATTATATATTTTTGATCTAGCTATAGACTTTGCAGTGCTCGACGACTTCCTTTTCCGTATTAAATTATACCAATGTTGCCTTCGAAATTCAATAAAATGAGACGCCAATATTGATCGTTGAAGCTCAATTAGTACTATATGAATAAGGAAAAAAATCAAACGCTTCCATTCATATCCTACTTTTTTTTTAAAGTATTTTACTGAGATATTTAATAAATAAGAGGCTTAAAGCGATGTCTATTGCATATACATGATTCTATTTCAAGACTTAATTTAAAAACTACTAACTTTTATTTTTATGCAATTTTATGCAATATTGTGAGGATTACGCAATCACTTAAAAAAAAAAGAACTTACTAAAAGACCTGTAACCCTAGCCTTCTAGGTGTTGCAGGTGTCGTGGCACAAGTGACAATTTGCTACAAATAGGTTTTTTTATAATTACATTTTGAATTCATAAACAATTATTGTTGTAAAACTATCGTCTATCGTCGGTTAGATGTCAAATGTTATTTCTAATCCGCAAAACATAGAATGCATAGAAAGGATATTAATGACCATACAAAAAATAGTCACCCTCAAATATTCTCTGTCGTAAAATTGAAACAAAAAACGCATACAAGCAACAAGTGGACAATAAATCAATCGAGCCCTGGATGACGGGACCATTGACATAATGACATCTGTGGCTGATCTTTCACATTCACATCACACATGTTTCGGATGACCACTGCTTTGTATTTATATTGGGATTGTTATGGTTGATTCTGAATAGTGCTCGTTTTTAGCCTCTGAATATTCATTAGGTGATAGTGAGGGTTGATAGTTTTAGTTGTTTTGTTTAGGGACAGAAGAGTTTTATGTAGTGAGGCTATAATACTAAGTCAGACGTATTATATTATTATAGTAATTTTACTATTTCTTTAAATATTAGTTTTAGTAAAAGACACTAGAGTAGGGGATTAAATCTTAAACATTTGAAATAATTTAAAAAGTTACTTAGTATATATACCACCCCATTAGTTACCAATTTAAAATGTTATAGGGTCGTGAGTAATCTGTGCTGTGTGTATCCTGCTGTATTTTACACGATACCTTAGTGAACTCAATTAGTAGCCATTTGGTTTAAATTGATGTTAACGCGAAACGCGAAATCAGTTTTTCATGTCCGAAATTTCCGAAAAATATTAATTAAATCTATCATTCATATTTTACACTGAAATTAATTAACTGCTGACATTTGGGGTGATCTCTCCATAAATTTCACATGAATGGTTCATTTTAATTATTATTTGACTGACTGCACTCGATAGCCGTGAATTATTTGAGTGTAATAGAAGTCAATTAATTGGTGAAACAAAAGAGGAAACTAATTATGAAAATATTAAAATTACGTATATCTGATATTCCTGGAACGTGTGATGGAATAATTTAATTTTTACGTTCTGTGCATGACTAATAACTTTGTTGATACTATTGTGATATTTTTTATAATAGAATTGTTTGTTTTAAAAGGTTAATCGACTTCGCAAACAAAAAGCTTTAGCTTAGAAGTCTAGGCACAAAGCATACGATTAGATTGGAATCCAGGCGAAACCCTTTTCATTATATGTAGATTAATCATCTTTGTCGGACAAATGTGTCAATTTTCAGTTCTAATGTAATGGTATAAACATTTCTAATGCAATTTATATATTATTCTACCAGTGATAATTGTTACTGAGTGCAGTATAGTTTAGAATTGTTGGCTTAGACCAAGCAGTAACTCGACCGATGGTTTTAGTGCTTTCGAAATTCCCCTATGTTGACCTACGTAGATTGCACAGTTTACTATCATAATATAGAGACGACAAGAAATTTCATTGAAAGCTCTCAATTTTTGCTATACGTATATATACAATATATTTGTCTACAATACATATGTATAAAGATTCAGAAAGGTCCAAATAAATCAAAATTCATTTAATTATATTAGTACTATGTCATATAACATGTACACATGATGAAAGTCAATATTATATTATTTAATGTATATATATATACATTAAATCAAACACTGACTAAAAATCTATTATTTTATACGTGAGGAATATGATGTTATATCAGTTATTCAATGCAACAATAACAATTAGGCAGGGAACATGACTTACAACATTTAGGTGGACTTTTTTTAATGTATGGTTATAGTGAACAAACACGCTCGAAACCTTGTTGAGCTGATTTTATTGCCGTATAGGTTTTAACAGACTTGGTTAATTAATTAACTCATTGTTCATTCATGTCATAAGCTTAACCGCCTATACATTTATATGGTATCTTACAATTACATTGTGGCGTATAGAAATATCGCAGCATTGTGGCTAAGGGACTTGCAACTTTAAGGGTTTGCTTCGCATTGCAATAGTGAATTTCTATATATATATATATACATATAACGCAGTTAATCATCGCACGCAGTCACATTTTCGGTTTCAAGAATAGAGACCTTGTGGTAGCGCCGACTTATGGCATTGAAATATTGTATCACACAATAAATATTAGTATGATAAGACGTATTCAATCTGGTAAATGGAGTAAATATCAAATCTTTTAAGCTAATATTATGTCTTTTAAAAATTAAGTTACAACCTAACTGAGACTAAGGTTATTTTACACTTCAAATATGCCGTAAGGTAAATAAATGCGAAAGTTTGAAAGCAAGTCGTTAGTAACTCACTATTTTTATTTGACATAAAGTTCAGCAATGAGCAGAATTTTCTATCCACTTATGAATTCGATTTTCAAAGTTAATACAGGAAGAAGAACAATAGAAAGACAATCGAACACGAGCGTTCGTTGTTTTTTTATTTACAATCCTCTTCTGTTTGAGGTCATGTATATTCAACAAAGTTTATTACGTTACCACAATCTTTATTCAGGACAACAAAAGTTAAAACATCACATGTGAAGTCGGTAGCTCGGTAGGTCTATTTTTTTTAGGCGAGCAAATCTCTGCGTCTTCTGATTATTGTTTGAAACATTGACTGAAACTTTGATCCATTAAGTCTTAGAGACAGATAGTATTACTCTTACTGTACCTATCTTAGAGTGGAATATACAAATCTACAATACCTAATTTTTGATCGGCTTTGAAACCCTATGACGCAAGCCTCAACTAGTTTTGATTTTTACGCATACTCTGGTAAAAATTCGATTGTGTACATACATAATAAACGTAACCCTTCCTATTTGGTTTGGTATATTTAATTCCTTAAATGCGAAAGCTTCTTTCCTTTGACGTAAAGCTCGCAGCGAAGTTCTATACAATTGTTGTTTTACTGGAAAAGAAAACTTTTGAAATCAAACACATTTATTTAAATAATTTCTACGCGTGTACGGGTCTACGGTTATCGAATGCCAGTGAAGATTCCGACTAAGTCAACAACCCGCTTCCACAACGCAACCATGCGCAAGACGCTGTAGCTGTACCAGCTGCAGACTTTGCGAGACGCCAGTATGTTCAGATTTCATTTGAACATTGACCAACTGCTGACACGGCTCACTTGTACTCTAATTTAATAGGTGAAGATGCGATACACCGACAGCTCAAAAGAATAATGTGATGTATGTGTGAATAGGTCTAAGATGTTTTTTTTTTGATCGGAGATTTGAATATTCTGTCTTATTCATTTCTCGCTTCATCTCAAAGTGGCGAAGACTTGTTCAAGCCCTTAATTGTCGTGGTGAGCCATCCGATCGTTTTGAAATAATCCCACCACCTCGAACATTGATCCTACCCGTAGGACTCCGTCTGTTACCTTAGCTCTCTTGGTGCAGACATCCCGTACTTATGGATAGTAGGTTTGTTACGTTCTTACATCTCACCATCTCATATATTTATTTATGTAGTGCAGCTTGCCCATACATACACAACACATACTATAAAGATACTCCTGACATATAAATTTAACCACACATTTCAAAGGCCTTTGGCTGGCAAGCTGTACAGTTGTATTTCAGCGTTATGAACAACTGTAAGGGTGAATACAGAGTGCCCAGCGGTGTCGATATTATAGTCATCACGAATTAAAGCCTAAATTCTGTATGGCTTTGTGATTTGTGGTTATTTGTTATGCCTTGTCCGAACTCCAGCCTGCATGCAGTATGTGAATTACGCAAATGTTTGATTAATATTTATTGATGAAATATTTATTCTACGAACTTTATTATATGAACTGTATTATTAGTATGTCCGCTAGAGCTTACAGAGAGCGCTAATTGGAATTCATCGGAAAATACTCATACCCCAGCAACAGGGGGGGTAGTTATTCCTGCTCTGCGCTGGTGTTGTAATTCCTAGAATTGGGCTGGCACTGGGTGGCAACGGTTAAAGACACGCCCATTTCAGTATCTGGGTGGCGGTGAGAACTGAGGCTGCAGGGTGGTCAATATTCACCCACACCTCGTCCATCTATATTTAGAAAAATAGGTTGAAAAGACCGTTGGAAATAAAATGGCAACTAGCACATCAACTATATCGTCATAGCTTCTCCTAAACAGCATTGGACCTCATAGATTACGTCACGACCTCGCGAAGGTAGCGTTAAGATATTGGGATTCGATGCTGGGGTAAAAATAATAGTTAATTTACATATTTGAAGAAATGTGACTTCCCTATATGCCAATAAAGGCTTATTGACCTGCAATTGTTTTGTAATACAACATTAATTTAAAAGCAATTGAAAAAAAAAAATTAATAATAATAAATTTGTAGTGATTTCAATAACGCACACTCACCCCGCTTTATTTGCGACCCAAAAAGTGCCATGGCCTCCTAAACGAGAAATTTCCAGGGTTTCCTGTCCCGTTCCACCTCCATGTGCTTGCATGTTCATCTAAGTCTTTCAATTGTGCACATGAATTCTAAAGTACATTAAATGATTTTACAAACAAGATAATGGAGGTGCGAAAGCAATTTAGTTTTTTCTTGTTTGTACTTTGACGAAATCTTCATCACAAAAGTTAAAAGATTAGAAGATACAAAAGGATACTCCCATGTTAAGACGTTCCGTGCTTACACCGCTAACTTACCGGTTAGCGGCGCTAAGTAACATTATGATACTACTAAACTAGGGCTGTTTTCTTCTACTATGTTCCAAAGACTAAATGACAAAACAGTCTTAGTTTTTATTAACTTAAGATTTGATTTCCAGATTCAACATAAAAGTAGGTATCAAGGCCAACCGGCAATGGCGTAACCTGTCCATTGTGATTGTTTTCCCACAATTAATTCTTACAGATTAGATACACGAATAACATACTCAGATCTCAGTTTCATTGTTTATGGATTTAATAATAATAATATTTACTAAGATGTATAGACAGCTTATTTCATTAGAAGACGCAGAGATAATACATATAAAAACTATGTTGAACATCTTAATAAATATAGAACATATCCGTTAACAGTTTGATAATAATTATTTTTAGCTTAGCAAAAATTCATTATCCTCACTAAGTCGAATGCCACCTCTACCTGTGTCAAGATTACGTCCTCATTATTACCTCATTTTAAGCGACTAGTTATAAAAATAAATCTTTGCATTTGAAATTACAATAATTTCAAGATTTAGAATTAAATAAAGTTGAGGCAGAAATATATCTATATACTTAAACTGCCATGTAAAGGAGGTAACTGGTGGCACGGGGCTGGCACTTTAGTAGCGTACCTAATTAATAGTGCAATATATATTAATCACAACCACACCACAACAAAAATAACTGCAAAGAAACCATGTGAAAAATAACACATGTTTTCCATAATAAAACAATAGCCGATTTACAATTAAAGTTATTTTTATGTATTATATTGAATAATGTGTACAATAAGTAGGTACTTTGCTCATACTGTTACTAAAACTTATATTTTACTACATAATAAGGCGTTTGGGTTTTATATAGTCAAGTTCCCTAAATAAAACAATACTTTTCGAGTTCTTAGAAACATTATACATGATTGTGCATATAAAAGAAAAAATGCCCTCATTCCCAAATGAAACGAGACTTTCAAAAAATGGGGGTGCTACTGCTCCAAAATTGACAAACAATTCCTACTTATCGTGAGGTTTTTCTGAATGAAAAACATCTCATTAACTGTATTATTAAACATAGACTAAAATCCAAAGTGATTTAATACAACAGAAATAAAATACATACAGTCAAACATGTCATATTTATGCAACTCTCACTCATTTAACAAGACTAACCTACATCTAAAAGCGCTATAGATATCTCCATAATCAATGTGTATTATATTATTAATACAATACCACTAAATCATAATTTATTCAAATAAACCGGTATATCTGATAATATTCAATTCACCAGTGCTGTAACAGAGTAAGTAAGTACGTATACACGACTTGTAAGTAGGGCGTACACTTATGGGTTTTTGTCTTTAGAACAATTGTTGACCGTTACTACACGGCATCTCGGACGCACTAGGAATCGCCTGACCTCGTCAGCTGCGCTGAATACCATTCGTAACCCAATGCCTTCTTTGAGACGTGGAATACATACTGCTAGTAATGACATTGAACATATGTTCATAGACTTTAAATAACAAAACCGTTACAAATATAGCTAACATTAGCTTTGTGGCTTGTAATAAACGAATATAAACACGGTACGGTTTGCAACTAGTGAGAACGTAAAACAAGAAACGAAATGGTATATTTCGATTGATTATGATTGATCGTGTGGAAAGATGGATCGCATCGTGAATGTATCATAGGACAGGAGATGCCTTTAAAACTCGCCATCCTACTCAAAACTCGTCGTTTTAAACTCCGCCAACTGTATCAGCACTCGAAACGTCCATTTATTGAAATAAAATAATTAATCCACGTTTAATTTCATTTAAACGTGTAATTCGTATAGTAAAACAATATAAAATGTACTTACTTTTATATTCTGGTAAACTTTGTCTCGTTTTTTTAAAATTCAATTCACCAATTTGTTTTTCAAAGTCATTATCAAATAAATGTGTGTCTGTTGTCCAAAGAACAACATTCAGGCGCCGATCTCTCAATATTATGCAGGACTAATCAAGTTGGATTGGCTTTGCTAGAAAGTTCTATGCACTGATATGTTTTAAGACGTTGTTATTTTTATTTATTCCATAATATCATATTTTTACATGGTATGGAAGTTTATTATTTGAAAATAATTCAGGCTTTCAGGTTAGTGTGCATAGTATGCTATATCTTGAATATAGTATACAAGAACCAAGTCAAATATGAAACTTATCCTATCGTAGGTTTTGCGTTCAGTTACTATTGTTTTATTGTATTAAAAGATGCTTGTATGTTTGAGAACTGTCGAATTATATCGCGGGGACTTGAATCGTACGAAGGTCATGGAAGGTACGCTGAGTTAAAACAACATTAGCAAAACTTTTTTTAAAACATAACGTATAGAATATATAATTTTTATCACAACCTGTCCTTAATGATAAGTCGAGGGCGTCTTAAAAGGACGTTATGAAAGCAAGCCGATTTTGTGAACTATTATTCTCTTCACCTTGATAATAACATTCACTAGTTTTGTAAACTGTTTGTGCAATTGAACTTTTAATTTACGAGTGACTTGATATATTGCACAACTTTTAATTTATTAAGTATTTTTATCGTTCAAGGAAGTTCAAAAATAGGTAACGGGTAAAATCGTTTGATTAGAAATGATCCTTTTATTCCGTATTGAGAGATTATTATTTTTTTATTTTATTGAATATATAAACCAATGTGTCATGGATAAGTGTTGTCTGTCAAACTACTTTAAGTAAATACAACAATCCAGTTTTTGTACCATACAGATAAATATCGAACTTATTATAATTATGAATATAATATTCATGAATGTTGTTCTTTGACCAAAGAACATAAGTATTGTTTACTTCACTCGTCAAAATTGGACCATAGACGTGACGAGGGCAGAAAATATGTTTTGTCTCGTCATTTACAGCATTTTCTTGTGAAATAAAGCTTTAGTGGCTGTTTACAAATTAGTCTCGGATAGTTATGTAGTGCAAGTCCGAAACTAAGACGTGAACCGATTGACCTCGATACTTTAACGGGCAATCGTTTCGTAACAATACAAAAAACAGAACAATCGAGTATAGAACAAGCGTTGATCGAAAATGTAATCTGTTTCGTATCTTATTGAAATATTTTTAACATTTTTATAATAAGGGCAGGTTAAAAACAACCATAACTAATGAACGTGTTGGTGAATGCAAGCAGAGGAAGTGAAAGTCTTGTTTCAGGATCGTAGCACAGGGAGATTTGTGGTCTTTGCGTAAAAGCATAGACTCCAACAAAATCCCGTCCGTAGTTGGCCGCGATACACGGATGATCCCCTTACGATAGCTAACAATACAATAAAGGCTGCCCGCGCGACATAGTCTGGTAAGGGTAAAAATCTACGCTCGCCAAGCAAAATGGCATTAAAAAAAGTGGTCTGTACTTTCGGAACTGGAGTTACACAAATAGATTTAAAAAAAATATATGTTTAAAATTTTTTAAACTTACGTGTAATCTAGATTTATTCTATTTAGTAAAACAAAAACAATTTGAATATAATGAATATTATAAGAAATTAAATTTAGTCAGACATCATGAGTCCTTTGTGTAGAACTTCGAGAACTATCTATTTTCGTATTCTATAAAAGCAATAAACGGTGAAGCAAAATCAAACATCAATGAAAAATGCAAGTTGCAAGATTGCTTGCAAATTAAATTTCACTTTGCGTCGTGTAGCTGTTGTGGCTTAGCCCAAATAGGAATGATTTCCTGTGTGAGAGAAAAGTGTTAAGCTAAACGCGTGTTGATCTAATACTATACTTAATTTATTGCCTCGCCTACGTGTACCATTTACTCTTGTATATTGATTTCTATAACTTTTTACTTCGTGTTGCCTGAAATTAAACAAATCTTATTCATATGACTCTACCATTCTACTTTCACCGGTCTAACTAAAGTACTCAGCTAGCTGTTAACACATAAAGAGTCAGTGAAAAGATTGATTTAAATTACATCAACTTAGTTATACTAAAAACTAGTTTAATAAAGAGTAAACTGAATCTATGTTGTGTAACTTTTTATTATATTTATCAGTGAAATTTCTTATGCTACAGAAGCGCATTGTGTTGAATGTATAATAACTTCCATACCCATTTTGGCAACAGTTTCCCAAGGCAGTCCGCGTCATTATTACGCATATTAAAGAGGACATACAGTATTATATAAGAAAAGAGCCCCGTGCCCAGCCGGTGTACATATTTTAGTACACATTTGTATTTTAGTTGCATTTCGTTAGGTAACAAAAGAAAGCTAATGATCACAGTATATATTCTATTGCAACCATATCATACACTATATACATTGTTTTGTAACTGAGTCTATGGAAGACTGTGTCAAATTTCATAAAAATTTATAGATTTATACGTAATAGTTAATGTGTAAATTATTTTATATTGATTTCTGAGACATTTATCCTTCTACAATCTTTTTCGATTTTAAAACTAATAAAAAATATAAATGGTACATTAAAAACTCACTTCAATAATATTACATAGTATTCCACTAGCTGAAAACTAACACGGTTATTTTTTACAGATGAAAGGCGCTGTGGCCATCCAGCTGTGCCACCTAACGCAAGAGTATCACTTTCAAATAGTGACATTGTGCCTGGAACTCTGGCCACATATGAATGTGACGAGGGTTATGAACTCTTCGGAGGGCATCAGAAAGAGTGCACCGTTAGGGGCGATTGGAAAGGAGATTCAGCATTTTGTGGTACGTAATGAAATAAACAGTGTAGGCATTATTTGAGGACGTTTCAAGATTTAAAAGGCACTAGTTTTAATGTTATTTTGAAAGTTCATTCTAATCCCTTCGTTCTTAAATAAAATAAAATAAAATATGTTTATTATGGAACATAAGATACATGTATCACTCTTTCCACGTCATTAAATTTTAATTTGTAGGCATCCCTACTCATCGGCAAAGAAGACAGAGGGTGTAGGCCGAGAGAAAAAGCCGGCGTAAAAAACTCTCGGTACTCTTTTAAAATGAACGTTAAAAACGTTCGTATTTCATATACATATATATATATTCGATATAAATACTGAACCAAACTTAAAGGCATTTTGCGCCCTTGTTTTAGAAGATCTAGAGTGGAGGCTTATAAAGCTTGACTCCCGTACGGCTAAAATATATAGGATATTGACATTCGTCATATTTTACACGAAGTCTTCAATGTGAATCCAATAACCATAGACACTAAACAATAGATTGCTACATCATATTTTACAAAGCTGCTTCAGATTTTATGACAATTTTAGTGTTAAAAGCAGAACCTCCATCGAAAATTCGAGTTTATTAGAAATTGCAGGTAATTGTTACCGCGTACGTGACTATCACACATCGTGCATAACCCCATGTAGGCTAAATACGGGATTAGATTATCATCTTCCCACCAATTCATATAATTATGTATATATAAATGAAACCATGGGGGCAAAGTAGGCATATATAAGAGGAAACAGGAACGAGGAACGAAGTATTACTTTAATATTTGTATTTATTTATTTACACTTCATTGCCTTAATGCACATAATTATACATATAGAAAAAACCAAAAAGTAAGTAGGTTACATAAGTTATTAGGCAACGGGCGGCCTTACCGCGAACAAGCGATTTCTTCCAGGCAACCCTAAAATGGATCAATAATTCAATAGAAAAAAAAGAAACACCTACAGAGGGTAAAGTACAAGAGATGCATAATTAATTAACAAAAAGGTACTAAAAATAATATGCAACTATAACTAATATTAATATATTAATAATATTGATTAGTTGCTAAGGTTAAAATAGCTTATAAATTACTTTTAAAAATAATCATGAGTTTGTAAGCACTATTACTATCGACTATCGGATAGTCGTCGATTAATAGATTTAGTCAAATTGCCAAATCGAATAAACCACAAATTTGACTTGTCGTTGTTAATTTATAAGCTCTGTGAAATATAATGTCAATGGCAGGTGACAGTGAAGCCATCACTCCGACATATATATTATACATAAATGCGTTCCCCCTATTGGGTAAAGAGTACAAAGCAAGCGTTAGGAGCCATTAAAATCCAGACTGCGACTATATTTAATTGTGTCAGTATTGTAATAACGTTCCCCTAAGGGAATATTAAATTGCAAATTTGTATTGCGTGTAGAAACCTGAAGTGACTAATGATTTTGTATACTTGATCATAATACATATGATTAAACTAGGTGATGACACAATTATATAAAATAAAACACTTAAATGACCTAATTCGGATCAAAGATACTCTCTACAATGTTATAAGTTTTCGTAACCTTCCTTCGAATCCAAAATTTGCACATTTTCTACTATCAAATACGCTGAGTGTTTCCTATGTTTAGTGTTGTTTACCTTATTAATTTAAGGGGTTGTTTGTGGAAAGATGGGGCTTTAATATAATGTCAAATTTATAGAACCTGCACAATAAAAACATATTTTTTTTAAATTTTACCACCACATTGTTTTAACTAAAAAACTTTCTGTCAAAATGTTTTAATGAATAGCGACAGGTCAGTGTTTTGGTTATGAATAGGGAGGTGAGAGTAGAATATTTTTTGTCAATAACCTATATATACATACACAGTACAGTAAAGGAACTAGTACTAAACAAAGAAAATACTGATTGAATTATAAAAAATAAATCAGAGTTATCTTTATTTTGATTGAAGTAATAAACCAAACAACGTTTATTCGTTTAATAAAATTTTCCGTGTTATAAATTCCTATCTTTACAGTGAGATAAAATTAACTAACGCTTAATATTATTTTTAAGGTATTTGCATTTCATTGATGTTAGAGTTAACGTTTCTCCCCCATCTATTAGGACTTAATAACTACACTAGATTAGCAGCGATGTGCCGACGGAGCTTATAGGTTTAGCTCTGAAAAAGCTATCTAGAAGTGCTTAATGAATTATTAACAATCGCAAAAAGGAATCGATTTATTATATTCGATAAATTCGTACATTAGTTAAGTTCGTTCGTTAGAAGCTTATAATAATTTCATCTCTTGAAGATCATTTCAACCCGATCGCGCTTCTTTATAGCTTTTTTAAAAATTGCTAAGACACATGAAGGTAGGAAGGCAAATAGAATATGTGTTATATTTATGTAATAAATAATAACATTTTTTTTTAGTTTTTGAATAACCTTGACTTGATTCTGTATTGTTTGGATGAATGGAACCAAAAAGTACTCATATAGGTACCATTACATTACATAAATAAAATATATATAAAACAAATATGAGTAAAAAGGGGCTACCACCATAATTTTAATGATGTTATATCATATACTAGTAGACCAGCCAAGCGTTGCTGTGACTAAGGTTTTTCTTATATTACATAGTAGGGAAACGGCAGGAGAACGCGTCATGAAGACCACCATTCTTTTTTGCTGGTTATGCCATTAAATTGTATCTTATGTGAAACGTTGGTACTTTCAACACAGTGCCATCTGTTAGAATTGTGACTATCAAATAATAAACAAATATTTTGCAATAAAATAATATTTCGGGTATAAATTGAGATGTAAGCTATCCTATCTTTTAAGTTAGATCAAACTGCACACGGTGTGCAAATTTGATTGAAATCCGTTCGGTAGTTTAGGAGTCCATAGCGGACAAACAACGTGACGCGTAATTTATATATATTAAGATGTATTATTTATCATTGTGGCAATAGTGCAGACAGAAGTGCATATGTGCTTTATGCGTGCTTATTTCTTACATTTTAAGTATAATATCCTTAATTATAATTGTGAAATTAGCTGTTCCATCTTCAGTCCTAATATTAAATTCAACTATTGTAGGCTATACGACTATATATATAGTATAGGCTTTTACGACTTCTAATAATACGAATCCGAGTGTAGATTAGCGGATATTTTCAAAACGAGAATGCACTGTACCAGTAATGCTTCACAAATTTATTCGTCAGAGGAAACTTACATTTCTTACAAACCTCGCACTATTTGTTCATCGTTGAATATAGGCCAAAAATATAGCTCATTTTCGCTAAACAAAAGAAATTAAAGCTTAATAATTGTTGTGTGAAACAATATCGTGTATCATAGACCCTGCCACAGTGACCGAGATGCTAACTAGTGTAATAAATAGCTCTTCCTTTAGAATAATGACCAATTTAATGCCAAGGTAAATGCTAGATAATCTAGTTTGACGTGAAATTTGTATTCAGTTGTTTTAAGTTTCTATTATAAAAAGGTAGTCGGGTCTTTACTATATTGTTGTATTTATTTAATTAAATCAAATAAGATTGAATGCTAATAACAATAACAAATTATACAATTTAAATCATATTTTTATATGCAATATTTATTATTTGCTAGTTAAAAGTAAAAAAGAAATATTATCAAAATCTTTTCATGGCTGATTTACTCCAATAATAGACACGTTTATATATAAAAGTTTCCTCTGACGAAAAAATCTGGGCTCTTGTTAAATCTGTCTCGTCTAAACTTAATTACCAACGCCAGTCTACCACTTAACAACTGTTCGTGTAAATCACCTGTCCTTTTTACAGGAACAAATGTTGCATTCCGAAAGCCAGCGAATCAATCAACAACTGTACGGGGTGGTATGGCAAGTAATGGTAATGATGGTGAAAAGACCACGGAGCATGATGGAAAGCGGTGCACCGAGACCCAGAGGGAAGCTTCTCCGTGGTGGCAGGTCGATCTTCTGCGGCATTATGCTGTGAAAGTTGTCAGAGTTACAACGAGAGGTTGCTGTGGTAAGTTATTCCTTTATAAAATCTAAAATTGATTTGAATGAGCGCTAATACAGCTTTAAACTCATGCTTTGTCTCTACACATTGTTAACATCAGTAGGTTGTTCACGTATACTTATGAGCTCCTTACGAGCGGAAACGTAAGTTGTAACGTTGACAACGGGCAGGCGTGATTATCACCTTACCCTACACGTCAAATCAATAGGGAGCAGGCAAACTAAAGCTTAATATCATTAACAAATATCGAAAATACATACACATCGCCTAGTTATTTTTGCGAACAATCTGTACGATTTTGAACTCATATAATTGAATCAATATTCGCCCTAATGCGCCGTCGATCTAGCTATGTATAAAGAACGAGGGGAATCACTCACTGGGCTAATTTTTATTTTTACTTTTACGTCTACGGATTTTTTGTTATATTCCTAACATTATTAGTCAAAGCAAAGCTTTACTTTGTAGTTCATGATATTAAAATATATTTTAAGGACACGACATTGGACGTTTTATTAAAGTGAAGGTGGATATTATACGCTACTACAGCTATTATTAAAAGGTTCTCAGAGCGGAGCTATATTACGGACTATCTTGTTCCGAGAAATTTATATATTAGCATCATTGTAAAGGGTATCTTTATTAGAAAAAGAGACATCCGACTTATTAACTTGGATGAAAATTAAACCTGAAGCTGAAGCTTAATTAGCTTTTATGACTTTGCTATATATATGATATATAGCATGTTTTCCTGATTCATTATCAGCATAATATCATATGTTATGGTGTTTTGCCGGAAACACCAATTACTTCCGCCATAATCATTATGATTGATACCCATTAGATCCATATTAGTTTATTTTACTGATTATAATAAATTCCTTTGTTTAACTAAATGAAAATAGTTTTACGATGGTAGACTATTGTACTTGAATAGGAAAATGTAAACTAAAAATTAAAGCGACCGTGCTAAATTTAAAATAACCAATTTTATTCGTGAGTAGTTGCGCACTTTCTTTTTCTTGTTTATTAAAGTAGTACGTGAAACATTTTCATTATATAACAATAGTATATGTTTAGCTTCTATACAGATATCAGTTTGATATTATGTTAACAAACACTTAACGAGGTTCAGTTGGTCTTAGTGATTTCAGTAAATTTATTGTTTATTTTTAATTTATTATTATTATAATTTTTTTTTTTTAGTAATTTTGATTGTTCGAACAATAACAGTTACTAGGACATAGTTTTTAATAATCGCTTACATACGCCTGCTTTAATTTTTCTTCCTTCAGACTGAAATAATACGCTTTGCAGTTGAACGCTCATAACCACGAGACATATTTGTTAGAGGGAAACTAGTTTTTGTATAGAAGATATTATTAAATTATCAAAATCATTTATATTTCGACTTTCTGTGCAGGTCATCAACCGTTACAGGACCTCGAGATTCGAGTGGGGAACAGCAGTACCGATCTCCAGAGAAATCCTTTATGTGCCTGGTTCCCTGGTACCATAGGTAAGTAATACCATTTCAGAGGAACCATTTATGGCTGTAAGGTTTTTTAAATGTTGTCCAAGTACAGGTTGCTTGGTTTAGAGATATTATAAGCGACATGACTACTACTAAGCTTACATATATACATTTATACGTATGTATATGAATGTATTGTGGAACTACTACATATTTAGTGGAATATTGAGATATTATGTAAGACATAGATTTAAGATCTCTTGAGAACAATGCGTAAATAATATTTACGGTTGCGTCAAAAGCGTTCTATTTCCGTTTATGATCTCAATATTTGTTGCTCAACGCACATTCACCACTTCCCTACAACAGGTCAGTAGTTCATTCACAGTTTCATTAAAACAACTTTGCGTTTCACCAAAATAAAACAAATCCTCTTAAACGCTTTAAACTTTTCTGAAAAGAAATTAGAGTTGTTGTAGCGGGTCACTTAAGAAGTACAATTCTTTATTCGCCTTTACTAATCAAATGTGTGCGCGAATTAGAGCTAAAGTAAAATTATAACAAGAAACCCAATACTAAACCTGGCCTTTGGTTACATCTTGCTGTAACCACATTTTATATTTTGCGGACTACAAAAATTGAAACAGAATTAAGAATACATGATTTCACTAATGTACCTATGCCTTTAGGTAATTTGGTATATATTAAAAATCGTTTAAACTTTGGCAACATCATGGCTTTTCAATCGCAACATGGCTTTTAGTAAAACGTCAGTTTGTACTTTCGTTCCTTTTTGAATCTGAAATGAAAGTTACACAGGCGCCTTTGATCATTTCCACACATGCAGTTAACGCTCAAAAATTCAATTTTTTTCCGATGGAACGTCACCAAGGGCTAAACGAATTATTCAACGTACAGGTGTTCATTTAATTGAAACTATTATTATAAAGTGCAATAGTTTTTTATATATTCCAACACGTAATAAATTGTCCGACGTCTAAGAGAAACAGAGGCCTTAATAATCATTTAAACCTTGCAATAATGCTAAATACTATAAGTATTAACTCGTTAAGACTTATTTTAAAATAAGTCAGCAACAAAATAATCAAGTATCACGTGTGGTGTATCTCAAATCGACGAGATTACCGCGGACCTCAGCGTCGGCAATAACAGTAATCGGATCTGATATTTTATTGCCGTGTTTTCACATATTTAAACCACATATGATTTCATATCGAGTTATTAATTTCTACCTATAATATAATACTTTATTAGATTTTAAAAAACTGTCTCTAACGGATTTAAACGTTAAAATTATATTATCAACTTAACTAGTGCTCTACATCATTCGTGTTTAGCAGTGTAACTATTTTTTAAATTCAAATTCAAAATCATTTATTCATTTATGTAACACAATGTACACTTGTGAACGTTAATAAAGAAATACATATTAAATGCTATTCTTCTATTTTTACATCTAATGCCAGTTCTCAAATCAAATACAATATGTTGCAAATTTCATTATCATATGCAACGATCATTCAACGATTTTCATTATCATATGTAAAGTTTTAAATCGCGGTATTTATAAGACTGATTCATTAATCAATACCTTTATTTATGATATTATTATCAGGTTATGCAAATATCGGATAAAAATATTCAAATAAAAGTATTTTAATTAAAAATTAGAATTAAACCGACCTCCAACACTTGTACAATATACGTGTCTTGATATGGGACATCTCCCAAAAAACTGACCCGATTTTGGCAAATATGCACTGGTTTTAAAAAATAGCGATTATATAAATTAGTTTCTGGGAAAATTGTGGACTAACATACAAAATGACGAAGGGAATCCTTTATCAAAGTCATCTAATCCTTTTACTTTAAAAACGCGTATATACAAAAATAGTCCGACTTCGTATTGTAATAACATTCAATTTCTCAGTTTTCAAAAAGTAATTAGCACAGCGATTTTCATTGAATGAAATCAGTCGTAGCGCCCATCAATGAGAAGAAAGTGGAAAGCTATTCACAGGCTCTCACAAGCACTTACTTGAGAACCGGTGTAGAACCAGGCTAATGATTCGCACGCCGGCCTCTAGTATTGTCTATGTTAGTTATCAACATCGCCAATTCTAATATTAATTTATGTTCTTCTTCTAAGTCTGTGAGAAGTCTCCACAGACTTAGAAGTTGTTTGGAGTGGAGTAGTCTCCACAGACAAAATGTGTTTTGAGTTCCGAAACGAGAAGTTCTTGTGCCACTTCCCATCTGATATTGGCTTCACCAGGCCCTCCTCAACTCGCTCGATCCAGCGGTAAATGGGCCTGAAAACTGGCCATCAGCCACGCTGTACTCTGCTACATTAAAATTTCATTTCTTTTTAAAAGTCTGTTATGAAAGCGGTCATATGTCAGCGCATATGACTAAAGTTAATATAAACTTAAATCTTCTTACAAGTGTGTACACAAAATTTTTGTGATAAAGGGAAAGATCATATATAAGTTTTATAACAAAACTATTTTTTTTATTTTTTTTCTCAATATTCAAAATAATAAATAATTTTTGAATCCAGTACCGAAAACGTGCCGAACAAACGCGAGCGCGTGTGACGTCATAATGTTAGTTTTCACTCATTGCAGTTGATAGAAAAATAATAAAAACAGAGTTTTGATCTATTTAATTTTGTTAATTAATATTTATAATTATTTAATATATTAATATTATTTATTTTATTATTATATACATAACAATATTTAATTGTTTATAATTAATTGAAAAAAATTTTTTTAAGTTTTTTGCATTAAACGTCAATATTATTAACAATAAAGTTTTTAAATATGTACATAAAAAAAACAATTTTTTTTTTCAAAAACCCAATTGCCCGACGATCGGCGATTATTGAAATTACGATTGTCGCCTTATAATGCTATTTTAAATATTAAAGCCGTAGACGTAAACTGCTTAAAATGGGGTAAATTTGTTTATTTATATTTTTTTATTTTATTATATTATTTTTATATTTACTAAACATCATTTTAACGTGGAAACTAGTATAAATCTTGCAAAATTTTGCGAGTTATATATGAGAAGATATACATTATACGTGTATGTAAATTAATTCAGTTATTATCAATAAAACATTATGATAACAACATGTTTATGAAGATGCACATATCAGTCTTAATTTTCTCTAATGTTGTAGGAATGTTCATGGAAAATGTTAATATATGAGAGCATGAATAATTTGAATATAATCAGCACGCAGTGAACCGCTCACACGTCAATTATATAATTAAAAAAATAACATTGCGTAACCCAATATCTAAGTCGTTACATAGACTGACTAATTAGTCCAAGAACTCTTGGGAATGTGTACAGTCAAAATAGACAATTAAACGTGAAGATTATAAACGATAGTAAAAAATTTGAATGCAACATCCTCTTTTAATATTTCATTGCTTTATTTTGCTAATAAGATACAATACAACTTTAATGATAAGTAGACATACATCTTATTAATCGCGTTTTAAATTATTTACTGGCAAGCTTCCTATTCTGAGATTCAGAAACGAGACTTACGGGAAAGCGGGAATCTTGCCCCTAGACGCTACAATCTTCATTTCACGGAAGATACCTTTATTAACTGTCATTTCATAAAATGATATTCTGTCTATTGAGGTTGTAATAGTTATCATTAAACATTTCTGTTATTTATACTCTTTCAATGAAACAAAGCGACATTACACTAGGTTTTAATCATTTGTTACGTAATTAAAAATCCCTTAGTATCCTCGTTAACAATCAAAGAGACGATCGTGTGCGGAAAATCACTGTTTTCAGTCATCTGTCATCATATGCATTCATAATGACCTCAAACGATTTTCTATATAAATAAAGTGAATTGTAAATTATTGTTTTATTGATTTTAATTTAATGTACAGAGAGATTACACAACACCTCCGCGCAATTAAGTTCGCGTGGATTGTATTCAAATACAAATAATTTTAAAGATCTTAACATCAATATGTCCACCAATGACCAAACCACTTACTCTAGTTAATTATAGAGATGATGTCGAGATCATTAAAAGATTGTATAATTGCTAATCGTCGGCAACGGCTTCTATGAATTAAACAATCATGCGTATATGGAGCATATCTGCTATAATAATAATAATCTTTAATTATTGTCGTGTAGGAAGCTGGAAGCCAGCCATTGTTAGGTTGGCCTTGGCGTACGCTGGACGAGTGAATGGCCCGCAAACCGCACTTCAACAATAAGATAGCATTCCATAGTTTATTTCAAAGGAAAACTTTAGAATGTGATTATTACTAGAAATACCTATTATATTAAATTATTAAAGAGGTACTAAGAATCGTTTGTTCAGAGGTACCTTAAACCACTTAATTAGAATTTAAGTATGTGAACCATAAATTCAAAGAAAAGCTAAAACGTATGTTTACTTCTTTAACAGTGGACTAACCGGGAATAAAATTTCGTTCGTGGGTTGCATAGGTCTGTTAATATAAAACAATATAAAATGTGTTTATTCATTATAAGTATATATGAATGAATAAAGTGTGTAACTATATATATGGTCTCAGAAGCATCTCTAACACTGTGTAAGGTTTATGAACACACCAGTCCTTTAGTTGTAGACGGTGAACGGATAAATATTAAGCAATTAGATTTAACTTATTATACATATAGTCTGCTTGCGTATTTCGTCTGGCGAAGAACTCGTATACTATCTTTATATTATACGACTACCATTTTATAAAGACGACGGATAGTACGATTACGATAATCAATCAAAAATCGTGTTGAGATTAACATTTTAACCTGTTCGTTTTATATTACGTTTGTTTCAAATGAATTATCTTTCAACAGATGAAGGAATAACAAAGACTTTCACTTGTGCCCGACCGCTTATCGGACAACATGTGTTTTTGCAACTTGTTGGCGTCGAAGGGTCCCTTTCGCTATGCGAAGTTGAAGTATTCACGACAGAGGGTGAGTATTGAGACAAATGATAGTAAAAATATGTTTATTGTATTACCTTACAATAAACATATTTTTTATAGATATTACTAATTAATTACAAGGTGGAAACTAGTATTTAATGCAGTTGTGTGTGATATCCCGTGGATTGTACATACAAAATTGATTAATAAATGTTGATATATATTAAAGATGTCTGCTATTGAGCTTTTAAAAATACATTTAATTGATACGCTTTTTCCTCAATTAAGTGAATAATGGTTACAAAATACTAAATAGGATTATTTCGTTCTCGGAAAATCACGATTTTAATTAAGAGTATTTTCAATATTATTATGTAAGCAGATTATCAAGTGTTTATTGTTAGATTAGTTAATTAAAAATCGTATATCTCTGTGAAAAATACGTAACAAATACACACTTTATTATAACAATTACAGCATTTCTCTAAAATATTTCAATTTGAATTATTCACATAGGAATTAATGTCATATTAACGGCATTTATTTTATTGTCATTGATGATTTTTGAATTTCAATGACGTACAGAATTTTCGAACGACCGGTGTGCGCCTCCTGGAACCTCAGCTGACGTAGAGCTGGCAGCTTTTTCAAGAACCTGCTACGAGTTTAACGTTGCCAAGGGCGCATCGTTTGAAGATGCGAGAAAACAATGCCAGTCACATGGTGGTGACTTAATTAATGGATTTCAAGTGAGCTTTTTGTTTTAAAATACTTTTTTCAATACTCTCTCTAAAACTTATTGCTTTTAAGAATTGGGTCGTTGCTCTCTCGAGATATTTGCTGAAACACGTTTTATCTATTGTGAGCGCAATAAGGTAAGGAACCCGTAGGTTTAATTGGATGCGTCAAATCTTTTTCTATAATGTTGAAAATTTACAAAAGATTTAAGAACTTCATATAATAACAGTTTATCGAAATATGTATTTTAAAGACAATTCTTGTTACCTACAATATTAACCCAGCGTCGTTTTTTTAAAGCTATTTTAAAAAAGATGTTTGATCACTTAAATTATTTCATGACGCTTTTTACTAGGGTGCAACATCAAGTTATCTCATTCAAGAATTGGAACGTCGTAAATCACAGCTGAAAACACAACTTGTATGGATAGGCGCACAAAAGGAGCCTGGTCTTACGTCCAGAACATGGAAATGGGTTGATGGTGAGTTTAATTAATCTATAAATGATAATTATAGTGAGATAGTTCATACTGGCAAATTAGGCCAAGCCTACTTGCTAGGATTTGATCATCTTTTTTACCTACGCCATCGAGTAACATCCAAAAGATCGATATAATTCATTTCTGATTACTCTGAACGAGAATATACTGGTAATTTAATTATTAAAATGATTTCAATATCTAACTGATAATTAAGTAAAGAAATTTCTGGTTTCAATTAAAATTTCGTATTTCATAATTAAACATTAAACGCTTGACTCAAATTGAATAAGTTTATAATAGTTACATATAATAACAGTTACATATGTATAATGTGTAACATTTTCTTTAATTATTAATTGTATCTGTGGCATCGAGTTACATCCAAAAGGTCCATAGAATGCACTAACGAAAAAAATTTGAATGATATCTATGTCATAATTAACTAAAGAAATTTCGCATTTCAAAATTAAACACTAAAACGCTGGACTCACAGGCATTATGATTCACAGGCGAAATAGTGTCGAAGCCAACGTGGGGCAAGGATCAACCAAACAATTACAATGGGGAACAAAACTGTGCCGTATTAGATGGCGGACGAGCCTGGCTATGGAATGATGTTGGATGCAATCTGGATTATTTGCACTGGATCTGCCAGTACCGTGAGTGTCTCCTTAATAGGTACATATCTATAATCTTATTCAATGACGCAACTGCGACCGTATTCTGAACTATTTGGCAAAATGTTGGCAAAGGTTACACAGACCACGAATTGAAACTTTGAACGAAACCCATTACATATCTTCATGGTATGAACTACGGGTAGTATTTTATTTATATTTTCGGATTAAAATATGTCAATATAATGTTTAATGTAACGTAATTATAAGGGACTCCTTTTAATAATATATTTTAGTTATTATATGATATTTTTAAAGGTTTTTAAGTATTACTTTTATATCATACAACATTAATACTTCCTGTATCAAAGTATTGATTATATTAATACTTTATGCGAACTGGAAACACGGCTGTGAGTTTGATAGGGGTAGGAGGTATTAATAAATGTTGGCTTTGTCTAGACTCTTCTGATTTTATTTTAGTTATAGTTCCATCAATTTGGTAAATACGTAATAGGTTGTGTGTTTCATTTCCTTTGGTGCATTTTACATTTATACATTTAAATATAAATCTAATTATTTAAGTTAATAACAAGCTAAGCGAACCCTATTTTAGAACTTTTATCCGCTGTTTCAACACCAAATAACCAAAATATGTGAAGCCTTATCTGGCTTTGGGGGCTAACAACAAAATATTGCTTACGCAAAAGAAAACAACAAAGTTTTGAAGTATTTTCTTGTAATTATTTGTTTCCCTGTTCACGTCTATTTACAGTATCGCTGTCGTCTTTTTTGTTTTTGCAAACATCTATAACTACTAAATAGGTGCTATTTGTACATAATTATAGGACCTCGCTTATGTAATATAAATTTTAATCACCAAAATAGACAATTACCGTCACGACGAAATCCAATTTTATCATCGGTCAACGCTGCTACAGTGTATATGTAATGCAATTGCGAATTAGTTCTTGATGTTCGATATATTTGCTCTACAGTAGTGAAACTACTGATCTATCTACAAATCTCAAACAATAAAAAATGCCTGCGGTTTCATACGAGAATGTCGTATTGTTCTCACAGCAGCAAAGCGAAAGTAAACCAATGCGAAATATTCACATAACATTTTACTCGACTACGAAGTCTATGACGTATATAACTACTGCTTAATGAAGTACATATTTAAAATTCTAAACCGATTTTGTATATACATCTTAGGACGTTGGAGTAATAATACAATCATAGGTACATTGCTCTTTGCGTTAATTATTATTATAGGTAAAGCAGCGAAAGTTAAATTAATTAACTTAATTTGCGATGTGATTAAAATAAAGTATCTTCATCCTACAGTGCCGCCATCTTGTGGGAGTCCCGATAAACTACTAAACACTACAATCGAAGGGAACAGTTACAAAGTAGGAGCTACAATTGCTTATAAGTGTCCAGAAGGTCATATGCTGATTGGTGACAAGACCAGGGAATGTAAAAAAGATGGTTTCTGGTCAGGCGCAGCTCCTAGCTGCAAATGTAAGTACTATGTTCTTAATTATAACAATTGGTACAAGGTACGACATCATTTTTCGGTGTCACAATAGCTATTGGATTACAGAGTACCGATGCTGGTATCGATTTCCTCTGAAATAGTAGTCTTAATTTGACAAACACAAACCAAACCAAATATAAATTAATCAGAGGAAGAACTGATTCTGCCTTAAGATGTTAAATAATGAATTGGCCAATCCATAGGAATTTCATGTGATACTGTTTTGAGATGAATCTGATCATATTATGACCGAGGCTCGTTCGTATCTAACTAGTGTCATAGTAAAAGGCATACCTACAAGTATATCATGATACAGTTCTCAATGTTACCTTGTCTTATTAAACGTAGCGATTACAAGTACATATATATATACTAGTATATATAGTTTAACCTACAGATAACAGTCTTTTTTACATATTGTGTCATAAATGAGGAATTCTAGCTTGATTTTAATTTTAAGTCCAATAGCAGGAAGTTAACTGGTATCTTGTTTTGCTAGTTTTGATTATTTTTCTAGAAAACAAACAATCACTAATATTCTACCTTGGTTTAGATGTCAACTGTGGTGGCCTATCGTCAATCCAGGACGGCGAAGTCATATTAGTAGAAGGACGTACAACTCACGGAGCGAAAGCTGTTTACTCTTGTCGTGAGAATTATACCCTTGTCGGAGAACCTGAGAGGACTTGCGGAGACGAAGGTTTATGGGGCGGAGAGACTCCTAAATGTCTCTTTGACTGGTGTCCTGATCCTCCTCTTGTTACTGGAGCCACAGTCACTGTCGATGGACATAAAGCGGGGTCCCTAGCGTCGTACATATGCCAAAATGGATTCATTCTTTTTGGACAGCCGGTGTGTATCTATTAATAATTTAATTACATTTATTCCGTTCCTTTGTTAATGCATATGATGTATTTCTTAAAGTTTTTCGGTTCTAGCGAAACAATCATTGTCTAGGCTCTGTTACCTACCTACCTACTGGTTGATGGTTTCTATGGGTTTTAATTTTAACTTAAACTCATATACGTACAAGGTTCTCTAATACATATTAAATTATAGAGCATGACATGTACTCTGGGTGGCGTTTGGAGCGGCAATACACCTTCCTGTAAATATGTTGATTGTGGCACACCGGCTCAACTTTATAAGGGTTCCTTCAAGTTGCTTAACGGAACAACGACTTATGAGTCTCTAGCACAATTCAACTGTGAGCCAGACTACTGGCTGGCAGGAGCTGAGATATTAACGTGCAATCGAGATGGAAAATGGTCTCATGACATTCCAGCATGTGAATGTAAGTATCGGCAATAATATTAAAAATAATCTTCATCATAGATAACTTCTATGTTCATTGTCAATTCGAACGAAAGGTTAAGCGATAGCGCGTCACGTTTGATTACAGTCTCACACGCCACACTATTTATCCATCTTAATTGGTTTTAAAAAATTGGTAAAATGCCTAATTGGTAAGGTAAATGACGTATAATTCTTTTTAGTGATAACGTGCGACACCCCAGATGTTCCGCCAGGGGGTTACATGGAAGCCTATGATTATAATGTACATTCAACTATCGATTTTCATTGCGAGAAGGGACATAAATTGGTTGGCCAGCACAGCTTAATATGTCAACCGGACGGTGAATGGTCGGGCGAATCTCCAAAATGTGATTGTATGTACTTTTCTTATTCATAGCGTAATTTATATCTTAATTAGTTGAATGATATTGGCGTTCGTTTGCCATAAGAGGGTTTGAAGCGTTAATGGTTAATCGTGTGTTTCGGAATCCTGAGATAGTGCGTTCTTTTTAGAATATTTTTTATGTATTACAACATAGATCTTTTTCTTCTAACCTTTGAGTGGTGTTTTTAGAAATTAAATTTCTATTAATATTTACCGCTTTAGTATATATGGCACCCGCAATATGGCAATGTCTCTTCTTTAAGTACAAGAAAATATTTAAAAATATTTACATTAAGCAGTACGCTAATATTTCTAGCCTAACCTAACAAATTCAACTTGCAGACGTTGACTGTGGAAAACTTCAGACGTTACCTTATGGCATGACTGAATTCCTGAATAGCACCACTCACTTAGGCAGCGTTGTACAGTACTCTTGTACTGCTAATTATCGCCTCGTAGGTCCTGTAAAGAGAGTGTGCTTGGACACCTATCAATGGAGCGAGTTCTCACCTAGATGTGAAGGCAAGTCATCAGAATACTATATAAAACCAATTATCATTCAACCAAAGTGTTTGGCAGTATATCCGGAAATATACTTGAATTAGATTGTAGTTTGGATATTAACAAAAATCTACGAAAACAGGATAAGCATTGTGCGACAAATACACATACTAGCGATATTAGGATATCCTTTGTTTTTAATATGATTTTTCGGAGTTCAAGCGTAGGTTGACACCAAACCAGAGCAAAGTTAAAATATAAATCTTGTCTCTTGTCTTTGTCTTATTTATCAATTCCAAGCAGTGTTGGCGTAGTGGTTTAAACGTGCGACTTTCTGTCTGCGGTCGTTGGTTCGATCCCCGGCTGTGGACCAATGAACTTTCTGTATGCGCATTTAACAATCGTGGTAATATCGGCAAGCCTTAGCAACAATAAGTCGACCGCGTGTCAGGCTCTGTATCTGTTTCGTGATCATTTATTTTCCTATTAATAAAAATTTATGATCAAAACGATGATGTCCCATAGGTAAAAGGATAAAGTAATCGACTCAACGACACTCTTAGAACGGCTTTGTGATTAAAGAATATAAATAATAATTGCATTTATTTTAAACTCGACAATTTTTAAGTTTATGTTTCTCTGATTTTAGTCATCCCTTTATTTATCCTTGTAATTACAATATATACAATCAATTTCATATATACCTACTGCAAATACATGAAACAATAAGCGCATATAATATTTTCATCTTTTTACAGAGATTAGATGCCCTGAACCAATTGTGGCTGAAAACAGCATAGTGTCAGTCACTGGTAACGACCGAATACACGGCCGAACACTCATTCGTACGTCTGCCAGTTCAAAGCAGACCTACCAGATCGGGGCTTTGGTGAAATACCGCTGTGAAAGAGGCTATAAAGTAGTTGGGGAGAGTTTGTCGACTTGCGAGGACAACGGACAATGGAGCGGAGTTACACCTCGCTGTCAATGTAATTAAATATAAATCATGAATTCATTATATATTATTTAACTAAGCAGTATTTTTATAGACGATTGCACCAGCGTAGGTAAAATTACTTATTACCTTATAATTTTTTCAGATGTTGATTGTGGCAACCCAGCTCGGTTACAAAATGGCAAGGTGACTCTAGCAACGAATGCTACATACTATGGAGCGGCGGCCCTCTACGAGTGTGAAGAACATTGGCAACTAGACGGGGTTTCGAGAAGACTGTGCCAAGACAATGGCACCTGGAGTTCAGAAGCACCTGTTTGCAAAGGTAAATTCAGTAAAGAAACGTAAAACCTAAAGATAAAGGTCATTATTATTAGTCTAAATAGCTATAGGGTATCTTGTCCTAATAACCATAGTGTAGTTTTGCAAATTAATAATCGTGATAAAACATTATTTAATTGTACGTGTAACTAAAATTAACCGATTACGAGTATAAATAAATTTAATTGTTAGTATGAATATATTTATCATCACTTTTGTGCATATTTTTATTTTCTCACTATCCAAACGCATTCAAGTTTTGATCTTTTGAATATTTTTCAGAAATAACTTGTAACGATCCGGCAATTCAAATTAAGGGAAGCATCGGGCTTATCGTCGTAACATCGACATTAAGTGTCGGCGGTGAAGCTCATTACCGTTGTGAAAGAGGTTACAGTTTAAAGGGAAATCAGACTCGTACTTGCTTACCAAAAGGGCAATGGAGTGGAGGGCCCCCTGTTTGCTTCCGTATGTAATAGTTTATACTGTATTATGTTTTTATAATCATTCAACACGCATCGTGAAGCTTTGTGAATAATGTGTACAACATTAAGACAATCTTTTTTTAAATTATTTATTTGCGTTATCTTCTATAAACACGATGAAGAATATCTTCTCGCTGGGCTGCCGCTATATTACATTTCCTACCCATACCGTTAGCTCTCATCTTGGCGGCTTAAAATCGAACTGAAGTCTATGTAGGTCTGAATTTATGAAGACAATGAATAATGGAAATGTGTGCCGTGCCTCATATCCCGTTATCGTCTTACGGGTTAACGTCACTTATTCTTGTTTACAGTGGACACTGATTCATTTATGACTTTATTATGTCAATAGCATTTACTTTGACCCAATTTAACCGTTTAAAAATTAACGAATGTCTGGTTAATATGTATGTATAACTTGTATAAGTCTATGTAATCTGTACTTTCTTTCTATTTATAGCTATTGATTGTAAATCCCCGAGTACTATGGAGAATGGGCGCATAATCATATCAAATAGCTCTACGCTATTTGGAAGTTCTATCGAGTACCACTGTCTTCCGCAATATCAGAGAGTTGGACCTTTCCTACGTAAATGTCTAGATGATGGAAAGTGGTCAGGAGAGGAACCCCGCTGCGAGCTGGCTAAAAATGAAGCTGCAGAAGGCGGAACTCTACCACTGAGCGTTGGAGTTGGCTGCGGCATAGTTCTCTTCCTTTTGATGTTACTCGGAGTAATTTACCTAAGACTGTAAGTATGTCTGCTATACATTTTTTGCCTAGCCAAAAACATTAGTATTTTATGTGGGTCTAATTTGCTTAGGTAAAGTTCACGCAGTTTTTCCTTATTTTGTCTCCTTAGCGTCATTTCAAATTATATTATTTGTATCCAGTCGCAAAGCTACACCTGTAAAGAATACTGAAAACATAGAAGGTGCTGAGAGAAAAGAAGATCAAAATGCAGCCGTGATGAGTTATGCTTCACTACATGATACACATGGAAGGAATATATATGACCACGTGACTGACAACCTATACGATTCTCCCTACAGTGGAAGCCTCGCGGAAAACTCTGCTTATGGACGACGAAGCGACACTGACTCAGCTTACGAGCCAGAACCTACCGGCCCTAACGCAGTGGTCACTATAAATGGTGTTGCTGTTCGTTGATATCCCGTTAGATCGATGTCAGATTATGAGATGGATATAATATTGGAGACATTAGGCGACACACCAAGACTTGCCAGATGTCAAAGAGTTATAAGGACAATTGGACATATAATCGGAAACATAGCTGCAATAACGAATCGTTCTGATTACTTTTATGCTGTCAATACCGTACCTTTGGTATACGTGTTATCTTATATTTTTGGGGAAATAGTATCGTCGTTTAGGTATGTTTACGACTATTTTTCCCATTAAAACAAGTTTACACATAGTGTATTAAAAATGAATTATTTAGTATAAATCTTTGCAACTATCAATTTAGAAAACTAATGTAACCTATTTTGAAGATTGTATAAATTAAGTGTTTATTAGCGCCTACTTATTTTTAAATTTTAAACCAAGGCATAGATTTAAAGAAATGTTATAAAACCTTAGTCAGTTTGGCGATACTTGATCCAGTATATAAGCCGACCTACCAGCCTTGTTTATCTTTTCCTTTTATTCGAACTGCATTTGAGAGGCATCTAAATAAAGCTATTTGTATAAGATAAAGTAGAGTTATACCTTCATTCTATTTGATGTGACATTAAGAAACTCGCTAGGTGGAAAATAAGATTTCTCAGCCCCAAAACAATACTTATTGTTGTATATTCACCTTGACTTAGAAAATCCTTCACTCAAACATAGAAATGATATTAAAATACACGATGGTTACCATTTTCTTTGAAAGTATTCAAAATTTTCAAAATTAACGTAGTGTTATTTATCACTGTATATATTTTAATTGGTAGTATTGTTAAATTACCAGCTGTCAGTATAATAGGTATATAACCAAAGATATCGAGAGTTGAATAAACTCAGTCGAAAATTCTATCAGCTCCTTTTTTCAAATAATATAAATTCTTGATACTATTGTTGTATGTACTTTCATAATTAAATAAGTGTAGAAATAAATATAGCTAAACGTCTAAGATCATAAGTCCTAAGCTCGGTATACTACATATAAAATTAATGCATTCGGCTCGTACAAAATAAGGTGTTGATCCAATAAGTAATAAGTATTAAAACCTTGTATCTGGGAAGAGTCAATGACCTAACCTACGAATCCCAGAGCAAATAAATATATAGGTAACATTGAAGTTTTTGTTGCTTGTTCAGTAGAGTATGTATATCTGTATGTATTCCATAATACAATTAAGCCGGAATAGCCAATAATTTTCTACGTAAATTTAATTCTTCGATTATTGCACTCGTAAACCTAAAGATGCACCAACTAGAATATCAAAATAAGCATGTTAAAAAACGATATATAGCGTATCTATATCACTAAACATTATGTACTCTTTACTTCCTATACCTTAATATTTTTCTCATTATTTAACTATGTGTTTAAATGTAACAGTTAGATGTAGCTTAGATGATAATAAGTGTATATTTATTTAAGTGTCGTTAGATTTAATAATTTGATGCCAAAATAAAAATACCCAATTGCTTTTTAGCTACTAAATATTTGGCTTAGTATTTTTCTATCTTAATAATAAATAAATATGAAATTTCAGAATTCTCACAGATATTTTAAATGAAAACTATTTTTGATCTATTATAAGTCTTCTTGCCCTTGAGTACTTACTCAATGTCTATGCCATTTTGTAAATACATATTCTGAAACAATGTCAACTATTGACTTGTCTATTTTCTATTATTATTATAAAAAGGAGTATCCAGAATTATATGGTGTATTTTCTGTGTGTTGTTATTTTTTTAATAAAAATACAGAAATTGCATTGTGTTTTATTATATTTGCACAAAATATGTATATTGGATCTGACATACCAAGGCACTCTAGTCGTGATCCTGTTCTTCGCTTAAGCGATCTGTTGGGATGTAGAGTCTAGAATGACTCTTATTACAGACAAGAATCTTAAACTTTATGCCATTACACCATGAATTAAGATTTATTTAATAACCGAAGAAAGATCGTTTTCAAAATGTTATCTCTAAACTTTTTAATTGAAATTTAATAATAAGAAACTAAACGAAAATATAGAAGAAGGCTCGAAGAAAAAGATGAATTTTTTTTATCATTGCAGTTTGACGAAAACATATTTTTATATAAATCTGTCATTTGTTTTTAATACTGTTTTTATCTAAGATTTTAATGAAAAGTTAGCGTAATATAAATTTGCTTCCAACGTTTTAGAATAATAATCATTGCCCTTCTTTTTTAACGAATATATCAAATAAAAGTTAAGTTCAGAAATCAATATCTTTATTTTAACTTTGCGATTAACGTTCTCTACAAAGGTTTTACATAATATAGGAGGGTTTAATGTTGTGATAAAATTTTATTTAGCCGTTAAGTAAATCCTTAAATCTAAAGAACATTGAATAATTATGTTAAAAATAAAAATACGCAATCTCATACAAGTTGAGTTAAGAGAAATTGATGAGAAAATAATAAACAAGATAAGCACATTAAACCATTTCTAAGGTGTTAGTTAGGTCGAATAAGAAAGTGGTGATTATATGATTTTAACCATTTTAAATTGCTAATCAAAACTCAACTTGTATGTTCGACGAATATTTTAAAATAGGGAAATGGCAAGGAAACATACTAGAGATCTAACTAAAAATATTAATAAACATCTTAATACTTCTATAATAACAATAAATATATTTTGTAATGCTAATTTTCGAAGCGAGTTCCCTATTTTAAATATAATTTATAGACTGACCAACGTTGAAAATATAAGAATGAGTTAAATAAATTAAATCCTTATTTCATAAATCGTATATTTACAGTTGTAGGAATAAGAAATAAAACTTAATGACATGTTCCCAAAACCTTTCGTGATTTGACAGAAATACATCAAGGCCCTTGGAAATGTGCTTAAGTTTCGTTTCTTTATATTTATACTTGGCAAAGCAAAAAGTTAGGTTTAAATTTAAATAAAATAGGTTACGGTTGTCATAGATTATTTAAAATTGAATCGTAGG
Organism: Pieris melete; assembly: GCA_963693345.1. Lineage (NCBI taxonomy): Eukaryota > Metazoa > Arthropoda > Insecta > Lepidoptera > Pieridae > Pieris > Pieris melete. The sequence continues at coordinate 2,135,988 of CAVNZK010000363.1, read as the reverse complement.
AGAATAGGAGAATTTTAGAAACAAAATATTGTTTTAGTAAATTATTGTAGTTTAGAAAATGAAATAAAAACAATTAAACTTGCCACTACAAATAACAATTAAAATTAACATGCTTACTTAAACTAAATATAAACACCCTTTTCAAGAGCTATGGCATTCTATACTTATTCGATTAAGATAAAATTATAATAATGTTGATATGAATACAAAGCCGGGTTAAAATTTGGAACGATAGCTGTGACGATTATTTTCAGACAATTTATATATAATAATAATAAGCAGTTATAGAGTGCGTATCGATATTTTAATGTCAATTTTTCCATTGGCATCGTTGCAAGATGTGATGTAATAAAAAGTAGCCAAAAACTCTTAAAATCTTTCTTAAGTAAAAATTGCCGTAAGTCCTTTATGACTTCGATTTTTACCACATTTATAATAACTAAGCCAGTCAAATCGTATTGTTTAAACTGTTGTTAGACTGGTTTAGTTTTTATGAAAAGGTAAGACTTTAAGTTCACGGTGCCTTTGCTGACGAAATTTAATAGGTAAAATTAATTTCATATGGTCGAAGATATTCTATCAGGTGATGTATATTTAAACTACAAAAATAAAGTCAATAAATACCAACGTTTAGATACAAAGAAAAACAAGACAATAGTCCTTCAATGAAATAAAATATGAAGAAACAATTATTAACCTACTACATATATTTTCAAAATACTAAAACACCTAACATACATCTAAGTTCATATGTTCAAAAGTTTAGTAATCGATATATCACATTTCCAATTATTTCGTGACTACCTATTGTTTACATCTACGTTATATAAATGCATTAGTAATACAAGTATTACCGCCGCTCGTTATAAAGTATATTCTAAATAGATTCATATAAAGTTACGATTAACCAATAACAAATTAAAGACGATTTTTGACAAGTGTAAGATGTACAGTGGAATTTTGAACAGTTTTAAGTTATCCTTCAAAGCAATAAATATAGGCCGCCTGGTTTTTAAATATTTAATATCTACATTTATAAAAGCAAATTGATCACACTTGCAATGGAGATGGATGATTTATTGATATTTTTTTATAATACTGTATAAAGGTTACAAACATTAAATCGGTAGAGTAGAAAAACATGCAAATTCGATTTATCGAGACAAAATTATCGTTTGCATAAATTTCAAATCTTTATAAAAAGTACAAAATGTTACACGTATAAAATATAAATACCACTAGCTCGCAATTGTCAAATCAATGTCAATGTCCTTAGCGTGGAGAAATTATCCAATACATTATCACTTGGATAGTTTACTAATTACACGAATTAATGCTCCATTTTCGTTTTTCAATCGTTGATTTTCTGCTTGCAACGCTTGTTGATTCTGTAATAATAAATTATGATTACAATAATTCTTTTACGGAGTTAATTAAAACCAGTTTCGTACGCTAAAGAAACTATTCGACCAAATTCTTGAAAGTCACATAAAAATGCGTTCATATACTTGTTTAACACACATTTTTATTTATTCATTCAGTCGAGTGTCGTATCGGTCAATTTCCTTTATTCCGTGAAAATATTTATTATGTGTGTAACTATGCCATATCATTTCTATTTGATTTTAATTAAATTTAAACCTTGATGGATTTCTGTATGAACTTGACAATGGTTAATCGGGTCGATATCTTCAAACAATAGTTCTGATTACATGTACATTGTACTGTAGTGAAAACTTAAGCAACGCTTCATGACCGTATTTAGGTGATGCTAGATTAGAGAACATCGATCATTCGTGGTTCTTTCTTTGTTGAACGAACGAACGAAAAATATAATGTTGGCAATGTAATGTTATATTTGCAAGAACGCTCAAGTTTTGATATTAGAATAAGTACGGTCACTAGAACAGATGTAGCTATAGATACATTATGACATTGACGAATACAAGAGAAATCTATCGTGAAATTCTTGCTCAAGTTATAAATTGCTGTAAAATTTTGGTAGGATTGTTTGAAGATACTAGTAATTTTTATTGAGATGAAATTACTTTAACATTCCATAAAAACAATTTAATAGAATTATAGTATTTTAAGGCCAACATGTACGCATTTTTAATGAATATCGTAATAGAACTTGGGCGAATAGAAATGATTTTATGACTAATTTAAATATTTACATTTTGTTTATTAATCGCATTAAATAGGGGAAAATGTTAGATTAAACCTGTGAATATACAATAATCTTGTAGACTTATTTATAAATGATTGCCCTTACACAAAATGGCACTAAAATTTCGTGTTTTTGTGTTGGAATATTTGTAACAGTGTTTGTTATTTCACCTTTTCGGACACACAATGAATATGCGATAAACTATAAATCACTATTTTAACTCATGTTTCATGCAAGTGATTGTTTACATTGCTTATTCAAATTCGTGTGAAAGTCACATTCTCCATATATCAAATATATTATATGTAACAATAATTTTGATGGAATATGCGAGTTCTTTGAAGTGTTAGACACATAAAAGCATGCCTGCATAGCACACAGTTAATGCAAAGTCTCGCATAGGGTAGAAACTTGGGCACAAAACAAAATTAATTTTCCTGATGCCCAAAACTTTCATCGCCTTGTTTGTGAGACTTTTCGGTGCAACTAGGAAATTCGCAGTAATCGTGGCGTGGTCAAACGAGGTTCTTCATTTCCCAAACTCACTTTAAACGGGTCGACTATTTATTTTCTATTCTATTTAAGCTTCACCCGTGTTCTAAATTCCCTACGAATGTTCTATAAGTAGTAAAAAATACTACATATAGATATAGATCTCGGGCGAGCGAGTCTGCTATTTGAAATGGAAATCTGCAATAACGAATGTCACATAACGCCAATACATTATTAATATGTATTGTATTGTTTTAATATATATATATATATATATATATATATATATATATATATATTAAAACAAAAATGAAATCTTTTTCCCGATAGAAACCGCTTTCAGGGCTTGAGACGGCATTAGCAGTGAGTAAGAGAAACGAATGATAGCAATATTAGATGACAACGTCGCACGATGTCGCCACTGTGGTCATTCCAACACATTTACCTATTTTGCGGCCGAGTTGGTCAATTTGCTTACGACCCTAGTAAGCGCACGGTTCTCAGCCCTCAGCCTTTCGTTCTCGGCTTTTAACTTTTGCAATTGCTACAAAACGAACAAATATTAACTTATCGTTCATAGCTGGCACACGTACGCCATGTTGGTTTCCGCTTAGCGCAAAATTAAGCTCACCAGATTGTTATTTAAAATGCAATTTGTCAATTAATCTCTGTATCGTGTATGTTAAGTGTATGTGTTGTAAATATGTTAAATACCTTAAGCTCTTCTTCCATTTCGGACAGTTTCCTTTCCATTGCCCTCCTTTCGCGTTTCTCTATCTCTGACAATGAATTTTGATTCTGAAAATAAACAAAGTACATATTATTACATGCAAACCGTAACATTATTCGAATGGAGATGAACTAAGACGAGATTAACATGAGTAAATCTATTGCATAGCAGAGATAATTCGTAAATAATTCGCAAATGAAATAAAGGTACTGCAACTACCACTCTCGTGTTTTAATATAAATAAATATATTTATGAGTAAATAGTGTTTATAACGATAAAACAAGATCACACAATTCGCCTGCATAAATAGCCATAAAGATCCTTGACGGACCATTGGTTTCAAAACGAACAAGACAAGACATGTGATCAGCGAGTACAGATAGCCAAAACACGAGCCAATCTGTCATTGAGCATGTGTAGACATAATTAGTGCTTACAGTGGGCGGGGATTAGTCAAACATTTTAAATGGGGGCGCAAATTTGTAATGACGCATGTCACGGGCGCGTCGAATACTACGATGTTTGTATGCAACAATTAAAATGTTCAATATTAATATCACAGTCAGCGCCGACACATTATGATGTTTGATCTAATGTAATGAAAAACACAAGCAAATATCTGTATGATAAGACTACGAACAAAGTACTAATATTTTTTGTATGTTAAAAAAACGTCAAAAAAATCTGTTTTCCATCTTCTCATTCGCTTCGCATTCTTATAGCATCCGCTCTAACAGTTAGTCATATATATGTCATATGCATCAATCCAATAGAGTAGTATCGAACTACTTGTAGGTGAATGTTATAATGTTTTAATGTTTTCATGAAATTGCAAAAGCATAACCCATGCTTTCATGGTTAGCACATGACTTTAACCTGGAGATAATTTCCAGCGAAACAATAATTGTTTACTAGACAACGAAGGCTTCATCTACTCGACTTTGAACAATTATAAAAGGCACACCACGTTTTTCAAAGCCTTACGAGATTTAAATAGCAGAAAGACAGAAAAAATACAATATCAGTTAAAAAAAACTTTTATGATTTTAAAGGTTTGGTTTCACAGTAATACTTTAATAATGATTAATCATTATTTGCTTTAATACTGCGATTAAAATAAGATAAATTGCAAAATCATTATATTCTCTTATGGTTCACGCTCAGCGCAATCTACACATTATGTTAATAAAATACACTTTGATATTTTACAGAGATACACGCCAGCGACTTCATTTCCAACATTGACACAAGCCTATATGTTGACCAGAATCAAATCTATTTTACTGACAAATTTATTTAGTATTATATCAATAAAAAATTAATTGTTATTAAATTTATATTAATAATTAGCCATATATATGTTACATATACCTACTTAGATAAAAGTCGACCAATTGATAAAACATTTTATAAGGTTCAAATAGCAATTATATAATTAACACGTATATACTAATATTATAAAAAGGAAGATTTATATGTTGGTAAAACACAAAATTCGTAAAAAATTTATATATTTAAATAATATTAAATGTTCACCCGTGCAAAGCCGCCTATAAAAATAAATAAAAAGACGTGAAAAATTGTATGTGTAACAGTATGTTAGTGAATAAGACTGCATGGAATATTTTTCTTACCACTTGTGTGAGTCGGGTGATAGTCGCGCGAGCCTCGCGTAGTTGTTGCTCAGAGGTGGAAAGCAGTAATCGTAGTTGTTTTACTTCCTTTCTCGAAGCTTCGTACAAGGCCTTGTAGTCTTTTTCGTCTGGCTCCTCAGTTCTTTCACTTCCCGACTGAAATGTTTAATTATCATATTAGAATATGTACTATATGTAGTACATAAACGCAATAGGAGATTTCCAATTGATAATATTTTATTCAACTATGTTTTTCATTTACATTCATAAACTTGTAAAAAAAACGTTAATATCAAGAATAAAAAATACAAATTACATCAACTTGTTAAAAGTTTGAAATGTATGAAAATAAAAATTGAAAGACTATTTTAATAAGTCATTTTAATATCAGGTTGATAATAATGGGAGATTTTTTTTTAACTTCACAATTTCCTACTAAATTTAAATGGTAATAAGTTTGCTTCCCTTATAATTGTCCGGTATATACTTTAATATTCTTGTCTTGTTTACGCGTATGATTTATAGTCTAAGTATGAAACATCTATGTAAATAATACATGAATAAACGTACACAATATCCATCGGATGCTAAAGAGTTAAGACTGAGTGAGCGCGTATTGAGCCCATTTACACTATCGAGTGATGTCAAGGATCTGGAACGCTCCTTATCAAGGGCAGTGTTCCTATGCATTGAGCGCGATTTTCTCTCAGGCCTAACTGGCGGAGTCCCGCTTATCGCTGGATCATCGTTGACCATCTCCGGTACCTTTAATGGTGCCACCACCGGCTTCGGCTTGAAATTCTTTTGACTCGCTAATATTTTTTTATCTAACTTTTTTAACACCGGAGTCATTAAATTCAAAGAACCTAAAGTCGCACTGCTTAAATAAACTCCACCGTAGCCAGAGCTCGTCCCTCCGTATATTCCCAAGCTGGATGGTCGCCCTAACCCTACAGAATAAGGGTTGTAGTTTCTGTATGTGCTTGGACTGTATGAGTTAGAATAATTATTAGAATACGATGTGTATTGTCCACCCAGCATTGAACCTAACATGCTCGGAGAGGAGCCATAGTGTGACGTGAGGCTCCGAGGCCGGGAAGAATATCGGTCTTGCTTCCGATTCATTTTTATTACGAGTCACTAAGCAGACGCGAACAAATATATTTCTTTGTGTAACGAGCGAACTCCACGCGTTAAGAAAACATACTGAATGTTTCCCGAGACTAATAATGACAGAGAGAAAATATTGTCGACAGACACAGCAAACTCATATGATTATAGGTGCGAGCGAGACGCTTTTGACGTACGCACCTCGTCAACTGAGACAGAAACATCTACAAGCACGTGAAGAAATCATCACCTGTAAATAAAACTGAACTTCTATTCTACCTAGGAAAGTCCCGAACTTCGAAGAGAAACAATAATCCTCATAATACTATTCTTGTCACGTTCATTTTCTCAGTATTGGCATCGACATCGGGGGTCGCTCTTTGTCAAAAATCGATGAATATATATTGCAAACAGGTATATATTCTAAAAATAAAGTCTCATCCGAATCTAATTATTATAAATTATTCTGAACATAAATAAAACGTCACGCATAAATATTTTTGTAGATACAGCTGAGCTTACAAAATTATAAGATCAAAGAATGAGGCAATTTGATAAACCCTTGCTTTTAATGAAAAGTATATATAAAAATAGGTTCGTTCTATCCAAAAAATCGTTCTATTCTCATTTTTAATAGCACGAGTCCTAATTCACTCGAATAGGTGAAGTCTTTTGTAACTATCTAAAAATAAATTCTATTTTCAAGTTTACGTGTATTCGTTTCAGAAGACCGCTGACCTAAATACTGATTTTGGAACGATCTAGTGGATAATACTGGAATTTATAACGACACACACACATACATGAATACTATCGGTAGGAATTTTAATTGCGTTTTACGTAGAAAACTGTAAAATAAAAAAAAAGGTAGTACCAATGCAATGATGGCATCATACGGCCATGTGCGCAATGTTTACCCGTCATCCCACCGCATTCTAAAAATAAATATATCATATGTAAATTATCGACACATTAAAATTGTCTCGCAGTATACTTTTTCACGTAGATTATTATCGAGATAGGGATAGATGTGGTTTAGATTAAAGTACTTAATATTTCCGAACAAAGTCTCAGTTTGATGTAAATGACGCTTTATATATTTCTTACACGGACTTGAAGATAAATTACAAACACAATATAAATAATTTTCTCTAAAATTTAATGAAGAAGCAACTATAGAAACTAGTTAATTACATTGGTTGACTATTTTCTTTACTCGATGTATACATATATGAAATAAATATTTCCAAAACATTTGCAATTCAAACCTCAAGTGTGCGAATCAGGATTGCGGTTTCTACAAAGCGGTCATGGGTTATACAAGACTGAAACAGAAAGGTCGATATAAATACACATTGACGTCATTCAAGGAAACTGCGCGAAAGTCATGGAGCTATTTGGTAAATCACCAATTCTCGAAACGCATTACCTAAATAAAACCACGAACTATGAAAACGATTTCATAAAATTAGTCGTACGATCGCCCCGTTTATCTCAAATGTGTTTTTATTGTATACTACAGAAATAATAATTTTCTTACTTTCAGGTAGAAACTACTTGCCTGGTGCGACGAACATTTATGTACGTGTAAGATTGAAGTGTCCAGAACAGTTGTTACGGTATAGTCACAATTTATTTTGTAAATAGCGAAGACAAACAGCTCTTTTTTATATAACACTCAAGGCCAGGAAATTGTAGCCATTACAAAAAACTTGATCTTATAAAATAGTATAGTGTAGTTCACAAAAGTTCAAGTACAGAAAGCTAAAATCTTTCTTGTGAATGGAAACATTTACAGAGGTCTGAAGTCAAAAGCAAGGGTTGTAGCGCGCCTATTATTATAAAAGACTCCAAGATCTCCTTTAGCTTAACGTGAGTTTCTTTTTAGACTTAGATTGAAGGACTGACGCGCCATTTTCAGTCCTAATAGTTTCAGGTACGTAGGCGGTGTAACAATAAATTATATAGTGTATAAAAATAGCCATTACACAGTGAAATAAGACAGACGTTTTGATAACTGTTTGTTATATCTAGTGTAAAATGAGACAGTGTTATTTATTAGTGGTTTTAAAACTATATTCAACTGGATTCAAGCCAATCTGTCACGTTACAATTACTAATAGCTTTACTGTGATAATTTTTATTCGAAATAAATGAATACAATTACTTTAAATTATTGACTAACTCTTTTAAAATTCTATGTTATTATGTTATTTTATTCTTTTGTATTCGGCATTTTTAAGTTTATTTATTTGACGATGTATACTTTTTGGTAGGTTTTTAAAATTACTAACAATACAATATAGTAACTGTGTTCTTCGTTGATTGATTCCTTTAAAATATTAGTTTTACGAACAAAAGCAGCGCAATACAAATGAATGTATAGAACATGTGTTAGATGTTTCGTGAAAAATAATATACTAATAACAAAGTAAATACCCTAGTATAACCATATAAAATATTCATCAACCAGGAACTCGATTTTGCATACATTTGACTCACACTTTATAGGCATCGTTGCTTGATGATCCGTGATCGTATCGTAATATTGATTTCACTTAGTCACCCTTTTAAATACCTTAGGCTTCGCGAAATTGGATAGTAATCGAGCATGAGTCATCGAACTTTTACTGGAGATATTGATTATGCTGTAGTGGCACAACCCTATATATAAGTCTTGGCCGCAGATGGTAACAGTTTCTGTCCATTTTTATTTCATAAACAGGGTGTTCGATTTTGGAATTTAACGGTGTCGGTTTTCTCACGATGTTTTCGTTCACCATACGAACGTGTTAGATAGATGCGCACATAAACAGAAAGTCTGTGCACATCCGACGACGAAGTATTGTCTCGACATCGCGCTATCATATGTCAAAAATTGTTTTTGACTTTGACTCTCTATTTATCTACTTGTATATATCTCTATCTCATCTATCTATATTTATACTTATTGCTAGTAAATAAGATTTTTATAATTAACTACAACTATTGTAATGGCTACATTGTAATATATTTGAAACATTAATTTTGTTTATTTTTCCAACTTCTACAAAAGCCACGGTAGCCATTCTATTTACCTTGTCAGACGTCAGGTTAAGAAAATTAATATGTTTATTAACCAAAATAAAACTTTAATACGTCGTTGAAAAAGGAAGTTGTCACAAAATTATTTATAAGTCGCGATAAAGCTTTCAACGACAGCTTTCAGAATCTGTATTTTTATGCGAAAACGTGTTCAGGAAATAAAAAACGCATTTGCGAAGATTTATTCGCTTATATTTTTTATGTCTCTTACTGTGTTTATAAACGTTAACTGTGTGTCTTATTTTTACTTTTTCTAAAACATGTTTGCGTGCGATATGTTATCTTAACGTTTTACTGACTCCCACATTTGACTTAGGTACAGCAAATATTAATATTCTGGCACTGTAAGCTGTTTCGCTGAGAACCTTTTTACGAATAAACATCTCCTACAAATTACTGGGTATATATAGTATTGACATCAGTTAACGTGTAATGCTTTATCTACTATGTATTACATATAAAAGAGAAGTTTTTTATTGAGTAGTGTTGAGTTAATTATTTATATTAACGCCTATTTCCCGAAGGGCTATGCCGAGAACACGGATCTCCACTTGTGTCAGTCTTTATATACGTATCTCGCTTCATCCACTTTCATGACCTTCACCATACATGCTCAGCGATTATGGGTGCTTTTAACTAGTCTCTTGTTTAGTACCTCCTGGATTTGGTCCAGGTATGTACGACAAGGCCTACCCAACCATTTTTCATCCATCCACGGATGCCTTGTATATCCTACTTGTTATTTATAGGTAATAGACAAATTATTTATATAGATAATAGGTTAATATTATAAAAACACTTACTTGTGCCGTTTCCGAATCACCGTCGGCTTCGCTGCCTCCCACACGATCGTTAACAATATCCTAAACAAAAGTAGTATTATATTTCAACATGTCTATAGTAATACTGTGAAGCTGAAGATTTTTTTGCGTTTCATACATATTAACCAAAATGAACAAAACGTGTCATATATTCTATTTATCGGAAGCCTATAATGTATTAATTATTATACTTCTCACCATATGAAAGGAAGACAATCTCAAAATGAATGATTTTCATAATAGATGATGATTATATTATTAGAGAAGAAAATATCTCACGATAGTCGAGCAAATCCTTTTGCAAAAAAATATGACAGTTTCATAAGAGGACTCTAGTAATATCTAATGCTTAATAAATCAATTTTTATAATGTTATTTTCAACTAAAAATATTTTTATAACATCAGATATAGACACTAGCCTACTGATTATGTACATAGATATTTAAAGATCGACCAACCCAATTTTTTCATAAAATAAATCAGTATAATTTCACCCTTTTAACTAAAGTACTCTATCTCTCTTCATCATAACGTAAACGTAAATTGACAGGAGACAAAAGAGAACTCTAGTTAATAGTGTTACAATAGGCTGAATATTTAATGAGGTTACTCCTTTATATATAAATTTGTCTATAAACAGTGTAAATACAATATATCTGAAAACAAATATAGTAATAATCTCTTACATCCATATCTACATGTCCAACGCCAGTAGAACGTCGCTTTGGTCGGCGTCGACGTTGTATCACATTCAGCGCCGCCTGGGTGCTTGATGACGATGCATTGCTCGAGGATTTGCTTTCGACACTACTTTCGCGATCTTTCTCTTCTTCTGTTGTTGGTGTTACAGAGTTACCTGTAACGGTACACATACTAGAATACCGAACTATGCAGATAGTTGAGTATGTAAGAAGGTACCTCGTCTAATAAAAAAAAACGGGTAAATTTAACACGTAGTTCACGAATTTTTTGTTATAAAATAATTAATAATTTATTAATTAATGCTGCATTAACTGCATTTGGTTTCTCTGTTTGTGATGGGTATTTGCATTATAGAAGCAGAACTGTATCAAGGGGCATGAGAACAAATATCTGCATTCGTTTCCCGTTTCCCTCTTTAAAACTTACTGAAATACTTTAAAACCCAAACATATAAAAAATTAACTACGATATTCTGGTAAACGTTGTGTTTCATGGTTAATAACTCGGCCTTAGTTTAAAATTTGTATTACTAGTATGGCAACAAAAATATCATTAAATATAACTTGCTACTAGTAAGATTTTTTTGTCATATTTTCACAACGCTTTGTTAAACACTGAACGATATTTTAGTCAACAAAGCGTCAATGTCAGTCCCATATATGCTGCGATGGTGTTCCTAGACCGCCAAAAAATACTTTTTACCAGCCCTACTATTTAATATTAAAGAAGAATTATACTAACCAGTGCGGTTATTATCCTTCACTGATGGTGGGCGACGAAGGGGTAAAGTAACTGTGGCTTCCGTTTCCGTTGTGGATCGTGGAGGTAGATTTGCATCCTCTAATTCGAACTGAACATAAAAAATACCTTTTTTTAATCTCTTAACTTCAATCCTCAAGTTTTGGAATATCCAGTATAACATACCTGATGGTTACGATTTTAAAATTATAGAATTCACTGAAACTTTTTTGTATCCATGAACCTATTGTACTTAACCTAGCTATGAAGCAAATAACGCTATGTAATATCAGAAATAAAGCTTGCATGACAATGAATTGTTATGACAACAAAGTCAAGGACAACTGCCGAAAAGTCGCTAAATAAAACCTTTAAGAGCGGCCAACCCGTCTATCTTTTCATACAAACGCTCGTACGTGATTATGGCGCTGTAACAGATATTTCTTTGAAATAATAGGCATCTTGTGCACTATATCTAGGTTTCTTTTAAAACGCGATATGAACATTTTAAGAAACAAATTCAGTATAAACCTCCAAAAATCAGCCTTTTTGCACAAATTTTATATGAAGTTTGGGCGTTTATAATGTACTCATTAATTGTAACCGGAAAGAAATATTTGCTTAGAAACCTAGCAAATGTAATGGAGTTTGTAAAACTTTTTTTTTCATAATCTTGTAAGGCTTACGAAAAAACACGTATTTCTTGGAACAAGTTTTACAAAATTTCCGCACACTATTTTTCTTTCAATGTTATCGCGTTCTCACTTGCTTGTTAGCCATTTTTATGAATGGCTCGCTATTTATGATCTGGATGAAACAACAAACTTTTTGGCCATGCTCGCGTTGCCGTTCGTCGGACGGGGAAGGGCGCTCTTAAGATATACTATTTATCCAAAACATGAGACAGGTGATAAATAAAACAATATACAGAATATTTGTCATATTTAAAATGACAATAAGTAGTACTCGTCCATTATTGTATGACAGTGGTAATATTTGCTTGGCGATTAGTTAAAATCTAAACCAAGTCACAGTCAAGTATGACAAGTTTGCGTATTTTAACGCTCTAACCACTACAAAACACACCGATCCATGAAGAAACCATAAATGAATTGCGTAATATCGCAATTCTTTGAAAAATTTAACGACAATTGTCCTTATATTTGTACTTACAAAACCCACGCTTATACTGATTGACACAAAACATGCATGTAATGAATGTTAGTATGCAATAAATTATGACATCTACAAAATACGTAATTGATTACATACAGGTAAGTATATTGACATACAGCGTTTTTTAAATAGCTTTATGAAGCATGAGAGGTATAATACATTACAGTACAGTACATTAATAATTCGATATTTAAATGCGCGTTTTACGAGCCGTTAGATATTTAACAAATCGTAGGATAATTTAACATATTTAGAATTGTATACATTGATAGACGAAGCCAATTAAAACACCAAGCGTGCTGACTCCTAACACTGTGCATTTTATTACTATCCATGGTGCAGCTATTATGAAAAATCTGTTGTAACATACACACATTACATTTTGTATTAAGAAAATTATAAAATTCACCTCTATCTTGTTACATAACAATTTTTAGTATTACCTTAATTAATGCGGAAGTATTTTTCAAAAAATATAAAATTTCACGTTTTTGCGAGTTTGTCTAAAAGCTTAAAAAATCCAAAATTTTAAACGCTACTACGGAAATCACGGTACTACGTAAATAAGACGCTTGCACAATGGATAGTAGTAACGATTCGTACGCAAGAATAGACCTTATTATTGGGATCGAATCGCAGTCGCCAAGACGGGTGTCGCTCACTGTTGGGCGCAATTGTCGCCGTTGCAGCAGCTGTGACGCACGCAAGCGCTAACGAAACGGCTGTGTCCCCGCCACCCGCCGCGAGTGCTCGCGCCTATTCGGACGCCATTTTGTGAAAAAATATTTTAATAGTGTTTAAATACAGCCCTATTTAATGTGCCCTGGCCACGTTTAGATCGTTAGAAGATTCCTTCATCAATATTAATGTATGCAATTTCAACAAATTGAGAAATAAATATCAATAGAGGCCATTAACAGCAAGCTGATCTGATCTGATCCTGGGAGCTACGATAAGCAAACCATTTATAATTCTCATTTTTTAGTCTCATTATTATTATTCTCTTTTAGTTACACCTTACATATTTCTGAATTGTATTACATCGTATAGCTTAATCGCATTCATGATTTCATTTCCAGTAACGAGAATTAATTTCTGCTGTAAGAGCATGGCTTTATACGGTAAACGACGAGATCTATTACTTATAAACAAAGATTTATTTATTGTCTTGCTGATGATTAATTACATACCATGAAAACAACAGTTGCTATTGTAATCGTTATGGCGATTGCGATGGATTAACACAATTGTTATCAATTATGTATCTGTACATGTAAGTAAATGGAACACAAAAATCACAGGTTCGACGAAGTCGGTCAAAAGTAAAATTTACTTGTTAAAACAATATAACTATAAAGGTTATTCACATTATATACGATTTCCTACGGTGATGCACTGTACAGGTTGGCACAAGTTAACCATATTATATAAGAATTCACCACCACCTTTTGACATCTTAACCCACTCCCATACTAACAACCCAACCACAACAATAAGTTCCGAATTCAACATACCGTACGCGTTTCTTCTTTCTTGTTTACGTTCGATGTATCTGTGGTACCATTGTTAGTCTTATTTTTAACTAACTGTTCAGCGGACTTAATCTCATCGAGAGTAACGCCTTGAGTGGATCTTCTTGTCTCACGAACACGTTTGGCGTGGGCCTTCCTCTGAGTTTCACTTTCATCATCACGTACTGGCGGAACGAACGACCTGGAAACATTTCAGATCATACAAATTTATATAATATACCAACAATCGTACTGCGATACGATACTATCGTTAAATTCTCAACTCTGAAAAACGATCTTGTTCTGATAATTGTCTGACAAATTAGCTAGAAAGTTTATAAAAACTAACTTGTAAATGTTTTCATACTAATTTCTTAAAATCAAAGAATAGCAATAAGCTGGCTTATAAAAAGTAATCTAATAAAAGCAACGTGTGTCAATAAAACTAATCATGCATTTCAATTTAAAACATTTACTATAACATGCATTTGTACTAGGTAACTACTGGTAATACACATATTTTAAAATCAATCAGTACTATATATTCGAAAAACCAACAAAAGTAAAACGTAAAAAGAATGTGAATAACTACTTACAACTACTACTAGTAACTTGTAACATACAGCTATTCTATACTTTTTATTGTTTACTGTTAACATTAAATAAATATTTGGAATACTTAAATTCTCTCTGTAACGTTAATAAAAACCGGATCAGGAAGTAGCACTGATTTTGTTATGTTTGTACTAAAACAGACTTAAGTTTTTATTGAACATAAATAGCTGTGATAAACAATATTAACTCATGCTTAACATCTGTAATATAAACATTTTACGTAGCAAAACAAAAACATCTGAGCACCGAAGCCACGATTTTACACACATAATTGTACGCCGAACATTAGAACATTATTCAAAGTTTTTGTGGTGATAAGAAATCATAAGTCGAATCTATTTGAAATGGGCAAGTACAATCTAATTAAAATAGCTAAGATGCATTCATTTAATAATATTTACTTATGTCTATGACCACATGGTGTATGTAAGCGAAAAATATCCAATGTTCAAGCGTACAATAATAGTTACTGCGGGGTCTTAAGTACTTGAAGAAGTTCTTGAAAATGTTCCCAGGCGACAGTTTGGTTGGCGTTGCTGAACTTGGAGTTGAATTGCTACTGTTCGACTCTACGCTTTCCGTACCACTGTCATATACAATAACACACATGTTCATAACTCGATTGAAAACACTCAATAATTTTTATTTGTAATTTCTATGGTGCAGTTACAAAGAAAATTTATCAATATTCTTATATATATTTCACAAAAACTATCTACTAAAATAAACCAATCACCAATAAATTTTAAAGTATACCTTTATCCCATTGAAAACCAATAAAATGTATCATTACCCTCGATTAATAATTTGGATATAACTTCATATATGTTTATTTAAATAAACCAATTAAATTTATTTAAATACCAGACGCTCACAAAACAAAGTTTTAGTCTTTTCTTAAACAACCACTTAATTTGGACTATCATATTCTCACCGATTTGTATAATACGTCAGGACCCTTCTAATACACCATTTTCCGGGGTGTCTGTTTAAAGTTTAAAAATTAATTCAAATATTGGCTTTTGATATTTGCAAAATCTGTTGCTAAGTGATATAGTAATTCGTAAAGATCTGTAAGGGTGTCCCTTACTAATAACTAACCACTATTAAATAAATATTCGTGTTAAAAATAGTTTATACCTTCTGACAGTCGTCCGAGTCGTAGTGTTATTTGTAACTGTGCTAGACGACGTAGTTGCTACAGGCAAAGCATTTGTATCCGTTTCCTTTTTATCGTTTAATCTGAAGGCAAAAAATAAATTTTAAAATCATATTTTTTTGTTAAAATAAGGTATTTCATATTTAATTAATTAAAATAAAACATAACAAGCTATAAATAATGCACATGAAGTTTACAATGAAAAAGACTGAATGCAATAGATTTTAGATTTAGCCCAAGCCTTTCACTGTATGTATAGATAATTAACTGCTAAGAAAGCAAAAAAAGCCGCGGCACCTTGTCTGGCTGTCATCATTAGTAGCATTGTTAATCTCTTTATTCTTTTTCCACAGCTCGAGTGCTGCTAGCGTGATCTGAGGCACCGGTGGTATCGAAGGACACGATGTCGCCTTTATACGCGCGGTCACTTCACGGTAGCGTTGATAGAAACTGTTCACACAGACACACCATGCTTTTATCTTCCAAATTCTAAATCGATTCTAGAGTTTATGCCCCTCGGTTTGAAGCACCAACTTTACAACCACCACATACAAATTTCAAAGGTCCATTTCAAACTAAATCGCTGACGTCTTTCAAAATGTATTAAAAAATTTCGTAGCCAACTCTAGAAATCGTTTTACAAGATGAAGACTTATATAGCCGATGTGATTTACGATGTCAGTGATATGTACAAATGAATGGTGTAACTTGGCAAATGAAATTTAAAGACCTGACAGTTATTTGATAGCGATAAGAAACAGATTGATAGCTGAACCACTTAATACAAATTTGTACAAAAGACAAACATTGAACAATATGCTTATGAGTTTAATGAAGAATTGATTGCATGCCAATAAAAAGGCGAGGTACGAATAATCAGCAAATTAAAAAAGAAAAACGCATCCAAATTATACTTACGCCTCAACGCTGTGCGTTCTTCGCAGCATAACTGGATCTGTATCAACATTGTTATTTGTTGGTTTATTTTCACCTGCAAGAGATAAATACAACATTAATCAAAATAAAACTGGAACAATAAATATTTAACGCTATATGAACCGTACGAGTACAGTTGAAACACAAAAATACAGGACGTAGTTATACGACGACTTAATTATGAGCACGAATCTTCTAAAAACTGTTTGCTATCACCAAAAGGTAAATGAGCTTTGTAGAACATTCTAGAACCGGTCTATTTTGAATCTAAATTAATACATAACCAAAATCTATTAATGTTAACTGCAGTAAGTTGCAATGCCTATATTAATGAATGAATGAATTGAAACTTATTTTACTGTTCTATCTGTTACTGAATCAAAGAAGAGCCTAATTTTAAAGCATGTTTATGAATTATATAGTGGATTAAATTAATTAATTTTGCTACAATTCATCCTTACGATTTATACATTTTGATATAATCTTACTGAGCAACAGTCATCTTAGAGGAATTTAACAAAACAAAACATTTATTTCACAGACACAGAACTATGGAAAAATAAATATAGTTTAGATGTCCCTTGGAGAGCGAGATGCGCTTATCTATTCCTTAATCAAAATGGCGATGATGAGGCGCCCTCTCTAGGCGCAACAATTAAATTAAAGAGACAGAACAAAAAAAACTGACATCTCCACTGACTCCAACTCATAGGATAGATTTAGTAAGTTAGTTAGTTATTTAATGTGCTTTATTTATTGTGATTACAAAAGTATCATAAAAACAGTAATTAAA
Organism: Pieris melete; assembly: GCA_963693345.1. NCBI lineage: Eukaryota > Metazoa > Arthropoda > Insecta > Lepidoptera > Pieridae > Pieris > Pieris melete. The sequence goes on along the minus strand of CAVNZK010000363.1, from coordinate 2,118,315 downwards.
TATATGGCACTACCTTACACGAGAGTTTAATTTATTGATAGCCATACGAGTGTTAGATGCACTTACGTGTATTCTCCTGAAGCCTGCTCCTGAATGAAGCCGATCGACGCCAAGATGGCGGCTCATCCGGTATCACAATCTCAGAATTCTCCGTAAGATCGGGCGAAGGCGGACGGGCTTTAGGAGGCTTCCCTTCGATCTTAGTAATGATCTCGGAGCTCGGTGGTTTATCTGCCCCATGATATGAGTTATGCGCCAATTCCACTAATGAACTTCAGCAATTCATAAGTAGAACTGGGCGGATGCAATGTTATAATGAGCTTGTTATTGACTAAATATACAATTGTATACTGACCGTTAACAATATCCGAATTATTTATTTGGAGTTCAACGGATTTCACGTCGTGTTTCTGTGGTGTGCGTTTGACGTTATTATTAACGCGATGCGGCGCTTTTTGCGCTGCCTCTTTCAGCCAAGCTGATATACTTGGGTCGACTAGGTCTAAGCATGTTTGGCCCTGTAATCACATGAGAAATAATTAATTACTTAGAAAATGATTCTTGTTCAAGCGCTGGATCGAGTGCTTATTATACCTTATACATACTTAAATTCTATTTAATTTACTATAATCATTATGACACGTGACAAGACACCATCATGTACGATTCAGTGGGTTAATGGGCTTTAGATTTGTTAAACTCAAAAGTTGACCTATTTTCTTATGGAATGAGCTTCTAACAAAGTAAACATTGATTAAATCACCATCGCAATAGGTTTCAGTTTACATGTGTAGTTTATTCTTACGGTACAACGTTGCACTGATGTTTATATTTCATTTTCCGGACAGAGTAATATGAACCATATATTTTAAAATCGATGTTTCATAATTAAAATAAGTAACTGTAGTATTTGCATACTAATACATACAAATTCTAATATTATTAGCTTATTGAATAAAAACCCTTATTTTTTCTTAGTTTCTTAAACCTTACCGAATAATTCTTGATGTTAGGATCAGCCCCGAATTTAAATAATATAGCGGCAGCTTCTTTTTGGCCCCAAAGAGCAGCCGCGTGTAAGGGTGTATATCCTTCGTAATCTACACTATCTGGATCTACGTTACAATCCTCTAATAACGTCTTTGCCACCTAAAAATAGAATTTAATTTTGCATTAACTTTGTGGTCTCAAAATTTCATCAATTGAAAAAGATTTTTTTTATATAACAAAAAATCCAATATGGAAACCAATAATGGACAATTTTACAAAAATCTTATTGCTTTATAATATTACTACAAAATGAATTCGTACTATATTATACATATTTCTTATTTTAAACCAAAAATCCCGAATCTTGAACCTTTTTTATATTATTGCGCTATTTCGCACTTTGGTGTTAGAGCTTTCCTATGTTTTAAAAAGAGACGGAACAAAAGAAAACTACGTAAACTTCAATATTGACAAATAATATTAGAAAAGAGTTTACGATACGACCACCAAAGGTTATGTAAATATTTAATATTTATCGATTGGCACAATTACTTTTCCCAAGATTATAACAATGTAGGCTGTATAGCCTTGTCCGTCCATTGTGAATAAATCTATAACAATTTTCGTGACATATCATATGTGAAATATTAGGTAATATTAGCTTTCGATAATAATAATAAAATCTAGACATTCGTTTACACATTGAAGGTAAGTTTAATTTACGAAGTGATTATTAAAGCAGTGTTTGCTTGCTTTGAAAGTTTAGACATTAATATAAGGTTATAGGGATAAGTATTTTAAGTGCTTTTGAAATACTAATTTCGAATATTAAACGTGATCGTCTACGCATAATAAGGTGTACGTGTACACTCTTGCAGGTAAGAGTATTAACGGTTCACAATTACACCGTTTTGTTATCAAATACATATATTATGCGATTATGTCTAACAGGTAGGTACATGATATTTGACTATATTACAGTTTCGCTGAAGCCTAAAACACAATACGTGATAATTTAACAACAAGTAGACCATGCGCGAATTCCTAATCGAAACTACATATATTCATTTCACCGGAAATCGTACATCCGTCCATTTTTTTCGATTTGGTCCATTTAAGGAATTTTCTGTTAAAAAGCTGTTATTAATAATAAAATATTTACATCGATATAACCCTTTGCAGCGGCGACGTGTAAAGGTGTTCCTCCAGTTTTAGGGTCTCGGACATCTGAGTAACCATTTGCTGCCCAGTTCTTCGAATCGGTGCTAAGTTTAATAACTTCCGCGCTGCGCGATTTTTCGCAATCGACGCCTGGAATTCCAAAGTTCACATAAACCTCATTAAATTATCGAAAATATATACTAAAATGACATTTCTAGCTGGTTGTCTTAAGTCCTTCGTCGAACTGAGTATAAATGCTTCACATTTTATTACCGAGTTGTGCATTTGTGTGTGGGTTTTAAAAATTCAGCTAAATTACTGATGATCCAACCTTTGTCATCAATAGCTGTCTGTAGAAGCTTTTCCATTTCGTCACTTTCGGCAATATCAATAGCCAACTCTCCGTCATAATTAACCGCTGCCACATCAGCGCCATTCTCCAAAAGATGCCTGTAAAGAACACTCCATTAATTTATATGAGATACAAATAAGAATACGTGTCTACACCAATATTATTAAACGAATGAAACTATTGACAAAAGAGCGAAGTGTACTAAAGCTCTATAGAATACATCAATACGTACAATAAAGTCTAACAAATAAAAATAAAAATTTCAAAAAGCCATTTACAAACTACCCAGTTTCAAATAATGTATTAAACGGATATAGTTTACTCTTTAATTTTTTAGAGACAAGGTCACTTAGTATTAAGAATGTTTGATTATCATTTGAAAAAATAGTACAGTTTAAAAAGCGGATTCTAAAAATATATGTATTGAATTTTCTAAATAATAGTACGGTGTTTTTTTTTGTTAAAAAATATATTTAAAAATAATTCTCTTAAATTGGCATTAGCTAGAACTGGCAGAAACTGGCAAGACTACCAGAGTTTTTGTAATGATAATAACTTAGTAATAGTATATATAATTGAACAGTAAAAAACAGATTCACGTATTGCAACTACTGAAAGGAGGTTCTTCTGCGATGTGGAACTTCATTTCATTCTTACTATCAATTCCGTGATCACGTCGAATTAACTCATAAAGTTGAAAACATAATTCTCAACATTTTATTATACGTAATAAAATGTTGCGAATAGCAAGGCTATGTATTTATGTAAAATGATGATACTGCAGCTTTAACAACCTGCATCCCCTCTTTAAGACAATAACTCTTCAAAGCTTCCGTTCTGCATTTATACGTTGAGACAAAAAGCTCATATGCTTATAAAAATGCACAAACTTTATGTTTTACGTGGATACTTTCAATACTAATTAATTTATGTCAACACAGCAGAGAACAGTGTACATTTGTATTTATAAACAAAAGAAACCACCAACGTTAATTCAGGGAATTTTGCACAATTGTATCACATATTTAGTCCACAAAACAAATATACAGAGTACTTAGCATCGTCGGTATGAGTACCAGAATCTTTTACAAAATTGAAGAACGAGTGAGAAAGAATTTCAACCTTGCAATGCTAGCGAAGCCACAAGAAGCTGTAGCATGTAACGGGGTCCAGCCCTCATTATCGCCACGATTGACATCTGCTCCATGTTCAACTAAAAACTGTACCATGTCGAAGTTGTCGTCGATGCATGCCTGAAAAACAGATTGTTAACATGTAAAAACAAACACAAAATTTATTTCACAGCTACAGAAGTAGGATAACATAAACTATATAACTTTGACAATAAAGTTAAGCTGTCACTTGAAGAGGAAGATGCGCTCAGCTATTGCTCCGTCATTACCAAGTGGAGATAATGGAGGATAAGTGGAGCCGACTTACAGCGGAACTCGGCATCAAATTGATCGCTAAGCTTCTAAATAATTCGCTCTGGTGGTTCTCTATTACACTCAATGTACATTATATTAGTTCCTTTTTAATATTCCAGTTGTGATAAGTCATGTAGACTTATTAACAAAATTGTTATAAATAAAACATTGTGAGCAACTGAGCGATAATAATCGGAAGTGAAAATCATCTTCAATAATCATTCCACAATAATTTATGCATTGGTCTCGTGCAAGTCTCAGTTGAATGAGTAATAGAATGTCGACGACACTAATTAATAAGCTATTAAACACAACCTACACAAATTTTCTAAAACTATTGTCGCTTTAAAAATTTAAGTTTTATACAAATTATATTAAACACTAGCTGCCTCCGTGAACTTCCTTTTAGTATGATTTTTTACTTAGCTTTATTTTATATATCAACATATGGAACATTTTTCATTAGAGTCTGATCGCTTTTTCGTAAAAAAAACTTAATAAAACTAAACTTTTCAATTTGTTTTGTATATTTTTCAAATTTTTCTGTACATAAAACCTTTAGAGTCAAGGAATAAATTTAAAAAAAATAATAATACTCGAATCGGTCCAGTCGTCTCCGAGTTTTGCGCTTTGCCACATATTTTTCAATTCATGTTTGTTTAAATATATATAGATTACTTATGCACAAATATTTAAATCGCTTAGCTTAACATAATATACTCGAAAGTTCGCAAACATGTTTATGTATAAAAAAGCAACCAACATTTCGCTATGCATTAATAAAAATGTATATATTAAGACAGCAAATATTCTATTTTCAAATTATAGACTGAAAAATGATTAGTTTAATCGACGGAGAAGTCTGACCTGAATTTTTATTAAAATAACAATATTACTCTAAAGAGTTTATATCTCAATGATGCTGCTGCATGATCGTTGGGCAACGGTTTGAAATCTCAGAAGGGTCTCGGGAAAAGTCTTAACTTAGCGAACTATTTTGGGTTAAATTATATACATAAATAAAAGCGCACAGCTTACACAATTAAATTTCACTATCACAAGTACTATCAGACTTGCTTTTCCGAATGTGATTAGAAAATAAATTCTAATGTATCTTTTTTTCAAACAAACCTTGTAACCTACTTTAAGCTTAAGCTGGTTAGATCCCATTTCAAAACAAGCGCAAAAATTTTAAGCCTATATTTTTTTTAAAATAGAAAGACATAATTTTCAAACGCATAGACATTGTTAATTTTGTCTAACAAGGCGATTGTGTTCGAAATAGAGCCAACATGTTCAAGGGCAGATAAGGATTGGCAAGTACCCAGAGTAACATGTCAATAGCTTTTGCCACTTGTGCTATTCCTTTACATTGCTTACATATAAAACATATTTTTAAAATTATAGATATCTTTTTACTATACTAAATTACATGAATAGATAATAACAGGATTATGTTACGCGTTTCTTACATGGTGAAGAAACACTAAATAACATTGACACTGACATTCCCATCCTGGTTGGAATTTTACTCTTGGCTCATTAAATTAGGATAAATAATCGCTCCTGACAGACACTTAACAATACCACTACATCGATTTAGTCCTAATTAAAACACGTAATTTAAGCATCTCATAATTATAGCATAGTTGTCTGTTTAAAAAGTGATACGAGGGTGTTAAAAACAAAGTATTAATAAGTTTTGAAACACATTTTAGTTACATTTATAAAAATACCAAAGAAGCTTTTACGCATATCTTTCAATAATATTACAAGAGTTGATTGGAGGTTCTTCATAATAATCACAAATAATATGTCTTACAAATAGATATTATATATATAATAGTTTACTTCATGTTTTTCGAAATTGATAAATACACTTTGTGTTATTTATAATTTCGTATGTAAAAATAGACATTAATTATATAAAAATAAAACTTTGTAACATAACTGTAAAAAAAAAATTTGAAACTACGGTTGAAAGATAAATGTAAAAATATAACGTTCCCTCAGTAACAGATAGTGATACGTATTATATTGACAAATAAATATTCGCCTATATTTATTAAACCAGACATTTCTTGCCAAGTAACAGCCGGAATCGCTGTCAGTCAGCTCCGTTTCTACGTCTACAATTAACACTAAAATAAAACATTCAAGCCGCGTGTGCAGCCTATGACGTAACTAATATCAAGGAGTTTCTCACTGCTGTATTGACGTGGCCTAAAATCACCACCTTCAATTTTAATTTTGTGTGCCGCTAAATCAGCAGTACATAATTTTTTAACTAAAATTTAGGTCGGTCAATAACAGCACCTAATTTCTAATTCGACTCGACAAAATTAGGATCACGTTCTAAATTGTTCATTTGTTTAGTTTCGATTCGCAATTTCGATAAATTTAATTTCCCATGCCATAATTTAATACCTACTTTAATAGTGTTAAGACTAGACTAGAAGATATCTCATTCGATATACTGAATAAAAAAGACCAAATTTAATTTAGCTTTTATTCAACGCAAACGGGAGCAACATAAAGAATAAAAAGTTCACGATGTCATCGACCTAAATTTCTATACCTATCCAATGAGTATCGCGTACTATTAATACTATTATAAAACAACTTGCGCTGCGCGCCGAACACAAAACGCATCCGCGATCATGCGCTGCCAAAATAATAATTCAATATAAATAATAATTATGATAAGAATCCCCAATTTCTTAGAAGTCTTAAGATCAGATACTAATACATTGGAAAACCTTTTTCAATTGCACCTTCTATTTTTAGTTTTCTGAAAAATTAATTTCAATAAAAATAATTAGGATCTATCAATGCAAAGACTCATATTTATATATCATTTTGTAATGATGGCAACATAAAGCTAGTGCTTGTGATACAGATTATAACAGACGATGACCTATATCAATTCGCGACTTGCCGCAGAAAGTCAAAGATTTCTAGCACGCACACGTTTATTTACATTATAAATAATACTGTGTAACATTAGTGTACGACACGCTTGCTGACTATTTGTTTCTGAAAGCCAGACAGACAGCGCTAGCCTGATCGGCATCCAACCATAATTATAATTCTGATGACGCAATAGGTAATTGACATACTATCCCGACTTAACTCAGCGTTGCTAGAGTTTTAGGTTAACGCGATAAAGCGCCATGCATTAGAATGATTACCTAATAAAAGTTTGCTAAAATCAACCTAATCATATAAAATCGTTACTCGTCTTAAAATAAGGGGACCATTATCATTTCAGACACGGTCACAAACCTACAATAAATTATTATCTATCTAGTTAAAAATCAAATTCCAACATCCGTGTTTCGCTTGGTTGACTGGCCAAGTTTTTTATGTCTACCCACATTTTTGGTGCTTCTCTGTTTTCTTATTTTATATATGTACCTACATCTGTGCGCTCTAATTTTTAATCTTAGTTTTAGTTAAATATGTGTTTCTCAGTAAGTGAATTTTAATTCTTATGAGAAATAAAGTTATTCTTACACCTAATAATTTATAAGATTCAATAAAATGTATTACTACCCAGTTAGATTAAATAAACAAACAATACTTTATGCGCGTCTATGTCAGTAAGAGATACCGCACGTCGGTTGCTTAGGCTGAATTCCAAATAATAATTGTTTGTATTTTGCATTTAAATAAAACCTTATTTCTTACAAAACCTTAATTTAGATGGGACAAAATCATTCTAGACAAGCGAACTGGATTCTTAAAACATATCTTTCGATATAGAATTACTGTTTATTTATTTATACTGTACTGTTTATTTACAATAAGTCGATACTATTATACAAATAAATATATTTTTAATAAATACTTTTACACAACTTTAAATGTAACTATGTCTGAAATGAAGGTACATAGAAATAAGTATTTATTTTTAAATTTGTTTCAGTCAATTCAAATTGCAATCTAAAGCAACTAAAAGGCGTTGTGTGCAGCCAATATATTTTAGCATTAATGCATTAGAACAGCTAAGTACATGGAAGATAAGTTTTACTTTCGGATATGCTGGCTTGGTATCGGTTATGCAACTCGGTTTACTAAAATATCGTATTCAAATGCGTCACACAACGTGAGCAATGGAAGCTACGTACAGGGTTATTTTTGAAAAATAAACCTGTCAGATCCGAAAATTGTTTAAATAATTACAAGTTTTCAATAAGTATAAAAATTTAAATGAACGTCGTTCGGAGATTTCTACGTTAAATATTATTTATATATTATAAATATAGTTCGATGGTAGTCTTAAAAATAAGATAAATATTTCCTACGCACTGCGATATCAATTATATTTAGAAACGGTGATCTAAACATCGATGTATCCAATACGGTTTATTCCCCCATGACAGTTAAAAAGTACGAGTAGTAGACGCTGTCATATTCTAAATCTGGCCCAGTGACGTTTAGTGGTCGGGAGAAACAATCGAAAGTTATTCCATCTGCTAAACTAAACTCACGTGACAAGCAATGCCGCATTCTAGGGCTATAAAAAACGGAAGTAATAATTTATTACAAAGAAGGTTATATTGTTATTTGCGATGTTGCTATTTATTTTAAACAATTAAAGGAATACCGGTCTAGAATCGGAACAAATATTACCATTTAACCTAGTCACGTATTTGTCATAGAGAAAACAAAGATAAAAACTTAGTCTATATATTTGTTACACAGATGTATATATCCTACATTTCTGTAATTGCATTATGCAAAATCTATTTGCAACTAAAGAATTCTTTAAAATTTTGGAAAGAAGCTAAACAAATGTTGGGGCAGGTTACTAATGTATTTGCCTGTTGAGGTAGTCCAGCTTCTCCACTTCACAAATATGATGTTAACCACTATAGGTCTAACCCTCTTGTTCGTATGTTTTGCAACCATTTATTTACACATTATACTAGAAATTACATTAATGAATTATGTCTAAGAATATAACTTTATTAGGATTATTAGCATATAATCTTCTGTACTAAAGTTTAAAACTAAGTTGTTATTAGACAACAACTAGCTTAAAATTATAAAAAGACAATGAGCATAAGATATTTAATAAATTATTTTTCTTAAACTTTCAAATAATTTTAAATATAACAAAGCTAAAGTCAAAAATTTTAAAAAGGCACATTTTACACATTTCATACTCTGACTTAAAAAAATAATATGATTGGTTTTACCAATGCCGCAAATAATTTTAAATAAATATATAGAATAAAAATATTATCTAGTTAATTTCCAGTTTATGGATTTTATAAATAACTATAAATGGTAAAAGATACATTTTAAATTAATTTTTCTGCCATCTTAAAATTCATAGAACATCTTCTGTTAAAGAGTTAAAGGGACTCAAAGGGTACATAGATATGAATAATTGAAGGCAGTGTTCAGTTTGTAGGCAAGTAATAGCTTAAGCTTTATATTCTAGAAATGGGTAGTCAATTATACCTCATATTAGTATTTGCATTATATCCTTACATAAGAATCAATGTTAAGGATCTAAAACTTGAAGCTTTAGATACTTTCTAATAAACAATGTGTACCAGCTGTTAAGTATGACTTGGTGTTCTAGTGACGGTGCTACAAAGTGTGTTCACATTTGTTTTTGTGTTTATCATACAAGTTCTTAAAAGATGAGTTTATAAAACACGTAAAATGTTAGGTTTCAGATTTTAAGTAATTTCACAAATTTGTTAATTAACAATTCAAGGTCGTAATACATGTACATAAAGTAGTGATGAGTATTTAATATTCCATTACAATGCAATTAGAACTTATTTTCAATAACAATCTATTTAAAAACTTTATTGCTAATATGTGTACAAATAAAAAAAGTTATTGAATAAGATAAATATAAAATTCTTCAACCCATATTTGTTACCTATAACGGTCATTAGTTTTTAACTAATTATGTTTAGTTTTATTGATTTATTTATATCAGCGATTTAAGCGATAATATATAAGCACTGGAAGCAAATTAATGATAAATTAAAAAAAAATATGGTGTTTCTATAATCCTTATAGGTCATTTTCACTAACATAGTTAACATGGTAAAATACATCTTATATATTATATTTTTTTAACACGATGTAAGGCATTTAAAAATATTATCTTGCCATATTAATGGTTCATTATGCCAAGATTGCCTGCTTCTCAAACTTAACACATATAATATTTTATCATGTTATTGAGTAAATGTCAATTATGTTATCCTGCTAAGATTAGTTTGACACTTCCAGATATACATTAATAAACTTTCTAGTTAAAGTCCTTAAAGCCATAAGCATAAAGTCCAGAAACCAAACCTAAGCTAAGCCTAATACTAGCACACTCATAATATATGTATGTAGACTAAACTTGATACAGCTTAGACTTTGTAGCTAATACATACTAACAACAAAGTCTCAGTCTTTAGTCCCAGACATTTATCCCAATTTAAAATTGCTGTGCTAATCTACTGACCTGATGCAGAGCTGTGAGGCCGTCTACGTTTGATGTGTTTATGTCCGCGCCTAGTTTTAGCAATCGCTGTACTTCGTCCTTATCACCAGCTGTACAAGCTGCCAGAAAAACAATCCCAGGAGAAAATTGTATCCTTGTAGCGCGTTTCGGGACCGCAGACTGCTTGTTGGTATCCGACTCCTCCCATCTTTTTAATTGTTCGGCCCTTTTGAACAAGGCTGATGACGATCTTGGATCCATTATTTCCGCTTATTATTAGTATTTAATACGATACAAACGCTTTTTACGAAGCATAGATATCGTTTTAGTTTAAAATTTTGCACAAACGAATACAAGGGGAAACGTCCAGCGTGATTAGTTAAACACTTTTCTAGCAACTCTGATTCTTGATTTTTCAGTATATCACTCATCAGTACGATCTATTTTTACATGACATAACCAATGGATTAAACTTTGATCGTGGCAGCCATTACGAGAGTAAATTTAATAGCCAACATGCTCATTTGCCATATACACTACCCACTACCAGAAAAACTAGACTGTGAAAAATGGAAATGACGGCCGACGCGACCGGAACAGAAGAAAGCGCCGCTAGCGTCACCTGGTGACCTGGCGGATGAGTAGTTTGCGCCACAGACCAATCAATTATAAAGTAGAAAGCTAAACCACAGAACTTGATGTTATAGTAAAAAAAAACGTTGTACTCAATGTGCGTTTTCCAATTACAGCACTAGAGCGCATTTTGCGGCATAATGCTCAACGTCGAGTGTTCCAACTACAGCAACACTTCGCACAATTGAGCACTCTCGAAACGAATGCTCTCGCGAGCTTCTCGCAAACAATACCAACACCGGACAGAAAATTGACCAGTATTTTTCTTTAAGTTAGCATTTATCGAAATTTTCGTTAGTAAATATTATTTATTGTTGAAAAATTTGTAAGGCTTTCGTTTCGTCGTAGATTTTGAAAATAATTAAAGTTATTTCAAACTGCTAAAAAAAAAAATATTAGTATGGATGATAATTAGTAACTTTTTTTAAATTCCACATTTAAAATATGAATACAATTTTATTTTAAAATTCGGATCTGTAAACAAATTTATTTTACAAGATTATACTTTAGAAAAAATTGCAATGGTTTTGAAAAGTATATAATTTTTTTAGAAATCATTAAAAAAATATTACTCAAAACGTAAATGATGTAAACTTCTTACATGAAACTAAATATTTTACTGTTAATTTAGCTTGTTAAAACCTTATATTCTTTAAAGGTTTTCTCTTATTTCAGTAAAAAAATTTTAATGAAATAATTTGATTATTAAATTAAGCGTAACAAGTTTTCAACCAATTATTATTGTTTACCACATTATTTATACATTAATGAGGTTGCTAACTCTATTCAGACCATTTTTTTGTCAACACTGACTTAGCGCACTCTGGTGATGCATTTGAAAACTAATTCACGTTCCAATTAAGCTTCAGCATTATGCGGCATTGTGCGGCACTGAGTCGCAAAATGCTCTGTAATTATTGGAAAACGCACTACATAATATATATATCTTTTTTTATTGAATAGTAATTTAGCTATAGTAACAGTTTGTATGAATAAGGATTTGTGTATTGACGTTTTCACTCGAGTACGAATTATTTTTTTGCTTTATATGATCTTATTTTAAAATATGTAAACTGCAATTTTGTGCACTAACAGACCCAACGTTCAACGTAAAAGAAAACATTACCTGACTACTGTCACAAAAACGTTTATATATATACAAAACGTAGATAGAGTATAGAACTAGATGAACTACTAAAATAACAATAATATCTAAAGAGAGAAGGCATTAAGGTGAAATACTTAAGTGCAAGCGAAACAGAGTATCAGTTTTTCTGTCTCTATTTGCGTATCAGGTTTTATTTGTATGCCACCGAGCCCTTGGTGGCAAACAAGTTTTCACCGCTTTCTGATAAATCAAACCCATGTTTATATATAACTTGGTTACCCAAGTCATACAGATATTTTAAAACTTTATCCTTATAAGAGGTGTATTTAAAGTGTCAGTCATGATTAATTGTTGCATAATTTGCTGTAAAAGCCGTAGTGAACGTAAAGAACCAAACATAACCTTTAATCGGTAAGTAGTTTATTTGAAGTTATATCGATCATTTGCTATCTCACACGCTATACGCTGATGCCTGGTTTATACCATAGTCCGTCTACGATACAAAAAAATACATGTTTTTGACATTTTTAATAGAGTGCGCGCTAAATAGCACTGCGCGTGGCCCTTATTGAAAATAAATTTCTGAATGCCATGTTTTGTGGAGTAGTAGTAGCAGTAGTGTTTCTTTTTCGATTTCAACCACAGTTGCAGGAAGATAATAAAAACACATAAGGAGATTCAGTACATAAAGTTGAATATTCGGTTATTAGGACAACATAGTTGTACGCCTACGACTGCGATCTAAACAAAAATATTTAAAAAAGATAAATTTAAGAAGCGAGATATAATTCGATGACCGGTTATTAATGTCTTTCAGCATGGTGAAAAATCTAAGACCAATATTTTTAATCTGATAGGCGTAGAACTCTTGATGACGAGTTGAGTGAATCAGAATTATCTGAAATAAGATAAAATGCATTGTTGATAGATGGCCCATCTTCTTTGATTATTTAATTGTAATTAATTATTTGCATGCAATCAAAAACGATTTTTAATAATGCCAAAGAAGTATAACTTCTTACGCGCGTACATAAGTACACGCACCCCTTTTTTTAACCTATCGATTATAGTGCAAACTATAACAGAACTATGAAATATGTAAAAAGCACCGGTTTCTTCTTCTATGCTCTGAATGGTCTAAATTTCTAGCTTTAATAGCTGGTATATGTACTTGTAATCTGTTGTGTGACGTTTGTTTTGGACGTTGGTTGAACGACTCTCATTTATACATCCGCAAATTAAAATTAAGTTAGTAAATTAAATCAGATAAAATATAGTCCTTTATATTTCTCTGTAAACAGATAATATTGTACTTCCATCTACGTCAAGTCTGACATTGTCACCGTCAAATGACACGATGCTCGAGAGTAGACTATTTATATTGTAATTATTATTATAATAATTTGGCCCTTTTTTATTATATTATATTTCCTACTGTAAATATCAGTACAACAACAGTGTTACATATCTTAGAATAAAACTTTTTCTGTGACAGAAGTCGAACGTTTGTTTAATCATACTCGTATTTATCGGAATTTAGAAAGAGATAAAGTATCCCTTGGTTGCTAAAGAGTGACGACCGAATTGAAATCGCGACTTCGGTCATCACAGTGAACGTAGATCAGCGAGCTGGCAAGCCGTAGGTTTAGTCTGGAACAGAAAGTATTCGAAATTCAAAATGGCCAGGTGTTACCATGGTCTCGTAGAGTGTTGTCGTTGAACTTTATTTAATTTCAGTGAAGATATTATTGTGTTTAATAATGGCTGATATTATATACCAAAGTCTTGACATATCAAACCTCCCGGACGACATCAGGGATAAACTAGCGGAGTTGGATTTAGAATTGTCTGAAGGTAAGTCTACTAAGTCTGTTTTATTGTTAATCGATAATTCATTATTTCATTCGAATTTTTTTATTTTGGGTGATAGCTTTAAGTTTTATACTGTTTTATTTTGGCATTAATCTTACGACGTTTCTTGTGATTTAAACAAGTTTACTAATAGGTATTTATGTGGCCAATGACAGCTGATGTGTTTGTCTAACAGAGCTTGCTCTAAACAAACTTATATTAAAATAAAAATCCCTACAATTTTATCATCAAGATCACAGATAGTTTTATACACATACATTGATTGGATTTTAGCAATATAGAGATAATAATTCTGTCAACCATAAAGTATTACATATCAACTTATTCATATTAAAAAAAAAATTGTTTGAAATAATACCATATCTGCCAATTAACTTAGTAACTCCTAATTGACGTCTGATAGAGTTACGTCTATAACGAAAAATAAATATTATAATTCCAATATGATTGTGCCATTATATTTTTCTGTATAGTTTGAATTTTATGGCAAAATTTATGTACCAGAAGAAATAGTAATAAGTTAAGTTATTAAATACAAAGATATTGTATAAAGGCAAATATGAGAAAATGTCACTCTTTAATGATTTTAGTGCCCTTGTGTTAATGCTAGTTAAAGTCACAGTAAATGCCATTAAAATAATTTACAACAAAAATATACATTTAAGATCTTCATTCTAGTTTCTACTACTACTGTTATACTATTTTAATTGGTGCTTCAGCAGACTTTAGCAAAAAGGGTTGTCAAGAAATCTATAGCAACTTGAAGTGTAAAAGGAATTTAATTTAATTTAAAAAAAGACAAACTTGTTAATAAGGCAGTATGTTATTTATATATAAGAAAATATCTTTATTAACTAAGTTAATGTGGTATAATAAGGTGTATTGCGAATCCTTTTGTTGTGCATGTAGCTTTTGCGAATAATTACAGACAGTAATATTGGTCCATGGCATAGTGAACCCCATATTCTCTAGTTAAGTGAAAGCCTATATTCTAGGTTTTATAAAGTAAAATAATATAATGAAAAAATTAAAATATCTTACATATATTATGTCAAGTGACAAATTAAACATCGTCAATCAGATGGCAAAGACAACATTACAAAAGAGTTTATATAAAATACAATATAGACAAGATTATTTGTTTACCATGTATAAGAATAATTGTTTACCGATACCATTAAGCTTATGTATACACTGAGTGAAAATATAATTGTAGAAGTACATTATTTAGAAAAATGATCTCGATACTACGTAAGTCGGTGTGAAATAAGTTCTGACATGTCAGAAATAGAAACTAAAAAGACAAATACAGCATAGTGTAATTAAGACCATAAAGTCGTAGATCATATCTCACAAGACGGCTTATTAATACAATTATAATATGTTTCACCTGAAAAATATGTTGCTCAAGTGTATATTCTGTAATAAATAGTAAGCACGTACTTCTGTAAAAATATTTTCGTATTTACTCCCCTGGCGTGTTAAAATATTTTGCCTCATACGTCGAGCGTTGGAATACTGATTAATATTGATAGTACAGGGCTTCTGCCACTTTACAGAAATGCTACTGCTAATTGGTAATTGACTTTAGGAGCAGTATGATTACTTGAATTCGTCCCATTAACTATCCACAATCAGATTTACATATTTCTAGCACTTATTATTAGCACTCCCGGACAGCATGTTAATTATGTTCATTGGAATAAAATGTAGCGTTTTTGAGTTGTCCCGTGACTAAGAATTGAGACTAACGTACAATTCATTTCGTCACAAGTAATTTAAGCCTAGCCTAATTTATAATTAAGAATATTTAACATAAGGATGTAGAAGTGTCCAATAGCACTATTTACTCTCAAATAAGCCCACATTGCTAACAAACTTATCTATTATTATTATATTACCTTTATAGCCTATTAATTTGTTGTCATGTATTTAAAGTCTATGTGGACTCATTTTGGCTAATTAAGTCTTATCCGCCCTTTTTGTCCATAAAGCATTTACGGTTTTCAGCTTGTGGCATTTAGTATTGTTTTTTATCGCTTCGTTTTTAGTAGCCGCAATAGCCATGCTGCATTTTTAATTTGTATTCCTAATGTCGAGATTATGTTATGTTGTGACGATTACAAATAGCGACTGCCTCATTTAAATTTGTATTTTACAAGTATGCATCGATTTGCATACTTGTAAAATATCTACGCTAAGTATCTACGCTCTGTAGCGTGGAGGTATATTTACTACTGTCTCATTTATGTGGCTGGTAATCATCTGGTGGTCATCATTTGTTACTTCTCTGCGCTAATCTCGAGAACTACGGATTGAAATAAAAAAAATGTGTTAGGTAGTCCATTAAGCGAAGAAGAATGACGTACTGTGATTGAAGCCGGGAATCAAAGAGAAAATATTTATTTTTTCGCTTGTATATTAAATTATTCCAAACATTTTCTGTAACGTCTTTTGCTTGCGATCAACTGTAAAATTTTCAAGATATTAAAATGTTTTATTCTTGAACTGAGGGTAAACGGGCAGAAGGCTCATCTGATGTTAAGTCATAAGTGATAGCGCCCCATGGACTGAGGGCTCGTGACTGCGTTGGCGGCCTTTTTAGGATTGGTACGTCCTTTTCTTGAAGGACCCTAAGTTGAAATATTTCGTAAATACTTCAGTGGGTACAAAAAGTGGTTCCACGTAATGTTGGTGCACGGCAAAAATAGCCTTAAAGAACGCTCATTTGTGGAACGACGGACATCGAGGTGATTTGCGTGGAATTTCGTATTCTGCCTCGACGTCCGATGAAAGATATTGTCGATCCCAGTTCGAGAGTCCACGTTGCAGAGTTTCGACTCCAGACATCAGTTTGTTCCGGTACAGCTCTTCAACTGCCCTAGAAAGCACGAAGACCTGTAAAGTCAGTGTTAAGAGTATCCTCAGTGCGGATAATCCGCATAGCACTGAATGTGGCTAAATTCCAACATTAATATGCCGAAGATAAAGGGTATAGGACACAGCCTTGTGTGACTAAGCGTCCTCGGTTTTGAAGTCGGGACATGCTCCGTCAATGACGACATGTACGACGAGGATAAAGCTTCGATCGGCCAGAAACCTGGAGCTCAAATACATAATTTCTCGGGAAGCCCATAAGCTGAAAGCTTCGAGACGAGCCCTTTGCAACGATTTTATCGAAGGCTTTCGCTATATCCAAACTAAACGCTACCGCCACCCCCTAGGACTCATTGCCTTTGGCCATTTATGTGTATCTAAGGTATACTAGAAAGTCACCAGCTGAGCGACTACGGCGAAAGCATTATTGAAAATCGCTAATCGACTGGTGGCCCTCTAAATATTCCAGGATGGTTTCCATTATTTTGGGGATCGAGGAAGTTATGGCTTTTCGATGATAGTCGCCGGGTCAGAGCGATGGCCTTTTAAGGGATTGGGTGTATGGAAGCGAATTTACAGCCGATTTTTATGGAATTTAAATAGTTGATTGAAGATTAAACTATGTTTATTTCATTGCATCCTACATGATCTCAGTGGACCCCTTTTGCTATTACATCAATATAGGTTAATGTTCAATTAGAACAGGCGACATCAACAAATGGTGTCGACAAAGATGTGTTTTACTTTTAACGGTTCCGGAGTAAAAGGAATTTGTTAATACACAGTACTTATATTTATACTTTACCTTATATAAATATGCATACAATTTGCTTAAAAACGTATGTTGTAGATTTAATTTTAATTCATTTGTCTCAAACACGGTTATAATAATATTATTTTTTTATCGCATCATTATTATTAATATTTACATCCTTTTTTATTAAATGCAATAAAGGTTTTATTTGATTCGTTCTTATATAAAATATGACTACATGATGATACAGTGTAGTGTGTATTTTAAATCACAATATAAATATTTAAAAATATTTTTTATAAAATACGGATAACGTACGAATTTCGAAAACTGACGGGATAAACATATTAACTGTATTTGTAATGAAACTACAAGCAATATACATATCAGTTTTACATCTAAAAATGACTTGAAAACGTACTCGTAGCTATGCAACAATATTTGTTGAAATCGCTTTGACAGTATTAGCTTTTATGTTTTTGCGCAATATATAACGTAGAAATGGTAGAGTTCATTTGATTAAAGCGGAATGAGTAATAAATATCATACATATTTCCCTTTAATTCCCCGAACGTATACAAAGTGGTTTAGTAATTATGAATTCTGTTTAGTTCTGTACTCGTATCATTTATATATGTATATATAAGTATACTCGTACATTAAAGCGGGTAATAATATTATTTCCAATATGTGAAGCGTCTCGTAGTCTTAAGAGACAGTTAATGAACTACATCCTTTTTCTTCCTTTTTTAACATGTGTTCAGTGTGACTCCTCATTGCTCTCTGAGTATTTAAGGAAGATATAAATAATAATTTGTTTTATAAAAACTTCTACTTATCAAACTAATCGTACACCTATGGCAATTGTTTTTATCTCAATTTCTACTAACAGGTCTGGAAAGTAAAACAATTTTGTTTTTCTTACAATTTAATTAACTGTGCTTTCGCTCCTTATTCATATTATTGTGTGGTTTGACCGATATCGTGTGGCGAATGCAATCCAATGCTTGATGTCAATAGTTTACGTTATTATTATACTAAATGGACGCTTTGCATTACATTTTTCATAATTGATTAAATAAGTATAATACAATACTATAGAATTATTTAATTCACGTCTTTAAGACAACTACAAACTTATAGTCATTATTTTGTGGTTTTTATTGGTGTTGTTAAAACAAGGTCGGCAACTCGTCCTATAAAAGTTAAAATATTTAATGCTAATTGCTAACTGGATTATCTGAATAAAGGTGTGAATTTTGAATTTATAATTTCTTCCTCTTGGAAAAAAAAATCTTCGTATTAATTATATATTACTTTATGTACTCTACTTGCAGGGGACATCACACAAAAAGGATATGAGAAGAAACGCACTCGTCTTTTGGCACCATACATCGCCCAACAACAACAATCGCAAGGTAAATTATTAAAGTATTTAATGCAATTTTGTACCGCTAATCTGTTGCCTAAACTAATCTGTAAGTTCACCTAATGACCCGCGACTACTGGCTTTACTTTTAAATTTTATGCCGTTTAAAATTAAATTGGTGACGTTAGGTGTTAGACTCGAATCTCCAGTACTTACAATTCCAAGGTCGCAACGAAATCGTTGTTGGGGTCAAGTGTCAATTGGTCGACGTCGATGGATGCTGGACATTGGCGAATCTATCGGCATGCATTCTTCGCTCGCTCCGATTTTCAAACTAGGGTCAAATGAAGGGGCCATCGTGAATCTGTACGGAAAGATAATTTGAATATAGATTACAGGTCAAACCAATTGCAATGTAATTATTTTTGAATCTTTGGAAATGTACTGCCGTTATTTTTCAACCGATCCAATGTTAAGACAAACCATGTCCAGTGTCAATCGATTTTTTTTATTTATGTTAACATGTATTTCAGTATATTAAGCATTCTTATATTAAACTAGTTAGCTGGTGACCACCCACGCACGACAACCACACTTTATCACCATCGTTCCCATCATGATGTAATAGCACGTATACAACTGAATATCTAAGCACGAATAAAAACCAGCTTTGTGCTTGCGGTCTACGTTGTATACAATCAGTTAATATAAAAACCTTGGCCCAAAGTGACTCGTGATAAGCGGCTGCACATAGGCATGCGAAGCCCCTCTTCCCTTTGTGTCTAATGCATGATCAAGAGTTTCCTTTACGCCTAGGCCATTTTAACAGAATGAAACAAACATAATTAGGAATATGTTATAATTTTTTTTTTTACAATAACCATCCTACTTAATAATCCTACTTTTATTTAGCTGATTTCGCCATATATAAGGCATTAGGGACCCTAAATAATATAGTGCCACGTTGCTTTTATAACATTACTTTAATATTAACAAGGAAGTAATAATTTTATCAGCCGCAAGAATTTATAGTTTCTTTAAGAGTTTATTATAATTTGTTCCGTTTTATATCTATCGCTTATCTATCCCATTTCTTCATCAACTATCTTATTCTAAAACTACCGGAGAGTTTTATATTCACTTTGTAATTTTTTAATGTATTTGGAAGATTTATTTGAAAATCAGGCATTAATTAGTCACTAAAAAGAAACTCGAACAATTAGAATAAATTTCATTTGTTGATAAATTTATCACTCTCGTCTTGAAATAAACGTTTCGCGTGAAATAATTAACGTAATAATTTGTTTTGGTTCATTTTGAATCAATAAGTGGAACTGAGTTGCGGTTAACAATGAAATATTATGTTCGTTACCGCTACTGGTAGCGAAGTACCTTTAGATCACTCTTGCTCATCGTTTCGGAACGATACGCTCATCGAGTTTTTTAATATTACCTATCATTACGCACACTTCAGTCGTATTTAGACCTCTGTGTTACTTATCGAGACAAGTATACCTAGTTGATTACAGTTTATTTATATTTCAAATAGATATACTTTATATTCCACAAAATATACTTTATGTCACAAAGTTTGTCTGTTTATACGCATTTCAGTCAGTTTTACGCATAAATAAATGCGTTTAAAGCGGGCCATAGACGAACCGCATGTTGTAATCAAGACCGACTGCTATATGCGGTCGCCGCACGGCGATCTGAAGTTTCCATATTAAATTCATATTTGCAATACACGGACCGCTCGAGCAGTTCCTGAGCAAACCGCATATTGCAGTCGGTCTTGACTGCAACATGCGGTCCGTCTATATCCCGCTTAAAGATATTAGGTATGAAGTTCCCGACCTTATGAAACGATCGCGAATCTCCTATATTAATGTAAAAAACGTTGCAAGGTGTCTTTGCAATTTCCACTTTATCTTTTTGTTTCAACTTACGTGATATAGTTACGTTACTTATATATTTTCTGTTATTTAACAATTCAAAGCTCCTTTAACATAAATTAGTAAATTAACTATACCTAGTGTAGCATCACAATGGAGATTTTAGTGTTTTTTTAAATGTACATGTGTCGATTATATTCTGTGCTCTGTAAAGGACACAACACAATTCTAGGTAGGTATTGATCGCTTTGCTCATCCAAACGGTGGAGGGTTTTGCCGAATGTTTTCGGGTCTGCATTGCGTCACCTGATAACGTCCTCACCGGTCCTTATCAAAACTAGAGTTTATTGAACTTGCCTGATAACCCATAATAGGTGCTAAAAGGTGTACAATTAGGATAATAAAACAAAAACTATATGTATAGCGTATTAACTGAATAAAGTTATTCAATATTCATTTAGTGTTATACTTATACCTTTTATTTATTTGGAAACTTAAGCCTTTGCAAACCTATTTTTAACTCACGTTGATAAATACTTAATTTGTTAATCATAGATTTGTTTCTGTATTTAGCGAAATAAGACTTATTTATTATTTCCCCATACTAATGCTGCAGTTTTCTTCTTGATTATTTGTCAGGTTTAAGGGGTGAAATTAGTATCATATATCTTTACTATTAAACATTTATTATAATACATCTACCAAAGTAAAAGTCTACGTTAGTACGTTATGTTATTGGTGAGGTAGATATAAAACTATTATGTAGAATCAGTAGCTAGATTATAAGTTTAAATTTTAATTTTTTACTTATGATTTTTGTCGACAATTGACCCGAAAATCTAAGCTGCAAATGGTAATATGATATGTTGGTCGGGATAGGTGTTTATGCAGAATGTTACACAGCAGGGGTGATGCCGCCTCGAGGACAGCGTGGCGAGAGCGGTTCGGGTCGACAACACACAAGAAATCGTCGAACGCACCGCCGCGTCACACACAATGAGAAGAGATACCATTCAGGTATCCTAGGGAAATATCTAACCTGTAGCCACCACCACAAAGCAACACATAACAAACGTTAATCATATGTAATTAACGAATACTGTCCATTTAATTAAATGTTGCCTTGCAAAGTAGACATTTATTGCTTTCGAATGTATTAAACTGACACGTTTAAAAATAACGAGACAAGAGCTAAAACAAAAGGGAGTCGGTACAAGCCCCGGATATTAAGATCTCGGAAGTCTGTAGGTCCTAGACAAAGGATCATAGCCGCCCTGCGTCAGCTACTTGCCATGACGTGACGTTTTAATTACTTCAGCCATATTCTTGCAAAATAGATAATATATGCGCTATTAATATTTGATGTGCGTTATAGAAAATATTACAGCATACTATATAGATGAGGTTGTTACTTGAAATAAAAAGTTATTTTTTAGTGCATTGCCGCTAGCTAAAAAGGGACATGATTCGTTTGATATTATAGATATTGCGTGTCAACAATGTTTTAAAAATATTTTCCTCGTACGCCTCAAGCGGTCAGTGCGTCTATAAAAAGAAACTCGTCTATCAAAATCGGCATTCAAAGTGCTCAGTTATATCATAAATTATTCAGCTATTTATTATTTCTTTTTTATACTATGAATTGTCCGTACCATTAGTACTTATTGTCATTGAAATTTATATAATGATAATTGACTGATGTTTTAGTTTTTAGAAAATTTTGAATTGTAATGTTTAATTTGTAATTTAGTTACAAATCAAGTTAGTTTCATATATTTTATACACATTAAACTTTCATTCACTGAACCATAATTCTAAATAGCAGATGTTTTTCTAACAATACATATTATTATATTACAATTATTACTATTAATATATTATATGAATATATATACAATATATGTATATAATATTTACTAATATTATGCTGACTTAATTTTTTATATAGCTTACATTAACATAATGTTCATTAACTGGCTTGTTTGTAATGTTTTGAAACTAGAATCGTGTGCACGAGATACCGCACTTCCACTTATATTCACTATATTGCAGAATTAATAATAAAAATTACCATATGCGTATATTAAAAAACGATACAGTATATGGCATAGGCACAGGCAGTGGACTAAAAAATCACATGGCGATATGCTAGTCGACACTGTTTCACAACGTCATACGATTGTTACATCTAGAGAATATTTCTATACGCTTTATAGAATTTTTCTTCTGACAGCTGTAGGTAGAGTCAAATTTTGTTTTAGAATAACTTGTAGCAGCTCAGTTCAGAGAGCAATGTCAGCTTAATGGCCAAGGCACTTGCGATGTGTCTTAGATACAAAAATTGGTTCGTAAAGCTGATAATCTACTTTACTATAATCTAATGTTTAATAAAACAGATAAAAATAAGAGAAAAGAGGAAAATATTCGATTTGACGATACAGGCAGCACTATTATTGTTAATAAGTTCAATTAAATTAATCATGAGTCGTTATAGCTTTAATCTTTAATATTTACTGTTTCAAGATTTTTAGATGTTGCCAGAATGACCGAGTTCTTGGGAGCACCAGAATTCAGTTTTGTTTAAATGTTTTCTTTTTATCTTTGTCCCATTTTTTTATCGTTTCCCAGAATTTTAGTTCGGAAACTATTTAGAATAAATAACATCAGGATGCAAATGGGGAAAGAGCCTGATGTCGTATTTATAATGTTTTACTCGAAAATTTAATTTTGGTCTAGTTTATTAAAAATTAAAACTGCGATTCTTGCGTGAAAGTATAACATGACACGGAAATATAAGGAACAAAATTGTAATATTCGTAATAGAATTTTTAGAATTTTCTGAATGTATAACATTTTAAATATGTATTTTAGTGCCAATATCTAGAATATAAGCTTTTATTCGAAAAATGACAAACACTGTAGGTACACATTAAAGAGACGGTGCCTTATTAAATCACACAAGCTATCGTGAATCACAATTGAAGTGTTCAGTAGCGTATGTTGACCTCACAATCGCACGTAAATGCTTTAAATTGAAACTAGAGTTGAAGCTGGTTTATGGCTGAATATTACTTACGGAGTATTGTGAAATGTGGAGCTTTTTTAAAAGCAATAATATTTTTTCTCATATAAAGTAATTATATCATACTAGCAAACTCGGCGAACTCCGTTTCGCCACCAGATGGCTTCGTTTTATGTAACATTTCGTTTGGTGATCCCGGTTTTCTGTTGAAACTTTTCCTGAATTTTCTTTGCTATAAACCTCACGGAGCCCGAGACCTTTCCAACGAATGCAAAACCGTGGAAATCGGTTCGTGCGTTCTGGAGTTATAGCGTCAGGAAGGAAAACCCGACTTATTTTTATATAGTAGATAGGTAAACCTAAGTAAAATTTTGTAGTCGGAGTCGTTTATTATCTCCAATATCATACAATTAAGCGACACGGGACACTAATATATGTCATACAAGTCACATTGTAAAATTCAACTCATTGAATCCTTAAACAATTAAAGAAATTTAAGTACATAATATAAATGAAACATTTTGCACATCATTTCACTCCATGTTTCTTTTAATTAACTAATGGGCAAATAAATAGAAGCGATGGGTTCGGCCGACTACTCCGGTTTCAAACCTGTAGTACGTTATTCTCCACCACTTATGCGGGTCACACACCGTGAAGATATGCTTTATGAAGTCAATAATCAAGGCTATCCATATATATACAAATTAAATTCCCGACTTATTATTATTATTTATACGTTAAACATTTAAGTATACATGATACAGTTATTGATCATGGAGACATTATCTTGAATGTGTGTATAATCCTAATGTCACTGGGTCGTGTTACAAACACCTGACAAACAAAACTGCTGTCGTAGGTTTATAAATGCAAGGAAAAACAAAAGCAACTACTTTGTTAAGATTCACACTTGTGAATGCCTCCTATTGTTTTCACAGACTGAATATTTAGCGAAGCTACCTAGCCTTTAAACGCATTTCTCTGCCATAATAATGCAGTTTTAATTAATATTGTAACGCGTATTTCTACAGGTGAATAGTTCATTCCACCTATTGTCGGTCAACTGTGTAAACCGTTTTACTGTTAAAACAATGCGGGTTACTCTAACAGCAAATTGCTTTTAGACTGTATTTAAAATTCGACCGGTTATATTCCCTTTTGACCTTAAAGTTCCGCGGATAGAACCGATTCCTGAACCTGTCCGATTAGTCATAGCGTTTTTTGTTATAATAGTGAAACTAGTTTGAAGTTTTGTAAACGAAGTATTTAACGTGCGTAAACATTACTAGGTTTACAATTACAACTGATTAATATCTTTATAATAGTATTGATCAACAAGTTAGATGAGCACGGCACTGTTCTCTGTAATTGCATTGAAGCAGCCATGTGATTGATAGTGTTTGTAGGTATGTTGTTACAGTAAAGTTGAGAAATGGAGCGCGTTACAACACGCGAGCTTATTGTGGATGTTAAAATAATTTCTACAACAGTACTTGTCTAATTTCCACTATAGTAACCTGTAAAGTTCGTGCACCGGCTGTTTCCTTTGTATCCAACGCGGAAGCGCCTTAACCACACATGTTCAATAGGCACCTGTGCTTTTATATATTGTACATGTGTAATATTTTATTGAATGTTCTGGTAATTTATTAAAAATCGTATTAAGCAATCTAGGTCACTGCCTTGATCGAAAACGGACCTGTACTTCCACTTTGTACGCAAATATTTGGAAGATAATTCCATACACTCGAATATACATTTATTAAAATACATTTTACATACACATTGGTGGCTACAACGACTGTTAGATATTTCTCAATGATTTTCGATTGAATCACGTAGTTGCGTTCAGCTGTTTCATTTACTTACATTTTTTTGGCCTGTTTTTCTCGTATTCTTAATCATTGTAGCATGTCGTTAGATTTCTACTTAGCGAGGTCGACAAAGGGCTAAATTATATTGTGATCTGGTTCAATTTTATATTTTTAAGAGTCAGCTGGTATGTAAGTATGTAGTACTTTACTAGAACACACGCTTTTGATGCTTTTAAAGTTGTTTGGTAGACTTAACTTTGTAGTGTAGGTAAGCATTTAAGATTTTAGAAGCTTTGTAGAGATGTCTTTACGGGGTTTCTGGCTCCACTTGTTAAGAGTTGCATTTCTAGACTATATATTTTAAGCGTTTCAAGCTACGTACAAAATAACTGTACTATTTAAAATAAATAATTATTTTTTGGTTATAAATACATGAGATGAGGAATAAACGTTTTGTTTTTAAATATTTATTATTACTTAAAAGAGATTATTATGTGGCGATACTACTTTACTCTATGATCTTTTAAATTTACCTAATCAAGGGTAATGGTTGGCTAAAATAAGAACGGAAAGTGATGGATTCTTGTAACGAATATCGAAATGATAGCTCAAAGTAACCTTATATATGCAAACATAGCATTTTAATTTCTAATGAACCGTGATGTTAAATACATTATTGATAAGATATTTTATATCTAAAGAAAATAACAAAATTAACTTGCGAATGTCACGAGTCAAATAAACTTGTTAAATACATTTTTACTGGAACAAGGTAAAGATAAAAATGTTTACTTACACCACTTTTAGTTTAAATAAAACTCCAAGTTTTAGTTATGATCATCAAACACATTTAATTCTAGACATATATAATATATACTTTGCTGTATGTGGACATACAGCACGCACACCAGTATTTTTATGGGTGCTGTCTGCTCAATGGCGCCTTTGTGGATCCCGATGCCCGATGTCTTGAAACATTCTTAGCTGAAATTCTATGTCATTGACTTTAATATATATTGAAAATCTTAATTGTAATGCTTCGTTTTGTATTTCGTCTTATAGTTTAAAACCGTTTGTGTTTTAACGTTTAGAAACAAAACTTGTGGTTTGTTTCAACGATTTCAAAAAAGTTATACTCTGCAGTATTGTAATTCATTTGAAACTCGTGGCACTCTTTTTTTATTTTTAAGTTGGTGAGCTGTGTTGATCTCGTAATACGTACGTTCAACCCCTAGCTGTTCTCTGATGGCCTTTCTTTTTATGTGCGAAAATTCCAAAACCCGTACCGTAAAGGTAAATATCGTCTGGAAAACAGAATGGTTTAGACTTTAAACCTAGCCATCGAGGATGTGTGCAGGACTTATACGCAAAATAATTAAACAAAGGAGCTCTAAGGGCAACAAGTTAACGATTATCTAGTTGATAAAAGGGCCTGGGACTAGTGCTAGACAGGCTACTTTTAATTAATTTGCGATTTTTTTTGATTTGATTTAAAATAAGTGTTGTTTGATGATATGCTATTTTAAAAGAGTACCTACCGAGAGTTTTTTGCGCCGGCTTTTTCTCTTGGTCTACACCCTCTGTCTTCTTTGCCGATGAGTAGGGATGCCTACAGATTCAAATTTAATGACGCGGAAAAAGTGATACCTGTATCTTATGTTCCTTAATAAACATTTTTTTTAACACCTATAAAAGGTTGTAGCGCGCGTATAGATGAAGAGTTGGTACATATTTAAAATACGAATCGACCCTGTAGCACTTTTTATGACGTTAATATAGACCCAAGGGAATATGCGTCGTAATGTGATAAGCCTCATCCGTTGTCGCAGGTATCGAGTTGGCCTCGTCTCCACTTTCATTATATTATATAGCATCAATGATTATTTACTGAATGAACTTCTATGAATGATATAGCCTAGTAGTTATTAGAATATTAACAAATGCAGTATTTGTGTCCGTATAAGGTAAAGAGGGACTGCATACTAAAATTCGTACAATATAAAGGGTTTTTCAACAAGAACTTTGTTTTCTAAAACAAAATAAAACAAAGAATTTAGAGGAAAATGAATAAAATTTTTATTGTATTACAAAGAGAAAAGTTTGGCAATTATGAATGAAAAATGATATCTGGCAAATGTCCACCACGACCACGCTGACAGATGTTGATTCTTTCATCAAAATTTTTAATCACTTTTTGGCAAAATGGAGGGTCTATTTCGTTAATGACATCACGGATTTTGAGTTTTAAGGCTGCAATCGATTCGATTGGCTCCGTATAGACTCTGTCTTTAACATAGCCCCACAAAAAATAATCCAGTGGTGTTAAATCACACGATCTGGCTGGCCACTTAACAGCTGAATTTCGCGAAATTATGCGCTCGGGAAATTTGGTTTGCAATAAATTGATCGTTTCATTGGCTGTGTGACATGTGGCACCGTCCTGTTGAAACCACATTTCAGTGATATCCATGTCATCAATAATAGGCCAAAATTTAGTGGTTAACATCTCGCGATACCGTGATCCATTGACTGTTATCGCATTTCCAGCCTCATCTTCGAAAAAAAACGGCCCAATCACGCCTCCAGACCACATAGTGCACCACACAGTAACACGTTGAGTATGCAAAGCCTTCTCAATAATTGCTTTAGGATTTTCAGAAGCCCAAATGCGACAATTTTGCTTGTTGACGTACCCTGACAAATGAAAATGGGCTTCGTCTGAAAAAATGATTTTTTCAGAAAAACCAGCAGGTTGTTCCTGAATGAACTGAGCGAATCTGCGGCGATTTGAATGGTCGATCAGCTTTAATTCCTGCACCAGTTGAATCTTGTAAGGCTTCAAAGCCAAATCCTTTCGCAAAATTCGCCATGTTGTGCTTTTGGATAACCCCAATTGTTGAGAACGTCGTGAAATTGACAAATTTTGATCTTCTTCAACACTGTGGCTCACGGCGGCGATGTTTTCTGTTGAACGACCCGGTCGAACACGTGTTGGTGTTGGCACATTTTGTACCGAGCCTGTCGACTCAAATTTCGCGACCAAATTCTTAACAGCGGTCTCAGAAGGACGATTATGCTGGCCGAAAATATCACGAATTTTACGAAATGTAACTTTAACAGAACCACCATTTTTATAGTGGATTTGAATTATTTTAATGCGATTTTCGAGCGAAATTGAATTCATTGTAATAATTGCCAAAGCACCTGCTACGAATACCGCCAAAAACTAAATGTCAAAACTATCACGTTCTCGGTGTTGCCACAATTGAAAAACAAACTTCTTGTTGAAATACCCTTTACATTGAAAGCTATCTTAGCTAGATGTAGATAGGAATGCTTTTATGTTCATCCTCGATGCAATTACAATGTACAAGAGAGTAGTCTGTTTATCTTGTTTACTTTCGCTGGTCATTCTTTTCCCTCTGCTGTAACACAGATTTACGATTACTTTTTTTTTAACGTCTAAAACTTACTAGTTTTAGTAGTAATACGGATACAATAAATGTGTTTTATCTCAAAGCTAGCTTGTTAATTTTCCATTGATAGGTAAAAAATATTGTATTAGATAACGTTTATGAATATTTTATAAAAGTTCGATGATCTTTTTTATTATTTCTTGAATAATAAAACTACGAATCAGTGCAAGGAAGTTTTCCTCATATTTTCCTTTCATTAAGTAATTTCCAGGCATATAATTTACGAACTGTTCTTGTTCTTTGAGGCCTTTTCGTTTAGATTGTACTAACCTTGTTAACTGTTGAGTCAGAATTATAAATAATATTTTAAAAAATCCATATGATATATAATTTAATAACAAAAAAATAAATGTAGATAAGTTTAATGCGAATTAAGCGATCCTATCGTAAATAGGTACGTGAATCATGACACGGTCATTGTTTTGCTATATAACCTTCTAAGACTAGCTTCTTTTCTTTTATTAAATTATTCCAAGGTCTTTAAAGAATTGTTTAATATTAGTTGCGCTGTTTGCGACATACTTGATGGTACGAAAACTTAATATTGAAAGCGAGATCGCTGAGTCACATGTAAGCATTTCACCATTATATTTGTTCATATGGGTAAGATGAGATGAAGAATAAGAAATAACAATCAATATCCAAGTCCATAATTTAAACCACACCCTAAATGAGCAATCCATATCAGTAATTTGCCTATGACTTCGATCCGCATTGATAAGATAAAACCGATATACATATGATGTTTTCTACGAAATAAATGAATACGAGTGATATATACATACATTGATTTTTTGACTAATTTATATGTGATTTTCATTTTTACGAATTCATAACAATTTAGTTAGTTTGCTTGTTCCGTTTGATTATGATTGGACTGTTGTCTACTCTAGCGTGCTGCATCTCAGTTCAACACTCGATAATTGATAATGATAATACGTCCGTTTGTCTAATTCCAATTGACGCACAGTTTCGTAACGTTGTGTCAATATCAGGGAAATTGTTTAACTACATTCTAACCTAGAAGGTTCATCTGTAGCTTTTATAAGTAACTAGCAAACTCGGCGAACTCCGTTTCGCCACCAGATGGCTTCATTTTATGTAACATTTCGTTTGGTGATCCCGCTTTTCTGTTGAGTTTTTTCCTGAATTTTCTTTGCTATAAACCTCACGGAACCCGAGACATTTCCAACGAATGCAAAACCGTAGAAATCGGTTCTTGCGTTCTGGAGTTATAGCGTCAGGAAGGAAAACCCGACTTATGTTTATATAGTAGATTGCGATGAGTAACATGCTCAAAAAAAAAATTATAGAGCGATCTCATCACGAGCGAACGTAGGATGGTAAAATTGACCTTGATGCTTTAAGTTTCCTTTTTACCCCATCCAGACGAAATATTGTGGATTTTCTGATATTTTATTATTGTACTATTTTTTAGAGCGTAAAAATTTGATAGAAGCTGAACTTTAGTTAAAAGACTGCAATTTTACCAACTCTACCAAGGGCTGTCATAGTCTGATATAAAGTTTACTTTATATGTAATACATTTTATTACATTGGACAGAGCCTGTTGGACTGATACAAATAATTGTTCTACTATTAAAAACGTTATTATTATTTATTGTTATCCTATCGCTGGTTAAAGGATTTTGACAGATGAGTGAATGAGTTCGTCAGTCTCTTTACCCAAATAGTAACAGTTATTAACGCACGGTCATGTTTCTTTTCAATACAAATTTCAATTGCTGTGTTATAATGTATTAAACAATAATACGATTTGAAAGTTACTGCTTCGGGGTTACCATAATCTTCAAGCTTTACTTTTAATTTTGATACACAGTAAATTACACCTTAATGTAAAGCAATAAAGTTGCTATTTATAAATACTAGAGATGATGTTCTACTATTATTTATTTTTGTTAAATCACTTAGTCACCTTAAAACTCGATAACGCTGTAGTCTGGGCAAAACCGATAAATGCATTTCAGTACATTAGCCTGAGGAGTTTTAGACGGTTTAAAGGGCCCTTGTATTTACGGTTGCTTTTAGCAACTTCCGCTGTCTAAACACCTATATAACTTTTTTGCGGGTATTTGCATTCAGCCCTAAGGCTGTGAGCGAATCTGTTCTGTGGTGCTGTCATGTAGGGTGGCTTCCCATTGGAAGCATCTACTCATCTTCTGCCTAGAGCTACTGCCTGCCTTCTAGTTCTAGAATATGGTGACGTTTAAGTCGTCTCACATACTGTTTTATGGTGAGTTGGCGAGCAAGTTCGTTCGGGTGACAGATTAAACGCTCTTTGTATTTAGCTGCCAGTCCTATAAATCCTTAAATATAGGAAATTGGTAATAAAATTGATATCCACCAATTTTATAATTATATTTATATATATTTTTATAACAGTTAATAAATTCAGTTACTTATTATTATAATATCAAGATTATGTAGCATGTTGCGCTAGTATTTATGACACAAGTTGAATTAAACATGTGTTCTTTTACAGACGTTGGTAGATATTAATACATATTACTAGCGGCCTGTCCCGGCTTCGCACGTCTGGACATTTATTATCTAAAACATTCCCGTATAATATATCCTACTCAGGGCTATTGTAGATTATGAACTGTGAAGGAACTTTTGAAATCCGTCTTATAGTTTGAGATAATTTGGTAGTTCATGATAAATATACCAAAATAAAACCTTTCCACTTAATGATATTAAGTTCGTCTATAATTTAAAGTTTTACATAATGTTAACAAAGTAAATAAATTACCTTTCGCTTAAGGCCTTACTACAGTAACGATGATTCATTTTACTCAATATTAACCTACATTAAATCAAGACCACGACGATCGAAAATACTTGTAAGATTTCGGTGTCTTAATGAATCAAATGCCTGAATGTTTATTTTACGTCTACCGCGTAACTTCGCGTGAATCTACAGCCCATGCAATCTTAAAAGTTTGTCCTCAGTTTCCACAAGAAAATCTTGTGTCTGTTTCAGATGCATTAGCAAATAGCGTTTGCGAAGCCACTTTGAAGCCAGTTTAATGTTTTGTGTCACTTTTTCTTTGACAAATGTTTCCTTAAATGTAATTGACATTTGATATGTACAGCTCAGAGTTGTCATTTTTTAAATTTAGAATACGTTCGTATTTTTTGAAGTCTGTGGACATGGGTTCGTTTTGTGACACGTGTAGCCTATTGTTTAAATTTTTGAAGTGTTTGCATTATTCGCACAATGAAAAAATGTCTTACTTTCATGTTGTTCACAAAATATTAAATGCTGTCGATTTATTTTTATTCATTAACTTTGTGTTAAGTGTTTACGATTAAAGTCTTTGTCGCATATAGAAGACTACAATAAAAAGCGGTTTAACAAAAATAAAATAATCATTTATTAATTGTTTTCATTGATACAGTGTGGTTGTTTTTTTATTTTAAAAGAAATATCAAAAAATTATGTTAAACTTATGAACAAAAAGCATAAATTCTAAAGCCCTAAAAAGATTATAAATTGTTTTAAACTATTTAATTAAATAGTTTTTTTTCGTGAATCAAAAATCGCGATGAACCCAAAAAGGCAAATGAACCTTATAAAAAATGGCGCCAGTTGACATGATTCCAAATTCGAAATTAGTATTTGCATCATCTGCATGAATCGCGCGTGTGTATACATGTTCGGTGATTTGTTTGTGGCGATGCAGTGCGACCGTGCGCCGCTCTCCGTTCGCCGCCAGGGAGGACCAACAGACGTCTTACGCGGAACGAGAGCCGCTACCACTCCGGTGAGTCATTCTATAAAGAAGCACTGCCCATAGGAGTGTTGGTCATGTTCGTGTGATGTCATTATTGGTTTCCTTTTGGGTCAGTTGATACTGTTACTGTCTGTCTTGATTATTCTTCATTTCATTTACTCGATTTATTTTACATCTAAAGTCTTAACAGGTTGCTTTAATTAATGTGTGAATGTGCTTTTCTTAACCGCTGCTAATCGACTATTCATGCATCACTATTTATTTATTCAACAACATTACTAAGAATTTAATAACACTTGTTTTTACACGCATGGGTTACTTTGTTAATATAAATCTTAAATTAATTTTCAGTATTTGTCTTGATTAATAAAAAATTGGCGTTTTTAATAAGACATTTTTTTTAGTAAGAAAATAAATTTAATAGTGTCTTATTAAACGAAATCCTTCTATCAAAGCACTAAGTACCTTATTCCAGGCAGTGAGATTTACTTGAATAATAAATAAGGTTACAGTAAGCGGAACACATTAATAGAGTGAAAAAGATATGTAACATTTTAATGAAGGTCTAATTAATTTATCTATCCTGAGTTAAATGAACCCATAACGTATATAGAATTGAATTCTTTAAACAAATTAATTGTCAATTTGCTCTTATGATCTTTGGAAAGAGCCTTGTAAATATAGATTTAGAAATGAAAACTCATTATCAAATTAGTTATTGCTTTTTCATTTCATAAAAAATAAATCAGTCTAACTTCAAGTTTTTACATCCAGTTTCGTCCCTTTCTGTCAAATTATCTTTACACTTTAGTGAAAAGAGACAGTTGAGTTCTTATCATCAGGAGTACAGAGGTTATTGTAGATTATAAATAGAAGTTGTACTATATTAATTGATAAGAAATACCTGAACTTCAAAAAAGTAGCAACATGAATATCCTAGAGACATTGTTGCATATTTTATTTATGTGTATACTATAAAAATAATAATCCCGCATGACGAGTTTTCTTATGAGTCACGTATATCAAGCACCTTCAGTAACACAATGTATTTGATAGTTTTGTCAAGTATTCGTATGTTGTCGGTGCGACAATACCGCACGAGTTCAGATTTACCCTATATTTTATATAATACCTAATTACAAGGCTTTATTTACCCACATCTAGTTTAAATACAGTATACATGACGTGTATACAAATTTCTTATTCTAAGATAATGTCCGGGAATTATCTTTTGCTCTGATTTCCATGTTCTTTTGACTCCTTTTTGACCATTTGTAAAACGCTACGTGCCACGTCTCAATTTTAAATCACCGAACATTTCATATATTATACGAATAAAGATTGAACTATGTATGTTCGCTCTTACGTCTAGTACTGATAATGGAGAATAGCTAATATTTATTATATACATTTTTGCTTATGTTTTACGTTTATTAGTTATTAGGTTTCGTTAAAAAAACGCTACATTTTAAATTTGTGTCGATTTCGAAATGAAATTATTACTTAAATTTATAGGATACTGATTTTGCAAAAAAACAATGAATAATGTATAAAGTACTGTAGATGTTATTTGTTTGACTTGTTCTTTGAATATTTATGTAGGTAGGTACTTGTCTAATATCGTGACAGAGAATTGCAAAGCCTGTTTTCTGCAAGTTATCTCGACGCGACCTCAATCCAAAATTTATACTCACAATTAATTAACTTCAAAATTAATGCATTACCATATTTCCTTATAATAAAAAATCTTGGAACTTCTCGTTATACTAGACTAGTTTGCAGAATTTTTCTTTGCAGTAAAATATTTTTGCTATATATAGGAAATCCTCAAAGTGTGAACTGGGAAGCCAGCTCGATCGTTGTGTCAGTACTCGGAAAGCCAGACAATAAGTCTGTCATACATTCCGCCCTGATATTTTATTACAATTTCAAATAGAAAATACCTTAAAAACTATCTATCCGAAGTCGTATCTTGTTTGTAGGCGTCAGTTCACGTCCTCCCTGGCGTACATCTAATTAGGTATTTAAGACAATAGTCCATTGTTTAATTATAAAATTCTTTCCATATCCATTAATCTTGTTCTCTTGATTATCCCTCTGCTTGGAACATTACATATTTTATATTTTTCTAGCTGACCCGGCAAACGTTGTTTTGCATGTATAGTATTTCTAGGAATTTTTTTTTTAGTTAACCTAGAGGGGTGAAATTTCAAGGTATACAACCTATTTAACATAAAAAAATAAAAACAAAAAGTTTTGTCCAAAAAATAAAAATTTTGGGGTGGATCACCCTTAACATTTAGGGGGCTGAAAAGTAGATGTTGTCCGATTCTCAGACCTACTCAATATGCATAAAAAGTTTCATATGAATCAGTGGAGCCGTTTTGGAGTATAGGAATGAACATTGTGACACAAGAATTTTATATATTAGATTAGATTTGGATGCTAATATTTCCATATAAACCTATCCGGTTGAACCTGAGTTGACTATTACCTATAGTGAGTACAGGTAACCTGATTCCGGCGGCGCTAAATAGGTACGGGGAAAATGTCGCCTTGTTTAACCCCAACTCACTATGTTACTAAAAGCTAACAGCCTGTAATGCTGATTTCCGTATCAAAGAACTAAAACACGTGAAGGAATATTACAAGAGGTGAATAGGTGGATAAGGTTTTTTTCCTTTTTAAACCTACGTTTACTTAATGTTCAGCTTATAATTACGAGTGGTATTGCTTTTAAAAGAGACTTACGTTCCGTAACGAACTTTGAGTATCGTTCTACCTTTAATTCGTAACAAGCCTAGGTTATAAACTAGTTGGTCGTACGAGTTGATAGGTCCACTTAATACTCTATCGGAATACCCAGAGGCTAACCTCTCATGCATTTTATATCTAATTGTGCAATTTCTCGACGTAGCCTGAACGTTCAACCACCCAAAGCTCAATCATTCCGTTCCATTCCAAACTGTTCAAGGGTTTATTCCTCATGTCAATCCTCAATATATATATTCCTCAAGTCTCAATGTAGGAAACATAGAGGATCGTTAACAAATATTTATTTTACTTTCCATTGTTTCTCTAAACCAAATCGTAACCGAGTATTTTTCGCTATATTACAAAACTTCTGTCAAAACGAATAATGATTTCATATTAACAAAGCTAGATGATTAAATGTACGCTTGCAGCAATGTTTACTGTGACATCTATAGTCAGTTTCCTTACCATTTCATAATGCAATGAAAGGGAATGTTAATTTAGGTTTGAAGCAGAATTTATAGACCTGTTTGTTTTTGTCTTGCACAAATTCGTAACGAATACGACTACTATGCTCGGGAAAATTCCATTTTGCTAGCTCATATTTAAGTATATCCTAGTTTACTTCTACTAATTTATATTTGCGTATACATTAAATTTAATAATATAAATTAACTCTTAATGTATATGTAAATAAATTAATACTTAAACATTCAAATGCATACAACAATATTATATTCTATTCATTAATTATCAACAGTATACTCGATGCCGCGATTCCAATTAGTTCTCTAAACTGTTTATGTCTCGGCGTTTGTAAGCCCGCAAGCTATTATTGAAAGTAAATTTGTGTGTTTTGATTGCGGGATATTGTATGAATTTAGCACTTAACCTGAATCTTCGTGTGGGAGATTCTAGCACAGCTATTTTCATCACAACAGACTAGGTTGGCTACGAAATTGTTTTTACTCACTAATCAAATAGCATTGGAAAGTGTAGTTAGTTATTCTTTATCTCTCCTTACGTATTATTAGATATTGGACTATACACTTGGGACTACATACAGCCATATATTTTTAAGGCTTCACGGATGTCTTATAAAACCCGTTTCCATTGGTTACTTCCAACTGTTTAGTAAATTATAAACTTTTACTTTCATCATTAACATTTACCTATGTCGCGGCATATATTTGCGTATGCTACATATCAAATATTAGTATTGAGACCTTAATTCAACGACATAAGGCAAACACCTGCGTTCCAACTACTACAATTTTCTACTTCGATTAAATTATAGACATAGGTATTGAGCCTGCTATGACCTACAAACGTAATCAATGTTCTGACGGGAATGAAACCTAGGAAAACATTATAGATTCATTAAAAAAGTCGCAATGCGGCTTCACTTCTACTATCAGAATGTTCATCAATTCGTACTTATTTCAATTATAAAGGTCCTCCACGCAATAATCTAGCCCTGCATCGGTTATTATGAACCCGATACTCGTTAACCGCAAACAACGGAACGTAATAACACCTGTTTATTCGCTGACAGTTTATTTACGTTATGTCATGTGAGCACATGAGGCAGATCATGCACAAAGTTTAATTAAAACTCGATTGATTTTCGACGGGAGCTACGGCTTTATCAAGATATTAATTTATTTTTGTATAGTGTTTATATACTGACAGGTAATGTGAAATGAATTCATTTAACCGTTCTATGATTTTCCTAGCGAACATGTTTGGGTACATGTTTAGTTTTTATTATTACGAGTTCTTTTTGCTACGTATTAAAAGTCTAATGCATCTCTCTCTCTATGATAAGTGCATGATTATTTTCGTTAGCCAGAATGGTACTGTAGCGTTGCAATAAAAGTAGTATTTCTGGTTTATTTAAATGGTTATTTTAGTGTTGCGCATGCTAATAGTTGGATTGCATGGAATAGAACTTTATACTTTCTTTATATTGCAGAAGTCAGACAGGAGGCCGTTCAACAGGCGTTAGCTGAAATGCAGAATAGGCCTAAGCCGTCTCTGCCGATGCCCTCAAAACGCACCTCAATGATGGCCAAGAGCCCTGACAGAGAAAGGCATGAATTGTGTAAGTAATTTTTCTCTGCGCGGTAGTTTGTACTTTATATTATATAAAGGAATTTGGGGAATTATTCAAGGGGTAAGACACCAGTCTGATGCAGCATTATTTATTGTAGTTTCTAATATAGATATAGGCGCGAGATGTGCTTCGCTTCGGTCCCGCCTTTTTTATGTTATTGGAGGAAAACTGGCAGGAGGCCTGATGTAAAGTGATACCATCGCCCATGAACACTCACATTGTCAGAAAGCTCGCAAGTGCGTTACCGGCTTTTAAAGACTTGGTACGCTCTTTTCTTGAAGGACCGTAAGTCGAATTGGTTTGGAAATACTTCAGTGGGCAGCTGGCTTCACATAGTAGTGGTGCTCGGCAAATACTGCCTTAAGAAATGCTCAATTGTGGAACGACGGACGTCGACGTGATACGGATGGTATATTGTATTCTGCCTCGAAGTCCGGTGATGAAACTCAGCTGCAGGTATTAGTTCGAACAACTCCTCTGAACACTCAGAGGAGTTGTTCGAACTGGTAATAACTGGTTCAGGTAAATGCGGTAGACGATGCAAAGAGACCACATATCTATGCAACGCCAAGGGACTAGATTTAGTCTACCCCATTCCGAGACTCCACGTAGCAGAGCTCCAACTACCAAATAGCTACACCAGTGACTCTGACAGTGTATAAAATGTTACTATTTTACGATTTGATAACTTTTATTTGTATTTTCCTTTAAACTCTGATCATTTAGCTGGCACAAAACGGCCACGATATACATTTACTGTATATTGAAAATGCCTCATATATGGGATGTTGTACAGCTTCAAGTTCAGATGAAGACTCTTGCGCTGGTGACGCGGAGCTGCCCCCTCCACCAGATATGGGTTCGCCACCCTCCCGCAGACCAGCGGCCCCACATCCACGCGGTCATGCGCACCCACTGCCACAACCACATCACCAGAGAGAAAAGAAATACCCGCCACGGGAAAAGACTGACCTCGATTTATCTGAAATTACACACCTACCAACTTGTAAGTATTTAAGATAACATTTGTATACAATAATTCTAGATAAATTTTACATAGGTATACTATAATGTATCTGTAGGTAATGTTACATATTGATAACTGTGTGAATTCCTGTTAATCATCGTAACCATGTAAGATATACTAAAATCATTATCATTCACGTGTAATTTGGATTTTACAAAATGATTCAAGCATTTTCGAAGCAAAGATTCGTATACACTCAGAATTCGGAAAATACTATACCAGAGTTACGAACTGCCGTTTAACAACTAGGCTAACACCGCTTGATTGATAAAGACTATAATGTTTCGTGATTAAAACTGCTAACATCAATCAAAAACGTAAAGTAAATCCTTACCCGAAGCTAAAATTGCTGTTTATCTGCATGCAATGAAACCTTGGAAATATGCTGACGATATCGTAAACGAAAAACTTTTGTTTTACTCAAACGAAACCGTGGTTTTCGTGTTCTAAAGAACTTGAATTGTGATTGACACAAGCACTAAAGTGTTGGTTTGCTTAGTAGACAAAGTTGACTCATTAGGTTTTTCAATTGGCATCTAATTGCGATCCGACAGAGAAATACGGCTTGTGTACTGTAACTCAGAAGGCAATCATCACATTTCGTATTAAAATACTAGTTTATATTATATAAAAGTTTTACGCTAGACATTGATTTTTTGGCGTTCATCGCGTTACTTGTGTGTTGTGGCACGTTGTGGTTAAACCAAAGAACCAAAGAAGTTTACTATTTCATAGATGTTCAACCTGACGTAACACACACCTCAGCGGGCGCTCGTCGCGGTGGGGCGCTTGTTGCTGATAGAGTTCAATGTTATTCACAGCCCGAAGACACAGGCACCGGTACCGGTAGATGGAAGGTAGGAATGTTATTAAAATAACTTGATGTTTAACTAAGTTTAAATGATGCTGCATTTTATAATTGTATAAAAAAGTTATAGATTTGTATACACGCAGCGACATTGTTGTAACATATTATGTACTTCTTTACGTCATAAATAAGGTTATTACCGGAGATTCAATCAATTCACAATATAGTTATTACGACGTAGAACATATATGAATTCTGTTTAGATAGTCATTTACGAGCATTCTACTAATAATTTTATTATTGTGAGCTCAGCCGGCTAACCGAGGTCAGCACTCCCTTTTAAAACAATGTAATATTGTTAATCTAGTTGCACTTTGTTTAAGTGCTTTTTACCTGTATGTGCATACTTAAAACGCTCATAATGTCCCAGTGCAATTAGTTATTTAATTACAGCAGATAATTGATCTGGTCGGCGCTTAAAACATATTCTATCTACGATAGTTGCAGAAGTGACTCCATTCGAAGTAGAGTAGAGGTTTAAAGCACAGGTACTTTTTATTGACGTAACCCTGACGCCTGGTCTACTCACAGGTTTTTCTACCATAGTGTATTCGGAAAGCAATACAGAAAATGCTGCCAACACTAAGGGTATCTACTCTACTTCACTTACGTAGTACATGCTTTTTCAATAATTAATTACCGAGTTGACCTTTTCTCTTAGGTGTCAGCAAAAATTCAACAATTACTTAATACGTTAAAACGACCAAAACGTCGTCCATTGCCGGAGTTTTATGAAGATGACGACATTGAATTGGAGATTGCAGCGAATCCTAAGGATCCGAATGCACCAAAACCCGAAGGAGGCACTATGACACCAGCAGTTGGCGACCAACTGGTCGTCCCAGCAGGTCTTCCTAGAAATTTAGAAGCGGCACTTCAAAGATACGGCACCGCGTCATTTAAAGCTAACGTCGCCACTGTACTCGACCCAAACGGAAAACTTAGCAATTCTCTAACATACGGTGAGTAGATCTTATCTTTTAAGAACGGGTCTTGCTCTGTTCCGTTGACACCTTACCCGCGATAACCTGATTTATCAACCAACTCAGTCAACCAAGTCAACAAACAATTTAGTTCTATATCTACATTTCTAGTTGCGAATATTTAATTACAATAAATAATAAAAAATTATTATGTTTAACTTTTGCGATTAGTACACACCCACTAATAGGGATAATTAAAACGAACAAAATCAAAGCTGTTTCTTACATTAAATGTTATTTAATTTATTCAAACATCAAGATAGCTAAATTTTTATAATTTTAATAAATATTCTTGAATTTAACATTAAAAAGGGTTAACCATAAATTCTATTCATAGTAAGTTGTACTGATATATGAATTTTTGTAAGTTTCTTTTGACTAATTTTCCATTTGCAGTAATAAGGGTCCTTCAATTGTTAAAACTCGATCTAGTATATATCAATAATAATAATAATAAGACCTGTATTACAAAAGGGTTGTGACAAAATTCATATATCGCTAGTCCCCACACTAGGGAGTCCCTGTGTTGTGACTTGTGGGTAACTAGAAAACAATTATTCCGTGGTACACGGTACATGTTTGAAACAGTTTTTAAAAAAAGTCGTTTTGGTGTTACGACTGTCTTTTAAGACATTAAGTATGAATGAATGTGTGAGTGTGTGAATGGGTGTGTATGCATGCGTATTTAAGAGTGTAGTTGAGAGTTGTTATGATAGTGCAGTGTCTGTTTAGTTTTTGGAACCTCAAAGCCATGTCAAGATACGTAGTGAGTAATATACATATAAATCTTATCACTCGTATTTTCTCAACAGGAAAGCTTCTCAGCCGTTCATTAAAGATAGCGTATGCTTTGCTTAACAAGACGTTTACATCGAAGTCAACTAGTGGCGGACCACTAACCGGTGACAACAATATTAAACCTGGAGACCGAGTGGCGTTAGTGTACCCAAATAATGACCCTATAAACTTTATGTGCGCGTTCTATGGGTGTCTTCAAGCGGGGGTCGTCCCTGTCCCCATCGAAGTACCCCTTACCCGAAGAGACGCGGGGTTGCAACAAGTTGGCTTTTTACTTGGCTCATGTGGAATTCAATATGCTCTGACGTCAGATGCGTGCCTAAAAGGTGAGTAATACCTTGTTTAGTAAGTAACATCCACTCACGATCTTTTGTGCGTACAACTTAATATACCTACTTCACTCGCCTCGGTTCTATTAAGTTTTTATTTTCTTGTGTCATGATCGTTTTTGTAGCTCATTTATTTCGTACTTGCCTTGGTTGCCTGAAAGATATCGCTTATTGTACTTTGTTATTTCTTTTACGCGTGTTATTGTTCACACATTTTACCTTTTCTACGAAACATATTACCAGAGAAATATTATCTTAAACATAAGAAACATATTTAAAATATATTGAACAGATATCTGCGAATAATTTACATCTGAAGTCCTACGGGATACGGGATTTCATTTGAAGTAGAAATATAAGGCATTTTTATCTTCACAAACGGAAATACGCTATAAATTATAAGAAAATCTTATCTTGGATAAAGCGGATCTTATAATTGAGAAAGCTATTGCTATCTCGTTTTGTTGAAGATGTCATAAAACTCGAGACTTCCTGCTAAAAGCTAATATAATTCTGTATATGGTTCTATGTTTATTTTTAAACGCGTTTACTTCTGAATCCTGAGGTTTCTCTGACTTCACATTAATGGCATTTTCTTTTGGCACAACGAATATTTGCACATACAATTCGTATTTTGTCTTAGTTATGCATAATACCGGTCCTAATACTATTCACTGGACCTTAGTGTTGTATGAGTCACTAAATGATTTTAAAACATTCTACAGCCGAAAATTAAATATGCTAGAAATGCGTAACCCGCAATTTATTGACTAAATTGTAGTCATGAATATTTTAGAAATGTTTCCTGTTACACTCGGAAACAATCTATTGGACGATTAGATTTCCGTTATGGATTCCGCATACAATATGCGGCAGGTAACAAAATTTCCAGCATTCGTACAATCAATCGATTTGAAATGAAAATTGTTTGGTCGACGTCGCAACCGCTTGGTTCCACGCAATTTTAAGAATCTCGGAGAGTAAACAACCAATTTTTTAAATTATTTTGTGAATTCTTGATATTTTATTCTACAAGTTAATGTTATTGTTGCGGTTGTATATTTTACGCTTATTTCTTACGGTTTTATGCTAAAACTCTTAAACCATTTCAAGAAATTTTAAAAAACCAAATTAATGTATTTTTTAGTAATCTTTGACTATACATAACATTTCACATAAGCTATAATGTTGTGTTCACACAACATTTTAAAGGAATAATATTCAAGTAAAATATATTCATTTTCTCGCTGGTCCTTTAAGATCGGCATCATCTATTTAATTTTTTTATTAATCTAATATTTCTATAATATCACAAATTAGGTCTGCCAAAGACTTCGTCTGGTGACGTAGTTTCATTCCGCGGTTGGCCCTCACTCCACTGGGTGTCTACTGAGAAGCTACCCCGTCCTCCTCGCGATTGGATTCCCCCTCCGCGACCCGCTGAAGACACCCCCGCACATATTGAACATACATCAGCAGTTGATGGCTCTGCTATGGGAGTTATTGTTACACGGTAAGATTTTTATTTCTTTGGCATTGATATGTATATGACTGATTAATTACAAATTAATTAAATTAGATTCACTATATATCCCACTTATTACTAAATACTACTAACTACTACTTTTACTTCATAAAATTCGTTTCAGCGCAATCTCAATTAAGACTAGTAATTAGTTACAGCATCACGATGTTTGTATTATATACGAATTTTTGCTTACAATTTATCCTAATTTTACATGTTTTAGATTAAGGTGATTTTTGTTTTTTTTTTTAATGGATCTAGCACGATTTGTGCATTAGCCAGCGTCAAGTATAGGATTTTTTATAATTCGAGAGTGTCTTAAGAAATTCGACCATGTCCTCCATGTACGGTTTAAGCACTCGCCTGGTACCGCACAACCCTCCCAAAGGCCGAGAACAAATTTAAATTAAATTAAAACTTGCCCTCGAACCGGGAATCGAACCCGGTACCCCTCACCTAGCTGCCACTTAATAAGACCGCTAGGCTATGAGGCCCCCTAGATTAAGGTTAAGCATAGAAATTAATTAGAAATGATGTGATGTTTATTTAGGTTGAATTTCCGGGAAGTTTTTCAGGACCAAATGATTTTAATGTAACGTACTTTACGTTACTGATCTTGAGTCATATTACTGAATCAGTCATTTTTTTAGGATTTCATGAGTACCTCAAGTTCTTATAATTTATTTAACCACATTATCACGTGATTATGTGGTTGTTAGTTTCATTCAAGGTAGATGAAACCACAAATATACAAATTGGTTACTTATCTCGTATCATGTACAATCTACATGTATATATAAAAATGTATTGCTGTCCGTTTGTCTCGCTAAATCTCGAGAATAGCTGGACCGATATCGCTAATTATGATCTTGAAATATTCGAGTAACTTCAAAGAATGTTTAAACTGGGGAAACATAATATATAATAAGTAAAGAAAACTATAAAGAATTTTCCAATAAAAATTTGTGTATTTTCTTTTTAGAAATAAAAAACTGTCACTCGGTTGTCATATATTTATCATGATGCCTTCATAAATTTGTGTTTCTTAGCTGTAGTATGAAGTCCGTTCTCTTTGGTTTGTTTTAAAATTGAATTTAGTTTTGATACAAATATATGTAGGTGATACGAAGTTCACTGGGTCATCCAGTAATGAATAACGTGCTAATTACTTTATGGCACTGTAGAAGATAAGTTACGCAGACTTCGCTCATACTTTGATAACGAGCGTAAAATCGAGTTTGTTATTGAGATTTGCCCAGTTAAATTGTTTATAAAATTATTAAGAAACTAATAAATTATATGCAGTTTTATTTACACCTTGGATGAGTAAATAACGATTATTAAACACAATTGTTATAAATATA
The DNA here is from genome assembly GCA_963693345.1 of Pieris melete. Lineage (NCBI taxonomy): Eukaryota > Metazoa > Arthropoda > Insecta > Lepidoptera > Pieridae > Pieris > Pieris melete. The sequence goes on along the minus strand of CAVNZK010000363.1, from coordinate 2,073,574 downwards.
CACTTCTAAGCCCGCGGATGCATTTACGAAGAATTGTTTTTCGTTGCAAATCAATTTTGTAGTTAAAAATCTATGAAACTAGCTTAAATGTTTGCCCTTTGAGAGTCCGTCCGTTTGTACAAAGTTTTAAACAAATTTTATGTCTAGCAAGAAAATAAAGAGTTACCAATACCGAAGTGTAGTTATAACTAGTTTCCAATTTTATAACTTTCTATTGTCTTATGTATTTAAAATAAGAATTAACGCGTGTCCATTTTTAAATCTAAATTCAGGTCAGCTTAAAATACTTTATTGCGCAAACAGAGGAGGCACAAAGGTTTAATGAGTGCGACGTTTTCGTAAGCGAATATGGTACTTATTTGTAAATAGTGTTGATTTAGATTGTATTTCTTTTTCCTTCATTTCATCCTCATTTTGTTTACATCCACAAAATTTTCATTTTTAAATATTCCCAGATGTTTACATAGAAATTCCAAAGTACGAGGTCACAAATGAAACGTAATAAAAAAAACTTTTGGTTTAAAATTTGTCTGCTGTTTTTAGTACTTAGAAAATCACTTTTAATTGCTTTTTACCTACTATCTACCTTGCTACTGTAATGTTGGTATTCTTAAGTTATACTACATTATTATATAATTTTTTTATAATAATTCTTTATTAAAGTCCCGTAACTGTGGTAGGCGTTTCTGTGGCTTATTTATAATTATTTAATAATTTCTGTTCAATTTTGATCAGCCCTGGAACCCGAAGAATTTGCTGGAAATTAAACTTAGCTCCTCCCTATTATACGCCATTATATTTATTAAACTTGCTTGTAAAGCATATCATATAAGCAAGTGTATTCACGTACGGAGAGCTCCACTGATTTAAATTACTAAAATAAAATGTATTTATTCAAAATTCAGAATTCAAAAATCACATTGTACACTTATGACTTGTCAGTAAAGAAATACTTATTAATGCTTCTAATTTTACATTTAGTGCCAGTTCTCAAATCAAGGGCGTAGAACGGAAGAGAAGAACTGGCAATAAACTCTCCGCCACTCTTTTTAATCGCCATGTTTTTCTTACACAACGTTTGTATTCATTCATCAAGTACATATTATGCATTACACTGTGTAACATTTGGGAACCCTTTTAAGTAAAAAAAAATTGCACAATTGATTAAGAATCAGCTTTTACAATTACGTATTCGTTATATATCAGTCATTCACTGTCTTAATCTTCGTACTAAGAACTTTTTATTCCTAGGGCTTCGATGTTGGCGCACTGCAGGATGTTATCTGTCGCCTGTAACTACACGGAAGGTGAACACATGGTGTGTGTATTGGACTTCAAGCGTGAAACTGGCTTATGGCATGCCGTACTTGCAAGTGTCCTTAATGGAATGCATGTAATATTCATACCGTATGCCCTCATGAAAGTCAGCCCTGCATCATGGATGCATATGATCACAAAGTACAGGTGGGTCATCATTTATAAAGCCTTTATGGTACAAGCCTCTAACGTTGATTGATACGTTTAATGAATCTCAACGAGATTCAAATTATATTAATTTAACTGTTATTGTGTTTTTCTAGTTCGGGTAGCAAGAGATCTATGTCCAACACTGTAAAGAACAGAATTAAAAATATAGATTAAAAAATTATATATCCATTTTAACACGTTAAATATGAAGTATGCTCAAATGATAGACCGAGTCCGAATTCAGCAATTGCAAGAACTTTGTATAGATTGAGTCTTAACTAATAAAATACCTATGTGTAAAGAGCAAAGGTCTGGAGGACATACAAAAATATCTTTGTACTTTGGGAAAGGTTGAACACGTTGAACTCACTACAATATGGGAGCTACGACTCTTTTATAACCAAACTTTTTTTACAATTTTATTATTATTGCGTTAAAATTCTATTTGAAGTTAATTTTGCGTACGTCAAGTCAATTCGACATCGCCACGATCATTAAGACCACATTATAGTCGAGATAGAAACTAGATTTCTGAGACAAAAAGTGTCGTCTATATTTATGCACGGATGCCACACATTTCTCATAGGTTACTAGCATTGCGTAAAATTAATTTAAAGACATTGGTAGCCTCGTTATTAATATACCAATTTGATTATTACTATTAAAAATCCAATTTAAATAAAAGAGCCGTATCGTGCATACAGCCATAATGCATAAGAAGCTTAGAAGCCCTTAGCTAAGGACTACATCGCTTGAAGTTTAATAAAAAAATAAAGTAAATAACTAACGTTTACAACATAACAATTTATTATTTTGTGTTCAAGTTTTAAGCAAAAAATACTTTCGTACAATGGTTTCCCATCGTTTTTCATTACGTAGTAACTTAACAAATATTCCTCTTTAATTTAATTTACATAACAGGGCATCAGTCGCTATAGTCAAGTCTCGGGATCTGCATTGGGGCCTTCTCGCGACCCGGGACCACAAAGAGATATCACTCAGCTCACTTCGATTCCTTCTTGTCGCCGATGGAGCAAACCCGTGGTCGCTGTCTTCTTGCGATCAGTTTCTATCAATATTTCAGAGCAAAGGTAATTCACTATCTATATAGAAAACCTGAGTTCGACTCTCGGTCTATGAAATGTTTTTTTTCGGTTTGTGGCATAGGTACCACATAAATAATCAAACACACAGAAATGAATGTTTCGTTATATATTTAATCTCTTACATATAAAGTATTATTAATTTATATTTTCAGGTAAAGATTATTTTTATTTAATTATAGGAATGAATCTCTAGGTATGAATCCGCTTTTTTTTTGCTGATAAAATTCCTAATTGTGCATTTAGTGGCTTCTAAATTAAAATATCTCAAAGAGAAGCGAAAGAACAACACTCGATGACTCTTTCATTCATAAATATATGAGGGCGTTGAATTAATTTGACTAAAATAGTACCTTCATATTATGTATTCATTATTTAACATTTCCATACACTCAATAGAAGAAATTATATTCATATAAGTGTGTAGGAAGACATAGGAACACGATCAAAGCTCTCTTTTGATGGAAGTCTTATAAAAATCTTTTGAAAAGAATTTATTCCTGCTTGCGTAGTAAAATTTCCTGTTGTGCTCGGAGACGAGGAATACTTACGTTTTAATATACGTAGGAAAATTAAATTACATATTAGAAATCGAATGAAAATTTGCAGCATTTTCTAGGTTCACAAATTGTACAATATGTTATTACTAAATCGACTTTAAGTGCTTTGAACATGGTAATAATTCAACTAGGTTATATTAGGTATATATGGTCTTCATTAGTTCAATTCGAAATTGTGCCATAGACAAAGCAAATCGTTTCAAGAGTGCCTATTAAATATAAAGATTTCCCTGAATAACACGTTCCAATTGACAGATTATGATTATGCTCTATTATCACGGGAACAACTATGTTAGTTATCGAATAGTAACTTAAAAAAAGTACTTTCCAACAAATCGATTGTTTTTGATTGCTTTAAAATTACACACACAACCCCAATTTCGAAGTTGTCTCAAGAAGTGTAGAAAGTCCTTGAGCAACACTTTGTACTTGATGAAAAGTTTACTTAGCAGCTTTCAGTTTCTTTCGAAATCGAATTTAATTTACCAATTAAACAATTTTCATCTACAGAACAAATTTTTTTTCGTAAAAGAAAAACAAAACAAGTGCTGCGATGCTTCAGGCGTAAATTTAATTTGCGTGGAGTGTGATGTCATCATTCGTTTCTAGTTTCGTGATTAATTATTACTGTGATGGTCACCGCTATTAAGTGTCTACTTGCAACTATAAATTATACAATTTTTTTCAATAGAGACCGTTTTTCAAACCGTTGTATGATAGATACAGGCTTTTCATATACATATTATATAATTGCATACATCAATCATATATGCCCTTCAAAAAGTGAAACTAACGAGGTCATCAATAGGTTGATTACGGGTAATAATTTTTCACTAACTTTACTATGAGCGTATGATTACATGCCTACTGTTTTATTCCGTCAAAATTTTTGTATTAAACAAGCGTAATTAAAGGAAGTACACTTAAACAATATATATATAAACTTAAAAGGAGGTGAGAAAAGAAACTTAAGTAAAAAGAGTACGTTTTGCATCTATTTTTGATATATCAAAAGTATTCATGTTGTGGTGTTATGCTAATGCTAAATGCTATTTCCTAATCTAATCATATCCAAACCGTACCTAGTGTTTAACAACGTGTTAGATTTATAATCGTCAAAATTCCGACCTACGAACCACAGAGTACTGAGGCAGGAATTTTGCCTTATCCAAGTTCCATTTCAAAATTACGGGACCTTACACCGTTGAGTTCTTGCAAAAATGTTTATGTTGTTTCCTTGGGGCAGGTGTTCGAGGTGACGCAATATGTCCGTGCGCTTGCAGTAGCGAATCTATGTCTGTGTGTATCCGCCGTGCGGGACGTGGTGGATCCTCTGCCGGTCGTGGAGTCCTCTCAATGTCTGGACTTTCTTACGGCGTAGTAAGAGTAGATGCAGAGAACTCGCTAACGTCTCTCACTTTGCAGGATTGCGGACAGGTTATGCCGTCATGTAAGTACACTATTTATATTTGATTTGAAAGTTTATTTTATTTAAAAATAGAATCTACCTCTTCCTAAAAGGCCGGCATCGCATTTGAATTTCTGCGCCAGCGTACTTCATTTTAAGTAGTGTGGTTCGAAAATTATCAAGTAAATTGAGGGATTTCGGTTTATACTATATTAAGTATTCTTAGATCGTTCCTTGTCAAAACAAATTCCATCGCATAAGTGTATATAAATCATTGATTTTGTTTATATAAATAAAAGACATTTTAAACTGAATATTTTGTGCAGGTGTCATAGTGGTAGTAAAAATGGAGGGTCCAGCTTATCTCTGCAAGACAGACGAAGTTGGGGAAATATGTGTATTATCTGGGGCCACTGGGTCTGGATATTGGGGGCTTCCGGGCCTCACTAACACCGTGTTTCGGGTGCGCCCTTTAGACGCCGATGGAGATGCAATTGGGGAAGAACATTATGTAAGAAGCGGTCTACTTGGATTCCTTGGACCTGGAGGTAAGATTTCGATAACCTTCACAATTCCAAACGTATCACCTCGCTGGAATTTCGCAGTTTGCTTTACGATTATTTCCTTTCTAATGTTGTTTCAAATTACTAAAAAAAACCATTTATTTAGTAATATTTGCAGAATTACATAAATACAATGAAACATTGTTTAATGTTGTAAATTTATAGAAAGTTAATGAACAAGAATTCAGCGGAGTAATATTTTCCGGTATTCCGGATAGGGCTTGAAAAATATCAATGAACACTAAAACGTAATTCATTTATTTATTTTACTTAAATTAGACCACTAACGTAGCATTTAAAATATAGCTAGTAATTAAATTTGACAATGCATATTTCGTAAATTTAATTTTCAGGCTTGGTCTTCGTATGTGGATCAAGGGACGGATTAATGACTGTCACGGGTCGTAAGCACAATATGGACGATATTATTGCCACTGTCCTTGCGGTTGAGCCCATGAAGTTTATTTACAGAGGTCGAATTGCCGTGTTCTCTGTTAGAGTTCTGCGCGATGAGAGAATCTGTATAGTCGCTGAACAGCGCCCGGATTGCGGTGAAGAAGAGGTATTTTTATTAAGTTTACCACATAAACCATTCATATTATACAATAATTCCCCCACTTTGCTGATTTTAACAGAGTATGAAAACTTGTCAAGGTCTTTTTAATACTTTATTTTTAAATGACGATTACATTTTAGTCTTTCCAATGGATGTCTCGTGTTCTACAAGCCGTTGACTCCATTCACCAAGTAGGCATATACTGCCTGGCTTTAGTTCAACCGAACTATTTGCCTAAAACGCCCTTGGGTGGTATACATCTGAGCGAGTGTAAGCGCCGGTTTCTCGAAGGAACTCTTCATCCCGCCAATGTACTGATGTGTCCACATACATGCGTCACCAATCTTCCAAAACCCCGTGAAATACATTCAGGTAAGTTTATATTTACACGCCTTTTTCCCGAAGGGGTAGATAGTTACCACGGACCTCCACTTGCTACGCTCCTGACAGATCTCTTTCTGGCTTCAATCAATTTCATGACTTACATCATGCATCGGTTATAGGTACCTTTTACTTGTCTATTCTCTAGCATCTTTTCATAACTACTTTTCGTTCATTCCTTTCCCACGTGGAAGCATTCCATCGTCATTACTCCTCTTATAGGCAAGTGATTTAATATTTTTTTAAACCGGTCGTTCCATTTCAAAGGGTTTAAATTTTAAACGAATGTACGAATATGCATCGTTCTTATAGAATGTGCGTACGCTATTACAAAATGCATTTTAATTGTCCAAAATGCACAGTTTGACATAAACAAAATATTTGACAAAACTATTTCATTTCGTTTTAAATTTTTAATTACTCAGTTCTATGGAATAACATGGAATCAAATTTATTTATATTAAGAACAGTAGTAAGAAATAAAAATATGTTTTATAGGTTTGTATATTTTAGCTGGGGAAGATAGTAAAACGAAATATGAGAATTAGTTGATAATGAAATCAAAGAAGTTCAGTAGAATTAAAAAAACATTACGCAAAGATTAACAAAAAACGGGAAGCCTCATACCTCAAGCTTAAATTAATTATATGCTGTCCTTGGTTTTATTTTGTCCATTGTCATAATTTTTTACCCTTTAATGTAAATTAAATAGCATTATTTCCGTTACAGACGTCGGCCCTGCCTCAGTAATAGTGGGTAATCTTGTTCAAGGCAATCGCCTCGCGTCCGCTCAAGGGCGTGATATGGGATATTCCGATGATTCTGATGCGGCACGAAAGGTAAAACTGGTGTTTCTAGTTATATATTATGGGCAAGTTATGTATTATCGAATACTTAATAATACTGGTTGTTTTTTCAGTATCAATTCATATCACAAATCTTAAGATGGCGCGCGCAAAGCACCTCCGACCATGTTATATTCACCCTACTCAACTCGAAAGGTGCAGCTACAAAAGTTCTCACGTGTGCTGAACTCCACAAGAAAGCCGAGAGAATTGGCAATTTACTTTTAGAAAAAGGACGTGTTAATACTGGCGATCACGTAGCACTTATATTCCCACCGGGGCTTGATCTCATATGTGCATTTTATGGTTGTCTCTACGTTGGAGCAGTTCCAGTGACTATTCGCCCCCCACACCCGCAAAATCTTCACACTACGCTGCCAACAGTTCGAATGATCGTGGACGTCAGCAAAGCCACACTAGTCCTTTCCAATCAATCTGTGATAAAATTATTGCGCTCAAAAGAAGCAAGCAATGTAATTGATAGCAAAGCGTGGCCTATCACTCTCGATACAGACGATATGCCTAAGAAGAAATTGCCTATTTTGTACCGAGCGCCAACAGCTGAAATGCTGGCTTACTTGGACTTCAGCGTGTCGACTACGGGAATGTTGGCAGGGATCAAAATGTCGCATGCGGCTGTCACGTCCCTTTGTCGCTCAATGAAAATAGCATGCGAATTGTACCCCTCCCGTCATATAGCTCTTTGTCTTGATCCGTACTGTGGTCTCGGATTTGCCCTCTGGTGTCTCAGCAGCATTTATTCAGGACACCATTCAATCCTCATACCACCGTCTGAAGTCGAGATCAACCCAGGTCTATGGCTGAGCGCTGTGTCACAATACAAAGTGCGGGACACTTTCTGTTCTTATGGAGTAATGGAGTTATGCACTAAAGGGCTCGGAAGTTCTGTAAATCAATTGAAAGCTAAAGGTATAAATTTGGGATGTGTCAGAACATGTGTGGTGGTTGCAGAAGAACGACCGAGGATCAACTTGACAAACTCTTTCTCTAAACTGTTCTCAGCTTTAGGCCTCAGTCCAAGAGCTGTTTCGACGTCGTTTGGTTGCCGAGTGAATATTGCTATATGTCTACAAGGCGCGTCTAGTCCGGAACCATCCACCGTCTATGTAGATCTACGAGCTTTAAGAAATGACCGAGTCTCGCTGGTCGAGCGTGGCAGCCCACATTCCTTGTGTCTTATGGAGTCGGGAAAACTATTGCCCGGTGTAAAAGTGATCACAGCCAATCCTGAGACGAAAGGTCAATGTGGGGACTCTCATTTGGGAGAGATTTGGGTTCAGTCTCCGCACAATGCAAGTGGTTATTTCACGATTTACGGTGATGAGAGCGACTACGCTGATCACTTTAGTGCGCAGTTGGTAACAGGCAACACGGGAGAAGTGTACGCCAGAACGGGTTATTTGGGCTTTTTGCGGAGAACTGAAATAACTACAACCGGAACTGGGGATGATATGTCTATGATATCACGTGATAGTGACACCGAGTCGCTGGCATCAGCTTGCGGCAGTATGAGCGGCTTGATGAATGACTCTCACGATACACACGACGCTGTGTTCGTCGTCGGAGCGCTTGACGAAACTATAATGCTCCGAGGTATGCGGTATCACCCCATTGATATAGAGAATTCAGTTATGAGATGCCATAAGAAAATCGCTGAATGGTAAGTATTTGATACTATTTTTTTATACTGTTACTGATTAGCTATTATTTTATAATCTAATATATAAAATTCTTCTGTCACGGGGTGCGTAATCGAACTCCTTCGAAACGGCTCGACCGATTCTCATGAACTTTTGTGTGCTTATTGGGTATGTCTGAGAATCGGACAACATCTATTTTTCATTCCCCTAAGTCCACCCCTAAATTATTATTTTTTATTTTTAGATAAATTACTTATTTTTTATTTTTTTATGATACAGCATGTTGTATGGTTGGGTACAGTTTTTCAATACATACAACCCCTAATTTTCACCCCTCTACGATCAACCACTATTTTTTATTATAATTGATATACATGGCAAAATGACGTTTGCCGGATCAGCTAGTAAACAAATAATTTTATATTTCAGTGCCGTGTTCACTTGGACGAATCTTTTGGTCGTTGTCGTAGAACTGGATGGTAACGACAGCGAAGCTCTAAACTTAGTTCCTCTCGTGACCAACACAGTCCTAGAGGAGCATCACTTGATCGTTGGCGTCGTGGTTGTAGTGGACCCAGGAGTAGTTCCCATTAATTCACGCGGTGAGAAACAACGTATGCATCTCCGCGACGGATTCCTTTCCGACCAAATCGATGCTATTTATATCGCATATAACATGTAATATTTACCAAAGCACGGCATACACAACACGTCACTCTCGAATTGAGCAATTTTCTCACTGCAAGTGATAAAATGTCAATTGTTTGTGTATCCTTGCTCAATTAGGCCATACGATTCGAAGAATAGAGTCCCATCGGTTAATTAGACTGCATAGCTGATATACAATGTGTTTAGCTTTATATACTCATTAAGATTCTGTGTATTTTCAATGCTTTTTTATTATTTTAGATTAGATAACGCAGTGTAAGTGTATTCAGCACATTGTAGAGAAAATAAAATAAATATTTAAAATTTGACCCTTGACAAGGCACGCTTTTTAATTTAATATTTCATATACTTCAATTGTTTAGATTCGGAAATAGACATAAAAATATGTAAAAATTTTCACCAGCGCTAAGAATTAAATTTAATCTGATATTGACACAAGACTGATAAAAGTCTGAATACTATTTGTTTAATGTTAATTTAAGATTCATTATGATTTGTGCCGCATATTCCGAAACCCTTCGTAATTTATTAATGCGCAAATTTTCAAAAATAGTTCTTGAGTGTTAGCATAATATGATAGGGACAATGAAATTTCATTTGTACACAATTACATTGTTGTAATTATTGTGAAACAAGTAATTTTTAATATTAGATGATATAAATGTATTACTACCGATAAATAATATATTTTAGATTAAGTGACTTATTGTGTAAACTGCATTTAATGTTTTGTGTTATTGTTTATTTTATATGAATATACCTTTAGACGATAAATTCATTAAGAATGGATTTTGATTGGCGTAGGAAAACAAGTTTATTTAAGCACTAATAGCGCAAATGCAATGTTATATCTTAGTTTTTCAGTTCTATGTAGATAAATTGATTTTAAGTATTATTGTCGAAAGTTTGAAATTTATGTTTTGACTTAACTAAGTCATTATGTTTATAAAAATTTTAAGAGGTTTTGGTATCAACCAAAAATTATTGTCTTATGCAACTACTCATGTACGTAGCTTTCAATTTTAATATTATGTATAACAACTTGAGGTAATTTTGGTTTTATTTTGCATATCAAAACTTGTGCCAAGATTTCAATATCGCATCTTTCGTTCTTTAAGTTTATGATTTCATTATTGATTAGATATTAATGATGTATTTTCACAACCGATTTATAAGAATTAATTTTTCTTTGATTATAGTGACTGGTTGATAGTGGTTAGGATTTGGGAAAGTGTTATTTTCAGTAGTCCATTCCATATATTTTTTGTGTAGCAAATTAATATTGATAATATAATATAAATATTTCTTTTTAAATCTATTATATTTTACTGATTATTTATTGCTAAATTGTACATATGATTTTGTTATTTAATTTTATGTTAAATGGTTCTTTCTTAGAATAATACATATTATTTTACAGATGTCTGGAGTAAAGTAAAAGCCTTTTTTATATTTAAATTCATTTAAACATAATATGTATTATCCTCAATAAATTTAAACTATAGTCATCTTATTATGTAAGTATACCTAAAAGTAGTTAATTATAATGACTCAAGTTATTGAACAAAATATCTTAATAATAATCATGTAATTCGTAATTTATAATTATTTATAATTTATAGGTACGAGGTCCGACAAGTAAGTCGACTTTTTTCCAAAAAAATAATACCCGTGAAACCTGGCGTTTAAGCACAAGTACTAAGTAATGTACCTTTTGTATCATCAAAATTCCATTAGTGATTAAAATACATAATAAAATACACGCACAAAATTGTAATCTTTTGGCAATAATTTGTATTAGATTTGTACGACGTCACATGTTAGGACTTTGTAACCATTATACAATTGTGATTAATTTCTGAAAGAATAATAAATAAACTTGCATCTTTTATTCTCTTTTATTTTCTTAAAAAATTTACATAAAAAGATAATTCAACAGCGATATTGCAATTTGGGATCTGATGAGCAAATTATCTATAGATAATTATACGGGAAGATATATTAAGGACCACGTCTGCTATCATGGTAGAGCTGCTTAAAAAAAAAGAAAGCCAAAAATAAAGTGGTGTAAGGATTGGTTGCTGAAAAGATCGCAACTCACTCACATAAATTTAATGAAGGAATTGACTTTGGAGCCAACTGACTGGAGATATATTATGCGAATGGATGAACCTACCTATTTTAAACTTTTGGAACTGGTGACTCCGCTGATTCAGAAAAAGAACACTAATATGAGGGAAGCTATAAGTCCTCATGAACGACTTAGTGCCACTCTTCGATTCTTAGCTTCGGGCATGTCATATGAGGAGTTGAAATTTCTTACAGTTATCTCTCCACAACGTTTGGGAGTGATAATTCCTGATACATGTAAAGCTATTCTTTTTGCTCATAAGGATTATATGAAATTAAGTAAAAAGAACTGTTATATTCATGAATATTATTTATTATAAAAATCAAGTTACAATTATTTTTTTATTTATTTACACTTTGTTGCCCGCAAATATAGTGCCTTCCTTAATGAGGCAGATAATTTTCTAAATCTCTTCACAAACTAGAATAAAACAAACTTAATATATTATTGGACGAATAACACAATATTTTCATATGCTGCTCAAACCAAATGTTAACACAGAATTGCTAATTGAGAGAAGCATCTTAAATCTTACCAATAGTTCATATTCTTGAGCAGAATAACTCAAAGAGTCAAAGCCTCTTTCAGCTGGCTTATAAACTAGATGCGTCTGGACTTCTAGATTATTAAATAAATATTCTAACGACCTTGCACTAAGCCTGGAGATGCCACAGTGCCCATAAGTGTGTATGTTTTTCCAGAACCTGTTGCACCGTAAGTAAGCAAGGTAAAACTTCGACCTTCTGCCAACTTTTTTAAATTATCCTTTACTTATTAATTAAATTTCCAGCAAATTTTAAAGTATTAATTATATATGGTAAAAAAGGTAGTTTAAAAAAATAGCCTTACTTTTTGAGATATATTCTCAGGAAATATATGTGAAAAAGTGTACATTTTGGATACATTTTGTTGTGTCTTTTGTCCATGACCCGCTGTAGTTGTGTCGAGAGAGGTAATCAAATATCTATCACCTCGAACTTCGTATAAATTGCTGGGGATAGTACACGGTTTTAAACGCAAATATACTAATTCCGGTTCATCACACGTTGATTCTTCGTCAAATAAATCCATTAGATTAGTGCCCTTTTGTGGACGGCGTCTCATAAAGGGATTAGTAATAAGTGGAGGACGGGGTTCTATAAACGAAGGCACATCTCGTTTGCATTCAGGATTCGAAAAAATATCTGACATAGCTACCTACATATAAAAATATTAGCAACTTTGAACTTTTTGAGCAACTTTATGGTTAGAGCGGTGAACAAACGATTGACATTGATATGTTTGCTGAGAGTGTGAGGACAGCCAAGAAAGCTTTTCCACAAAATTATTTTAACCATGATGAATGAAGTGCATTGATAACCTTTCATTGTTAACTAATTAAATTCCGTTTTTTCTTTTACACTAAAAATATTTGGCATGTTTACCTTCTTGTTTTATGAAAAAAAATAACTATATGTGAAGATTTGTAATTGGCCCACAATGTTATATATATATATATATATTTTACCATTACTATGCTTACGGAAAATGGTTTGATAGTTTTTGTGTTAGTAATTATGCATGGCTTAGACCCAGAAGTCGATGGTGTGTGTCAGGCTCAGAAGGCGGATCACCTCAAGCCTATTAAAAAAATAATAATAATAAACAGATACAATTCTAAGGCAAACACTAGTATTTATAACAATTTGTCTACTTATATTATCTTGAAGCAGCACCATACTAAAATATTGTTTCTTATAATGAGGATTTTAATGTGTGAACTGTCATATTTTTACCATGACCATTAGCAAGATTATATTGACTATGTATTTATCATGATAACGCAACAAGCTGAATTGTATAGTTATGCTTAATATGATTCTGGTCACAGTATGACAAAGTCCAAATCCCAGCATGGTGGTTTGAAACACATGGAAAGAATACTGTTTTTTCCGCCAATCCTTCTTCTTGCATATCTGTACTTGTTATGTTCACGTCAGCACAGCATTCTTGCATATAATGCACCCAGTTTAACTCATATTTTGCAATAACAGATGCAAATGGTGCACTACATGTCAAACTTAGTGTATCACCCTCAAACACCACTTGATCATGTGATGGTCTTACAATTAGATTGTTTGCTGGTAAGACACTACCGCATGCAGAAAGATCGAGAAAGATTTTTAGTTTTTTTACTAGCTTGTCAGCCATATTTTCTGGAAATGCACATTTGGGGCCACCAACTGGCCTTACACTTGTATTCCTTAACCAGTCACCAAACCATAAAAGGTTACAATCACAAATCAATAGATTTTCTGTTATGTCACTGGAATAAAATTATAATTATTTTATATAATGCCTACATTTTAGTTTAGAATTAGGTTTGTGTTTGTTCAACACAATGTTTAATTGGTAAAAAATTGTCAATCTAATTTTATAACTTTTTTAAAACATACTTAAAGGGAAAAAAAATGATATATGATAATATAATTATAAATATAAACCAATAGTAATGACTGATTCAATAGTATAAACATACTTACATTTGTTTCAAACCAACAAGATAGTCAAATGTGCCCGTGTTAAGCACAGAGATATAATTATGTGATAAATTCAATCTTTCCAAGTTAATGAGACCCTTAAACATTTCTTTATAGACATTGCTTATTTGATTGTGCGATAAATCAAGTCTTTGTATTGATGTCATATTGTAGAATGCATCAGATTCTATCAAATTAAATTGATTCTTACTTAAGTCTCTGAAAAAGAAGTTGTAAAAAATGATTTCATCATGAATATTTAACTATATTTTACAACAACATGTTTTATATGCAAAATAAATAAATTCCAAACAATTACTTACAGTTTTTGTAACTTTGGTAAATTAAGTTCTCGTGAGAGTGTTGTTATTGCATTTCCTGATAAGTTTCTGCAACAATTCCACAATTCAAAATTAAAGAGTTAGAATGAAATATGATTATTAATTTTTATTCAAAATGTATTCAAAAATATAAAGCTTGTGATATTTGAAATCGATAAATAAGCATGCAGACTAAAAATATTAATAACATGTTGTTAACTTACAAGCTGACAACACCTGCCAATAGTTTGCTAAGATCTATTTTTTACAGTTCAGTTATTTGTGTTGGACTTCCTCCACATCTTAACTTTAAGTGCTCTACAGGTTGAGGTTCACCATCACCCACTTTTGTACCTTTGCATGAACATAATGATGGACAGAATCCTATTGACTTTCCTACTACTACAAGCCACACAATAAATGATAAATTCATTTTGCTTTTAAACATAAAACCAGAGAATGGCAGAAAGCCAAATTCATTTAATTATCACATCTTCAGCCCTCATAAATTCTTGAACACTTTACTGGCACATTTAGACAAAGCTAAATATGAAATATTAAATAACAACAACTACGTAATTGTGAAAATAAATTCTTATCGTAGGGTGCGTGTAGGAAGACTTAATTGTTTTTAGAAATTTCAATGATCATTGTAAGTATTGGAAAATAACCAACAATACAAGCTCACACAACTTTTGGTAGACCTTAATTGTAAAAATTTGTCAAAGTCAATAACGACAGATCATAAATGGGCCACTATGGGTAATCAATGATGATAGGTAATCCACAAATGTCTAAGCTTCAATGATAAGCTACAACTATTGACACGAAAAAAGCGCGGGAAACTTCGTTCATGGTAGACGTATTTTTCACGGTGTTGAATATTTAATTTAATTGTTACGCGCCATGTTGCTTTTTGAAGTCAAACTTCTTTATCAGCGTTAGAACTTAGAATGAATTTTTTATCGACGTATGGGAGAAATTTTGTAGCAAATCGTCACGTTTTTTGGTTACGCGAAATCTTTTTCTTGTCCCTACCACAGTTGATCCGAAGAGATTCGAAGCCATTAATAACAAAAATATATAATAACGATAACAATGTAGTAATAATTCTATTACAATTAATGAAATTCTGTAATAATCTTAGTAGTAATAGAAAAAAGGAAATAATTGTATTTGTATTCATGTCTATGATAATAAAAGCCTTTTGTTAAACTTTATTTAACCAATGTCGTTAAGTTGCATATAGTAGATAATTTTTTGAAAAATAAGGTCATAAAGAAGTTTCACTTCTTACGTGTGTACACGCACACATTTTTGAAGTGAAACTTCTTTGTCGGGGTTGGAAAAATTTGAAAAATGAGGTGTCTAAAAGAGGTTATAGGTTCGAACCCCGGCTGAGCACTAGTGGACTTTTGTGTGTGTGGCACAGAAGGCCGATTACCTACTTGCCTATTAGAGAAAACTAATATTCACGAAATAGTTTAAGACCAGGGTTTGTATAACCAGTTTGTTTATGTTAAAAGATCAACATCAAATGAAAAGCATAAAATTCTGATTCAATTATAGGTAAAAAATCTATCAGTTTATTGTTCTTGCTGAAGTTGTTTCCTCATATATATATAATAAGTAATAAATATTATAATTACATTTAGATAAACAAGATAAACAATTGTAGCATACAAAGCTTATTTATTTAAAAAAAAACTATACTAATTACAGAGATCAAAAATGTATTACGTTTGGATCTGAGATCTGAGATCAGTTGAGAATTATGACATAACATTAACATTAAAATTAGCCTAAGAATACTTAAATATGTGGTGGGAATTTCTAATATATAAAATTATAAAGGCCATTGTATGACCTCTTTTAGTAGAGTTATAACTCCCAACTTCCTTAAGCCAAGATCAAAATATGTAAGCCATAACATAACAAAATTTAACACTACATTTCAAAACTAGAAATAACAAAATAAAATTACTACTGGAACAAGAGAAAAAAATATAAAAAGGAAAAAAAAACTAAGCCATGCCTAGTAAATATTAAACATATGTACTATTAAAATATAATACTTTTTAATTCACTTTAATAAGGTCTACCAGCATGGTCTTCTCCCTCTCCCACGACCACCTCGACCATGTTGCTTTGTTGACTTGTAGGCTTTAAAACGGTCAGCCATTTCTCTCAACTCACTAGGAACCTCTTGGTGTGCTTCTTCCAAAATTTCTATCAATTCACCGGCATTTGCCCAATCATGTTTTGTCACTAAAGATAATGCTATCCCTGTCCTACCGGCCCTTCCTGTACGCCCAATTCTATGAACATACTCTTCAATTTTCCTTGGAAAGTCTAGGTTTATAACATGAGTTAAGTCTTTTATATCAATCCCCCGTGAAGCAACATCTGTGGCAACTAAAATGTTGACTGTTCCATCCATCATATCTTCAAGAGCTGCTTCACGATCACTTTGATCCCTATCGCCATGCAATGATTCACAATAAAATCCCTTACATGCTAAATCTGCTGTGACATCAGAAGCTGTACTTTTTTTGGCACAGAAAATCAAAACTTTATCAGTAGGATCCATATTGCGTATAAAGTCAAGGAGAATACTATCCTTTTCTTCTTCCATAACAACCCTTACTTTTTGGGTGACTGTGTGCACTGCTGCCAAGTCCAGGGACCCGACGTTTACATATACAGGATTGTGCATGTACTTGTCAGCTAGCTGGCGAACCGCAGAAGGCCAGGTGGCAGATGTCATAACACATTGGTGTTCAGGTCTCACATCCAAAAAACAAATATGGATTTGATGTTCAAAGCCCATATCTAGCATTCGATCCGCTTCGTCTAATACAATAAAGGAGAAGAAGGAAGCATCTATATGATTTGCTTTGATCAAATCAATCAATCTTCCAGGGGTTGCAATAACAATATCCACCCCCTTTGATACAATATCAATTTGTTCCTGCCGATCTACTCCCCCATATATGCAAACACTATTAATGCCTTTGTAATCATATTTATTGACTTCTCTCTGAATTTGTATAGCTAATTCTCTTGTCGGAGCTAGAATAAGTACAGTTGGCCCTGGTCTCTTTTCTCTAGGTGTTGGCTGCCTTTCAATATGAATTAAAGCAGGCAACAAAAAGGCTAAAGTTTTGCCAGTTCCTGTTTGTGCAATACCTATCATGTCTTCTCCTTTTAGTAAAATGGGCCAAGCTTGGCTCTGAATTGGAGAAGGTTTTGTAAAACCTTGTTTACGTATTTCATCAAGTATTTCTGGATAATCTTTAAATGCTTGCTCGAAGGTCAGCACGGGATTTGGTATTGCCCCAGCTTGAAAGTTTTCTGCTATTCTTGTAACTTTAATGTTAAAGTTACACAAGCGCCAATAAGCAACCTCATTTGGAGGCATTGCAGCAACTGTAGGATCCTCATTATAAAAGTTTTTGACAATAGGCGGTAATGTAGCCCACCTTTCTTTTTGTACCTGATCAGCATAAGCAGATGCTTTAGCCAAATCTGTAACTTCAACCCCTTCACTATTCACATAAGTAAATAGACATGCACTAGCCATCTTGCCATCCTGAGAAGCAGTCCCTGAAACCGACTGTGCATTCTGTTTTTTAGACGCCTCTTTATCAATAGTAAGATCTTTAATCATTTGTTCAGCTTTTGCAATCGCAGAATCAGTTCCAAATAGCGAGATATCTGTGTTGTCACCTGCTGAATTGCCAATTTTTATTTTGGCTTCACTCTCATATTCTAAATCGCGGATTTTTATTCCTCCTCGACCTATCACTCGCCCAATTTTAGTTGAGGGTATTGATATGACTTTGTTATTACCACGAAGATACCCTCTGCCACGTGTTGTAGTAAAACTTCTAGAATACTGACGGTCTCTTTGGCCTCTGGGGGAATAATTTCCTCTCGATGGGAAATTTTGTTCAGGCGGTGGTATATTTTGTTGTACCGGTGTATAGTAATCGCCACAATCAGAATCCCAGTCCGACATGTTTTATTTTATTCTGAAACAAATATATAATATCATCTAGAGAAATATAGCTAATCTGCTGTGACATCAGAAGCTGTACTTTTTTTGGCACAGAAAATCAAAACTTTATCAGTAGGATCCATATTGCGTATAAAGTCAAGGAGAATACTAACCTTTTCTTCTTCCATAACAACCCTTACTTTTTGGGTGACTGTGTGCACTGCTGCCAAGTCCAGGGACCCGACGTTTACATATACAGGATTGTGCATGTACTTGTCAGCTAGCTGGCGAACCGCAGAAGGCCAGGTGGCAGATGTCATAACACATTGGTGTTCAGGTCTCACATCCAAAAAACAAATATGGATTTGATGTTCAAAGCCCATATCTAGCATTCGATCCGCTTCGTCTAATACAATAAAGGAGAAGAAGGAAGCATCTATATGATTTGCTTTGATCAAATCAATCAATCTTCCAGGGGTTGCAATAACAATATCCACCCCCTTTGATACAATATCAATTTGTTCCTGCCGATCTACTCCCCCATATATGCAAACACTATTAATGCCTTTGTAATCATATTTATTGACTTCTCTCTGAATTTGTATAGCTAATTCTCTTGTCGGAGCTAGAATAAGTACAGTTGGCCCTGGTCTCTTTTCTCTAGGTGTTGGCTGCCTTTCAATATGAATTAAAGCAGGCAACAAAAAGGCTAAAGTTTTGCCAGTTCCTGTTTGTGCAATACCTATCATGTCTTCTCCTTTTAGTAAAATGGGCCAAGCTTGGCTCTGAATTGGAGAAGGTTTTGTAAAACCTTGTTTACGTATTTCATCAAGTATTTCTGGATAATCTTTAAATGCTTGCTCGAAGGTCAGCACGGGATTTGGTATTGCCCCAGCTTGAAAGTTTTCTGCTATTCTTGTAACTTTAATGTTAAAGTTACACAAGCGCCAATAAGCAACCTCATTTGGAGGCATTGCAGCAACTGTAGGATCCTCATTATAAAAGTTTTTGACAATAGGCGGTAATGTAGCGCACCTTTCTTTTTGTACCTGATCAGCATAAGCAGATGCTTTAGCCAAATCTGTAACTTCAACCCCTTCACTATTCACATAAGTAAATAGACATGCACTAGCCATCTTGCCATCCTGAGAAGCAGTCCCTGAAACCGACTGTGCATTCTGTTTTTTAGACGCCTCTTTATCAATAGTAAGATCTTTAATCATTTGTTCAGCTTTTGCAATCGCAGAATCAGTTCCAAATAGCGAGATATCTGTGTTGTCACCTGCTGAATTGCCAATTTTTATTTTGGCTTCACTCTCATATTCTAAATCGCGGATTTTTATTCCTCCTCGACCTATCACTCGCCCAATTTTAGTTGAGGGTATTGATATGACTTTGTTATTACCACGAAGATACCCTCTGCCACGTGTTGTAGTAAAACTTCTAGAATACTGACGGTCTCTTTGGCCTCTGGGGGAATAATTTCCTCTCGATGGGAAATTTTGTTCAGGCGGTGGTATATTTTGTTGTACCGGTGTATAGTAATCGCCACAATCAGAATCCCAGTCCGACATGTTTTATTTTATTCTGAAACAAATATATAATATCATCTAGAGAAATATAGCTAATCTGCTGTGACATCAGAAGCTGTACTTTTTTTGGCACAGAAAATCAAAACTTTATCAGTAGGATCCATATTGCGTATAAAGTCAAGGAGAATACTAACCTTTTCTTCTTCCATAACAACCCTTACTTTTTGGGTGACTGTGTGCACTGCTGCCAAGTCCAGGGACCCGACGTTTACATATACAGGATTGTGCATGTACTTGTCAGCTAGCTGGCGAACCGCAGAAGGCCAGGTGGCAGATGTCATAACACATTGGTGTTCAGGTCTCACATCCAAAAAACAAATATGGATTTGATGTTCAAAGCCCATATCTAGCATTCGATCCGCTTCGTCTAATACAATAAAGGAGAAGAAGGAAGCATCTATATGATTTGCTTTGATCAAATCAATCAATCTTCCAGGGGTTGCAATAACAATATCCACCCCCTTTGATACAATATCAATTTGTTCCTGCCGATCTACTCCCCCATATATGCAAACACTATTAATGCCTTTGTAATCATATTTATTGACTTCTCTCTGAATTTGTATAGCTAATTCTCTTGTCGGAGCTAGAATAAGTACAGTTGGCCCTGGTCTCTTTTCTCTAGGTGTTGGCTGCCTTTCAATATGAATTAAAGCAGGCAACAAAAAGGCTAAAGTTTTGCCAGTTCCTGTTTGTGCAATACCTATCATGTCTTCTCCTTTTAGTAAAATGGGCCAAGCTTGGCTCTGAATTGGAGAAGGTTTTGTAAAACCTTGTTTACGTATTTCATCAAGTATTTCTGGATAATCTTTAAATGCTTGCTCGAAGGTCAGCACGGGATTTGGTATTGCCCCAGCTTGAAAGTTTTCTGCTATTCTTGTAACTTTAATGTTAAAGTTACACAAGCGCCAATAAGCAACCTCATTTGGAGGCATTGCAGCAACTGTAGGATCCTCATTATAAAAGTTTTTGACAATAGGCGGTAATGTAGCCCACCTTTCTTTTTGTACCTGATCAGCATAAGCAGATGCTTTAGCCAAATCTGTAACTTCAACCCCTTCACTATTCACATAAGTAAATAGACATAGCCATCTTGCCATCCTGAGAAGCAGTCCCTGAAACCGACTGTGCATTCTGTTTTTTAGACGCCTCTTTATCAATAGTAAGATCTTTAATCATTTGTTCAGCTTTTGCAATCGCAGAATCAGTTCCAAATAGCGAGATATCTGTGTTGTCACCTGCTGAATTGCCAATTTTTATTTTGGCTTCACTCTCATATTCTAAATCGCGGATTTTTATTCCTCCTCGACCTATCACTCGCCCAATTTTAGTTGAGGGTATTGATATGACTTTGTTATTACCACGAAGATACCCTCTGCCACGTGTTGTAGTAAAACTTCTAGAATACTGACGGTCTCTTTGGCCTCTGGGGGAATAATTTCCTCTCGATGGGAAATTTTGTTCAGGCGGTGGTATATTTTGTTGTACCGGTGTATAGTAATCGCCACAATCAGAATCCCAGTCCGACATGTTTTATTTTATTCTGAAACAAATATATAATATCATCTAGAGAAATATAGCTAATCTGCTGTGACATCAGAAGCTGTACTTTTTTTGGCACAGAAAATCAAAACTTTATCAGTAGGATCCATATTGCGTATAAAGTCAAGGAGAATACTATCCTTTTCTTCTTCCATAACAACCCTTACTTTTTGGGTGACTGTGTGCACTGCTGCCAAGTCCAGGGACCCGACGTTTACATATACAGGATTGTGCATGTACTTGTCAGCTAGCTGGCGAACCGCAGAAGGCCAGGTGGCAGATGTCATAACACATTGGTGTTCAGGTCTCACATCCAAAAAACAAATATGGATTTGATGTTCAAAGCCCATATCTAGCATTCGATCCGCTTCGTCTAATACAATAAAGGAGAAGAAGGAAGCATCTATATGATTTGCTTTGATCAAATCAATCAATCTTCCAGGGGTTGCAATAACAATATCCACCCCCTTTGATACAATATCAATTTGTTCCTGCCGATCTACTCCCCCATATATGCAAACACTATTAATGCCTTTGTAATCATATTTATTGACTTCTCTCTGAATTTGTATAGCTAATTCTCTT
Organism: Pieris melete; assembly: GCA_963693345.1. Lineage (NCBI taxonomy): Eukaryota > Metazoa > Arthropoda > Insecta > Lepidoptera > Pieridae > Pieris > Pieris melete. The sequence goes on along the minus strand of CAVNZK010000363.1, from coordinate 2,051,672 downwards.
GTCGGAGCTAGAATAAGTACTGTTGGCCCTGGTCTCTTTTCTCTAGGTGTTGGCTGCCTTTCAATATGAATTAAAGCAGGCAACAAAAAGGCTAAAGTTTTGCCAGTTCCTGTTTGTGCAATACCTATCATGTCTTCTCCTTTTAGTAAAATGGGCCAAGCTTGGCTCTGAATTGGAGAAGGTTTTGTAAAACCTTGTTTACGTATTTCATCAAGTATTTCTGGATAATCTTTAAATGCTTGCTCGAAGGTCAGCACGGGATTTGGTATTGCCCCAGCTTGAAAGTTTTCTGCTATTCTTGTAACTTTAATGTTAAAGTTACACAAGCGCCAATAAGCAACCTCATTTGGAGGCATTGCAGCAACTGTAGGATCCTCATTATAAAAGTTTTTGACAATAGGCGGTAATGTAGCACCTTTCTTTTTGTACCTGATCAGCATAAGCAGATGCTTTAGCCAAATCTGTAACTTCAACCCCTTCACTATTCACATAAGTAAATAGACATGCACTAGCCATCTTGCCATCCTGAGAAGCAGTCCCTGAAACCGACTGTGCATTCTGTTTTTTAGACGCCTCTTTATCAATAGTAAGATCTTTAATCATTTGTTCAGCTTTTGCAATCGCAGAATCAGTTCCAAATAGCGAGATATCTGTGTTGTCATCTGCTGAATTGCCAATTTTTATTTTGGCTTCACTCTCATATTCTAAATCGCGGATTTTTATTCCTCCTCGACCTATCACTCGCCCAATTTTAGTTGAGGGTATTGATATGACTTTGTTATTACCACGAAGATACCCTCTGCCACGTGTTGTAGTAAAACTTCTAGAATACTGACGGTCTCTTTGGCCTCTGGGGGAATAATTTCCTCTCGATGGGAAATTTTGTTCAGGCGGTGGTATATTTTGTTGTACCGGTGTATAGTAATCGCCACAATCAGAATCCCAGTCCGACATGTTTTATTTTATTCTGAAACAAATATATAATATCATCTAGAGAAATATAGCTAATCTGCTGTGACATCAGAAGCTGTACTTTTTTTGGCACAGAAAATCAAAACTTTATCAGTAGGATCCATATTGCGTATAAAGTCAAGGAGAATACTAACCTTTTCTTCTTCCATAACAACCCTTACTTTTTGGGTGACTGTGTGCACTGCTGCCAAGTCCAGGGACCCGACGTTTACATATACAGGATTGTGCATGTACTTGTCAGCTAGCTGGCGAACCGCAGAAGGCCAGGTGGCAGATGTCATAACACATTGGTGTTCAGGTCTCACATCCAAAAAACAAATATGGATTTGATGTTCAAAGCCCATATCTAGCATTCGATCCGCTTCGTCTAATACAATAAAGGAGAAGAAGGAAGCATCTATATGATTTGCTTTGATCAAATCAATCAATCTTCCAGGGGTTGCAATAACAATATCCACCCCCTTTGATACAATATCAATTTGTTCCTGCCGATCTACTCCCCCATATATGCAAACACTATTAATGCCTTTGTAATCATATTTATTGACTTCTCTCTGAATTTGTATAGCTAATTCTCTTGTCGGAGCTAGAATAAGTACAGTTGGCCCTGGTCTCTTTTCTCTAGGTGTTGGCTGCCTTTCAATATGAATTAAAGCAGGCAACAAAAAGGCTAAAGTTTTGCCAGTTCCTGTTTGTGCAATACCTATCATGTCTTCTCCTTTTAGTAAAATGGGCCAAGCTTGGCTCTGAATTGGAGAAGGTTTTGTAAAACCTTGTTTACGTATTTCATCAAGTATTTCTGGATAATCTTTAAATGCTTGCTCGAAGGTCAGCACGGGATTTGGTATTGCCCCAGCTTGAAAGTTTTCTGCTATTCTTGTTACTTTAATGTTAAAGTTACACAAGCGCCAATAAGCAACCTCATTTGGAGGCATTGCAGCAACTGTAGGATCCTCATTATAAAAGTTTTTGACAATAGGCGGTAATGTAGCCCACCTTTCTTTTTGTACCTGATCAGCATAAGCAGATGCTTTAGCCAAATCTGTAACTTCAACCCCTTCACTATTCACATAAGTAAATAGACATGCACTAGCCATCTTGCCATCCTGAGAAGCAGTCCCTGAAACCGACTGTGCATTCTGTTTTTTAGACGCCTCTTTATCAATAGTAAGATCTTTAATCATTTGTTCAGCTTTTGCAATCGCAGAATCAGTTCCAAATAGCGAGATATCTGTGTTGTCACCTGCTGAATTGCCAATTTTTATTTTGGCTTCACTCTCATATTCTAAATCGCGGATTTTTATTCCTCCTCGACCTATCACTCGCCCAATTTTAGTTGAGGGTATTGATATGACTTTGTTATTACCACGAAGATACCCTCTGCCACGTGTTGTAGTAAAACTTCTAGAATACTGACGGTCTCTTTGGCCTCTGGGGGAATAATTTCCTCTCGATGGGAAATTTTGTTCAGGCGGTGGTATATTTTGTTGTACCGGTGTATAGTAATCGCCACAATCAGAATCCCAGTCCGACATGTTTTATTTTATTCTGAAACAAATATATAATATCATCTAGAGAAATATAGCTAATCTGCTGTGACATCAGAAGCTGTACTTTTTTTGGCACAGAAAATCAAAACTTTATCAGTAGGATCCATATTGCGTATAAAGTCAAGGAGAATACTATCCTTTTCTTTTTCCATAACAACCCTTACTTTTTGGGTGACTGTGTGCACTTCTGCCAAGTCCAGGGACCCGACGTTTACATATACAGGATTGTGCATGTACTTGTCAGCTAGCTGGCGAACCGCAGAAGGCCAGGTGGCAGATGTCATAACACATTGGTGTTCAGGTCTCACATCCAAAAAACAAATATGGATTTGATGTTCAAAGCCCATATCTAGCATTCGATCCGCTTCGTCTAATACAATAAAGGAGAAGAAGGAAGCATCTATATGATTTGCTTTGATCAAATCAATCAATCTTCCAGGGGTTGCAATAACAATATCCACCCCCTTTGATACAATATCAATTTGTTCCTGCCGATCTACTCCCCCATATATGCAAACACTATTAATGCCTTTGTAATCATATTTATTGACTTCTCTCTGAATTTGTATAGCTAATTCTCTTGTCGGAGCTAGAATAAGTACAGTTGGCCCTGGTCTCTTTTCTCTAGGTGTTGGCTGCCTTTCAATATGAATTAAAGCAGGCAACAAAAAGGCTAAAGTTTTGCCAGTTCCTGTTTGTGCAATACCTATCATGTCTTCTCCTTTTAGTAAAATGGGCCAAGCTTGGCTCTGAATTGGAGAAGGTTTTGTAAAACCTTGTTTACGTATTTCATCAAGTATTTCTGGATAATCTTTAAATGCTTGCTCGAAGGTCAGCACGGGATTTGGTATTGCCCCAGCTTGAATGTTTTCTGCTATTCTTGTTACTTTAATGTTAAAGTTACACAAGCGCCAATAAGCAACCTCATTTGGAGGCATTGCAGCAACTGTAGGATCCTCATTATAAAAGTTTTTGACAATAGGCGGTAATGTAGCCCACCTTTCTTTTTGTACCTGATCAGCATAAGCAGATGCTTTAGCCAAATCTTGGGAAATTTTGTTCAGGCGGTGGTATATTTTGTTGTACCGGTGTATAGTAATCGCCACAATCAGAATCCCAGTCCGACATGTTTTATTTTATTCTGAAACAAATATATAATATCATCTAGAGAAATATAGCTATTCAACTATGAGTATTTTCCAAAGAATTAAATGTATGATTTGCTTAATTCTTATAAACACTCACCACACCGCTACATTACAGGCAAAGGAAAGGAAGTTAGAAGTGCAAATTTTTAATAAACTAGGATTTTTTTTTTGAGATTATGGCCTGGTATCTAGACCATAAACTAGGATATTTAGGCCAAAAGCACAGATTACTTACTAGTGATTTTAATTTAAAAATTTACTCTATGGTTAAATTACTAGTTTATACGTACGTTATATTATAACGTATAGCCCATAAAATAAAAATAAAATAGTTTATACATTCGTCATACAGTTTATACACACAACTTACTAAAAAATAAACGCAGTTCCGGAGCATCAGTCGGTCTATAGTCTCACCGATAATGTTTCGGCAAGGGCAAAACTGACACCACGCATAATAACGAAATGTTCTTCAGATGATTACGGTCATTTCGGCTTGACTCTATCGGGACCAGTCATGTACGAAATTTTAAAGCGCAAAGATAATATTACATCCTTTCTCCCATAACACTCAAAAACCGAAGTGATGGATGTACAGAGTATTATGAAAGCAAGTCGTAAGTACGGGGATGTGCAAAAATTTATTATACATTTATAAGGTCGAGCTGAAGTCTGTGCGGAAAGAAAAACGTCGTGGGATTTAAAATTACAACAATGCTAATTTATCTTCTTTCTTATGTTGACAACACTGTTACGTCATAATAGTTTAACAGTAGTAATTTTGATACTTAATATAGATAAATGAAATGACGCGTATAAAAAAATATCGAAAGCTGGCGCGTTCGCAGTACTCACACTAATGCAATTTTACTATACAGTATATTTAAAATTATGACTTTTTTGCCAAGCTATATTTAGTCTACTCTGGTTTTAGTAAGGTTGGGTGGGTTGTAAATAAATAAAAATGTGTGAAATACATATAAATATTATGTGCCAAAAGTTCTAAGCCTGACCAAGAACGTAAAAGAGTAGTTTGTTTAAATATTTTCGACATAAGCTCCATCTAGCTCAACACACTTCACTATTACTTCACTAACAGTTCTTTCAATAATCCTCTTAGAAACACCAGTCGCATCTGATGTCCAATTAAAAATTCCTTTTTTTCATTAAACCGTTTTCATTAAGATGCTTAAAATAATTTAAAACATTGTACACCTTTTTACGAGATTGTCCTGTTTATGTTTAGACGGAATATATTTCATAAGAAACAATCACAGACAAAATAATAATGAGAAAAAAGATCAACATAAACAGTAGCAAAAGCAAAACAATAACTTTCTCTTTTATACTCATAAGCTTGACCAAGCTCGAGAGAGACGGACAGTCTTATCATGATGCATACTCAGTGTGACATCAGGCCTCGCACTTATTCACAGACATTACACAAGCACAAAGTGTAAAGGCGGAAACATACTACTAAAACGCGACGCGACGTGTCGTGTCGACACCCGATGTCCATCGTGCACATTACCAACACGCGACACCACAACACGCTTGCAAATTCAGAAGTTATTTAGCTGATTTTATTCCCCGCGCAATGTGCCAGCAAGTTTTTACCAATTTGAGGTTCAGATTCGAGGAATGTTTGCAGCGCAATAGTTCACACCTGGATGATGTTATTTTTAAGAAATAAATTTCCCAGATGTCTATTTTAATTGAAATAAAAAATTGTATGTGTATTGTATTTAGTTTTTTTATTAAATTTTTCTCAAATTCGCAAATCTTTCTGGCCCACCCTGTATTTCTCTAATAAACTGAATTGATTAGCGGGTTATTTGTATTAAACTAACAACATCCTAACTCCCTGCTTTTGTCCTTGTATTGAGGTAATCTCATGTCATATAAAAAAGAATATTGTTTCACCAACTCAATTAATTGTTCGTCGTTCATTTCGCCAAATAAATCCAAAAATATCTATGTATATAAATTGACATTCGCGTCAAAAACTCGAAAGACTGACACATGACGTCATCATCACAACATCCACAACACGCCGATCCAAATCGATTGGATGTTACCGTGTGTGATCACATGGCGTGTTGTCTATGTGCATGACTTGTCATGTGTTGTCATGTGTGTCTGGCCATATTAAATATATGGGATTGATAAGTACTGACGTGCGTCGGATGGCGTGGTGTAGCGTCGCGTTTTGGTAGTATGTTTCCGCATTTAATGTGTTAAAGCCGCCAGCTTTAGATAACATACCAATAGCAAAGAAGAGTTCAGACGTCAGATTGCATAGCCGATACATCGCTGCACGCAGACTCTAACCACGTAGTATAAATAGACAACTGACACGATTTCGATATCATAATGCCCGCCTTCCACTGCTAGTGGAACGGACCCATTACGGACTCCGCTATACTTGTAACAATGATTTTCATACATTTTCATTTTTATTTCCGTGGGAAACTCGGTCAACTCGCTATCCTCATATGTGACTCTTTTAGCTCGCTCTCTCCGCTGCGCTTGTCTCCGCTTTGGTGGAAGCACATGTATGAAAATCATCATGTAAATAAGCAATATGTTTGTAATATGTAAACGAAATAATAAATATTTTTCATTGGAAACGTCAAACGTGATATTGATTTTAACCTTGGGCCTTAGTCAAGATGCCTTAACAGTAGTGTACCTATGTAAAAAGTCGAAAACTAAATTTGTATGGAAATGACAGTTCGTGTCGAAAAGTTTTCATACAAATTTAGATTTTGACTTTCTGAATACACTACTGGGGGCCTACCATGAACTTTCTTAAAACAATCCTTTTGAGATGCAGCGTAGTTTAGGTACCTAAAGTCAATAGCATTTTTTCGTACCATGACCGCCTATAAGCTGAAACGTATTAGCATCGCAAGACCGAATGAAAGAACGATAATTTTGTTTATGGTTTCTGAGTACGTTTAGAAATTTAACTTTCAAACTTACTTCGACAGATGTTTCTATGAAAATAAATAAAATATAAAATTATTTTAAATATATCAACGATCACAATATGCTATTATGTCTTAATATATATATTTATTTTATATAAAACTATTCTTTTGACATATTTTAAACGGAAAGTTCTCTGGTGCTATGACAGTTGACACTTATTATTTTTAAACGTTACTTTCAAATTTTAATAGGAGCTTTCAATATTTTGGTGTTTACAAAATTTCGGTTTTAGAAATATTATATATTTACAAATTGTTTAACTTATAAAATAATGGTATGGGGTAAGTATTGTTCACAAATTTGTTTATTAAAAATAAATCCCTATAACGAAGTGAATTACTGATATAAAACGCTTTGCAAAAGATATTACAAATCAACTTATTACTCTAAAATCATAAGTAACTATAATAAAAATTAATTCCTTCAAATTCTACAAACTCAATTTATACGTTAACTAATTCATATAATATAAATAAATATACTTTCTTTACAGGAAAGTAAGTAGTGGTAGTGACTACAACCTTCCATCTCCACTACAAAACTTCGATGTATACACAATGCAAAATGTTTTCTATCAAATGAAAGATTATTATTATGACGAACCACCAAACTATTCCAATAAAGGTTAATAACAGTACATTACAATGTTTAAAACTATGTTTACCTGGGTCAACAAGTATCTTCCTCAAAGACAAGACACGACGATTAGGTTAAAAGACGAGTTAACATAACCTGGAATAAATCCTGGAGAATCCTAAGAAAAAATAATGGACTCATATTTAATACCTTGTCTGACATATGGCTTCCAGACATGGATTTACAATAACTACACCAAAAACAAAATACAAGTGTGCCAGAGAACGATGGAAAGGAGTCTACTAAACATACAAAGACAACATCGGATGAGAAATACAGAAATAAGGAAAACAACAAAAATAGCTTTAGACAAAAATGTAATCGATCGGGTCTTACTGCTCGCATGGACAAGGAAAAATGGACACAAAGGGTAACCTGGTGAGAACCAACAAAAAGATTAAGAGGTAGACCAAAGTAAAACTGGATTGTTGAAATAAAAAGTAAAGCTGGTGAAAACTGGACCACCAACGCAAAAGACAGACAGATGTGGAGCAAAATGGAGGAGGCCTTTACCCGTAGAGGGGTCCGTAACAATTTAATGATACTTTATAATGAATCATAAAAATGAATTTTGTTTTTGATTCTTATTAATTTATTTATCATTTCAAACTTATATACATTGAAATTATTAATTATGATTGGAATATAATTTAAAGATTATAAATAATAATATTGTATTTTTTAATGCATGCACATATAATGTAATAATTAATCATATGATATACTTGTTTAATATGTTATTCATTATGGAAATAAAGAGGCTATAATAATAATAATAATTTTCTTTACAGCTTAACCTGACAAAATTGCTAAATTGAGACTATATGAATAAATGTTTATAACCAATTGAACATTGCCTGAAGACATCTTTTTCTATCTTGATGGAGTCATCCTAACATAATAAATACTATTATTATAATATTTTTAAATGGCTTATTATTTAGACATTATAAATTTAAAAATACCTATGTTTTTTTAAACAACAAAGAGCGGAGGAGAATAATACAATTCATGAACATAGTGAGGAAAAATTTTATTATAATAAATATCTACTAGTAATATGGCATTCTTATTTATTGTAAAATATGATATTATATTGGGGGTTTATGTTTTTGTTAGATATGCATAAATAATTAATTGAATATTATTGAATAATGTGCAATTATTTGTAGGTACGCTCAAATCTTCAATGAATCAAAGTCAATAATCTATAGTAAATTATAAACTCAATATCTACGAAGTCGGAAGGGCATTGCCGTCTTGTTTCTCATCTCCGTCTATATTTTAATAATTTATTTTTTTCCTATATTAGCCATAGTAGATAAATCTTATTATTTTATTTACAAGTTTTAATGCAAATATTGAATTTTATAGGTTCTAAACTATTATTTGGACATTTCGATACAAAAAAGGTGAACAAAAAGTAACTTTTTTAGAATCGCTTATTCTGTCATAGTTGGAAGGCGCAACTGTCAAATTTCGGTTCAGCCGAGCGGTCATGGTACGGATTTTCATACAAATTGAACGCACGAAATCTGATAATCGCTAAGGTCACGTGGAACATAAACTGTCTCGTTTTTTCGATGTCATGGTACGAATTAGCGATGCATCTCAGTTGTAGGTTGTCAATAGGCTCGCAATAAGAGTTCATGGTAGGCCCCCTGTTACGGCATATTGACTAAGGCCCCTTGAATGGAATGTAATCATAATATACCTCACAATACCACAATCGGCCTAGCCAGAGCCTGCAGCTTGCAGAGCTATAGTAACCAGACTTCTTATAAACATTCTTAAAAAAATTGAATATGTCTGAATTGACCCAGACATCAGAAGTAAAACATGAGATAAGTACAGTTATATATCATATCAGATATCAATAATTTAACCAATTTTAATAATAATTAAAGCGTGTAGATCATTTTACAACTTAGGTAAGAAATATCTTCTAAAACCTAATATCATTGTTATACTATATTAAACCATTAATAAAGTTCACACTAAGTAGCAGTGAGGGAGAGAGGAGACAGTCGTTTAAGACTGCGGTCTGTGCACCTCGACACATCCAGAAACAATGCGTGCCGATACTTTTTTTTGTAAGGAATCTCGCTGTTGGCCTTAAGGGCCTTTACAGCTCAGTTCGGGCTGTTTTGGCGAGCGTACCTCGGCCTGAATAGGACGGCGTGCCGATACAGCGGCGAGGCGGCTACCAACTACCGCCGACAAATACATACATATTGACCAAGTGACCGGGCTTATAAATACATACATAATGGACAGAATCCTATTGACTTTCCTACTACTACAAGCCACACAATAAGTGATAACCAATTCATTTTGCTTTTAAACATAAAACCAGAGAATGGCAGAAAGCCAAATTCGTTTAATTATCACATCTTCAGCCCTCATAAATTCTTGAACACTTTACTGGCACATTTAGACAAAGCTAAATATGAAATATTAAATTACAACAACTACGTAAGGCAGCCAACACCTAGAGAAAAGAGACCAGGGCCAACTGTACTTATTCTAGCTCCGACAAGAGAATTAGCTATACAAATTCAGAGAGAAGTCAATAAATATGATTACAAAGGCATTAATAGTGTTTGCTTATATGGGGGACTTCACTGAAACTACAGGAACAGCTCAACAAGGTGAACGTTTGGCTGCAGAGGTGGAGAATCAAGCCTAGCATAGCTAAATCAATACAAGTAACATTTACACTGCGAAAGGGCGATTGTCCACCTGTGCATATAGAAGACAAACCGTTACCAAGCAAAAACAGCGTGAAATATCTCGGACTGCATCTGGACAGAAGACTGACCTGGGCTAATCATATAAAAGCCAAGAAAACAGAAGCCACCTTGAAATTCAAAGAGCTATCATGGCTTCTAGGCCAGCAATCTAGGTTGACCCTGAGTAACAAATTGCTTGTTTACAAGGCTTTCATACAACCAGTGTGGACATATGGAATAGAACTCTGGGGCTGTGCAAGCAATTCTAACATCGAAATCCTCCAAAGATTTCAAAACATTGCACTGAGAACTATTTCAAGTGCACACTGGTTTGTGAGAAACAAGGAAATACATGAATATCTGGAGATGCCAACCATTAAGGAAGTAATCCGCAAGAACAGTACTAGATACAGGGAAAGGTTAACCAAACACACCAATGAACTGGCTAGGAGTCTGTTGGCCCCGGGAGATGATGTGGCTTGCCTAAGGAGATGGCAAGTGCTGGACCTGGACCGGAGAAGCTGACCTAAAGTAAAGAGTCCGGTTTCTGCCAACACGTACGGTGCCATTCGATGGAATCGCACCCAACCAAATTTAACCTCAGAAAATATCTGATTATGGCTGAAAGCCGATTGCAGATGAACAAGAACACAACAAATCATATAGATGCTTCCTTCTTCTCCTATATTGTATTAAACGAAGCGGATCGAATGCTAATTGTCTTGTCGGAGCTAGAATAAGTACAGTTGGCCCTGGTCTCTTTTCTCTAGGTGTTGGCTGCCTTTCAATATGAATTAAAGCAGGCAACAAAAAGGCTAAAGTTTTGCCAGTTCCTGTTTGTGCAATACCTATCATGTCTTCTCCTTTTAGTAAAATGGGCCAAGCTTGGCTCTGAATTGGAGAAGGTTTTGTAAAACCTTGTTTACGTATTTCATCAAGTATTTCTGGATAATCTTTAAATGCTTGCTCGAAGGTCAGCACGGGATTTGGTATTGCCCCAGCTTGAAAGTTTTCTGCTATTCTTGTTACTTTAATGTTAAAGTTACACAAGCGCCAATAACCAACCTCATTTGGAGGCATTGCAGCAACTGTAGGATCCTCATTATAAAAGTTTTTGACAATAGGCGGTAATGTAGCCCACCTTTCTTTTTGTACCTGATCAGCATAAGCAGATGCTTTAGCCAAATCTGTAACTTCAACCCCTTCACTATTCACATAAGTAAATAGACATGCACTTGCCATCTTGCCATCCTGAGAAGCAGTCCCTGAAACCGACTGTGCATTCTGTTTTAGACGCCTCTTTATCAATAGTAAGATCTTTAATCATTTGTTCAGCTTTTGCAATCGCAGAATCAGTTCCAAATAGCGAGATATCTGTGTTGTCACCTGCTGAATTGCCAATTTTTATTTTGGCTTCACTCTCATATTCTAAATCGCGGATTTTTATTCCTCCTCGACCTATCACTCGCCCAATTTTAGTTGAGGGTATTGATATGACTTTGTTATTACCACGAAGATACCCTCTGCCACGTGTTGTAGTAAAACTTCTAGAATACTGACGGTCTCTTTGGCCTCTGGGGGAATAATTTCCTCTCGATGGGAAATTTTGTTCAGGCGGTGGTATATTTTGTTGTACCGGTGTATAGTAATCGCCACAATCAGAATCCCAGTCCGACATGTTTTATTTTATTCTGAAACAAATATATAATATCATCTAGAGAAATATAGCTATTCAACTATGAGTATTTTCCAAAGAATTAAATGTATGATTTGCTTAATTCTTATAAACACTCACCACACCGCTACATTACAGGCAAAGGAAAGGAAGTTAGAAGTGCAAATTTTTAATAAACTAGGATTTTTTTTTTTTGAGATTATGGCCTGGTATCTAGACCATAAACTAGGATATTTAGGCCAAAAGCACAGATTACTTACTAGTGATTTTAATTTAAAAATTTACTCTATGGTTAACTCTAGTTTATACGTACGTTATATTATAACCCATAAAATAAAAATAAAATAGTTTATACATTCGTCATACAGTTTATACACACAACTTACTAAAAAAAAAATGGTGCGTGTACTTATGTACGCGCGTAAGAAGTTATACTTGTTTGGCTTTCTTTATTTTTTTTTAAATATTAAATAACTAATAATATATATTTAGCGTTAATAATTTAACAATATTTGATATTAAGTATATTGTTCAATTATTAATTAATATTAATAACAATTATTATTTATTATTTTATTATATTATTAATTTAATAACTAGGTATGTTTCATAACCTTTTAACTAAGTAACAATAGGTCTTTGTGAAAAAGCATTGCTAAATTTCTTTGAAAAAATAATTAAAACTGCTTTATTTGTTTAAAAGGTACTACAAAATATGTCATTATGGTCAAACGTCACGCATATTTTATTTCTTTTTTCGGCGCCCATACTGAATTTTGTGTCACGGTGCGCGCGCATCGTAAAATTTCACTCTCATAAATTTTTCATAACGCGCCTAAAGAAGTATAACTTCAAAAATAAACGCAGTTCCGGAGCATCAGTCGGTCTATAGTCTCACCGATAATGTTTCGGCAAGGGCAAAACTGACACCACGCATAATAACGAAATGTTTTACAGATGATTACGGTCATTTCGGCTTGACTCTATCGGGACCAGTCATGTACGAAATTTTAAAGCGCATTTTGCGGCATAATGCTCAACGTTGAGTGTTCTAACTACAGCAACGCTTCGCACAATTGAGCACTCTCAAAACGAATGCTCTCGCGAGCTTCTCGCAAACAATACCAACACAGTGACAGAAAATTGACCAGTATTTTTATTTAAGTTGGCATTAATTATCGAAATTTTCGTTAGTAAATATTATTTATTGTTGAAAAATTTGTAAGGCTTTCGTTTCGTCGTAGATTTTGAAAATAATTAAAGTTATTTCAAACTGCTAAAAAAAAAAATATTAGTATGGATGATAAATAGTTACTTTTTTTATATTCCACATTTAAAATATGAATACAATTTTATTTTAAAATTCGGATCTGTAAACAAATTTATTTTACAGGATTATACTTTAGAAAAAATTGCAATGGTTTTGAAAAGTATATAATTTTTTTAGAAATCATTAAAAAATATTACTTAAAACGTAAATGATGTAAACTTCTTACATGAAACTACCTAAATATTTTACTGTTAATTTAGCTTGTTAAAACCTTATATTCTTCTAAAGGTTTTCTATTATTTTAATAAAAAAAATGTTAATGAAATAATTTGATGATTAAAATAAGCGTAAAAAGTTTTCAACCAATTATTATTATTTACCACATTATTTATACATTAATGAGGTTGCTAACTCAATTCATAACATTTTTTTTACAACACTGACTTAGCGCACTCTGCTGATGCATTTGTAAACTAATTCACGTTCCAATTAAGCTTCAGAATTATGCGGCATTGTGCGACACTGAGTCGCAAAATGCTCTGTAATTGTAAAACGCACTTTATTCACGCTGTGTTTCAAGACTTGGCATAAAGGTTTAGATACCAGGCCATAAACTCAAAAAAAAAAAATATTTACTTTGTGTCAATCTGTTGTCTTGCCGAGGTATTTAGTATTTACTATACTCTTTTATGGATATACTTGTCTCCTTGTCTGTGTTTTTATTATGTTTAAACTTCAGTGATTTTGTTCCAATAATTATTTACGAGCTCAAAATCCTACTGTCTTTGGTTTCTTGAAAGTTTATTATATACAAATACCTAAGAATGATTTTTTATTAGTGAGTCAACATCGTTGTTGTTTTATTGGCAGTGTTTATTTATATTTGACTTATATGGCTCGTCAGGCCGTCATTTCTTTGTAGTATAAAATTCCTTTATGATGAATACACCGCCCGTTCCAAAACCGCGGTCTTCAGGTTTCTCAGAGAATGATTCATTAAAAAGGCCAGTACCGTTACCTCGTACTAAGGTACCTGTAACTAATGAAAGAGTCACAGCATCTGAAGTGTTGCGTTCTATAGGTACGGTATCAAAACAAATAACTGAAGATGTTGCACAAAAAGTTACAAATTCAGCAAAATTTGCAAATGATAAAATTGAGAAATCCTTTATGGATGGTTCAAAATTTGCTAAGGATACTTTAGAGAAAACAATAAGCACATCAAAAGCTGTGAGAGCATCCGTTACAAAGTCTGTCATAGAAACAACAAAAACAGCTGGTCTAAAAATACGTCGCACAAAAAAATTAGAGACAGATCAGAGTGAAGACTCTCAAAGATGTGTTTCAATGCCAGCAGCTGATGTTTCATTTTTTGACAACATTCAGTTCTATTCACCACTTCTAGAACAAAAAAAGATATCACCTGAAGCTGGTCCATCTGAAAAACTTCAATCACCAAGCTCACAAATACATTCTCAAATAGATAACCTGTCACTCCTTTCTTGTAATTCAGATTCTATAACAGATAGTATGAGTACTTCCCATGACAATATTGAATATGATCAAAATGATTTGACTTCTTTTTTAGAATCAGAAATGACATATGATACTCCAAAACCATCTAGAGCTAATAGTTTTATTAGTGTGAAATCTGCACCAGAAGTGCCAGGAAGAAGAAAAAAGAAAGAGAAAATAGAAATTATGAGACAAAATTCTCTGTATGAGAACTGGATATTATCTCCAAAACCTAATGTAGAATCTACTGATAGACCAAGTAAAAGTACTATTTATGAATTTGATCCCCTAAATTTTACAGCACAGCCTAAGAAATATGATGGTGTTAGTAATGAATTACTGCTGTTGGAGTCATTTCTGATTGGAGATACTTATGGTACAATTGTTTCAAATGACGTTGGGGTGGATGATACATTTGACTTTGTTGAAAGTGATTATTTCAATCCCCCAACACCACCAGAAAGATTTGACAGTCTTGCTGTTGGTGAAATTGCTGAAAAACCTACCTTATCCCCCAGTGTAAAAGATAATAATTCAAATTGGTATGTTGGAAAGGATTGTTCAAGTGCAGATGTTGTCGAAGATACAAAAACAGGAAGTTCTGTAATGCAGAGATTTTCAAACATGCTAAAATTTGATAATGTGTTAAATAAAGGCTTGAAACAATCTTCAGTCAAAGTTGAGAAAGTGGAACGGCCGGCAATTAACCACTTACTTATCCCTTACTACAGTGGAACTCTGAATAAAGTAATTTCCGGAACAGTTGAAGATTTGTTCAAGAATTCCCAATCTTGTAGTAGATATTGTGTTTTATCTGACCACAAATTGATGTGTTACTCAGATCCAAGTAACTCAATAGTGAAAGAAGTTTACACTTTAGACAGTCTTAATTCAGTTCAAATTGTATTACCATTATCTAGGTAAGTAAATAGTATTTAAATATAAATTATTTGATTTCAAAAGAGTCAATCGAGTTTTTACTTTCCAGTACCACAAATAACTCATACTGCTTTGAGTTGACAATTTCAATGGGCGTTAAGAGTTCACCTCGAAAAGTGCTCTTTGGCTGTGGAAGTGCTTCAGAAAGAAGAAATTGGGGACAAAAAATTGCTGAACATCTCACTAATGGATTTCCAACCAAATATACATCAGAGTTTACAAGGTGTGGATGGTGTTACATGAAGGTAAGATCAAATACTTGAGATAAATATTTACTGAACATTCTTTGCTGGACCCTAGCTTGTAGATTATGTGTACTGTATACATGCGCTCATACAAGACAATATAGATCAGATATTGTTTGATGTTATAATCAACCCATAATAGCTTGTTGTGTTATTCATATAATTTAGAATATTCCTTTATTCAAAGCATTTAACATGGAAGACTTAAGTCCTTCCAAAACATTACATTGTGTTGTTGTGAGCAGAAAGCTAACAACCTAGACTCTGAAGAAATATTTGTAGTCATAACTTATGGCAGTTCCAGTTTAACAATGCTAACTGTTAGCTTAAGACATTAATATTTGACACAACCTATACTATACCTTGTATTGAAATCTTTATGTTGACGTTTATAAACAACATTCTTGTTCTCGTATTTATTAAACATATTCACATTCATGTTTATCATACTTACATAATTATATATTAGCTTAGCGAATATTCTTATCTTGTAAGATATGCTTTCAGTATATATAAATTTGTTTTTAATTTTCTTACTTCTCTACTGTCTCTTATAGAAGCATGCTTTGCCTTATGAAACTATCAATTTTAATTTGATTTACGATAAATGATTTAAGCCCTTGCGAATAAAAAAGATGCATTTTATAATATGTATGTTATCTTAACGATTTTGAACACAGTTACGTAGGTATATATTAAACAGGTAATTATTAAAAGGCAGCGATTAAAGTGATATTCCAGAGGCCTATACATTAATTCATTACTGACTCACGACATCAAGTCAGTTTGTTTAATTATTATCTACAGTACGTTTATTGTACAGGAAGCTGCCAGGAAGCTTATGCTATTATGGTATACATATCGAAGATAATGTCAGGGACACATTTTTTCGTCTGTTTTATCTGTTTTATTTGATTTTAAAATATATATATATAATATAATTATAATTTTATATTTTAAAGAAAGACACCATTATGAGATCTTTTGTTTTCCCCAAAAACTGATTTCCTAACGAAATACGACACTTGCGCTAAACAGGAAGTTGATAAACCTCTAAAAATGTTTTATTTAATATTTTCATATTTAACTAACATTTGCCAATTACTGTAATGTGTTTAAGATAACTGTGACTTAGATAAGATCACGCGCGTTTTGATAAATTGTGGTATGTCAGAATATATTTTCGTATTTATCACGTATCTAATGATTTATTTTTAAAAATGTCTATTCCCTGCCACCCTTCGCTGTGGCACTTTGTGATTGTATGGTTGTGAAATGAAAAACAAAACAAAGAAAGCATTTCATATAAGTTTAATTTTGCAATACTAGAAAAAATAAGAAAAACATTAAAAAATTGTTGCGGATTATATATCATGCTAAAATTTCAGCTAGATCGGTGCAGAACTTTTTGAGTTTTTGAAGCGTACACAAACCAACATAACATTTTTATACTTATTGACTACTAAATTCAATTGTCTATATTAAATTGATTGCAGAAACGCTTTGCGCTCTAAATATAGAGAAATTTCTCAAGTAAGACTTTTATTATGCATATATTTTTACTACTTTCAAATACTTAATATGCCACGATGCGTTGCGATATGCTTTGTCACTATGTTCATATATGAAGAATACCTTTAATTTTGTTTTTTTGTTTTATTTACGTAGTTATATTTCAAGGAGAAACCGTTTTAAATTGAGAATCGCCCAGTAATTTCTATGTTTAATACATTGCGCATACATTTAAGTTAATTTTTCGTGTTTTTTTAATCAAATATATTCTATTTCTAAAATGCGTAAGTTAAAGGCCAAATTGATAACTAAAAAATAGGTTCAACACATTCTTATATTTTTAGTCTAAGTTTTATAAATAATACATATTACAGGAAGGGGTTACTGGAGAATGGCGTGGAGCGTGGCTTATGCTGGTGAGACGTGTCCTTGTCTACTACACCCCTCCCGAGACCCTTTGTACGGTGGACCTTAGGAAGACGAGATGTGTTGGTAAGTTATAACAACTAAGTGTAGTTGCCTTAAACATAATTGTTACGGACATCCGCAGTTTTTGCTGAAAATGATTGTAGAAAAAAAATAATATGATAATATTTATTAATTTATATCAGGTTAGTTTAAAACCTTTTTACCTTTAACTATAGTAATTAGTGGTGCTACAATTAATGTGGTGGTGCTGCATATCTTTGCCTTCGGCATTCTGAGCCTGAGTCATGTCGTAGATTTTTGGGTTCCTACCATTGATATATAAAAAACCCAAGATGCACAATCAACGTCCTC
The DNA here is from genome assembly GCA_963693345.1 of Pieris melete. NCBI lineage: Eukaryota > Metazoa > Arthropoda > Insecta > Lepidoptera > Pieridae > Pieris > Pieris melete. Next base: position 2,033,704 of record CAVNZK010000363.1, on the reverse strand, counting down.
AAAAGATGAGCGCAACATTCTAAATTGTGCGCTAATTTCAAATAGTCTCGCGTCTAATAATTGGAGTCGATGTTATTTGTGTTTTTTTTTATTAATAAATTTATGTACTTTTGAACTTTTTTGTGTGTAGTTTTTGACAAATATATTTACGCTATATAAAGTGTAGGTCAGGAGGTAGCCAATTTAACATTTTTTTTTAATTTAAAGAAAAAACTTTTTAACCGGATTAAAGTTATGTATTATTATAATTTTCCAACTATTTAACATCCAACACCTTTTGTCTTTAGTCACCGTGACCACGCACGCTGTAAAGCACCCGAAAAGTCGGATAAATTTAAAATTATGTTAAGTAGTTGTAAATAAAAAAGTCATGTTCGACTCCACTCAATACCTTGTCCTACCGACCACGGTCGGTCGTAAAATTTTATTGCTTTAAGTACGTATACACTGCGTTGTAATAACAACTTTAAGCAATTCGCGTAAGGTTGATTTTGCAATCAACCTTACGCTTGTAACATATACTGTTATAGACATACTGTTATAGAAAGGGCCAGAAATAGTGTTTCGGGACACTTTCGAGCGTTTCTTTTATTCGAGACTGTGCATCTTGGGTTTTTTGTATATCAATGGTTCCTACACGATGTTAACCTTTACCGTGCAAGCAAGTGCTAATTGCAGATATAAAAAAATAATTTATGGGTGCCGGGTTAAGTTAACCCAAAAACAATTTTTATTTAATATTTTTAGCAATAAACTATGTGTACATAGTTTATTGCTAACACTAGCTCACTTTTATACATCTAAACGTTACCGGGCAGATTATAAGTAAATAATGCTTGCGACGGGAAACATTTCTTATATATTTTTTGGATACCTTAGTTTTACAAAATAAGGTTGCCCATAAATGTTTCAGACTGCCCATAGCGTCCGTCACATCTAAGAGATTAAAGAAAAAACTTTATAGTAGGTACGAGATCCGGCTGTAGGATTAGTGGGCTAAAAACCAAATTTTTATGCATATTCATCATTAGGAGAATGTATATCTACCAAGTTGCCTATTAAAATTTGGCCGGTAGTATTTTTAATTATTTTATTTTGAGCGTGGTTTTTTTGTTATAATAAAAATGCCGTATCTATTCAGTTTAAGAACACTAACATTCGACGCATGCACAATGGATTAAAAGCGTCGCACAGGCGGCATTCGCTATCCTCGTCATATATTCGTCTATTTTAGCAAGATTTTTTGTCGCCTTTTCATCAAAAATGATCAATACAATCAATTTACATTAACATAAAGAATACACCTAAACTTTGGTGAGCTCCTAAAGGTGACGCTTCATGAACTAGTTTGGTACTTTTAAATTTTGTCGCGTTCATATAGACAGATGACGCCGTGGGATTTTTTAAAACTAAGGACTGGGTATGAATATATAAAATACAAATCGAAATATATGTATATAAATTGTCTGCGTCATTTGGTTCTTGGAATAAGACTCCCGGTTGATTCAGCTCATGTATTATTAATTGTGAATGCATTTGTTTATTTAGAGCATATCTCGTGTTACAGTGACTCATTGATGACCCATCAGATAGGTACTATGTCCCAAGCCTGTACAAGTTAAATATAGTAATTATCTAAAAGTATCAGTTTTGGCATTGCTGTTATGCGAGAGATTCTAGACCTGGAGGTCGTGACTTGAACCCCGAGCCGAGTTTAGTTTTATTCTACTTCGCACAATCAATACTTGCTCTTATATCATCGTGAACACATTAAAATGTCCCTATTACCATTATTATTTTATAAAATAAATTATGGAAACTAACGCTTTTATTTCCACTCACCTTTTAATAATGGATCCTATACCGGATTTGCTGTATTATCAGCGGTCGATTAACCAAAATATCTTCAAATATTTGTGTGACGCAGTCCCACCGGCTTCGAGTTTATTGCATAACATGTAAAATAAACAATAAATATGCATTTATCCCAAAAAAACTTAATTCTAAACAACATTACCTAAATCTCATTAAAACCCAACGTATCCGTTTCGTTCACCAGAAGGTACATCTCTATATAAACTAATATTAGTAATTATTGTATTATTCCAGTTAACCAAGATGCAGATGAAGAAACAAAAAAAAAGTGTGTATCGGACGGTAGCCCAAATCTTCTGCTCGACTGTCCACATGCAACTGTATATTTGAGATTCCAACACGAAAAAGACCTAAAGGTAATTTATGTTTTTTTAAAGTCTAGTTTACTGAAGTTGGCTAAATCCCAGCAAAATATAATTTCTTAAATATTATGAGTTTTAATGTATACATAGGAAAATGGTATAATAACTTTTGAAACTAGATTTAAGTATGACTGACGTAATTGGGACCTTCTTCTACGTTAAACTAAACGCTTTATAAAACTCTGAGGAAAACTTTAAACGTTATCATTCGGTTTTTCATTATTTTTCCAATTCGGTAAGAGAAAATGAAATGTTAGGCTAGTTTAAATAACTAAGAATCTAGAATAAATTCTTATCATATAACATGATGTTTTAATACGATTACAAAAGGAAAAATATCTTCGTGAAAATTTTGTATAAAAGCTAACTTGACTTGATTTATACTGTATTTTAAAGTACTACTTTGGACGTTTTATTTTAGAGTTGGAGGTATATGATTAAGTTAGCTGCTCATAATAACGGGGCGTATTTACACCATCAGCAGCTTACCAAGGATGACGTTCCGGCCATAGTCGACAAGTGCATTAGTTTTATTTATGCCCACGGTGAGTCTGCGGAAAAAAATAATTTATTAATAACTTCAATAATTCAAGTAAAATTCTAAGCAATTTTAACTTAAGCACTAGAATAACTACTACTACGAACTAAACACTAAATCAAACTCAATTATTACTTTGTTTTGTTCCATTCTTTATTTCTAAGAAATTGTTTATTTTATGTAGTTTAGCACTTCTTGCGCCCACTTATTTTATTTTCCTTACAGTGGTTGCCTGTAAAAGATCGCTCGAGTAGCGATAAAGACGCCCTATATATTATTTAATTGATATCTATTTCTTGCAACAAAATTTAAATAAATAAATAAAAATATATGCGAGACATTCCCCGTCTAAGGGTATTGTTTCACTTATTTCGTATATTTGTGTGATTGAGTATTAAATATTTTTTCTCCTTAACACGGAAGCCATAAACACATTAGTGCTAATGTTAAACTCCAGTGAATTTGACAGTCTCAGTAATTAAAAAAACGTGCTAAAATGATTGATTAGCTTAAATTTGCTAATAGAAAGATATTGGTATGGTACGTAAGTTCGGTTGCGCGCGGCGGTTGTTAGAAGGATGTTCAAATAAATGAAACGCTTTGTTTGTAGCCAAGTTCAAATTATTTAAAAACTGAGTTTTTAACTAACATTAAATAAGGGATAGTGGGGTTTGACGCTGGACTAACAAAAAACTAATTTGTGGGTTCTTAAATCTAAGTACCTATTGGACATTCTTGAAAATGAGAATGTTATATTACAATTTATAAGTCTTTGAAAAACTAAAGGGCTCAATTATTACTAGCAAACTGTTTTTACAATTTATGATTGTTAACGTTTGGTTTGTGCTTGTAATTATTGACTGAACTAATGTTAGGTTACATAACTCTCTGATTTTATATTTATAATATGGTTGTTAAGGACATTACTGTATGGGTTTTCTATTTACCACATTTACCATCAAAGCTGTCGTTTTCTTTGCAGGAAGTCTATCCGAAGGTATATACCGGAGGGCGGGCAGTAGTTCAGTGCTGTCGGAATTACTCGGACGGTTCAGGCGTGACACATGGTCAGTGGTTTTGAGTCCTGGGCAGCATTCGGAGCACGATGTTGCCGGTGTATTAAAACGATTCTTTAGAGATCTCCCTGAATCGCTTATACCGCAAGACAAACATACAGTTTTAATTTCAGCTCTCGGTAAGTGCAAACGCAAAGCTGACACATTTAAGAACCTGTTAGTAAAAAAAATCTAAATGCCTTCTGGGCCTGCCAGCCATAACGTTTATTTGGTTAGGAATCGAACTTTAGACTTAGAGTTGTACGCTATTGCTTAACAAAGTGGAAAGGCAAAGCGAAATTATTTGGGCAAGACCAGTGATTATAATTTATTTATATGTAATAATAAATCGTTTATTTGCAAAGAAAGTGGTACATTCAGATTGATTAATTATAAAAAACCGCACAATCAGCCATATAAAAACAGTCGCGTAAATGCCATAATTATACAGTTATATACCTATATTTATAATTATTATCAAAACTTAAAAATTCCAAAATAAAAAACTTTGGTCTAAATACCCTCCCACGTTGTAAAAGCCCTACCTTTACTGCTGACTGATCCCACCTAGTGTTGAATTGATCTTTTAAACAAGGCAACGGACTCGAATGCCGTTTTCATTAATTAAATATCAGTGTTGGCCAAATCGTTGAAGTGTAAAACTCAAGTTGAGTTAAACTCAAGTTGAGTTAAACTCAACTCATATACAAATAAAATAGCTAATTGTGATTCTTGTTTATAAAATGACTAACTACTGACAATACATTTTAAGAAATCAATGAGAAACACGAACGAAACAGTGAATATAGAAAAGTGATGTTCTCCTTGCCTCTCGTTGCGCGCAATACGGCGAGAAAATTGTTCGCGCATTTGCATTTCTTAAATACAATGGCGCACGCTAACAAAATGAACGCTGAAAATCTGGCCTCGGTTTGGGCACCTACCATAATGCCGGCAGCTTTGGTGAGTACGCTATGAAATACCAAAAGTATCCGTAAAAAGATGGATAGGATAGGATAAAAATAACGATCGATTTTTAGTCAGAATATTATATATTAAAACTCGTAGAATAATTTTTCACACGCAAATCTATTGAGGTTTTTTTTGTGTGTTTACGGTGTATTTTCAGACAAGTCAGACCCTCCAAACAGCATGGTCAGCCAAGGAGCAATATGTGGTCCGGGATCTAATAGCAAACTACGAGGAGGTATGGGAGCCAACTGAATCGGAAACCCGACGCGAAGCGGCCATACGTCGCGTTCTTATGCGAGTATTAAGTAATACTGCGCCTGCGCCGCCTAAAGCCGCTGGAGATTTGCGAGCGTGGATCTACGTGAATGACAGAAACACGTGCCACCAAATCGCGGTAATAAATTAATTTTTGTGCCTTCTTTAAATTACAGCTTTTTGTATTTTAACTGGTTAAGTTCCTAGCTAAGTAATAAAATTTGAATCTTAGGATAACTTCAATCCAGATGGCTTATAATAACACATTCCTTTTTTTTAATTTTACAGCTAACGCCAAACAAAACATGTTCCGACGTTTGCATTGAGCTTTGCGAAAAGGCGCAGCTGGAATCACATTTATTGATGATAGAAGAAGTTATTTGCAATGAATCGATGAAAAGAATAGTTCACAAAGACGAAGTTGTTCTAGATGTCGTTCTACGCTGGAGTTATTGGGATGAAGAGGATCGAAAAGAGAATTACCTAATGATTAAAAATAATAAATTGTTGCACGATATGGCAGTTAAGAGTACAGCGGTTGTTTGCGGAGAGCTTAGAGTCGCGAATGAGGCAAACAAAACATTTAAATTGCACATGTTTGAGTGTAATCATACGAAGCTGTGCTATTTCAAGGATAAACAGGTACGTTATTAAATGTCTATGAAGCTAGCTTCATAATGCCTCGTTTTATCTAAAATAAAATCTACTGAGGTTTTATTTACTTCGTGAAAAATGTTTTGTTCCAAAAATAATTGTAATGTACAATTTCTACAAAATAGATATTTTAGTACCCAAAATCCATAAACGAATTGTATGTGCGAAACTAATGAAGTGTAGTTACTGTTTCAAAAATCCCCCAAAGTCTTACATTTGAAATAATAGTCAACGAATTCACAACAAAAGATACAAGAATAAAAATATATATGTTATTCTGAATCATTTTTAATATTCACACAGGGGTCACACAAAATTGAAGAATGGCTGGTGAAAGATATTTTATGGTACATCGGCCACGAACCAAAACGTAATCCTCAATCTCGATGGGCCATCACGTTCATACCAAAAAAGAATAAACAGAAAAGGTTGGTTGACATTTTAATTTGGGTAAATTTTGATATAAAGCCGCCTAATTCCATCCGACAATTTTCCTTTTTGTATATTCATAAAAAAAATATTTTCTTTAAATTTAAATCTTTATAATTTTGTCCTTGTATGTAGTTTTTAATTGCATTATTATTTAATTGCGGTATTATTACCAATTATGTTTACGTTTATTTTGTTTTCTACTTTTATAACATTACTTTTTTTATTTGTAAAGCAATTTAAAAAGCAGTGCCTGTTTCATTATCATTCGTTTTCTATAATAGGTGATGCCTTTGGGCGAGTGTCAAATAAGCATATAGAAAGTTCATTGATTCCAACCTATATATATATAGGGATGAGAGTCGCACGCTGAAGACTCTAGGCCAACACTGCTCAGCCTCTGTGAAGCAATATAGGGTTTTTTCTAATTATAACTATATATCCGTTTATTTATATAACTTGATTGCAGGTCGAAAGATCGTCCGTGGTTCGGTGTGACCATTGCGGGCGCAGTAACTGAAGATCAAGTTAAATGGATGACAGCGTTAATGCACGCTGAACACACCGATGTACTTCCTACACCGCGGCTTGTCATCACTTAATGGTATCGGCACATTACAGGGCCAGATTTAACAAGAAAGGAAACAATTGGTATGCTGGGATACAAGGTTTTGTGCTTGTGAAAATCTAAATTAAAAAAATTACCAACTTTAAATAAACAATATTTTGATTTTGATTTGGACAGGCAAAAAATCTTGTTTGATGTATTAACGTTAGCAAACATAATGTTTCTATATTTACATTTACTGCTAGTTCACAAGTCAAAAACGGACGAGAACTGGCTATAGACTCACCGTCACTCTTAAACACAAAATGAAACCATTTCATCATGCTCCTCATCACACATTAAGATACACAAGAAAAATAAAAGACGAAATACATGATATTCATTTGCGTAGAATATTTCCTGGACGGAACAACAGAAACAACAATATTTATAAAATTTAGTTGTTATTGTTTATTTGAAGAACCGCGAGACCGCGTCGTTCAAAGGTAATAATTTACAAATATAGGAGCTACTCGAAATAAATATCGCTATTTTAATGTTTCTTAAATTAATATGACCATATGAAGGACTTGTCTTTCTTATGATCGTTCATAATTAATAGATAGTTTAAAATATATTTTTAATATAAATGAAGTACTTCTAAAACTAAGTTTAGATGTTAGTGGAAATATATGTAGCTTTTTAGTTAGGAAATGTCCTGCCTCTTGATTGAATAGTTTTCTGAATTAAAAGATTTATATAGTACCTACAACATTATTTGGAGTCGTATGAATTAATACTCGTGGATTTAAGGCAAGTGTGTATTTCTAAAATGTTTTATCTTTCTTGCCAATTCGGTTTTGTTTAGCATATTTGAATCAGAATAACACAACAATGCAACATTGGCCTCGATTCTCCTAATTAAACTTCTATGAATTATTATAATATGAGACTGTCAAACTTAAGTTTACTATGTCAAAAAATAAATGTTTTCACGACAAAAAATTTGTTCAATTAAATTGATGGGCTAGTTTCTTTAATAGCATGATCGAGCTAAGCGTAAAACGTAAGAAGGATGATGCATTTCGTTTCGGTCATAGATGGACCATGTCATGTCAGTCAACAATGGACGTTTTGTAAATGGATTAAAATGGATAATTAATAATGGATTAAATAATTCTCCCTTCCGCCTTAAATCATGATCGCAGAGCGCAGCAATGATTTTGGTCATAATTTGTGTAAATTGAAATGTAACGTTAATGCAATGCATATAACGCGAGGTATATGGAACATAAAGATATATAATTTGATAAGAAAACATTGTAAAGTTAACTTAAGTTTAAGCCTTAGTTTGTATTATAGTCATGGCCCGATCGTAGAAGTAAATTTATGAAATGGCCTGATTTAGCCGACCTCTGACATTGTCTTAGCTTTTCTTTCGCCTAAGCGTAGAATTTTCATGAAACTCACATGCGTTATCGATAGGAACAAACTCTGAAATATCATTAAACATTGATGAATGATATGGCATATGAAACAACCATCCTACGATTGGGCTGTGAAAAAGATTGCGTGGCAGACGGCCAAGTTTACTAAATGTAGAATGACAAGTGTAAAAGTAAGTTTTGCGAGACGGCCGTATTTTTATGACGCACAAATCTACATTCCTGTGATCCAAGTTCCAAAAAATGTTCATGGAAATACTATTAACATGTGTGCAAAAAATATAAGAATGTTTTGTATTAAAGATATATTTTACAATTTTTAAATTTTTTCAATATATTTTAATAGGTTTAAGTATTATAAAAATTATAGAAAATTTAAAGGATTGACTTGTTCATGCAATGTGTTATTCGTCGAATTTGTATATAAAATCTAAATATTTTAGATTGGCATCGCTAAGTGCCTTTATAATGTAATATAATGTCCACTGTTTATGGATATAGATTTCTTAGAAAAAGTTAAAATAATTAGATTTTTAATGTAACTATGAACTGTTAATATACTAAATACAAACTTACCATTTTGTGCAAATCTACGCATGTTCTTTACTATTTACAATATATAATTACCTACACATAATAAATATTGTTGTATTCAATATGTTAATTCTGTATATAAGAATAAACGTACATAAATTGTTTTGATAAAAATCTATTGATGATTTTTGAATTAACAATAATAAATAATATATAAATAAGACTATTATTTTCCTCAAATATCTCGCCTCAATACAACACAGCTATAGTACAGCTACGGTACCTTTAAAATAGGTCACGAAGACAGACTTTTAAGTTAGCATAATATCGATGGTACCAAGCCGTACCCGCGACGATCGTGGCCGCACGCCACCCAACTTAAGTTTAACATTCAACAAATTACTTTTAACATTAATAAACCATATTACTTCTAATTTGAGTTTACTTTCTTTTTCTTTTTAATAAACCGATCACGTAATGTATATCAGTTGTTTTTTACCTCTGAATGACATCGGCTGACTTTCAATCACAGCTAATTGCTTTAAGTGAATCTTGAAATGTACTAATTAAATTTTCGTGACGGAAACAATTAGTGATGCCTAAAGAAGTTAATAGCTCCAATATTATTTCCGAGGAAGAAATTAATAGGGTTTGTATAGTCTATCTTTTATAGCGTTGTCGTTTTACAAATGAATAGTTTAATGATAGTGTGTCGAATGGAACCTGCAATAGGAATAACGTCATAGCTTAATTTATTTCATGAAGTTTGCGATTTTGCCATCGACGTCCTACTGTGCAATTATTTTAATGCGACTGTATTGCAAAACTCTTCAGTCTTATTGAGACAGTAAGCTCATTTAACCTAATAAACAATGATTAAGTATCCGTCTAACGTTTCGATTACTCTACGTTAGCATGCGTATTGCATATAGTAAGCAGTTTTCGTCAGTTCATCGCCGCAAATAAGAGAATAACTTATAACAATCTCTTACCTCTGAATGAATGTATGAATTATTACTTCATGCATTCATTTGTTATGAGGTAATATTCCCAAGTTCACAATCGGCTTGGTTAAAATCGTTCAACAAAACAAAGATGGTATAAACAAGCAGTGGCGTGGTACCTTTTATGCGTGGTCTGAGTCTCATTTCTAATATGCCATACACCGATTTGACTAAGGCAAGCAAGGTTTCCTCACAATATTTTCCGCCACCGTACGAGCGAATGTTAAATGCACACATAGACAGAATCGAAAGCCAGGGATAGAACCTACGAGAGTCGCACGCCGAAGCCACTAGGCAAACACTGCCCGGCCTGCTAATCAAACTTTATAATTGTTCTTTAATCGTTCTAAAATGTTATATACGAGGGCGGCACTGAAAATTTCGGGAATCAAGGAAGTGACACAACATTACTATTTAAAAATGTATTTATTGGTTTTCGAAGTATTCTCCGCGAAATTTGACACATTTTTCATATGATGGAACCAATCATTGAAGCAACCATTCCATTCGGAAGTTGGGGTCTCCAAAATGGCCGTTTTGTAGGCGCCCACAGCTTCTTCAGGTGATGAAAATCTCTGACCACGCAATTTATTCTTTATTTTAGGGAAAGTATATCATCGTTAGGGCTTAGGTCGGGGCTGTACGGCTGATGGTCTAGTAATTCTATGTTTTCTTGCTCTAAAAACTCGTTTGTTCTGTGCGCGGTGTGAGAACTCGCATTGTCGTAATGGAGGATGATACGGCGGTTGGAGTTCTCTTTACGGAGTTCAGAAACGACCTGTGGCAAACAAATGCTAGCATACCATTCTGCATTGACCGTTCTTTGTCAAGAGGAATAGTCGCAACATGGCCGGTTTTGGAGACAAACGAACTCATTTTCGAACACCCAAACTCGTGACTGGTTTTTTGTTTCGGGTTCGTACGCGTATATCCAGGATTCTTTACCTGATGCGATGTTGTATACAGCATTTGAGGATCCTGCGTGGAATCCTTCGAGAGTTCTGACGCACCAAGTAACGCTAGCCGCTTTTTGCTCTTCACAGAGCGAATGCGGTATCTCTCGGGAAAACAACTTTTTTACACCTAATTGTTCATGGAAGATTATTTGTATTTGACTCATGCCAATGTATAAAGTTGCCTGAATTTCGCGGTATGTTACATGTCGATCTTCCTCAATCAGCTTAAGCACAGGATCAACGTTTTCTTGGGTGACTACAGTTTTTGGACGACCTTGACGGGGATCATCACTGAGCTTGACACGTCCACGTTGAAATTCAGCAAACCAGCGATAAATTGTGGTTTTGGATGGGGCTTCATCACCAAATGCAGAAATCATCCGGTCAACACACTGTTGTGATAAACCACTTCGAAAGTCATAATAAATCATCGCTTTTGAATTTTCTCGAGTCAATTCCATTTTCTCAACTACTAATCAAGTTTGACAAAACTTTGTGAATAGACCGAGAACCTTTTTTAAAAAAAATTAATGGTATTAGATTTAAAAAAAAGGAGTTTTCAATTAAAAAGATTTAAATATGACAGGAACAGTGGTATTATTCCATTCCCGATACTTTTAGTGCAGCCTATGTATATTTATTATTTGCTATTGAGTATTTATAAACATGATAGTTATTTAATTTTGAACAAAACTGCCTCTGATATTATTTGATTTTAATAAATATCATAGTTTAAAAGTAGTGCTCAAGTATCATGCTCCCTCTAGTCTCTTATGGAATATGTTAAAGTATATAGTTTTTTATTAACACGTGTGAAACCGCGGGGTACAACTAGGAAACTGTGTGTGTGTATGTACTATGTGGAGTTGCATAATTTGATTTCGAACCCATATGATGTAGGTACCAATGAAGCAAAGCAGCCGCGAGCCTTCTGCCTCAGCACATAATAAAAAAAATACAAATGTTACTCACCTGAATTTCATGCCCATTTGAAACTTGTCCTTTAAAATAGATACAAATAAATCAAAACTTAAACTTAATCATTCATCGTCGCAATTACTTGAATGTAACCACTTACTTTCCATGCGCTAGTTCATAATAAAATAATAAAGTAAATCAGTGGCGCTACAAAAGAAAGAATGTCCATTGGTGCACAGTCGCGGATCGAACCTACGAGAGCCGCACGCTGAAGCCACTAGGCCAACACAGCTGCTGTTTCATTATGGTCGTTAATCGACAGGTGTCCCTATATTACTTAAGAAAATTAATAAAAAAATACTGTCGCGTCTTTTAAACATATAGTTTTCAAACCCTTTTATGTTATTTTTATTGCTATTTCTATAAATCTTAACTTTTCTAAATTATTTTCACTTTCTGAAATCGACAGATGAAAATGTATACTACATTGGCCTGATGTATGTTTAGTATTAATTAAAATATTACTACACTTCTATCATGTATTCTATTATTTAGATGTATAAAATTTGCGAATCAGACTTCGACGAAAAAACATATATATGTTGGATTACGTACGTACAGCTATCAAGATTACATACTTTAACATACAGTATGTGAATAGTACGGAGCTTTTATCATACTACATAATGAAAGCTTAGTACAATAAAACGAACGAGATATTGCTATTGCGAAACGTATGAAATTGATACCGCCATCTAAAAATATTCATAGGAAATATTCTGATATTTCTATGTATCGTTCCAACGAGTGTGGTAGCTTCAACACACTCCTATATAAGTAAGCCATAGAGTGATTCTATAAAACTTAACTACGTGTCGTTCACACCTTGTTTTATCGATAGCTTCACACGGTTCTATGGTGTTAAAGGGTTGTTGTTAGCGTACACAAATTTCAAAATAGTATCTTATTGCCAATTCATAGTAAGAAGTGTAATCTATATAGTGTTGATTGGTATGGATAAATTGAGCAAGCAAGAAAAGGCCGAAGCGAGACAACATTTCGAAAATCAACTCCGTTATGCATTTATTAAATATGATTATGTGGATGATGAAGAAGACAATACTGAGGTATGATCGCTTTCTCTTTTGATATCCGAGGCGGAAGTTAATTTTCGCATCTCTAAGGATATGACGTCAAGGTTCAAACCCTGTTCTCAAACACCATCCAGTGGGTGGGACACTTAAATTCTTATCCAGACTTTTCCAAGCAAAGACAACTTGTTCAATAATTAAATAAAATTATTTGTAATATACGAAAAATTGCTTATACAAAATAATTTCTTTTCCATTAGTGTCATTCATTCATAACAAATTTTTACCTACGTAGAAATAAATTTTAACCAGCGATTGCGGTCAAAAGAAAAATAGAATTGTTACGTATCTTCCATAAAAATTAGAGGGTTGGATCCTAACTTATAAACGTTTTATCGGAGTCGGTTTTATATTAATTCACATTAGTCTTATTACACGATCATTTTTAATAATAATGCCCATGGCCATGTAGAAAGGATGAATGAGAATCGGCTTACGTGTAACGCGTAGGCAACCGTGGACGATGGGGTCGGGTCGGGTAGTCTATGTCGTACATACCTGAAGCAAATCCAAGCTTCATGGAATGTCATGAAAGTGGAAGAAACGAGAAAGGTATGTCAGGACCTTAGTGGAGATCCGTGATCTCTGCCCACGCTTTCAGGCAGTGGCGTAACTATACCATCTGGGGCCCGTGGTAAATTCTTTTGATGGGGCCCTATCAGTAAAAATCGTCACGTTGTACTCAGTTTAATTTTAATAAACTTCGAGATTTTCAGCGTACTCAATTACACGTTGTATATGTACCACTAATGGCCATAGGCCTCCTCTCTTAGGCGAGAGGGAATGGTCTGTAGACCCCACGTAGCCCAATGCGTATTGGAGTCTTCACATTCATCCATAGAACATACATCTTGGGCAGGGGCCCTCTCGGGTCGGGGGCTCGTGGCATTTTGCCAGCCATGCCACCCTATTGTTACGCCACTGCTTTCAGGAGAAAGGCGTGAGTGTATATAGATAAAATTATCATTCAGATGTCAATTATTCTCAGTTTAAGTTTATATATTTATTTCAAACCCATGAAAACTACAATACTGTAATTATGGCGAAAGTAAAATATCCCAACAATACTATTTACATGTTACCAACTTTACCCTAGTGATATTGTTAGTTTTTATTTAGTATGACTAAGGTCACGATTGAGGAGTCTACACATATTTAATTATTCTCCTCAGCTTCAAGACAGATAAAACGTCCTTTAAAATTGTATTTTGACGAACAGAAGAAAATAATTAAACTATAATAGCTATAATGTATAGGTTTAGTCTGATTCTGCTACGGACTAATACAATATTTTTTTACTGTAAAAACAGTATGGACTATAAATAAAAAATCAAGTTACAGGTAGTCTATCCACATATTCAAAAGACTACTCTTAGGATGAAGGATTCTCAATAAGATTTATTTAATAAATAGATTTTGCTTCACGATCCCACTTCGTTCGAGTTCGGGGTTTTGCATAATATGTTCGTTTATAACATTTATTTACTATTTACCAATGTGGGTTTTGTGTTTTATTACACAGCCTTCGATCACGGCATTTTTCCATACAAATCTTACGTCAAAAACACGATAAGCATCTATAAAAGCACTACTAGTACACTTTATGTAAGCAATTTTGGGGTTTGTCATACAAATGACACGAATCAACTGCGAGTCAGTCAAAAAATACGCGAAGCTTTACATGTGCCGAACACGGAAATAATATTACGGATTTTTTCTTGTAAAATTGAGTGTGTTGTGCATTGAAATGGTTGATTCGGAAGTTGTGCAGGTATATGTATATTTATGCATTGTAGTATGTTCGACAAAAATATATTATTCTGTGTAAAAATATCTGGTTACCTTTTTTTCAATAAATTTATAAATTTTTCAAATAAATTAATTTCAGTACTTTTTAAAAATCTGCGGATTACTTGTATTATTACTTCTTTACTTGAGTATAACAAGACTTTTTGTATATTAAACTACTTACTACTACCTTTTTAGTACATACCAACATGGAACATTTTGCTGTGCTACCCCAGAGACTATTCGGTCTTCAGGAATGAAAACGTTTTAAGTTTTTCTGTGAATTTTTTCTTTATATAAACCTCAGAGTGCAAGTCATACGATTTTAATTTACTAATAAAAAATAGGGGTTGATCGTAGAGGGGTGATGAATAAAGGTTGTATGTATATTTGTATCCTGTATCATAAAAAAATAAAAACAATGAATTGTATCTAAAAAATATAAACAAAAATTTAGGGGTTAATCGTTAACATTTAGGGGCTTAAAAGATAGATAGAAGCCGATTCTCAGACTTACTGAATATGCATAAAAAATTTCGTAAGAATCGGTCAAATTCTTTCGGAGGAGTATGGGAACGAACATTGTGACACGAAAATTTTATATATTACATAATTTAAAACTTATAATAATATTGACTATGCTACTAATAGTGTCATTCTTTGTTAATTCGAATTTAACATATTCACTCATAATTATCGAAGTGTGTCAGGCACTGAAGGTTGATCGTATACTTGCCTATAAAAATCAATGAACAAAAATATAGGGTAGCAGCGGCAACTGTACCATGGTTTAATCGTTAGAATTGTATTATTTATCCGTTAGACTACGCAATGTCTAACGGCCTTATACGCAAAGGTATCACCTTAATTAGCTGAAAGCAAAGCGACAGTATACATAAAACAAAAGCATTTGAAGCTCTTTAGTATGTTTATGAGTAAATAGGTAAATATTAAGGTGAATGTTTTATGAATCCGAAATCCTAATGAGTTCGTTTCATTATTATTTGCCCAATGTGTTTGTCTTTGTGTGGATTAGGGTATATGGTAAATATATATGTAATTACAATATTTTTGGTCTCCAAAGTAGACAGAAATGTATTTTATGGTACACAATGTGTGATCAAGAGAAATTATAATTTTCTTTTTTATTTGTCTCTAGAAACAGATTGTTAAGCCCGATTCTTAGTTGAGAAATCATAATCAAAAGGGTTGGTATCTAAATAAGTGCCAATATATATTTCAATTAAAACTTGAATTAGATAACTCACCGCTACGCGACCCGTTCCTCAAGGCTCAAACTTATCCAAAAACACATCGTATTATAGCAAAGAAAATAGAATGTGTAAGAAATAAGGAAGTAACATAGTTTTGCCATAGAAAGAAGTGTAGCTCAATAATATCTTTTAAAGCTTACGAAAAGGGAAATAAATAGCCAAAGATACTATATTTTTCAAAGTTTTTTATGGTTATTCGTGGCAAATGCTAGTTTATCATCCGAAGGCACGACAGATCCTTATCATTTGCCATGTGAGCATAAAATGTGAATTCATTTAGTGGTGTATCGCGTTTCTTTAACCTTAGTTCACAGATTTCTTTTGCACGCATTCAACGATTCGGTTACGCTGAGTGGAAACTATATTTCCTTAATATCAATTAAAATTATAATAAATAATAATTTTACTACTGTATTACAAACCATAATACCTCATTAAATTACGCTGACTTGATTAAAAGGTGCCACTTTTATCTCGATTAAATCATGGATATGTCTATGGTTGGCCGGTTCATCAGTAACTTCGTAAGTAATAGAATAATTCCGAAAGTACTTCGTCAATTAAATTCTAAGTAGCAAGTGAAGAGGCTATTTTTGGTTAAATGTGCTCATTGGCTTAAGAAAAACCACCTCGTTTTTTAAAGAAAAATATTCACTAAGTATAAACCTAGAGTTACCAACGATTTACGATATGAGATTTTATAACTATTATCTAATTAGTTTTAGATTCTATAGGGTAATTCCGGGGGAGATGGCCCTAGTAACTATAAAACTGTATTATGAAGGAATTATGATGAATAAAACAGTGAATTCGTATAGAAAATAAACTTTATTTATTATTCTTATCAAATATTAATGATACATCACTTTAAACAACGCTAACAATATAATTTTAAACATTAAAAAAAAACTAGGACTGGCCATCTCTCACAGAGTGCCCGGGAGTGATGGCCATAGTGTTCGGGGCGAGATGGCCAGTTTTTACCTTTACCGTTAGCCTTGAGATCTTTTAACTCCTTTTTTTTTCTTATTGCCGCAGTAAGAACACATGTCATCGAACTCGGTGCAATTTTCGTGCACCCAGAGCATACAAATATTGCATTGTATCCAATCTCCAAATCTTCATTCTAGAAATATGTCAGAGGTTATATAGGCGGATTTTTGTGACATATAAACCACTGAACCTGGAGGCAGCCCATCTTCTTTCATCTATTTTATTAAATGTTAAAAATAAATTTAAATTTGGGCATACAATGTTATGGCTATCTCTCCCGAAAATACTATGGCCATCTATCCCTACTGACCGGGTGAGATGGCCACAGGGCGTAATAAAAGCAACATCTCAATTATGGAGTTAATTTTGAGGCTAGAACACGAGAAAGTTCTTTACTTCACGCAGATATCACGAAAACGTACAAAACTGTCCAAACTTTTTTTTGACCACTTAATGTGTTAAGATCTAGCGTGTTAATGAAAAACAAAGCCAAATTACTTACTTTTTCCTATTTTTTTTGCAAAACTATTCACTGTCACTTGTTGCCGGTGCCGACATGAATGGAAATAAATAAAAAGTATTGACATCTATGAATTAATACTCGAACTTTTTTCTATTGGCCATCTCTCCCGTACGGCCATCTCCCCCGGAATTACCCTATATGTATATATACAACCTTAAACTAATTTATAAGTATCTTATTCTAAATCTAAAATAAATTTTAAAGTCTTGTTATTCATTTTGGATTGTATATCTTTTTTTAAAGCAAATTAATTAAATTATTATCAAACGCTTTTTTAGACTGTTAAATATTTTTGATATTGCACCGTTTTGCGATAATAATATAGTGTAAATAAAAACCTGAAATCGTTTCATAACTAAACGCTTATAAAATTATACAGCGAAGAAAATAGCTGTTTATAGTATTATTATGGTTTATCAAGGTTTGCGTGTTTTAGGTATTTTATTCAGTATTGCAAATAAACACGACTCTGCTTTGCTCCCTACCTCTAATGACACCCCGTCACTTGTCCGTTAATTTACATAAATTAGAATAGTTTTGACTTAGCTTAGTTACAATACAACATTGAACAGAAGTCGTCTCTTCAAACTAGAAATACTTGATCAATAATCTGTAATAAATCAAAATGTTTGTTCATGGTATAAAACCTGGTTCTAGCGAGGAAGAAGAAGAGGAAGATGTTATGGATATTCTTCAGGTTTTTAAAGAAATACGGTACATTGAATTGCCAGTACTAGATGTTTGAAGAAATGTTTTATTTTAGAAAAGGCGCGAAGAATGCGAACGAAAAGCTCGACGGGGGGAAATGGACCCTCGGCTGGAGTTCACTTTCCAGCTACTTATCGACGGCACTGGATTACCGAGACATGCCATAATGGATCATGTCTTCGAGGGGAATATGGTAAGCAAGGTTTTCTTAGAATAAATATATGAAATAATTATATAAGTTCTGAATCTAACATAACACCTTGTGTTTAATTAAGCGATATATTATTTAGAAGATCTATCTAAACTTATAAATATGATAGCAAATGAATGCTTACTTTTTTAAAGTTACATTCAATATTTATTGAAAATATATAACATATTTTAGGAACATTATGGGCCTAAAATATGTTTTAAGCTTATAATAATAAAAATATAAGCCTTTACTCAGACATAAATTTTACATAATTTTAATCTTTAACTAGTGTCTCTAGTGAGTCGGTGGTTTTAAACTTAATAGAAGACAACAACACGGAGTAATCTAGTTAGCGTTTAGTTTTAAATAACTAAATCATAATTTATAAGTTTACAATTGGGGGAGCTTTCTATTGAACTATTTATTTACAGTTAGATGACATCAACCAGTTATTTCTGCCGCATATGAGAAATAAATTATTATGGTATTATCAAGATGTGGAGGAAGTAGAAGCCCGACCCCAGCCTGAAAGCACAAAGCCAAGACAGCAAGGGCAAGGAAAACAGCCGCCTCCGCAAATAACGTTGAAGAAGAAGCTTTTTCTTTCCGATGGCTGGGATGTTAAGTTTACAGGTGTTTGCATCTATATGTTCAGAATAAATGTAAGCAAACAGTTACCAGAGGAAGGATTTCATAAAGATCTGTAAGTGTTTAAACTGATTATTTTCAATCACATAATAACCATTACTGACCCAATATAAGGTTTTTAAATTACACCCCTAATGGTACAGGATATCACACCTTGAAAAAGTACTTTTTATAACTCAAACTATCTTTATTCATATAGGTAAGTACACTTATGAACGTCAAAAAAAAAGTTAAATTAATTGTAAATTTACATTTACTACCAGTTCGCAAGTCAAGGGCGTATACGTATATAGTACCTACCTAAAAGGTAAGCCCTTTTAGGTAGGTACTATACAGTCCTAATAAGTAAGTGAATTTTTGTCACTTAGTAGATAGGAAGCACTAGGATTTGATGTTAATATTTTAGTTTCTGCGGAATTTTGAATGCCGAACAAGTTGGCCTCGTAACTGCCATAGAACGTGTGATGGAGCACGTGTATATGAATGCATTAGCCCACCCAAGCACAGATGGTGACGAAGACGAGACCAAATTTCCGATTGTGAAGAACCAATTGTTGCCAGGTTTAAGATCTTTCTGTAGTGCTCTTAAAGGTAATTCTTTCATTATATAAAAATCAATAAAATAAACATCTAAAATGTTTTATGTACCAAATGTAATGTAATTTTGTTTTTTAAGTACCAAATTTTTTCGTATTACTATATATATCAAATTAAATTGATTCCATATTTTATTTGTTTGTTTATGTATATTCTAATATCTATTGAAATGCTTAATAAATTTCTAGATCAACAATAACATATACAAAAAACTATTTAAATAGGTACACACACAATAGGAGAGTATGTGCAATTGTAAAGAGTTCGGTAAATTAAATACGAAATTTGAGCTGCAAAACTAATGTACCGACGTGTAAACGTGTAATGTTTACCGACGGTCGATAATAATAATACGCCATTAATATTTAAAGATCCTAAGAAAAGTTAAAAATTATGTTACAGTGTGTGAAGATGTCTGTAATCAAGTAAATCTTTTCGATGATGGACAAGCGTTAATGGCGAATTTGCAAGACCACACGGAACTTAAAGAAATGACTAAAAATCTTAATACAATTACAATGTTAGAGGATCGTGTCACTGAATGGATTAAGAAAATAATGGAGGTGAGTAAAATATTTGTAAATTAAATTATTGTATGGCAATTTTATTAATATCAAATAAACATTTAATAGCCTCCTGTCACCAAACTTTTTGTAAGTGCAGCGGCCCACCCAGGACGTGTGTCGCGTTTCATTTAGTGTGCCTAGAAGTTCATCACCTTCCTCTCGGAACTCATCCAAGTAATGCTATTTGGGCGTCGCGGAGTGTTGTTTTCCCCCCTATCCCATAAAAATATTAAAGTAACGTTTTGTGAATTCTTTATTATTATAAATTATATTATTATTCAGTTAGACGAAAAATGCTTTTGCATTCTTAAGTTTATTAAAGATAATAAAAAGCTATTTTCCTCTTATATATAGATATAGTTCTAGTTAGTGTAACTCTTTCTTTTGTTGGTAAAAAATAAAACTTTGGCTTATGGTAATAGTATTAATAACGAGAGTCGAGTGTAAAATTGTCACCAAACAATCTCAATGCAAGATTATTATTCTTGCAGATTCTCAGTGAAAGCGAGCAATTGAGACGTGAAGTTGATTCAAGCGGCCCTCAAGATGAACTGGAGTATTGGAAGAAAAGAGGAGCGCAGTTTTCCCAGCTTGTTTCATACTTACAAGTAAGTTCCATAGTTTCGACTACACGAAGATCTGTCTGTCGGCAGTCTCGTAATTCCAACTGCCTGCCGCTATGTGGCCCACTGAATTATTTCCGAGCCAAATCGACGTAGGGTCGTTAAAAAAATAACGTACCAATAAGAATTGGTACGTTATTTTTTTAAAAGGCTGGCAACGCACTTGCGAGCCTTCTGCCAATATGAGGCTTCATGTGAGTGTCATCTAACATCAGATGAGCCCCCTGCCAAAAAACATGCTGCGCACCACCACTATGTGGAACCAACTTATTAATACTATTACCATAAGCCAAAGTTTTATTTTTTACCAACAAAAGAAAGAGTTACACTAACTAGAACTATATCTATATATAAGAGGAAAATAGCTTTTTATTATCTTTAATAAACTTAAGAATGCAAAAGCATTTTTCGTCTAACTGAATAATAATATAATTTATAATAATAAAGAATTCACAAAACGTTACTTTAATATTTTTATGGGATAGGGGGGAAAACAACACTCCGCGACGCCCAAATAGCATTACTTGGATGAGTTCCGAGAGGAAGGTGATGAACTTCTAGGCACACTAAATGAAACGCGACACACGTCCTGGGTGGGCCGCTGCACTTACAAAAAGTTTGGTGACAGGAGGCTATTAAATGTTTATTTGATATTAATAAAATTGCCATACAATAATTTAATTTACAAATATTTTACTCACCTCCATTATTTTCTTAATCCATTCAGTGACACGATCCTCTAACATTGTAATTGTATTAAGATTTTTAGTCATTTCTTTAAGTTCCGTGTGGTCTTGCAAATTCGCCATTAACTAAAGTATTTTCGAACCAATTCGGCGGGTCGTTCAAGAAAAGAGCGTATCAATTTTTAAAAGCCTTCGAACTTGCGAGACATCAATTTATATCTTTATCTATCTATCTTTATCTCTATATCTTAATATATATAAATTACGTGTCACGTTGTTTGTCCGCGATGGACTCCTAAACCGATATCAATCAAATTTGCACACCGTGTGTAGTTTGATCCATATTAAAAGATATGATAGCTTACATCTCAATTTATACCCGCAATGTTATTTTATTGCAAAATACTTATTTGTTTATTATTTGATAGTCACAATTCTAACAGATGGCGCTGTGTTTTAAGTACCAACGTTTCACATAAGC
Source organism: Pieris melete (assembly GCA_963693345.1). Taxonomy (NCBI): domain Eukaryota; kingdom Metazoa; phylum Arthropoda; class Insecta; order Lepidoptera; family Pieridae; genus Pieris; species Pieris melete. The sequence continues at coordinate 2,011,929 of CAVNZK010000363.1, read as the reverse complement.
TACAATTTAATGGCATAACCACCAAAAAAGCATGGTGGTCCCCATGGCTGGTGTTCTCCTACCGTTTCCCTTGAATAGTTTGCTACTATAACAATATATATATAACAAAATCCTTAGCCACAGCAAAGCTTGGCCGGTCTGCTAGTTATATGTAATATTTTTAGGATCATGAAGTTCAACTTACCCTGACATGCCTCCAATTAGCTAATTCCAAAGTGATAAAACTATGGCGAGACACCGATCACAAAATTACTTTTTGTTATAACGAAGCTAAAGACAACGCGAAGTTTGTCCAAGCCATGGAAAAATGTTGTCACTCTCTCTACTTGGATGATCCTGTAAAAATCAAAGATTCTATACTAAGCTTATTACAAACCGTTAGATTGATTCATAGTGTATCACAATTCTATAATACGTCAGAACGAATATCATCTCTTATGGTTAAGGTGAGTTTAGACATGCGTATCTTTTCACTATTTCATCTGACACCGAACCTCTTGTGTGATTTAAAACTAAGACATATGTTGCTTTATTACATCTTGGAATTGTGTGTGAAATTCCCGAAATTATCCAACAAATCGACACTCTTCTACCGTGTTTCGATGTTTATTTGCACCTTACCCCCTGTAGATACAATTATTGTTCCATCTGAAATTTAACCCCGCTTATTCAGGGTGTTCCCTATCAAGCAATAAGTACCTAAGATTCTGTAACTCACTTTTCGAACTCACACAGCATTCTTAAAAGGTGGGAGCTTGTAGTTTATTGTTTATCGGAATACCAAATCATTAAATGACTGCTTCACGACTGATTTGAGAGCGACCGCCGATGCGAAAACCGCTGTGTGAGTTCGAAAAGTGAGTTACAGAATCGCTACAGAAGGGCTGCTTTGGAAAAACACCAAAAAATGTTTTAGATAACGAATCAAATGATAGAAACATGTAAGCAGTATATAACATGCCGTTTCAAAGAGACTATATGGTCACAAGATCGAGACCTCGTAAGAAACAAACTAATGCACTGCATCAATTTGAATAAAACATATAGAGATACATATATCTTTGTCAAGAATCAGCCGTTTTTGCCGAATACGGAGCAATTTAGTTTCTCTGAGAATTATGTGTTTGGAAAGTTCGATACATTTTGTAAACGGTTGAATAAAATAATTACTATGTTTGATTTGATGGATGACTATAATCACCTGTTCGAAAAACGTATGGAAGGACTTTTATTGGGAGAAGGTATCTATTTAGTTATTTAAATACTTATAATGTGCGTGTCTGAAAATCCCTTCAGTTGAGGGTTTGTTTTTAAGTTTAATTTTCACTTACTATAAAACAAAACAGTGGCGCTAAAACTTTTTTCTGAGGCTCAGATTTCGGTATCTGTTTCATGATCATTTGTCAATCTAATAGGCAGGTGATTAGCCTCCAGAGCCTGACACACATCACTATGTGTTCCTTTACCGTTTGAGCGAATGTTCGCACAAAGAAAGCATCCATTGGTGCATAGCCGGGGATCGAAACTTCGACCTCAGGGATAGTCGCACGCTAAAACCACTAGGCCAACACTGCTCACTGTCACATTTAACTATACATATTTTTATTTTGTTACATTGATTCGCTAAATATATCTTATATACTATCAAGAATATAATTGAAATATTTAATACATAAGTATCGAGTAGAAATGTTTCTCAAATATTTATGCTAGATCTTGAAGAAGCTATGCACGCATTCGAAGAGGCAAAGAAAGCAGTGACAACGTGCCAATATGACTACCTTGACTATCGCAACAATGACTTCGATAAAGATTATCAGGCATTTCAAGACAAAACGAATGCATTACGTGAATCGATCGGAAGCACTATAGAAATTAATTTCTCTAGTGTATGGGAAACCCCTCAAGGCATTAAATTTTTGACAAGATTTGAAAAGGTGAGATTTTTTTTAAACGATACGTTTTATTATTATTCCACGCCAATTAGGCCACGGCGTCTAATCTGTATTGATAATAATAGGCCATTTATATAGGACATTCACACACACTATCCCAGAACTCTCTCACACCAATCAACGTCAACCACAAAAACTTTTCTTTTCATAATCACTATTACGTATTTTCGGACCACCTTTCACTTTCACCATTTCACCCCGAAAACTCATAATATGCATTGAACCAGAGGACGTAGGGAACTTAAATAAAGCAATATTTAAAATTAGTATAACGAGATACATTTGTTTCTATTCAGGTCAGCCAGAAGATTCAGATAACAAAACTAAATGAAAAATATAGTAGGGTATTAAAGTACAGTGAAAAGGAGGTAGATAAAATAATGAAAATGTTTAAAAGGCAAAAAGAGGATCCACCACTGCCCAGAAATTATTCACCCGTTGCTGGTAAGCCCACTGAAGCATTTCCGTACCAATTCGACTAAGGATACTTTAAGAAAAGAGCGTACCATTCTTAAACGGCCGGTAACACACTTCCGAGCCTTATGGCAATGTGAACCGGCCGTTTGCCCCCTGATATAAAAGAAAATGAAACTTTTTAAACAACGATTTGTTTTTTGTACTAACCAGAGTGCCCGATTTTTAAATTAAGAAAATAGAGAAATTTAAATTGAGATCTAATTTGAAAAGTTTTACGTTTATTATTAAGTATTTTACGTTTCTTCCTTTAAAAAATGTAAAATATGAAGTATTAAATTGGCGCTAAGTTTATAAAAACAACTTTGTACAAACTTTTGAAGGAAACTTCTACTATCTCATGTTCATCTGGTATTTGTTGGCGCGTCGTCGGTTGGTAAAGTAACCTACGCACATGCGCACTAATAGTTTAACAACTGTTAAGGGGAGGGCGAAAACTATCTCCTGTCGTATTATGTTTTCCTCATAAAAACGTGGCTCAAAGCTATGGGCTCCAAACTGCACTTTTGTGGTTTGACATATCGATTAGGACGCGCTACAATCGATATGTAGCAGGGGCTGAAAACCATCTTCGGACGATTTATATTTCCCTGGTGAAAGTGCGGCTCAAACCGTTCGGCTATATCGCACGTTTGTAGTTCGAGTCGCTCGGTTATTGCGACGAGCCCCAATCGATCAATATCCGACATGTTAAAATTATGCCTGCCAATTTATGTTTTCCTGGTGAAAGTGCGGCTCAAAGCGTTAGGCTATATCGCACTTTTGTAGCTCGAGATGTCGGTTTGTTATTGCGACGAGCAATATCGATCCGACATGCGAGACATTACTCCTGCCATTTTATGTTTTCCTGGTGAGAGTGTTACTCAAAGCGGTGGGCGGTTTGTCGTTTTGATTGTGGCGCGCTCACTCGATAAAAGTAATTATTTTAAGTAGTGAACTTTTTTAGTAATCGTAAAACGCGGTTTAGATTTATTATCCCTTATTTTTTTTAAGTAACACTTCTTTAGGCGCGACTAGGGAGTAACTCAGTTTAAACGTAGTTTCCGTTATTTAAAATATACGATAGCGCGTAAAGTCCGTCAGCGCCATCTAGTGGTGCATTATTTGAACTGATTTAAGTCAGTTTCTTGGTTAGCATTCATTCGTTTTATTTGATGCTGATTCTTGTAATTATGTTATTATTAATATATTTATATTTAAAATAAAAATCCATACTAGTAACATGTAATCAAATTAAATTTCCACTAAAGAGGGAATGTTCCCATCCTACCTTGCTTTTCTTTTGTTGTACATAGTAGTAGGCCAGTTTTTTCGCTTAATTTCGTAATTTTACCATTTTGGAAGAAGTAAATTAATACCAAATTATTATATATCTTAAACATCGGGTCTATTTTATATAAAAATAACCAAGTTGTATTTAAGAGAATACAAAAGTGAATAAAAAAAAATCAACAGTTTTAAGAAAAATGTTTTGAAATGCAAAGTGTTTGAAAATCTTTAAATAAACTTATTGATTTATTACTTTTAAAATAAGTAAATCTACTATATAAAAATAAGTCGGGTTTTCCTTCCTGACCCTATAACTCCAGAAGTCACGAACCGATTTCCACGGTTTTGCATTCGTTGGAAAGGTCTCGGGCTCCGTGAGGTTTGTAGCAAAGAAAATTCAGGAAAAATTTCAACAGAAAAGCGGGATCACCAAACGAAATGTTACAAAAAACGAAGCCATCTGGTGGCGAAACGGAGTTCGCCGAGTTTGCTAGTTTTATATAAAAATAACCAAATTGTATTTAAGAGAATAGGAAAGTGAATAAAAAAAAATTCAACAGTTTTAAGAAAAATATTTTAAAATGAAAAGTTTTTTGAAAATCTCTAAATTGATATTATTGATTAATATATTGATATATTGATTGATTTATTACTTTTAAAATAAGTAAATTAATAATAAATTTTCTGACGATTGTGAAATTCTATAATATTCAATAACAAGGTTATATTGACATGTGCTGATCTAACCTTCGTATTTGAATATTCTTTGTAAAGCACATGAATAATAAATATAATTAAATTATAATATGATATTTATTATTTAAGTTAATATTTAATAATTTATATATTTATATAGTTATATAATATGTTGTCAACGCCAAAGAAGTTTTACTTCAATCGCGCGAAGGTTTACAACGCACACACTTAGTATTTACGCGTTAACATGATTTAACAGAAAGTGATGGAAGATGAAAGAATGCAATGATAGTTTTTATGAAAAAAGGGGGATTATATTAATCTAAGGTGTGTTTTTGTAAATAAAATAGATTTAACATCCGTTCCTTAATTTAAAATCACGGTTTTATTAATACGTTACCTTATTTATTACTTATTTCATTTTGATAGTACATAGTTATTATATTATAAAACTTAAAAAGATCTCTTATGCTTCTCTAGTGCCTTGGTAGTTACACGTGTAGTTTATTGAGAATCGCCGATAACCGTGGCCGATAGACGTAGGTAGATTTCCTATAAAGTTCTGGAGTCCTGGTGTGAGTGTTCTAATGAAACCTGGGGTTGGGCCCTTTCACAAAATTATTATTTCTTATTAAACAATATTAATTATTCTCTCTGATTTTTATGGAAAATAAACACATTTAAAAGTTACTGTTGAAAATGTTTTGTCTTACTTCTTCATTTAAAAAAAAATAGGGTTACTACTTACTTTGACTACCTACAACGTTTTAATAAAATTACTCATTTCAACAATCCCTTTTTACAGTGATAGCAACAGATTAATAAAATAGAATTCGAGCAAGATTTAGGGGTGAATGCCATTTCCGCCTATGAATAAATAAATAAACTTAGAAATATGAAACTTTTTCAGAGGGTCTATTAATTATCAATATAGCATATAGTATTGTTTACGGTTACTGTTAACTGGTAAAATTACGATTTAGGTCGAATAAAATGGGCGCGTTGTTTGATGTATAATATGACTGAGACCGTGGAAAGCGTTTGTGCACATCCAGTTTTACGTGCTTTACCTGCTGCTGCCGACATGCTGCGGAAGTATCAGGCAACGAAGAGCCTCATTCACAATTATGAGACAACTATGAGTGCAGTGTGGATGAATCAAAATGTAAATTAAATATTATAATTCTATTTTTTTCCAAATTGAACAGAAAAATAATAGTAATAATAAATTAAGAATTTTTGGATTTACGGAATTATCTGAAGAATAATTGTTTTAAAGGCATATCATACATTAGTTAGTTTACTACGATTAACTAAATATGTATTACAACCTTAGAATGCATAGTTACGCCTAATGTGAACTGATGTGATTAAACTGAAGTCGAATAATTAATTATTTGAAATAATATTAAATTATTTGTAAATTCTATATTATTCGATTTCAGATTTATTATTATTATAATCTTAAAATATGTTTTAGGTGTGGGATGTTGACGACAGCTTAAATAATACATTACTTAAAATCGATGATATTGGTCAAATAGGTGTGAATCTTGATCATACCATAAAATTGCTGATACGGGAGTCGGACTGTCTCGTTAAGATGGGCGTAGACCTCCCAATCGTATGTCATTCTTTATACTCGAAGAACAATTATTTTACACTCGTCAATGATTCATTACAGGTAATATATGTTTAGGGGACATTTTAAGAAATAAATAGATTATTCTTTACTTAAGTTATAGACTCTTTGGAATGAATTTTAGTATTTCACATCTAGGAATTCCCCTGCGGTTTTATTAGCGTTAAGTCGGTCGTAGCATCTTATAAAGCCTAGATTATTCTCTGGTCATCTTTACATAGGTTTTAATTTTAAAATCTTTTCAGTAGTTTAAGCTTATGTCCTTTATATATTAGCGTAGTTTAATATATGCTCAAAATATCCTTATTAGTTGTATACATACATATTTAACTTATTAAATATGCTTAAGGCGCGGTAATTCGTAGCTCAATTTCGAGGAAGGAATTTTAAAATACATTTCTTTGCATAAATGTACGCGTTACGTAACGTACAGATAGATACGAAATATCCCGTTTTAAATAATTTATATAAATTAATTTTTAGTTTCTATTAGAAGACTATTTACGATGCGTACGTCAAGTTAAACTAGAAGTTCGTCCACTTTTGCTCCCACAAGTGGTTCGTCTTTCCTCTCTTCTCCTCCCAGGACTGCGTTCAGTTACGTGGACAAGCGAGGATTGGAAGGAGTTTGTGGATAGAGCTAATGCTGCTATTAATAGCTTTGATGTACTTGTGACTAGAGTACATGATATTTATACAAATAGGATTATTTACGTACTATCCGGAATGCAGGAAGTTACGTTGATTGCTTTACCAGGTAATCTGTAGTTAGCTATGTATATTATGTAAATCTTTTGATAGACGGCCCCTAACTGGCTCCGGTCTTTTTTGTTTCTGACAACTCTAATGCAAGCTCGAATTGCCATAGTTTTTTGTGATCTCGTACACCTATCAACCTTGTTACTTGGTTTAAATGTTGTACTTTTTCTTGGTAAATAGTCTCATCTGTCAATAGCTTTTGAAATATCAATGAAAGTTATTCTTACTTCTCTTATTCCTATTTTAGATGAAACTCCGTGGGCTGTAGATGAATTTATTGAATATGTCGAGACAAAGTGTCGGTAAGTGACTTCTAACCTGTTTTTTAAAGCGATATTTAAAAGTGTAAAACATACATACATTGTTTGTACAGGAATGCGTGTGTGGAATTAAATAGAAAAAGTGTTATGGTAGAAGAGGCGGTCGAGGAAGTTTTGGATCTGGTTAAGAAAGCGGCTCAACAAATCAAGCCGGCTGAAATAAATCCTGATTTTGAATTTTTGATTGCCGAAGGTAGATTTTTTTTTAAGTTTTATTCGTGTGCAGTTACGGAGACGAAAGCATCGAGACAAAACCTATTTCAATTAGATTTAAGCTCAAGCGATGTAATGTTGAAATAAAAGTTAACACATTGTTTTTATAAAATGTTGCATATAAACCAAAAATATATTTTTATCTGTTTATAATATTAATTTAAAAAATTGAACTGCTGGTAGATGATGTTCATGGTAGCGCTACAGTATCAACACTAAACGAATCAACAAGCAGCGGGCAACAAGATTGGTCTGCAGTTTGGGAGTGCTTTGAAAGTCCACATAGATTATTGTCCATACCCGCAGGTGGACTGTCCAAAAGTATGCAAGTAAGAACTTTGAATTAAAAAAAGTGGGTGTGTACAAAGTACACAAGTCAGAAGTGAAACTTATTTGTCTTATTTTTATGTACTAAGGTAAAAGCCCCAATAGATGATCATATACCAGTATATGATCACTCCATGTATTTGTATATGTATATTCACACTGTTTATACACTTTATAAGTGCTAATGATTATGATAATATAAATAAATAAAAAATCTGCATTTACTGCACAAGACGTTATGCGACAGAATTGCCATCTAAAGTTCTAATATGTAACTACTAAACGAATACATCAACCAACAGCGTGTATTTTTTCTCGATCTCTCTTACTCTCTCAATCTTTCTCACTATAACTCTCTCCCACCTCTAGCTCTCAAGATCTATCTCACTTGCTTGCTCCCTACTCTCGCTCCATGGCTATTTGCTTCATGCTACGTTCGCCGTTTCTCGCTCTCTCTTAATCGGACTCGATCGCTCTCTCCCTTTTCTTCTTCTTCGTGACGCTAATATTATTTTTATCCGTAAAAATTTTACCTTCATGCATGCGTTTCAACCCTCATAAAGAAGTTTCACTTCAAAAAAGATTTTGTCTGAAACTGCAATAGATGACTGTTATGTATAACAAAATAGAAGTGTAGCTACACTAGTGTAGCTTGTATATTTTTGGTATTCAAAATAATTCCTATCAACCTTATTATGTACAGTAATTTTATTATGCACATTTATATTAACTTATAAATACTTATTATTAATTATTAGGGGCCATCCATAAAGTACGTCACACGAATTTTAGGACTTTTGAACCCCTCCACCCGTCCTTGTCACAGGTTGTCACATTTTTATAACCCCCCCTCCTGATGTGACGTCACACATTTTTTACTGCGCCGGCGCGTGAGGTAGCACTTGTCCAAAGTCTTGCAATCAACCGACGTGCGGAATGATAGAAAAGCGAGCGAGCACTCGCCGACGACTTAAACCTATTTAAATCCTTACCATTCAAAATTCTCGTGAATTTGAGTGTCTCACTTGCATTACAACGCCGCTTTAGAAGTTAAATGACGTTGCATGAGAGATTATCGCATAGCGAGAATGCTAAATTATTAATAAATATAGATCCAGTTCGTAAATTTTTAAAATTTTTAATTCACATCCAAACTTTACGTTTTAGTATTTTAAATTTTAACATGTGACGTCACAAAAGTATTGACCCCCCCATGCCCCTTGTCACACGATGTCACACTTCGGTGATACCCTCCCTCCCCATTAACGTGTTACGTACTTTATGGATGGCCCCTTATTATTATTAATTAGTTATAAATAAGAATTACTTTTGTTCATTTTATTTTGAAATTCGTAGGAAATGGTGAAAAATGCTGTGAGTGAAATGCGTCGTTACTACAGTAGAAAAGTTATTGATGTCCTGATTAAAGTAACCAGAAGAGCCCTAGACCTCATCATTAAACAGATTTCGCAAGACTTCGAAACCACTGGTAACTGTTTTAGTACATCCAAATATTATACTCAAATAAATAATAATAATCTCATGAAATAATAACTCTTATATTTCCGTGTTATGATATATTTATTTACCTACTTATAAAATTAAAATTTACTGACTTGGCATAATTCAATATGAACGTGAAGTTAAAATATATTATCACAGATTTAAAATATACATTTTGAGTATGAAAACTACAGCTAACAACAAACAAAATACAAAAAGAAACCATAATGCTATGAGCGTAGACGGAATTACGAATAAAACTAAAATGCAACGCCACAAGAAGCTAAAAACTTTTTACGCCACGCTGAGCCACACGTTACTGCGCTTGCGTATTGGCATTCCTCACAACCTCTTTAAATTTATACGTTCCTAGTTATTGCGAATGAAAATATCTCAGCCCCAGTTTCGTATTTTACCCGCTACAACTTTTTAAGCCACTGAGCCACAAACCAACTGCGCTTGCGTATTATCGATCGTTCTTTACGACCTCTTTCAATTTTATACGTTCCTGGTTTTCGTGATGAAAATTCTCAGACTAAGGTTCGTATTCTAACCTCTCTTACCAACTTTTAAGCCACGCTGAGCCACAACCTATTATAACTTACTGCGCTTGCGTAATAGTAATCACAACCTCTTTCAATCTATACGTTACTAGTTTTCGCGAATGGAACTGTATCAGCCCCAGTCCCGTATTTTACCCGCTACAACTTTTTAAGCCACGCTGTGCCACAAACCACTGCGCTTGCGTATCATCGATCGTTCTTTACGACCTCTTTCAATTTATATGTTCCTGGTTTTCTCGAATGGAAATTCTCAGGCTAAAGCTCGTCGTATACCATCACCTGTAACGCTAAGCATAACCGCGCTACTGCGCTTGCGTATTGGTATTCCTCACAACCTCTTTAAATTTATACGTTCCTAGTTTTCGTAAATGGAAGTTCGCAGACTAAGGCTCGTATTCCTTCCCCCTACAAACTTTTACGCCACACTGAACCGCACGCTACTGCGCTTGTCATTTTATCATTCCTCATGACCTCTTTCAATTTATATGTTCCTGGTTTTCGTGAATAGAAATTCTCAGGCTAAGGCTCGTATAACGCTACGCGTAGCCGCGCTACTGCGCTTGCGTATTGGTATTCCTCACAACCTCTTTAAATTTATACGTTCCTAGTTTTAGTAAATGGAAGTTCGCAGACTAAGGCTCGTATTCCTTCCCCCTACAAACTTTTACGCCACACGGAATGAACCGCACGCTACTGCGCTTGTCATTTTATCATTCTTCATGACCTCTTTCAATTTATATGTTCCTGGTTTTCGTGAATAGAAATTCTCAGGCTAAGGCTCGTATTCCACCGCTACAAAAATTTCACTACGCCGCGCTGTACCGTACGCCACTGCGCGGCGCTTGCGTATTGGCATTCCTCACAACCTCTTTAAATTTATACGTTCCTAGTTATTGCGAATGAAAATATCTCAGCCCCAGTTTCGTATTTTACCCGCTACAACTTTTTAAGCCACGCTGAGCCACAAACCACTGCGCTTGCGTATTATCGATCGTTCTTTACGACCTCTTTCAATTTATATGTTCCTGGTTTTCGTGATGGAAATTCTCAGGCTAAGGCTCGTATAACGCTACGCGTAGCCGCGCTTACTGCGCTTGCGTATTGGTATTCCTCACAACCTCTTTAAATTTATACGTTCCTAGTTTTAGTAAATGGAAGTTCGCAGACTAAGGCTCGTATTTCTTCCCCCTACAAACTTTTACGCCACACTGAATGAACCGCACGCTACTGCGCTTGTCATTTTATCATTCCTCATGACCTCTTTCAATTTATATGTTCCTGGTTTTCGTGAATAGAAATTCTCAGGCTAAGGCTCGTATTCCACCGCTACAAAAATTTCACTACGCCGCGCTGTACCGTACGCCACTGCGCGGCGCTTGCGTATTGGCATTCCTCACAACCTCTTTAAATTTATACGTTCCTAGTTATTGCGAATGAAAATATCTCAGCCCCAGTTTCGTATTTTACCCGCTACAACTTTTTAAGCCACGCTGAGCCACAAACCACTGCGCTTGCGTATTATCGATCGTTCTTTACGACCTCTTTCAATTTCTATGTTCCTGGTTTTCGTGAATGGAAATTCTCAGGCTAAGGCTCGTATTCCATCACCTACAAACTGTACGCTACGCATAGCCGCGCTACTGCGCTTGCGTATTGGTATTCCTCACAACTTCTTTAAATTTATATGTTCCTAGTTATTTGCGAATAGAAATATCTCAGCCCCGGTTTCGTATTTTACCCGCTACAACTTTTTAAGCCACGCTGAGCCACAAACCACTGCGCTTGCGTATTATCGATCGTTCTTTACGACCTCTTTCAATTTCTATGTTCCTGGTTTTCGTGAATGGAAATTCTCAGACGTGTTGCTCGTATTCCACCCCTTTACGGCTACGCTGTACCGCACACCACTGCGCTTGCGTATTTTAACCTATCTTACCAACTTTTAAGCCATGCTGAGCCACAACCTACTTACTTACTCCGGACGCGTAATGGCATTCCTCACAACCTCTTTCAATCTATACGGTTAGGCTTTTGCGAATGTAAACTCTGTATTATATTTTTACAAGGCCACGGCAAGCTTCACTCACAAACAGCCCCACTTACTACTTCTTATAACACTGAAAATGTTTAGAATTGGCCAGTTACATTGCTTATGAAAACTATTGGTACTAGAACTCTTTAACCTAATTTTCTACTATATAAAAATAAGTCGGGTTTTCCATCCTGACGCTATAACTCCAGAACGCACGAACCGATTTCCACGGTTTTGCATTCGTTGGAAAGGTCTCAGGCTCCGTGAGGTTTATAGCAAAGAAAATTCAGGAAAAATTTCAACAGAAAAGCGGGATCACCAAACGAAATGTTACATAAAACCAAGCCATCTGGTGGCGAAACGGAGTTCGCCGAGTTTGCTAGTGCACCAAACGAAATGTTACATAAAACCAAGCCATCTGGTGGCGAAACGGAGTTCGCCGAGTTTGCTAGTGTAGTATAATATTGTCATTTGTATTTTCATTTGAATTGGCGGCAAATCTAAAACTCTTGTTACACCTTAAACGAACCTAAGGCGATTTAAAATTTTCGGTTAATCATTTATTTTGACTTTCGTTGTAGGCTTACTCAACAACAAAGCTATGATGATAGGCTGCGATTAGCATTTCTAAATGAAGCCCCATTAAAAAAATATTACACGTGTTAGGCGTCAGGAAGCTTTGTACCAGATGGTTTCCCCATACTTTAAACGACGACCAGTAACACCTTCGCATGGACTGGTGTCGCCAAATGTTAGATACGTTCAACGGCGGTGACTCAAATGATTTGAATGTGATGAAAGCTGATATAATTGCTACGAACCCAATACTAAAGATAAAATTCAAGGTATTCGCTTTACGAGCCGTGAAGATGCGGTGAAAGCGTACGAAAATGCCATAAAAGAGACCCCTAAGAAAGAATGGGCCCAATTGCTTTTCCCAGTGGTTCCATCGAATGCGACGATGTGTAGAGAGAAAGGAGATTACTTCAAAAAACAATAAAAGTATTGGTGACTTTCTACATTAAGCCGTTTTTCATTTTCTATACATTTTTAGTGTTACCTAGACCTACTAGGTACTTCTGCGCCTGCGTAATCCAAAATTCACCTCATAATATCTTTCATACTATACGTTCCTGGTGCTGGTGCGGATACAAATTCTCAGCCGCAAACTTGTTTTTAGCCCGCGGCGGCTACTGTCTCCACTATGAATATTTGATAAATAAAACTACCCTCTTTGCAATTGGGGAAAATCAAAAAATATTATTGATAAAAACATGTTTAAATAGCCGTCCTCATTAGAAGTTTTCGCTAGACTTTACTGGTGGTCACTAACTTTTTTGTTTTTCAAATATAATTGAAAGTTTATTAAAATACACTAATTAATGGCATTTATTATCTATAATTATATCATTTATATTATAACAAAAATAAATGCCACTGATACTCATACATTACGAGTACTAACTAAGGTATAAAATGTTATACAAAATATACGTAGTAAAATTATTAATACTGTAAGGATAAAAATAACTTAATGATGAATTTAAAAAAAATGTGTGCATGTAACGTTTGCCGTTTGCCGTTGACGGCATATATCACTGAATTATTAAATATTAACTTAAATATCATATTATAATTTAATTATATTTATTATTAATGTGCTTTACAAAGATTATTCCAATACGAAGGTTAGATCAGCACATGTCAATATAACCTTTTTATTGAATATTATAGAATGTTGCAACCGTCAGAAAATTTATTATTAATTTACTAAATTTAAGAGAAATAAATCAATAAGTATATTTAGAGATTTTCAAAAAACTTTTCAATTTAAAATACTTTTTTTATAACTGTTAATTTTTTTTTTCACGTTGCTCTTCTACAACTTTTTTATCTTTATATAAAATAGACCAGATTTTTAGGATAATTAATTTGGTATTAATTTACTTCTTCCAAAATGGTAAAATACGAAATTAAGCGAAAAAACTGGCCAACTAACTATGTATAACAAAAGAAAAGCAAGCTAGGATGAGAACCTTCCCACTTTAGTGGAATTTTAATTTGGTCACATGTTACTGGTATGGATTATCATTTTAAATATAAATATGTATACTAATAATAACATAATTACAAGAATCAGTAGCAAATAAAACGAATGAATTCTATCCTAAATAAACACTACCAAGAAACTGACTTAAAAAAATGGCGCTGACGGACTTATAAAACGCGCTATCGTTGTTATTTTTAAATAGCGGAAACTACACACTTCGAAAACAGGTGTCGTGCGGAAATTAGCATCATGCTACGAATGTAATGAAATTATAAAGAAAAACAAAATGCTACGCGCTATTAAATCATTAAATGCTACAAACTTTTACCGCGTTGATTGATATCCAAGCCACCATCACCCAGCTGCTTACTGCGCCTGCGTAATGGCACTCGTTAATACCTCTTTTACTTTATGCGTTCTTAGTACTCGTGCGGATAGAAATTCTCAGTTCCCAAATCCGCAATTCACCCGCAACGGCTTCATTTATCTCGCACAGAGAAAAGTTATAGTTTTGATAGATGATAAATTAAATAGAATATTGCAAAAATATTCTTAAAAAATAACAATATTTTTGGACTGCGACACAAATAAATTGAAGTTTTAAATTTATTGTATTCGTAACAAAAAATGGTTATCGAAATATTTTTTACTTTGAATAAGTTAATAAATAATAAAAATATATGTATTATTATTATATTTCATTCCTTGGTAAACAACTAATAAAAATGCTTTAATTAGCGGAAGTTAAAATTATTGTTCATTTGTTTTAAATTAGTATAGCGAAAGTTTTCTAATTCATAACCATAATTAAATGTTAATTTTTATTTACTACACATATCCCTCAATTTTACTTATACATACTGAGAAACTTTAGAATTTCAAATAATTATACCTAATTAAATTTAACAACAGATGGTGGTGTTAATAATATATCAACAATTATATTATTTACTTCAGCTCAATTTATAAACAGGATAAATTAATATATTTGTTATAAATAAATAAAGTTATCATTATTTCCAACATGTAAAGTTTGAAAGTTTATTATCGAACTTCGAACTTAGTTTGTGGCTGGAAAGGTTTGAACTACGCATGTCTGAACCATGAACATGCGCAATATAGCCTTTCATCTCCTCCGTATATCTGAAACTCTGGTACAGTGTAGGCACAACATCGTGGTAGGCCTTTTTCGTAATTTTTTTTCTAGTTTAAGCCCCAGTTTTGAATGTGTGAGTGCACGAGTCACGCTCGGAGACGCGAAGTACATGTACAAAACAGCTGCTAAACCGGAACCGCGTTGCGAGATCGAACGCTACAGTTTATTACGATCATTTTAAATTATTTCCTTTAAATAATAAATTTAACTTGTGATTAAAATTCACAAGTATAGTTCCTTTGAGTTGTACGAAATGAGAAAATATAATTTGCCAAAAGGAATTCAACTTCTACAGAGAAATTTTATTGTTTTTAAAACTTTTACCGCGTTGATTGATGATATCCAAGCCACCAGTCCCCAGCTACTAACTGCGCCTGCGTAATGGCACTCGTTAATACCTCTTTTACTGCATACGTTCTTAGTACTCATGCGGATAGAAATTCTCAGCTCCCAAATCCGCAATTCACCCGCAACAGTTTCATTTATCGCAAAGAGAGAAGTTATACAGTTTTGATAGATGATAAATTACATTGAATGTTGGAAAAATATTCTTAAAAAATAACAATAATTTTGAACTACGACACAAATAAATCGACGTTTTAAATTTATTGTATTCTTGACAAAAAAAATGGTTATCGAAACATTTTTTACTTTGAATTAGAATTTAGATTTAGGGAGTTAATAAAGAATAAAAATATGTTATTATATTTCATTCCTTGGTAAATAAATACAACTAATAAAAAATGCTTTAATTAGCGGACGTTAAAATTATTGTTCATTTGTTTTAAACTACTGTAGCGAAAGTTTTCTAATCCATTATTAAATGTTTAATTTTTATTTACTACATAAATCCCTCAATTTTATTTATACATTCAGAGAAACTTTAAAATTTCAAATAAATATACCTAATTAATTTTAACAGCAGATGTTGGTTTTAAGAATATATCAACAATTATATTATTTACTGAAGCTCAATTTCTAAACAGGAGAATTAATATACTTGTAATATAATAAATACATTTATCATTATTTCGAACATGTCTTTTTTAAAGTTTGAAAGTTTATTTTCGAACTTCTAAAAAGTTGTTGAGATTGGTTGTTTGTGGCTGGAAATGTTTGAACTACGCATGTCTGGGCCATGAACATGCGCAATATAGCCTTTCATAGTTTCACCTCCTCGTTATATCTGAAACTCTGGTACAGTGTAGGCACAACATCGTGGTAGGCCTTTTTCGTAAATTTTTTTCTAGTTTAAGGCCCCCAGTTTATTAAATTTTATTACATAATAATACCGATTATAATTAATCTTGTTTATTAGGATACGCCAAGAAACCAATTTTCTTGCTTCACGCTGCTCTAGTAATACCGAATGTTTTGGTCAAACCGACACTAGAAGAAATCCAAGAGGTCTTAGTGTTGGCCGGAAAACACATATCTGGACTATCAAAGGGGGTCGCACAGTGGACCGGTGGCAAATCAACAAGGGTAGGATATATATATGTATTTCGTTAAAAGTACCTAATATTGTTAATCATTTATAAGCTTGGTAAATTCAGAAGGATACTGTGAAATAAGTTTTTTCAGTTCAGTTATGTCGGCCACGTCGTAAAGATGTTTTAAAATATAAATTTGTTTACATTGATATTATACTCAAGTAAAATACTTTTAAATTTGTAACATGAATATATTTAATATTCTCCTTTTAGCCCTCAGCTCATCGTACAGATTCAACTCAGGTCTGTCTAAAAACTATTTGTAGCCCTAATAATTGTCATAACTTGATATGGTTTCTACATTCGTTTGTTCTTTTTCCAATTTGTGGTGTTGAATGTTGTGTCTTGTCTATTATTTGCACTTATTATGTGACCTGACGGTGAAATCGTCTGCAATTTAACCTATGCTTGAACGCTTTATTTCTTTGTTTGCTTACACTCGGTGTGCTATATCAATTCCTTTGTAAATACACAACCATTGTCTGTTGAATTATTTGCTGCACTTCCTTCCGTGTGCACGCTTGTACATTCAGGTTAGTTGGAAGAAACTGACAGGTCACCAGTCCAACCAGCTACTCCAAGTAGTCACAAAGCTTGACGAACAGGTTCAAACAGTGGCGCCAATGAATGTCGCCAAATCTATGAAAATGATAGATGCCGCCAAAATGAGAAAAAAGAAATATTACCGCTTGGAGTCGGAAGAGAAGCCAATGTTTCCATTTCAACAGAAAAGCTTCTATAGCCATGTTATGGAGAACAAAGAAATTATAAAGACGTTGGCTTTGCTGTCTCTATGTACACAAAATATTAAAACGGTACGTTGAAGTCGGAAGTAATATAATATAAGTTAGTAAGTTGCAGAACTATTAACTATTTCTATTTACAGTCTTCTTAAATATATATTTCAGGAGCTAAATACTTTAGTGAAACGTTGGCGACCATATCATTACTTATGGAAATGTGAGAAAACCTTACGTCAGCTTTTGTCCTGGAATTTAAATGATTTTGAACTTGCTCTAAAAAGACACAGTGAACTAGAAATAAAATTGGCTACGGAGCCAGACATTCTAGTTATCGGAAATTGTCTAGCAGTGTCTACAGAAAAACTAAAACTGGGACTAATGACTGAACTAAAAAGTACGTGTTTATGTTTAAGCAAAGTTTGGAAAATTAGAAGGTTAAGCATTGATTACTTTATTAAAAAAAATCAGTGGCGCTACAACCTTTTAGGCCTGGGCCTCATTTCTGTTTCTGTTTCATAATAATTTTCTTGTTAATCTAAGAGGCAAGTAGGTGGTCAGCCTCTGGTGCCTGATACACGCCGTCGACTTTTTGGGTCAAAGGCAAGCCGGTTGCCTTACGATTTTTTCCTTCACCGTTCGAGCGAATGTTAAATGCGCACATAGAATTAAAGTCCGTTGGTGCACAGGCGGAGATCGAACTTACGATCTCAGGGATGAGAGTCGCACGCTTAAGGCACGAGGCCGACACTGCTCTGATTAGTTTATTAAAAGATCTAATTTCTGTTGTTGTTGGTGATTAGTTCTGTATCTACAGCAGGTTTGACAATCGCGTGCCAAATTTGGCCTAACATAAGTACTTAGTCGTCCGTAATAATAAATTGAAATCCCTAATTTTCTAGATGGTACCCACCGAATAAGTCAAGCAATGCGTAAAAAGTACAAACGTGAAATGGATTATGTCTATGCTATAATGAATGATTTAGAACGTAAGTTAGAAAGGCCTATACGAGATCTGGATGACGTCAGAACTGTAATGGAAACGCTAAAGAAGATAAGAGAACAAGAGGTTGATATGGAGCTAAAGATCGATCCTGTAGAGGTAATCGCATCAAAGAAGCGAATATTTAAAGATATTAATTTATCTATAATAGTCCTAATTAGGTGTAGGAGTGCATTTTCTACTCTAATATATTCACATATAAACCTAATGAAAATTTTAAAAGTATTACCACTGCGATACTTAGAAACTTTTTGGTCTTCTAATATCTAGTGTACTAAAATTATAACTTAGTGCGATGGAGTTGAGTATTAATAACACTTTATAAACATCACGAACAAAAAGCAATTTCTTTTGTTTAATTTCAATTTTGATTTTGGCTATAAAAAACATCACATAACTAAATATAAATTTGGTTTATTACAAAAAATCGTTGTTTCTGTGAGTTTTGTTTGTTTTACTAGGAAGCATTCAACGTGATTACCCGCTACGAATTGCCAGTTAGTAAAGAAGATATGGAGCAGGTGGATAATTTAAGATATTCGTGGCAACAACTTCAAGCGACAGCGCTGGCGTCACACGTTCAGCTTTTAAAAATGCAGCCACAATTCGAAGAGGACTTAAAAAATAACTTGGAAAGATTTAGAGACGACAATTCAGATTATTGTCACGAGTACAGACACGCAGGTCCTATGCAGTCAGGTCTAACTCCGCGAGAAGCATCCGATCGTCTGATATTATTTCAGGTATAAATTTAAGAAATTAGAACTTATTTGATAAAAAAAATTGTTTGTAATGCATTTGTTTTGACACGTTTATGCGCTGTCTTTGTTATTAAATATTTAGCAAGGATTCGTCTTCCAGTTTATACGCCATCTTTGTTTACCGCTCGTTTGCGGGTGTCAGTTTTAAAACTTTGAACAGTACGCAGAGGCAATAGTTGCATATTATTTCAGGCATAAATTAAACAAATTAACATTTTTAATCTATACAGGCTTCAATTAATATCATCCAGCTATTTGTGATCGAACTATTAATTTGCCAAGTAAGATGAAAGTGAGGAGGGCAAAACATTTAACAGCTATTTAACGCTTATAAGTAGGGCGTACGATCGTTCAATTCAACAGATTATTTTTTTATACAGATAGACGCGTTTATGATTTGCATTTAACATAAATAATAACTTTTAATATACAAATTTTGCTCATCCTATGATATTATAAGATCGTTTTATTGTTACAGAATAGATTCGATGGAATGTGGCGAAAATTACAAACATATCAAAATGGTGAAGAATTATTTGGACTTCCTCACACAGAGTATCCTGAACTTGCTCAAATAAGAAAAGAACTTAATCTCCTCCAAAAATTGTATAAACTCTACAATGACGTGATTGACAGGGTTAGTAGTTACTACGATATACCATGGGGAGAAGTGAATATAGAAGAAATCAATAATGAACTTATGGAGTTCCAAAATCGATGCCGAAAGCTACCAAAAGGGTAATATCATTAAAACTAATGTAATGTATGTGTTCTAGAATTTCTGTTGCACGGTTTTATGTGATGGTGAAATGTTCTTTAATTTTACATGCGTCAACATTTTACTGACAAAAACAAAAATTACAATATGAAATGCGTGGAATAAGTTAAATTTAGAAATTATTCATACCTTTTTGGATTATTGATATTTTCTTTTTTATAGTCTCAAAGAATGGCCTGCTTTCTACGCGCTGAAGAAGACTATAGACGACTTCAATGATATGTGTCCACTTCTTGAGTTAATGGCCAATAAAGCTATGAAGCCTCGTCACTGGCAACGCATAATGGAAGTAACTAAATACAATTTTGAACTTGATAACGAAGACTTTTGCTTAAAGAATATATTGGAGGCTCCCTTATTGCCCAACAAAGAAGATATTGAGGTAAACTATTATTAATAATCACCTACACACTTTCTATGATAAAGCGTTAGGCCTAAAAACGGCCAACATATTTATTATAACCCACATTTCCGGGTTTGATTATAGCGCTAACAATCTATAATTTCCAAAAACAAAATAAACTTAAACTAGACCTTATTGTTTTCTTTAAACGAAATCTCTTATACTTTCAGGATATTTGTATATCAGCAATGAAAGAAAAGGATATCGAGGCAAAACTAAGACAGGTGACTAATGAGTGGTCGGTCCACGAGTTGACTTTCCAAACCTTCAATAATCGAGGAGAGCTTTTACTTAGAGGAGATACCACCGCAGAGACTATTGGTCAGCTCGAAGATAGTCTTATGATATTAGGTTCCTTATTGTCTAATCGGTAAGATGAAATGAGATATTATTTAACTTAAAAAATCTTTATTAATTCGTCCTTACCTTATCACAATAAATGTCCTTAATGGTTTTCACCAATTATGACAGCCCTCGGAACGTCTAGTTATGTAAATAATGTAATAATACCTTTAATATGTAATACGATTATTGTTTGTGATATTTTTAGTTACAATGCACCATTTAGAAAACAAATACAACAGTGGTTATATGATTTACAAAGTACAAATGAAATACTGGAACGGTGGCTATTGGTACAAAATATGTGGGTGTATTTGGAAGCTGTATTTGTGGGTGGTGATATAGCAAAACAATTGCCAAAGGAAGCAAAACGCTTCTCTAAAATTGATAAATCTTGGCAAAAGATTATGCAAAGGGCGCATGAAACCCCTGGCGTGGTGTCTTGCTGTGTCGGCGATGATTTACTTAGACAATTATTGCCACATCTACAAGAACAGTTGGAGCTTTGTCAGAAGAGTCTAAGTGGTTATTTGGAGAAAAAACGAACAATGTTTCCAAGATTCTTCTTCGTGTCGGATCCGGCGTTACTTGAAATTCTTGGACAAGCATCAGATTCTCATACAATACAAAATCACCTATTATCTATATTTGATAATATTCGATATGTAAAATTCCACGACATAGGTATTGTATATAATTTAATCATACTTTGAAATAGTACAATTTTGAAATCAAAGAGATTTGCTGACACTACGTATACTCGTACGTATATATTAACATGCATGCAACTGAGCAACTTCACTTCGTAAATATATCGTATAAATTTACCTTTAAAACTTACTTATTTTTGCTGAACAGTATGCTAATAAAACATACATCGTATATATTCT
The DNA here is from genome assembly GCA_963693345.1 of Pieris melete. Classification (NCBI taxonomy): domain Eukaryota; kingdom Metazoa; phylum Arthropoda; class Insecta; order Lepidoptera; family Pieridae; genus Pieris; species Pieris melete. The sequence goes on along the minus strand of CAVNZK010000363.1, from coordinate 1,990,560 downwards.
TTCTTATTTTCTTTAAACTGTATTATATTTTTAGAATACAACAAGATGATATCGATAGTATCATCAGAAGGAGAAGAAATCAAGCTTGAACGGCCGGTTCGTGCTGAAGGCTCTGTTGAAACGTGGCTCACGTCTTTGCTTCAATCTGCTCAAAGCAGCTTGCATTCTATCATAAGAAACGCCGTTTCACTCATAAATGATCCAGTCTTTAATCTTCTATTATTTCTGGATAAAATGCCTGCGCAGGTAAAGTATAATAGTTTTTTACAATTAGTAGGAATGGTAAAAACAAACGAGTACATCACTTTAGTAAAAAATTTCATTTGTTCTGAGAGTTTAATGGTTATGCGTTTAGCCTTTACCTTAAGGTCTCACGTTTAGTGCAGAAAATGCGTCAGTGACTTTTTATTTTATCAAGTAATTAATGTAAAGTAAAGGTAAACATCGTGACGAGTATTTAGACTCAAAAATCGTAGATCTGTAGGCAGAAGGCTGATCACCAACTACATACATAGTTACAGATATCAAGGCTAAAGAAGTATTTTTTTTAAACACAGACGGTATATATATGCGCGATATTTATTTCGGATCATCTCAAATATTTATTAAACATTCTAAAACATTGACACATCACACACATGATTTTATACTTTTACGCTGTTGCCTGAAGACAGTACGTATTTTTCCAGTTTTTGTATCACACCCTGATTGTATTTGGTAGTAGTAAAAGTATTGTTTTTACTGTTGATAACAATGAACACTTCATTAATAACAAATACAAAGAAACTTAAAAAAGATTACACAAGCTAGATGAAAGTGAAGAAAGCGGTTTCTTCCAAGCAAACCCGACTTAGGATCAGTGGCGTAGCTACCAAGGGGCTAGGCGGGGCAGTGCCCCGGGGCCCTCAAGCTCAGGGGGCCCTCGAATCCTCACCAGAAATCTCGATCATTCTGAACTTTTGGAAATTTCTCCCATTTTCAAAATAAATATGCAACCCCACTTTAATCAAAACATTAATTTGAGAGAAATTCAAAAGTTATGCCTAGGGAATTCCCCTAAATTCTTTCTGAAGGTTGGCAGTGTTGTCAAATTGACGGATAGTGATATGTGCATTTTATTATTCATCGTTGTGCGTTTTATAGTCTAGTCGACAAGTTGAAAATGGTACAAAATAGAGATACTGCTCTTAAAATTATGTGCGATAGCTCATTGGATCCGGAATGACGTCTAGGAAAATGTGCCAAAAGCGTGTATTAGAACATAAAAAAATTAAAAGTTATAAACAATTAAAGATGAAAAAAATGGCATTTCGTTTATTGCCAATATTTAATATTTAAGAAATTTCAAATAAAGATTCTGAAAGAGGAGGAAATTTCCAATAAAAAACTCCCATTTATAATTTTAATCTAACGCTGAAAATAGGTCTGCGCGTGACATTTTTAGGATTCGCGTGGCGTCAAAAGCGAGTACGGCACATTAATTAATTTATTTAAGGTATTGAATATTTTTTTTTTAAATTTGAAAAAATTATGGTGTGTTCCGAACACTATAAATAATTTATTCCCGTTGGAAATTTTACTTAAAGTTAATTTTTCAACAAGTTAAACAATTGTTAACTAACGAAATTTTCTCGAACTACCGTCTTAATTGTAAGCGAAAAAAAATGTTTAAATAATGGTCTTAAAAAATTTTCGCTTCGTAGAGCCTTTCTTACATACATACTTAACAAGATCGTGCCATAAAAGTTAAAATAATATTTATACTTTGCTTATAACAATTTTTTTACTTCAACAAAAACTTAAAATCCAAGTAATGTTGTTAAATTTTTTTTTTTCTAAATCATCATATAATCGTTTTTTTATTAATACAAGATATTTATTGATTTGCAAAAAAAATTTTCCCGCCATTTCTTGATAATTTTTTTTAAACAAATTGATTAAATCAATATTTAAAAAAAATATTTTCACAACATTATTACATTACAATTATTATGATTTAAAAAAAAAAAGGTTTCCTTAATAACAATTTTTAATTGTTTAAAATCGTTTTTATATTTTTCTATTGTTTAAATAATTAGTTAAGAATTTTTTTTTCTAAAAATCATAATTGACAGTCCTCTCTAAAGAAACAAAAAAGTTTTTTTTTATCAACAATTCTGTTTATTAAATAACCAATTTTTTATAAACAAATTTTCAACTTTTTTTTTTTTAAACTTTAAAATTAACAAAAACAACCATATACATATAACAAAGTATAGAATTTTTTTTTTTAATTTTTTGATTATCATGAATATTACTTTGATTTATTTTATCATAAATATATCTCTTTCAGAATCTTTTTGTGAAATTTCTTAAATATTAATAGTTTTTTAAATATTGGCAAAAAACGATACGCCATTTTTTTTCATATTTAATTGTTTATAACTTTTGCAATTTTGCATGTGCTAATATTCGCTTTTGGCACATTTTTCTAGACGTAATTCCGTATGAGCTATCGCACATAATTTTAAGAGCAGTATCTCTATTTTGTACCCTTTTATAACTTGTCGACTAGACTATTATTATTGTGAATTCGAGTTAAGATTTTTTTTTGAGAACGGTTAAAAAATTCATGCTGTACCTATGTATTAATGATAAGTAAGCTAATGTCAATAAACTTTTTTGTACTGGTCAATATAGTGGTTAAATTTTATTTGATTTTACCACTCATATTGATGTCCGTTAAAGTCATTAAATCGTGTCAAATCTAAGATTTCGGCTACAGCTCATTGTATAACGCGAATTAGATAGTAATTGAAAACAAACCGCATCAAGCCTGGATTTAAACGAAGTCATTGATACTTTTGCGAAAACTAAAGCTAGGAAAAAAATTTAAATATAATTATTATTTAGTCAGTTTGTAGGCCCGACCTTTATATAATAAATCCTTGAATCTTATATAATCGCTAAACCTACACCAAGTATTAATTGTAATTTAAGTATGTTGTTTCTGTTTAATATTTTTATTACCTGCCCTGCACAAAAAAGAGCTTAAGTAGCTTAGCATTTTTAAAGTATTTGTAAATTTCAGATTTTGATCAGTTTACACAGCAGTGGGGCCCCATTTTTTAATTTGCCCCAGGGCCCTTGGTCACCTAGCTACGCCACTGCTTAGGATATAATAATAACGATTATTCTTCATCATGTTGCAGGTTGGCCTTCTTGGTATTCAAATAATTTGGACAAGAGACGCAGAATTGGCCTTGATGCAGGCCCGACAAGATAAAAAAATTATGTTGGAGACAAATAACAAATTTCTCGAGTTACTCAACACACTTATTGACCAAACTACTCGGGATCTTTCTAAAATTGAACGTATTAAATTCGAGACACTCATTACCATTCATGTGCATCAAAGAGATATTTTCGATATGCTGGTAAGCTACTCTTACAACTATCTTAAAGTCACTTTATGGTTATAGTTACTAGAGATATATTAAAAAGGAAAATAAGAAACGGCTTAAATATAAGCTTTCCTCCATGATTTTGTTCCCGTTGGAGTAGAGACTCTTGGGCCGTGGGGTTTAAGTGCACAGGTGCCTATAAAAGATTTAAGTTAGCCCCTATTAGATACCTAGTACCCATAATCCTGGAGCTGCTGCTTTCTTCGCTCAACGAATAAGTATCGCAATACAGTGAGGATAATACAATGCTGCCAGCGTTAAACGATCGAGACCAAACTTTTTAAATTTATAATTGTTATTAGTACTTAATAGTATTGTACATACTGTAGGTATGTATATTTGTGTACCAAAATCTACAAACATTCGTGTTCCTATGAGAGTGCTTACTTACTAATGCTTAAAAGACAGAAAAGGGTTACCTAGAAATCAATTTAGTATAGTTATCAAATTAAAATTGGTGTATTTAAATAAATCTTAACGGATGTAACGCAAATATATTGGTATTATTTCAGTGTCGACTCAACGTTCGTTCAGCAAATGATTTTGAATGGTTGAAACAGTGTCGGTTTTACTTCAAAGAAGACGTCGACAAAACTTGGATATCTGTGACCGACGTTACATTCACTTACCAGAATGAATACTTGGGTTGTACTGAACGTCTTGTTATAACGCCTTTAACAGACAGGTAATGTTTACATTTTGTTAATATATTTTATTGCTTTATTTTAAAAATAAATCTTCAGATGTTGTATATAAAATTTTACACTTTGCGGTATTTTAGATACACATTTCATGAGCACTTTTACTATGCGGGTTGTTTGTTATAAGATTTTATTATTAAAATTACTTCGTTAAATTTCTACCGTGAGGTTACTTGATAGATGTCGTATTATGCACTAAGACCGTATGTAATGCTAGGATTGAATGTTTTATGTGTGTTCTAGTTTTTAAGCACTGGTGTACAATTAAGAATTTATCTATCTATCTAAATGTATGCACAACGGACCTAGTGAGAGTCTAAGTGCGGAAACTTAATCCACCAACTATCTATCTAAATGAAGCATTATTTCTTAGCGAGGCATGAGGTTTCTGTTAAGTTAGTAGAGCACTTACCAGGAGAGCACAACTCGGAGTGATATTAACAGACTCAACAGGAACCCAAGAACTATTATGTGTGCTACTTGAATTCCAATTTGTTGTGCTCTGATGATAAGTGCTCCGCTAACTTCACAGACACTGGCACGTTCGGTTTAATATAAAAGCATTAATTGTACCTTCAATAAACAAGCAATATTTTAATAAAAGTTTTCTTAACTTTTGTCTTTTAAGTTATTATTCTATTCTATTCCTTCAAATGTTGAAACAATTAATTACAGATGCTATATAACACTAGCTCAGGCTTTAGCCATGAGCATGGGTGGGGCTCCATGTGGCCCAGCGGGAACAGGCAAAACAGAAACAGTGAAGGATATGGGGAAAACACTCGCTAAATACGTCGTAGTTTTTAACTGCTCCGACCAAATGGATTACCGGTAAAAAGTACTTTTATTACGATTAAACGTTACAATCCCGTGACCATCATTGACACTTCTATTGATAGACATTTTCACTTTTACCTACACGGTACCGGTCTTTCTGCCGCAACCAACTGCTCATTAAAGTATTTCCAAATCAATACGTCAAGTCCTTGATAAAATCACATAAAATTGTTTGAAAGCACTCGCCAATCTTCGGGCTTTGTGATTGTCCACTTACGACAGTATTAGTTCATAGCCGTTTGTTTTGTATAAATTTCTTACAGAATAGTATATTTTATAAAAATATCGAACAATATCTAATCTTAAAATAGGCTCTAATTAATATATTTCGAAGGTACTGCGTTTTATTTTTAACACATCATTTGTATATTCAGGGGTCTTGGTCGAATATACAAAGGCCTCGCTCAATCTGGATCTTGGGGCTGTTTCGATGAATTTAATCGGATAGAACTACCAGTACTTTCCGTGGCTGCACAGCAAGTAGCCGTAGTTCTTGCTGCTAAAAAGGAAAAGAAGAAAACGTTCCTATTCACTGACGGTGATATGTCAGAGATGTGCCCTGAATTTGGCATCTTCATTACAATGGTAACACACTTATCTCCATCTCATATCATACACATGTATTGAACTAGCCTCAACGGTGTGCAAGTGTCCTTCTATAGAAATAGTTGATAAGCAATAATATCTGGGTTTAATTATCGACAAAAATATGCACCTATGGAATCAACACATAGAATACGTCTGCGATAAGCTACGACAGTTTTTGGCACAAATAACAATACTCAAAAAGCATATCCCATTTAAAACCAAACTTTTCTTTATAACGCGCTTTGCGAGTCAGTCATTAATCACGGTCAAACTAGCTACGGTAGAACTACCCAGTCAGTTATTAGATAGTCTAACGTTAACCAACAAACACACAAACCACAGTGGTTTTGTAATAACAAAAAATATAATCTATAATTATTTTAGATTTGTTTACTTTCCGAATGGTGTAATGGTTACTGCCTAATACAATTAGCATCTTAAGAAACTGTTACTTTTTGTATTTTTTACTGTCTTTATTAAGTGGTTTTTTTTAAATAATTTATTTCATAACCATGGATACAGAGCCCTTCAGTCGGAACGTTTATTAAGTGAACATTAATAATGTTGCCTGAATGAGTAAATTATGTTTTAATTTTATTTGTAACTTGTTCATTTGTTTACCATGAAGTCGAATGCCGAAGCTCCAATTGTCAACAAGATGAGCTGGATAAACAATGGAGGCATAAAGACGGTTTACAACAATACTATTATAGTTTGCAGTTTATTTTTTGTTTTTTGTTTCACTAGAATCCTGGATATGCGGGTCGAAAGGAATTGCCAGAAAATTTAAAAATACAGTTTCGAACCGTTGCTATGATGGTTCCCGATCGACAAATTATTATTCGTGTTAAACTCGCTTCGTGTGGTTTCTTAGAAAATATAACGCTGGCAAGAAAATTCTATACTCTTTACAAGTTGTGCGAAGAACAACTGACAAAGCAGGTAACAATTTGTATTTATATTCATATATTCAATAGAATGATTCATGTGAGGCTTTAGATTCACAGTCTTGGCTGTGACAGAGCAGTTGGCCTAGTGGTTTCAACGTGTGACTCTCATCCCTGAGGTCGTAGGTTTGATCCCCGGCTATGCACCAATGGACTTCCAGTCTATGTGCACATTAAACTTAGACCCAAAAAGTCGACTGCGTGTACGACAGGGACAGAAGGCTGATCATCTACTTTCCTATTAGAAAAAACAAATGATCACGAAACAGATACAGAAATCTGAAGCCCAGGTCTAAAAGAGAATATCACTGGTGTTTTTTTTAATGTGGAAGAATACACTCGAGACAGAGCAGCCGCTGAGCCCTACGTTATAGCTGAGATATACTACACATGCATTGTTTTAAATTAATAATGGTTAATTATAAAAACAATTGGCAGGTACACTATGACTTTGGTCTACGTAATATTCTGTCCGTATTGAGGACATTAGGAGCTGTTAAGAGGGTTAACGCAAAGGATAATGAAAGTACCATTGTTATGAGAGTACTTCGAGATATGAATTTATCAAAACTCATAGATGAAGATGAACCTCTTTTTATATCCCTCGTTGCGGATTTGTTCCCAAATCAAGTAATTGAGAAAACAACATATCCTGACCTCGAGGAAGCTATAAGAAAACTAGTTGATGCTAATGGCTTAGTTTACCATCCACCATGGGTGTTGAAAATCGTTCAGGTATATCAAATAATTAATATCATCATGATACGTGCGTCTGATTTTATTGTATATGACCTTTTTCTTTGGCGTATAGCTATATGAAACGCAGCGAGTCCGCCATGGTATAATGGTATTGGGTCCACCAGGTGCTGGGAAAACTACTTGCATACATACAGTGATGAGTGCCTTATCGGAAACTGAAGACCCTCATAGGTACACTCATGTATTTATTACTCAATGCTCAGTTATTTAGTTCTTAACCTTTTAACGTTGGGGTGCTATATTTTAATTCCATTAGAGCCATTCCATTACAGTGTAATCTCACTAATCCGGCACTATTAAAAACCGGAGGGTGCCGGATTATTGGAATGTTCGGATTACTGGATTATAGTGAAAAAGTCATAGATAATTAATAAAATAAACAAATCTAGTGTCTTGTGTTTGCGTTTATTCGACATTTTTAACTATAACTTATTCTCACTTCAAAAAAAAAAATACGTAAGCACGTGCACGTGATACGTTTTGAGGTTAGACTGCTAGTCGATGACGCAGCGACCGAAGCGCACAGATATAGAGGGGTGAGGGAGGCGTGGGCGGAGGGTGCCGGATTATTGGACGTGCCGATCTATCGAAATGCCGAATTAGTGAGATTATACTGTATTATTATCTAGAGCCCTGGATGCAATAGTGTTTTAAATTTGCCTTACGTTTTTAAATAACGTTTCCTATAAATATATAACAGTACATAAGTTACAAATGCTATGCTGCCAAAAAAAATATTTATTATATTACATGAACGCTAAAATCTAAATGTTGAGAAAGTCCTATATTATAGATATTAGATTTATATGTTTAAGAGATAATTGATAATGATCAATAATGTTTTATTAACAGGGAAATGAGGATGAATCCAAAAGCAATCACTGCATCACAAATGTTTGGACGCTTGGACGTCGCAACCAATGACTGGACCGACGGGATTTTCTCAGCTTTGTGGCGCAAAACATTAAAAATTAAAACTGGTGAACATATTTGGCTTGTTTTAGACGGGCCAGTTGACAGTATATGGATAGAAAACTTAAATTCGGTTCTTGATGATAATAAAACTTTAACTCTTGCAAACGGAGATCGTTTAACCATGTCTCCAACTTCAAAAATAATATTTGAACCCGAAAACATCGATAATGCATCTCCTGCAACTGTTTCTCGAAATGGTATGGTATATATGAGCTCATCTGGCTTAGATTGGGAACCAGGTATTATGTTATTCATAAATTGGGTATCTTTATTTTTTTATTTTTTATTTTATGTTTATTAATGTTTCATAATTTATCTTTACAGTACTAAACGCCTGGCTTAAAACAAGATCAGTCCGAGAGAATGAAGTATTTAGTACATTGTTCGAACAAACTTTTCCAAATACATATACGTGGTGTACCCAAAATCTTAGCTTTAGTATGCGGGTTCTACAAAGTAATATCATATCCCAAATGCTCAACCTATTGGAAGGTCTCGTTCCTCCTCAAATAGTAGAAACCGAAGAACCATCCGCTAGCAAATCAGTGAATGGTGATATGGAAGATGACGAAGAAAAAGAAAAAGGAGAAGAAGTACAGCTTTACACAACGGAACACTTACATAAAATTTATGTATTTTCCTTAGTATGGGGGTTTGGATCGCTTCTAGAAACAGGCGACAGAATTAAATATGATAAATATATTAAAACAACTTATAAAGAAATACTTGATATTCCGAAACACCCTCATAACAAACCGAGTATGTTATTCGACTTCTATGTTAAACAACATGGAAAGTGGGAGTTATGGGAAGATTTAATGACAAATTATCAATACCCTGATACAGCCACTCCAGATTATGCGAATATTCTTATTCCTATAGTTGATAACGTTCGGATTAATTATCTTATTCATTGCATTGCTAAACAAGGCAAAGCAGTTTTATTACTTGGCGAACAGGGATCTGCTAAAACGGTTATGATGAAAGCTTATATGAAAAACGCTAATCCAGATCAATTTATGGGACGATCATTTAATTTCTCTTCGGCTACAAGTCCTTATCAATTTCAAAAAACAATAGAGAGTTACGTAGAAAAACGAAGTGGTATGACGTTTGGTCCACCGGGGGGCAAGAAAATGTTAGTGTTCATAGATGATATAAATCTACCTCAAATTAATGAATGGGGTGATCAGATTACGAATGAAATAGTGCGCCAAACTATGAGCATGGGTGGATTTTACAGTTTAGAGAAACCAGGAGATTTCACAACTATTGTCGATATTCAGTTTTTAGGTGCCATGGGCCAACCTGGTTAGATAATTGTTATTACTTCATATTTATTTTCATACCTATTACGATTACAATGTATTGTTAATTTTAGGTGGTGGAAGAAATGACATTCCAGCAAGGTTGAAAAGGCGTTTCTCTATATTCAATTGTCCTTTGCCAAATAATGATTCGATAGACAAAATATTTAAAGTAATTGGCGAAGGACATTACAACGCTAAGCGAGGTTTTACTGCAGAAGTTCGATCGCTTATTAAAAAAATAATTCCTTTGACACGTGAACTTTGGACACGAACAAGAATAAATTTACTGCCAACACCAGCAAAATTTCATTACGTCTTTTCTTTGAGAGACTTATCACGAGTATGGCAAGGTATGGTTGGTACTTTGCCTACTGTTATAGAGTCTGAAAAATGCTTAATGCTTCTCTGGAAACATGAATGTTCCCGAGTTTTCTCTGACAGATTTACACATCAGTCCGATAAAGATTGGTTTAATAAAGCTTTATATGATATTGCTGAAGAAATTCTGGGTAAAGAATATAAAAAAATGATGGAAAAAGACCCTGTTTTCGTAGACTTTATGAGGTAATAAAATGATACGCAAATAATACTTACTTAAATTATAATTTCCAATTATTAAAAACATGTTTATTATTTTCTTATAAGAGATGCGCCGGAACCAACGGGTGAAGAAGGCGAAGATGCTGATATGGAGTTACCAAAAGTATATGAGCCTGTCTTTGATTATAGCGAACTACGAGATCGATTAGAAATGTTTTTATCACAATTTAATGAAATGGTGCGAGGATCCGGAATGGATCTAGTATTTTTCCCAGATGCTATGCTGCATTTAGTGAAAATTTCACGTGTGATCAGACACCCTCGAGGAAATGTAATGCTCGTAGGAGTAGGTGGGTCAGGAAAGCAGTCGCTAACAAAGTTATCCACTTTTATAGCTGGATATCGTTCCTTCCAGATAGCGCTCACTAGATCTTATAATGTGGGTAACTTTTTGGAAGACTTAAAACTTTTATATCGGTCATGTGGAGTTCAAGGTAAAGGTACGACATTTATCTTTACTGACCTAGACATAAAAGAAGAAGGATTTTTAGAATACTTAAATAATATTTTAAGTTCTGGTGTTATATCAAATTTATTTACAAAAGATGAACAACAAGAAATCATATCTGAACTAACACCTATTATGAAAAGGGAAAACCAAAAACGTACGCTCACAAACGAACTAGTAATGGAATATTTTTTAAACAGGACCTGTCAAAATTTACATGTAGTTTTGTGCTTTTCGCCGGTAAGTATAATTCAAATGTTTTCGAACATAGAAAATTTATTTATTAGTATATAAGAACGATGATGTCTCTTATCTTTCAGGTAAGTGAAGCATTTCGTTACAGAGCTATGAGATTTCCGGCTTTAATATCAGGTTGTACAATAGACTGGTTCCAGCCATGGCCGAAGGATGCCTTAGTATCTGTCGCGGATCATTTCCTAGCAGACTTTGAAATTGAATGTAGCAAAGAAGTTAAAAAAGAATTAGTAACAGTTCTTGGCACAATACAAGATGTTGTTTCCACAGTTTCAACAGAATACTTTCAAAGGTTCAGGCGATCTTCACATGTAACCCCAAAGTCATATTTAAGTTTTATTGGGGGATATAAAACAATTTACCAAATGAAACAAAAAGAACTAGGAGATGGAGCTTTAAGAATGGATACAGGTTTAGAGAAATTACGAGAGGCATCAATATCTGTAGAAGTATTAAAAAAAGATTTAGCTGTAATGGAACAAGATCTAGCTTTAGCTTCTGAAAAAGCAGACCGTGTGCTATCTGAAGTAACGGAAAGGGCCATGCAGGCTGAGATAGTAAAAAACCAAGTACAAGTTGTTAAAGAAAAAGCTGAAGCTTTGGTAGCATTTATCGCAGAGGAAAAAGAAAAAGCTGAACGTAAACTTGAAGCAGCTAAACCTGCCCTGGAAGAAGCTGAGGCTGCCTTAAATACTATAAAACCAGCACACATTGCTACTGTGAGAAAATTGGGTAGACCTCCACATCTCATTATGAGAATTATGGACTGCGTTTTGATTTTATTTCAGAGGAGATTACATCCAATCATACCAGATACAGCAGCACCGTGCCCTAAACCATCTTGGGCTGAGTCTTTAAAGGTAGATATATAATTTATAATTCTAGATCAAGTTATTATAAATTAAAACATTTATTTTGTATTAAAGATGATGGCAAGCACAACATTTTTACTTCAATTACAAAACTATCCCAAAGATATAATCAACAATGAGATGGTAGAGCATCTCTTACCATACTTTGAAATGGAAGATTACAATATGGATACAGCAAAACGTGTGTGTGGTGATGTTGCTGGTTTGTTGTCGTGGACCAAGGCAATGGCATTTTTCCATAGCGTAAATAAGGAAGTTTTGCCTTTAAAAGCTAGTCTTATGTTACAAGAAGCCAGGCTTAAGGTAAGGCAAAACTTTTCATAAACTAATAGACAAGTTGGTCATAATTAGGTTTACGAGTTGTTCTTTGTGTAATTTTAGGTTGCTATGGAAGATTTAGCATCTGCGGAACGACAACTTGAAGAACGTGAAATGTCCTTAAGAAAAGTAAAAGAACAATACGAGGCTGCTGTTTCAGAAAAACAACAGTTAACTGATGCTGCGAATGTTTGTCTACGAAAAATGACAGCAGCAACACAACTCATAAATGGCTTAGGTGGAGAAAAAATAAGATGGACACAACAAAGCAAGGACTTTAAAGAACAGCTGGGACGGTTAGTGGGAGATGTAGTACTAGCTACGGGTTTCCTATCCTATTGTGGTCCATACAATCAAGAATTTAGAAATAGTCTCTTTAATACTTGGATGGGAATATTGAAAAGCAAACAAATACCCGTTACGGATAACTTGAACATCACTAACATGTTGGTTGAAAGTGCCACAATATCTGAATGGACCTTACAAGGTTTACCTAATGATGAATTATCGGTACAAAATGCTCTTATAGTCACAAAATCGAGCTCTTACCCTCTTTTGGTAGACCCACAGAGCCAAGGAAAAAACTGGATAAAAAACAAAGAGAGCTCTAATGAACTACAAATAACTTCATTAAATCACAAATATTTCCGTACGCACCTTGAAGATAGTTTATCATTAGGTCGTCCACTTCTAATTGAAGACGTGGGAGTGGAATTAGACCCTGTAATAGACAATGTGTTAGAGAAGAATTTTATCAAGTCAGGTTCAATTGAAAAAGTAATTGTAGGTGATAAAGAATGTGATGTAATGCCGGGTTTTATGCTTTATATTACCACAAAACTACCTAATCCACCTTACTCACCAGAAATAAGTGCTAAAACCTCAATCATTGATTTTACCGTAACTATGCAAGGTCTAGAAGATCAGTTACTTGGCAGGGTTATATTAATGGAAAAATCCGACTTGGAGGAAGAACGAGTCGCTTTGTTTGAATCTGTTATGAAAAATCAAAGGAGTATGAAAGAATTAGAAAGTAATTTACTGTGCCGGCTAACATCTTCAGAAGGTTCTTTAGTTGATGACGAAGCTTTGATTCATGTTCTTCAAATTACCAAAACAACAGCTGAAGAAGTGAATGATAAACTTAAAGTGGCTGAAGTTACAGAAAAAAAAATTATTAAAGCGAGAGAAGAGTTTAGAGCCGTTGCAGCTAGAGGGTCTATTCTATACTTTTTAATTGTGGAAATGAGTAACGTCAATATTATGTATCAAAATTCGTTAAAACAATTTTTAACAATATTTGATAACTCTATAACTAAATCAACAAAAAGCAATGTTACTGAAGACCGTATCAATATAATATTAAAATATTTAACACATGAAGTTTGGGCATTTACGTTACGCAGTTTATACGAACGGCATAAGGCGTTATTCACTTTAATGTTAGCTATGAAAATTGATTGCCATCGAGGTCTTATATCTCATGATGAGTTCATGGCTTTTGTGAAAGGAGGTGCATCGCTCGATCTGAATGCCGTTACTCCAAAACCATTTAAATGGATATTAGATATAACCTGGTTGAATCTAGTTGAAATAAGTAAACTCAAAATATTTTCAGATGTTCTAAACAAAGTAAGTAAATTTTTAACACTACAATTCAGATAAAAGAGCAAAGTAATTAAATACATATTTAATTTATTTTACTGGGTATATACCCAGTAAAATAATTAAGAACCATTGGTTCTTAATTATACATTATTATCTTTATATATATATACGTATTTGTTTATTATTTTAAACCAGATAACATCAAGTGAGAAGGAATGGCGCGTTTGGTATGAAAAAGCAAAGCCTGAAGAGGAAAGTATACCAAGTGGTTATCAAGATAGTTTAGACGTTTTTCGAAAACTGCTACTGATTAGATCGTGGAGCCCGGATAGAACGCTCTCACAAGCAAGAAAATATATTGTTGGTAAGGTTTATTTATGTACGCTTTGTGTGCAAATGTTAATTTTGCAGATCATATTATAAACTTGTAAATTGAGCCCAATTCGCTTACTTTCGTGTAGATTCACTTGGAGCTGAATACGGCGAGGGTAGAATTCTGAACTTAGAAGTGACGTGGGAAGAGTCCGAACCAAGAACACCTTTAATTTGTATTCTCTCGATTGGGTCCGACCCGTCCACTCAAATTGCTTCTCTCTCAAAATCAAAAGAAATCGGTGAGTATCAATTTAACCTTACATAGGTAAGAACTTCTACAATAATTACTCCTTAGTAATTATTATAAAAGCTTGTGGCCCACTTATCCATTTTCTCCCTTTATTTTTCAGTTTTGAAGGCTGTTTCTATGGGACAAGGCCAAGAAATTGTTGCACGAAAAATGATTTCAGACTCCATGAACGAAGGAGGTTGGGTATTACTGCAAAACATACATTTATCGCTTTCATTCTGCGTGGAAGCAATGGATGCTTTAATTGAAACAGAACACATTCAGGATTCGTTCCGTCTCTGGCTGACGACAGAGGTTCATCCAGATTTTCCAATAGGATTACTACAAATGGCAATTAAATTTACGAACGAACCTCCCCAAGGAATAAGAGCCAGTATGAAGCGAACGTATCAAAATATTACCCAGGACACCCTGGATTACTCTTCCCTGTCTCAATGGCCACCGCTTCTATATGCCGTTGCATTTTTACATACTATAGTACAGGAGAGAAGGAAATTTGGACCATTGGGCTGGAATATTCCTTATGAATTTAACCAAGCAGATTATGCAGCAAGTGTCCAATTCATACAAAACCACTTGGATGAAATCGATCCGAAAAAGGGTATATCCTGGCCAACAATATGTTATATGCTTGGTGAAGTACAGTATGGTGGAAGAGTTACTGATGATTTTGATAAACGCCTTCTCACTACTTTTACCAATGTATGGTTTTGTGACGTACTCTTACGTCCTGGTTTCGAATTCTATAAAGGATATAAAGTTCCACAAACCAGGAATCTTCAAGGATACGTGGATTATATCAATCAATTACCACTAACAGACACTCCCGAGGTATTTGGTTTACACGGTAATGCAGATATCACATACCAAATTAATAGCGCAAAAGATATCTTAGATACGATATTAAGTGTGCAGCCAAAGGAAGGAGGGAGTCAAGGGGGAGAAACAAGAGAAAGTATCGTGTATCGATTGGCGGAAGATATGTTAGAGAAATTACCTAAGCAATATGTTTCGTTTGAAGTAAGAGAAGCTCTACAAAAGATGGGTGCTTTCTTGCCGATGAATATATTTTTAAGGTAGATCTTTCTACTAATAGGATTTCTGGCTTCAACATCATCTTACAATATATTTTTATTATTCTACAGGCAAGAAATAGATCGTATACAAAAAGTTATTAAAACTGTATACACAACACTTTGCGACCTTAAATTAGCGATAGATGGGACAATAGTAATGAGTCAAGGACTACGAGAATCATTGGATGCTATGTATGATGCACGCATACCAACTCAGTGGTTAAAGGTACTTGTAATTATAACTGTTTATATTAAGCAATAAAAGCATTGCTCCTCATTAAATCATAAATATTTCGATTTATGTTCTAGGTACATTGACCATTCACTAACTCTACGCATCATGCCACTAAAATAGCATAATATAATCTGTGTAATATAAATGTAACTTTATGCTGCAGGTATCTTGGGAGTCGGCAACATTAGGTTTTTGGTACACTGAGCTGTTAGAACGTGAACAACAATATCGAATATGGTTGCGTAATGGTCGCCCTAACACATTTTGGATGACAGGTTTCTTCAACCCTCAGGGTTTCCTGACTGCAATGAGACAAGTAAATCATTTTCTACATAAACACATGTTGACATCACAGCCTTTATTTCCTATAATTATAAAGTATTTTTGTTATTTGTAGTAAACAATAGCAACTTCTATGATTTTTTTGTTTTATGTTATATCGAATGTTATTTCGACGACGCTGGACAAACAATTTAAGACTTTTCCAGGAAGTGACACGCAGTCATAAGGGATGGGCCTTGGATTCAGTAGTGTTACAAAATCTTATAACGAAGTTAAATCGAGAAGATGTACATGAAGGTCCCACGGAAGGAGTTTATGTATACGGTTTATTTCTAGAAGGTAAGTTTGCATTCAACGTATACACGTAATGTAGATTAGATTGCTTTGAATTACCTAGTAAATGAGCACGTTTATTGACTTTGGATGTGACAAAAATGATCATGTAAACATACTGTGCGAGAATGAGACTGCATTGATTAAAAAACTAACTTTTTTAGGAGCTTCATTAGACAGGAAAACGGGGAAGTTGATAGAATCCAAACCTAAAGTTCTATATGAGCAAATGCCGGTTATTTATATATTTGCTATAAATACAACGGCTGGAAAAGATCCTCGGCTTTACGAATGTCCTATATACAGAAAACCACAAAGGACAGATGCAAAATACGTTGGTTCTATAGATTTTGAAACCGACAGTAACCCAAGGCATTGGACATTAAGAGGTGTAGCACTATTATGTGACATAAAATAAAAAGTCGATATAAAGGTCAATGAAAATTAAAATTACTGAAAATATTTTATTTATCGGGAATAAAGAATATGATTTAAAAATACAACGGGTTTTTCTGCCAACCCTAACAACACCATCTCCACATTCACAATTTAACATCACTATCATCATTATACAAGACAACCAGATTTTTATAAATGTGTATTCCGAAAATTGCCACTCCGAGAACCGCACTTTAAAGATGGCTTTTAATCACATCGTATAGAACAAGTACAAAGGCGCCTCCGGCTCCTCGAAGAACATTTGAAAAGGCACCTTTAAAGAAAGCTCCCGCCCCTTCTGTTCGGAGTATAACACCCCAACAATGTAGCGTATTTTTGTATAGTCGTTCGTTGACTGGCCGACCGGACTGCATCATCATACGCCGCCGCACCGTGTCTAAAGGATACGAGGTAATACCGGCAATCGTAGTTACTGTCTGTAAAATTGAATCATTAGCAACAACACACAAATAGGCCAAACCTCAATGGTAACCACATTACCTGAGCAATGAGCCATGAAACAAATATTGAAGTATTTTTGGGATCAACGAGCATTCCTCGAGCTGTATCGTACAGCCCAAAATATGTGGCACGATAAATAATTATTCCTTGTACCGAGACAACGAATCCTCGGTACAATCCTATTGGGCCATCAGACTTCATGGTCTTCATCAAACAATCGACTAATCCATTAAACTCTTTTGCCTTTCCTTTACCCACATCAGCGGCCAATCTGTCAAGAGAAAAGTATAAAAGAATTTTAGGACCAACTTCAGTCAAATTGATTACTCTCGAGGGTTCTAAGATTAATAATTTTATTGATTTGAAGGCAAAGAAAAGTTGTGTAAGACAAAATCAGAAATGTAATTGGGTTGGACTTCGGTCGCCCGAATTTCATGGGGCTGTGCCATTTACTGGTTATGCAGGACTCTCGGGGGACCTTGATTGGAACACCTCCAAGTGATTTTTGCTGCTGCAAACGCATTTCAGTATTTTAAAAAAAACTTTAAGTTTTGTGTAATGTATTGAAATTTGTAAGCAATCCGACATTTTCTACTTCTCTATTGGTTATAAGAAATGTGACATTCTCGGTAAATTAATTTCTTAGCATGAAAAATCGATGAATATAATTGATGTCAAACTTCACGTTTCAATTAATGTAGGATTCCGAAAATTTTGAAATCATCCAAAAAGTACCCAAAACCGAATCAGAACACCCCACTATCCACGTGGTCTTGTCTGCCCTACCCCTAGAGTGTATATAAAAATCGAAAGCGCGGAGCCTCTCTGCCTTAGCCGCTACGGCTTGCATAATGCCTGTGCTTTGTTACGCAACGGTGGAGGGGCTGCAATTCCCGTAGCGCCGGAGCTGTCCAAAAAGTGTATTAAGTTAGGTACTAACCTATATATATAATATATAGGTTATCTTAAATAATAAATATACTAATATATTTTTTTTTAAATAACTGTTCAACTGAAACTAAAAAATAGTTGATCACTATGATTGATTTTCAATTATTTTTAGTATTAAAATCGAATACAAAAATCGATTTTCACCTATAAAAAAATTATTTTTCACATCCCTATTAATTTTATAAACTCAAACAGCCATTTCGAATGTGGATTTTGCCAGAACAGTTTTAAAGTGCAGAATATCCGTTAGTAATCCGTTACATATTAGGTTTTTTTTTATTTTTACGTAAATGTGCGTTATTTGCAATTTTTGAAACTTGCCTATATTTTGGACTCTGACTGATTTGCTGTTTTTCTGTACGACTTTGGCATACATACTACTGATTACTACACCCTTCCTCCCCTCACCCCCACCCTGCAACCCCCAATGCGGGCGACCGATTTCAAAGTCGTTACCATATTTTTTTTTTATTACGTGATTTTCTTCACCTACGTCGTTTAGTGCACAAGCGGAGTTTAAACGTCTAGCCGTGCACTGTTTAAAAAAAAAAAATTACCCACCTTGTTCTTGCAAAATCTAAGGGGTACACGAAACACAAAGATGTCGCACCGGCGGCCCCGCCGGAGGCTAGATTACCAGCAAAATACGTCCAGAACTGTGTATTTTTATTAACACCCTCTAAGAACATGCCTTTGTAAACATCTTTAAATGCAAAATTCAATGCTTGCGTGGGAAAATATCTAATTACGTTAGCTAAATTTCCTCGCCACAAAGAACCGATTCCTTGTTCTTTAGGGATTCGGATGAAGGCGTCAACGATACCTGAAAAGAATGATCATATAGGAAATAATGTTTTTTAGGCCTAAAGTGATCAGTTGTATTCAGAGGGTATTAGTACATTTTTGCGTCTGTTACACATTCATCATTCGTCCAATCAGAAAATCTAATCATACCTTTGTATCTTTTATCTTCTGCGATTTGTTTTGAAACGTGCTGTACTTGTAGAATTAGTTTGACTCGCTCCATAGGCGCCATGGCGGTTTTGGACACCGCAGCGGAAACTCCACCGGCGATGAAGTCCTTCATGAATGCACTTGTTTCAGGACCTTTCGCTTTCCCATCTTTGGCATCTTTTGTCATATTGCTGTCCGATACTTAGCTTTTCTTGTAATATCAACGAATCAACTTCTAAGTGTGAAGCAATACTATTATTAGTATTACATTCACAACGTATTTTTACACTTTGAACTTTTAAATACCATCTTCCTGATTGACTCTCGAATAAATTTTAATTTTCCAGCTAATAAAATTTATTATTGTAAAAATTCTTTCACACAAACTTTTGACAGATTATTGAGATAAAAGTAACAAATTTTCTTCTCGTTATATTTAAAATTAGAACCTCACAATATACTTTTAATTGTAGTAAATTCTTCTTGGATGTTATCAAATATTATTCTTGTTAAGTCCAATCTATTTCAGTTTCAAGACCCAACCTCTTTAGCATTGGGATTTTAGCGGCCACTTTATCATCATGTTTTTGGTGGTAGCGACGCGACCGCGACATCTCTCTCTCAACTGTTCTCGGTTCTTTTTATAAGTGACGGTTGTTTCTATATCTCATACTACTTAGTGAGCAGTCATCCTAGCGATCGTGAAGGAACTGCACGTCCCGGTAGCACGAACCAAATGCTACCATAAGTCTTATCTGTAAATAGGTGTAGGTACCCTGCGGTATCAATACCGTTGGTTTTGTTACAATTTAAAAAATACAATGGCGTTTCGAATGTTTAGGTCTAGGCCTCACATTTCTGTATCTGTTTCATCTTTTGTTTTAACCTTCTATCCCTGATACGCACAGAAATCCTCACGAAGTTCACTGTACTTAAGCTAGTTTTAAAATATATTGGTAATGTATAAGTCTTTTCTTCTATAATTAGTGAAGATACCGATTTTTAATTTATATTCCTTGGCTTTATTTGCTTCTTGTTAATTAGAAATAAATTTTAATACATATATATCTAAACAAAGTCGGGTTTGTTCGAAAAAAGAAAAATAGTGTTAAAATTTGAACATTGAAAAAAAGTTATATTGATTGAAAAAAAAGAAAGTCATGCTCAGTCAAAATGTAACGTTTTTTTTATTAAGGGTTTCATAACTGTCAAACATGTTCATCCCGTCAGTAAAATTACCTCTCTCGTCAAATTAAAGATCGTATTAAAATGAGGGTTTCGACTCGACAAGATATAACCACAATAATTAAATATGTGCGTATTTTAGATTTTAAAAATGAAGAATAATGTCAATAATGAAAAAGGATTGATATTGGTTGTCAAATATTTATGCGTGTTCATAAATTTATTTTGTGTAAACTAAGGGAAATATATCATGCTATTTCGGTACTTATACAATAAATCAAGGCACATTGTAATGTTGATTATTGCAAGTCGGTGATTATAGTGAACTTCATTTATTTTGTATTTATTCAGCTTATTTGTAACACAACATTCATTTTCTGTTAGGCGGTACGAAGTTCGCCGGGTTAGTTAAAAATAAAACTAACAATAATTAAGGTCCACTAAAATATAAATAAAACAAACAAAAATCCATTTAATCACTTTATTGAGACTACTAGCGTGTATACACAGTTAGTTTCTAGATCACACTGAATGATTGGTCAATAGATTTGTATTGGACTAAACATTCTTGATATCCATAGATACTGCAAGCATCAGATTCATAGTACTGAATTATTTATATAAAACATAATGCAAAGCATGAAAATAAAATAAAATCAATGAATTCATTGAATACCACTAGTTTCATTATTCAACAATGGTATATATTATACTAAAGCCGCAGCTCGAAGCAAAGCTAAAATATCGAGAGAGTGGTGATAAAAATTCAGTTTAATTTTAACTCTATAATGCACTTTTGCTGTAATTTTTTATTTAACATTTACTATCATTTACTACTACATTGTGGTTTGCACCATACTATACATAACATATGAAAAATATCACTATTAATATAATATCTAATACTCCTATTTCATTGTTTTGTAACATAGCCAAGTTAATTAAGGAAGCTTTATTAATACACATTTTCTCACATATTAAATGATGTGCTAAATCCCAAAATATAATTGTCCATACAATTCCATGTACGACACGGATTTAAAACCACGATGAGTAACCGGTACATTTACGATGGTTATTTTTTAAATCAATTTAAAACGTGTATAAAACTTTTTTATATTCCTTATTTTAACTATGGACCTTTACATATATTGGAGATTTCTAATGCAACTAGCAATACTAAATAAATGTCACATAACAATCAGTTAAAAATTAAAAACATCCAAGACTCATTAAAATAAAGCTGCAATGCTAGCAGCTTCTTATTAATCTTTCAGGGCAATTTGAATAATAATAATATTTTATTTAATTTGCTCATTTGCCTATGAACACGAAGTGTAATTAATTCAACAAATATAAAGAAAATTAACTGCAAAAAATGGTTGATAATAATAATAATTATGTCATATATATGTCATTTAGGGAGTTTTTTCATTATTTATAATTATTTTGTTTTTGTTGTATCTTTAAATATGAATGCCTTGCTTTACCCACCTTAGTTGAGAATTAAATCGAAAGTTATAACAATTAATTAATTGTATGCAACAAGCTTATAATTAGGGATGCATCGATAGGTACGCTTTTTTGCCGATACGATACCGATGCCGATACTCTTATAGGAATATCGTCGATACCGATACCAACGCTTATTGAATTAAAATTAAATTTAGGTAAAATATATCAAGTTAAGTTAAAGTTTATAATTTTTATTTAAAAAAAACATATACAAGAAATAGTCACAAACTTTGAATTATTTTAAAGGATTTGTAACTAAAATTAAGAATTAAGAGTTATAATTAAATTAAAATAAAACTGTTAATAATGAATTAACAATGATAATATTTTTGAAATTCTGTATTTTATTTAATTTGGTATCGAAAAATTACTACACGCGATAGATATACTATACTAGTTAAAAGCCAAATAAATGATCTTCAAATCTACGTTCAATCAAGTCTCAATAATCTCCCGCAAGCCATATCTAAAAACTATGGCAAAGATAGTTGACTCGAGTAAAAATTTTGGTCTACTAATCAATCCAACAAGTTTTTCGTAGTAACTACTAACTGTCGTGAAATTGATCTTAAATTATCGTGATTCATGTGCACTTTTTATTCTTCATGTAACCTTTTTTAGTTTATATGGAATATGTATTTTTGCCCTATATTGTAATGGAACAAAGTGTTAATAAATAAATAGTGTTTAGTGAAATGAAATACATATATACATAAATAATAATGCTTTGTCCCCAAGACGAATAATAGATAGAATTTCTCGGGCAAAAATATAGTCTGTGGCTCGTTTGCAACAAACTAGACCATACAAAATGCGCGAAAACATACATAATTACATTTTTTTTTTTAAACGTGAAATTTTAAGTATCGTTGAATCGGCAATTAAAATATCGCCGATATATCGGTATCGGATGCATCCCTACTTATAATTTAAGATTTAACATCAAACTAAAATGTTAAATATGAAAAATTTATTTGATACAGGTGTAGGTAGGTCTCATAAAATACAAACTAACTAAAAACAATTAACTGTCTTGAAAAAATACAGAAATTGGAAATGAAATGTCAGTTGTTTTTCAGTGTCAAATGTGCCATTAAAAAAATTACATCAGAAAATAAAAAATAAGAATTGCAATGTTAAGATTTATTTTGAATTGATTTGATTCCTTGAATAATTAACAATAACTGAATTGTTTACTAAAACGGAGTTACAATGTGCCTATTATTTTCGCATTCTAGCGGCGTTATCAGCATTGTCCTTCAATATCTTCGACTTGAGGTGATCCTTGTATTTCAAAATACCACCCTCCCATTTTGTGACAGTACCATTTTCACAGATCCAAATCTCTTCGGCAACCTAAAACATTGATTACGATTGCAATGCTTTTTCTTTAAAAAAATGTATGTAATTGTTTATATCGATATATATAAAAAGGTCGATCTCGATGAATAAATAACGTTTTAAGCCCAGAAGAGCTCTTAAGTTTCATTTCCCAGAGATATCGAAAACTATATACACTCAGTATAATTTCATAAAATACATATATATATAACACAAAAGGTGCCAGCCACCTCCTGTCTCATGAAACAAGCTAATGTGTGTACCATAAATAGCTCCCACACAGGTAATCCTAGTGTGAGAGTTAGTACACTATATTTTATAAAGGCTCATTTATTATATTACTTATAGAAAACATACATTAAAAAATACATAAAGTAACTAATAATATTGTTAAAGATTTCTTTTCTTTCGATCGAAAAAATGTTTTGATCAAATAATGCTGTGATATTTTTAAATAATATGTCTATCTTTTTAATTTCCTTTTAGCATACATACCTGGTTAATTAGTCTAAAGTCGTGACTAACAAGAACCATGCCGCCGTCAAATTCATTTATAGCATCTCCTAAGGCATCAATAGTTTCCATATCAAGATGGTTAGTCGGTTCATCTAGTAACAATAAGTGCGGGGTCTGCCATGCCAGCCAAGCAAACACAACGCGACACCGTTGACCGTCAGATAATTGCCGCATCGGACATATCTATGAATAACAATCAAATATGAATGAATCCTTATAAATCCTTATCCTATAAACTTCAAAGCAATTTTGCAAATTGGTTGATTTTAAAGTTACAATAATTCACCAAACGAAAAATATCAATATTCACATTATGCAATCTTTGACTTTGTCTGTGAAGCATAAATTTAATTCTTGAAAATTAAAAGAAATTTAATTCTTGAAAATTAAAAGAAATTTAATGCTTAACCTCAAATGTAATCAAAACTTGTGAAATATAGTAGATAATATAATTAAGTCACATTATCAAACGTTTTACAAGTAGTAAAAGCAGTAGTGTCAGTGTAGAAATAGAAATTGACATATTTTTTAGTAGCCAATTAATAATTGCTAGAATTATGTTCATGTAAAGTACCTCTCTTTTTATAGTCTTTATATATTAACAAACCTGCTGTCTGCCGGTGAGGCCGTAGCGGCCTATAATTTTCCTCATCTCCTCCCGTTCCCTGACTGCGGGGAACTCCTTCATCATGTAGTCAAGAGGCGAGAGCTCAAGATCTAGAAGCTCGTGTAAGTGCTGGTGGTACCTCCCAATGCGTAGGTGAGAATTCTTACGAATCATACCAGTTGACGGTACAAGCTGAAAATATGTATGCGCTATGTTATGTAGTCATTTACAAAACTGGTATTGTTTGTTGCATATGCCACCAAGTTGGTTTAAAATCAACCATCTTATTTAAGAACAAGTAGCTAATAACTGGTCCTTATTATCCTGGTTTCACTATAAACATTACATTTTTTAATATTAATAATAAATATTTAACTGAGAGAAAGTTAATACAGATGGAAAGAGAAGCAAGAAAAGAGAGGTGAATTGTCATTGGAAGAACAGCATAAGGATAATTATTTAGTTGTTATAATAATATTAATTTATGTATAAAAGAATTTAAAAGAAAAGCCTAGACTATTTAACAGTAATTAAGTCTCATTTTAATTGATTAACTACATAGGTTTAAATATTTAAAATAAGATAATGTTGAATTTTAATTTACTAACAGATCTACTCACCTTTTTTGTAAGAATTAAAATATTTTAGTAAAATAACTTACATCTCCATAGAGCAATTTGAGTAAAGTGGACTTGCCAGCACCATTAGGCCCGACCAGAGCAAGCCGGGTGTCTAAATCAATACCAAACTCAAGGTTCTTGTAGATCCATGGACTTTCATCAGTGTACCGGAACGATACATTCTGAAATTCAGTAATTAAGCAAATTAAGCTTATTCATAATTTTTGATTATCTATGGAGATAAATGAACAGTAGAAAACATATTTATATTAGCATTAAAGCATTACCATTTGCTAGTAAAAACAATTCCAACAATTCCTTTATAAGTTCGTGTTTTTTTTTTCTACATTTTACTGTACTGTAGAATAGAATTAGACTTTAATAGTTCGTAGATGTTCTGCTTGTTCATAGCGCCACTAATTATTAATATTTTGTAAATCATTGTTGTGCGATTCTATTCTAAGATAATAGTTTTTAAAATAACATATAATACTATAAATAAACATACTGATCAAATAAGTTAAACCATAGACGATTTGAGATGCAGATTATACCTTTTATACGTTATGAATTTAAGCTTACCTGCACCATAATAACTGGCGGCGGAACTTTTCCACATGACGGGAAATAGAAGTTAAGAATTTTATCGTCAACAACCTTTTCAGTCAAGCCTTGAGCCACCATTTTAGCCAATGTTTTTTCTTTAGATTGAGCTTGACGGGCCAACTTTGCGGAACCGTGACCGAACCGGGCTATATAATTCTGTAATAAAAAAATATTTAAAATAAGTCAGAAGTGTTGGCCTAGTGACGTTCAGCCGCGCCTCTCATCCCTGTTTTTCTTTCTATTCGCAATCAACACCCGTTTGTGTGATAAAGGTAAACATCGTGCGGAAACCGGCATACCTTAGACCCCAAAAACGGCGGTGTGCAGGTAGAGAAAGTCATCTTTGTACATTTAGAAAAAATATCACAAAACAAATACAGAAATCGACCTAGTAATGCTCACTGGTTTCTATTTATTTAGTTAAAATAATACGTATATTCTTATTTACGACGTATATAGGTATGGTATATGTAGTTCGTTTGAGCAGTGTCCTTCACCTTGTGTCTTCAGCATGCGAAGCTCACCGCGTCCACCAATCGACTTTCTATGTGCGCATTTAACAAAAACATCGTGAGACCTACTTGCTTTAGACAAAAAAGACGACGGCGTGTGTCAAGCACAGGATTATGCCTATTAGATTGACAAATGATCATGAAACAGATTCAGAAAACTGTGGCGCAGACCTAAAAAGGTTGTAGCGTGTGTATTTGAAGCTTTAAGATAACTTGATGACCACACACATAGTTCACATTACTGAAGAGTATAATATTATTATCCTCGTTAAGTTTTACTAACTACAAAATGAAGTATTGGAAAATCAGATGCATAATCTCTTGACTATAACAGTCATTTCCTGTTCAAAGTTCTTTAACATACCTTCATGTGTGAGATCTGATCCTGTTCCCAATTGTACTGTTTCATTTGATTCTCAAGGAGTTCCATTCGAGTCCTCACAAATGCTTCATAGTTACCAGTGTAGTACTTAAGCCGACGCTTACTCATGTGGACAATATTTGTACAGACTCCATTCAAGAAGTCCTGGGAGTGCGATATCAGCACCAGAATACGTTTGTATCTAAAAAATAATATAGCATTTATGTGAATTTAAATTTGTAAATATCCATTCATATTTAGTAAGTGTTTGCTATATATATATTAGTTGTGTTGCAAATATGAATTGTGTAAGAACACTTTGTTCATTATTTAAGATGCAAAAAATTATAATATAACCATTATATTAAGTTTTCCTTACTGTTTAAGTTCTTCTTCCAGCCACACACAAGCGTCCAGGTCAAGATGATTTGTAGGTTCATCAAGTAATAACAGATGGGGTTTCACATATAAAGCTCGCGCCAGCGCGATTCGCATACGCCAACCTGTAAGAGCACAATTTAGTTTTGAGGTATTAGTCTAGACCTAGAGTCTAGGTTCATCAAACATTATATTTTGGAAACCCAAGGTTCTACTTTAATTTGCAGTGTTTTATTGGGTAAAGTGAATCAACTAAAACTTATATAAGTGTTCATGCCTCCAGTAATATTATATATCCCTCCTCAATAAAAAAAATAAAGAAAAAACTATAATATTTTATTGAAAATATAATATGTATATCAGTAAAAATTATTGATATATTATTCATACAATAATTTAACCAACTATACCTCCAGAAAAATCCTTAGTAGCTTTCAGTTGCATTTCCTTAGTAAACCCAAGACCATGGAGAATATTAGCAGCACGAGCTTCAGCAGTATCCGCACTTAAATCGTCCAAGCGGTCATACACATCAAGCAACTGCTCTTGTGCTTCTGTTAAAAAAAGTCACACACAATATTGTAATCTAAACTAAATAGCAATTGGTAAAAATTAAACGCTTAGCAAATAAAATTATAAAGATTAAATGCTATTGATCAGCAATATACTGTTTAGTTATTGATTTAAAAAAAAACATACCATCATCTTCACTTTGAGCAAGTTCCTCTGCAAGTTTTTCAAGCTGAATACGCTCTTCATCCACTTCCATTACACATTGTAAGGCAGTTTTATCAGAGGCAGGCATTTCTCGGGTTAAGTGAAAGATATCAATATGGTTAGGTATGGGTACTTCACGACGTCCAAGTGCAGCCAATAATGATGATTTTCCTGTTGAAACAAATAGAGATAAAACAATGGTGCTTATTAAGTAAAATTATAGTCTACTTATAATAAAAAAAACATTCAATTTTATCATAGCTCTATTTTAATTAGAGAAACATACATACATTTGCAATTTGCAACATTCATACTATTTATCATAAAAGTGGCTTATAAGTAGTAGAGTAACATTAGTTAAGAATTTCTTCTTTCTTAGATTTTTTCTTTATTATTCAATGAACATAAATAAGTTAATTGAACTTAAGATATCAAATTTTTTTTGGAATATATTTTAAGTATACAACGCAGAGCAAAATAATTGAAGACTTAATGTACATAGACTTTCGCATATCTGTAAAAGCAATACATATTATCTACTAATACTAACAAATGTGCTTAAAACTTGTTGCATTAAAAAAAATTTATTAGTCTATATTTCAGGTTATTCATAATAAAATCAATGTTTTGTATTTGTAACTCTATTTTAAGAAAACAATTAAGTTTCTTTTTTTAAACATTCGCTTTGATAGTACAGATATTTTAAAGTAAAATCATCCATTTGAATACAAAAAAAG
This sequence comes from Pieris melete, assembly GCA_963693345.1. NCBI lineage: Eukaryota > Metazoa > Arthropoda > Insecta > Lepidoptera > Pieridae > Pieris > Pieris melete. The sequence continues at coordinate 1,962,448 of CAVNZK010000363.1, read as the reverse complement.
CAATACAAGATATTGTTCACTTTTTTAAACAGCAGCTTGAAATCCTAAGTTTCTTTCTTCAAGTTTTAAATAAGTAATAAATAATAAATATTCTCCAAAATAAACATACCACATCCATTGAGTCCCACAAGGCCATATCTCCTTCCACAGTTCAACTCTAGCAAAGTATCCTGGAGAAGTTCACTTCCATAAAAAGTTATAGAGAAATTTGCTATTTTAATATCTCTTGAGCGTGGATGCACTGCTAGGGAACCAGTACAGGACCTTGCTTCTGAGTTCAATTTAGCTTCTTCTTCTAATTTCAAACATAAAGCCTCTACAACAGACAAAATTTATAAGAATTGGGAGCTAAGCTCAGTCATGAATCACACATAAAATATACAATCTTTAAACTATTTGTTAGGTGATTAGTCTGCAGTAGGTAGAAATACGTAAAGGAACCATACAAAAAAATATATTGGGTATGTTAATCTTATTTATATAAGATTCACATACCCATAAAAATATAGTTAAAACTAAAAATTTGTATGACGTAGCTAAAACGTACCTTCGGCAGTGAGCTCACGATCCTCTTTAGTGGTGCCATTCGTTTCTGTTCCATTCTGCTCGCCCGATGTAATTTTGGCAATAGGTTTTTTATTTCTGTTAGTAGCTTGCTCCTTTTTCTTTTGCTGAGCACGTTTTTTGGCGTCAGACGGCATTATTGAATAGAAATCAAACTGCAATAAAATGAATAATTTACACGTGAACACTTCGTGTTAGTTTTTGCAATAGACCAACACCATTATTGCACGACAAAACTGATGAATCACTTCCGAATAATGTTTCTACAGTTAAAGCACTATTATAATTTGATTGTTTTTAAAAATTATAACTTAATAATTCGAACCTACCTATTTATTCCATGCAACGTTAAAGTAAATCGCGTCTACACGTGCTGCTTTGAAAACTTGAAAAGATCCGTGCTTTTTTTAATTCACAATGAATTAACTCTATGGAGCATAGAATAAAAATAAACTACAAATTTTAGACCACAGACTAGAATAGAGGGCTATGACCAAACTGGAAATCTATGGTATATAGTGCGTTTTCCAATTACAGCACTAGAGCGCATTATGCGGCATAATGCTCAACGTTGAATATTCCAACTACAGCAACGCTTCGCACAATTGAGCACTCTCAAAACGAATGCTCTCGTGTGCTTCTCGCAATCAATACCAACACAGAGACAGAAAATTGACCAGTGTTTTTCTTTAAGTTGGAATTTATCGAAATTTTCGTTAGTAATTTATTGTTGAAAAATTTATAAGGCTTTCGTTTCGTCGTAGATTTTGAAAATAATTAAAGTTATTTCAAACTGCTAAAAAAAAGAAATATAAGTATGATTGAAGGTATAAATAATTACTTTTTTTATATTCCACATTTAAAATATGAATACAATTTTATTTTAAAATTCGGACCTGTAAACAAATTTATTTTACAGGATTATACTTTTGTAAACATTGCAATGGTTTTGAAAAAGTATATAATTTTTTTTAGAAATCATTAAAAAAATTTACTCAAAACGTAAATGATGTAAACTTCTTACATGAAACTAAATATTTTACTGTTAATTTAGCTTGTTAAAACCTTATATTCTTTAAAGGTTTTCTCTTATTTCAGTAAAAAATGTTAATGAAATAATTTGATTATTAAAATAAGCGTAAAAAGTTTTCAACCAATTATTATTGTTTACCACATTATTTATACATTATTTAATATTTACTAACGAAAATTTCGATAAATGCCAACTTAAAGAAAAATACTGGTCAATTTTCTGTCACTGTGTTGGTATTGTTTGCGAGAGCATTCGTTTTGAGAGTGCTCAAATCATTGTCCTGATATAGATCGCTATGAAACGATATGGCCGCCCGTTGCACATTATAGTTTTTACTTCCGTAGTTTTATATTGCTTTGCATTAATATGTAAATAAATAAATATACGTGATAATTATTTAACAGTGTCAGCTGATTTGATGTGTCAGCTGATTTGATGTGTCAGCTCAGCTGTCTAATGTATATTGTCTGTTATTATTATTAAATTAATAATTATACAATGTCATCAAGAAATTATTGTTATATTTATCATATTTATGAATGCGAGACGAATCTCAATTATTAGATTTAACAAAGAAACTATCGTACTAAAACATTATCATAAAAATATATACATATTTAGTTTTTGTCTTGTCTTTTTATACTTACTATTATTTTTTTAATACCCTCAATCCTCATAAGCCTAAGGAGACGTTCGCAAATCGAAGCGTTAATTGAACGATGAAAAGTCACAATTCACAAAACTTATGCTGAATTGCTGACGAATGACCTAAAATATTTAAAATTTCGCGGTATCTGATTTTGTATATAGGGTGGATTAGAGATAATATATAAAATGTAAATCTATAATATACATATAGGTATAGGCATATATCTTTATAGTGAAAACCGTTAAAACTTAAGAAAGTCATATTCTAATTTCATGATAGAGATTAAACCTAAAAGTAATGAATCAACCAAAAATAACTCGTTTTTTAGTGAGAAAACGACGTATAAATGAAGAGTATGATATAGAAAACGTAAGTGTAATTGAGATTTTTTCATCTGCAGAAAGCTAAGATGACTTGACGATGATAATATATCTTTATATCTCTTATTATTTAATTCATGTCGATGAGCAAAGGGGTTTCTTTTGCGAGATATAGGGCCTAATGTCCATGGAATAGGAATATGTCTTATAGCTTCATAATTATACTCAGGATTATATAGCTAATCATATTGCTTGGTTGGATGCACCTCTTAGGACCCTACATCTACTGATATACAACCAGATCTACACAGCTAGCATTTGTTATAGTACTTCCTACCTCACATTCCACTCATAGATTTCTGTAAAATTTGTGTTGCCTAAAATGTTATTATTGGTGTTGTATGATTTAGTTCTTATTTAGTAGAATGGGTAATGGGGAAGACCCTTGCCTATTTTTCACGTGTCACTTAAAAAATTATCCCCATGTAATACTTTTATTTTTAGAAAAAAGTAAAGGCAAATGCATTACATAAAAGTGCAGAATTACCTGATCCCTTAAATTTAAGGGGAAATGACATTGATCAGCCAGAACCTAGTTGTAGTCACTCTGATCCTAAATACAGCAGTAATGATATAAATCATAAAGATAAAGACAGCACAGTTAGAAAATCTGGGAAAGATATTCAAACTAATAAAATAGTAGAAAGTAGCATTATTCACTATGAGGGGTATGCAAAGGATGCCCTTGAAGAATTTGTTGCTCTGGCTAATGAAAAGTTGCTTCCGGTTTCTGGTAAGTTAGAAATTACTTACAACTTTGAAATGTCTGGTGTTTTCTTATGTTCTTTATAAATTCAGTTTGTTTTTGACTTTATCTATTATTAATAAACATGTAGGTAAATGACAAATCCTTCCTCTTTATTTTTAGTATAGGAAGTGATGAAATAGTTCTTAGTCTATTGAATTCTAAGTAATATTCTAACCACTAAGAAGATGGTGTAGATTTGAGGTGTAAAAGGATTTTTTTTATATAACCTCTAAATTTGTTTTATATGATTTATTATTATTATGTTAAGAGTAGACATCAAAAATCACATGGATCACATTTAGTTTTGTAAGGTTCAGAAGTTTGTCCCTAGTCTTCTTAGCACTCAGGCACTTTCTAAAAGGGACATCAGGAAGGGCTCTATTTACCTAGGGATAGGGATGCAGAACCAACAATGCTTTCTTCACGCTAAAGCTCTTAATTAATCAACTTTAACAACTAATTAAAAACAGGTGTTCTTTACCTATGATACAATAATAATGAAATTTCTCAGTTGGGGTGTCACACCCAGGGACAGAGAACAAATTACAGGTTTAATAATAATCTATCAGTCTAGATGAACTGGCCGTGACAGAGGCCTTTAAGAAACCTCTTAGCTACAGGGCCTTTAAGTACCTAGGTTTATTGATAACTAAATTACAATGTAGATGATCAAAATGTCTATACTTGTTTTTCCTTGAGTTGGCTTGAAAAGCTTTTACCCTTTTGGAAATAAAATATTTATTAAGTTTTATTTAAATTCACACTTTATTTTACACTTAAAGATATGAAGAAATAAACATATATATCCTGATACTGTGAGTATACCAAATGTATGGTTCCTAGTTTTAATATGATACATACTATTTTATTTTCAGTTAGCAAAGAAAAGTTTAATTTATCACCACACACAAACATAACAGAATTTTCATTATATAACCAGAATGGGGTTCTTGTGGAAATTGATAGGGAATTTGTGAATAGAGATGAACAGATCTACTTAGCTGGATACCTAAAATCATTAAGTTTAGTTGCCCCTGATGTTGATGAAAATTGCATTCCTGTGAAGCATGTTGGGCCTGTATTAGCATGGTATGCATAAGAAATTAAAAATACATTAATAAGATGTTATATTAGTTACTTTTAGTGTATTTAACATGGAGTGTTAAAGTGAATGAAGACTTTCCAGTTCTCCTTAATATCTTAGATTGGAAATTGAGGTGTTTGTCAATAATAAAAATCTGTTTTTATACTACTGATTATGTAAATATAGGCGCTGTTTATTGCCAGATACATATTATGTCTTATTTCTTAGTATCAATAGTCAAAAGTTGAGTCACAGAAATTTCCAATAAATAATTACTATATTTCTAGGTTTATTCGTGGTTTTGCTGAAAGCTGCAAAAACCGTATCACCTTATCTACTAAAAATGGTGATTATAGTCTACTTAAACCAAGCAGTGAATATAAACCTTTAATGACTAATTTATATGAAAAGATTTGGATGTGTAAAGTTGTTGTAGAGTATATACAAGAAAATGAGTACATTCAACCCACATATGAAGATTTGTTATCAATAATATGCCAAACAAAAATACCTGACTTAAACGATTTAATGATGTCTGAAGAAATGTTGCATAAACATGCACAATTTCTCTGTGACCAAATTGCTGGATTAGAGTGTGAAGAAGATTGTGAACCATTGATTAAATTACCATGCATGAGGACACTAGTAAAACTAATAGGAATTGAATTTCGTAAAGAAAATATTATAGGTAAAATAAATTACAAGAAATGTCATAAAAAATCATGGTCAAAAGCGACTACAACACCTTTAATTCAAAAGACATTTGAGAATTTCTTCACAAAACAACTAGACATAATTAATAATGAAGATGTCTTGATAAAAAGTAAGTGTGGAGTGTGTGGGCCTTGTCAACGTCCAGATTGTGGGAAATGCAGGTCTTGTCGTACTATGCCCAAGTTTGGTGGTACAGGAACAACAACACAAATCTGCATCAAGTATGTACAAGATTATTATTAAATCTTTAATATTTTTGATTTTAACTTCAAGTAAGTACTTACTTACTTCTGGTACTTTCTATGTTAGGGTACAGTCAAATTTTTGTGATATAGGTAATCCTGCTTTTCTGAGAGGGATGTGATTTATATAATTTATTACTTACATAACTTATAAATAAAGTTAATAGGAATTTGAAGTCTGGTTAATTTTGTTAATTATATATGTATGTATACTGATATAAAAAAGAGGTCAAATTTGTTAGGTTGTGGTAAGTAATCTCTGGATCCACTTAACAATTTTGAAAATTCTTTGACCAATAGAAAGCCACGTTAGTGCCTGGAATTAATTATATTTATTAATACCCAACAAATTCAATAATTTTTGTGGAAGCTGGATTTAAGATAAGACGGTGAAAAAACTATCGAACAAAAGCGTTTTTTGCGAGCTTAAAATCTACAAAAAAGTCAGCAACATGACAGTGAGTCCTTTTATATTACAGTCAAAACCGTTTATAACGACATCGTTTACAACGACCTATCGGTTATTACAACCAGATTGTATGGTCCCGTCCGAATCCCTAGTAAACTATTCAGTAAAGAAACCGCTTATAACAACATCGGATACAGCGACATATCGCTTACAACGACGAAATTTTATCGATATTCATCGGCTATAACGACCAACCGCTTCTTGTCTCAGCAAAACAAAACAATACAAACGATTTTAAATCCTATTTATAAGCATTAAATGAATATTTAGGCATATTATTACCTACGCACTTTCTCCCAACGAACAGTTTTAGCCAACAACGATTTACGAGGCTCTTAACGCTGTAACGATTTTGCAAAAATTTTTTGCCTTTAACGAACAGTTTGATACTGGTGATACTCATACCTTGAGGAGTATGAAACGTAAAATGCAAAAAATATTTGAGACTGTCCTAAAAAAACAGACAGACTGATTACTTTTGTACCTAATTATTTCGTAATAAATATTTTTGTTTCCATTTTGACTCGTTTACATATTATAAATATTAACATTCCATATTCTCTAACCCATACCTACCTATTCTAGATCGATAACTATGTACATACATATGTACTGTACTTGTGTATATGACATTGCTTATAACGACTATCGGATATAACGTCGGCAACTATACGGTCCCTTCAATGTCGTTATAACCGGTTTTGACTGTATATAAAAACGTGTTCTCCGCCACGGCTATGTGTATGTCTGTTCGCAATTAATTCAAAATATTATGCACGTATTTTTTTGCGGTTTTCACAAATATCTAGAGGAAGGTTAGGTGTATAATTTTTCAAGATCACGGTTACGGGTCACGCTTGCCCGGGCCAGTCGCTAGTATTTAATACAACAATAAATATGTCATTTAAATATAATTTATTTCTAAAGCTTTGACGATACTAGTGAAATCGTCTGTGTGTTTTTAGTCATCTAAGAGCAAATTAAGGATTTCTAAGAACTTTACTGGATCTATAGATAAAAAAAACATTATTTTATAAATTCCGTTAAAAATTTGATACTTGAAACAAGTTAAAAATATTTCAGACGACGCTGTCCAAATGTGGCTATTCAGGACCCAGAGTTATCGGATGAGGGAGATAAACAACACATCCCAGATAAGGCCAGGAGCCTGAAAAGAGAAAAAATACCTCTAAAAATTTCTAACGCGCTTAAGAACATTAAGTGGATTGGAGATCCAATACAAGTAGATGCTACTAAAGTCTACTACGAAAAAGTCAAAGTAGATGGAGCCGAATATAATAAAGGAGATTTTGTTATGATTCAGACTCGCTTAAATATCCCTCCATTGGTAACAAGGATTGTCTACATGTGGAAAGATATAAGAAACTTTAACAAGTGCTATTTTCATGCAGAAGTTTTTATGCGATCATCTGCAACCGTTTTAGGCGAAGTTGGAGGTATGTTTCAAATGTTTGGTAATTCATTATTTCCTTATATCTTAATAGATATTTGGTATTTAAAAAATATTTTATTTATTTTCAGACCCCAGAGAAGTTTTTCTGGAGAATAGATGTATTCACGGCATCTTGTTGTCCTCAATTGTAAGGAAGGCTACGGTAGAAAAAGTGAGCCCGACCGACGATTGGTTTCAACAGGGCGGAAAAGATTTTGATCCAATGTTTCAAGAAGATGATGGAAAAACATTCTTTTATAGTAAATTTTATAATCGATTCACAGCTCGATTTGAGGATTTACCACCCGATCCAACATGCAAAAATAGTTTACGTAAACATAGATTCTGTCCATCATGTGAACGGACCATCAAGCTTTACATGAAAGAAATACCGAGGGTTACTGGAAAAGTTTCAATCAAATCCGAAAACGTAAAGGAGGCGGATCGCACCGAATGGACGTCAGTGAAATGGCGAGACTATGAATACAAAAAAGGATGTGGAGTGTTTCTAAGGCCGGGGACATTTGAGCTTAGAAACAATATAAACCTTCACGAGGAAAATGCGACAGCCAAAGGACGCAAATCTAAGAAACCAATTGTTGACGAAGATATTTACCCTGAGTATTACCGTAAACAAAAAAATCATGTGTGTGGTTCAAACAGCGATACGAAAGAGCCGTTTTGTGTGGGTTATATAGTTGCAGTAGCTGTTGCAAGTTATGATCACTGGCTTGTTGCACCGCAAGATATTAAAATCAAACTAAATGTTTTGTACCGACCTGAAAACACAAGCGGAAGGTTCCCACAACGCGAAGACATAAATCTCGTCTATTGGAGCGACGAGATACGTGAAGTGCCCTTCTCCACTGTAATGGGCCCCTGCCATTTGTCCTACGTTGACAACATACCTCAAACTGGTTCCATTTACACTTGGCTTGAAGAAGACCCGAACAGAATTTACTTTAAAATGTCATATGATAAGAAGACTGACAGAGTCAAAAAGGTTCCAGAGCATGCTCGTGCTATCGGAGCTAGCAAACAAGGAAATAAAGATAAGGGAAAAGGGAAAGGAAAGTCCAGCAAACCCCAATTGCCCGATGCTAAAGATGAAAAGTATAGTATACGTCCTTTGCGCTCCTTGGACGTATTCGCGGGTTGCGGGGGTTTATCGGAAGGGCTGCGACAATCGGGTGTAGCTGAGTGTAAATGGGCTATAGAAAATGATGAGGCTACCGCACACGCCTTTTCGCTTAATAATCAACAATGCAAAGTTTTCAATGAAGACTGTAATATCTTGTTGAAAGAAATTTTGTCCGGCGCTACGCACAGCTCCTCCGGTGTGCGACTTCCTATGAAAGGTGAAGTCGAACTACTCTGTGGCGGGCCGCCTTGCCAAGGGTTTTCTGGCATGAATAGATTTAACTCCAGACAATATTCAGATTTCCAAAACTCCCTTATCGCGTCTTTCCTAGCTTATTGCGATTACTATAGGCCAAAATACTTCATACTAGAGAACGTTCGAAATTTCGTCGCCTTTAAAAAGGGCATGGTGTTAAAATTAACTCTCAAAGCGTTGTTGAATATGGGCTATCAGTTCGCATTTGGAATACTGCAAGCTGGTAGTTATGGAGTGCCTCAGACAAGACGACGGCTTATAATTTTTGCTGCAGCGCCTGGGTGTAAGTTGCCTTTGTTCCCGGAACCAACAAATGTGTTTAGTGGATCAGCTTGTTTTTTGACATCGACGATAGATGGAAAGACATTTGAATCGAATATAAAGTGGTGTTTAAGTGCCCCAAGGCGTACATGTATCATACGCGATGCCATGAGCGATCTGCCGTTTATTTCCTATAATACTGACGAAATGGAAATGGATTATGGCACTAGCGCCGAGAGCTATTTTCAGCGATTGGTACGAAGTAGAGAGGAAACTGCCAAATTACGTGATCATACCTGTAAAAAGATGGCGCCGTTAGTTCAGGCTAGAATAGACCGAATACCGACGAAGCCCGGATCGGACTGGCGGGACCTTCCCAATATTTCAGCAACTTTATCAGACGGAACTAAGTCTAATGTGAGTCTTTCTTAGTCAGCTCTTCACACTTAATCACTTTCCGATCAGCTAAATTGATTATAATTATATTTTTGTTAATGATACTACTATTAAAGTACCCTTTCATACTGTCTCATATTAGGTCTTAAATTATCGCTATGAAGACAAGAAACATGGCCGGTCATCCACTGGTGCAATGCGTGGTATTTGCGCGTGCGCATCGGGTCAAAACTGTAACAAGGATAAACAAGAGAAGACTCTTATTCCCTGGTGCCTGCCACATACCGCCAATAGACACAACAACTGGGCAGGATTGTATGGTAAGTATTAAAATTGAATAATGCTCACGCCAGAATCAGACAAAACTTTCAGTGTTCGAAACTGAAATGAATACAATAATGTTCAATAGGTATATTGATTTGATAAATGAGAATTTTGATGTTATGTATTTTTTTTTCTATAGAACGGGAGAAACAGAACGCTCACCTGATGTTAAGTGATAGCGCCTATGAAAATACCTACTATGTAAACTCAATAAAAATGTACAGCATTTATACTTAATTTTATAGGTCGTATAGCGTGGGACGGATACTTTAGTACAACAGTGACAGATCCCGAGCCAATGGGTAAACAAGGAAGGATCCTACATCCGGACCAAAATCGCGTTGTATCTGTAAGAGAATGTGCACGATCACAGGGATTTCCGGATACATACATACTAACAGGTTCTGTGATGGACAAACATCGTCAGGTATACTGTTTTAAAGTCTATGCGAAGTTATTATATTCCTGGATGATCTGCAGTCGAAAGTTTACCACTAAACCTAATTTAGGTGTTTTGCGTGATTATTACATATACAATAAAAACGCTTAATCTTTAAGCGTTGTTTACTTCAAAGAGTATGATAATGTAAAATTAAAAAGTTTCGTTAGATTTGGAATACGTTACAAGTAACAATATTTCATAGTCCTATCTAGACAGCTATAAACCAAAGTTTATCATAATGGATTGTGAAAAAGTATTTTTTATAAGAACCTTAGTATATTAGTATAGAAAGAAAATTTGTATCTCTAAAATCAAACTTGGTATGAAATACAAGCTGCTTCGTAGGTCGATATTTATGGAGTTTGTTTCCTTTTCATCCACAAGTTGAGGTGGCGCTTATTATAGACGTACTAGAAATGCTTGTTTAACCTTTATATCTTTCATCAGATTGGGAATGCCGTTCCTCCACCCCTTGCGGCAGCGCTAGGAAGAGAAATAAAGAAAGTTTTAAAGCCGTAAAGCCTTTTTGAACTGTTTTATTGTTGACGTGTTTTAACTACTTGAAAAATGTGATTTTCTGCGCATTAGCATTGTGTGGAATTTTAATTTAATCTTAAATCTAGAGGAAGATTAATATTGTTGACTTGTTTTTTATGAATGTTTATTTTTTACTGGAAGAATATAATGTGTTTTAAATATTTTTTTAACAGATTTTTTTAGTTAAGTACAACAGTTTTAAAGCTACAGAATGTTGCTTTTTACTAAGTATATTTTCATTATTTCTTAATCAAGAAGTGTTTTTTATTTTTGAATGTTTTTTTTTATTATCCGAGTGAACTTTGTGAAATTATATATAATTTACAAGTATTTTTTTTAATCAAGACAAAAATGCCAGAGGATTTTTACTTCTATTTAATAAGTCCATAGACAGTATTATTTTATAAAATATGTTTTTTTGAAATATAAGAACATAATAAAACAACGTTGTGTATTTTAAATCATAGATATTGTTATGAAAAACATTTGCAATTGAAGATAATACTTACCGTGTCGAATATATTGATGACTGAATACTTATAAATTAAGATTTATTAAATATTGTTTTATTTTAAAAAAATTGTTGAGCTCTCAATAAGTATTGTATTTGCATGTTTTTAATTAAAGAAAGATCTTTAAACGTTGTTTTACTTTAAATAAGGACAACAATTTAAAATTGACGACAAATAACCAAAATTATTTTATTCACGTCACAGCACAAATTTTGTTAAAATCCATAAATATACCTAACCATATACAAATTCAATCCCTTACTAATACTATATAATTAATTATACAAGATATTTTTTAGGAAGTAGTTCAATAGTATATGAATACAGAGTCTATAAAAACATTCCCTTTACTGTGTAAATCAATTTTTTATACTGCTAGGACCTTAAGCTAAGAATACTTCGCGATAGGCGTAGCGTAAATGAATTTTGTATGAAATTGGTAAAGTTATAAAATTACCAATTTCATACAAATTCTATTGGAGTTAGGGAGTTAGACACGTGGAAAAGTATTTGGAAGTATCTGGAAAGGAAGGGAAAGGCATGGTGATAGATAATCATATACAAAAATATACTTTTAAAAGGAAATAAAATTATCCTTTAGACTGGTTATTTTGTCGTTCAATTAGGTTTAGGTGTTAATAGTTACCGTCTACTTTACCATGTGCGGAATACTGTATATGTTTATTGCATTTGTTTCTATTTAAAAGTATAGTTTCTTTTGCGTATTATGCCAAAAGTAGATACATTTTTCTAGGTGGTGTTAAAATTCCTACTCTGAATCTTAGTGGAATGGATTCCTCCAACAAATATGTTCCACTATATTATACAAATTTATCCCATATCAGCGCGCGACGTTGTCATTTTGCGCACATGTTACTTCAAACGTTGCGAAATAAAACGCTTTAAATAAACACTTTAGTATATTAAGTATACGGTCATAAATGCTCAAAATGCTGGATAATCTTTTACAAGAATCGATAAAAATTGCGCAGTTGTAAGTCTAAAATACCATTATAATAAATAACTTACTTATTTTTAAATAGTTTTATAAAAATCCAATTCCAATGGTTTACTGGTGATTTACGCTACGAAAGATGACAACTTTCACTGAAAAATTTTAAATACCAGTTATAGTAATGCAGTTATACATTGTTTTTCGATTGATCAACAAACAAACAATTGCAAGACAACATAATTCGACAGTTTGTTTTATAGACAATATCGAGAAATATTTTTTTAAAATTTTAATGTAACCGTACTATATCACAATCATCTCCCAATATAAAGTAGTCCCAACAAAAGCTACAAATAAGAATTAAAAATATTATATATAAAGATAATATTCTTAAGTATGTTTATGGGAAAGACCTCAAGTCTAGTAGTATTACCCACAACATCCTGCTGCTGTAATAGTATACAAAAACTTGAAACTTGTATAAAAATCTCACATCTTTTGTGACGCGAAATGGAAGACTACAATAATAATTAAAAATTCGGCTTAACTTTCTACAAAAAATAGTTTGAGTAATTGAACGTTTATTATAACGTGTTCTGTTGTATGGCGACTGTAAGGGCAGCGTGTAATGAGCAAGCAAGTCGGGGTGGTGGAGTGAAAGAGATCTCCCTGTACGGCCCATCAGGTTCACCCTCCTCTGTAGCGCCCGTATAGCGCGCAACGCGTGCAAAGGCGGTCGGATTCATCTAAAAAAAGAGTTATGTAAGCAATACACGGTACTCTCTACTGGAGCGGGTTACCTATGTAGGTTAACCGCAATCAAATATAGATTTATAGCCGGTGGGCTGCGTATGTTAAAAAAATGCACAAATGAGAACGTTTAACGACAATCAAATATGAAAAATCGTATCACGTCGCGAATCAACGCCCAATTCTGTCGACTGATCACAATCGAATAAAGCGAACAATCGTTTCGTCTTTTGTTTTACATTTCCAGATTCCGACACATGCTACGGTCTACTTACGCAGGCATAAATTCACAGGTAGACCCTATCGGTGGACTGTAATATTTAGCCGCCTGTGAAATCTAGATACTCTTACGTGTCCACATATTGAGTGTTTTGCGCAGTTTTAGGTTTATATTTGAGTCTTAGCGCAAGTATCCAAAAATATATTGGAATTTTGGCACACGATAGTCATGATTAGCTATGCCGGGCTATTTACTTATTATTGATTTACACTTAGTTACATTTATGGAAAAACAAATACACAAAAATTATAAAGGCGGAAACATACTACTAAAACGCCACGTGACGCAACGTGTCGACACCCACACCCTGTGGCCTCATTGCTAATAAGCAATCTATTCTACCAATTGTAAGCAATTTTACTAAATAAACTAAAAAGCTAATCAAACACGGCTAATTTTTGCTTTTTTGCCCTCATATTTAACAATTAATTAAGAGATACCACTTAACTGTGGCTCAGACACTTTAGTTTTGATGTCTGTGCCAAAGATGTATATTTTAATTAAAACTAATTTAAAAAATAATTACCTCTGCCGTCAATTCATCTTGAGATATTAACCGTGCCTGCGACATCTTCGATGTTTTTTTAATGACACGAATCTGAAAAAATTGGTTTAGTAAAAAAGTTCGTGCATAAAGTCAAAATTCATGTTTATTGGTAACTAAGTACACTCAAGATTTAATATAAAACGTATACATTTTTTTTATTATCACCGTACATAAGGTTTTATATGAAAACTAGCAAACTCGGCGAACTCCGTTTCGCCACCAGATGGCTTCGTTTTATGTTACATTTCGTTTGGTGATCCCGCTTTTCTGTTGAAATTTTTTCAAAATTTTTTCCTGAATTTTCTTGCTATAAACCTCACGGAGCCCGAGACCTTTCCAACGAATGCAAAACCGTGGAAATCGGTTCGTGCGTTCTGGAGTTATAGCGTCAGGAAGGAAAACCCGACTTATTTTTATATAGTAGATATTTAAGTTTAGTTTTAATTGATATTCATAAACTTACCTTAACACGGTCTTCTCCCTGCCAAGGTACAATTGAACAATGCTTCAGGTTGATAGATTCGACTACGAGATCGGCCTCCACATCGAATATCACGAGATACTAAAATCATTGTAATGATAAGAATCAATCATCATAAACCAATCAAACATCAATCATTATACGGTATAACATTTTCTCAGGAAGTCTTTACCAGATAACGACCTGTGTTTCTAGAGAATTGAAATAGAAATGTCTAAAATTCTGGCGACAAAATCTTCATTACTTTTTTTTTGGAAAGTTTTGCAGGAAATCAAACCCAGGACCATATTTTTAAAATAATTAAGTAATCTAATTCATACATTATTTACATACAATAACATAAAATTATTGTTTGTATATACCTATACTCTGATTTTTTATTCCGTAGAATTCTAACATTTCACAAGTGTTGCTACTAAAAAAGTTCTCCACCGAAAAATGGACAAATTTGACTTGTTTTAAACTTACAAAATAAACCTAAATCTAAATATTAACTTACTCAAGTCACCTAATACAAAAATAACAAATATTTAAATATCACAAACAATATATCGAATTAACTTTAATTATTTTATTTTATTCTTTAGCTGGCATCACTGCCTTCTAATACCAGGTTAAGTAAATCTTTTTTGTTTGTGATGAAAAGGGACGTAATTATCACTCGCCGTAAAACCACTTTTAACCGCGCTTAATAAAATGGATACTCAGATGTTCACTCATATGGAAATTGAAAAATGTGCCCGACCAAAAAGGTTTGCCATCTCTGACATGTCAAAAATGATATCTGTCAGAATTCTACGGAATTAAACATCAGAGTATAAGTGTTTATTTGCAAACGATTCGATAAATGGCCAAGACAAAAATAATTCAAGTTCCTGAGATACAAACACACATATTTTGCAGATATAATTTATGTACCTTATCAGTGAGCAACAATTGCCACTGGCTGTCACCCAGTTTAATATCGAAGCCAGCGAGTACATTCATCTCGGGAAGTCTAAACATCCATCGCACACAGTTCTGACGCCAACTGCTTTTCGGCTCCGTTAACTTGATTTTGGACCATAAAGGCTGTAATATACAAATCATAGCCACTTTTAGTTAAACGGCTCGATATATTTTATAACCCAAGGTTAAGTTCGTGGTCCAAATTGAGACTGTGAATGAAGGTGTATTAATTAACAATTTTGTACAATACGCAAACATAAGTTACGTTGACGTAATTTATGTTAACGAGTTATATAATGTAAACAAGACTACTTATAAAATCATTTATCAGCGAATAAGTGAATTAATTTTCATTAACTTTCTTTAGATTAGAATGTAGACAAAATGTTGGCTTTGTATTTAAGTGATAGGGCAAGAGTTTCTTTACGCGAAGCCATTGATATACAAAAAACCCAAGATGCACAATCAACGTCTAAAAAACGTCCTCAAAAAATGAGCGCAACATTCTAAATTGTGCTCTTATTTCAAATAGTCCCGCGTCTAATAAGTGGAATCGATGTTATTTATTTGTATTTTTTTTATAAATAAATTTATGTACTTTTGAACTTTTTTGTGTGTAGTTTTTGACAAATATATTTACGCTATATAAAGTGTAGGTCAGGAGGTAGCCAATTTAACATTTTTTTTTTAATTTAAAGAAAAAACTGTTTAACCGGATTAAAGTGATGTATTATTATAAATTTCTAACTATTTAACATCCAACACCTTTTGTCTTTAGTCACCGTGACCACGCACGCTGTAAAGCACCCGAAAAGTCGGATAAATTTAAAATTATGTTAAATAGTTGTAAATAAAAAAGTAATGTTCGACTCCACTCAATACCTTATCCTACCGACCACGGTCGGTCGAAAAATTTTATTTCTTTAAGTACGTATAAACTGCGTTGTAATAACAACTTTAAGCAATTCGCGTAAGGTTGATTTTGCAATAATATATGCTTGTAACATATACTGTTATAGACATACTGTTTTAGAAAGGGACAGAAATAGTGTTTCGGGACACTTTCGAGTGTTACTTTTATTCGAGACTGTGCATCTTGGGTATTTTGTATATCAATGCGCGAAGCACACATATGCAATACAATCCGGCCTTACATTTGACCAATTACAATCAGACGAACAGTGCCATCGTATATTGTTAACTTGCCCTTTGAATATGCGTTTGGCGTATACGGTGCATAGTAAAACAACAGATTTTGTATTAATATTGTATAGAACACCATTTTATACATCACACTCATTCCCAATTTTACCTGAGGCACAGGATCCCATCCCGTCTGATTCAAAATACCATGTCCAGCTGATGCCACAAGGTCTGCTGTGGCACTTAGTGGCTTTGCTATGGCTCCAACTAAGCCCCTTCGAAGGCCCACCACTCGGCTGTCAGTTTCTCCCACTACCACTGATAGTAGAGGATGATGTGCCAAACCTCCGACCGCCCCTGAAGATAGTGAGTACATGATGTAATTTTACTGTCTCCAAGAATCGTATGAGTTTCAAACAAATAATTCTCAACATAAATTTCTTGATTTAGTTCTATTTCGTTTGATATTTATGGCCATTATGTATATATATTAATATATATAACCCTGCACTGGTTTTCAAATAGGTCTATTCACGGCACGGTACATGGAGTTTTTTAAAGTGTGTTACCATTGTTACAGGTTCATTCCCTAACTCTGTCTAATATACTTTTATAGGAAAAAATAATGCAGGCAATAAGCTCAGCTTAGTATAATGTTTACTAGATTCATGTAAATAAAATATTAATAAATTTAATGACTATCATCTTAAAAATTATTTCTAACATTTCACAGCTATTTAGAAACATTACTGATTCATTTACTTTTCAGCGCATTGATTTGATTTTTATTTTGATAATTTGATTTGAAATTTGATTTAGAGATTGAGTATTTTTTAGTTGCGATGATTTAGATTCACTTACCTAATAAGGTAACAGCAAAGTTTGTCACGCCATCTACAATCCCGGCCATTAAACTTGGAGGTTGCCGTCTCCTAAAACAAGTTTTTAAAAAATTTAAGTTTTCAAATACAAAATAACGATAAATGATAAATGATTTATTTCTGTAAGTAGGTTTTTACAAACACTTTTACACGTCAAACATATTTTTTTTTTAAACTAGATGAGATCGACATTTCCTATCTGACTACTCTGAGAAGAGACGCCGAAACAAACTCAGAGGTCACAGTCTCTTTTTAAGTCCAGACATAACAAGATTATTTGAAGACCATGTAGATTGCAGTCTGAAATAGTCTTTTTATCTTAACTTAAGACAAACAAAACACAATTGACAAACAAATTTACACAGTTAGGAACAATGGCGTCTTTTACCTCGCAGCAGCAGCACGTCTTGTATGTTCCTCGTCACCCGCTAATATGTCTAAATTTCTCGCAACAGAGCGCGCGCACGCACTCAACGAACGCAGTAGAGCCGCGCTGGCTGCTGACGCGATTCCGCGCAATCCGCCACTCGCTTCGGCCACACGTGCTGCCACAGCCGCTGGGGAACCCAACAGCTCAAGACCACCAACTACCCAACCTAAATAAAAGAAAATTATTAAAACATTAAATAGATTTGAATACTTATTGACTTAAAAGCAAAAAATACTATATATGTATTACATACGTCCGCCTGAAAATGCGTACATATATGGAACGGATTTTGATAAAATTTGTAAGGATTATCTCTAAGTATTCGTTTCTGAGAAATATGTAAAAACATAAACTTACGAAATTAAAGACTTGGATGAAAACCTAGTAAGAATTCATGATACAACTCAAATTTTAAAAGAGCAATTAGTTACTAGGTTTAAAAACAATTTCCTCAAATCAACTAACCAGCTCCAAGTATAGCCGCAGATAGATAGTGTACGGTGAGAGCCCGAATCAAATTTTCCTGTGTCGTCATCACGTAGAGAAGTTCAAACTCACTAAGATGCAACGGGCTCTGATCCAAAGCTATATACATTCGTACCTAAAAATTATATATTAGTATTAATGGCACTTTCACCCGTATTTTTGCCAAGATTTCGAAGATTCACTCTTTAACAAGTCGTTATAACCTATCCCTACTCATCTCACTCACTCACACTCAACCACTCTACTGATGAAAATCGTTGCGTTAATACAGGCAGTTAATGCGTTATAGGCAGTCTGTCATTGAGAGTATTGAATTGAGTCGAACAAATTTTAATTATATTCAAATCAATGATTACAAATATTTAATTCGTGATAATATCTCAGTTGTCATTTTTAAATTTCCTAAAATTTTCTTTTTTGGACCAACAAACAGATCGTGAACACCAAATATTAGTATTATCTTGGCGAGAATATAACGGAGTAACTTTGCGTGTAGCTTTGCTACTAATGCATGTAGCATTAAATACAAAAACGAATTTTAATCAATAGAATAGCGGTGGCCTAGTGGCTTGAGCTTAAGCCTAAAGGTACCTTATCGCTGATGTCGTAAGTTCGAACCCCGGTTGAGCACCAATGGACCTTTCTGTGTATTGCGCCTTTAGCACTCGCGTGAATTAAAACATCACGAGGAAACCGGCATTAGACGCAAAAGAGTCTACCTAATCTATCTTACTCGTCTATTAGAAAAATCAAATGATCAGCTTGTAACGGCAGTAGTTTTGTTATTCAATAATAATGATACAAATAAAACTTACAGCAGTATGCAATGTTAACGTTAACTGTAGTGGGTGTATATAAAGTCGTTGTATAAGCAATGGTCTTGCAAGATAATTGGCTTCGGATAAAGCTTCGCTGTCTGAGCAAGGATCAGCAGGTGGCATAACAACGCGAGCTAATTCAATAAGAGCCGACACGAAGGCGTCTTCGATGTATAAGCCTAAGGGTCCAACTCGAGCCTCTAGCTTTGTTAACTCTGAAATACAATTCGCTAATAGAAAATCCTGGATTTTGTTTATACTTCTCAATTAAAACAATTAATAGATAATATATTTTTGTATAATAAAACACAAACAAACTGTGCTTGTAAGAAATTATGACTACTTGTCACAATTAAGTATAGTGATGTCCGTTTAAAGAAAAAAACATTTTACTACTGTGACTGTAATGTATTGAATACATAAGGTCATTTAAACTTAAAGTACTACAAACAGATGCATCTTGTATATTTTGATGGTACCTATTACTAATATTTAATGTACGAACAAACACTGCATGTGACTTGAGGTCGTATCAGCTAATTACTTTGTTGTGTTAGGCATCACTTTAAGAAAAAGAATTATATTAGTTCGTATCACATTGATTGTATCGTTGTTTCAATTGTAGAGAAGAGAATTTGTAGCAAATTTAGTGTAACCTGATTTTGATTTAATTATATAAAAACTCAAAATGTCGCATGCAAATATTCTAGTCAATGTCAGGGTTGACAGTTGACAACATACCATTATATGTATTCATGTCCGCCGTCCATCTGTCACGGCGAGCGATGAGCAAAAGTCTAGCTGTTTCCTCCATTAAATCGAACATATTTTCGTTCATATTCCACAGAGGCGGCCAAAGTTCTTCCGCTACTGGGGCATCTGTGGTAGCGACAACTGCGAAGTCGTAATCTCCGCTCTCATATTGTGTGTTATCGATGTGAACGTTTGCAACTGTCAGCGTAGCTTTTTGTTTCTAGAACAACGAATAGGTGAGATTGTAAAATAGTTAACCATCGATTAAACTGTAAAACACCCTATGGCTTAGAAGGTACTCCCGTTTATGCTTTCCCTCCTATAAGGTGCCAAATATGTTCTTAATGTTTGCCGTTGAATAGACAGCACGTAACATATCGTAACAATAGGGTATTTGACAATATGAAACAAACATATTGAGTCTATATAAAACATGACTTTAATAAAAAGGAGTAAAATACTTTAAAAAAATACATACTTATAAGTTTGATTTTTATACGTCAGTCACGTGGCGCAAAACGGTCACAGATAAGCCGAATTGACAATAATGTATGTTTATTTGTGTAATTCAAGAATTACAATTAACTCGTTAAAAACTTGACGTTTGTTTGTTACAAGCATTGTACGTGATAGGCGCTGGGACGTATATAAATCGATGTTTTATGATCGGAAATGACAACAAGAACAATTTTTTTTCCTTTTTCGAATTGATCGTTTAAATGGTAAATAACTCACTCTGGAATTTTCTCTAGCCCATAACGATAATCGTTGTAATGTAAGAGCAAGTATTGGCAAATTGTCAGAAGCTTTCGCAAATGTTATGGTAACGCTGTCCACTAACGCGCGGATTCTGTCCACTTCGTTGCTCTTCTTTGACCATACTGCAAAACAAAACATACTTTTTATTATTACTATTCAATTCGGTCCCATCAATTTTTGTATACTCATTTCAATTAATAGACACATTTATATAAGATACCTAATGCTATATTAAATTGTTTTTTTAGTAACATACCAATATTATCTTTTTATGACAAGGCAAATCGCATTGTTTGGAAAACGTGCATTATTGCCTATACAAATTACCAAATAAACTATACCGAACTACAAAATTAAAACATCATACATTCAGTTTTCCATGTCGTAGAGTCATAGGCGTTCTGATCCATAAATACGATCTCTGCTTCTCTAACTTCCAATAAATCTACAATTAGTATAAGATATCATAAGATTTTCTTTAAATAAGCGAAGTGATATTTATCCTGATTTCTTTTATATCATTAAAATTATTTTTGGAGAGACTATATTATGAAAATTACCGGTTTAATAAGATATTAACAACACTTAGTATAAGATCCCGCTATACAACGACCTTCACCGAGATGCTTATTTAATGAAACGTATTTTATATTTAATTTAATATGTCAATAAATATAATCCATATGGGTTGCCTTGCAAATTTCAGTCCAGAGTATGTTTAATTAATATTAAAAAAATTTTTTTTTTATAATTTGCATTTGCATTTTAATTTTTGAACTTTTTTCAATCAATATTTTTAATCAGGGTAGTATTATATATGTATCACTATAACCTTCTTTTATACTAAAGATACCGATATACTTTAGTGTCACATAAAAAATATACACATAAATAATTATTTGATTAAAAACAACCTAACGTTTGCATATTCTATGGGCTTCATACTTTCGATTGGTATAGAATTTATCTAATAATCATACCGGTGAAATGTTTAAAAAAATATTTTTTTTTTAATATTAATTAAAATACTCTGGACTGAAATTTGCTAGACAACCCATATGGATTATATTTATTGACATATTAAATTAAATATAAAATAAGTTTCATTAAATAAGCATCTCGGTGAAGGTCGTTGTATAGCGGGATCTTAGACCAACTTTCAATGTATTTATTTTATGTGAAACGTGAAAACAATTTTGTCGTTAAACCAGTGATTTTGTTACGTCTCCGACACGATTGTTAATTAGGTGATTGTATCTAGATGAGATCACTGATTAAATTTTCAATTGAAGAGAATGAAAATCAAATAAAAATTCTTGTCACTGAAATCGTAATTCTCAGTACACTCAATCAACTCACCTTCAATATCATCCTTGACTGCTTGCGACAGGTTTGCTAGCGAGGAATCATCGAGCGTGTCCATTTTTGACGTGGATGCCTAATAAAGTAAATATTAATAGAAAATTAATTAAAACAATGTTTTATTACTACGCGTATCACACATTCAACTTGTAATTTCGCCATCTTAATATTTAATTATTAAAAATCTTTGACACACAATTAAGTTACACGTATAATTGCGTACTGTACTGTTATACGTACTGTTTTACATATACATAGCTTAGAGACAATAATCTATCGAAACGTGTTTATGTTATACATTTTCACCAGTCCTTAGTCCCTAGTCTACATTGGACAGGGCAGTTTGTAGGTCTGTTTGGGTACGGTCGGGGAACAGGTTCCGGAAAAACCACGGAACAGATACTCGAAGTATCACGGAAGTTGTTTTTAGTAATTCTGGTTTCTGTAAACACTGGCACTGCTTGGTGCGGCTCTCAGTTCTGGTTAAGTGGTCGAACGATGCGACGTCACTATTTTTAATAATATACATGTAGGTCGATTTACGTCATATGGTATACCTGTTCCGGTGGGTTCTGTAAAGATTTCTTCCGCTTGCTAACTGCTGACTGTAACTTCTGCCTCGGTTTACCATTTAATTCCGTACGCTTTGGGTGTACTGAAACTTTTTATATTTTTTTAGGTTTACGCAAGTAGACGAATTTAATTAAAATATATAAGCTTTTCCCTTAGCCGAATTAATTCATAATAAATATGTAGATGTAAAATAAAATATACTCACGATAATTACTGATAGCTGCCTGATTCTCAACCTGTAACAACATTTTTATTTTATTAATAGCAAACTCGGCGAACTCCGTTTCGCCACCAGATGGCTTCGTTTTATGTAACATTTCGTTTGCTGATCCCGTTTTTCTGTTGAAATTTTTCCTGCTATAAACCTCACGGAGCCCGAGACCTTTCCAACGAATGCAAAACTGTGGAAATCGGTTCGTGCGTTCTGGAGTTATAGCGTTAGGAAGGAAAACCCGACTTATTTTTATATAGTAGATATTATGTAGTATTAGTCAACAGCATATCTTGTCCCTAATAGACACGCGAAACGATACGTAAATTACAATCAAATCGTATTCTGTTTTGAATTCTCTTGAAGTATGAAAGACGAAATTACGACGCGTTTGATTATGATTGGTCAATAGAATTTAGTCCAACACCTGCTAAGCGAGCACGTCATTGCGTACGTTCGTATGTCCAATCACAAACATACGAACCGTTGCTTCTGTCTTTAATTTTAAATTCAATCGACTCAAAGCTCAAATCATTTATTTCGAAATAAATGTCATAATCAATCACACGCTTGACTTATTTCTTGAGACTGGAGTATTTTGGAATCTTACCCTAAAACTTTAATGAATCTGGAGGTATTTTATGTTGCATTTTAAAAAAACCTAAAAAAATATATATGCATTCAAACCTTATTTTGCAAAGTGATAAAAATTTATTATTTATTGGGCGAAGCCAAGTCATATAGGCAGGGTATATAAGAGTAATCGTACTATTTGAATTAATTGCATATAATTTAGACTTACTTTATCTTTAACCGGTTTTTCTACTTTCAAAAGTTGGCGGCGTATTTCACTGGCTGATAAATCATACTGAAAATAATATTAAATAATTATAATCATATTTTAAGAATATAATATGGGCAAAGATTTAAAAATATAGATTATAGACTATAGAACTAATGCAGCTGATAAAAAACTTTGGCAATATTGCCAGGAGAGAACCGAATAGTCTCGACAAGCTGGTAATGTTGTGGAGGAATGACGGACGGGGAAAAGGAAAAATCGGGTTCGATCGCCTACCCGTTGGTCTGACTAAATTAAGACAATTATGGGTCTCAATATCCCTAATGCACTGAGACAACCTGATGGTAGGGTGGCGCGGAGTCGACGTATCGGTTAGGGTTTTCAATACAGGCACGACCTTCAGTAGTGAACACTACGAAGAAAAGATAAAAGATCCAATACAAATTGTTATTAACATTATACATTCATAATGTTATAGCGCCAAAACGCTCCTCTAGATAAGATGTCGTCGGAACGCTGTAAATACGTACACGAACGTAATTTTTGTTACAAATTCATTATCATTGAGCTATTTGTGTTAACAAATGAACATTTATGGTCCATCAACATCGTTCGACTAATCCTAACCATTTTTGTATCACGTGACGGACGTAAATTTTTAATTATTGATTATTTGCAGGTTATTTAACTCCATAGCGATTTTAAATTCATTTTGTATATATTTCCATACTTTCAAATAGGCTATAACGTACCTGATCCACGTCCAATAGTTCGACAAGTGTAGTGTGAGGGTTGGATTTAATATTTAATTTAATCATGACACCGTTAGTAAGCTGTATCAAGGTTTCTCCATTGACAATCGCAAATGATTCACTCCAGTCTGGGTCTAATTCCTCTGTAAAAATACTAAAATTTACAAAAACAATTCTACCGTTCCCGGACTATGAATAGTATGGCGTTATTTATGAACAAAACAACAAAACAATTGATACAATTTCATTACAATAACTTTCGCTAAATTTCATTACTTGAGGTCTGAGGCTAAATTTGTTTTAATTAATAATTTAAGTGAAGACTTATTAATAATAATCTACCTCGTAATATGCCGACTAGCAATTGTTGCATCAAGCTCTTTGTGAAAATTTTAGGTGGATACGTATTATAATAATGTGGACAGCTATAATATGTAGATGATTTTGCTTCTATGACACACCACCATTTTGTCCCAACGCACTCTCGAATACCAACTGGTTGCTGAAAAAAAAACTTAATTTTTTATCGGTCCACGTGTTATTGTCAGTATTTGAGAATAACATGCCAAATAAAAAATCGCAAAGATTTCTTTTGATCTTATGTTTTCCAATATATGCATAAAATAAACTATACAAAATAGATTTTTAGCGAGTTATGACTCACTTAATAAGTAACATTTTATCGTCTATGGGAAGAAATTAATAGTTCTAAATAGATATTTGCTTCCCTTATAGTGTAACTTATATTTGTACTGTCATATCTAAATGATATGGGTACATCTTATCCAGGAAATTAAAAATACTCACCGGAGAATCTACGAACAATTGGAATTCCTTGCTATTTTCTGGTTCAGCGATAGCAAGGGGTTTCGCTGTGCGATTGCATATCAAGAATTGTGGGCAGGGATCTTCAGCCACGGTTATTATCCAACGACCCGAGTGTTGTTGCTGACAAACGACGACTGGAATCTGAACATATAATTTAGTTCATTATTAAAAATAACTGAAATTCTGTTAATTAATAAGTGATGATATTAGATATAGATATTAACGTACGTCCTTATGGTCCTAAGGACGTGCGTTCAAAGTCCGTATGCCATTGGTTGTTTCTTTAATCGCAATTAACAATTGCTGACGGAAATCGCGAGGAATATTGTTTATCGGTTCTAGACCCCAAACGACAAAACTTCAACATATGTCTGGCTCAGACGGCTGATATTTTATAATCAAAATAATTTATTGACTTAGGTCATAAAGAAATACATACCTTCTAAATTTACATTAACTGCCAGTTCTCAAATCAAGGGCATAGAACGGACGAAAAGAACTGGCAATAAACTCTCCGCCACTCTTATATATAATTATTATTACAAACATTTTGTAGAAAAAAACCTCGGCTATTCAAAAGAGTGATAGTGTCAGTTCTCGTCCGTTCTACGGCTTTGATTTGAGAACTACATATTAGTAAATGTATATTTAGAGACATTTTTTTTTCTGACGTTCATAAGTAAGTTAGTACATTCATGAATAAATGATTAGATTTTGGTCGCCTAATAATATAAAACATAAAATTATCAAAAAAAATGTATGAAATTAACTACTACTGTAACGTAGTTACGGCAGCTATAATTTAACTATAAACTACAGGATCAAAGCTATTAAATTCCGGTAAACATACCAATCGGGTACCACAGCGCAAGGCTAGCGGGCGGCGGAAAGGCGACTTTCCCAAAAGTATAGGAGCACCCGTTTGCCCGGAGGTGTCATCTAGCGAGAGACATAGGAACGAGTTCAATTCGTCCACATAGTCCCCAAGCCATCGTTCTTGCAAAGTGAATTGGGTCAACGGCACACATTCGAGTCTAGTAAATATATGAAACGGTTACGCCAAGTACTGTCACTATTAGCATTTGTGTATTATGGAATGACGTCTTTATTTCTTTGTGTTAAGGTGTATTTTTAAACGGCTTAAAAAAGATGTACACTGTGTGTTAGAATTGTTCAATATTTGAGTAGAATGTTTTGCTTTGGCTTCTAATCCGCCCATTTTTCGTAACTCTATATTTGTCCTCAAATTTTAGGAAACCACGAATTGGTAATTTCAGATACTGGTACATTCCAACTTAGAAAACAGTCAAGTTTCATCAAAATTAGTTCAGTATTTTTTTGATATTTATCATCTACGCATTTTTAGGTAAATAATGTTTAATTATATTAAATTTCTGAGTGCTCAATATTTTGTAACATTTGAGAAGAATAACACCATCGTATTCCATATACCTGTCTTCTAGTGCAGGATGTATTACTTTGTAACTCTTCGGCCGAAGAACAGAAACTTCTATTTCTTTTGGAACTCCAATGGTCGACACCTTTAAATGAACAATGAGTTAAATAAGCGCAAAAGCTTAATACAGGTATTAAGTTTTATACATATATTTATTTACTTACATAAAGCTCCATTTTAAGTAAGTTTCGAATGGCGAACGACGATGTTATGCCAAAAACATACATTGACTCCTCTATTTCAAGGGTCAAAGATAAAAGTGCTACCTGAAAGTAAATATAAATTTAATAATTAACGTATTAATTGTACACGAAATAAATGGCTTTACGCAATAATGCAACATCTTCCAAAAAAGCTTTAAGAGCAGTGGCCTAGTGGCTACAGCGTGCGACTCTCATCACTGGGGTCATAGGTATGATCTCCAGCTGTGCACCAATGGATTTCATATGTATGCATTTAAAATTCACTCGTACACGAAACCATCGTGAAGAAACCGGCAAGCACAAAAGGATAATCACCTATTTGACTATTTGAACAAGAAAATGATCACGAAACAGAAGTTTGAGGTTAAACGAAAAGGTTGTAGCGCTAATATTTTTGTTTAGTCATTAAGGTGGTACATTGTATATGTACACGTACGGTATACGTATTTTTAGGTAATTTTTAAAAATAAATTAAAAATATCTTACTTTCTGATTGCAGTGTATTGCACAGCGTGTAGGACGATCCAACCATATATGTTTAGGCGAAGGCTCTTCATATCGTCCGGGAATTTTACAATGCACCTCAAATTTTGTGCTCACAAACGTTTCCCGTCCCATTTCGATCGACATGTAGAATGGTTTCTGCCAAAAATATGTTCTCAATTAGTCGTTATAATTTTGTTTTCGTTACTAAGTTTTTTGGACTTATGACAGAAGTGAAAAAGGGAATAATTTAGGTGAAACGGAATTTAAAGAATAATTTTAATTAAAATTATGGCAATGCTCGCTTACGGATACCGTTGGAAATCGCACTCAGTGTCCCGGTAAAACAAAAATTTATTTTAGAAGGCAGATCACCTACTTGCCTAAAAATTGTTCTATGAAATAGACGCTTATGTTCCTTTGTCATTTTTAAACACCTGTAGAACTACTAGTATATTTTGCACAAATTTCATTTTGGTATAAAAATCTTAAGAGATATTCACTTACATCAATTATATTGTTTGATGCTGCAATTGCCACGCCGGGTTCAATCTTGCAAACCGGTGCCCCATCATGCGATCGTAAAGTTAGGGCAATCGTCGACGCATTCGCGAACAAGACTTGAGGTAACAATCGCAATTCTAGCGAACAACCACCACCCACACGGACAGGTACATAGCAAACCTAAAAAAAGTCAACGAATACGATTTTCTATGGAATAAGTGAAAGACGTAACACGAAGTATTAAGGATTTTATTCACGAGATTTGAATTTTTAAAAAGCTTAGTAGTTGTAGGTTTTTTAACACACCCTATGTATGAAAGAAAACATTGTGAGTAAACATGCTTTAAATCGGAAAAGAGCAGTGTTGGCCTAGTAGCTTCAGCGTGCGACCCATCATCCATGAGGGTCATTTAAAAAATCGACAGAACGTCATAGTCGTAGAATAGTGACGGATCTGTCAAATAGTAAACTTTACAAAATAATACACTCATGTTAGTTTTTGTTATAACTATTTTAATTCATATTCTGTTATTATGATAATTGGCATACAAACAAACAAAAAGGTTTGTTTTGAAGCAAAATAAAAATAATAACATTGAATTAGTTTTCTAGGAAAATCACATGTTTCTATCAAATCCGTCCCCTTACCGACTAATTAATTTGAAATAGTCAAAGTAGTATCCAAATTTAGGATAAAAAGTAGATTTTTGATTTTTTTCAAATCCTACATTGTTCTACGATCATGACGAAAAGGCTGGTCACCTTCTATTCTTAAAAGGCCGTCAACCCCCTATAATTGCTGTTAAAATTTGACTCAATTATGTAAGAAATAATAGAGACATTCGAATTAAGTCAAACTAAGTAAAAACTGTTAATACGAATAAAAAATTCTCCGTCTTTCAATCTAGCCAGTTCCTTCCACAGCCCTGGGATAAACCTCACCCATGAGTAGGCTATTAGAAAAAAAATCCGCACTCGCGAACCCTCCGGCATTGAGAGTAACCATGGGCGGCGGCACCACTTAACATCTGGGCCTACTTGCCCATTTACCTCCTGTTTTATAAAAATTAAAAAATCTACTAATTGTCTATAAAATAAAAATGATCAAAGATGTAATCTGATTTTTTTAATCAACGTATAAGTAAAAATTTCTACATACGAATGTTAGTGTTGCAGTGTTTAATAATGAAATTTTAGCATACATTGATAGCAGTTTTAGGTTGCAATAACGCTGGTTTCCAATCACCGGCCCAATGGTTTCTAACCAATGTGTGTGGCCACGTCGATTTGGCATCAAGCCCGGATCTGCTCAACCTATAATAAATACCCGAAATTCAGACAATTGCACATATATTGTGACATTTATTTACAGCTGTTATTAAGAAAATATAAACCATCGTATTGCCATTTAATAACTGTATAAATTTTTGTTATACAACTATATATTTCTAAACTTTCTTTCGTGTACATGTATAATATGTATAAGCGAATGTGTGCTGGTATAAGGACATCGATAGCGACAAAAAGGATGTTAATAAATGCAATTTCAGTTTAAACAAAAACAATGTAACTTGAAAAAATAAAATCGTGTTTTAAATCAACTTTAATAAATTAACTTAATATGTTATATTATAAATAAATTTACAACTTAAGGAATAGTTAAAGTTTCATAAATGTCGGTTTAGTACTTTTTCAGAAATTGATTTTATGACGTTCATAAGTGTACATTGTGTGACCCATTTGAATAAATTTTGACTTTGATACTTCTGGACACGTATCTATCTATCACTGGTAAATACTGTTGACAGGTATTAAGTTGATTATATTTTTTCTAAATGAAAGAATAAAGCATTGGTTTAAAAAATATCTCACGATAAGAACTATACCATTGTTTGATGGCATCAAGGTGTTCATCAACAGTCTGCACCGGTGGGTGCTCCTCAAAAACAGGCGAATTCGAGTTCTCGTAGCGCAGTTCTAGTTCATTTTTCGTCACCTGGTACTCGAAGTCCCTAAATTTACATTTAACTTATAAAAAAAAGAACGGTAGTATGAAAAAATAAAAGTCTTAATGAAATTACACAACGGAATAGCCATATAAAAATCTAATTAAATTTCAAATAAACTATTCTACCCTTATTGTATTCATTATAACGTAAATATAATTATGAGCCGTCATGGAACGCCTGGCAGATGTGAACCATTGAGAAGATCAGATACGACAGGAACTAAATATGGCATAATAAAATATGAAGATTTTTAATTGTTTTTCTAGAAAATTTCCACAAAATTTAAATTTTTGCATTTTCATTTAATACAAAAATTAATTTCAAATTGCGACAACTAAATTATTTTATTTTCTGTTATCGTATAGCAAATTTATCGTTTCCCCGTGGATATAGATGTTTTTAAAAGAAATAAAAAAAACGTATTTTTATACAAACCTATATTGTAGAGAAATAAAATTCTTGTCAGTCGACTTGCCATACGTTGATATGTGCGTACAAGCTCCTCGACCCGGCGCCGTCTGCATCCTTGCATACTGCGGCTTTGGATCTGCATCGGAGCTATAGTCCGATGTTATCGTCATCTATAGACAATATAATATTAAGTTGTACTACTATTGTGTTGACACGATCAATAATGTTAGCCGAAGATACAAGTGCTTTCAACCCGTTTTTGTTCATGCAGTGAAGAGCAGCGTGAGGCAACCGGTATGTTTAAGAAAATAACCAGTGACCCAAAAACCCCAAGGCCTCAAAATGCAAGTACTTGATCAGGCTTCAGTTCCTGACACACGCTTACGATTATTGGGCGTGCATGTCGGTTTCCTCACAATGTTTTCCTTTTTTCCCGAGTTAAATGTTCACATAGAAAGACAAATCTATTAGTAACAGCCGTGATTCGGCAGACCTCAGGCTTAAGAGGCGCACGTTAATGCTATTTGGACACGTCTATAAGTAAATTATCAAGAAAACAGATACAAAAATCCAAAAGAACCCAAAGATCAAGGGAACTGGCCAATGCTGTACATTTTACTCAGTTATAGTTTTCTCGTTTTATAAGTGTGGCGATTACTTCAATCGTCGGAACTACGCCTTAAGAATTAACCAGACGCAGGCACTCTCTTTTGCATTAATAAATATTTCATTAGGGGTAGAAATAATGACCACGATTTTTACGGTTAAAAGTATATAAAGAGTTAAGCACGCGGACATCACACAATAAGTCACAGCCGCACGCACCACTTCCATATTATTGTAAGTTAATAAATAATATGTATATTGTATATGATACATGGTTAATAGAGTGAAAAAGAAGACATCTATTAATTAAAGTATTCGTCAACTCATGAATTTTGAAACTTCGACTTTCAAAAACTTATAAAATAATTCAAAAACAACAGAGAACCATGGTCTTGTCAACACTCGGTAAAAAATCTGACGACTAATCAAAAATGTGAATCTCCTAATCTTTTATTATGCATACATACATTCATATCCAGTGGTAGTTCTGAAGTCAGCATATATAAAGGCCAAAATGTCGCGATGAATCGTCCATCTGATCGTGCGCGAACTACGCGGCACCACACCGCTACAAATGGGACTTCGCCTTGATGGGGAACTGGAAAAAAACGGGAATTAACATACATTGAACATATAAAGTAATCTAATTAAAAAAGTATGTAATTATTTCAATATTTGTCTGAGCCACAATCAACTTAAAAAAACGCTTATTTACTTTTCACAAGCCATTGCAAGTTTCTTCTTCGACATTCTTGCACAGGTATATCCCCGGACCAACCAGATTCCTCCGCCGTTAATTTTACTCTGAACAAAAATGAAATACACTCGTTTAAAAAATAATACTTATTAGTTGTTGTGTGTATTAATTAGTCTTGGTTGGACGACTTGTAAGCTGTTTTTTTATTAATATATATTTAGTTTAATTTAGGCAGTAATACTTGCTGTTCGGAAGGTAACCGAACACTTTGTAAAATAGCATAAGTACATATAGTTAGATCGCCGTCTGCGCGCGACACTTTTCTATAACATCAGTGTATCATCAACCATCACCGCGATCACTCATTAAACTAGTTTTTAAGAGCAAAGCAATCTTTTATTTAAATATCATTAAAGTGTTTTGGCAGCAGCCCGAACACTTGCAAAACACGAACAATTTTCTTTGAAATGCAGCATAAATAATTATGACGTTTAAATTCTTGATTTCGATTATAAATACATTTCTTACTTGAGAGACGCAAGTCCTGGGCCACATAGAACACTGAGACCAATGGTTTCAGGATTTAAAACTCCAGCAGTGATGGTCTGCCATGGGTTAACCGTCGTATTCCGATATCTCACCTAAACGTAAACAAAATAATTATGAATAAATAACAAAGGAAAATCCATTTCGTATTTCAGCTTTATGAGGCAGAATACGCAATGCCACACTTATCACCTCGATGTCCGTCATTCCACAATGGAACGTTTTTTTTAAGTTACTTGTTGCCGCCCTATGTGGATTTAGCTGCTCATTTTAATTTCTAAACCAATTTGACTTATTCACCTTTAAGATAAGTGTGTATTCATTATTTAAAGGCCGCCATCGGAGCCTTCTGGCAGTAAGTGACCATGGCCGGCGGTATCACTTACCATCAAGTGTGAATACTCTGTCCGTTTGCCTGACTGAATTAAGCAGGTTTTATATTATTTCAATTAAAGTATATTTTTTTTGTCTTACGCAATTAATTAAGAGGAAATGGGCCTCTTACCTAACTAAATATTTTTTTCATTTATTAGGACACGTATGGAATATCGATTTCAACAGATATTAGAAGTACAAATCTTTTGTATTATACCCGCAAATATCTAGTAGCAGTACTCTGACTAAGCGCAAACTCCTGTATGTCAAAAACATATTTGATTAAGACACACGGAAGTCGTAATTTTCGCAGTTTCGTTTCGAACCAATCAAGTAATTAAGTCATACACGTACAAATAATTAACAGACAATAAATATTGCAACAGTTCAAGATTAGAAAAAATACAACTTTTCCTTAGTTAAAAACAAAAGCTAAAGGTGTGTTAAAAGCTTGGGTTAGGCTAAATACATTACCATATACATAAGAGGTTGCCTAAGGACATTGACCAAACGCACACGACCCGACAAGAACATATCCCGTCTCGCGCCCGTACTTTTTATTCGCACATAGAGCGTAACAAACGTCTTTTCTTGCGCATCCTTTTCACTGGGTCCTTCCTCAGAGAGATTTTCTAGAACCACCTTGCAGGAACCCTCTTTAAAATCTATACCTGTTTGAAAATGTAAATACATCATTTGTGATTGTCAAAAGAAACTGTTTATGCGTGCTGTAGAATATTTCTTTAGAGATTGCGATGACATTCTTCAAAATTTCATCTTAATTAGCTTAGTAGTTTAGATTTTAGAATATATACGTAGAAGAATAGACGGTAATTTTTTACCAGTACTATAACACTATGACATGTTCGAATCTATGTTTCAGTTTTTCTGTGGTAGATTGATCAATAATTTAATATTTTCCATATATTTTAGACCTCTCCTAATTTGAGAATTATTATATGATTATATTTAAAAAAACTAACTGTTCGACCAATGCCAATCCGTACAGGGCCCAGCAAAAGCGAAACGTAGCTTTTTAGGAGCTAATGGAATGCGCCATCTGTTGAGAAGAAAACAAATCTATTTACAAAATTTATTACAATCTGAAACTAGACAAGATATTCTTCCCATATAAGGCTTATAATTGTTTGAACCACCTGCGATTTCAGGAAAGTAATTTAAATTCAATGAATATGCAAACTAGTTATGAAGAATAAAAAGTGTATGTATACGTGTTATTAGTATACGAGTATTTTTGACAAAAATCCTTACCTGTACGCATGACTCACGCCAGGTCCAACTGGAACGACTTCTTTCGTGGCCTCTTGTCCAATTCTTAAGGCTACACTACATTGGTTATGAACCCAAAGCGACACGCGGCCGTCTAAGGCTTCGACGGGACTGGCTGGCTGTTTTGCATGTATATTCATGTGGCTTTTGAATTTCTAGAAATAAACAAATATTCAAGCTATAAGAAGATATCTAAGATAAGATAGAGTTTTATTTTATACTAGCTGACTTGGCTAACTTCGTTTCGACCTACAACCTTATAATATCGTTGTTACTTTAATTTAACTTATTTTAGGATTTCATTAATGTTACGAGTAAGTATTACATTAATACAACTCTTTTGCAAATACAGAAATGTTTTATTGCTTGTCATTGCGAAAGAAGAATGGCAGTTTTACACATTAGGCATATTCACTCTAGCGTCAATATGGCGATACTGCATGTTAAGCACTTTCTGATATCCAACATCTTTTGATCAGGATCAAAGCATGGTTATGCATCTCCTCATTCACCTCAAGATCGGAATTTCTTGAACTGACACGAATTCGACGTAAAATGATGCGTAGTTTTGTCAACAGATGGCACCATACGGTTTTTGCAGTCGTAAAATTAATTCATTTATTTATTGTTATTCGATAACTTATCCGACATTTTATTGCTTATTCTGCTATTCGGGACGGACACAAATCCAACAAATCAAAAACCATGGCAATCGGTCCAGCCGTTCTCGAGTTATAAGTGTTGTAACAAACACGACATTCTTTTATATATATAGATTATAAGAAAAATGTATAACGTCCTGTCAGTTGATTTATGCCTCATAGATCAATCATGATTTGCTTTTCAAGAGAAGACCTAATTTTACTTGCATATAAAGCGGCATTCATAAGAACCTTTTTTCGTGGATAAAAAGAGTTTGCACTTTCTGTAAATGTCTAATTGTTTTCCAGCCCTATTTCATACGCACGACGTATTAGCTATAAGCATTTAAATGAGTCAAATTACGAGGTTAATACATTTTTTTAACAAAACTCATACATTCTAAGGAACATTTTACATAGCAAAATATCACACCTGATTGTATACATTGGTCCAATCATCTATTAGCGCCCGTACGGTGTAAACACGCGGTACATTCATCGCTATAGATATTTTTCCTGCTCGTACATTGACCCGAGGAATTTGCTCTAGATAAATCACTCCTTGGGCTCGAAATTCTTCCAGGAATGGCTCCAATGTTCCGGTCGAGCTGTTTAGGATGTCACTTCTGAAATACAGATCGTCGATAGGTATATTAGTACGAGGTTATTCTGAGTTAAATCCTTCATATGTATTCAAGTGATTCATAAAAACTATAAAAAAAGTATAATTACAATTGTATATAAATTGTCATAAATCTTAAGTTAAAAATAAAAAAATTGTTGTATGCTCACTATATGTCACAAGCGCACGATTTAAATAAAAATACAATGATTTTTATAATAATTAATAATTATTATTAATCTAGAGATGTTCCTTTAAGAAAATGCTGCCCACACAAGACTTCCAACAAATGTACAAAAACAAATTATAAAACTACAGAAAGCTATACTAAATAATTACATTAATATACTATTTTTTTTTTAATAATACCATACTACTTTTTATAATAATAATTAATGTTTTTTTAATTTTTCTTCCAGTATTTATTATTGATACAAATGCCGAAAAGTGGATCATCTTTAGCTGAGAAGCCATAACCAATTTATTAAAAAAAATTAATTGGAATACATATATGGGTCATAAATATAAAAAAATAATTTTACTTACGACAATTCAGCGTCAAACACGACTTTCGGTGTAGATGCGATTAATAAATGAGCAGCTGTATCCGTTAGGCGTACATTTGCAACACGATGGCTCCGACATAAAGGGCGTGACACATAATAACCTTCCAGAAGTCTTGCTTCTCTAAAAAAAGCTATCTTTGTAAATTTTGGTTATTTCTTTGAAGTTATACTTCTTTAGGCGGTTTATGAAAAATTGATGAGAGTGAAATTTTACGATGCGCGCGCACCGTGACACAAAATTAACAGAATGAAGTTGTTCACGGAAGATGCATTGGACATAATTTAAAAACAACATTAATTAAACAACAATAATTAATTAAATAAAAAAATATTTATTTATTTAATTTTTCTAATGTAAACTGAACTTTATTGACTATAATGACTCCTTTTCCAGTCTTTGATTATTTAATTGTAATTAATTATTTATACTATGTATTGACAAAGATATTTGATGTGCGTGGTGATATGTGTGGTTTAAATATAAAGCGAGAATTTTGGAACAAAAGACTATTGGTTTTGTATTAATTAAGTCTCTAAACACTGTATTTAAGACTTTTAGAAAAACTGTTATTTTTTGTAAGCATTTGGAGATCATTTATTGGTCATTAGAGTCCAAGTCCAGTCCAGTCCTTGGCTGCTTTGTACGTAATGATGCGTAGAAAACAAATTTAGAGTACGACCTAGCTAATCTTAACATTTGCATCGAACTATGCGGCTGTGAGCACCCTACGCCTAGTGGCTTAAACGTGCGACTCTCATCTCGTGTAGGTTCGAATCCCGGTGCACCAATGGACTTTACTATGTGCGAATTTGACACTCCCTCGTACGAGGAAGAAAATAAATTCACTCCCTCGTACGAGGTAGCAAAAAATTTTGAGAAATCGGGCATGCTTTATACTCTTCGATTCTTCGATTGTCCATTGGTTTAGTATGAATAACCTTCTACTTAATGCAAAAAAGACAAAATGCATTAAATTTTGTGCAAAAAATGCAAGGGTTATGGATACTAGACCAATTATAAACGGGGAGGAATTGAATCTGGATGATACAACTGTATTTCTCGGAATCACCATGGATTCAAAACTTCAGTGGTCCCCTCATATTAACGGATTGGCGAAGAGACTTAGTTCTGCAGCCTACGCGGTTAAAAAAATTCGCTCACTAACTGATGTCGATACAGCTAGACTTGTTTATTTTAGTTACTTTCATAGCTTAATGACTTATGGTTTATTATTATGGGGTCATGCTGCTGATGTCGAAACTATATTCATCCTGCAGAAGAGGGCTATTCGTGCAATCTATAATTTAAAATGTAGGGAATCTCTTAGAGATAAATTCAAGGAAATTAATATACTTACCTTTCCCTCGCAATATATTTATGAAAATATTATGTATGTATACAAAAATAGTGATAAGTTTACTAGAATAGAACATACGCACAATGTTAATACACGGAACAAACGCAGGCTGCAATTTCCCCGTACTAGACTATCTAAAGTTAGTAATTCTTTTTTGGGGAAAGGGATACTGTTCTTTAATAAAATCCCAGAGGCTCTTTTATCACTGCCTTTCAATAAATTTAAGAAATGTGTTAAAGAAAAGCTGTGTAAAAAGGCTTACTATAAAGTCAACGATTATCTAGTTGATAAAATGGCCTGGGACTAGTGCTAGACAGGCTACTTCTAATTAATTTGCGATATTTGTTTTAAATAAGTGTTGTTTGATGATTTGCTGTTTTAAAAGAGTACCGAGAGTTTTTTACGCCGGCTTTTTCTCTCGGCCTACACCCTCTGTCTTCTTTGCCGATGAGTAGGGATGCCTTCAAATTTAATGACGTGGAATAAGTGATACATGTATCTTATGTTCCAAAATAAACATATTTAATTTAATTTATTTAATAGTGACTCTTATTTTTCATTCCTTAGAATTCTGACATCTCATAAGTGTTGCTACGAAAAAAGTTCTTCACCGAAAAAGGGAAAAATTTGACCCATTTGAGGCCAATCAAAAATGAAATGCTACGTTTTTTTTATGTTTTACCTACAAAAAGGTAAATCTAAATATTTACTTACTCAAGTGATCTAAAACAAACATAACAAATATTTCAATACCACGAACAATATATCAAATTAACTTAAATTACTTTATTTTATTCTTAGCTGGCATCACTGCCTACTAATTCCGTGTTTAGTAAAACTTTAAAAAAATTGTTATCTTTACTTTTGAGTTTTTTAACGTTATTGATGAAAAAGAACGTAATTATCACTCGCCGGTAAACCACTTTTAATGTGGACCACCGCACTTAATTAAATGGATACATTTACAAACAAATAAAATGTATGAATAGACTCAGATTCGTTCGGTTTGTCATTTCTGACTCGTCAAAAAATGGTAGCTGTCAGAATTCTACGGAATTAAAAATCAGAGTATAGACCCAAAAAGTTGTCGGCGTGTCTGCACAGAAAGCTGCAATTGCTAAAAGAATATCACCACGACAACCTTTAGTCACAATAGAGAATGTTTGTAAATAGATAAATAAAATCAAACCTGTTTATTATCGGCATCGAGTTGTGGACATTTAGTTCAAAACAAGAAAGTTTAAGAGCTAATTTCAGGCGTGGTAATACACGGGGTGCAAATGTTGAGTCTATTCTTAGAACTCCGAACAAGTGCTGACCTGTCACGGCTTTACTCCCGTAATACATTTCAACTGGCGGATCATATGCCTGTAATATACATTATATTGTTGATCAAGCGATTCGACAGGGGTTTTCGTTCTAGTAGAGAATGTGTATGTAAAATTGGAAGAAAGTATTTTGTATGTGAACACTTTAAATGAATCATTAAATATTTCGTCAGGTAATCTTCAGAACTTAGCACTGTCTTCACGCTTATATTTTTAAGACATATTGAAATAAATATTGTATGCGTTATTAATTTTGTAGTATACAGCAATTACTTCTAATAGCAATGTTCTTAACTTTAATTATTATATTAATATCAATTTTCTATATTTGTATTAAAGTCTATTTTTCCTTGTGCAATTTTTTACCGATTTTCTGAGTTTCAACTTTAGAGTGCCTCTCTTTTAACGTTCCACTTAATACCAAAAAGGATCAATACCGGTCAAAGCCGGAAAGTGGGAAAATCACAAGCATTTATAGACAAACTGGAGAATAACTTTTTGCCCTAATTTAACTTACCATTGGATCCCGTCCAGGTAAAAATTTTGAGATATCAAACTTGTAGTTTGTGGGATTGGTCGTGTGATGTGAACTGACTTTTACTCGCCACAGACACCCAAAAACCGCTTCTGAAATTTATAATAATAGCTACTTTTGCGTAATAGTACGTTTAACTTTGAATAAACAGTTATAATCCATGCGATAAGAGCTTAAATACCCAAACATATGAGAATTTAAATACAACAAACTATAAACAAAAGAACGCTACTTAATTCACGTTACTAATATAAGGATTTAGATACAATTAATTGGATAAACAGAATTTTAAAAATTAAAAAAAAAGATTGTTGTCAAACGGCTACAAGCTCATTACTAATAAGCTTTAAGGCTATACGTAGACATACATACCTGAAGGTTTAAATTCCAGTGGATACTCTGTGACCTCCGAAATAGGTATTTTAAAGGCAGCCTGTCTTTCCCATCGACTAAGCAGAGAAGAATAAAGTTCGAGTACGCATTCGGTATCTGTATCCTGCAAATTATATATTTATAATTTTTCAGATTTTTAAGATTAAGTAAAATCAAGGTATTACATATTATGTCCTTCCATTTGATTATTTTGTGCTTAAATTATGTTTAAGGGCTGGATTTTAGTTTAAATGCTATGTTACAGTAAGAATGTCTTACCCCGTTATTAATAAAAACTAAATCAGTCCTATTCTGTTTCTTAAAAAAAATCCACAATTTAATAAAACACGACTGGGTAGATCAATATACAAAAAAAAACAATTGCCGTACAGTTTTGAATCCTTAATAAACAATTACATGATAGCAGATTTAAGCATGATTAAGGCAGTTATGAGCAGTGTTGGCAACTTATCGAGCGACTCTCATCCCTAAGGTCGTAGATTCGAACCCCGTATGTGCACAGATGGACTTTCTATGTGCGCACGTAAAACTCGCTCGTACGGTGAAGGGAAAATGTTTAAAAAAAAAAACTATTTGCCATATTATTACAAAAAAATGGTGCGTGTACTTATGTACGCGCGTAAGAAGTTATACTTCTTTGGCATTATCAAAAATAGTTTTTGATTGCATGCAAATAATTTATTACAATTAAATAATCAAAGACTGGAAAAGGAGTCATTATAGTCAATAAAGTCTAGTTTACATTAGAAAAATTAATAAAATAAATATTTATTATTATTCTCTTACATTAAGTGTAACATAAATTCTATTATTATTGGAATGTTGTTTTTAAATTATGTCTAATGCCGTAGCATCATCCGTGGGCAACTTCATTCTGTTAATTTTGTGTCACGGTGCGCGCGCATCGTAAAATTTCTGAGGTTCATGAAAAATATATAAAGTTCGTAAGTCCTACCTGATCTGGTATTGGAGATATTGTAAGCTTAGTGATAGCTCTAGGATGAGGATACCTCCACACCACGCGGTCATCTTGAATTATTATTTGGTAAGCCATCGGTACTGGTGCATCTTTAACTATCTTGAACGCACCGCTCCTAAAAAGAAATGTCTTTTAAAATAAATAAAATAATTTAAAAATAAAAGTCCAAATATCTTCGCCACTTGTTGGTGGTGGTTGATAAGTTGACTTTAAAAATTCCCATTCAATTATTGACCTAAATTTAAAATAATCTAGTATATATTTAGTTTTACCTAAAGTCATCCGAATAAAAATGATCGATAACTTCAGAGTCGGTGGATGCCATGGCGGGTTTGTTAATAAAACTGCCACTTTGTATAATAATTGGCAGACTGTCTGTTGATGTTATATCACTACCGGCTTCTAAATGTTCCGACGGCTGAAAAACAATATTTTTTATTAAAGCACTCCATGTCATGAACTACAATTGTTTCAAAAATATTTACGTATATTATAATTACAAAAAAAGTACAGATTATATATTATACTAATTCGCCCAATGAGTTAGGTACCTGATAATTTTCTTCAATATTCTTAACAATATTTGATAGCAATAGTTTAATTTCGGACATAAACACAACAATGAGGTAAAA
This sequence comes from Pieris melete, assembly GCA_963693345.1. Classification (NCBI taxonomy): domain Eukaryota; kingdom Metazoa; phylum Arthropoda; class Insecta; order Lepidoptera; family Pieridae; genus Pieris; species Pieris melete. The sequence goes on along the minus strand of CAVNZK010000363.1, from coordinate 1,921,851 downwards.
AAATATTTAATAAATGTAACGCTCAAGTATGTACTAATTTATTCAATAACCTGGTTTCAGAAATATATAAAGATTTATATATATTCGTTGGTATACAAATATATGTAAAAAAAATATCTTTTGAATTTTCTAAATTCAAAATTAGTTAAAATTTTAGACATCGGAGCCAATTTAAGATCACATTTGTTATCTGTCAGTTTTGCCTCTATAGTGAGGTCACGTGCTTAAAACATAGATTAAAGTGAATCAATCGAGACGGACTTCAAACATTTGTGAATCAAATTCAGTTATTATACTGTAATTTGGTTTTCATAATACTTTTTCTATTTAGATATTTCGTATTTTTACAGTTAATTAAAATAATAGTATGTTTTGTTTTAATTATAAGGTATTTCTATTGTGAAATTTTCCCTCACGAGTATTAATAAATTACATTAAAAAATCTATTGATATGAGGTCAAATGTTATCAATTAAATTGGTCCTCCTATTACCCTAACCCTTCTCCCTGGTCAGAAGCTCAGAATTTTAGCCCGTGAGTCCAATATATAATGATCACCTAATTAATATAAATGGAAAATGCATTCTGCTTCATCAGAAATTTCGGGTCTTCTATCAATATAATGCACAAACCTCATCATCCATCAAGTCCCGCAAAGCTTCGCTTACTTTATGTACAACATCTAAGTCCTCCGGTCTTATATCAAGGATGACCTGGTCCAGATCTATTCCCAAACGAATAGTGGGCTCACGGGCAGAAAGAGTATTTTCAAGTCGACGCCACGCTTCCCACGTTGCACTTAAATGTACGCTGTAATGAGAAATAAAAATAGGGTAAAACATCAAAATGTGTTCGAAATTAGGACAGCATTAGCGAACTCCATTTAGCAATTTTTTGACACGTCTATACAAATTCTATTCAATCTTATTCAGCCACTTTTTTACATATATATCTGTAAAAAAGTAAAGATTCCAATATATATATATATATTGGAATCTTTATTTCCTACTACACACACGTGAACGGATTGAGCATCAAAAATTTGGCGATTAAAAAGAGTGGCGGAGAGTTTATTGCCAGTTCTTCTCGTCATGCATTTTGGAAATACTTTTGATGAACGCTACTTGAGAGGCTCTTATCAGTACCGTATTAATGTTAGACAAATATTCTAGTTATGGGTAATATTTTTGAAGTCATACTTCTTTTGGCGCCGACCGCCGCCCGCACACTGTCACAAAAAAAGCGACACCTGAATCTGTTCAAACGTCGGTAAAACAGTCTGGGCCGCTAGTTGGCGGTTGCTCTGTTTTATCGTCATGGCGAAGAGTTTTTCAGAGTTGTGTTTATTTAAACCAAAATAATGATTTCTATATGAGAAAACCCGTTGCAATGTAATAAAAAACATAGTGTTTATTGTAAAATATCATTATTAGTACATATAATATAATTTCGATTGGAAGTGACCATTAAAATGGACAAGAAAAATGCATTTCGAAGAGGGAAACATCCCTCTAAAGTGCTCGAAGAAAATTATTACGCCAAAGAAGTATAGCTTCTAACGCGTTTACATAAGTACCCAAAAGTTTCTTTTTTATATCGTAGATAATCAAACCTTGTGAAATTAAATTAAAAATTATTTACCCAATAAGCATAGGCTGTAGCAAATGACATATTTCGCTTGACGGTCCAACCGTCACTCTTTGTATACAAAATAGTACTTTGCAGGTTAATCTGTCTGGCTTTTTCCCTGCTCCGAGCTGAAGGGATGATATTTTGCAACTAATGGAGCACATTTCACTCTTCAGGTCTATGCTACTGGTCTTCACTGTTATATTTTCAACTCTGTTTAGAACTGAAAAGAATGTATCAATAAGATATCACTGAACTCTAAATTCTGTCTCTTTTTACTATAGCGCAAACACTATACGTCAGAAAGAGACGAGTGAGTACGTCAGCTAAAAGCATCAGTATCAGCGTCAGTATACGTAAAATTCAGATGAACATTAGTCGAAACTCAGATTTAACTTGGACTTAGATTTTTAGTTTATTTCGGTAAGTTATAAAATATACTTTACTTATTTACTACATACGCCGGTGCGTTCCGTTGGCGAAACAGACTAAATTAGAGATGTTAACTTACTTAATCACAAACAAACGAAACGCACCATCGTTTATTGTTTTGTTTTACATTCAACTGGAAGTAAAACGAAAGAAGGAAAGAAAAAAATCAAAGTACAAGTAAGTGTGATAGTAAGGAATATAAGTACCAATAAGATTATCTACATACTCAAAAATCGTCGAAATCTATCCAATGGTGGCTTTGCGGACGTTTGGATTGAGTTCTCAGTACGCGGGTATTTTTTCTGTACCTGCAAATCGATAGAATAATACTTTTACTCATAAAACATATTAAACAAATACATACATACTACATTACCAAATAATATTAAAAAATAGTTACCAGTTTTAAGATCCCTTTTAGCCTTTTCATTTTATCTGTGGAGAGCTCAACTTGCAGTGGGCGTTCTAAGTCCATCTTGACGGGACTACATTCATTATCACTGCCTCCTCCTAAAAAATAACATTTTCATATCTGGCAAGGCTTTTGATTCAAACTTTACCATAAAGAACAGAGTTCTAATTGATTTAGTATTATTTTTAATAATAACTTCATATTTTTAACAACATATTTTTACACATAAAGAGCATTGGACTAGTGGATTCAGCGTGCGACTCACATGTCGACTTTTTATATCTGCACATTTTACACATATACGGTGAAGGAAAACATCATAAGGAAACCGGCATGGCTTAGAACCAAAAATGTACAGAGACTGTATCAGGCACAGAAGGCTGATCACGTATATGGATGTTAGAAAAATAAATGATCACAAAACAGATAAAAAATTTGACTCTCAAACTTGCAGGGTAGCACTACTTTATTTTTATTTATACGATACGATAAGCACGTCTCTATATAATTCCCATCAAATAACTTGGCTCGAAAGTTATTTATACGATTTATGTGAAAACTTATAAAGAACATATTTCTGCGTAGCCAACCATATCCACAGGGTTTATTTTACCCTTTTTAGGGAACAGAAACAAGCAGGCGGGTCATTTAAAGTTTAGTGTTTCAACTGCAACTGCAACTCTTGTCTCCTCTAAGTAATAACGGTTGTTATTGAAAAAATTTTTACCTTTTGAAATCAATGAATTAGGTATAATAATTTAAATCCCTTTAAATACATTATATATTTCATTAAAAACTTACTTGGCGCAAGAACACCTTCCACTCGAATCAACGCTGGTTCAATACCAGTATCCGGATCGACTACACCAGTCCCAGTTGTCAATAGAGGTGAAGACCACTGTCCGTCTGATTCACCAGCACCGAGACCAACCCACAAATCAAACAGGGATGCCTATGGATACAAATTTTGATTGGAAATTCAAGGAAAACAGTTCACAAATGGTGATGAATGAATGATGTCAAAACGAAGTCTACACAAACTTCCTTTTGACAATACGATAGACTTTATATGTTCTGAAGACATTAGAGAAAAGAAAAAGTCAAGCCCAGCTTAGTAGTTTAAAATTATTATGATTAATGAGAAGGCAACGCACTTGCGAGCCTTCTGGCAATGTATCACTTAACATCAGATGAGCCTCCTGACTGTTAGCACTCTTTTATAAAAATATCAGTATGTGTGATACTAACCTGTATCTTCCTTTGGTTTTTACGTCTGTAATAGTATAAATTAGGCAGAGTCAATTTAACGTGCCAAAGCGGTATATTCCCTTCAGTTTTTCGTGCCATTGGAAGAACGGACTGAAAATAAATTTATTTTTCTCTATTAAAAATTATTGGTAGAAAGACAAATATAAATATATATATACGGAAGCACTCGCCTTTTAAAGGTATTCAGTCCCTAATGGAGGTAAGAGAAACACATTTTTGTGCCTATTGATACTTTTTATTGCAAGTAGGATCTCTCTATATCCATAAAGTACACAATTTATTTGCCGTGAATCGAAACCGAATATGCCAGGAATAAAAATAAGTATCCCTGGCATTCCACTTAACCATGGAATTGATATCAAAGATTATTGAAACATAATATATAAAATCGAAACAGCGATTTCATTACAATTTCCTCCATGATGTGTTAATTTCATTATCTTTATAAACTATATACCAGTATATTTATATTTGGTCTCTTGTATTCATTAGCTAAGTGACAAAGACAAAACATTTGCAAATTAAAATTTATATTTACCGCAAGATCGATGTTTTGCTTCGCTATGTCAGAATGGCGCACCGTGTCTGTAAGACTTTTACTAGCACCCATAGAACTTGCAAGGTCATCGCGTTCTTCTATAATAACCTACGAAAAAATTATCAAAGATAAATACCGACAAGAAGTCAGTTTACATAGAAAATGTTAGTAAAATAGGCCTAGAAATGGGTGTGTCCGAAGACCTCTCCTAAACTAATAATTAAGACTAAGACAGGTCACGTTCTATCAAATTCTAAAACTAGACGTATTAATTAGTATATATTATAGTATTAACCGATAAAAGTTCGGGGTTATTGAACTTTTTAAAATAATTAACAATCGTAAAATTAACCTTAACTGTTGGTTCATTGATGGTTTGCTGAGGTTCCTTGGGCGGTGGACGGTAGGTCACTGGTGGTCGAAGTGCGATTACTTCTGGAGAGGCATCGTCGTTTACGTACATAGATATTTCGATTGTCCACATAGCTATCCATAATTCCAAAAATTCAGATGATTTTGAACTAAAATTTAAACATTAAATTTTTTTAATTCTAAAAAGGCGAGCCTTCTGGTAGTTTGGCGGTGGATATCATTCAACACTAGATGAATTTATTGTTCAACAAACTCTTCCGTAAGTCCATTTTTTTTTAAATTTAACTTATGGGAGATGAAGATGACACTTATCCCTGAATTAGACTGAAATTAATACGCACTACGTACGTATAAGTATTTATACGCTTGGACGAAGGTTAAGGTAGGTTCCAGATCGCAATTTAATATTAAAATTGTCCAGCAAAATACAGGTATAACGTTTCTTGCTTACCTATAATCTATGAAATCTACCGTTTTTTTTTGGGTAGAGGTATTTTGAACGCTTTGCGATGTGACGATGCCAGAATCAGTTCGAACTATGGGTGAGAATATGTCTATCGACGTCTTCGGATCTGTAATATTCACCATATATTTTTACACAATATATGTAATAATTTTAACAACGATTTTGTACGAATAAGCTATTAGGAATTCTTCATATTAAGAAAAAAATTCAGTGAAATTGCAACAAAAAAAACTCCATTTTTTTTTAAAGTTTCTAAATTCAGCAGACCTTCCTAGTAGTTTATTTTGGCTTAAGGCTTCTAGTTTTTTACGTACGTTTATTAAGTTACGATATTTTAAACGTTTTTTACACAAATAATACGCAACTATCATAGTATACACAGCAACGACCGGAAATAACTATTAACTATACTAACATACATCGCGTGCAATATAAATTAACAAAAACAATAATATCGGTTTCTCTCGGTCTTGTACGGGGTATCAAATATAGATGAAGAAACGTAGTTTATGAGGCCTAGAATAATACTACGGTACAATATATAATAGATTAACTTGAACCTTACCTTCAATTATAGTTGACTCACAATCCGATGGCGAGGCATCGCTCATTTCACTGATAGCCAAATTTGCATAGGGACACACGTTGTCTTCAAATTGCATAACTGATATGCTTTCTCTGCGAAAATATTAAGCGATTTATAATTTGATGGTGTTTATCGAGACATAAATTATAAGTTATAATAATAATATAAGAATATTTGAACGAAGATACAACTTGTGAATATTTCTAGAACTTGTTTTTAAATATATATATGCGAGTGCTATAAAAACAGTTTTGCATAGGAAAATAAATGGAGATAGAACTTTAATGAAGACGTTATGGAAATTCAGAGGTTTAACTTTCGACAAATATCCTTGTTATATAACTATTGATTATATATCAAAATATGTTTCTGTACTGTGTTACTGTATTAACCAATATAAGTAATTTATTTAATTAATATAATATAATGTAATTTCTATAACAATTTGAAATAATTCATGTATAATAAAAATGTTTCAGGCTATCGATAGGCTATCCTATTGTAATTTATGTAAAAGATTAAAAAATTCAGTGCTCAAATAGTTTAATTAGTGACCTTTTATTAGATTCCTAGGCGATCAGGCGGAAAACGGCTGCCTTCGTACACAGCGCATTGAAAAACAGACTAGTAAAAGGTATTGTAAATACGCGGAAGTTTTATATATTGCAGCACTTGAGGCCTGTGGCCTATTGTACCACTGACACAACAATACAAACATAGGTTTCAAGCAAATTTATTACTAACTCCTATTAAACTAGTAACTCTATAATATACTTAATTAAAAACTATAAAATAACATTTGATTTTGGAAATAATTGTAATATAAATAAATCAAATATTTTTTTGTACAATAGCATGTCAATAACATAAACACAGTCAAAATCTGTTATAGCGACATCGAAGGGCCTACTCATATTTGGTCGTAAAAACCGATAGTCATAACAGCCGATGACATTGTTATTAAGAACCTAATGCAATAGAATTCAGCTGAGACCTTTGATTTTGGTCAATATAACCGGTATGTTGTTCTAAACGATGTCATCGTAAATGGTTTTGACTCTATTTGTAATTAAAAAAAAAAGAAATAAACGCTCCTTGAATGTATTAACCTGTTCTAGGGTTTTTGTATGTAATACATGTTTATTATGACTCACCTACGTTCCAGAGTTTCGGTGAGCCGATGAAAGGTTGATATCATCATATGGAGACGGTTAAGACTTAGCTCTAAGGAACATTCGGTGACTAAATTAACTTCTAAAGCAGGACCACAAATTAATGTCCCCATGACATAAACAGGTGGTGCTATTAACAAATTTATGTCCATACTGAAATATTAAATGTTAGTATTATCAATAAATTAGGTTATTCTTTAAATTTAGTTATGGGTAATTGGCCCTTTATTGGAATGTGTACCTTTCTATTAATTTATATCTTAAAGTAAAAAACGGGATATCACTTACGAATGCAATATTGGTGTAATAACTGGCGAGTCGATTTGTTGACTCCATTTCAATGCCGGATTTTCGCCACTCGTTTTTAGTAATTCTGATTGAAACACCTATAGTTTGGAAAAATATATTTTCAAATCAACTAAGTTTGTTAATCTAAAATCCTATGGCGCTACAATCTTTTAGGTCTAGGCCTCAGATTTGTACATTTGTTTCGTAATCATCGATTTTAAATAAGAAAACAATCAGTTTTCTGTGCCTAAGAGACACCGTATTCCTCACCATGTTTTCCTTCACCGTACGGGCAAGTATTAAATGCTAACATAGACAGAACATTCGATACTACGAACTCAGTTAAAGTCGCTCGCAGAAGTTACTAAGCCAACACTATATAAATAATCTACCTCTACTATAAATTAAAAAAATAGCAGTTCATAAAATAGTTATTAAAATATAAAAGCTAAAAACCAAACACCTACTCGTTTATATTTAATTTTTTTTTAGTAAGATACAATATATAAACAATTTTTGTTCTTACCTCGTGATTCGCCAGCTGTTGGAACTGGACAGATCGTACTGCCAAACCCTTTATCAGCATCTCATATTGGCGTCCTTCTATTACAAGACTTGAAATTAACTCATTTTCCGGCGCAGGATTTATGGGGTTCCTAAAGATAAATAAATAATATTAGAAAAATAATTAAAAATAATTTGTGTTATACCACTTTGGAATTTGAACTAAACATTACTTAGTACCATTGATATACAAAAAACCCAAGATGCACAGTCTCGAATAAAAGTAACACTCGAAAGTGTCGCGAAACACTATTTCTGTCCCTTTCTATAACAGTATGTCTATAACAGTATATGTTACAAGCATATATTATTGCAAAATCAACCTTACGCGAATTGCTTAAAGTTGTTATTACAACGCAGTTTATACGTACATAAAGCAATAAAATTTTACGACCGACCGTGGTCGGTAGGACAAGGTATTGAGTGGAGTCGAACATGACTTTTTTATTTACAACTATTTAATATAATTTTAAATTTATCCGACTTTTCGGGTGCTTTACAGCGTGCGTGGTCACGGTGACTGAAGACAAAAGGTGTTGGATGTTAAATAGTTGTAATTTTATAATAATACATAACTTTAATCCGGTTAAAAAGTTTTTTCTTTAAATTAAAAAAAAATGTTAAATTGGCTACCTCCTGACCTACACTTTAAATAGCGTAAATATATTTGTCAAAATCTAGACACAAAAAAGTTCAAAAGTACATAAATTTATTTATAAAAAAAAAACACAAATAAATAACATCGACTCCACTTATTAGACGCGAGACTATTTGAAATAAGAGCACAATTTAGAATGTTGCGCTCATTTTTTGAGGACGTTTTTTAGGCGTTGATTGTGCATCTTGGGTTTTTGTATATCAATGCTTAGTACATATTTTTTCAAGGATAAATGGATGGCAATAGTTTTAACAATACGTGACAGTTTTTTTCTGGGGTTAACCACACCCCAAACTCCAGCTTGACGTTTATTTATGGGAAATTCTCTGACAATTCCTGACCTGTCCCCCAATTTCAGATTTCTCGATTTATGATACACATTGATTACTTAAATGATATTTGTAAAGCCAGAAAAATAAGAACAATATTTAACGGTTATTTAAGGAATATTTTACATGGTTAAATTTGATACTAATGAGAGAAGTTTCAGATCCACAGACCTTTAATATATGAACGTTATGACCTATTGTCATAATTGTCCAGAGACATTTAAATACCCGTTTCATTTAATTATCTTAATAGATAACCAGTTGCTTTAGTATATTTTAGCCTGGTATCGAATTCTGTATCGTGTTATAATAGATTAAGTCATTGCCTTCCATTGAGTTTTAGGTTCGAACAATTTTCGCACGCTGTGTAAGCGGCTAACAAATTTTCCGGCGAAATTGACCCCTTACTTATTTTATTCACAGTTTCACCTATTACAAACAGACAGCCCTTACAATATCTTGCGATAAATTATAATTTATATTTCTCGCTAATTAAATTCCATATATATAGTTTTATTTGAGTAATAAGTTGCAATGTTTACCTGCACATTGGATTTTGTGGATACGGGTTAACAGTAGTTTTACCCAGCTGAAAATAAGAAATAACGTCTTAACATATAAAACAAACCATTTCCATGTACTCATTTATACAAATTAAGTAGATTTTAAATTATAGACTTTCAAATTTAAAAATTTATAAGTATTTGTGTTTTAGCTCAGTACGCTTCAAGTGTGTTAGATAATTCTTTCTTTCTTTTAGTGCCTCTCCATTACTGGAGATTGGCCGTCCGTTAGATAATTCACACAACACTTATTTATCAATACATAATAACTTACCACAAACATAATAGTGTCGTCACCGTTACTAGTATCAATTTGATCAGCAAGTAGAAGACGCAGACCTCCCGCACTCACATAGATCAGAGGGTGATGTCCTTCCTTCAGCCTTTAACAAAACCGTTGTTTTATGGTTGTTTTTTTTGTTATATTATACGTTAGTACTACGACATGCGGTCCATTCCCATTAACTCTGCCACGTTAAAATCACGATGGCTGGATATGTTTTTGTATTTATTTTCTCCATTAAGGCTTTTTAAGTAATATGTACTGTGGTAGCCCATATGTCTCCTAATGTCGTGTTTGTCGCTACAATTTATTTATTAGGTATAAACGAGAATAGTATTGTAGTTATTATATGCATAAGGACAGCTAATAAAATAGACGTTTAACAGAACTTTAAGAAAATGGTTAAAACGTAAAGACGTACTGGAAACTTTAGTTCCAAGTACTAAGGATTTCCAAAAAAAATGTTTAATGTTACGCACTATTCGATAAATCGTTAAGAGATTACGAAAAAATATTTTGTTATAACAGATAATTTGATAATCATAATAAAAGCGGAAAACAAAAACTATGGTTCGCGATTGCTTTGAACAAACCATTGTCAAAGATGCTTTGTAGACGTGCGTTTGCAGCCAGGCCTTCTACCACGTGCCACTCTGTCTCTTTATTATGGAGTTAGTTAGTTAGTTTATTATAGAGGCCTTAGTAAAAAAATATTATGATGTACAGCAAAAACCCCGTTATCGCTCGATCCAATTTATGTACTTATTAGATATTTTTTTAAATTGTACTCTCGATTACCTATATGATTAAATCACCAATAATATAATAGAATATTATAAATACCTATTTTCTTGATTTTGTAACGGACAGCTATTCTTGGGAGCGAAGAGTCGAAAAACACTGACGACTGGTTCCAAAATAGTTGGACGTAAAACTGCTTCTAGTGGTGCCAGGGCTACATATATTTCCCAAATACGCTCGTCCTGTAACAAGTAATTTTTAATTAAGACTTTTATTTGGCGTTTTTTTTTTCTTAAAAGATTGTGCAACTCTCATCCCTAGGTTTAATCTCCGTCAGTACACTAATAGCGCATCTAACGCTCGCTCGTACGGTGAAGGAAATCATCGTGAGAAAACAGGCATGCCCTGCCTACATGCATTTTTTTTATATATAATAGGGGGGCAAACGAGCTTGCGGGACCTAAAAGGGCAGTCTACGCAGCCCATAGACACCCATTTTTAGTGGGTGCGTTGCCGGCCTTTGAGGGAGGAGTAGGCTCGCTTTTTGAACATTTGGAGGTCGTATCTCTGAGGGAAGACCCCCCCCGGGAGCCGATTCCACAGTTCGCTAGTTCGCAAAAGAAAATGCCTTGTGAAGCGGACTGTGGAGGACCTCCAGCCATCAAGATGATGCTTATGATATTTAGAGGTCGTTCGGCTCGTACGGTGTTGAAAAGAGGCAGGTGGGATCAACCCAAACAATTCTTCCGAACACTCTCCGTAATATACTTTGTAAAAAACGCAAAGAGACGCAATGTCTCTGCGTAGCGAGAGAGAATCAAGCCGATCAGTAAGACATTGGAGATTGACAATTCGACAAGCCCTTCGCTGAATTTGGTCAAAAGGAAGAAGCTGGTATTTGGGAGCACCGGCCCAGAGATGCGAGCAGTATTCCATATGAGGTCGTACTTGAGCTTTGTAGAGCTGCATACGTTGCATCTCAGTGAAATACTGCTGAGCCCTACCCAAAACACCCAGCTTTTTGGAAGCCAGATTGGCTTTTTCTTCCAGAAGACTGCGAAATTGGACTTCTATCGAAATGCCAACCCCAAGGATACTGAGGCTGCGTGACGAACTAAGGAGAGCGCCTTCAAATTGAGGAGACACGACAAAAGGATCTTTCTTGGCAGAAAACGAACAAACCTGAGTCTTTGTAGCATTAAACTTAACAAGGTTGTTACTACCCCACACAGAAACCTTCTCCAGAATCGACTCAATTTCGAGAACAAGTAAGTTACGGCTCTCATCGACTTCAGATCGAGACATGTTCGGATGGCCGGCATATAATGTGTCGATGGTGCTGTCGTCTGCATAGCAATGGATGTTGTCGATATTCAACAGGTCATTGATATGCAGAACGAACAGGGTCGGCGAAAGGACACAACCTTGCGGAACGACTGCATTGACAATTTTCTTGTAGGACACAAGAAAATTTGCCAGCCATCGGGCAAACCGTATGACGGTAGTTTTGAAAGAAGCGCCCTATGCCAAACCCTATCAAAGCTAGCGGCCTTAGCTATATCCAAGCTAGCGGCCAATGCCTCTCCCTTACTTTCCACAGCTTCGGCCCATCTATGAGTTAGATAGGCAAGAAGATCACCAGCCGAGCGGCCACGGCGAAAGCCATACTGACGATCACTAATTAGCTGGTGCTCCTCCAGATATCGCCAGAGCTGCCTATTGATGATAGACTCCATTACCTTTGAAAATAAAGAAGTGATTGCGATAAGTCTGTAGCTGGATGGTTCAGAGCGGTCACCTTTTTTGGGAATGGGATGAACATGCGCAGTCTTCCATGAGCTTGGAACTACGCCCGAGGAGTACGAGAGTCGAAAGAGCCGTGTAAGCACCGGAGTCAGCTCAGAAGCACAAGTCTTAAGAACGATCGAGGGAAGGCCGTCAGGACCACTTGACTTGTGGGTATCAAGGGAGATTAAGGCCCTCCGCACACCAATCTGTTCGAATCGAACTTCAGGCATAGAAAACCCGCAATGCGGAATATTAGGCGGTAAGGTCCCTGAGTCATTGAGCGTGGAGTTAGACGCAAAGAGAGAGCAAAGGAGCTCTGCTTTCTCTTTCGCCGAGTGAGCCATCGAGTCATCCTCCTTTCGCAAGGATGGTAAAGAGGGCTGACAAAAGTTTCCCTGAGTTGCCTTCGCCAATGACCAAAAGGCTCGAGTTCCAGAGGGCAATTTCGCGAGCTTTTCACCAATTCTGCCAATATGTTCCGATTTTGCTTTAAAAATGCCTGAAAAAATTATCATGAAACAGATACAAAGATTTTTGTAACTCTAAAAGGTTTGGCGCCATTGATTTAACCTAAAAAAATCTACTCTGACTCTTTTTATCTCAGCTCTCCAGAAACAATTTGACAGAAATAGACAAAAGAATAGTTTTGTTAAAAGCGTGCAATTAAACCGAGATACCAATACACTTTTTTACAAGTAGATCGCTTATATATTATGGCCATATCTCAAAGTACAAAGTAAAACTTACTGGTTCTATTTTCTTAAACGACTTCAGCGTCAGCTCTTCATTTAAACTCGCTGGTAATTTGGATATCCTGGAAGATGAACAAACTTAAACAAAAATTCTACACAATAACATTAAGCATCAAACTATTAAACTAATAGTTATTAAATCACAATCCAAAGTTGTTAAGCGGGAATGTTTACGCACTCACTAAGACTCATTTAAAGCGGGACGTCAGTGTATTAATAATTTATTTTTTGCGTAAATTTTATGTATTTTTTCATTCTTTAGTAAGGATCAAGTGCTGTTTAAATAAAATAAAAAATAACTTACAAAACTGATGTAACAGTGACCGATAGAAAATCGCTTTCTTCCGTAGCATTTGTTGGCTCTCGAGCTTCCAACACTCTTCCTCCAAGCACACCGGGCAGCCAATCTTCATTCAATCTATATAATGCGTTTTATTCACAAATAAATATGATTATTTTTCCAACCCAAATGTCGACCAATAGAATTGCACCATTCGACGTCACGTGGTACAACCTACATGGTATTATACTGATAATTTTTTGAAAATTTTCTCTGGTAGTTGCTTCAAGAAAAGTATTAAGTAGTTGTTTTATTCATTATGAAATTCTTATTTGTTAACTGTACATTTCGTCTCATGGTGCAATTCTATTGGCCGACATTTGGGTCGGAAAAATAATCCCCCGAATACCACACGAGCTTCAAAATTTTTTTCAAAATTTTTTAACCTGAAAAACTTGACGACTTTATTTGTTTGCAACGAACCTATCGGGAAATACCCGATAATTTTGAAGCTCTTGTGGTATTATATATGACAATGTTAACTGAGTTTTCGTTCACGTACGTTTAAACGTATTCTTGCAGATAGATTATAATTTATTGCAGTTATCAAAGATAACAGCTACTTGTTGTTTTATTAAGGTTATTAAAGCAAGCCTAGGGCGGGATAATAAGAAGTTCGCGCAGCAGAAATATTTAAAACTTATATTAAATATCTCTAAATTTTCAAACCACGACGTTCCAGCTAGAATAGTGGTAAGGCTCTCATGAGGTTACTTGCATCCCCGGAATCATAGGTAAATTAAAAATCTTATAAAATAAAATGCCCTTCAGAATCCAAAGTTTTCGATATCAATTGCTTACCTCTCATAATGCTTGATTGAAGCAGATGCCACCTTTATCTTCAGCTGGTCATATCTGTCTTGCATATCCAAGCTACTGATGACGTCATCCGCGTCAAATGCTAGCCTAAACCCGGGCGTGGTCACTAGGAGCGTAGCGTGGCTCACCACCCATTGGAACCAGAGGAATGTTTTTAGCTTTTGCGCTGTAAATATATTTGTATGTAAACGCGTGCAATGAAAACGTCTGCTGCAATATGCTGTTTCTATTTTTACTTGAGCTTCAGTTTTATATAATAGAAGAGTCCATTAATTAGCGGATTAAATGAGACGGTCATAAATATTAATATTTCTATTTATTACTACAAAAAAACCCGATGATTGAGCCGCCGTGTATCTCCTACCATGAACTAGTGCGGTTCGACGTAACGATCCTGTGACTAAATCAAGCGTGACTACCCAATTTATTTTAGTATGTAGCTTTTTGCCACCCCTAATAATAGTAACGAGTGAATGTTTGACCGGGAAATTGGAAGTAAAGAGACGGAAGCTGAGCACTACTGTCTCTAACGCCATTCACCTAGCTGGAGACCGTCAGAGGAAACAGCAGTGCACCAATCTACGACAACGGGGTCGGGGGCATCACGACGCTCAGCAGTGAGCAAGCTATCGAAGGAGGAGGAGGAACCATTTGACATCAGTCTTTGACACACGTAATGGAAATGACTTCAATGATATCGTATACCATATAGATCAAAGTTGTTAAGCCTAAGTTTAATAATAGAAAATAAATTGTTATCTTCAACTTACGTTCTTTATCAGGATATGCTTGGAAGATTGATATAAGTTCCTCAGATGGATGAATGCTCTCTGCATCCAAAGATATACTTTGCGTATCTAATTCGGAGGTGGCCCTAAAAATCAATATTGAATTTATACATTAACGTACACCAAGTAGCGAAAAACATTTCACTGAATTAAGTAATAACAGAGCTAATCAAACAGGTAAGATATGTGAAGCAATCTTTTTCTACTTTGAAAAGGCAACACTCACCTTAAGAGAGATCCCTGAGAGCTGGAAGACTTGGTCTGCTTCGCCAATTTTAGAGGAGACGCTTGAAGCAATCGTAACACATGAATACAACAGTGAATTGCTTCAGCTATTACGTTAATCTGGAATAAAATTAAATGTGTAGGACTTAGGCACCTGTTTAGGTGAGATGAAGTTATATTTCGATGTGTGAAAATAAATTACTAATGCAACTGAATGCTGAATTGTTAATATATATAATAAAAAAAATTTTTCAAAAAAACAGACGTAGAAAGAATAAAAATGTAGAGACATCAAAATATAATTAATGAATACTTAAATTTATTTTTAACTCAGCATACTTCTCGACTAATTCGCGTGTAATTTAACTGAGTTTTTTTTATCTATTCGTTAACTGAGGTTTATTTATCTATCCGTTACATTATTAGTATATACGAAAACAGGTAACATAGATTATTAGGGGGAAAACGAGCGGCCATATCGCTAACAAGCGATCTATTCCATGCAACCCAAAGTATTACCCATAGTAAATAATTTAATCTGTGTTTAACCACATAAATAAAATACATAATAATTCATTGTAACTATCCTTTGTGCCACATACTTTATTTCTAGGGAAAGATTAGCATAGAAGAATTTTCTTTCAAATAATCTGACTAAACACAATTTATAGATTTTGCGCATTGTTATGAAGATCCATCTACGATAGACTATGGAAACAGCGGGGGGAACAACGCACTGCCAGGCGTGCCAGCATATGGAAATTGCGGTATTTGCAGGAGGCCCTTTCCAAAAAACGCTACTTTGTTTCATAATAGAATAACTAAATATATTTGAAGGTACCTAATATCTGAAATAAAATGCTTATTATAGATGACCTGGTGACCTTCCTACCGACCTACCTACCCCGTCAAAACTTAATTTTTTTTTTAAACCAGACCAAAGAGATCGGACCTCATACTACAACTATGAAGCACAAAAAAAAACAAGTGACAATTTTTATTTTCCTAAAAGACATTAAATATTTCCTAGCTTTTGAATTGATCCAGTTGTTTGAATTTAGCAATAAAAGCTAGAAACAGCGAAATTCAATTGTCGATTTTAGTATTTTTCTTTACTTATTATATATATGACCCACCGTATAACCTTCCCTAAACTACCATATATATAAATATTTTAAGCTCATAATTAGCCATATCCGTCCAGTCATTTTTGAGCTTTAGCTACACCAACGAACAGCCATTAATTATATGTATACTATGTTGATCGGCAAACTAACCTGATCATGATCCACTCGAACATTAATAGGTGGTGTGTCTGCATGAATGTTGACTCCAAGTGACACTATAGGACCATCCTTAATTGTCTCCTCGCGAGGGGACTCCGATTCATTCTCCTTTGCCTATATGAATATATTGATTTATAAAATGTAATATTCATAATATAATTCGTTAGAGAGAGAAGGTACTAGAAAACAATTATATTAATTACTTTAAAGCAAAGATTTCAAATATTATGGATAGTTATACAAATTATTTAAGAATGAGATTTGTTACTATAACTAGAATTGTATCAAAAATTAAAACTAAATTAATTCCATAATTATTAAATATTAGTACGTACTTGGGGATTGCTTGCTTTGCCTCTGAAATAAAAAGTAAAATAAATTATAGATAAATTCAACATTAGTCGCTTATAAACAATATACGTAGGGAATATTTATTTTAAAAATATACCTGGTAGATGGTCCTCGAACGAATTCTTTTAATGATGAAGGCTTGAAATCAATTCCACTTCTAAAGTACTTTGTGGCCTAAAAATCAGTAATATTATTTTTAGAAAGAAAAAATGTTTTCAGTTACGCTTAAAACTAAACGATGTTAAAATAAAATATCATTTTGAATTATACAAATTTCACAAGCACAACACAATCCACTAAAAATAATAATAATAGTAAGTATAATTGATAAAAAAATAAAATAGTATAGGAATTTGACCATAATATGAAACTTAAAGCCGGAAGCAAGCAATTAATGCAAGAAATTAGTGGCATGAATTTAATTTCGTGATATTGGTTTTACCAACAGTTTCACGTGTAATTTAATATTTTCGTTATGCATGCATTAATTTCCTGAATGCAAATGAGTTTAATGCCCTGCGCGATTTTTTGGTCAAAATAGTTTCATGCAACTGATTTCGTGATGGAGTTGCGACGTGAAACTAGTGTCGCGAAAGCGCCTGTCCTGTGCGGACGTGTGCATTTTGATGCTACTACATGATGCTATTCTGAATTCTTACGATAAAGACTTAAAACTATCTTAGTGATTTATCTTCACTCATTGGAGAATAGTTTTTATATCTCTCAGGATCTTCAGCAGCTAATTCAGAGACTAACTTCATTTCACTCAAATGCTTTCTTGTTAACCATCGTCGAATCTACCAACGTCGTTTTTTCTTACTAATTAATTTTTCTTATGGTTATAGAAAAAAATATAGCTTTGATGCTGTTGAGGCCATGGTTACTACGATACTGTGGATTTCACGACACTAATTATTATACGAAATTACTTTCGCGCATATTGAACATACTTTCATGAAACTGATTGCACATGCATGCCACTAATTTGTAATGTAATTCCGGCTTAAAAGACATAGAGCAAGTGAAATCAAAATATAATTTAATTATTGAACACTTATAAACGTAAGTAAAAAATAATGCCTCTTAATTTACTTTAACATCCAGTCAAAACAAGCGTAGAAAGGACGAGAAAAATGGAATTAATCTCTACGTAATTCTTTTACAGCATCGAGGCTTTTTTACAAATACATATTTTTGAGAAATGTACAGAAAGCCTGGTTTTCTGTCTAAATTTTTTGTGTTTTTAACGTTTTATTATTATTTGGCATAGTGGTGTAAATAAACTATTACAGTATTTCCGTGTATAAATTGGAGTGTGTCATTGATATACAAAAAACCCAATATGCACACTCAACGTCTAAAAAACGTCCTCAAAAAATGAGTGCAACATTCTAAATTGTGCGCTCATTTCAAATAGTCTCGCGTCTAATAAGTGGAGTCGATGTTATTTATTTGTGTTTTATTTTAAAATAAATTTATGTACTTTTGAACTTTTTTGTGTGTAGTTTTTGACAAATATATTTACGCTATATAAAGTGTAGGTCAGGAGGTAGCCAATTTAACATTTTTTTTTTAATTTAAAGAAAAAACTTTTTAACCGAATTAAAGTTATGTATTATTATAAATTTACAACTATTTACCATCCAAGACCTTTTGTCTTCAGTCACCGTGACCACGCACGCTGTAAAGCACCCGAAAAGTCGGATAAATTTAAAATTATGTTAAATAGTTGTAAATAAAAAAGTCATGTTCGACTCCACTCAATACCTTGTCCTACCGACCACGGTCGGTCGTAAAATTTTATTGCTTTAAGTACGTATACACTGCGTTGTAATAACAACTTTAAGCAATTCGCGTAAGGTTGATTTTGCAATAATATATGCTTGTAACATATACTGTTATAGACATACTGTTATAGAAAGGGACAGAAATAGTGTTTCGGGACACTTTCGAGCGTTACTTTTATTCGAGACTGTGCATCTTGGGTTTTTTGTAAATCAATGGAGTGTGTACAAATAATTTGTAACAATTTAATAACATAAGCTAAAAACGCATTTGAAAAAGCATTTTTAAAACTTAAAAACACTTACATCATCAATGGTTAACTCCTGAAGTTTCTTCTCTTTTTTTGGTGCGATAAATATTTTCAAGGATTTTGCAACAAGGGATAATGTTATCGATGTCGTCACGAGATCTAATACTGTTCTTGGTATAAGTTGATGTGTGCTTTTTAATTGCGATTTTAATCCTTTGGCGGATTTTTCCCGACCAGAACGCTCGGCACCAACCCTCGCTTCTAGAGTGTAGCAAGAGACGTCGGCCAAACGCATTCTCCACGGGAATGCGTCATCAACAACACATGTGTTATTGTCAGCTGAAACGGAAATATGAAATAATATACTTATTTGACTGTTACTATAGGAAACGAGTGAATAGATATTAAATGTTACTATCTTAAAATGATATTTGAATCATAGTGTGATCACAACGCTAAGGACTTGTGATTGGTGGGCTCAGTTTCCGCACTTAGACTCTCATTAGGTCCGTTGTGCCTAAAGATTTTTTTTGTATGCTATTTTATAAGACACATCTACTTTTTCAACAAAAGTCCCACGAAATGTCGTTTTAATCCACCCATAAAACAAAAAATATCTACTTATTTATAATTATTCTTATTTTTAACTGTTAATTTAATTTTATTTATTATACACCGTTACACACGATTTACTCACACTTCTAACTTTAATATTATTTTTTATTTTTTTCTACTTGGTATTATTATTATTTATTTTATTTTATTAGAGGCGCAAACTAGCTGCTGTGGTCTCTGGCAGAATGACCAGCGCTGTGGAACTTTTTGCTCCTCAGCATAATGCTGAGCCAGGGCCAATTACAACCACAGTACACACTGGAAGCGAACCGAATGGCAAAAGGGATTTTTTTAATTTTAATTTTTATTGTTTTCGATGTCTTATTTTATTTTCTTTTTTCTTTAAGTATTGTTATTTTGTGTGTTTATGTGTGTGTGTTTTCGTTTGTAATAAATGTTATGTCTATGTCTATTTGAGAGATGCATTATCAGATATATATCCAAACTTTTTTGTACTTTACAAACTAAAAGGTACTTACGGATTTCATTTTCTGGTTTTAAAAATGTGGGTCCGTTTATTTCCACCCGTTCCCAAAACTGTTTCGTCGTTGGAGAGATTATTGAAAGATGACCCAAACTGAAATAATAATCGTCATCATTTTGCTCGATTTTTACGATCTCAAATTAACTACATCAGTTAGTACCTAGGAGGTTTCAGAAAAGCCATATAAAAGCAAAGCTAGCCCTCAGAGAAACCTTAAAACAGGCAAGATAAATAGTGAAAATTCAAAAATCATTTTTATAAATTACTAGCAAAGTCGCCGAACTCCGTTTCGCCACCAGATGGCTCCGTTTTATGTAACATTTCGTTTGGTGATCCCGCTTTTCTGTTAAAATTTTTCCTGAGTTTTCTTTGCTATAAACATCACGGAGCCCGAGACCTTTCCAAGGAATGCAAAACCGTGGAAATCGGTTCGTGCGTTCTGGAGTTAAAGCGTCAGGAAGGAAAACCCGAATTATTTTTATATAGTAGATTATTAATCTTTAATAATATAGGCGACCTTACTTAGTACATAAGTTTTATACACCAAATAATACGAGGCAATGGTTAACTAGTTTCAAAAGTATAACACAACTATACAAAAAATAATTTTAAATAGAATAAAAATAATCACTCACACATTCCATTCAATATGTTTGTACTTGACAAATATTAAGACACTTACCTAACAACAAGAACATTTTGGGAGGCCATGGCATGTCGCTCTATTGCATCTCTCACTGTAACGCAACCGTTTGCGTTCGCGCTGCTGGATGTTACGTATACATTCACCAATCCTATTTCAACGGCAATTAACAAACGTTTTAACCGTTCGTAGATTTTTAATAACGTCTGTTGAGGCCAACGTGGTTCGGTTATCTTTTGCTATAAAATAAAATGTGATTATCGTTATCGTTATTTAGGTAAATCCTTCAGAAATGCATATATATATTAAAACAACGGTTACCTCAGTGATACTACCGATATACTTTACTTTTTCCTTTTAAAAGATCACGTGCTTGGATACTGTATTCTCAAATATTGTTACAAATATTAAATATAAACAATAACTTTTTGAAGACATATAATATAACTCAAGGAAGTTTTATCAAGTACAAAAAAAATTGTTACATTAAAAAGCTATATAAAAGGTACACGGTATACCATATACAGTATATGGGTGCAATTAACACTTGTTCACACCTTGGAGTACACTTCGAGGAAACCAACAGTCTCCGAGCATAATATACAACATAATAGTGCAGAAACAAAAAAACCCTTGTAGCATAATATTTTGATACTTGCGTTTTATTTACAGTATATTAATTTAGATTTTGCCAATTTACCTTGTTTTGTGGTTTAATTTCCTTTTTCTCACTTTCACCCGAGTGTGTTGAGTGGTGACTGCGAGTTCTCGAATGTACTTGTTCGGTACCAGACCCAGAACGACTTCCACCACGCCCGCTTGATGACTAAAATATTCACATTCTTAAATACCTCAATTACGTATTAATTTATTATTCTTATTTTTATGTACAACTTAGATTATTAATTTTTCTTTCTTTAAATATTATAAGTTAATAAACAAAGACGTTACTCCGATTACCTTCTAGTATAATCATCTTCTAGCTACAGATAGGAAAGGAGTAACCGCAAGCGTGACGGACGCTCATATAGTATAAACGCTCCACCAAAACGGCTTGACTGTTATTGACGAAATTATTTGTGTGTTCAAGTGGATTCGAGAATGGTTTAGATTTACAATTACATATAATTAGAGTGTGCCTGACGTGTGTCGGTTCCTGAATACACTATGGTTCCTCCCGTAATTATTCCGTGCAGTGTTATATTTTAATTAACGTCTATATCAAAAAAGGGCACAACCACGAAGCTCCTGGTACATTTGACTAAAAAAGATGGATTATTTTGTATAAAATACAAAGTATACAAAACATACCGGTGTTGTCTGCCTCCGCTTTGGTAAATATTGCGTAGAGGAGATTATTCTCGTAAGGGAAACTGTTGAACGTCGCTCTGAAAATATTAAATACTGAAATTTTATACAAATTTATTGTAGGTAATTAATAAATGATATCGATTGCAATTTAGTCAAAAATTGCGTTGACAACCTTTTGGGAGGTTTTGAAAAAGGCATATTTGTACGAAGTATAGGGTGTATAACTTACCAGACACTTTCATCTTCGGCTTATACGCCAACCAAACACCAAATAATGGATCCACACATATAGCAGTAGGCTCCAACCATATACCGAAATAGTCTACTGAATCTTGTATCGGCTCTTGGCATAGTTGAAACCTCGTTCTTATATATTGACTAAAAAAATTTTCGTAAAAATTATTCACATAAATTTTAATAAGTCATTGATTATCGGATTTCAAGTTATTATAGGCAATAGACTCCTCAAAAGATCATGAACTCATTGCCCATATAATAATTTTAATAAGACCGCGAGAACAATTAGCAACTACTTTTGCATTAAATAATGACAAGTATGATCGTT
This sequence comes from Pieris melete, assembly GCA_963693345.1. NCBI lineage: Eukaryota > Metazoa > Arthropoda > Insecta > Lepidoptera > Pieridae > Pieris > Pieris melete. The sequence goes on along the minus strand of CAVNZK010000363.1, from coordinate 1,899,548 downwards.
AAATGTCTTATTTTTTTATTAATAAAAACTTACGTGGTAGTATCTGTGTCGGGCCCAGAGAATAGCCACACTTGTTTCGGATCGCCACCACCTACAAATTACATTACATCTTGAATTATAGCCCTGTATTTTTACCAATATAATCATAATTTAGATTTATATATAAGAGAGCTTTATATCGATCAAATTCATTATCTTGTAAACATCCAGTATAGTGAGAATTTAAAACGAAAAACTTAACGATAGTGCGCTCCGTTCAATTGATTGGTCAATATATTTAGTTCAATACGCGTTGACACGTCAAATGGATGCGTCGTGATATAACGACCTTTTGACCAATCACAATCATTGATATACAAAAAAACCAAGATGCACAATCAACGTCTAAAAAACGTCCTTAAAAAATGAGCGCAACATTCTAAATTGTGCTCTTATTTCAAATGGTCCCGCGTCTAATAAGTGGAGTCGATGTTATTTATTTGTATTTTTTTTATAAATAAATTTATGTACTTTTGAACTTTTTTGTGTGTAGATTTTGACAAATATATTTACGTTATATAAAGTGTAGGTCAGGAGGTAGCCAATTTAACATTTTTTTTTTAATTTAAAGAAAAAACTTTTTAACCGGATTAAAGTTATGTATTATTATAAATTTACAACTATTTAACATCCAACACCTTTTGTCTTCGGTCACCGTGACCACGCACGCTGTAAAGCACCTGAAAAGTTGGATAAATTTAAAATTATGTTAAATAGTTGTAAATAAAAAAGTAATGTTCGACTCCACTCAATACCTTGTCCTACCGACCACGGTCGGTCGTAATTTTTATTGCTTTAAGTACGTATATACTGCGTTGTAATAACAACTTTAAGCAATTCGCGTAAGGTTGATTTTGCAATAATATATGCTTGTAACATATACTGTTATAGACATGCTGTTATAGAAAGGGACAGAAATAGTGTTTCGGGACACTTTCGAGCGTTACTTTTATTCGAGACTGTGCATCTTGGGTTTTTTGTATATCAATGATCACAATATAAATAAACGAAGTAATAAAAAAATATTTAAAGGAATTTTTAACCTTAAAAATATATTATTTTACATTCGGTAATGACGTCAATAATATAAGTTATTTCAGCATTGTGATGTGTTTGGATGTTGTTCACTGTATAACACCATGCTTGCAGTAATAAATTAGCTTGCATAATCAAGATCCGACGTTTCCGCTGGAAAATCTAATTGATATGTTGCGTAGGCAATACTAAAGGTGTCCAAACGCGTACGTTAAATACATAAGTAAACCTGAGTTATGCTACTTACGAGGTGCATGATGAGCAGTCGCTTTAACTGATCCTAATGTAAGGATATGAGTGTGAATCAACTTCGCCCTGTAGCCCCATACCATCAATTCTTCTAAAGAGACGTCAATAGCTACCGCTTCTAAAATTAACGATTCCATACTTAAAAGGATTATTAATACATTAGATTATCCGATACTCATTCGTCTCTGTCTATCAGATAGTGTTTACAATTTGACGAAAAGAGATAGATGAGATTATGAATGATGGTGTAAGTCCACTGAAATTTTAAATTCAATGGATGTTATACAATTTTTTTCTCTCAATTTGGTATGTTTTGATTAATAATTATTATGATCTTTCTTGTATTATATAAATTTCATACTATTGCACTTCTTCAATCTGTTTTACTTTTTTTTTGTCTCTTTAATCTCCTTTTGTCTGGAATAAATCGCTTAGTAGAACTAAGCCTGGCTGTTCAAAATATAGTGTATTTTTATTTTAGTTCTATAATTTTATATTGTGCAATAAAGTGACAACAAATAAAATAAACGGGTCTGCCCCATGCCCTATCATAGTATGGTGATAAAACTTACCTTGATCATGCATAGCGTCCGTAGCTAAAGTTGTGTGGTTGAGAACCTCACACGGTTGCTCACAAAACAAACTCACGGGAACTAAATAAGCGGCTTGCAAACGGGCTGATGATCCACAAATTTTTACCTCACCTGGAGAATTAAATTAAAAATCTTTATTTTAAATGTTAAAAGGCGAGTAACTGGGTAGGCAAGATACACGTTGGATTTTAAAACTATATGGAAAGACCCAAGGGGTAGGAGGAGAAAAGGGCGCCCTAGCAAAAGGTGGATAGATATAGAGGCGTTAGTAGAAAGCGAATGGAGAAAAAAGCCATCGATGGATAGAGAAATTTGTAAAAAAAACTGGGCTTTAAGAGGGGTTCCCAACAATGGTATTGAAGGAAGTTAGAATAACGAGTAACAAGAAAAAAATGTAAATAACTAACTTTAACTGTATATTGTTAACATTTGTAAACATTGAAAATAAACAGGCTTATTATTTTATTAACTTGGTAGGTTTTTCATTCGCACGAGCGCGTGTTTAATGCGCACATACAGGGTCCATTGGTGAACAGGGCTATAATCTACAGGATGAGGGTCGCTACCAAGCAACTGCTCACAATAATGCCAACTGATAGTGCTAATTTTATGAATAAGTTAGAAATTATCCTTCCAATACACAAAGAAGATTGCTACTCACGTATTTTAATAGTATAGTTGAAATCGGAAATCCTTCGAGACGTAAAAAAGTCCTTGTGTAGCAGTTTGTGTGTGACGAAATTAAGATTTGCGTCAAGACAAGGATATGGTTGCGTGTCCGTGGTTGAACAGATTGCTGCCTGTAGTGCCATATTGCCAGATACATGCAGCCTGGCGCCTTGCCAGAGGGGCTCACTTTTGTATGGCATCTGACAGGCTGCTGAGCAAACCCTGGAAAGGAATTAAGTTTTTAGGTTTCTATTTAGATTTAGTTTAAAATTGAGTTGCCTCTAGGCCTTGCCCTAGGCCTTTGCCTATATTTTTGTTCCTGGCTTTTATGTACGAGTATTTTTTTCATTTCGTAGTAAAACTCAAGAATGGCTGGACCGATTTGGGTAATTATTATGATCGTGAAATATTTATGGTAGTAATAAGTAAAGGAAAATCCTAAAAACGCCAATTAAATCTTCCAATAAAAACTATTCCTAGGTCGGATTGATGTCTTTTTTTTTCATAAAAATTGTAAAAGTCACAATTAATGGATACCTTTACAAATTGGTGTTTCATAGCATAAATATATGTAGGTGATAGAAAATTCACAAGTTCGTAATAAAAAAATAAAAACATACAATTTAAACATACCTATGCGAATAAAGTGGCGCTGCAACATTAAGTACTGCCTTAGGTACATCTAAAGCGAGTGCAATTGGCACGTTGACTGGTTTCTCCCTCGGAGAATGGTCCCAAGGTATCAGTTGTATGCGCAAACCATTAATTTCAAAACCAATACGACGCTGTGGCAGATTTTCTGACAATGCCTCGCATTCTTCCACGGTAAGTGTACGCATCGGGGGTTCTGTAGAATAACAATAGTTTAGCTAATATCTTGTTATTCATAGTTTCATTACTGAAGGTCTTAGAAAAGCCCTAACCGATACGTCGACTTGTTGACTTAACACCGCATTCAGCTAGCCTCACAACATTAGGAAAATGAGACCCACGTTGAGATACGCGTTAGAAGTTTTTTTGAAGAAGTCAACTTTTTTGGCGTAACAAGAGAAATATCTTTTCAAAAATTTTACGTCTCCTTATTCTACGTTTGTAGAGAAAACGACACAAACAATAGAAAAAAAACTTAAACTTAAATATTGACTATAGCTAACTTCAAGGTGTCGGTTTTTGAAGTTATACTTCTTTAGGGGCGTTATGAAAAATTTATGAGAGTGAAATTTTACGATGCGCGCGCACCGTGACACAAAATTCAGTATGGGCGCCGAGCGTGCCCGAGCGAAATGGGAATAAGACAATCTACTTGTAGTACCTTTTAAACAAATAAAGCAGTTCTGATTATTTTTTTAAAGAAATTTAGCAATGCTTTTTCACAAAGACCTATTTATACTTAGTTAAAAGGTTATGAAACATACGTAGTTATTAAATTGAATTAATAATATAATATAATAATAATTAATATTTATTAATAATTGAATAATATACTAAATATTAAATATTGTTAAATTATTAACGCTTAATATTGATTATTAATAATTTAATATTTAAAAAAAATTATGAAAGCCAAAGAAGTATAACTTCTTACGCGCGTACATACATATACGTACACGCACCTTTTTTTTTGTGACGCTGTGAGCGCGCATCGTAATTATTTACGAGTACTCTCATCATTTTTCCCTAACGCGCCAAAAGAAGTATAATATACTCTCTACTCTAAAAACGTATAATATCTAGTCAGTGAAAAAGAGAATTCCCTTTTTATTGCAAGCTACACAGTAGTAGATTGGAGGTGTATAAAATCAACATAGAATTCTGCTTGTAACAAGAATGTCTGGACGTCTTTCTACATGTCATGTGCCTGTTTTAATCAAGTGAACGAGCTTTGCTTACAATTGTATGTCGTTATTATTTCACATAAAATGTAGTAGGGCCAATTTACCTGATCAAAATTCAAGGGAATATTATTTATTTATTCAAAGTTACGACTGCAAAAAATAAAAAATAATACAGTAACTATAAGTACTTTTTTATAATAACTAAATTCGACTCACATGTGTTTAAAGTCCGTCTCCATTCACTCACTATGGAGACAATAATGTCAGATGTCAAATTGGCTCTACAATAGGATACTAAAGATTATAAGAAAAGGACCAAGGGTAAGACGAAAAACCCCCTTTTTCTAGCGCACTAGGAAAATGTGGAAAGAAGAATATAGAAGCATAAGCAGGACGCAAAGAAAAAAGCCATGGATAGAAAAAGCTGAAGGAGAATGGGTGAACGGGTTCCGAACAATAGCACTAAAGGAAATTACAATAACGAGTAATAAGAAAAAAATGTGTTATGTAAAACTACTTTACTAGCTAAAATAAAAAAAAAATTAATAAACACTAAAATTATACACACAATTATGTTAACTGTAGTCACTTACCTGGAATCTGAAGGGCTGAAACTTGTTCACATATATTTCTGATAACTTTAAGACGATGTAACAAATCCGTACACACTTGAATTGTGATAGGTTGAGTTGTCACTTTTATAACGCACTCTTCTACCCAATCACTGAAATGATATTATAACTTTACTAAATTATAGGTAAAAAAACAAAAGGGCCCTAGCCTAGCCGCCCTATTAATTTTCATTCTTATAGATATGTAAGTGATCGGCCTTGCGTGCTTAACACATGTCATCGACTGTTTGGGTTTAAGGCATGCCGGTTTCCTAAAGATGTTTTCCTTTACCGTACGATCGAGAATTAAATGCGAGCATAAATAAATATATATTGGTGCACAGACGGGTTCGACCCTACGATCTCTGGGATGACAGTCGCACGCTGAAGCCACTAGACTTACTTTGTCCATAACACATACGCCCATCGTATTATATTTTACTAACTAATTTATTTATAGAAAAAAATAATGTAAATATTTTACTAGATATTAATCGTTAAGGATCGTCATGCCCGCTTAAATGTCATTGATTGTGGCGGCGTCCATGCGTCGGGTTGTCTCTCTCCCTAAAATATGGCGAGGGGCCGATGGCTGGCCATGCGTCATACTCGTGAACGGGTGCTGCTTGTGGTCAGTCACCACGTACTTGAATTGTACTTGAATTCGTGTATGCGGTGATGTTAATTGTTTCGACTATGTGTTTACGTGTTGTTCCTACGAGAATGTAAGTGCGTGCTCCTATTTCACCATGCCTCCTGCTGTCAAGTCTTTGTTTTTAATTTATGTTATTATTATTAATTACTTAAAATGTCATGTGGAACATGGTGTAATGGTTGCAGCTCCTTACAAACGTTGTGTAAAAAACATGGCGATTAAAAAGAGTGGCGGAGAGTTTATTGCCAGTTCTTCTCTTCCGTTCTACGCCCTTGATTTGAGAACTGGCAGTAAATGTAAAATTAGAAGCATTAATATTTATTTCTTTAATGACGAATCACAAGTGTACATTGTGTTACCTACGTGAATAAATGATTTTTGAATTTGAATTTAATTCATTTTGTTGTGTGTTTCACGAACGGAAGAGGCCCTAGAAATGACCCTTGCAATAAACCTACCATTTATATATATTCTTATAAAACAATCTCCACAGAGCAAGTCGGACTTAATGAGGGGTAACAGAGAGGAGTGGAACTGGGAACACCGGAAATGCGGCGATTGGCGCGCGGACGTACCAGACGCGGGAGTGTTTTGTTTTTTTTATATTGCGTTGTGTAAAATATGTTCTTCTAGATGCGTATAATTTTCATTGTGGTATTTTAGTTAATTAAAAATTGTTTTGTAAGGAATAAAACTTCCTAGGTTGAGTGTTTTGTTACTTTTATTATTTATCGTTTGTGATTTCTAAGATCAGAAGTGGGATCGCCACGCGTTATAGACCGTTTTCCATCTAAATTCAGTGTTTATTAGTGTTCACTGTTGGAGGAACCACATCTCAACCGTGCCAATGAGGGATGATGACTCAATCAGCAAGATTGCCTTCGTGACACCTGAAGGACATTATGAATATTTATTTTTAATTGTTCATTTAAATTGATTATCAGAGAATCATTTTCAAAACTTTAAAATTATTAATAGATGCTGGCAAAGCCCTTACGTATATAGACGACATTTTATTACTGTCGAATTCAGTAGAGAAAGGCCTTGACACGTTGAAAGAAGTTTTACAGACATTAAAAACAGCGGTTTTTCTATTAATTTAAAAAAATGTACCTTTTTAGACTCAGAAATTGAATACTTGGGGCGATTGATTGGTCATGGTCAGGTTAGGCCGAGTCTGGGGAAGGTCGATGCACTTATTAGATCTCCAAAACCCACAAATGTCAAGGAGGTTCGCCAGTTTCTAGGCTTAGCGGGATATTTCCGTCGCTATATATCAGGTTATGCTTCTAAGACGATATGTATAGCAAAGTTTTTAAGAAAAGGGTTACCATTTTTGTGGGGTGCTGAGCAGGATACTGCTCGCGATTATATAATTCACTGTTTAACAAATGAACCGGTTTTAGCGATATTCAATCCCCAGTTGCTTACGGAACTTCACACCGATGCAATTGTTATTGGTCTTGGTGCTATTTTATAATAAGAACACGCCGGTAGGAGAAAGAGGGTTGTCGGTTATTTTAGTAGATCCACCCAGGTCGCAGAGTCGCGGTATTACAGCTATGAGTTGGAGACGTTAGCTGTCTGTCACGCCTAGGACAAAAATATGTTCCTTAAGAACATCTTTTTGAGATTGGTTCTGTTTAAGTTTAGAAGTTGCTTTGTCAGTTGCGCACTTCGCAACTATCGTTGATGTTGAAGTTCCTTAGATCTTTGGCGAACTCAGGTTCGTACCTGCGAGAAGGGCAAGGAAAGAAGCGGAAATGGGCGGTTGGAGCGACAGACTCGAAATGAAAGATCGAGCTGTGTGTGCCCAAAGACGGGTGTATGTTGATGTGGAGATCCAGAGAGAATATACCAGCGCCGGAGCCACACCCTGTTTTTGAGTCATCGGTATATATGCGCAGCTCATCCAGGGTTGATCGGTCACATCCTCCTTCTCTGATTTGCACATGGTATTTCCTATTGAGCATGTGTTGGTTTGCAATCCTATCACATGGCGCGGCTATTAGAGCCAGTGCTGCCTCCTGCTGTATGTGTAGGTCCAGGGGTACAACTTGCAGGGCTAATGCTGCAGTTGGCGTTGTTTTCATGCAACCGCTAGCAGTGGACAAAGCAAGCCTTTGAAAGCGTCCAAGTTTCCAGACCAGACCAGGGCTCATTGTCGGAGCGTAAAAAAGATTTGTTGCCTCGAGTTGCCCGCTGGTTTGGGTATATTTACGAGATTTTAATTTTACTTAAGTTTATAGAAAAGGGGCTTTAATGCAACATGCTACGTGTTGAAGTAGGCAACAAAGGTTCCAAAAGGTCCGATGTGCTGTGGAGGATACCTACAGCTCACTTTGGAGGAACATCTTCAAGCAAAGTACCACGCAGACTTCACCACTGCAGTTACTGGTCGGTATCGACGCAGTCGCAGTCTGATGATTGGAGTAACGATCTGATGATCGTTAGTGTGAGATGTAGCAATTAACAACTCTAATCCCAATCGGGAGGCTCTCTTAACTCTTTGCAGACAACGAGCTTCCGAACTGCTTGCAACTGGTTGACGACGGCCACACGCCTTTGCTGTCGGAGATTTTGTGTTTGTGAGCAAGATTGCACAAATCACCGGCAAACTGGACTCCGGCATGCGTGGGCCTTACAAGGTTATTCGCGCGCTACCGTGCCACTGCTACGAGTTAGAGCTACTAGCTGGTTCCTGGTGTTGTGGCAAGGCGAGTGGACGCCGGATGCGTGCACAGTTTCCTTCGAGACTGGACTTTGTGGTGCTAATGTGTTTAGACCACTTTGAGAACATACAAGCGTATGGGTCTCTGTTTTAAATTTTTGTGGTGCTAATGTGTTTAGACCACTTCGAGAACATACTAAGGTATGGGTCTCTGTTTTAAATTTTATTGGTGCTAATGTGTTTAGACCACTTTGAGAACATACTAAGGTATGGGTCTCTGTTTCAAATTTTTGTGGTGCTAATGTGTTTAGGCCACATAGAGAACATGCAAAGGTATGGGTCTCTGTTTCAAATTTTTGTGGTGCTAATGTGTTTAGGCCACATAGAGAACATGCAAATGTATGGGTCTCTGTTTCAAGTTTTTGTGGTGCTAATGTCTTTAGGCCACTTAGAGAACATGCAAAATGTATGGGTCTCTGTTTTACCAAATTGTCGCTTATGAGAGCACTAGAAGCCGCTGTCGTTACAACAGTGTATGGCAAGATACTGAGTTTTATTTTTATTTGTGTTAAGTCTGAAGCTATCTAATTCTGTAATATTTGCTTTTTGATAGACCTTATCTGTGTGCGCTTGAGTGCACGCTTGCGCACATAGTACTGGTAATTGAGAAATAGAGATAAATGTCATTTTTCATCCCTCTAATCCAGGATATATGCTTCAGGCTATAACACTAAACTAGGTTAATTACTTACAAGTTCCTTCTATGTTTTAGAGACTGCATTAGACAATAATGAGCAGGTTGCAAGGGATGAAACAAATTAAGAGAGAAATGGCTCTGATGCTAGTGGTGCAAGTAATGCTGCGGTCGAGGACGCCGCACTGTCAGGAACGGCCGTCTTATAAAACAATCTCCACAGAGCAAGTCGGACTTAATGAGGGGTAACAGAGAGGAGTGGAACTGGGAACACCGGAAATGCGGCGATTGGCGCGCGGACGTACCAGACGCGGGAGTGTTTTGTTTTTTTTATATTGCGTTGTGTAAAATATGTTCTTCTAGATGCGTATAATTTTCATTGTGGTATTTTAGTTAATTAAAAATTGTTTTGTAAGGAATAAAACTTCCTAGGTTGAGTGTTTTGTTACTTTTATTATTTATCGTTTGTGATTTCTAAGAATATAATTACCTATACTCAAAGTCCTTTGGTGGATTGTCATAAGGGTTTACTAGCTGGTCAGAAGGCGTTCTATCGTGGCTCATTTCTACGTAAATAACAGGCGACATTTCACTCCAAAATTTATCCTTTTCTTCATCGGTTTCCATAGATGGGCCGGCGATTTGCTCTTGACTCTCAATATTTATATGTGCGCCTTCTGCTGTCTGCTAAAATAATTAATATTAGAGGCAAAAGCTGTCTTATTTGGAGCCAACAAGCAAAAGAGCAGATGCCAGGCACATTCCTATTTTGTTTTCAATGTAATTTTTGAACAAGTAGGTGAATAAATATAAACAATTATTATTTTGCAGAGAAATAAAGAACCTTGAGTAAACTACTAAGAAGATATGAAATCTACTTTTAAAATAATCCTGAAAAGGTAATTCCAAATCTCGTACAGGTTTTAATAAGTTATTATGGCTTACGTCGTCAGTTGGTGATTCCAGAATTTGTTCATCTGCTGGTACGCCTACTTCAATCTTTTGAGCAGTAAAATCGTCCTCTTTCCATTTCCATTCATTATTATCATTAGTTGTTTTAAACAAATAAAGAGTTTGTTCATCTTTCACCTGGAAATATGACAATGATAATAGATACAGGTTATAATAAAATTTTACTCACACAAGAAATTTTTCAAGAAACAAATATTATTACTATTACGAATTTCATCCCGTATTGTCTATGAGTTTATTTTAATGAATTATTTGTGGAAATGAATGTTAATATTATATATCAAAGCATATCTAATATATAAAATTCTCGTGTCACAGTTTTCGTTGCCATACTCCTCCGAAACGGCTCGACCGATTCTCATGAAATTTTGTGTGCTTATTGGGTATGGCTGTGAATCGGACAACATCTATTTTTCATCCCCCTAAATGTTAAGGGTAGTCCATCCCTAAATATTTTTATTTATTTTTAGATATTTTTTTCTGTTTTTATTTTTTTATGATACAGCATTAAAAAATACATATAACCCCTATATTTAACCCCTCTACGATCAACCCCTATTTTTTATTATAAAGTAGCTGGCCTGGCCAACATCGTAAGGCCTAACAGTCAATTCTTTATTTTTTTTAAAATACTTATTCTGCTATTCGGGACACCGGTCTAGCTAGTAAGATAAAAAAAGAAAGTTGATAATACGACAAATATGTCAAAAAATAAAAATTTACCTTCCCGGAACCCCTCCACTAACACTTGAACTTTATGATATGGTATTAAAGTTGAAATTGCCTTTAAATATTATTACGAATATTTTGTATGGAAATGTAGAAAAGTGTTTTGTTTTTAGACTTTTTCACACATTTTTTTTTTATTTTTCTCTCCGTAAGAACCATCCTCGTACTTCAAGGAATCTTATAAAAAAAGAATCAGACAAATGGGTCAAGCCGTTTTCATGTTATGTCGTGACAACGGAAAACGGGTTTCATTTTTATATATATTATATATAGATGATAAACATGGCAAAACGACGTTTGCCGGATCAGCTAGTTATATATAACAGTGAGGGTTAAAATAAAATATAAACTGAACCAGTAACTGAAATAACACGCGACTACGGCACCAGGATACATATTACGCCAGTCGTTTGAAAATACACACAATGAGTACACTACCGCTGGGCGGCGGGCGAATAGGTGTATCGTAGATAGACACTACGCACTACACCACAGTTATATAAAATAACGTCATTAAGTAAAAACATAGTTGACCGACATACAAACTATAAAAAGAAATTATATTTTACCGTATTGATATTATCATAGCCACAGACGCATCGGCCACGCGATGATAGCGACAAATCCCTCGCACCAAATTTGATACGAAGCATGGTTGGTGAACATATAGAGCCTTTTAATACAGCATCCTTCGCTAATAATGATAGGATGTTGCGACTCCGCTGACGACCCAATTCTGTCTCTAAGACCTAAAAAACAAAGCTGTTTAAACATATGTAGAAGATTTTCCTGATTGATTGTGAAATGTTATATCAAAAGCGAAAATTCCGGTCGAGTTCCAGTAAAACTGTACTATTGATAGAAAATCTATACTTTGCGTTTAACAATAAAAAGTATTGGACATTTGTTTCACAACTTGAGTTTACATCTTTCGCAAAAAGTAACTGTTAGACAATAAGTTGTAGGGTCAGGTGGGGTAAATGCGAGTACCATAACTAGATTGACTTGTTATTTTGTGGTCTTTTACAATTTACAAATATTTTTTTCTGTGAATATTAAACATGTTTTAGGCTTTTGTTTGATGTAATTACTTATATTTAATTATGGATGATTACAGATTAACTCTCTATTGAATTTTCCCGGTGTAAAGGGGTAAATGTAAAAAATATGTTAAAATTCTAATAGTGTAGATAGTTACTAATCTGGGGTAATGGCAATAAAATACGAAAAATTGAAATATACTTTGGTTTTTATTGCAAAAAAACGATTATATGATGATTTAGAAAAAAAAAATTTTAACAACAGTACATAAGAATATTGTTTGTAGCTCATAAGTAGAAATTAAGTATAAATAAGTTACATAAAAATATGTAAAAAATTTAAGGGAAAAATACAGTTAAATAAATTAATAAAATGCTTCGCCGAATAAAAGGGTCGCGTAGCTCTCGTCGCGGTATACGCGCGCGGATGTTTGTAAGCGCAGCTCTCGTCGCGGTATACTGTTGGAGTACTAAGGCTCGGCGAGATTTACGCAAAATCCTCTTTTTTCCTCCGACAACGAACTGGGACCCAAGAATAATCGGCGAAGCAAGAAACAAGAACAAGGCGCAGCATTTTTAAGTTTTTGTTTAAGTAAAAAAATTGTTATAAACAAAGTATAAATATTTCTTTAACTTTTATGGCACGATCTTGTTAAGTATGTATGTAAGAAAGGCTCTACGAAGCGAAATATTTTTACGACAATTATTTAAACATTTTTTTTCACTTACAATTAAGACGGTCGTTCGAGAAAATTTCGTTAGTTAACAATTGTTTAACTTGTTGAAAAATTAACTTTAAGTAAAATTTCCAACGGGAATAAATTATTTATAGTGTTCAGAACACACCATAATTTTTCAAATTTAAAAAAAAATATTCAACACCTTAAATAAATTAATTAATGTGCCGTAGTCGCTTTTGACGCCACGCGCGAATCCTAAAAATGTCACGCGTAGACCTATTTTCAGCGTTAAATTAAAACTATAAATAATGGAGATAGAGTTCCGGGAGTACAGAGTTTTTTATTGGAAATTTCCTCTTCTTTTAGAATCTTTTTTTGAAATTTCTTAAATATTAATAGTTTATTAAATATTGGCAAAAAACTAAATTACATTTTTTTTTTCATCTTTAATTGTGTATAACTTTTGCAATTTTTTATGTGCTAATACACGCTTTTAGCACATTTTTCTAGACATCATTCCGGATCCAATGAGGTATCGCACATAATTTTAAGAGCAGTATCTCTATTTTGTTCCATTTTCAACTTGTCGACTAGACTAGTAGTGCAAGAAGTATTTTACGTGTATAAGAGATGCCAGCATTAGTTTCTTTTGTGTGTAAACAGTTAAAGTTATGGTATTACATTTGGCCCGTTCATGCATTTACCCCACCTGACTATATATTATGTATACTATTGTCAAAAGATTTATATACTATTTGGCTGAAGAGTGTGTTTGTTTAATCGAACTCAGGAAGGTTTAAATTAAATATACCGAGTCTATTGGTCGAAGGCTTTATACGTTATAAGTCGGGATGTTTCCCGCTACGACTTAAATTACGCAGGTAACACGACAGGACCCAGTTATTTTTTAATATATACCTTGAATCCTAACGCCACTTGTTCTAGATAAATGACAAACATGATAGGTATAGGTGCAGAGGGCGCTAGTGTTTCTTCCCGACTTTCGCGATCCGACCAGGCAGGGAGCCATGACCAGGCCCATTGTGACCAGCTTGCACTTCTTACTGGTTCGGCCGAGTTCGATGATGAAGAAACTGCAAAAAAATAAGAGAAACATTTCTTTTATATTATTACTAGCTGACCCGGCAAACGTTGTTTTGCCATGTATATTATTTCTATAAAATATTTTTTTAGTTCAATAAAAATAACTATCTACTATAATAAAAAATAAGGAATTGATCGTAAAGGGGTGAAAATTTGGGTTTGTATGTATTTTTGTATGCTATATCATAAAAAATTAAAATAAAAAACATTGTCTAAGGAATAAAATTTTGGGGTGTACCTACACCCCTTATCGCTTAGAGGTTTAAAAGACATATAGTAGCTGATTCTCAGACTTACTGAATATGCATAAAACAATTCATAAGAATCGGTCCAGCCGTTTCGCAGGAGTATGGGAACGAACAATGTGACACGAAAATTTTATTTATATAGAGATAATTCCAAATTGTGATACCCGCGGGCAAAAGAGGGCTGGAGCTTAAGATAAAACATTAAACCAAATAATACAGAAAGCTTTTATTTTTTTAATAACTGTTTAATTAATTTCCTGTATCTTATTTTTTATGAAATTAAATAATATTTTAAAATTCAAGTTCACGGAGTAAAATGAAAGAACACTTACGTAATGGTGGTAGTTGTGACAATTGCTTAGGCACGGGCGAGGGTGTCTTGTTAGATAAAGCATTATCTCTACAGAGTCGTAATAACAACTCCAATTGTTCATTTGTTACTCCCCATGACATGAGACTAGATCGCAATTGAACACTAAAACTGCTTGCGCGGCGTGATTTTGCGGAGATCAAGCGCGTCAAAACCCTGTACGTAAATACTTGCTTAAAATGAACATCATCGTAATAAATATTCTTCTCGACTATAATTCATTATAATAATAAACTCACTATATGGCATTATGTGTGTTAGCAACAATTTTTCTTTATCTTTTTCCTTCATAGGTCTATTTTATCTTTATAGGTACGATAACATTTTAGCTTGATGGTTTGTTTTAGAACGGTAAGCCACAACAATAAGTCATACTTATACAGAGTTCAGCCTCGTTCATTGCTTTGAATGTATAAAATATTTATGTTTCACATACAAATAACAATTATTATATGTTAATAAATAGCATACCTTAGGTCTAGTTGGCATCGATACAGTAAGGGTTCTTGGTAAAATCTGATTTTACCATCAGAATCGCATTTATCAAGACAGAGGGTTAGGTCATCTAATCGAACCAAACGCCTAATAAGCGGATCCTCCGGGTCTATATCTACAATCACGAAAAATTAATTATCCCCTAATACAAAAAAATAATCACAAACACAAATAGCAAGTGACGAGACAAGAGTGCAATAAAGCTGATTTATTTTTATAAGTAAAGTATTGTATGTCAACAGTGGTCAAGACTTTAGAAGAAATTATTGATCTGATAATAATGATTCAGAATCGACTATTATGTCTAAATTATGTAAATTCAAAAAACTCAAGGGAGCAGATCTACATTTCAAGGCATATTTTTTTTGTCTATACTACTATATGGAACTTAGTTCCTCTGTCCGTAGACTCTAGTCGTGTGATTCTCATCGGCTGAGAATTGATACATGTATAAGTATACAATAATTGTCATATAATAGTTATACAGGGCGTCCCAAGACTATGGGACATCAAGGGAAAGTACCTGAAATATCGCAGATAGGATATTTTGCTCTAAGAAGACTTTATTCAATGATTTTCTAAATATTACTTGTTTCGTCTGGAAATCGAACCGAGTCAAATGTGAAAAAGGTTTCTAAATTGATGTTTTCCTACTTGGTCTGGTACAAATGGACCGATTAGATGGCCGACCAGATCCTCAGACCATTAGATCTCTTCTTTTGGGGATATGTGAAAGATTTGCTATTATACAAAAAGCGATACGACGCCCTGTATACATATTAAAGTTAAAATCTCACCAAAGATATATAGATTGACTAAACCAACTTAACAATTTTATATTGTAAACATACCTGACAAAAATTTAACCCGTCTGAGTTTCTAAGCATATTCTTTTCAGATTAAGGTGTTTTACGGTTTTAAATAACATTTCCTTACAACCATATATCGTAAGTAACACATAATATTGAACTATGTATATGTATTATGTATATGATGCAAAACACTTACCAGCAAAGAGTGGCTCCCAATCTGCACCAACGCTATCTACAGCTAGCCGTTTGACAGTTAAAGACATCACAATATCGTCATGAACATATTTTACAATAAGCGAGTTGATTCGCACTGATATATTGCTGACTATACGACGAACTAATGCTTGCATATACCCTGGAGGAGCTTCCACCACTTGACTTCTAAAAGCAATGTCATATATCTTTAATTATAAAAATATTATGTTGGTTTGTGTACGCTTCAAAAACTCAAAACGTTTTGCACCGATCGAGCTGAAATTTTAGCATGATATATAATCCTCATCATGGATTGTCTTCTCTATTGCAAAATTAAACTTAAATTAAATGTTTTCTTTGTTTTGTTTCTGAGAAATAAGATTAAACCGAAGAAATAGAAACATTCAATCACAATGTGCCACAGAGAAGCGTGGCAGGGAACAGCTAGTAACTAATATGTTAAAGGTTGAAATCACAAAATTGGTTTTCAATTAATATATTTAAATTACGTATTATTATAAATTCCTTTTAAAACAAATTAATGGAAATTACCTCCGTCTTTCTGGTATAGCATTCTCATCTGGTGGAGGAGCATCAAGACTGAGAATACATTCTGAAATAATAAAAAAGCAATAAGTTTAATTCTATTGGCTTGTTTTATTTTTCATTACTTTAATTGTATTAAAGATGTGGATTATATAACTTTTTTACTGGCTTTTAATTTATTTAACATTTAGATTTAAATTTAAGAATTAGTCTTCTGAGAATTCAGAACCCATGGAACGACTGTTTCTTTCCAATTCTCTCCAACTCCATTGAAGTTTCATGGAAGATGTAAGGATATTTACCTAAAATTTTATATATGTATAAAAATAATATTTAAGGACTTACCTATTGTATTTATAGTAACCACAATGGGTTCGGACATAATCTTGGTCCAGGGCACTTGTATAAGCAACTCATGTATTCGTCCTGAGATGAGTGTAAAAGGTAATGCAACTTCTTGTTGCAGTACCCCAGCTTTTAGCACTAAGTTATGTAATGTGACCCCACCACCCCATAGTGAAACCTAGATGGAGAGCGCAATATTTACATTAGTTAAAATGTCATATATATATAAGGCATAGATCAGACAATGTTTTGCAAAAATATTTTGGAAATATTTGGCATACACCTTGAAATCTATCGCCATAATGGAAGATTCTATTTCTTACTACAATGCATTTACACATGTACAATAATACTAGCTAGGCCATACATAGTGTATCTGATATAACCATTATCTCTATTTTGTTCAGGTACATTGAATATATCTTACATAAGCAAAAAAACACTGTTTATTATATTATGCCAGTTTTTAATCTTTTACCTGGGCATCTCCAGCTTTGAAATTTTGCACATATTTATCCAGGTAGCTTAGCAAAATAGGAGTGACATATGTTTCTAAATTAAACATCTTGATAGCATGTTTATTATTTCATCACATATGATACTTTAGTCTGAAAAACATTTTATGTAAAAAACATTTTTTTATAATCATATTATATATAGCATTATCAAATAAGATAAAAATATAGATAATCAGTAAATTTAATAATCTATGTAGAGAAAACATTTAATTTATTCATCACTAATTGTTAATTAATTTTGGTTTTAATGTCTTTAGGTTGAAATTTATTAAACCAATATTGTTTTATTATTTTTTAATCATATTTCATGTTTGATAAAAAATCATGGTAACAGGAACTAGAATGCAAACGATAACTAATTTAGCTAATAAATTAAATTAGGTGTTATAAATAAAAAATACTTATTTTATGGCACACTCACCATCTCAGACCTATAGGAACAACAACAAAATACATTTTAAATTGTACAACACACAGTTTGGTTTTTATAAAAGTTACATTTATACATAATTTTGGTAGCAAGTATACTGGTCAATTTAAAATCTAGATATTAAAATTAAAATTTGAATCTAGTTATTAAAATCAATGGTTTGTGTTTGTGATATTTGTTTTGATTTCTACGGGTTTCAAGTTTCAACGTTCAAGCCAAAGGTACACGAAACTAACACATCACTTTTGACATTTGACATTGACAAATGGTGCAGGCTAATAAGTAATAACTAAAGGATTGCCTGCGCAAAATATACACTTCTGCCACTAAACAAACAATTCTTAGTCTGTACCACAAAAGTTCAGCCTCCTGGGACTAGTATCATTAAAATCAGTAACTATAATGCATTGATATATAAAAAAACCCAAGATGCACAATCAACGTCTAAAAAACGTCCTCAAAAAATGAGCGCAACATTCTAAATTGTGCACTCATTTCAAATAGTCTCGCGTCTAATAAGTGGAGTCGATGTTATTTATTTGTGTTTTTTTTTATAAATAAATTTATGTACTTTTGAACTTTTTTGTGTGTAGTTTTTGACAAATATATTTACTAACAAATTATTTTTTAATTGAAAGAAAAAACTTTTTAACCGGATTAAAGTGATGTATTATTATAAATTTCCAACTATTTAACATCCAACACCTTTTGTCTTTAGTCACCGTGACCACGCACGCTGTAAAGCACCCGAAAAGTCCGATAAATTTAAAATTATGTTAAATAGTTGTAAATAAAAAAGTAATGTTCGACTCCACTCAATACCTTGTCCTACCGACCACGGTCGGTCGTAAAATTTTATTGCTTTAAGTACGTATACACTGCGTTGTAATAACAACTTTAAGCAATTCGCGTAAGGTTGATTTTGCAATAATATATGCTTGTAACATATACTGTTATAGAAAATGACAGAAATAGTGTTTCGGGACACTTTCGAGCGTTACTTTTATTCGAGACTGTGCATCTTGGGTTTTTTATATATCAATGCTATAATGTTATCATTTTTTTATTTATATTGGTTTTGTTCGAAATCAACTTCCTATGGTTTTAATCAGATTTCATTTGACTGTTATCTTCTAATGATTTAGGGGTTCACAGGGCTAAAATAGTTCACAGGGCACTAAGGGCCGATTTACATTATCTTAGTGTTTAGGAGAGTATTTTAGTACAACTTGAAAGGCAAGTTCTTTAGTGCTTTAGTGCGTTGCGAGTGAACGTTTACATTTGTTTCAGTAGAGTATCATTACAGCGCCACAATGAACGCGCAACGGCGTCGGCAAATACGCTCTATTCTACGCAAAATACCAGCTGTAGTTATGGAACAAATAGAAGTCGAGATAAATAAACTAAATATAAATAATAAATAAAATATCTTCTTTTAAGGCAGTGTATGCCGAATGCCTAGCCTGTTTGTTTTTGTATAAATTGTTTTTAACGTTCCACAAACATTCGTAAACAACATATTATTCAGACACAAATTTGATAGTTGTATCTTCCGACCATTTAGCCATCTTTAAAAATCAAAAAACACGCAAGCGTTTTACGGCACTTGTGCACTCTCCTAACGATTTTACTAAATTACGTGTTTACACACAACGAGGAAAGATCTCGAGGGTTGCGCGGGCGCGGGAGGGACATCACTTGAAACAAAAATAAAAAGCGATTCTATTTCGATTAAACTTGATAGTCAAGTAGAACCGTACTAAAGCAAGTAGTGTTTACATGTTTCAACTAAAGTACTATCCTAAAGCACTCCGCTAAACACTAAGATAATGTAAATTGGCCCTAAGATCTGAAATAAATCATAGATGGCTAATAAAATCAGGGAATCATTTTTCATAAACATAACCTTAGAAGTAGGCCCTTAAAATGTATTAATTAATTACTAATCACGTTATTATAAAACTACTAAACTATAACGATCATAGATAAAAAAGTCTATGCATGGCGGTACTGACGATCGATTGCAATAAGTACATACATATATAAAACGTAAATTTGCCCTGAGCATACTCTTCTCATGTATGGGCAGTAGCTCCCCACTACCGCCTCCATCCATTGTATTCGAGCAGTCAGCGATTCGATGGTGACCGGTTACTTTCAGAGAGGCTTGATCCTTTGGTCCTGCATAGAAATGTCGAGTCTCTCTGCATCTTATACCACATTTACATTTTTGTTCGGATTAACACCTGCAGATGATTTTCATCTTTAGACGTCGACGACGAATTAAAATTCCACCCGAATTACATCGACGTCCGTCATGAGACAACATTATTAAGAAACTTCCTATTGCTCGCCACAATTACGTAAAATCAGCTGCCCATCTTAATATTTCCTAACCTGACTAAGGGTCCTTCAAGAGTAGAACGTACCGATCCCTAAAAGACCCAAAACGATGTCGCATGCGTTATCAGGTTGTGTGTGTCCATGGGCGGTATCACTTAACATGAAGAGAGCAACCAGATTGTTTATTCTCGTCCTCGTGAAAAAAAATAACTCTTTATTCAAACTCAGTACATTTTTCCTCTGTGTCCCGGAAAGTGTAAGTTTTATCCACAAATATATATGCCGCGAATACGCTATTTTAGACAGTTTAGCCAGCCACAGGTTTTGCTTGGCTGGCAATTACAAATAGTTAATTTATTTTAGCAAGATGAAATATAATTCTGTTCAACGTGTTCAATGTTTATTTCGTAATCAAAAACAATTTATCCAAAAGGACTTGCTATAGTTTAATAATCTATGGCTATTGGCTACCTATTTTTCCGACGTAAGTAGGGTGATGTTATAAGAGTATATAGTTTATTACATAGTTTTCATCAATGAAGGGTTACCCAGCATGTAGTTTTAAAAGAATCATAAAATGAGAATTGAGAAAGATATTTATTGGTAATAATTTTAACAACATTAATTATAATTCACTATGTAGGTTTATATCAACAACAAAGTTACACATTCATACTATATAAGTTACAAGCATAGAATGTAATAATAGTTGGAATAATTATTATAGAACACGACGGATATATAGCATAAGCCGCTGTTTCTGGAATCACTTAAAAACATTAACATGTATTTGCTTTGGATGTTGACTGAACTATTATAACAATTAATCGAATTTAGATGAATCAAGGTGCAAGCCTTCGAGTTTTAAGTAAGGTGTACATTTATTAATAAGCTTAATAATTTAATAGAATGTGAAATGTGGGAATGTTACAGATTAATATGCGGTACATTTTATTAGATTGACATTTATTAGTAATAATCAAAAAGGATTCATTATTAGAAATAGTTGACGAAACCTTGGGATTATATCTAGAATGTTTTAAATTAAGATCGCAAAACATGTATTTATTACATTGACACTTAGTAAATCTTATAACTATCATCTGAGATTCTTGTGGAACCTTCAACCTTATATACTCTTGGTGATAAACATAACACGAGCGGCCGCAGGCTAGCGACAATATACAATAACTGAGTGATAACATTCATTTGTTTCCTGCAATTTATTGTTCTTGTTACAAGCCACGCATTTGAATTTGATTATTCGTTTAAGGGACACAACGAAACCATCTCTGACTACTAGTGTTAAATAGTGGCATTAAATAAGGCTATTGAAACATAAATAAAAAGTGAAATAATTACATTAATAATGTAATTATTCCACTTTTTAATAATACTTTTAATTATTTAATTACCTTACAATATTAATTACGACACGAACAAGCTTTTAGCTTTTAATCCTATCTATATGTTAAACAATTTTAAATATATCTAACTAGATTTTGTTCAGCTATCTAAAGTTAAACTTTATATTCTTTAAAAGGTGCTCAGTGGATTTATGGCAGATTACGAGGATCAACAAAATGTAATAAATCCAAACAAATAATAAATTGGGAAATGGATTCAGGTGAAAAAAAAAGAAAACTAAAAAAAATACAGTTTATTGTAATCACAGATGCAAAACCCAGCGCTATGCTGGCATAAATTGAGACCGATACCATGTCCATTAACATACACAAAAGTATTTTTTATAAAATTTCTTGAAATAGCAGTCATTATTAAAATAAATAAATCGCATGTGGCAAATTAAATATATGGAATCAAATTCACAAAATAAATAGTCTTAAAATAGAGGAGAGCTATTTACATTAAAATGCACAATTTGCTAATGCGGATTAGAATGTCAAAAGGCGATTTGAGCCTTGGGGTATTTCGGACGTTGTCCGCGAGGAAATGCGCGTATGTGGGACCGCGGCAATCACGTCATGTTGACGCCGAGCGAGCGGCTGGCGTATTCGTACACCACGTACGAAATGGAAACGGCAGGAATCACCTTTATGAAGTTAGGAGTTATACCGCGGTAAAGGCCCCGGAATCCTTCCCGCTGCACTATATCACGGAACACACCGCTCATGGTGCCCTCTGCGCCCTTTGCTGACCTCTCTATAAAGAAGGCAAATGAAACTTTTAAATGGTCCCTATATACTCGTTGTTAGACGATGATATGTATGAGACTTTGAGAAAATAAAACCTTAATACTCGTTTGTTTTAGACCGCCTTTCACTTTCTACTTTCACTCATTATCATATTTTTATTAACATTATGAACAATACCTCAAAATAATGTTGGTTTAGATTCATACAAAAATTCGATTGTATTGTACCTGTATCTACAATTCAATTTCAGCTCTTTCAACCCCCTCCGTGATTCAGCATAGATGTGGTTTATTCATTAAGACAAACCGTACAGTTTGGTTTAAATTAGAATCAATCAAAGAAACAGACTCAACATTATTTATTAATTTTACAAGAAATCTTACCTTGGGCTTGGAGCCTTGTTCGTACTAGAGCCAAGGGGTAGGAGCACACTTGTCCCAAAGTGCAAGACGCACTTCCGCAGGCCAGCAACAGTAATATTCCCGGCTGCGAATTGTTCGCTTGATATTTACTAATGTACTTCTTCTTTAGAGTCTCGTAGACCGCGAGGTCGATGCCTGCATAAGGCACTATCCCCAAAATATTTGGAATGTATCCTTTATAGAAACACTTCAGTCCTTCTCTCGCATATATCTTCCGTGCCGCGTCCAATATACCTAGATATTGACCGGTTTTCCTTAAAGCTAATCTTGTCTTTAGCACCTCTAATGGGTAAATCACAGTTTGGCTAATTGCACCAGCCGACGCTCCAGCTATAAACCGCTCGTGGATTTCTAGCGGCTGATTCTTTTTTTCGCCCTTTATCAGTCGCTTCACTTGTTCATATGCTGCAAACTTTATAGCCGACTCGGGGGCAATTTTTATTACATTGATTCCGTTGCCTCTCCACAGACCATTAATACCACCTTCATTAATCATTCTAGCTAAACACCGTACCATGTTTTCTCTTGTGGGATTTACCTGAAAATATACCAATTGTTTCATCATTGATTTAAAAAACTTGGAATTTAATAATTCTATTGGTTACCGACTATGTTAAGGACTAATCCAATACTGGTATAAAAAAAAATATTTTCAATCGTATAATCGACTGTTTTATATTCATGTATTGTATGAAAATGAAAACGTATACTTTCTCGTAGTGAGATAATCCCGTTTCTCTCATTATTTAAGGCTTATTAATACTTCCTGTAACATACTGCTCAATGAAACTTTCACCGGTTCAAATTAATAGATAACCAAACAAACACAATCTCTCAAAATCGGTTCAGTGACGATATACAAGTTCAAAATTATTTAAAAGACTATTATGATAATACCGTACCTGTAAAAATACTTTAAGTCTATCAAGTGGTGCAGTGCACGTTCGACTAAAGGCGCCAGCGATTCCACCAGCAAGTAGATGTCGCCACCACTTTCCAGTTTGCAATTCACTTTGCGTAAAGTCATCAGGCACGTTCATATCCTCCCCGATGTCCAGATACTGAAAAGTAATATTATATGTAATTATGTACTTAAAATACAAACAGTATATATCGCAGCAAGACTCAACAAAACAAAAAGGTCGCTTTTAAATACATTTTGGTAAATAACTACTGGTTCAATTGCTGCAATTTACTACGTTTAAAATAAACAAGTATAAAATTCATTAACTAGGTCTGGAGACTCTTCTATATCCTGTTGACATAATTGATTTTTTCTGCGCCTCTTAATTATCATGTAAAACCATAGCTTTGTGTTCAGGGGTAGGTGGTCATTCTATTAAAAACAATCAAATTAATTATCAGAGCTCAAATTGAACAATTTTTAAACTAATCCTAGCAATCAAAGAACGGTTATCTCTTACGGTGGTATTTAAAAACATATTTCGTTCCCAGTCGAACATGATAATTATGAAGGTTATGAGATATTTCCAAAACATAAATTTTATATTAAATAGACTTGTTTTTACAAAAAAATTCACAAATAACTGTATTGTTGCTTTCATAATTATGAAAACTAGTCAATTTTAATCAGGAACAGGTCAAAATAATGAGTCACTTCTTCCGCGTACATTTTGAAGTTGTCGTCTGTTAACGCAAATCTACTTTTCTTTCGTTTTTAAGTTTTAAAAAGTTTTTATATATATGCAAAAAAAAATTAACAGCACGAATTAATATCATTACACTTTGAAACCAATAAAGCGGTGTTTGTTTTTGCTTATCTACTAGATTAAAAGAATATTGTGTGTATTATGTAAAGTACCAGTGGATCCACGGTGGCAAATTGCGCATACTCGGCGTAATGAAGACCGTACAGTTTAGCAGAAGTTACTTGGAATTGTCAGAGATAATATAGACATGTAAGAACGAAAACGTGCGCAGTATCGAGCTGCCACATTTTGTAATTAAATTATAAATTGAATTTTAATTAAAATAGTTTATAGAACTTATCTCAAAAACTAGGTTTTTGAGACCTCTGGCGGCAACTAACATATTTAGAAAAACAACATGCGCTTAAGTATTTATAGTTTTGCTAATTTTATCACCTATGTACAACACACAAGTAAATAATCCCGGCATCATCCATTGTAATTAAATATAATTAGTTTGATCGCTTTGATACGTTCACATTATATAATTAAATTAAAAAAAAATTGTTTCCTTTTCAACGCCAAAGAGAAATTATTCAAGTATGTAAATGTGTATTTTAATACCTAAAATAGCATTTTCTATTAGATATAAATTCAATTTAAACTTTTTTCATATAATAGGTAGAGTTATAGGGCACGATTCCTATTATTATTGGGCAATTAAACACGTAATGAATTCAGAATTCTCCATAATGATATTATAAGTGATAATGACGTAAGATTGTTAGATTGCTGTCACCTAATGAGCTACTTAACAAGGTGTCCTAGAATGCAGAAACTAAAAGTAAGTTCCGGTTTTACGCTTTCGCTGTAGTTATAAGCAGTTTCTCCTAGTCATTGATAAAATACGAGACTAGAAAAAATATAATATCAAAGCCATTAAATTATGCAATATTTTAACATGTAAAATACACCACTATCTCTTACTGTGGTATTTAAAAACATTACGTGACCAATCGAACATGATAATTGTAAAGGTTATGAAATATTTTCAACAGACAAATATATACATATATTGTATTGCCGCTTTCATAATTATAAACACGAACTAATTTTAAATACAAAATGGTCTATACAAAATTTAGACATTTAATAAATGCTTAAGAATTCTCGAAGATTCTCGCGTAATAGATCATGTAAAGTCAAGATACAATAAACAATTAAATATTTTCCTATACATGAAGATATAATTAGTGCGATAATTATCTCGGGGGGAATTGAAGTACTATTTCTATTTAACTTTTTATTCATTCATGATGGACTTATCGTATTTATTTTGTAAGGGACAGGAGGTAAACGAAAAAGTGGGTCACTTAAAGTAAGTATTTCCATGGACACCCTCAAGACCAGGAGGCAAGTACGTAAAAAATTTTAAGAAATAATGTAAAACTTTACAGGTATCAAGAAACATGGAACTATTTATAGATACATCCTTTGTGGGTAATGAATACCGGAATATTATACGCTTACTTCAGGTAAAAATTATTCTTAAAAAAGCAATATCTATCACAGAATATGATTCAAGGAACAAGACCGACCGACTTTTTTACGATTCGTAAACATTGGTGTCAAGGGAAGCGGCTTGTGGGTAACGGTCATGAATTTGAGAGATTGAATGGGCAAGGTCAGAATCACTATTAGGACAATGATATTAATATATGTACTTGATTTGTGAATAGCTGACAAGGTATTACATATATAATTACGAACATTCAAACGTTTGATAGATAAAAGTATTATCAAATGATAAGTAATGATTAATTCGAAATTACAAGAACCAATTTTTTTTAATGAGAAACTTGTGATAACTCAAAACCATTCATCCACCTTTGATTTTACGTTAAACACTAAAATATCGGTATTATTCGACATTGATTGGATTGCCATGTTGTCCGTAGTACCTACCATGAATTATTTATCTATGTAACGCCATAAAATACAGTCCAGTTAGCATTGATGACAGATTACGGAGTATACACTGTACTGCTATCATAAAGGATTTCCCCAATAGACATTTTGTCACGAGAATTCAGTATGACGCAATCAGCCCATAATGCAGAGCGTGCGCAGCTACGTCACCAGTTGAGTATTAATATTTACGATAGAGTCAAAGTCGACTGACTGATACGATAAGCTGTACGAATATATCCTCGTTTTGTCGTTTTAAACGGGTAAATGAATGAAAACCGCATTTGTAACCCACATCCTGAGTATTTATTTTAAATATTCTAAGAATGAGTAACTGAGATGGAATAGGGTGTCTTGTCCCCGATTTCGGCGCCAAGCCATTCACTATCGTAATTCGTAACGTCATTATAGATAAGAATGAATGATGACGAAGTGGGTTTATAAAATATTCTGTGCTCATAAAACAATGTATAAGTAATTATAAGCTATATACCATTGCGCCTATCTTTCTATCAAGGAAGTAGAAGTTGCGTAGACTACATTATCTAACATGTGCCTCGCTCAGATAAAAATAAACTCAGCGCGCAGTTTACAAGTGAGCTGCTAAGGAATTTATCTCTTACTTCTATATAGTTATCAAAATAAAAAAAATATGCAAAGCTCTATGCCACATACATTCAGTAAAATTTATTTCCGATTAATTAATTTTAATTAATGATAATTACTCAAATTATAATTCGCTTTTAAATAGAATTCGCAATGCAATTAAACCATATAATATCTAATGACGATGAAAATATATTATTTATGCTGGTATGTACTTAAGTGAGTTTTAATTTTGAGAAACGTTACGGTGAGGCAGTCAATGTTTTTGAAATTTGATACTACATTTGCCCAGTAAATAAGCGCTTAGCAAAATACTAAAAGAACATGTAAAATAATATAATTTATATAAATTTCATACAATAATATAATTTATATATATTATATAGGTCGCTTAACGCAGTGAGACCTTTCATCAGTTTTACCTTTATTATCCACTCCCAAAAATCACCGTACACATGCAAATCCATTATTTTATGAATTTTTAACCACCAAATCAACCAAAAATTAGTTACCGTCTAAACCGAACGAGCTAAATTCAAACAGATAAATCTTTTGGCATCGAATATCGTAGGTAAGATAGTGTAGGTAACTCTAATATAGATTTAATTACCTTTGCCAAACATCGTCGAAATACAAAGAGGAAATCCTCGAAAACGTCACCGGTGGGCCAGGTCACATCTTCCAATTCCAGAGACATTATAATATCTAGTTTACAATAACGCAAATCAGACAAAAATAAAAAATAAATTAATCACAGACAAACTACTTTTTTGGAAATTATCTCAGATCGAGTTTAAATACTTAAATAACAAATTCGAGAGTAGAGGCGATACCGAGGCCCAAGACACGCACAATCATGCCCGCGGACATTTTCACACTGATGTCTGAACTAAAATTCTTTGGAGAGCTGGCAACTTATCGCGTATAAACCGCATTTCGGCGCTAACAATTAACATTTATAATATTAAACTCATTTTTTACATTGTGAAAAGTAATTGTGATATATATAAGATTTTAAAATTTATTTATTTATATTTCTTAATTGCGAAATAAGCCGGAAATTTTTAACTTTAATTATATGAAATAAATTTGATTTATCTTTAACATTTTATTAGACCTTTATCGATGTCTCGAATGGATTAATAAGTGAAGTGTAAGGTAGGGTTATAATTAAATAGAATAGTTAACTTATAAAAAAAAAGATATCAGCCATCGGCTAGTCACCTGGTATAGGAAAAAACGATTTTGTTACAATGTAATGTCGGCGCAGTATCTCTTATTGTTGAAATAATCTCATTATTGGAGTTTTGGAAATAATCTTCGTTTATAAAAAATCACGTGGCAATATGGCAATAACATTTTCTATACAGAGGCTTCATTATATGGGGTGTCTCAGTAAGAGTGCACTTTTTAAAATTGTAATATTTTTGTTTTCCTGCAAGTGGCAAGTCTGAAATTTGACAGGTGTCACCTCAGTTTATTCCGATTATTAAAAATGGAGCATTTTTTGAAAGAACAACTCGTTATAATTGTGAAAACTCATCACAAAAGTAACGCTGAAAACGCTCGCAAACTTCACCAAATTTTCAGCCGAGAAAGTGCACCTAATGTGTCACCCAATAGAAGAGTGGTCAAAAAATTTGAAGAAACTGGGTCAATTATGGATTATAAGAATCTATTGCGTCAACGTACCGGTCGGTCCCTTAACCGACATTGCTGCTGTAAACGAGAGTGTCGCCGAATACCCAAGAACATCAATTCGACGCAGCAAATTTTGACTAAAGACCTCCACCTTCATGCGTACAAGATTCAGTTAACTCAAGAGCTCAAATCAGCAGACCAAGGAAAGCACCAGCAATTTGCTCAATGAGTAATGGAGCAAAGGGAAGTCGATGCCAATTTTTCGAAAAAAGTCTTTTTCTCCGATGAACAGAACAAATTATCTCACGAAATTTTGATGTCAACTAGCCACCAAGATCGTGCAATTTAACGCCGTGCGATTTTTTCTTTGGGGTTTTGTGAAATCTCGAGTTATTTGCGAATAAACCTGAAACCATTCTTGAGCTCCAATCGGAAATCCAACGCGTCATCGGTGAGATACAGCCACATCTCTGTGCAAAAATCATGGAAAATTTCATAAAAAGTGTAATGGCCTGACATCCGAGCCGTGGAGGTCATTTGCCGGATATTTTATTCCATACTTAATCGGAACATGTCTTCTTTGCAATACAATAAAAATATCAGAAGTATGTCATAAAATACTTGTCTTTATTTAAAAATTAAAAAGTGCACTCTTACTGAGACACCCTATATAAGTTTGTGCCACTTTTTAAACAACATAGGTTTTAACCATTTTTTTGAATGACTGAAAAAGAATCTACCCGAATAAAAAAATATTTATTTGCTTAACGGTATTCCTACAGCTACTTACGAGTACTATACAATATTCAAAAACTTACACTATACACAGGCCAAAAACGGAATACACATTTAAACACACACAAAGCACAGTTACACCTACACAAATACAAAAATTCATTATTACCTATATTCATTATTTTAACTAAACTAACGAGCCTAATTACTTACTATAGACCCACCGCGGCATCGCACGGTTTTTTTGGCTTAAAGCCGAACACACTTACAAATAACGTGAACTTCGATTGGTAAAAGAAGTTTCTAAATCGGTTTAGTATGGATATATAAAAGTTCTTGAAATAACAGAAATCCGAAATTAATATTTGTCTCAACATTTACTATTCTTACGACTGTCTAAATACCACGCGAATTAGATAAGAACCGGTTGAGTTGATCAAATAAAAATCATTTTTGAAAGTGCTGAATGCGGTAAGTTCGAGGATGTAGATAGACGCACCTTAGAATAAATACAGTAAATCCTGTCTACAGCGCATAGGAAGTACATATACCGGAACATTTTATAGACATAAATAGTTTACTACAAATTGTAATGGAAATAATAAGGAAATAGAAATCTTTTTATATTTTAGTTAAATATAGCGATTATAATATTTAGCTTATTGAAAACTATTGCTAGTAATATAAATTTGAATGTTATCTTGATCTCTTACACATACAACTTCCGTTGAAGTGTTCAATGGAGACTAAAATAATAGTCAAAGGTCGCTTCCTATGACAAGCGGTATTTATGCAGTTGGGCGATACTATCTCATGAAATATAATAACACCTTTAGTATTCTCGGTTTTTGTCAACTAAATCATAGAACCTATTCAACAGTTATTTTACAATGCTCATTAGCATCTACGTTCTAATCTACTTAGCACTGCACTTAGCTCAAAAGACTTTTTGAAACATCCTTTGTGTATATCATGCACCCGTTACAGTTAAGACAGAATAGACTTTTTGTTAGATTACACCTGCCTAACCTTTTTCGTGGTCGTGAATTTTCTTCGTACTTACAGGTGTGCCATAAATAAGATCGACAGAGATGAAAACAACGTGTTTTGTCAGCTTATGTATGCCTTGTAGCTTCGTTAGTTAGTTGTTATTGGTGTTAGAAAACAACTTACAAAAATTACTTTAATAAGTTTCAAAAACCCTCAGACAACAATCCGCCTAATACGTATAAAATCTGTCGTACTCACTGATCATCTTTCTTTTTTAAATGTAAAATTCGATTATATCATGATAAGCAATAGTCACAATTAATAAATATAAGATAAGACTCAATTTTATGCTGTTTAATACGAGAAAGATGTAAAAAAATAATTTAATTTTTTTTATATAAGTGGTGTTTTTATAATTTAATTATTTACAGATAGCATAAATGATTTAATAATTGAATAAAATTACAATTCTATTGGATAATATGGGTTGGCAAATAAAGTGTGGTAATTGATTTCTTGACAACAGTTATATATAAATTATGTTCACACCACGTGAAGGTGACGTAGCAGACACGGGCGTAAGACATGACAACAGCTGTTATTTTTTCGCACAGTACTTTTCTCTTCTTTAATACCATCGTTTTAGGTTTGGGCCTCAAAGATCTGTATCTATTCCGTGATCTTTAATTTTTCTTAATAGGCAAATAGGTGATCAGGTTTTTGTGCGTGACACACGGCGTCGAATTTTTGGGGCTAAGGCAGGGCGGTTTACTCACGATGTTTTGTTTCGCAGTATGAGAAAGTGTTAAATACGCGCTTAAAAAGAATAAAAACTTTGGCGCATCACCGTCATTTGACGTGCATACGTCAAGTTTGAAAAGCGCACGTTCAAGCCTTTAGGCCAACAAAAACAAAAACCTTCCTTTTTAAAACTCCGAAATTTTTGTTGTCACTTTATACTAAAAAAATATGTTAGAAGTTACATTCTTTGACAATTTTTTAAGAGAAATTTGTTATTTTTATAGTTTAGGGTTAGCCCTCCAAATGGCTTTAATACATTCCACATAATTTACATCATCATCATACAACACATTAACATCTTATTGAAAAACGATATATCGCATAACTATTCCTTTCCAATAAAACTGTCATAGAAAACAATAGAGCACTGAATAGATTTAGAATAAATACATTTTGGTTGCGCATGCCCATCTCTTTGAGACCTATTTTGCAATATTCGTCCATGCAATCAATCACTAATATATTATCGTCTTATGTCTACATCTAAGACAAACCGGTTTCCTTTTTTTTCTCTTTTTTTTTTTGAGAGAAAATCTACCTCCAATAAGCGAAAACATAAAAAGTAACGATTTATTACCTAAGATGGCATTGACTATAAGAGGATGTACATATTTTAGTTTCTTGCCTTTGATATAATAAACATTTTTTTATGAAATGGGTAAATTATTTTTCCTTTATCCGTTAATATTATTTCTTTAGCTAATAACAATGATAAAGTCACGACAAATTGACATTTTACGACACGAGTTCACTGTAAGGCGATAACACGAAGCCTTTACAAAAAATTACGTTAAGTGAAGATATTAGACACTTATATTTCACAAGACTCGGTTTAGTGCATGAAGTTAATTATCCTTATAATTACTCCATTTCCAATAAAGTGCGGGTTGTCTGATGATATGAGTCGCCTATGGGTTTTTAACTTCTTAAGAGGTGAACTGACAGTATCGTTTTGTATGGCCGTTGCGCGCGATATACAACTATTTGTACATAGGCTTGGAATCACAAACCAAATCACACTATCATTCTCACAAAACTACCTTGAGAATTTCCAATACCAACTACAATATTGACAGTGAAGATAAAATAAGCATTAGAAGTAAATTATTTTATTTACATACGATTATAAAATTGTCTTACAAATTGTATAGCGCTAAGCGTAAGTAACCAAAGAAGATGTCACACATGTATTGCTTCTTGGAATTCACGATTGACTAGACTTGTAAACAAAGCTATCAAACAGTTTTCCGATAGTGGAAAGAACCTGAAGGAATATAAGAACATCTGTTCGTAAAGTAATAACATTATTATTCTGTATTTTTAGATGTTATCGTCGGTAATGTGAATGTTCCTTCTTTTTTGACATTTACCCATAATTGCCATTAAGGAACAATGGTAAAAAATTTATATGAACACAAACGTCAAAATAATCATTAACATTCTCTACATTCATTCTATGTATACAGTATATTGGGAAGCCGGATATTACTCACTGTCAATGACAATCTATACTGATGTATTTGTAATCGAGCACCTACATAATTTTAATTTAAATCAAAATTTGTGACGATTAAAAAGCGAAGTGGCAAAAACTTTCATGAATCTTCTTCTTGTAGTACCACCTCCTTTCAAAGGTTAGCGATCATTATGGCAAGATACTTTAAATTTGGGTCTGCATGCTTCTGAACAATGACTAGGTGTTTCGACCACACTTTTCCTTTAATCCTATTGGTCATCATCTATGTCAGTCATAAAAAAACATGACAGCGAATAAACAAATGCAAACCTATTAAATTTAAACGTGGAAGTATTCCTTTGTGGAGTTATATCATCCTGATACGCAATTCAGAATGAACCCGTCACAGGCGGATTGCAGTGACGTATGGGTCACGATCCTAACTACGTACATGACAACGCCTACAGTCGAGCCCGCGATTTTAATGGATGATTCAATTACTGAGTTACAAGCGATCAGGCCAGGGCTACTAACGCTTTCATAGCTTTATAAAACTAATCCTAGCTTTAGGAACATGTTGTTTTTTAATACAAAGCATAGATAATTACTATAACTAAATTAAATAACAAACGTGTCTTAAATGTACTCTGAATGATATTTCGTACTTAGTTTGATTCCATATACGATCCAGAGCATTGTTTATCTTTTAGGTATTATAGTCCAGTCAGTCAAGACAATTAATTCATTATAATTCCAAAAGTTTTCAAATTTTGATGTAAGGTCGGGAGTGGTATTAAAACAAACTATAAAATTTTGCGACCTGCTCTGCGGTCCGGAACATTGTTAAAAATGCAATAAATGATAATTTGCTTAGTTCTTGAGACCAAAATTCCAAAAGTTCTGCAAAGTTGGAGTGGTGTTAAATATATTATTTTACATCACGTGTCAAATTTGCAACCAATTTAAGTGTACGGAACATTTTTTGTTATTAAAAATTAATGTTGTTCTTTATTAAACTGAAGGAAAACGTTCCAAAAGTTCTGCAAATTTGACAGATATATCGAAAATAAAATAAATAACAAAAGATGTTCCGTACACTTAGGTTGGTTGCAAATTTTATACGTGATATGAAATATTATATCGAAAACTTCCCCAAGTTTGCAGAACTTTTGGAATTTTTTTCACGACCATACAGACATAAAATTAATTTAATTGCAATTTTAACAATGTTCCGGACTGCGGACAAGGTTGCAAAATGAGATTTATTGTCGTCCCAATGTACCATTCACTTGACCGAAGTTTGAAAACTTTTGGAATTATTATCAAATTTTCGATTTCGAATGTCTATAATGACTGGTCTATTACGGCGGACCGGACAGACGTCGTCCTGTACACTATAAATCAATCTAATTTTTATTATTACTATGTAGGTTAAGCAAATTGCAAATACCGTTTATTTGATTGTTATGGTTACTAATAAACATAACTGTTATATTATATATATATATGTATGTATACATATATAAATCAAAATCACTGAGATAGTGTCAACCCTATCCAATACGATAACGTGATCCCTGGAGGAGGTCAGGTATATCGGATCTTGTTATCAACACTGTGGGTGTTGATTTAAGTGTCATATTGGGGAACTTTCAAGATCAAGTAAAAATAATGTCTTTAGAGACAGAATGGAAATATTACCGACTACATTTGATATGCCTAAGAACAACGAATAAACGGCGTTAGGTAAAAAACTAATGCACGGATATTCACGATTTGGTCATAAGTGATAAAATCATACATTGATATATCATTCACCGCGAATATAGTAGATATAGTTAGATTAGATTGGTTAATATGGTGAAAACTTAAGAATACTCAAATGGTTCAAGCAACGAAATTCCTTAATTTAAATTTTAACCTATTGGCTAATAGGTTAGTTAGCAATAGATTTATTGTACCTAATGCCCGTTGGCAAACTTTTGTTTAAATAAATAAAAATATTCAAAAATTACAGGCAGCGAAAGTTTTCTCTATCGTGTTTATATTTTTAGCCCACAATCAAATCTTCGAATTCCAACTACGATAACAATGATGGATCAGTTTTTTCTTTCAGGATTAGTGTAGTTACAGAATATCTATAATATAAAGTCTAGGTCATGCATATTGAAGGTTTCGATAATAGCATTACAACTGTGTCTAATGTGTCGTAACACCTAAACCAACCTTTTGTTTTATGTAATTAAAAGATAACGTCGTGTGTACAGCTGTAAATAGTACAATGTACAGCAATTAATTATGATTTCTGTACATTGTACTAAAGCATAAAAATTTGTCAATAATCTGATTTGTATTCAAAAATACAATCTGTCCTAAAAGATGAGTTTGTATGAGCAGAACATCACCTACCTGAAGATAAATTAAAGTAATTTTGATTGTAACATTACGAGGATTTGTCATAATATAAATTAATATAACTCATGCATCGTAGCAGTCTTATTGCATGCCATGGTAATTATATTATCTACACGAACGGTATATTCAGGCTATAGATTAACAATTTCGACTGTTTAATTTTACTAGAGTAAGAATTAAAATTTAATTTAAAATATTATTGTCTACACACACCTCTAATAATTACCAAACAACAAGAACCAACAAATAATAATAATAAGAATGATTACTTACAGTTGAATGTCTCCAAAAGCTGATGAGGGCATGTATGTCTGTAGCTGGTGCTAGAAGTAGGTAGTCTCGCCATTCATCATAACTAATGTTCAGGCTTCCGTCTTGATCCATCCTGTTAACAAAATTAATGATTTACTAAATTATTAGTTAGTATATATAAAATACTTAGTATATAACAGTGTCACTTTCGCTTTGTGAGCTACTAGACTCTCTCAACACAGAGAATAGCTACCTACATCCATAGAATATTTAAGCAATCTTCCAAATTTAACAGAATGAAACTTAAACTGTGGCATTTACTTCAATGAAGGAATTTTATTTTTTCTACTTATAAGTATTTTATTCAAATTTTAAATAACATATAAACAAAACATAAACATATCTAATTATATTTTTAATACTGTTACAGGGACTATTTGTTTGAAGGAAATGTATAAATGAGGGAACATTAAATGAAATGGACACACATTTTAATGCTTGTTAGGATACATAAAATTGAAATTTAAATTTATACTTTATATGAGTTTTCTTTGAAATTGTATTATTCAGTACGACAGTTTAATTCTAAATGCTATTCAGTCATCTTCAATTCGGCCTACAACTTCTATTCGGTTCCTTTATCAATCCATGTCACACAACACATCCAGGCATTCACATTAAAAAGTATTCTTCCAGTACAAACACTAGAAGCTAATTTCTATGTGGTTATTGCAATTGCTAGTATATGTGAGATTGTAAACATGAATACAATAATTTGGATTAGCTCTTGAAACACAAAACACTGGTAACTTAACAACATTCTGGAGACAAGACAATACAATTATTGTTTTAGTATTTTAGCAATGCCAGACTCTACTTGCTGACTCACCACTTTAGTATTGGCCAAACTGCTCTTCTGAAACATTATATTTCTTTTTGATAAGGTTCTCCCCAGGATGACTTTTTAGCTGATGGGTGCTATGTTCCCAATATCTTTGATTACCATATCTATCTTAGCAATTTTAAAAACGAAATACAAAAATGTCAAAAATTGTAATACACTACAAAAAATTAGTGCATTATTTAAATGTACTGTGGAAAAGTATTATTGTACCTTTTTAACAAATTCGTCGCTTCGTTGCGTCCTATTGCGATGCCCAAATCAGCGAATGCAGATATAAGTTCCTCCAGATCAACTTTTCCTGTAGATATTTAAAATTAAATGTATTATTTACGAAAAGGTCACATTACCATTAGTATAGTAAACTGTTATAATATAATGTAGTGACTAAATATTGATTTGCCTTATATGTGAACTACATCGAAATCTCATGTTATAACTGCTTTTTTCTTTTTTTTTATATGTATGATTTTGTATAATATGGTAACAAGTGTAAATAAGTAAGTAAATACATATAAGACTTTATAATCTAATTTCTCATTTATGAAGAAGTTTTATTTAACAAAAATATGAGAGCATTCAAATTGCTATATTTCTATTGTAATTTGTAAATATTAAACTTAAATTATACATAAGCCTACCATATTAGTCCTGAAGGTGAGACCGAAAGATACTTAGACTATTTAAATTAAGTCATATGTAAAGTAAGTATATGATATACACTAACCATCTTTATTCTTGTCAAGGTGTGAAAATTGCAGCCGCAGATTCTTTTCATGTTCTCGTACATAATGAATGAATTCTGAGAGGGTGACATCCCCAGCATCCTTTCCAGTTGTTGCCAAAAATTTCTGGAATGAAACACAATGTTATATAACAAATCAATATAAGTTTATAAATGCATTGTACACTTTAAATGTTGTATAATGCTATGACACAGTAACAGTATTAACATATTGCATTTAAGTACATCAGTATTATGCAAGTTATTCCTCAAGTAATATATAGTATTGCAGCATTGCTCTGTAGCATTTTATTAATGTGTTAATTAATTTGTAGCAGTTGTAATTTACCTAATTAAGGACACAGCCATATGTAAATTATACTTCATATAAAATTTCATCATCTGTGTTAGAGGCATATTTTTAAAGTATAAAAGTAAGCTGTTATTGTATTCACAAAAAGAATTGATGCTGCTTTGAAAAGAATTCTTTGAAATTTTGTTGGTTGAAGATGTCTTTACAACAAAGAAATCATCTATTTACCATTTGATTGTTATTTAAAACTATTGGTTTATGTTTTGCTCTTGTAGAGGCATCAATAGGATAAGAGTCAGGCACATTCTGAGTCTGTTTGAAGAATAGACAGGCATAGTGATCGGCTTATTGCTCCAATCACCCAACTAACAATGGTTAATTTCATGAATCATAATGATTTGACTTGACAGTGTATAATAATAATTAACAATTGATAATAAGTATACATACACTTAACAACTGCAGACCATAAAATCTGTTTTTGATGTTCTAGTCATCATTGCTTTTTTTTTGAATAACCACACCATGCCATAACCTCTCTTGCTCTTAAAGAAAACTCTTGTTTCTGACATTAATTATAGCTGTAGCAGGTTTGTATGAAAAAAATTGATGCAACAATTGGTGGTAGCATGTTGTAATTGGTCAATATGGTAGAGTTTACCTTTGGAAGAAACAAATATCAGTTTCACTGATAGAATATTAATTAATAGCTAATTTAAGGTGAAAAGATCGCAGAAGAGAAATAAAACTAAAACATGGAAGGTGGTTAATGGTAGTAATATGTGTATAAACCAAACTTCTTACAATTACAAGCCAGACATAACCAGCCAACATAAAATGAAAAATATCCTATATAAAAAGACTCTTTGCCAAATTATATAATATTCCTATTTTTTTGAATAGATTCTAAATTCAAATGTTTTTGTCAACTTCCTTTAGAGCTCTATTTAGCATAATTAAAATTGATTTAATGGAGATGTACCGTTATGTGTTTAAATGTAAATCTAACCTCTGCGTAGCTCCGGTTTATGTGTGGAGCTAGTTCCTTGAGGGCCACGGAGAGATCGTGAATATCGATTTTGCCATTTCCATCTGTATCTAATTTAGAAAATAATTTCTCTAGTCTTTCTTCGTCTTCTTTTGGCAATTCTTCCAACTCCAACGGCGGATGACACTGCACCATGGTGTCTGTAGTCGGCATAAAAACAAGTACTACTTGTACTAGAGAGAGAACGAGATACCGAATTTATATAAGGGCCCGTATGGAAAACCATAACTTTAACCTAACGAAAGCAAATGATCGTAAAAATCATTTTACTAGATTCCACTGGCTTTCATTTAAAAGACTGATGTATCTGACAGCTGCCGCCTGCTTACGGTCAGCACTTGCCACATAAGGATAGAGACTAATTTTTACGAATATGTGTGGCTCGTGTACTTATACACACAAAGACAATTATAAATACAGCACTGCGCTGAATTTTCTAGGCCACCCGCGGCCCGCCACGGCTACGATAGAGTCGCTATGTGAAAATTTCGTTATGCAGCTTGCGAATAACTAAAAGACTGCGGCTCCTTGCTGTATTTTAGAAAAATCACTATTTAGTATTTGGCAACCTACGATAAGTTTTACGTAACTAGAGTTTTTCAGCATTTAGCAATACTAGGCTAATAGGTATAATAAAGTAGAAGTAGAACAG
This sequence comes from Pieris melete, assembly GCA_963693345.1. Classification (NCBI taxonomy): domain Eukaryota; kingdom Metazoa; phylum Arthropoda; class Insecta; order Lepidoptera; family Pieridae; genus Pieris; species Pieris melete. The sequence goes on along the minus strand of CAVNZK010000363.1, from coordinate 1,860,941 downwards.
CGCAGTCTGTTTCCTGCTAGCAAAGACTAAAACTATTGTATGTGTCTGTATAGTTGAATAGTAATATAATAGGTGGCGCTGGTAACACATAAAACTATGCTTGGTGGCGCAATTAATTAATTTATTTTGTAAACATATTAAAATTAGTTGGTCGTTTTACAATTGCGCCTCCATACGCTTGTCTTACAGCGTATATCACGTAATATTTTTACACCTAAATAATTTTCTTTCGTAATGTATAATATAGAGAATTTGTATGGTAGGCAGACCCTCAAAATTGATATATAATATAGACACAGAAATATTTTAACGTTAATATTACTAGTAGCGTTAATAATATTAGTACTCACACTCAGTTAAAACTACTAATTCACAGGTAATATACTATACTCTAACAGACAAAAAACATCAATGAAATGTCAAGTCTCAGCTGCCAATGTCTAATGTCATCTCCACAATAATGTTTATTATTGTTAATTGTTTAATAGTATCACATAGTAGCATTATTTAATATTTTACGCCAACTTTAAATGGTGCTACTTAGTACTTACCTTTCTACAGATAACAGAATAATAACAGTTGGGTACTTCGGTACCATCACAGTACCTTATTATTAAGTTATGAGTAACATCTAATACATAAAATTCTCGTGTCGCGGTGTTTGTAGTTAAACTCCTCCGAAACGGCTTGACCGATTCTCATGAAATTTTGTGTGCATATTGGGTATGTCTGAGAATCGGACAACATGATTTTTTATCCCCAATTTTTTCCTTTTAATTTTTAGATAATTTTATTTATTTTATTATGATACAGCATTAAAAAATACATACAACCCCTAATTTTCACCCCTCTACGATCAACCCCTATTTTTTATTATAAATTATATATGTATGTATAAGGCAAAATGACGTTTGCGATGTCAGCTAGTAAAATATATATAAATTACCGCCAAAGTCTCTGTATGAGATTAAACGAATAACTACTGAGTGGATTTTCGTATATTTATATTCGTATATTTTACACAATAGAAGCGATTCAAATAAAGGGTAGGTTTTAACATTATCACTAGGCCATTGTGCATTTAAAAGCGCAATATTTTATCGTTATGCATTGAGGATATTTCTCTACCTATGGTTTATTTGTTGTTGATATGTTATTATAAATAATTACTTACCATTTGGATAAGTGCAGTGTTGGACTAGTGACTCATCCCTGAGATCCCCCAGCGGGGATAGTATTATACACAATCAATGGAATTTCTGTCTATGTATATTAAACACGTTGGTACGGTAAAGGAAAATGGCATGCCTTAGACCCAATAAGCCGACAGCGTGTGTCAGCCACAGAAGCCTGAACCAACCTGCCTATATGAAAAAAAAAGATCACCAAAACAAAACAGAAACGAAAATATAAGTAAAACGAAAAAATAAGTATAACTATAATATGTTACCATTTGGGTGAAGCAATTAAACCTAACAACTTCTTCCGTTTATATAAGTGTCGTAGGATTAGAGTAGTGTGTGGTTCCCAGTTCCCACAGCTAAGGTCCTGACTCAAACACCGACTTAGCTCCAAAGTTATTTCTATGAAAAGAAACACATGCAGCCACTCTCTGACGTCATATGGTTATACCGCTGATGTTCCTGTAGAGTGAGAAACCCCGAGGGCCTCTTTGATGCGGGCGTTTTGGTACTAGCCTAGGTGGTTTCTGTGGGTTTAGCTCACCCGATTCTCTAATTAACCTGGAATGAGTCGAGTCCCACATATCTGTGACAAAAGATTCAAAATATAATAAGTATAATAAATAAAACAATCAATTCTCTTTTGTTTTTAAAAATAGAAGTCATTTGTTTGCGTCGTATCGTTTTAAATTAATATTAATACTCATAAAATTTAAGTTCGCGTGGCAATAAAATACCTCTGTTTTAAAAATTCTACTAAGGAGCTGGTAAATCAAGACTGGAATATTCTACGATTGCGCGGCGTTCATATGCTGAGTTCAAGCGAGGAAGAACTTCCTTTAATGACGAGTTCCGATATGGATCCCTTACATAGATAGTGAATTTAACAAATTCATAAAAAGGTTGAAAACATTGTCTTGGCGGATCGTTGGCGGACTTTTTGTTATATTGCAGAAGCAATGAAAATTTCTATCTAAAGTCTTCCTATTATTATAATTACACCATTTGGGTATTAAAAACTGTCAGCTGGGTTTCTGTCGCGCAAAATCAAACGAGGCAAAAAACAGAAAGCTGTCTGTGTTTATTAGAACAGGATATTGACTGATTTTTGGCTCGATTCATAATTATGGACGAAATATGGCATCACTATTATGACCCGAAAACGAATTAACAGTCCAAGACTTGGAAGAGACCATACCATTTCCAACTCCGAAGAAATTGAGGCGATTCCATCCGCCGCTCAGATAATGGACTGTTCTTTCTAGTATATCCAAAGTATAATCATGTAGCCACTGTTACGGTGAAATTGTAAGCAGGACTAATTACAAAGTTGCGTGAGTAAATCTAGTATTTGCGAGTGTAAATTAATTGCAATTAATTTTAAATTAATTAAACCTAAGTACAAAAATCGTATTTTTCCAGTAGTAAGTTACGAAGAAAATATATTAAGATAATATTTGTGTAATTTTCCGTCGAGCCATCCATCTGAGAAAATCTCATGCAAGTCCAGCCTGAACAAACAATGAATAAACCAATAACCAAACGAGCCACAGTTTCACTAGTCTTTAAGACAATGTAAAAGAGCTTCAATACCAATATTTGAATAATGCGAAGAAAGGAAACTCCTTGGCCTTATAAGTACCTACGTACTTTTTTACGAAGTAAGTGCTAACGAATTTTCGGGTGAATTTAAACGAGGGTGATTTGGCAGTGAGAAGAAATCATAATTTTAGTTATTGCTTATAATTAATTAGCCATAGTTTTAAATTGAGATGTAGGCCATATTATTAAAAAAAGCTGAACGAAACTGACAGTAACAAGTTTTTTTATAATACGTGACTTAACCGTATTATAAGCAAATATTAAGAAACATCGTCACGTAGTTAAACCCCATAATGTGACGAACATATAAAGGACTGTCACTCTATTATTCTCTATTAAATTCACTCAATAATCGAGCCATATTTAGATAAGTAGGCTTTTCAATTTTTTTAACTTCTATCCCTTTCCATTGCCCAACCGGCTTCAAGTATAAAAGGGAGAGCGTAACTATTTATTCAAAAGCCGAGGAAGTTTCATCAAGTTTCAACCAATAAATCCGTGCGGATGGCACCGCTATTATGTCAAATTGACAATACAAAAATTGACTGACGTGACCGAAAGACTAAACTCTGCAACTTAATGCGGGCTCACCTACTAAGTTCAATTTATTGCGAAGTCAATCCTGTTGTACCGTTATTAAGGCAAAAAGTCCAATGACTTTAGAAAGTCGGTGTGATTTGCCAAAAGCAGCTGTATTGCAACGATTTACGAGTACAAATAGAATGTTTGTACTAGGACCATTGTTGGCAAACAAGGGTAATACAAAAAAAATATGAAAGGAGGTTAACAAAAGCTTATAAAAGTTGGAGATTAATCGGGGATTTAGGCACAATACAGATGCAGCACACATATTGTCAGCGCAAAGGAGTGATGTGCCCGTAGTTATATTTTGTTTATTGAAATCAACAGGAACTTCACTTGGTAAGATGAAGAAAAATGCCCTATTTAAAAAAATACCTACTTTTAATAAAATTATACAGTCAAAATATGTTATGTAATTAAAAATAATCTATCATAAAGTTATATAATATCAGTTAGATAGATATTTCAAATAATAAATAGTACGTCGTTATTAGTTAGTATAATACGAAGTAATAAGCCATAAATGAAATATTATTTCTAAATCAATTACTACATATTCATAAAGCCTCATAAGTATTAGTAATTAAAATAAAAGTTTGAAAAAATATGGAATAAATCCATTATGTTTATTTGGGTATAAAAGAAAAATATTATTTCTAAATAAATTACTACATATTCATAAAGCCACATAAGTATTAGTAATTAAAATAAAAGTTTGAAAAAAATTTGGAATAAATCCATTATGTTTATTTGGGTATAAAAGTATATTAATATACAATAAAGAATGCATTTATTTTAATTTAAAAAGTAAATAATTAAAAGATACAGATATTTTAAATGGTTTTAATCATATTTACAGTTTTATTATACACTGTACTATAATACTTACAAAATAATAATGTACTTATAATAATAAATTCTTCATTTAGTGTCAACATTTTATAATAAGGCTAACGGTTTCTAATAAAAAATATGATCAAGGAATAAGCTTTGTTAAATCTCTTTGAGAGTGCTGGATGTTTTGATCTAAGAAATATAAGAGTTTTACTCTATTTACTATATTAGTAAAATCGTAAATTGTAGCCACGGGATAGATAAATATGGATGGAAGTGGTGTAGTGCGTCCTAACCTCAATGTTACGTAAAACATTGAACGATACCTTGATAGATGTTTCCTGTTTGAATTGTTAAGATGTGATTTAAAGAGGCGACACGACACTAGTGCAAAATTCGATCCAATACGCAGATTTTTGTCTATTGTACTCAGAGCTACCTATAGTGATATTTCCTGCTAACACTGTTAAACTATTTTTAAATTTATTAATGTGAATTTATATATATATTAATGTTACAATTCATTACCAAAAGAAAGGAATTCTTGAAAAGAATTAGTAATTGCTTCTAAATGAAATAAAATATTTTTGTCCCATTCCAAAAAGCATAGAGACCTCAGCCTATTGAGACCCAAAGAGATTGAAGAGATTCTCTACAGTCTGACCTATTTTCACCTGTTTCGGCATCTTTAAGCAGTGTGAGGTAAACATGAACAAACGATTGAAAAAACTTATTTACCTACGCATTTTTTTTATCAGAATACCCAATTTGAAATAAACACGAAGGCAGCCTTGAGTTTTGTTTTTAAATTCAATAAAACCTTTTTCTTAACCTACAGAGATTTAAATCCGACGAAATCACTGCAAAAAATATTATGCGTAAGGACATTTGATATTAAGATGTGTTTCAGTTACGCATAATTAGACGCGATGCAGATCCTTTGTTTTATATCCGAGGTGGATGCGTATTTGCACATTGATATCGAAGGTAGCGGGCTCTATACACACCAGAATCTCTGATCAGAGAATCGGATGGGTAATACCACTAAACCCCTTTCGGGTTGTTCCAACAAGGCTGCCTTTAGGAAGTTCTAGTGCCGCTCCAACTTTCTACCGGGGAAGGAACAACATTAGAAACTAAGCTTGTCTGTATAGAATCTAATTCTGAAACATAATATGTATAGGTACAATCTTTTACTTAGACAACATTTATTGTTAAAATTAAAGCAAGGATGGGTCAATTCTTAACAATATTCTCTTTAATTCTTTTTTGTTTTTAATTTTTTTTTGTTTTGTTCTCAGTATTAAACATTTGTATTACATTTTCCTTGCTTTCAATGGTTGACTGACTGAAAAATGAATGTCTTAAATGCCATAAGACATACGTTATATATACGTAGTCAGATAAAAATTATTTGTATTTAAATTACTACAAAAGTATTGGAAATATATAAGGGCTCTATTAGCTTTAAGCAAAACGCATCATTACAATTATGAGATATTTTTTTTACTCGTTTATGCTATAGTTACTAGTTCACCCGGCTGACTACCCGGGTATCGCATTGAAGGTTTCATTTCAGATTCATTCACCGTACGTACGTACAATTATTAGTTGTGATAAAAGATGAATTAAAATCGATGACGTGAGTCAGGCACGGAAGGTTTATAACCTATTTCTATCTTTACAGAAAAAAAAAAATTATTATCATTCCCATAATTTTATCAATTTTACAGTAAAACTGTTATGAACATTAATTATGCAGTTAATACATTTTTTTTGTTATATATGTATACCAAAGTTTGCTAATTAAAGGGGTTTCATTAATTTCTTCGTACTTTTACCAATATATTATACTAGTAATATAGTATATAGTTATACTAGTAATTGACTAGAAAACTTAACATATTTTTACAATAAAATAGCTTTATAGTAAAGGTACTGTGAAAACCTAAGCTATGGACTCACGTAACTCTATGTTCAGATGACATATCCCAATACTTAACTCACACTATCTAAATAATTGTCAATAATGTTAAGTGTTACAAAGTAGTTTGACAGCACGAACTCAAGGTTGACCAATTCATATTGGCAGATATCCAAAAATTATATAACATCAGGAGGCTGGCTTCGTCATGCAAAATTTTACATTTCACGAGCGCATCTACAAGGACTTCAACAAAATTATTAAATGCATCTTCTGTAGCTATCACATTTGAGCTATTGCAATAACTATTATGTCTTCTTTTAATAAAAACAACGCTGTAGTTCATTTTTATATATTTTTTGGTTTGTTATAGTTTTCTCGTATACATATCTATGATTAGTTTTTCCACAGAACTATTTCCAATCATTGGCCGAAAAAAGATCTCTTCTACGATAGGACTATCCAATACTTTTATGTCCCTCAGTATTTGCATTAATTTCGAAACTCGGGTAATATCTAATGGGTTTATTCGAAGTTCATACTGAAACAAGAGAAGTCATATTATTTAACTGACCAACGTTTGAAACAAAAAAAAAGTGAATTATATACCTGCTGCAGAGAAAGTTGGTAGAAACTAGAGAGAGAAGACATGGCTCCTAAATCTTCAAAGTTCTTTGTTCTTTGAGAAGCGAGGTGGCTATAATTAAATAAAGAAATCGCCCTCAAACAAGAGTACTCATTATTATCAGCATTAATTTTATACAAATCACTAAGGATTAACTGGAAGTCATCGATAACTTGTGTATCAATCTTTTGATAGTCCTGTATTCGGAGTGATCTCAAGTTAACTGGTTGCATTAACTGTGCAAGACCCAAGACGAATAAGTCTTTCCACGACTCTTCAAGTAAGATTCTTTTATCTGTTAAGGATAAGCTCTCGAAACCCGGTACATATCTGACCCAATTAACGTTAAGGAAGACAATCTTTGCTGCGGCATCACTTATAGCTTCTGGAGACGATGTAGACAGGGTCAAAAGAGGAGGTGATGGTATCGAGAGCAAAACGGGAGGTGGAGGTTGTGGCCAAGAATTAATTCCACTATAGATGGAACTGTAGGGATTATGGTATAATGGCAATGCAGGGAGTGGGTGCAGTGGGGGTGGTGGAGGCAAGGGTGGTAGCAGAACATCACTTCTTGGTTGCTGTTTAGTCAAGACTAAGTCTAAAGCTGGTGGCGTTGGTAACCCTACATCATGGGCAGGTTCTCGAAAGTAAAGTGCCATTTGCCGTCGTATAGTAGAATTACGAGGTCCTCGTTCATGTTGCACAGCTGAAAGATAAAACACCATTAAAGTTTGCAAATTTTTTTTAAATTTTATCCACCGAATTAAATATAAATAAATGTAATTTAAATTCCATATTATAAAATAATTAATACCATCTTTATTCATGCCAGCGTTGAGACACTTTGTAAGTCGGCAAGCCCGGCATTGATTTCTATGTGCTTTGTCGACCAGACAGGCGCCAGGTGAGCGAGCTTTGCAAGCGTATTGGCGGTCACGTCGAACTGAACGCTTGAAGAAGCCAGCGCAACCATCACAAGCAAAAACTCCGTAATGCTTGCCTGAAGAATGGTCCTTACAAACTACGCACGGAACATCATACAATATTCTATCTGAAAAGATGACAAAAATCACTATGAGCTATTTATTTTCATATGTTTTGGTTTAGTGCTACACCACACACACATGAGAAATAAGACAAGTTTAAGAATAATAAAATAAATCAAAAATTTATTTGAATTATTTATTTTTAAATGATGGTTTAACTTTTTTAAAACACTAGTTAAATGCGATTGTAATTTCATTATTATATAATTTTTTTTCGTGGTAACGAAATGGTGCAAATGAATAAATCCAATACTAATTAATGATCTTTGAAGTGAATTCTCTTAACGTAGAGCATTAGGATTGCGTTTCGGTTATGATTATTGCAGACCCCGCCCTTATAAGGGTAACTCCACCCGAAATTGCACAATAACATTCACGCCTTCACTTAACTCATAATTCATTTTAAAAATTCATAAATGACGTGGCGGTATTGAATTACGTCTTACTTTGAGAACCAGTTATGATTTCTTTGGCCTAATTTATTTTAGGACACTAAGGGAAGGGAACGGCTTTTAGATTGCTAATAATTTAATTACCTTTAGAATGTGACTTGGTGCTATTTTCTGGAATTCATCTAATTAGGTACATAACTATGTATTACTGTTACTAGTACATACTATTTAAACAAACATTTATTGTTTATTATTAGTATTTCGGCGACGTCGCCGAAGCATTTTCGATTAAGTACGTTGCGTTTCGGTATGGTGTGATAAGCAAAAAATTAAGTAGTATTCAAAATTTTGCTTTAAATAATACTATTGTTATGTTCACAAACTGACATGGACTTTAAAGAAATTTACTAAAGGAAATGCCTTAATCATATAAACAAAGACATATACAGGCATCCTGCTTCACGTTACAGTCCTTCAAGTAGATAGAATCCCACGGCACAAAGCAAATTAAGCAAAAGAAGATCACGATATAATAAAGTTTTTACTAATACACCTCCAAACACGACCCCAGTCGAAAAGGCACAAAGGCACTTGGATTGAATAAGACACCGAATAAACGGTGCACATGAATACCTACACTTGCGAAACAGGAAACGAGTCATTGAATGTAAAAAGATTTAAAAAAAAATATTTTTCTGTCTATAGACAATAATATAGAGAGCTTGGGAACTTTGACATCTTAATAGAGGGAACAATTATATGTAACAGAAGACGAAAATTTGGACATCATTTAATAAACCGCCCCACAATGTTTGGGTTGGGAAATTATAGTTTAAAATCATAAGTTATAAAATAAGATTACTTGACTAACTTTATTTTATCTCCGTCTGTTAATATATATTTATTTGGGTATTTATTGTAAATATTAATCATACACAGTACGATTAAGTTTGAGTAAAAACGAATAACGTCCATGAATTAAAACGCGTTGAACAGTGAATTAACAGTTATAATCTCGAATTCAATATACAATTTCAGTCAATGCCAGGATCTGAATTTGATTCCTTTGAAGAGCTTGGATGAAAAAAAACAGTTTAACGCTTTTTAATTTATCTACAAAAAACTGCTGCCGCAATATAAATAAGTAATTACTTGAAAGCTATCTAATAATTTGAAAGTCAAAATAATTTCATATTACTACACCGTTTGATTAATATGTTTCAAACACTGTAAGTAATCTTAATATCTTAGTGTGTTAAAAAACCGTTTAAATTTAACCCCAACGTGTGACCTGTCACCTGTGCCTTACGATCAGCATCGCGTGACAATGTTCATTGGGTCACAAACTACACGTATAGATAACTATTAATCGTTAGGTCCTAGGGATCCTTATAAAGGGAAATGTTTGTTGAACAGGCAAAATATTATATAGTATTTATATTCTAATTTACACAAAATTCTATCTAGCCCTAAAATTATTTATGTATTCCCAATCATCGCACGTCACGACACAAATAACTATACAATAATATATTTTATAATTATAAATAAGGATAATTAATATAGGCAGTCTATCAAAACTATAATTAAATAATACGAAAGTTGTATTCGTTGCTTCTAGGTGAATTTAATAAATGTTGAATTCAATCTTATTTGCGAAACTAGACAAACAATAAAATTACAGTGACCACGGCTTTCTATACTCAATCCCAATCCAATTTTACTCCTACATATTGATATTTCAAGCCATTTCTCATACAAAACATTTTAATAACCGATCGATGGATCGGTTTTCGTAACATTGAAGTCGACAGATCGAATTTTGACGTTTATCCATCTAAATTTGCGAAAATCTGAATTGGAAATAATTTTAGATTACATATCGAGTATAGAATGCGGCTGTAGTGAGTGTAGTTAATAATAGTAAAATGGGATACTAATCATGTCATTAATTTACTAGTATCGTTATCAGGTAATTCGCAGGGATGATGGGGTGAGAACGGAGGCAGATGCGGCTCGCACGCGTGGGAATACCATTTTGTTTCAACCCAAATTAGCCATGACACGTCATCTCATCACAATATACTAATTTGTTAAAATGTATGTGAATATACAACATCGGGTTCATTGAAAAAATATCTTCTATCTTTATAAACATTTGGGATACAAATCTAATTATTTTTAATCATAATTTTTATCATAAAGGTTTAGGACCAGAAAACAGTTGACATAACGTACAAAATTGTAGTGCATGGACATAATACAATGATACGCGCCAAATTTTAAAACTCGTTTGGTTTTTTAAACAATATTAGCCGAGCAATTGATGTATTTACTTTCATGGTATTATCTGTCAGTAATAAGATCTAAGTATATATATACATATATCCCTAGAGAACACGAGAAGATCTCTATTTCAATATTTATTTTATCAATAATAATTGACTTACTTGATGTACTCGGAATCGCATGCATTGTGAATGATACCCTGAAAAAAAAAACTATATTTAATTCCTGTTCAGTGCTATATTAAAAACACCTAATAATACGCTGTTAACCGTCTAATAGAATTATTATACCACTTCAAAATATGTTCAAACATGTCCATTTCTCAAATTAAAATTAGCGATCCTATTTATATTAACATCTTTCAGTTTACTTGTCACCAATTTTCTCACACTAATAATTACGTGCGAATTCAACCCTCGAACAGTGGATAGTCACTTGTGGTTTCTCAAGAGCCCTTGTGTTTCATACATAGAGCACAAGAAAAAGGACAGAATCGCAACAAATGTAAGAAATAAAGAACAATTGTTTATAACCACTAACATCTTTTTGATATAAAACGAAGTACTCAGTTAAAAACTTTCATGCTTTGTACGTATTATTCGGCCTCTCGTTGAATTAAACGGCTTTTATGTCGAGTACCATAGAAACACTAACAAATAATTGTTTTAAGTATATTTCAAGTACTTGTTCGATAATAATTAAATAGGGAACATTTATCTAAATATGAAATGGGCATGCCAAAATAAGTTTTAATATATAATCCAGTAATTTTCTAAAATGTTAGAAGTGCCAAAAAACAGTGCAATTATAAACGGCGCATTGTTTGCGTAAACAGAACAAAGAACCTACAGCATCTACAGTAGCACTGGCCTACGCGCCCATTGTTTGTTTGTCGGTCACTTAGATGTTAAAGTTGTGTTTTTTGGACATAATTATGTAGTTTCGCAAAACAGGTAATTACGCGAGGATAATCCTTGTAAGTACGGGCGCACAATGGTGCGGATGATCCTGTCGGGATAAAATAGGCCCGGTGTGCACCGGAGGGTTGTCAACAAAGGCAACTTCAATAATAACATCGGAAAGTCGGTAGCTTCTTGCTTTTAAAATTGAGATGCAAAAAATTACCCTATGTAATGTGTTTTTCATGCTATTCGAGACTTTTTCATCGTATTTTGATTGTTATAAGAGTTAATACACATTTATTAAATATAAGTATGTACATTTGCAGTTTATCGTGGTCGTGGTGGTTTATGCTATATTATATAACGGCATGGCCATAATTATTAAACGCTTTTGTGTCAATAATTTGAAAAGCAGTGGGCTTGAATTTATTGTATAGGTACTTTAGTAATGATAATCTTGTATAGTATTTGTTTTAACATGGTATATAATATAAATACCATTAGTTATTCTTTGTCTATGGACAATTATTTGCATATATTTAAACCTAACTTGTACTTTGAATATTAGAATTTAAATATAAAAGTGATGTTTAATTGTGAATAAAATACGCAATTGAATTGACATTTGATGAAAAGGTTTTGTGTTAGAAACCACGACTTTGCGCTGATGACAGTTTCCAACATATTTGATGAATATGTTTTAATTATTAATCAATGTATACAGTATTGTATTAAATATATACAACTTACATAGAGTTATTTCTAGTTCGCATATTGTAATCACTTCTACAGAAAATTAACTATCAATGGCCGTGTCCGAAACCCATTAATAGCAAAAATCTTTACGAGTTGACAAGTGAAAATTAATTAATAACATTAACACTGGTGCTTATAGTCGGTTTTAATTTTAATTTAATTTAACGCTAACATAAAATGTAGAAATAAAGTTTATGCACCCGGTTTGTTAACTATTATTTTACTGTGTGATTAATATTATGTAACTCGTTCATTTTTAAATTTATTTCAGAAATAGGAAGGTTTGACATCTAAATTTGTACATTACAAATTAGCCCGTTATATATTAATTATAAATTTAACGTCAAATTTGTTTTGGCCTCACACGAAAAATTAAAAGATAAGTTAAGGATAATAAAAACGGAATTTTCCACGGTGAAACGTTTCGTTTAACTAATAAAGCACACAATTATTGCTGTCTGTTGTTGTTGTACCTGAGTTGAACCATGTATTAATATTCCATTAGAGATTTTAAAAAATTTAAGATCACACAACTCTGAGTATAGCGGTATATTTGGTTCTTCATCTACCTACTCAAATATTAGCTTAGCTATTTATCTATTAAATGCTCTGAAAACAATTAACCATAATAGAAAACGTAATATAAAGTCACTTTGTTAGAATTATCTATTTTTACTAAATGTTGTATAAGGCATCCAAGCCCAAAAATGTTTAATTCATCAATTAATAAATCAAATTGGTGCTTAAAGCCCAGTGAGTTGCCACAATATATGCCATAAATCATAAGGTATGTTATATGTAAATGTATAACTATAAAAAGATGGACTTAGTATATATAATATTATATAATTTTTCTAATTATATATTGGTACTTGTCATAATTAAGGTATGTATGTGTACTTTTGCTATTATTTGTCTGTGGATACGAGTCGCTGAGTATAATTATTTTCTATAATACGTTTTATTTTTACTTTTCTCACAGTGGTTGCCTGGAAGAGATCGCTCGAAAGCGATAAGGCCGCCAGTTGCCTTTCCTTTACTTGTAATTTTGTTAAATTTTTATATCATAAACAAAGTGTAAATAAATTAATAAAAATTATTATTATCAGTTATATAGTGATACAATTATTTAAGGTTGAAAACCGACACTTTTCTAATCTTGCGTTGTTAGTTCAGTGTCTCAAATTTCATGAAATACGACGAAGTAATTTAGGTCACTTATTCATCAAACGGAAGCAAAACGCCACGATAGGTATAAAAAATAAACCTAAAAATATACCAATACGCAAGTGCATACGAAAACAACAACATATTCTTGTTATTCATAAAACTCTTGAATAATATTGTTTTTTGTGTATTTGTTTGTAATATACTGGTAATATTATTCTTGTAATTTACAGTAAGTTTTAAAACAAACCTATAGAAAAAGGAATGACAAGAATCTTAAGTACTTCTTTGCTATATAATATAAATACATATGTTTAAAGGGTCGAAGTAAATTAGTGTAGAGTAGGGAAACTAATGATCGATGTTTTAAAAACATGCTGTTTCACCTCTTTCAATGCTTTCAAAATTTTGCAATTGCTCTCAAAAATATACGCATTAAAAAGGACAAAAAATCTTTATACTATGTGCTGGTTGATTTATTTAACAAGGCTCTTAATTTTGGCCAACAAATTATAACGAAATAGATGGAAAAAATCTTATCTCACTATAGATACACACAAGCGCACTACATCGTAACAGTATTCATTTCCTAAAGATTTCATTGTCTTTGCCCGCATATAATCAAGAACGTGTAGCTTAAAGCTACGAGTGTGCTACGGCGGACCCACCGCGACGCTACCTCGTGTCTAAACCTGCGTAAAAACGCAAACTCACATGAAATCTATCGTTTTAAAAGCGAAGCAATAAAAACAATAATGGTGGAATCGAATTTCAAACAAAGTAAGTACAATGGATATTGCTTACTCTACACTTGCAGCTATCGAAGTCATCAGTGTTCGACGTTTTTGTGATATATTTAAAAAACATTATAACAGTTAAATCGTACACAATCTATAATGTAGATATAATAGCTATAAGGCAAATATTTGCTCCAAACATAAAAAAATAAAAATGCAGACGAGAATTTGGACTAAAGAATATATATTCTATTTATATACATCATTATTTATGTATATTATTCTATTTATATACACATACACAGTCACACATAGAAAATAAAAAAATATTTTTTAATAAAAAAAATTGTGTCTCGTCTTCAGTTTGCCAATTAAGTTTTAGATTTGATGGTTTTAATGTAGAGGATTTATTATGTAAACTATTTAGATTCCACGCACACAAACTAAGGGCTCAAACAAATATAAAAATTATAAGCACCGCAACGTGTATATAATATAACAAGAGTAGAAAAAGTTAATTTTCGTAATATTGTTTTATAAAACACTTAATTAAAAAAATATCTTATATAAATTAATTTCGCAATTGCAAATAAATTCGCAAATACAACAACTGCAAATAAGCGATAATACCTTACCTATAAATATTAACACTTCACAATAGTTTCAATATAAACCTCACTAATTAATGAAGAAGAAAGTGACGCGAGCACGTAATTCTCTGACAGGATGCCAAAAGCGAAGTGAATCCGGCGCAGGATCGCCGTATACTACAACGCACTACGAATTTTGTCGGGCGATTTTGCTACTCACCCTCCCATGGCGTTTTAGCTCACTTGGCTTATAAGTGTAGTTTTTACAAAAATCCTTATATTGTGGAGCAAAACTTTGGAATATAATATATAAATTAGATAAATGAATTAGAAGAGATTTATCAGTTCGATTGCTTTTTTATATTATTAAGGATGGTTATTTTATTGTGAATGGAACATAATTGTGTGTAGATTTCAAATATAATCAATTTCAGTCTTAGACGTAGGCTTTCTAAATATGTTTAGTGTTTACAATATTTATTAAATTCTAATCTAGCCCAAAATATAATTTCTTGATTAGTTGCACTAGACTGGTTGGCGACGTAAAGTTTAAATCTGATTAAAGAGTTTGATTCGCTTTATATGGACTACCAAATAAAAGGCCAAAAAATTTCATAAATTGTGAAGAAAAAAAGTTACGCTGAAAACCTTATCAATTATAACTGCATTTGGTGAGGTGCACTGCACTGCGATGAGGTGTTTTCTTCTTTCTTGATGAAATATCAATTAAAGAAAAACATACATGTACCTCCATCGGGGCATAAGGACTTATTTTGGCGCTTTTTTAATTGGTATTTTTTCTTTATGTCACCGAATTTTTTGGTTAAATATGCTGGATGCAACTGATAAGATTTACCCACCACCACCACTAAGGTTCAGTTCAGAAGAGGAATTTTTATTGTGTAGTTTAATTTTTAAAAATATAGTAAAAGAAGGAAAATAACCAAGGCCTAACAAATGTATTTTATGATGACTCATTAAAGACTTAAAAAACCCTGATTTGACGGAAAACACGCAGTCAGAGAAAAAACAATTCAACTCAGCAATTAAATTATAGGAATATATAATATTCTTTAATATATAAGTATGTATTGAGACATTTTGAACAATGTATTAAATGTGATAACAGCGTGATTATAAAAAAATCTTTCTTTAGTTAAAATCTAAAACACGATATAGGAGAGCGATAATAACTCATCGTGCTGACATCAACATACGAGTATTGAATTCCCTTTCAATAGGATGATCGGACCCCAGTCCGATGTAATAATGCAGGGACAGACAATTAAATAGCGGTGCCATCTTTAAATCTTACAATAATGACAACTGTCAAGCCTGTGACGCAAATCAAAGGCCGCAATCCCATTGGTCAGGATTGAAGCACCCTACTGTGAAGGGAGGCGCTTTTATTTTAACTTGGGGCCACTTTACCGATTACCCCGTATTTATATCTGACTCTGGGGTTGCCTTTGTGTCTGCTAGTCATTTTTAATAGCTGTTTAGTATATTGTATTGCAATTAAATGCTGTGAATCAATAATTTTGATTCAATAAATATTGGGACTTGAAACTAGATAAATTATTTCAACAGAATTTTTATTAATGACTAAACACCTATTATTACAATAAAAAATTTCCATGATCACACACACAAAAATTCAATTTATCTGTTTTTACAGTACAAAAGATTCTACCAAAATAGTAATACTCTATTGTTGGGTGATTTTAGTCTAAACACTCAGTTCACTATATATTATCATTATTGTAATTTGTATATCTCTTATAAAAATGAGACTGTATATGTTTTACTAAATAACACTTAAATTAATGTTATATTATGCAGAATTTACTATGATAATCATCTGGTCTTGAAGTAATTTCCAAAAAACTTAAGAATATTTATCTTTATGCGTAAATTATTGAGAAACAATTTTAAGTATTTTTTAAGTGTTCCAGTACTTACAACACATTAAAATCTTACTTAAAAAAATTACGTATTTGTTCGAAAAGGCCATCACAAAGCTCACTATAAATAGAATACAATAATTCTCTATAACTATCATTTACTCTTTACAAATAAAAAATGTAGACGTCGTACAATAGGAAATTTCGTTTAAAATCCAGTCTGATCTTTGCCATACAAAATCTATCAGAAATAGTTTAGCGGTATAATGTAAAATTGCTTACAATCAAAAATTAACATCCACATCCAACATTTTGTATGTTTTAGGTACGATCTATTATAGCATGTGTATTTATTCTATACGTTGTTATTTACGATTTTAAAGCTAAAAGTATGTATTTGTCAAATTGAGTAGGCATAACGTAAACTATATATTTTACGGTATTTTATTATAATATTACTAAAAGCCATTGTGAGTTCACTCTTTATCAAAAGGGTGTGGTCACGGCTATCTAAAAAATCGAACAAATGCAAGAAGTCGGACTTTATGACTTTACAGTTTATATATATATATATTTACATTCATAACTACCATATATATAATACTAAGAATCTTCTAAATAAAATGATTGTAGGTCCCGTTAACCACCAATCCGCTCTTAAAGCTGTATAAATAAATGAGAATATTGCATTTGGCTTCTGCTGTCTTCATTAGTAGTTAGTCCGTCTTGTTCTCGTGTAATACAATACAAGCCTTAGTTTAAAGTATGATTTATGTCTAAAAGACAGGGACAGTTCTATAGGTAGACTACGAATAATAGATGAATGTTCTTTGTTCAAAATTGGTCTACAATGATACTCTGATGTACTCACTAAACCTATGCAAACATCTTCTTTCGTATCGTAGGGATTTATTAAAATCTGAACGACTATGAAGTCGTTTAAAGTCCGTTAATAAAATTGATGGTTCCTCACATTTAAGGACACTCGGTGTAGCGTTTCATCAAATTAAGCTAGTATAAACTAATATACACTAGTTTAGTATATTATACTAGTCTTTTGGCAAGGCACTGTCGCTTTTCCCTCGAGAGTATACTCTGTATGCAGTTTTCGAGCCCAACATCCGATCCAGCAGGCTATGCTTCGCTCTCCGACGATGCGTGAGTACTTCGCGACACAGTTCGTGGAAAACTTCACCAACTTGATTCACTTGTTCCGCGGCAGCAACTTCGGCGAAACTACACTCGAAATCTTTCGCCAGGATTTCGCCCTCTTCCGGGCTTACCTGGAACATTAGAAAATATGCATTTGATCATGTCTAAAGAATTGTAAGCGAAGATCCGTTACCGCCTAATTTTTTTAATTGAATAGCCGAAGGGACCGTGACAGACCTTATAGACTCCAAAAAAGGTTCGCGTCGTTCCTGTTAACTAATGCTTGTAGCATTTATTAACGTAGATTCGAAAGTGATTGTTAGGTTTTTACTATGTAACTTTTATAATAGCCGACAATATAAATATAAAATAATATACCAAAAATTAAAATAACCATATTCATTCTACTGTACTTAAAGTTCCCATAACGCTTTCAAAACCTTTTCCAATTGAGTTTCAATTGTTATTTTTTTGACTATAAATAGCTTTCATTAACATCGAACAGTCTTCTCTATAATCCCGTATCTCACCAATGGACGGACAAATTTATGTGTCTCATTCAATGTATATTTACAGGACCAGGCTTCTAACCCTACACAAACAGCTATTTCGCTGAGAAACAAACACAGGACGGGTTATACGTCTCAGCGTTAGCCAGGGTAAGTTCGATGTTATAATTGTAAACAAGCACAAAATGTTTGATCTGTAGTTATTTACATGCACTCACCTGTCGTAAATGCACCATATCGGCTTTATTTCCGACCAAAGTCAGCGGTACGTCCGGCTGCAGCCGCTGTTTTGCCTTTCGTACATAATTAAATGATTCCCTGTCAGTTATTGAATACACGAGAAATAGACCATCTGCCCACTGCGCTATATCATTGCCCGGTAGCTCATCAGTGCTCTGTAATAATATGTTTATACCTTTAGAGTATCGTTAATAATATTTTTGTTTATTATTAACCCAAATGCTTTAGACCCAAAAAGTCCACGGTGTGAGTCCGAAAAATAAGGCTGATTATGATGTACCTATTAGAAAAACAAATGATAATGAAACAGATACAGAAATCTGAGGCCCAGTCCTTAAAAGTGACTGTTGTTTTGTTAAATTAATTATCAATGACTACATCTACTATACGTGAAAACGTAATTAAGAAAAATTATACCGACATTAAATAACGGTCAACTGAATAGTAAAAATGCATTGGTAATTACTAAGCCTATTTTCATGACACTTGAACGTTTCCGTGTACGTAATTTAAAAATGTGATTTAGTTTTAAAGGTATTTGTGAAATACTGACATTTACATACACTTACACAATTTGCCGCACCTGCTTGAAAGTCTAAAGAGATCACTCAAATATTATCGAATTGCAACAATATACCTAGAGGTGATATACAGGTTATATAAGTAACAATAATTATTGATTGACGCCGTTCGCACTTACCTATGGTTTCTAATTATATAGCACCCAAAAAATATGTATGAATTTTAACTTTCTTACAATTTTTAATTCTATTATAGTAAAAGTTATATTTACTTATGTTTAAATTTATTAGTTATTAGAATTATAAGAAAAGTTTTATGTACCTTAGGACATGTGTCGAGTATTTCAAACAAAATCGGTTCACCGTCCAACAGGGCTTCGTGTTTGTATTTACTTTCTGGAAAAGAGAGGATTGTCTATGGTTATGTGAATACTCATTCAAATAAAACTTCTTTAGTGGATATAAATAGGAATTTGTTCCTCAATTTCGTTACAATAATCCGTTAAATATTTTTATTTATATAACATCATTTCAAGCTGCCACTCAAAGAGCCTTGTTATAAAACTTGAATGAATAAAAAGACGTGTGTTGCCATGGTTACGATTTCTTTCCTACGTGAAAAAAAATGATTAATGAACAGTAGCTTACTACATTCACATACAAGTAAGATTATATTTCTAAACTTTTTAAACCGACCGAAAATTAAGTCAAGTATGATTTTCGTTATTTCCTTTTTTATTTATACTGCGTTGTAGTAATACAGAAATACATTACAGTTAAAATAATTAAATAAAAAGGATGGAAACTGGCGGCCTTATCGCTTTCGAGAGACCTGTTCCATGCAACCACTACGAGAAAAAAATATTAAATTAGATAAACTGAGAACAAGAACTGCAAAACTACATAAGATATACAATTCCTTAGATAATTATAAAGTATTATGTATATCATTTGAATCATAATTGTGATTCAATACAAAACCAGTCTTTGATATAAATAGTAATGAAAAATAGTTAAGTTGTTATATTAATTTACCTTGTTGGTGATCGTATTCTCCAATATATCTCTTTGTTAAGAATCGTACAGTAAGGGCTGCAAACAAAGTATAAATTATAAACCAACATTAGATATATTAAGATTGTTGGCAGAAATTGGCAGCCATTACTTTATGTTGTATATTTTGGCTCCTGTTTGTTATGCATAATCGACTATTATTAATAATATGCTGTCAACCATCAAATCGCTTAGAAATATTCACTAGATGCTGTTTGTGAACCGTCCTAAATGTATCTTATGTTGTCTAGTTTTATAAACATAAATCCTATTTATTTCATCCAATAAAGGAACTTATCCTTTCCTTTAACTCTACATATTTGTAATGTTTTTTCTAAGTCAAATTGAGACGTATAGCCATTGTACCCTCACTGGAAGACAAATATTCTAAATAACAATAATGAAAAAAAAAACAAATATCATGGAACATCAAATAAATTTAAATCTAGTTTCGAGATCTGACCAATGTTTTTTCTGTGGGGGTATGTAGTTCCAATTTGAAGGGACTGAGCTCTGGAGGTGAGGGCTATTTTAAAAACACTTAGTTCATGGTTAATATATATATTAGAAACATTACACATTTGCAATAATTTATGTTTTTAACATTCTGGATTGTTGTTTCATTGTCCGCGTCTAGAAGAAAAGTAAATTTTTCATAACAAATAACAATCATTTTATATAAAATTTAAATAGACATTCCGATATTCGAAACCAAAAACTTTTCAAAAACTTCACATTTGATAAGCGTTGCTTTTGCATTTCACAAGATTATGACTTATTAAATTTGTCAATACTACCCCTGAAGGAAATCAGACCTAAAGGCATTTTATACTCAAATAAACTTTTAGCACAGCCAGAATTTTTATAATTAAAATTAAATCTGACAACTGACTGAAATCTGACGTGTCTAGGATTACCAAACCCACATTCTTCAATGTCTTTCGAACGCAACGTCTGGTTTATTTATATTAATGTGAGCAGGAACATGAGAGTATAAATAAATGTCGAATCTAAAACATAACCGTTGATTCCAATTGACACTCAAGTCGATTAGTATCTAGAGAAATAGATTTAAGTTTCACAATCGTAAGTTTGGTATTAGTTACCGTTAGTTCGAAGTTCAATATATATAAAAACAAAATAAATAGAACAGTACTTGTGTTTTTGTTGAACTAATATACTCGTATATCTTATTATGATATAATATCTCTATATATATAAAATTCTCGTGTCACAATACTCGATCCCATACTACTCCGAAACGGCTCGACCGATTCTTATGAAATTTTTTATGCATATTCAGTATCTCTCTATCTATCTTTATCTATTTTCTTTCTTTTCCTTATTTATCTATCTATCTTTAAAACCCCTAAGAGATAAGGGGTGTTCACCCCAAAATTTATGTTTCAGATAAAAATAAATGATTTTATTTTTTAATAATACAGTATACAAAAATACATAAATCCCTTAATGTTCACCCCTCTACGATCAACCCCTATTTTTTATTTGATAATTATGACTTGAACTCTGAGGTTTATGTAGAGAAAAATTTTAAACCGAACAGTCTCTGGTATGTACTAAAAGGGTAGGTTAAACAAACAAAGTTCGCGGGGGCAGCTAGTATTAATATGTATTTCGTAAATTAGTAAGTTTGCAATAGTACTCAAAGCGTTAGTGTGTTGTTCTATCGTTTACCTTATATCATAATTGTTTGAACCTAAATGGCATATTCGGCTACTTACAAACCGTATCCATGTACGCTATAATATAAAAAACTTAAATAATTGTAACTGTGTTACAATGGAAATTTATTTATTTTACTACCAGTTATCTGAGCCCAAAAACAGTGAAATTAGTTGCTTCCGAAATCGAATATAATAATAATAACTAGCTAAATAAAATCATAATTGTATATAGGTTTAGTTTTATACCTTAAACATGATTAAAGCGTAATATTAATAGTCTGAGCAGATTTAAAAAGCTCTGAAATCAAAAGACAGGTGAGAAGCAAAAATAACTCATGCTAGACTAAAATATCCTCTAAGAGCTATTTAATTGATAAGATTGGAAGCCAAATCTCATTATCATATACTA
Source organism: Pieris melete (assembly GCA_963693345.1). Taxonomy (NCBI): domain Eukaryota; kingdom Metazoa; phylum Arthropoda; class Insecta; order Lepidoptera; family Pieridae; genus Pieris; species Pieris melete. The sequence goes on along the minus strand of CAVNZK010000363.1, from coordinate 1,838,841 downwards.
GCTGACCTGGCTAACTTCGTTCCGCCCTACAACCTTATAATATCGTTGTTACTTTAATTTAACTTATTTTAGGATTTCATTTATGTTAAGTATTACATTAATACAACTTTTTTGCAAATACAGAAATGTTTTATTGCTTGCCATTGCGAAAGAAGAATGGCAGTTTTACACATTAGGCATCTTCTCTCTAGCGTCAATATGGCGATACTGCATGTTAAGCACTTTCTGATATCCAACATCTTTTGATCAGGATCAAAGCATGGTTATGCATCTCCTCATTCACCTCAAGATTGGAATTTCTTGAACTGACACGAATTCGACGTAAAATGATGCGTAGTTTTGTCAACAGATGGCACCATATGGTTTTTGCATTCGTAAAATTAATTAATTTATTTATTGTTATTCGATAACTTATTCGATATTTTATTTTATTATATTATTAGCTTATTCTGCTATTCGGGACGGAAACAAATCCAACAAATCAAAAACCATAGCAATCGGTCCAGCCGTTCTCGAGTTATAAGTGTTGTAACAAAACGACTTTCTTTTATATATAAAGAAGATATGAAAAATATATCATTTATAGTATGTACTTAAATATTTATCCAACAATACACTTATAGAAAATACTTAAAATATTGTGAGGTTGCGACTTGCGCGAGAAGAAAGTGCAAGCTCTGGGATTAGCAATATGGTCAACCAGGTAAAGAGTGGAACAAGAACAGAAGGAGTTTTTATGCCTAATTAACTGAACTCTAAATGTCTAGAGAGTCTGTCTGATGTCTAGACATTTAGAGAGAGAGAGAAAAAGAGATTTACAAGTTCAATTTCAAAAGTCAATAAGACTATCTAAAAATCCAAGCATTATTAGGTCGAGCAAAAACTATGTACGTCTTTTATACTTTTAATATCCGCAAACAATGTGAAATCACTAAATGCGTAACGGTTTAAATAACGTTTAACACATTCGCAAATACTCCTCTGAATATTTCCTGAGATATTTTCAGCACAACAAAGGTCGACTTCCGTGCCATTGCATTGTGTTCGTACGCATATTATTCTTGGCTACATACTGATAATTCTTTTACAGTCAGCAACAGAACTTTTCAAATAATTTATTTTCTTACGAAAATCAAGGTTAGAAAGTTTAACGGGATAAAGAGTATTTAAGATATTTTTTTGAATCTATTTGTATTTTGTACACAACTAATATTTTCGGATGCCGACATCTCTTGCTTGCTTGATATTTAATTAAGGCAATTCCTTGTCAGCTCTTAAAGGCATCTTCCCGAAATTCAAACTGAGTAAACGCGCGTGTCTTGGGTGAGTGAGCTTATAACTGAAGTTAACGCGTGATTTACTGTATGAGCGCCAATGTTGACTTAGATTATTATATAAAATTCCTTAAAATTTGTAGTTAAGCCTTTTCGGAAGCAAAACGATTGCACAAATCAGCATAGTTCACAATAAATAATCTAATAGGAATGTACGTAGGAGTAAACCACATCGATGTATGTAATCCTATTGCAAAAGACAAATCAATCTGAATTTATACTCGTTGACCCACATACATAATATCAAAGTGTATATCAATAACAATGTTGACTCCAAAATTAGACGCGAAACTAAACCGAATCAAGCAATTCTCTTCAAATACGTGAAATTAGTATGAGAACTTAGTACTAAAAGATAAATTAAAAGAGAATTTATTGCATATTGTTTAAATTGGGACTAGGTACTGATTGAATAATATATTCTAAACACAAAGAACTCTAAATATTATCACCAGAAAGTCAAATATTTAATTATAATAATATTGTTAAGTTAGATTCCAGTTTTTATCTAACCTATTTACGGCGTTTTATGCAATATCCATTCTAAAAGTGTTTTGTCTCATCAAGAGTCCAACCTCATGTTTGAAGAGGCAAGATGGGGTTTGTTAAAAACGTCACATGCTCTATTTCAAATACATATACTAGATTAATATACTAAATAAGATTTTTAAAATTACTAGTAAATAAAAAGACAAGGAATCAATGTAAAGGAGATTATTATAAACTATTTAAAATATGTAAAATTTTACCGGCTAGCCTGAAACATAGATTCCTTGTACTTGTAAATAACCATGGTAAGCAGGATCGTTTTACTAGTTTGGTGCATCATATAACTGACACAAGGTCAATGGTAAATTTGAAATACCCATGGTGCAAAATTATTATGGAGATAGAACGTTGAAGAAGCGGATTCCATTCTTGCTCAATAGTTTACCCGAGGACATAAGACCTGAGACTTCATTGGATAAATTTAGAGGTTTACTAAAAAAACATTTGTTAAATAGGCTGTGCTGTAACCTATAAGTAAATTAATTGTATTAGTGTTAGTAATTTAGTGATTTAGAAGTTATGTTTATTTAAGGCGAGTTACCTGCAGTCAAACTGCGTAAGCTGTTTTGCGGGGCATGGTTTGAATTAACGTTTAACTTTTTTTGTGAATAAATATATTTAAATAAATAAGAAACGCTCTCAGCGATGTATATACTTTTACCGAATACAAATAAAATACGCCTCAATACAACGTTACGTAAGTAATCGAATTGTAATCATTCATAAGCAAGTAAGTACTTCTTTTAAATATGCATTTGCAAATGTTATTTTTACTTATCGACATTCTTTTAGTTTCGCAATAATGCCTACTTAGGCATTTCGTAACTCTAACCAAACACATATTCTACAATTGGCAAACCGTAGAAAATCTAATACTGGTGAAGTGCTTGAGATGTATGATCAATATTCTTTACGTTACAATTATTGATAAACCCTTTTGATGTATATAATTTACTTATCTTAGAGAACGTATTTGTATTAAAATATATAATTATCTCGATTCGCTTTACGCTTCAAACAAATGTGTTTTGCAGAACACGCCAATCATTATTAGACGAGTTATACGATCGCATTAAATTTTAACATTAAATGGAATCTGAAAATATTCAGGGCCTTGAGATACCACTTGTAGTTCATCGTTTTATTTTTATAATAGCATTGATGTCATTACAAAGCGTAGGATTATTAAATACCACACTTATATAATAATTTAGTTTACTCTTATATTAATTCATTGTATGTACTCGTAAGTAAATAATGGAAGCAAATTTAAACCATACACATTAAACTAACCCATAACTTTTGTTCATTATACAAATTCGATTAAATACATTTACAATCAAATTAAACTACTACAACTGAAGTTGAGAAGTCCCAATAATTATACACTTTATACATACAAGCGATCTAATTTCCGGATTTATTAAGGTCATCAATTTTCACATATACCTACACTATCCAAAATAAGCACGTACCACTTTTTCCAACAGATGGTGCTCCAATAACAGCTACTTTGACTTCGGAAAGCGACGATTTTTTCCGCCTTATTCCTCGTGTTGTCATTTTCCAGCAGTCATGGTACTGCCACGCGGACGCCGAATACTCTGAGGCCGGCAGTCAGCGCGCACCGCGGTCTCGACACTCGAACCCCGCTCTTGCCTGTCAGCTAAAAATACATAAAGCGACACTGCTCTGACATCGGTTCTCGTATTAATGGGTCAAGATCTGGCCAAGATCACCCGTGCAAATAGGCATGTTTACGTCGCGGGCTTCCTGACGATCGCTGCCACGTGTCCATGGCGGTAGGCCAACTGGTGAACTTGAAGAAATCACTGCCCTTGTGTAAGGCTAATTTCAATAGATGTATAGAACACTGTACTAAAACGGCAACAAATTATATTTTTTTATATCCTTTTTTGCAATAGGTACTACAAGTATTGTACCTACTATAGATATTGTAATTATTTATCACTAAAGTTTTCTAAGAAATGGATCGAATGAAAACAAGACTACATTTAAACAACACATTTATTATTAAAACCAGTTTTGTCCGAAACATTATTATGAATCTGCAATACTGTATAAAGGTCATGAAAATTTATAACATTGAAGAATAATTTATACAACAATTGGATACACGTTGTTGATACCGAAATAAAACTGCATTATTCCATAACTAAGGAAGGTTAGGAACGGGAATCTTTACATTACAAAAGTAAAGTCCAGTGCATATTTTTTGTAACCATTACGACACCGCCATTCCGTTTATTTTGCAAATTGTAAGGTTGGAATTCATTTTGAAATTATACCCTATAAAATAGTTAATGTACTTGGGTATTGACGGGGAAAGAACACAACTATTTTAACTACCCTAAACGAAGAATAAAAAAGGGCATTTAATATAAGATTAGAATGAGCCTAATAGACTAAAATTGGGATACCTGATGGCGATATTAAGTTTCTCATGTAAATAAAAATAAATTTTTTGTAATGAGAAATAAACTTCTTAAACATTAAACATCTACAGTGGAATCTCGATAACTCCAATGTCAAGGGAACGACAAAAAAATCGAGTTAACGAGTTTTCGACATAACAAGAACTTCGAGATACATATTTATTTATTTATTTTCTCACAAAATCTTAAACTTAGGACATAAGCAAGTGACAGACATATGATTTAACTGCTGAAATTTCGACTTACAGAGGCGCGATTTTTAAGTGTATTTTTCGATTTGTAGAGTTGAATATGAATAACAATTTAACTTTAGTTTGGTAGTATATATATTTTTTTATGAATATATTCATTAATTGCACGAGTACCTACATGACAAAAACAATATTTTAGAAGCCCCGAACCCGAACATTCGTTTTGGATTTTATAGCTATTATTTCGGGGTTATTTCAAGTAAGATGACATTATATTTAATAACTCCGACTTAGTCTCCTTTCCAAATTTGAGTAATAGAATATAAATATGTTTTATCAATACTTCGTAGGGAAATAACATTTTGTTCAAGTTACAATGTCTAAATAATTCGAGCTACCGGGTTCAGCGGAAGAGAATGGCAATTTTTTTCGACTTAACGAGGTTCGAGTTATCGAGATTCCACTGTACCAGTTAATACAGAAAACACATTAAATATTAAATACAAATATCATTTAATCATCTAGGTAACTTGATGTACACATATGCAGGTCATTATATATATATTAACTGCAAGTTCTCAAATCAAGGACGAGAACTGGCAATAAAGTCTCCGTCACTCTTTTAAAATGTTTGTAACTAACTATTACACCAGCATGCATCACATCACGTGTTAAAACAGTTAAATATTCTAATTAAATAAAAAATAATTAATATTTGTATAAAATTAGGCAATGGAAAGAATAAAAGAGAGAAATCTACTTGAAGGATTTAATGTGAATTAAAACAGTTTTTACAATTACACATACAAAAAATATTTACAACCATTGTTACAGAAAATTCAACATAATATCCTTAAATTGCTAAGATTTTAACTAAACTAACAAAAAACTTAAATCGTCATGTGTTTTGTTTCATAAGTAGATACTTATCATCATTGTTTTAAACAAGCGTTAACCTTTTGCATTTTAGCTTTTCGTAAATCTTGTTTCGGGCGATTTATTAATACAGGCACATTTAACAATTCCAATGTTTTATATGACATAGAGTGCCAGACAGATTGGGAAATCTTAACATGGCTTAACTATGGCTCTAAAAATAAAAACCCATGAAGCTATTTAAATTGAAACTAATAATGTATGTGTAATTACCATCAATGATATATAGAATAATAAAATCTTGTGAATTTTAAGTCATATTATAGTCGTACGAGATAGTCTGTTGAATTAATATTCGAAGGTTCGTCAAAATATAAATTTAACATATTACATATTATAATTTTCAAGTCTATTAAGTATTTTAGAAAATTCCTACAATTCTTTTTATTTTGGCTTTAAATGTCGTTGCAATGTCGTTTTAAAAACCTTCGCGCCTATACAAAAACTGGCTAAGACTGATACCAATTGAATCACAATTTTTTGGCGGAATATGTACTACATATTGTTCTTGGACAAATTCGATAATTCCACGTCAACCTTATACTAATACATAAATATATAATATTTTAAACTTGTTGTTATTTAAATCAACATTTATTATTGCTGTAATTCATACAGGAAACTAGTGGTTATTCATAAACCAAACCTTAAATTTATGTATCCTAAAAAAAAATATAAAATTAAATGTAATATTTAAATATGGTGTATTTAAAACAAGTAACCCCACACTTACTAGTACCTACAAAAGTCGCCGTGAATATGATAATTTTGAATTACTCGAATATACGTCTTATTGTATGTATGAAATTAAATGCATATTAATTCTATTGCTAATGTGATGGTCCATCCATTGAAATCCTAACTACACTCTTACCGCAGTCTCAAGTAACTTATAGGCTAAAGATGACATGTATGAAATCGGACTATTTCAAACTTAGCTTATTGGTAACATGGAATTTATAAAGAATAATACAACAGGCGATGAAAATGAAAGAAATCGGTGTCAGACGCCAAGGTTAGTAGCCTAGAAAACGGTTGAATTTTGCCAAAGCCACAATCCAACATCTACATAAATATACACCAGGCAATTGCACTTTACCCGAAGGCGACACAAAATCAAGTCACCCATTTTGCGATTGGCCTTTGCATTTGAAACTGAAGAGCAAAGCATTTAGTTTTCGTAATAGGTTCCGAGACAGACGTGTATTTAATAGAAAAATAAAAATATCTTGTAAATTGTGAGATTACAAAACCGATATTCCATATTGACTTATGGCAGACCATGTTATAAAATAAAAATGGTTTCGATATATTTAATTGTAAAAGGTGATTAAGCTTTGAAATATAATTATTTTAAAAATATCAAATATTCGGCATTACAATGTAGGTGCCTAAGCAGAGGGCAGAAATCCGAGCTACATTTAAAAGGAAATTAATGAAAACATCCGTACTTGGCCGTAATTATTTATATAAAATATAAAGCCTGCAAAATTAGAACTAACAGCTACGAAACCCCAGTTTATACCAGACTACAGTACCTAACTAGTGTAAATCTTTAAAAGATTTATACGGGATATGTCTAATTCATAGCCAAATATTAATGTAGGTGTATAATACAAAAACATCTAATAAGCAAGTAGATACAAATTATCTACCGTAAATGCGGTTGTAATATGCAAATGTTCTATCTACTTATCATTAATTTATTCGGAATTTTCTTGCATTAATGGTTGCATATCTTCACGTCTTTTCTCTCTATTCGTGACACCGTCCAGTACTCCTATCTCTGATATCCTAAAAAATAAGAAATAAGAAGAGAAACTATTAAAAAGTATTTAAAATGTGTGTTTTAACTTAACTTTTTGGAAACTATTTGGGATTTATGATGGGCATTCTCAGATTTATTCATTAAATTATAAGTAAATATATCTAACCAGGCTTCGCACGGTTCGCATTTACAAAATAAATGAGACGTTATTTAGGGATAATGTAGTTAACACAATTTTTGTAATCAGTCCAGTAGTTTTTGAGTTTATTTGCTACAAACTTACGAAAATGGATAAATGTATCTTTTAAAAATATTATAAGTAATAAAAGATACAGCGTCGACTGTCCCAATCAATGAATATTAAAGAAATTACGTTTAATAAAAAATCATTTAAAGCGAATAATTTTTACCTAAATATAAATAAGTCTCTTATAATTAAAAATATAGAATAATTACACTTTCGGTTCAACGTCGTCGTATGTCGGTGTGAAATAAGGATTAGCTGCGGCCGGTCGGAACTTGTATCCTGTCATTACAAAGAAAACAAACGTCGCCATCTCTCGAAACATTTCATCGATCCAAGAATATTGGAATGGAACTGTTTTCTGAAAATGTGAAAAATATTCATTAAATGCAGTTTTTTTATTGAGCCAATTTATAAAACAATAATTTCATCTACGTGTTAAGCAGATATTTCATAATTCTTACCTCCAATATAGTGACAATAATTCTCGTGAAATAAATATAGCATAATATCATCACGTAAAAATGTCTAAATAACTTTAGCTTTCTCAAATTAACAGCAGCCTTGCCGTCTGTTGTCGAAGAATCTTCCAAATGGTGTATTGACCTGCGAATATAAATAAAAATGTACGACATATAAATTTACCAAACAAATCTTTTACTGATAAATTGTAGTCTTAATAATCTATATAAATTACGCGTCACGTTGTTTGTCCGCTATGGACTCCTACTACTACTTCACCGATTTTAATCAAATTTACACACGTGCAGTTTGATATAACTTAAAAGATAGGATAGCTTACATATATACATATCTATAATTTTACTGTACGTGTGTATTTCAGTGAACTCCTCTTAAACGGCGGTAACGATTTTATTGTTTTTTTTTTGTATGCGTTTGGGTGGAGCCCTGAATGGGCAGTTTATAGTCCATTGGTGCCCAGCCATGATTCAACCGAGTCACACCGCTCTCCAAAGATATAGTTTGACGATGCTTCTAATTGACCAATACTGGGCACTGTTGTTTAAAGATTTTGATTCCTTAAATATCTTGAAAGGGTGAGGTAATTATGATCGTTAGTGAACTTCTCTAGGGCCGGTTTTATGATCCGTAGTTAACTCAACTACTGGTTAAATATCCTAACTATTAGTGGAATATCAGCAAAATGGATTTTTTGACCCGTAGAGTAATTAATGGTCAAATATCAAACCATTAGTCAAAAAAGTTAACTACTCTGTATCGGAGGGTTAACAAGATGGCCGCTGGTTATTTATATAGTAACAGCTGTTTGTCACAGAAATCAAACTATGATAAATACGTTTATTACTATCTAATGACGAATTTAAACATAGTGAGATACTTTAATAAATGAGACGATGAAGAAGACGATGATATTATCTTAGACTGTGTTAATGAGAAGACCAAAAATATTTAGGCAACGCCACCCGCCATTAGAAACCTGGGATGATGTAGATTTTTGTCACCGTTACCCCCTATCGTAAGGCTCTGGATTGTCACTGATTGGAATTGAATTATCTTTAACAGCCAATGAACAAGAGTATAGACAGCAGCTCATACAAACCTATTTTGCTTCATTACTAGCTACAGAACCGCAGCAGTATATAATTAAGTATATTAATAAATAATATTAACTCTAATTTATTATGTATTTTATTGCCTATAATATTAACTTATAATTATTATAAGTACATACTTGTAATAAACTACACTTCATTGCACTGGCAACAAATTGACCAATTCTTAAGTTTGACTATAGTTAAAATAGACATCGAAAACCGCATTAATAATTTAACTACTGGTTAGTTATTTAACTATAGTTAATGTAACAAATGGTTATACCATTTTTAACTACGGATCAAAAAACTGGTTCTAAGAATGTTTTTTTTAATATTGGTACTTATTAACACTTATAACCGCCAATACTTTAAGTAACCAAATCTAGGGCCAAGAAACTCTCCACCACTCTTTTTATTCGACAACAGCAGACTTTACTTTAATTAATCATTTCATCATTTACAAGACAATAAGACTCACCATACAACCGGGAACATAATGGCGCCACAACAGAGTACATCGACGAACATTAAAAGAATCCTCCACGCGTTATGTTCGACCGCACCTTCTTCACTTTCAGCTATTATTATCTCCGCAACGTTAGCGACCACCTTTTAAACAAAAACCCACATATCTTCATCATTCATCTTCGATATTATAATAACCTTCCAATATTAAGATACCTAGTCTTAGATTGATTCACTTGTTAAGTATGTCGTATTGTTATACCGGTAATCGGACTGTTGCTTAATGATTGTTTTAGGGTGACAGAAAGATTACACAGTTTTATAAGTAACTAGCTGGCCTGGCGAACATCGTACCGCCTAACAGTCGATTCTTTATTTGTTTAAAATACTTATTCTGCTATTCGGGACACCGGTCTAGCTAGTAACATAAAAAAAAGAAAATTGAATACATTATGTCAAAAAATAAAAGTTTACCTTCCCGGAATCCCTCCACTAACACTTGAACTTTATGCTATGGTATTAAAGTTCATATTGACTTTTAAGTATTATTGTATGGGAATATAGAAAATTGTTGTTTTTAGGCTTTTTCACTCAATTTTTTTTTAATTTTTCTCCGTAAGAACCATCCTCGTACTTCAAGGTATATTATTTAAAAAAAACAGACAAATCGGTCAAGCCGTTTTCATGTTATGTCGTGACAACGGAAAACGGGTATTCATTTTTATATACATATATAGATAGGATCTATTAAACTAAAAAAAATTTCTTCATATATTACCAAGGAGCTTTTTAAATCCATAATTCATGGTTTAGACCCACTGTTAAACATCTAAATAATTACAATAGAGTTACATGGTGCTTAAACTTTCTTAGAATATACATACTTGTAATGGAATGACTATCATAAATATTTTTTTATCGCGGTCTGCCAGAATGTGTTTAATAAAATTCCATCCAGTTCCAACTAAAATTATAGTCACAAAGAGCACAGCACCTTTTAATCTACAAAGAAATATACATGCAAGTATATTAGAAATTTGCTACAAACTAAAATCATGCCAAATATTTTATTCAATACAAAATTTTACAATATTTTTTTTTATAATCATTATATAATACAATTGAATACTTACAAATGTGTTATGTAGTATAATATTGCCCAAGCTGTGACATGTTCTCCTCTTGTTTGTATAAAATGATAGTTAATTCCATGGAAAGCCAATGACATTGCTTTTAAGTAAACCAGTACACACATAATAATATGTATTCTATATACTTTGTGACGGCTTGTTTTTAGAATAAATGTCCAAAAGCCAGCACACAAGAAAAATATCAGTGACATCATGCTGTATAGTGCTGGAAGTGGCATTTCCCCAGCTGACAAAAAGTTTCCATCATTACTTTCATATATTTCTATCTGTAAAGACAAGGTTTAGGTTACAGCACCATTTTAAAGAATAATTACCATATAGTTTAATTTATACTGAAACCAGGGATCACAATAGAAGCCCATAATCAAAATGTCTTGTTTCTTTTTATTTCAGAATTTATGAGACCACTTGCTATTCCTCAATATATTAACAATTATGTTGTAAGTGCTTAAAAAAAGATTAGGCATCAAATGTGTTGTTCAGAAAAGTAAAAGTGTGTAACCAAACACTTAGATATAAAGCCATGTATATAGATTAATAATATAATTAAAAAAGTATTTACCAAAACATTAATAGCAGGCTCTGTTTCATGTGGACAATTATGGAAGTACAAGTTGTACAATCCTTCTTCCTTGTCTGAAGCCACATACATAGCAAACTGTAATATTGAAATTCAGTCAAACATCTATTAGGAAAAGAAGCACCCTTGAGTATGGAAAAGAACTTACACTTGTGTTGTAATAATCAAAGCCATTATGTGTTTCTTTTGTGATAGGAAGAACTGCATATGAACACTGAGATCCCAATGCCTCTGTTGATTTCTTAGTTTCTATAATAAAGATTACCATTAAAATCTAGAAATAATCAGAATTGTATAGAAAATATATAAAATATTACCTAATGGTGATCGTCGTTGTCTGTTTACAAATATATACTGTGATTGACGTTTAATTCTATCTATCGGAATCATTGACCTGTTTTGGTAAAGATGTAATGCAGTAACTTCACCTTCACATGTAATATTAATTCTGAAAATGAAATAAGCAAATTTTATTACTTATTTATTATATAAAATTTTTTATATGAGTTACTAAGATTTTCACTTTTTGAACATCTTTAGAAAATGAAATTATCTTTAGACATTCAATTCAAGAATAAGATAACTAGACTCTTTTGTAAGTCTTACAGTGTGTACTAGTAAAGTGGTGCTTCTTAAATTAATGATAGTTGGCAGTCATCCTCTTAAATCTCTACTAAGTCAATGGACCATTCCATTGACTTGACAAGAATAAAAAAAAATCTGTATAGAGTGCAGGAAAAACTCACCTGAGATTTTTAAAATCTAATTTCAAAAAAACTATAGCTGGATGATGTGGTGACAAAAGACCCCCATTATTTTCTACACCTTTAAGAATACATGTATCCGAATGTACTTCCAAGTACGGATTAATAGCATCATTGACAGTTCTATCCAAGGTAAAACCATACTAAAAAGAAACATGCATTATAATTATGCACAAAACCACTAAATAGCAATCTGTGTGTAATAATAGCATGAACAAAGTTTAAACAAATATAAGCAATTATAATGATTATAATTAATGATTTATAGTAAATGATAAGCCACATTACTTAAATAATTATTAAGATTGTAATGAAAATTATATTAGAAGACATTATATGTTACCTCGCCCAGCACTGAACCAGATGGCAACTTGAAGTTAATCATATGTACATCTAGAACACCCCCTTCGAAAAAACCAAATGTTGTCAAATCAACATAGTGACGTTCATCATCCTGCAAAAGAAGAACCCTTCAACGTTCCGTTCGCTTATTTTAATTTCTTAAAGTAATACTTAATAATAATACATACCACAAGAGGTAATTTGTGAATCCTGGATGAGACAGACACCACGATTGCAAAAATAACAATAAATACTTTTTTTAAGACAGAAATCATATTTCATGACTACTGCACCTCTTAAAATCAAGCTTAAAATTATAGTAAAATACTTTATTTGAATGATGTAATTTGGACCAAGAGCAGATCACTAAAATTTTCGAATCCTTTGATTAATAACATTTATGATTTATCCGACTAATATATAAATGATGAAGTACCAAAAAAATTGGTATATAAATATACCAACACGGAGATACTATTACTAGTACCAAAGAGTTTGAGTTTGAGATGACGTTCCTATCAAAAACTAAGTACCAACCTTATACAACTTAATTACTTAGAAAGCTACACAGAGTACCGCGGTTCTATTACTATTACATTTTATAAAAATACTTTGTTATAGTGCTTAAAACTTCGGACCAGTATCGTCCTTAATATATAACTTGATTTAAAATAAAGAGCTATAATTCCTTTATAAAGGTTTAAGCTCCTCTACAGGTTTGCATTAACTACTATTAAATTATGATGTATATGGTATAGGTACTAAGGTATGTAATAAGTACTAATTAATGGTACCTAGGTACTAGGTTTACCTCAAGTTCATAGATATTTGAAAAAGATAGCAATCCCAACTGTTTTCGCATGGAAGAACCCACTACCACAGAAAGTATCGTAATAATGTAATTATAGGGGCAGCCAAGTCTTTAACATCAGTGGAATGAATCAATTTCTTTTGACGTTAGTTAAATTAAGAAGAAATAAACATGATTTTGAGATGGCAAAATGTTTTGGCATTAGTACTGCTGCTGTTGGGAATATATTTGTTACATGGTTAATTTTGTTTATGAATTACGGAAATAATAGATATTTGGCCTAGTCGCTCACTCTTGTGTTATAATAATAAAGTACGTAGTAGACGTTTGTTTGCATTTTTTATGGGTCAAGCGATACCAGCGCTACTAGTGGCAAAGTTTGGCAGTTTTCTCCTCCTTTGATTTTGTAAAAGTTTTGAACACGGTTTCTATGCTTAATTTTTAATTCATAGATCAGTACATTGTTAGAATACTCTGTCAGTAACATAGTGCGTTTTCCAATTACAGAGCATTTTGCGACTCAGTGCCGCACAATGCCGCATAATTCTGAAGCTTAATTGGAACGTGAATTAGTTTCAAATGCATCAGCAGAGTGCGCTAAGTCAGTGTTGTAAAAAAAAATGTTATGAATTGAGTTAGCAACCTCATTAATGTATAAATAATGTGGTAAATAATAATAATTGGTTGAAAACTTTTTACGCTTATTTTAATCATCAAATTAGTATGTTAGCATCTCTACTTGGTCTGTAAAACTCTTTGTCTGTGTATATATAGTAATCTGTGATCGATACTGGGTGACGGATGTTTGAGCGTTTGCATTTTGCTAATTTCAGATTTTTTGTATATCAAGTTGAACAAATAGTGCAGTTTCCAATTAATAAAATATTATATAATGAGTCGATGTGCATTTAATTAGTGGCAAAATAATTGTCCCTGAACTTGTATTAACTTATTAGATCATTATTGTTTTTCCAACCCAACAAACTTTTATTTTAATTGTAAAATTTAGGGATCTACCTGCTTTTATTTAAATATTTTTTTAGATTCTACCTTCATTTGTACATTCCACCTAAAACCTTATGCCATGGAGCCTGGGCACCAGCCTAATTTAAGACCCATTCGAGCTTTTCAAGGTAAGGTCTTTATCTATGTGAATCACTGTTTATATGTGTATAAATATTAATGTCTATATTTTTATAGTTGCTCATAGTGGTATAATGGACAGTGAGGATGATGACGCTAATTTGAACATGAGTCTCTCCGATTATCATGATTACGAACCTAATTTAGAGTTTGATGATTCGGAGCTTATTTGTACCACAAGTCTAGGTATGTTTAATATTTAATACTAAGAAGTTGGTTACATTATACTATAGACATATGCTTAAAATTTATTAGCTATAGGTATAAAACTGCCTTCTGAAATAGAACATTTTATCAACTAGCCCCAATAGAGAAGCTTCTCCACGTTGCTTTTTAGCCTGCAGATGTTTTCAGAAACTCTTGCCCATATTTTTTATTACTGGGATGCTTCTATTTATAATTATTACGATGTTTAATTTGATACATTTAGTGTTTAATGTATGCATTTTTCTTATATGTCCTGGTATAAGTCTTAAAAATTATAAATTTAATGTAATTTTTTTTGCTAATTCTGAAGAATCTCTATATAATTTCTTGTGCCTCCTCTGATTTAATTAGTGTTAGACCAGTAAAGATCAGATTACCCAATTAACTTTTTACATATAGACATCAATTGGTCGAAAAAAAGATGCCTGCCATTACAACACAAGGGCAACTTTAGTGTTTCTCACGTGATAAATCTGAAAATTTGTTTGCATCCATAAATTTATCTGCGCATCAAATCTCTACATTTTTTTGATACGGAACGCTCGCCATTTTGTAAGTAATGGAGTGGTATGAAACTGTGCTGACTAGTATACCTTAAGCCTCCATATAAGAAATTGGCCGAGAGCTGAAAGCATTTGATTGAGAATTTGTAAGCATTTAAACCTTTCACTGGTATAGCAATTACGAAATACGGTCCTTCGTAGGAGATGTAGTTTACCAGGTTATATTCCCAATCACTTAAGCTCCCAACTCGTGGGCTGCGTGCAGACGAGCGCACCGTCACTCTCAACATAAGAAATTTTCCGTGAGCGGAAAGCTTAGTATTAGCTTAGCATTTCTACTTGGACAAGTAATTGTTATTGCGAAATCCTATCGTTGTTTAGGGGTTGGGTGTTCAATACCACCGCACTTTTTTGACGATACTAATTATTTAGGAGTCTCGGAGGACCTTCATTGGAACACCTCCAAGTGAGTTTTGCTACGGAAACGCGTCTAAATACTTTTACAAAAAAATTTAAAGTTTTGTGTAACATATTGAAATTTGTAAACAATCCACCATTTTCCACTTTTCTATTGGTTATAAGAGATGTGACGTTCACTTAAAAAAATCTTGTTTTTAATTTGTCGATTGTTAATAATCGTTTTTTTTATTTATCGATTATTTCCTCATTTTTGAAATTTAAAGTTATAGAATAATCAACATTAAAATTAACCTAATTTCGTGTTGATAGATTATAGGGTTCCGAAAATTTTTGAAATTATCGATACCTACTCGTCTGTATTTCCTAATTAGTGCTTGTATTTCATTATTTGCAACTTTCTATATTATTTAATTTTTACTAGAATAAAGTGTTTACTTCAATATCCAAAAAGTACCCAAAACCGAATCAGAGCACCCCACTATCCACGTGGTCTTGTCTGTCTTACCCCTAGAGTGTATATAAATAATCGGAGGCGCGGAGGAAGAGCAGCCCCCACCCTTGCGTACCAAAGTACAGGCATTTTATTCAAGCCTCCGCAACCTCGGCTTTTTACCAGCCTCAGCCGCTACAGCTTTCATAATGCCTAATAATGGGGGCTGCATTTCCCGTAGCGCCGGAGCTGTCCAAAAAAACAAATATTATTTAGATCGGTTAGGTGAGGTTAGTATATGAATATTTGTTCGCCGATGGCGACCGAGAAGCCGGGTTGGGGAGGCTTGAATTAACAATTATTTTTTAGATCGGAGCTGTCTATCTGTCTGTATGGGGGCCATCGCATTTTACGACCTTGATCCCCACGGGGGCCCGTAATCAGGTTTCCCCAGGTGAATTTTTTTTTTTTTTTATATAGACGCGTTTCCGTAGCAAAACTCACTTGGAGGTCTTCCAATGAAGGTCCCCCGAGACTCCGAAATAATTAGTATCGTCAAAAAAGTGAGGTGGTATTCAACACTGTTACCGGTTTTAGATCTATTTCTCTCTTACCGCCAAAATTGACGGTGGTGAATTTTTATTCAAAGTTCGTATTTTAGCTCCATTGTCACCCGAATTACTAGATTTATCGCAAGAATTTCTTCCACCTTCAAGTAGTGATGGAACCATAGAAGATAACTTCGAAAAAGAACTTGGAGAGGGTCCCCCATCATATTCAGAGGTAAGTAAGTGACTGGACGATTTCTGCATTTTGGTATTTGCATTGACCGACATTTTTATTTTTTTCATGCTCTCATACACGAATGCTAGGTTGCTAAATTTATATAAAGTTGTTTAATCATATATTGACTGTTTCTATACAGTTTATAGTTTAAGATTTATTTGGTGTGCGAGTAATTGAATTCGAATGATCCGGTATCATAGTGCGCGATTCGATCGATATGTTAATCTAGGTCTCCCGGGATAGCGCAGTAGATTTAGGTCATCGTAAATATGGTATTTTATTTAACCTTTAGATAATGTAGGATTGGTATGTATTGTACATTGCAATAATAAAATATTATCTGAAATTTTCACCCGTCGTTGAGTTGATATATAATTTTCAAATTACACAATTAATAAAATGAAATGAAATTAAGTATTGTCATACCTATATCTAAATATATTACTCCATATTTTCATGTCATGTATTTAAACCGGAAGGAAGTTTGCATTTCGGCGTGTATTTTTTTTGTTACGACATTTTCATGTTATTATTTGATTATGATTACTTTAATAAACGATTTATCCAATTATATTATTATAAATACGTGCAGCGAACCAAAGTGAGTCTTGGCCTCCAAAACTAGAGAATGCATCCTTTGCTATTACCTAATATGAAAATGCTAAATTTTCCAACCAGATTTTCTTTAAAATCCTATTCTAAATATTGGTTTTAGATAGCTACCTGCTCGCTTGACTATGATGTTTTTGGCGATTTACATAGAAGTGGAGTAGTCGAAGTTGTGGGAGACGATGAACTTGGACGTCGAATCATCGTAATATCTGCGTGTCGCCTGCCGCTTTCTAAGGATGTACATCCTGATCTCCTCTTGAGGTTTGTGTTTCGATAAGTACAGCACTAAGCTTAACCTTTAGTTCTTTAGTGAATGGCAATAGTTAACGAGTTAAGCGTTTATTACATTTTCTTAATGTTAAAAAAACTTTTTATTAATCTGTTTAATTTTTTAATAGGTTCCTAATGCATACATTGGACAAATATGTGGAACAAGATTACAGTGTCATATACTTCCATTATGGGCTCTCCAGCAGAAACAAACCACCATTCTCTTGGTTGTGGAAAGCATATAAGGCGTTTGATAGAAAATATAAGAAAAATCTTAAAACGCTGTATCTAGTCCATCCAACGAATGTGATAAGAATAGTATGGCAAATGCTGAGGCCAGCAATAAGTGTCAAGTTTGGCAGGAAAATGATGTACGTGAACTATTTACATGAATTGCAACAGTATTTAGATTTGGACAAAGTTCACATTCCACCACAAGTTATTGAGTATGTATAATCACTAAATGGTTATTTCCGTACCTTTAGAGTTTTTTACGAGTATGAATCTCAATTTCTTTTTTAGATGTGACAAGGTTCTGTTATCTAAAAATCCACGTGCGGCGGAAATAGCTAAAGAAATGAATAGTGCCAATAAACCATCTCTTGGAGAAGCTGAGGGTCTGTGCAGTGTAAAATCTCCAACTAAACAGTTTGGTGTATCAATACAATTCATAAAGAAAAATAATACGGAAATGATCGATTCAATTCCGCCGATAGTGCGACAATGCGTTGAGTTTTTATCACAACCCGACGGTGAGCTCCAGATTTATTTATCTTCGTTAACTGACAAAATTCTTCACGTCTAGCCGCCAAAAAAGTTTGACTTGCAGTAAGTGAAGCCGAGGTTTAAAAGGCGGTTTTTGGTATTCTGCTATATAACTTAAGCTACATATATATTAATTACAATAGTTCCAGTTCTATTATATCTCGTATTTTCGTGTGCTTAGTTAATATTCGTAAATTTTATTTCATGTTTACATTCATTCAAGAAATTTTAAATCGTACCTACTATGATAATATTTTTTATACATCTTTCTCCAGTGCTTACCTACGGTGTAGTGAATAAAGTAAAGTGTATTACGAAAGACGATACGATTGTGCGCTCCATTAGATTGTGATTAGTCAACGTCATTTCTGATACTCTTGTCATATCTTTTTGAAAAAAATTTGAACGCAATGCAAGACTGGTTCGTGTTAAGAAAAATATTCGTGTATGGGTGTTATTATTATTATTATAGCTTTATTTATTCCAAACTCATTAAGGTACAAAAAATAAGTAAGAATATTTTATATGTTAGTAATATGTAGTAATCTTAGTCTATATACTAACATACTAATGTGTAACATTAGTATATTCAAAGTTTGGATTCCATCTGGGCTTTTACCCATATGTTATATGTTATACCAACGCAATATATTTTAGCCTTAGAAACTGAAGGATTATTCCGGCGTTCGCCGAGCGCAGCCATTGTGAAGGAAATACAGCGGGACTGCAACAATGGTGGCGTCATATCTTTCAGGAACGACCCACACATTGCCGCCGTTTTACTAAAAACTTTTTTAAGGGACCTTGAAGAGCCATTATTGACATTTGATTTATATGATGAAATTAGCAAATTTCAAGGTTAGTAAGTATTGGTTTTTTTAGGTAAATTATTTCTAAAATAATATGTTCTTATTTTATTTTTTAATTAAGAACATGCTGTCTTGATTTGTCATATTTAGTGGGTATAAGAATTTGCGGGCTATGTTGTGCATCTTAAATATATATATTAGGTTAAAGACATTATTTTATTCATTAATTTCTGTTACATTATACTAACATGATGAAGAATTTTTTTTAGTTAATGAAACTCGTAGATAAAATAAAATTAATAATATTAGATTAAAATTTAAAATGTACAAGAGATGTACATTTTAATCTAATATTATTATTACTTAATACGTGTTTGTATATATATTACACTAAGGTTAATCCCTAAAATTTATTTACTTATATAAGATATAAACTACCCTCGTGTCTCAGTGAAAAATTAACATGCTTGTAATCCAGGAAACGACTATTTCTCCTAAGCATAAAAGGATTACTTTAGTTTTCCCTGTCAGAAAATTTATTATCGATGTAAAAAACACGCGTAGAATGGTATACCTTATTTTTATGAAATTGGTCATAATTTGAGGATGGCTTTTATATTTTCAGCCTGGGAAATACCTAAGAAGCCTAGAAAAGTAAAAATTTTGGTGCTGGAAAAGCTACCTGTAGACAATTACAAGATTTTAAAGTACATTATGCAGTTTTTGTGGAAGGTATTTATATTTTTACCTATTATATTAAATATATATATTCAGTGGCGCTTCATCCCTAAATGAAATTATTGTTTGTATTTCTTCGATTATTTTTATTTTGTAGAATCGTAGATAATAAGCCTTTTGTGACCGACACGTAGATGGGTTCAAGACAGGCCTGTTTCCTTACGGATATTCCAAATATATATTGGTACACTTTCGGGATTTAACGAAAAATTTCCTACTTTATTTATATTTTTAAATGCTTAAATAACATTTATTTTCTTACTACTACTACTATAGTAATTCAAATATTTATTCGAAATCATTTGAAGAAATTTTATAAGTAAACTACGAATCCCTCAAAAAGTAAATTACTTGGAAAAACTTCGTACATAGTTCCAGCATAAGTTTTAGAACTACATACTTATGAAATGCGATGAGTTCTGTGTAAAATTCACATAGTTAAATTAATCCCAGATTCAAAAATTGTTTAAGTCCTACTGAAGGTTATTTTTATAGGTACAAGATCGGAGCTGCCTAAATAAGATGACAAGCAGCAACTTAGCAGTGGTCTTCGGGCCCAATTTATTGTGGCCGCCGAACGGACATGTTTCATTACAATCTATTGCACCAATAAACGCATTTACCGATTTCTTAATCACACACCATGAGTCCATATTTATTATTTAAAAAGTATATGAATTGTGAATGACCTATGAATCTGGCAAAAATATCAAGCAATTGTTCTTTTCTCTATTTATAAACGTTCGGGTCGTATATGTGTACACCGTATGTTTATATTTTTGTAATTTCTTAAACAAATAACTGTTTTTCCACTCTCATATGTACCTCGTAGTATGTGTAAGTTTTAAATTGGTAGGTGGCATTAAAACACTATAAGATGTAATTAAGTGTATAAAACTATATTATTCCACTTTAAGGGGAACTCCAGATTATGTGATTATTTTTGTGTTTTTAGAATTAACAAATCCTCAACATTTGCGTCTTATTACAAGCAGACTGTTTATGAACCTTTAGCTATTAAAATAAAAATTTGTACTGGTCTCATGCACTTTAAATTTAATTTTTCATTTAGTATTTACATAAAAGGTCAAGGAGGCATATTCGAATTTAGAACATAATTTAAACGCCAAATTTTGTATTTTACATTGCGCACATTAGTTGTATCTACACATTTCGAATTGTCTATGTCTCTATTACATTTTAATGACTTTTAGGATTTTAAGAGATCTATACAACACAGCATTAATATATTTATGATTAATAATTAATTACAGATTCCAATACAAGTATTATGGATTATATAAGATTTATAATTGTTTTTAAAATGTATCATAATATAAATAGATAAATATTGTAACAAAGTTATGGGATAAGGGTAATTAAGGAATTCAATGTCATATATCATAGAAAATATAACCTGGCACTAGTAATAAAAATAAACTCATACTAGCTTTAACTTGTAAAGATCTGAAAATGTTATATTTAGGAGAAATAATAATTAATGACAAAAAATAAATTGAAATCTCTTTGTTGGTTTCTTAGGATTAGTATTTTATTGTTTTATAGCGTTGCTTCTTAAAATCATATAACAATTTATTGCTAAAGTGACAATTATTTAATTAACTTTTTCGGTCTTTATTATTCCTGTTAATCTTTTAACTGTCTTACTTATCTAAACTACTTACTCATTGAAGTATATTATTCATAATTTATTCATATTCTTTGCTTTGTTTTGTAGATTTCATTGGTAAATAGCCATCTATTTAAACATCAAACATTTTGTATAAAAGATACCTTACTTAGCTATTTTTTGTCAGTAACTAAAGTTTAGAACATTATATCTTGTAAGTTTTTATAATATATGACTGATGCATTAACCCAAAATGTATGTTACAACTTCAGAATCTCATTTTTGTTGCATTCCATAACTTTATATTTTTATACTTTTCTATTTTATAAAAACAGAAAATATTCTGTATTTCTGTCTTAATGCTATCATAAAAGAATGTCTACTAATTTAAGGCCATGTATTTATATATAAACAATTAACATGAGTTTTACTGAATACTAAAATAATTGTGTTATTTCTAATCATAGTATATTGTAATCAAATTATTATTATTTTCTTCATTTATACCAAATTTGTTAATAAAACAACAGTCATAATAACGTACAAAGGTCTAGAATAAGTAATTTAAGGATTTTATCCATGTTTGTGTAATTTTTTTATATATTTTGAGTTTGTCTAATAATTAATAAATATTGAATGTAAGCAGATGTATTTATTTCTAAATATACAAGTATCTTAACAGTTATAATGCGATAGTTGTGTTGATTATAAGTTATAGAACATTTTAATGTCTCTACTAAGCACTTGCAGAACACTAGGATTGCTAATAATTCACCGAAAAAGTTTAGCAACGTAGCAGGCAAGCTGTGACTCTCGTCTGGATTGTTGTATCCAACCATCCCTAACATAAACAACGCATGGAACTTTAAAATATAAGTACCCTAAAGCCCTTGGTATAAAACCCGTATAAATTCATTCTGAATATACGAATACTCCTTGTCAAAAAGTATAAGTTGATACATCAGTATTTTAATGTTAATACTGAATGCTGAAATATATAAAAAGTACGTAGGATAAGATTCAGAAACGAGACTTAGCAATAAGTATGACTTCCGTGTGTCAAAATTCATTATCCAATACGTTTTTGACATACGGAAATCACACTTAGCGATAGGGCTCGTTTCTGAATCCTACACAAAGACTCGACTATGAACCTTCAAGTATTGATAATTACCTAAATTATAAGGTATTAGTTGTCAAATGTATGCTTTAACAAGGTAATTTTCAAACCTTGCGGTCGTTCACGGCAAAGTGGCTGGATAATAACTTATATAAATTGTATATATACTATAACGTGGTCTACTCTATGCTCGAAGGAAATTTTTGCGATGGCAATATTTTCTGATGCTCAAATCTCAATACTAGTAGCGCCAACTACTGTGAGATATCTGAAACTTCTTATTGATATCCCTCATCGAAAGTCCATGTAAAATTATTGTGATTAATAACGCTATGAACTGTATTTTTGTTTCAAGATTGTGTTAGTGAATAGTTTATCATATTTAAAGAACATTGGAATCTACCTAAATGTTAATGTTAAGCTGGAAGTTTTTGGAACCCATGACATTTTATGAACTCGATGTGCGTTTTGGCCATTTTACTAGGCTTGTCTTAATGATTCGTATGTAATAGTCACGTGATCCAAGTGAATTTTTGATCAATGGCGCGAAATCATTATAACAGAAAATGTATGTATTAAGAAAACATATTCTTTCATATAACAAAGATTAAGTATATTAAATCGACCTGTTGTAATATGTATACCTGTACCTATATTAATGTAAATATATGTTATATCCCTTTCCTACCTAGTTGCAAGTCGAAATGATGCGTAGGACAAACGTCAAACTGGCAACAATACAGTGCTGCTATCTATGTTGTCAATTTTGTTAAGTAGATTCAATGGAGAATATCTTTGTGATAAATATTTACTGTTATAGATCGACAAATTAAAACTCACGAGTTTTAAATTAGCGTAGAAAAAGTGTGTTTAAGCAGCGATATCATTTTAAGAGTTAATTTTATTAAATTGCCGCTGTATTTTTGTTAGACAAAATTCTGGCGAACGATACACAGGCCCGCCATACATTTTACTCATGCAATAGTGAAACGTCAAACCAAAATGTTATTCACTTTCCTCTTTTGTGCTAAAATCATGATTTAATAGAATAGTCTCGTAGTAAAACAGGTAAAAACACTAATTTCACGACCGTATATATGTATCGAATTCCCCTTGATGTTGTTTTATTGCTGAGATTAAAAATATATAGTAATTAGTAAGGAGAACAGTGTGTTACTCTACATTGCAACCCTTAACTAGTGTTATGGTGCATAAATCTACCATTTTACTGTTATTAATGCTGTAAAGTCACAAATGAATGGTAAATTGTGTGTGTTAAACAAAGCTAGTGATAGGAATTAATAATGTAACAAACCTGTTGTTTAGTATATTTAAACATTATTTACAAATTTTCAGGCTGTTCCTATTTCTGTCTTGTGGAAAATTGAAGTACCAATATGTAGCAAGCTATGTGACATTCTATACGATGTTATTACCACGTTCAAAATGTAAAGTAGTGTGGGGGTCGTAAACATGTAGGTTGTGAATAAACTTTATAAGATGTCGTTGAGAGGCACAAAGCGGGCTAGTGGGGTCCGCAGGGACGAGGCAGGCACTTCCAAGCGCCGAAGAGTGGAGTCTGAAGATGCACTCTGGCAGCTTCGTCCAGTTAGTGACCTCAAGATGTCATCAATTTATAATAGAAATGCCTCTGAGGCACCAGCAGAACTTTTCAGGTTTGTGTTTTAAATATTATAACTGGGCATTTGTGCTTGTGCAACATTGTTTAGAACTAATTCAATGGAAGTTCTGTTAAAATATTTTTGAAGATACAGTATTTAAATGAAGCAAATGCTAGTGTCTTATCTGTTTAGAAGATGTTGTTTGTACTATTTATTGTATCTTAAGAATAAAAAATTGTTTTAAATGTTTTTGTAGTTTTAAGATTGCATTGCATTGTTATATTCTTTATCTAGCTACCAAAGGCAAAGATTGATTCCATATACTAAACATGCGAGTGTATTGTGATGATTATTAGTTTAATTTTGTGCTAAGCGATAAAAATAGGTATATGCTTTTACTATTTTTCACGTAGTGTGTATGATTAAAAGTAAAAATATAATGTTATTCCACCATTATATTTTTACAGAAAATTTGCAAGTGTTGCTGACTATAAGAAATTTTTAGTCAAAAGTTATTTTGATTGAAAACCAAGAGTATAATTGAAAGAAAATATTGATAAATATCTTTTGGTCTTAGGAATACTTTCACTTATATATATATATTGTAAAAAATTATCTACAATTGTTGATTTGAATCTAGAACAATTTCATATAAAGGCTTTGATGTTTATTTTTATATTCATGCCATAAACATTTATCATGATCATATTTACACCTATTCATTATTATAATTTTTGTTTTTGTATACAGAATCTTAACCTAGTATATATGAATATGCAATTTGTTTACTTTTGAGGATTTTTGTAAATTATGTTTGGCTAACTCGTGAAAACCTGGTAAGAAATATAACCAGTGATTTTATATTTTAATTTAATATTTGCCTCAGTATGAACAAAAAATTGACTATGTCTTTTCATATGCTATAAGCGAAGATCTTACAAATTGTGTTATAATTGATTACTTATATAGTCTGATTAAGTTTTGGCTTTAATAATATATACTAAATATACTATAATACTATTTTTTTACTTGTTAGATAGTATTGATAGTATTTTAATACCAAACCACGAGTAAAAAAAATTTAATAGCCTAAATCTTATGGCAATTACTACATTGTACTGTACATTCAAATATATTGATAAAATAAATAATAAAACATAATTATTAGACTTAAAAGTTAAGTGAACTATAATATTGTATATGTCCTAGTCAAAACGGAAGTCAACCTTTGGTAAAATAACCAAACAAGTGTTATGCGAATAGCTATAGGTTCAATAAGAGTAGTAGGTAAAAATATCACTAAATACATCTGAATGCAATTGCTGAAGGTTTCTATAATGTTTAGTCCTCTATGATACATATAAAGTGTACTTGGATATACAGTAATTTGAAATAAATAGACTACACCATACAAAAATACCAATCCACAAATATTAAGCTTTTTTCTTGAGGTACTCAGGATGGGGAGCTTACTGTTTATTTTCTGTATGCTGTGGGATTTCAATTATTCTAAATTATAAGATACCCACAATTCCTTACTTACCTTACCTTACTTCACAATTATCTTATCTTATTAAAACCTCAAAATAATTTACATATTGCTACACTAGCGTTGATTTATCATGTTGATTTTTATTACATTTCTTTTTTATTTGAAAATGCAATTGTAAATTTATGAAGTAATTATGTAAATTTAGTTTCCAATTTGTTGAAGAGATGTCATTACAGGAGTATACCAAAAATTTCAGGAAGGATTTCATTTCAATGATGAAATTGGCTGATACCGAGCCACTAACACCAAGCGATTACTGGATAATCACAGACACATGGAAGCAAGATTGGGAGAGAGGAGTACAGGTTCCTGTCAATCCAGATTCTTTGCCAGCCCCTAAAGTTAAAATTATTAAAAATCCAAAACCACCAAAGTTTGAAGAATTCAAACTGTAAGTACATATGTATTAATTTTCTTTTAACCTAAATAATTTTTTAGTTTGAAATAAGTATCTTTACCTTTCTGTGCAAAATTGTTGTACAAATATCTATTATATACTAAGGGCCAGGTGATGTATGATGACATCTAGTGATCCAGCAATAGGATATAGAAAATTTATTATAATTAATGTAAGTGGTTTAGTTGTAGTAGATCTATATATATTTGATGTAACAAAAACTTCTACCACTTACTTGTTTGCTGATTGGCCTTAGAAATAAGGGATATTATTAGAATTTATTTTGATTTCCTTTTTTTCCAGACCTAAGGATAAATATATTCATCTTAATAGAGATGCTCATTACCTGCCAGATAAGCATGTGCTGAGCACAACACCATCCCAAGCAGAGTCTGCTTGTAATTATGACCTAGATGCCACTGACATGGCTTGGCTCAAATTATTAAATGCAGAACGCGCTAGAGCCGGAGCCACAGCAGTAACAGAAGACCAACTTGAAAAAGTAATAGAAGAACTAGAGGTATGTTTAATATGAAATGTATATTGATAGGCTTAAGTGTGCAAACTAATAGTTCCAAAATTCTGATTCTTTAAAAAATTCTATTTATATGTTTTGTTATATTGTATTTATTACTTGGTCTTAAAAACTATTATATAGTGAGTAGAAAATGTAGATGATGTGACGATGATAGATGGTCTGTTCACAGATATTAAATATATAAAAATCACTTAAAATCATAGTTTATTATACAATGTTGCTTTTCATACAAATATGTTTAATATCAACCATTAATATTTTTTGTGTGCACTTTTGTAATTGTGGCTCTGTTATTAAGTAAATGTTGTCTCCAGGTACGAACATGGGACAAAATACAATCAATAATAAAATCCGAAGAAGGCTTAGGTCTTGAATATGATGAAAATGTAATATGTGATGTATGTAGATCTCCAGACTCTGAAGATGGAAATGAGATGGTGTTTTGTGATGAGTGTAATATATGTGTCCACCAAGCATGCTATGGCATAACAGTTATTCCAGAAGGTAAGTTGTTTAATTCAGTTGCTGTGCTAAATTTGACCAAATAAGTAAATATGTTGTCATAAAATAATATATATTTCCAGGTCAATGGTTGTGTCGACCCTGCCGCGCAGGTGTTAAACCTAATTGTGTTTTATGCCCCAATGTGAGCGGGGCCATGAAATGCACGCCATCTGGTCATAAATGGGCCCATGTAAGCTGTGTTTTGTGGATTCCAGAAGTGTCAATTGGTTGTGCTGAAAAAATGGAGCCCATCACTAAAATAGGTTCCATTCCTCAGTCAAGGTGGTCTCTAGTTTGTGTTCTGTGCCGTGAAAGAAAAGGGGCTTGTATACAATGCTCTGTAAAGACTTGTAAAACGGCTTATCATGTTACTTGTGCATTTAAATATGGTTTAGAAATGCGGGCGATAATTGAAGATGAAAATGCTGATGATGGTGTAAAACTGCGATCATATTGCCAAAAACACAGTGTAAATTCTAAAAAAGAAAAGTGTCCTGGTTCTGGAGAAGAAGAAGAGGAAGCTAAGAGAAAACGTCGTAAAGATATGACTTCAGAAGAAAAGAATCAAGCTCGAGCGGCGCGGCTTCAAGAAATTGAGGCAGAGTTTGATGAACACATTGGTATCAATGATATTAGTTCTCATCTAGATGTTGATCAAGATGCTGTCAGTTATATTTATAATTATTGGAAATTAAAAAGAAGGGCTGGTCATAATAGACCTTTGCTTCCTCCTAAATCGGATAATAATGAACTGCTGACACATAGACAAGAACAGGCTGATCTCGAAAAAATGAAAAAATTTGTACAACTTCGGCAAGATTTGGAAAGGGTGCGTAACTTGTGCTATATGGTTAGCCGCCGCGAAAAATTGTCAAGATCCTACTTCCGAATGCGCGAGCAAACATTTCACAAACAATTAGCTGTCTTATCTGCGGATTCAACGATTCCAACACAGGAATTGACGGCAATAATCGAAGCCAATCATGGACCCTCTATATATGACAGGTTGTATTCTGGTCCAAATGCACCTGACCATGAAAATGATTTTGATGATCTTCTAGCCAGAATAGCTCCACAGGAATCTAGTGATGACAAAAAACGGGACCGAAATGGCTTGGTCCGTGGGTCAAAATCTTCAAATCCTTATAAAAAACTTTATGTAAATGGTTCTCGTAGGGGTGGTATGTATGCTGGACTTTCTAGTGAAGAAAGTGGTACTGAGATTGGGCGATCTTCGAAGTATCGGGGAAGAACAATTGGCTCCAGCACTGATGAGGACGAAACAACTCACACTAAAAAACGGGTCGCTGCCAAGAAAAAGATTTCACCTAAAGGTAAAGGTAAAAAATCTCCCAAAAAATGTGAACAAAAGAAGAAGAAAGTGCCACTTTCAAAAGCTATTGTTGGAAGTAGTTCAGACGATGAAAAAGTAAAAACTAAATTAAATAAAGATCAATCTCGTAGTAAAACTCTTCAGCAATTGGAACAAGAAATGGCTGCTGGAAGAGGAGACTCTGTTTCAGATAGTGATGATTTGATTCCAATTAGATCTACTCGAAACAACAAGTTCCCAGTTGATATTTATTCTGATAGTAGTGAAAGTAATAAAGAAAGCAAGATGAAGATTGAAAAATCTCCAACTGAAAATGATTCTATGCAATCACTGCCTAGAACAAAGGCAGCTATGAAGGAATTCATCTCTAGTCAACCTGAAAAGAAATCAACTAATGCAGAGTCCAATGACTCTAAAGCAAGTCCCAAAAAGAGAGGACGTAAACAGAATAATAAGGACAAGAAAAACACAAATAAATCCAATGTTTCTGACGATGAAACAAAAGAGAATATCAAGTTTGCTAAACAAAAAGATAATCCTACTGATTTAATTGTTCCCCAAAGACAAGCAGCTAAAAAGGCCTCAGAAAATATGCGGTCAACCACTGCCTCCAAAAAAGATGATGCTCCTATTGAAAAGCAGCAAGTAAGTGGAGATGATTCAAAGAATAAACAAAAAGTGAAGGCTAAGGAAAAAGAAATGAAAGATTCAAAACCTGCAAAAATAAGCAGAAAAAAGTCATCGAAAGATCAAAAGGAAACAATTGCGTATGTCCCTCAAAGGCAGGCGGCTAAAAAAGCAGCAGCTCATATAAAGAGTGGCCTTGGGGCTAAAGCTCCAGTGGTAGAACCAGATTCTGATAAAAAGAAAGAAAGTGAAAGATTAGAAGAAATAAAGTCACCCAAGAAAGAAGAAATAAAATCTAAAATTATCCAAGAGGAAAGTTCAAGCTCCTCCTCTAATTCTAGCAGTAGCAGTTACACATCATCTTCAAGTTCTGATGAAATTCATGAAAAACCAGGCATTAAACCTACTGCAAAAGCTCGAGAAATAAAACCGTTTCCGAGGCAACCATCGATGTTTTCGCCACCAGGTTCTAGGCCAACAGTGGATTTGCCCTTTCTTGACAAGGTATCAAAACCACTGTCTTCAACTAGTGCCTCTAGTGACTCCGATAGTTCTAAAGGATCTAGGTATTCGATTACTCGACCTCGGAGACGTCGCAAAGCCAAAACTATCACAGATGAATCCACTCACAAGACCCCAGACAAGAAGCTTAAAACTTCCGAACGGCGGTCCGACTGTGGGGCTTCATCGCCGGCTATTGAAGGAGAGGAATCTAGTCGAACAATGGTCGCGGTCCCTACCGTGCGTTCTCGGACCCGAAGCACTGCTGGAAGCGGAAATATGTCTGACAATTCAGAATCGAGAGCAAGAAAATCACCCAGGATCATCGACGTTGTCTCTCCCAAACAAGAAGAGGGCAGCAAGTCCATTGAACTTACTGTTACGCAACGGGAAACGGACGAGACGATAAAAGATGAAGTTGATGAAATTAAAGCGGAAAACACTATTAAAGATGAGGAAGAGACCTTTGATAAAGTCGACACAGAAAAAATAATTGAAATAATTAAAAGTCCTTCTGGAAGCAAGTCTCCTAAAGAAGAAATTACCGAAGAACCTGATTTGCTTGACAATAAAGATATTGAACTTAAAAGTGAAACTAAGTCACTTGAAAATGATACATCGTTATCAGTTACTAACTTATCACCCATTAAAGAAAAAATACATATTTCTGATGACGAAACTATAAGTACACACCAAAATTGGCTGTCACAAGCTCCTAGTCCTCATGTTCATCCTCCTCCTGTCGAAAAACCAGGCGATCACGAGAAATATATGACAGAAGATAAATCTCTAGATGTTGATTTTACGGATAGAAGCAGTATTCGAATGATTGCTAAAATTCAAGCAAATCTAAATGAAAACACAATGATTAAATCACCCAAAACACCTATGGATGCAAGAACTCTTACAATGGATACTATTGATGTTGAGAATACATTGACCAGAAATAATAGAAAGTCTACTCTTGACAAGAAATTTATTGCACAAGACTCAAGTCATGTCCAAGGGGTTGAAATATCAAAAAGTGCTAAAATTCCATCTGCTTTAAATACATTTCCAAACAGAAATATATATTCACCTCAACCTAGAGAAAATGATCATTATGAAATTGAAGTCTTTCCACCATATTCAGAATTTATCTTTAAAGAGGATTCTAAAGAACAAGGTGCCCAAGAAACTTTAAACCTAGTTGACCGTCTAAGAATGCAATTAAGTTCAAAGAAAGTGCAACCTGAAAATTTTGTATCAGATTTTACCAATGATAATAAAGAAATAGAAATAGAAGTTCCTCCTTTAGGTCTGAGTACACCTAAGAGTGATCCTGATAGTCCAGTAATTTCATTAGTTGATGATGACAAAAGCTCAATTAAAGACTTACCATTAATTCATCATGTACCAAACACAATTGATCTACTTCAAAATTTTAATCAGAACAAACAAATATCTCATTCTAACCATCACAATGAAAACAATATGGACTATATGGATGATGATAAAGATGCTATATCTATCTTACAGAATGATTCACAATTAGAGCAAATTGATAAGAAATATGATGATACTACTTCTTTTACTGATGATATAAAAGAACCATCTCTTGCTCAGTCTGACATAAACTCCATCTCTGAAGTTGGTGATTCCATATCAATTTCAAAGCAAAGTGATGACTCTCAGTCTTTATCAGTGGTGGACCATTCTATTGACAATGATTTAACTCAAGACAATCATACATATGATAATAATAATTCTGTAATACATTCAGATTGTGCTACAGTGTCATCTCCTTATCTTAATCATGAATCTAAGTGGCAAGAGAGCAAGATAACAACAAGACGTTCTTCAGCATCTAGCACAAATTCTGACAGTTCTGTTAATTCTCAAAAGACCAGTCTTCGTATATCATGCGATCGCCATCGATCAGGTGTTATGTCAGAAATAGAACGTTACCCACCTATACCACCATATTCACATCCCTTAGATTCTGCTATGTCTCTGAACCAATATGCGAATTATCCTCAAACTGCGTCTCCATATCTGGGTCCTATGGTGTTGCCTATATTTCCTCCAGGAGCATGCCCATCATCACAACTGTCATTATCTTCGACTGCTCCAGGCCTTTATGTTCCAAGCTTATCTTATTCAGCTACATCACTGATGCCACCCTTACCAAAACCGATATTTTCCAATATTTGTGCGGCATTTACGACATCCTCCCAAAATATAGCATTAACACGAGCAATGATAGCATCACCAACATCAAAGCCGCTTGATTCGCCATCTGAAGATATTGATGTAACCGGTAGTGACAAGCTATCAATTAACGCACCTTCAAGTCCCAGTATAAGTGTTGATTCATTTAACGATGGTAGCAATACCCGAGAGACAATTAAAGCTGAAAATACTGAGAGTTCACAACCCCCAGATTCCATATCACCACTGAAAGTTACAAAACATAATTCACTAAAGCTATCCGGGAAGAGTCCTGGTATATCGCCAAAACAAGTAGATGTACCAAAGGGAACTAAAAGACCAAGCAACAGAAGCAACAGAACACAAAGGGGACGAGGTCGTTCAAAAAGTCGTGCTCAGGGTTCACAAAACCTTTTTAGCGCCCATATGGAAAATTCTATACAAAGTAAACTTGTTGGTACTGTATACGACTTTGAAGAAGAGATAGCCAATGATGGTGTTGATCTGAAAGCATTAAGAGACCGCCGAAAATCCATAGATGTAAAAGACGAACGCAAATCTGAGCATAGTTTTAAAGAATCATCGCAATCACCAAAAATCTCCAGCCCACAAAGTGCATCCATCAGTATCAAAGAGGATAAGGATTCTCTTATTCTTGAAATTAAAAAAGACGAATCTAATTCGCCCACACATACGGATAATTTGGAACATACTAGTTTTTCTCAAGTACAGCCAGTTCTACCTGGACCAGTCGATATGCGGACTTACAACGCTTCGGAAATGCAATCTCCAGCTGTCAGTGACGTTTACCACAGTCATTTGTTAGAATTTGCTAGTGGAACTGCTGATCAGCATTTACCTGATATTGATGAGGAAGTAGAAAAGCAATTGCATACTGCACTCAAAATGGCAAGTAACCAAAAAGCAGACGCAGAACTTACCACCCCAATACCAGACACAATAAATATTCATCAAGATTCATTTATGCCTCAATTACCAAAGGTCTCTTTATCCGATTCTAGAAATCAGTTAAAAGTTAAAATAAAAGGACCCTTCTTAGATGCAAATTACTCGGCTAGCTCAGCGACCCCAGTAGCACCAAAACCACCTGCCCCCGTTTACGATCCCAATAGTAGTTTCTTGAACTTGTCAACTGGCTCTGTCTCATCAACTGGCTCTACAAACTTGAGACGCATGCGTAAAAAAGAATTACTGCGGCAATATTGGACGCAAGATATGAACATGGATGATCCTACTAATACTACAAATGTCGGAATCGTACCTCCACCTGTAGCACCTCAGCCGCTAGCTCGAGCAGTTATAACGATACCAAAAGCCGTAGCTTCCATGACAAGCATACCGACCAGAGAAGATTACAAAATTACCGAAACGGCTGTGGAAAAGAAAAAACGTAAGAGCAGTGCTCTATCTCGAGAATTACGGCAGTTAAATAGCGACATAGATTTGTCAGATAATGTAAAGTTATCGAAATTCGTAGCTGGTCTAGGGCAATATCCAAAGAGACGAACGCGAGTGGCTCCTTCGAAACCAAGCCCGCCTTCGCCCATTGAAATATCGCCTGTTGCACCCAAGTTAAAAATAAAAATTGGCTCAAACTTAGTGCAACCCGTACCTGAAGATTCATCAAGCTGCCAATTCCGCCCCCCTAAGAAACGACTTCAATCCCAAATAATACCCACACCTAGCATGGAAGATTTGAAACGTGAAAGCATGATATACCGCCGTATGGTAATGGCTGATTTCGAGGAGGACAAAAAACCCAAAAAGCCAAAAAAAGATAAGGGCAAGAAGAAAAAGGATAAAAAACTTTTAGTGGTTAATAGTGATAGTGAAAGCACTACTAAGTTAATTATAAAAATTAAGCGCCAAAAAGACGCGGCAGAGGACAAAAGCGGAGAGAGTGCGGTGCCAGCGGCTCGCGCCGAGCTGCCTGTGGACCCCTTCGACTACGACCCTTCAGCGCCCGACCCACTCGCTATAGATACCCCTTTCTGTGAATCCTCGTCTGCCTTGCGAAGAATACGAAATGAAAAAGTCACCCCGATACGTTTAAAACGTAGTTCGCAAGGTTCCGGTTATGTAATGAAAAAGGCGAGGTTGGAAAAAGAGGCCGCCGAAGCCAATAAGAGTTGTCCAACATCGGCTGCGCTCCCTTCCGCCACCATCGATGGAAACTGTACAGTGAGGTGATATAAAAAGTTAAAAACTGGACTATAAAACGTTTTGATGTGAAGTGCATGTATATAGTTACAACATAAAAATAATGATATCCTTAAGTGTAAATTATTTATTTGTATAAATCGAAAGCTCAATTTACATCTAATATGTATTACATAATACATTGAAGTATTTATGAATACAAAAAATGTGACTATATAGGAATAAAACTTTAATACATTAGCTATATTACTCGTAATAAAGAATCTCACTGTCATACAAAATGCATTCTAGTAACTACTAATAATTTGATTAGGTTATTGTTACTGATTTTCTGCCATTGCTTAGAGCAAAAAACATTTGTACTAGTAAGCTTTAAAAAATATTTTTTATATTTCCACCTTCTATAAAATCAATTCAGTAAATTAAACATTATTCTTTTACTGTATTTTTGTGGTCACTAAAATTTTGAAACGGAATTTTGCTCTTACATTGATATCACAATGTTAACGGATTTTATTTTGTTAAACTTTATAATAATCTTTAATTTATAAACGCACACATACTGATTATATTTACTCTTTATGTCATCTCTTTTATTATATTAAATGTACATTTTTTTTGCAAGAAAAATTTATTTTATTCACATTTTAAATCAACTTATATTTCTAACAATATTAATGTTGAAATTGTTTTCAAAATTGTATTTTCAAAATCCAAAATACCATGAATCATCAAGACATACAAGGTCTGTAACTCTTATTCTTTTAAAATTATTTAAACCATGGCAATTATGTGTGAGTTTATAAAAGAAAACTGTATTTTGTAAAAATCACTGCTAGCTGATAGATTATTATTGTATGCATCATAAAATGTGCAATATTTGCAAATACTCATCGGATAGTCATGTTCTAATCGACCTCTGTGGCCGGTGTAGGTTTAAGTCCATATGTGTTAGTAGTTGCTCTCATAAATGTTATTTTACGATGTAAATACAATTAATCTTAAAAAATCAATCTCAGTTAATAGCCCAGAAAATCACAATGTATTCTCTGAAATGTGGTGTAGTTTTAAGCGTTATTTATATACACACCAATATCTTGCAATTGTAAAAGTACAATTCAATAAATGTCTTTTCCAGTTCATCAATGTTTCACAATAAATAACTAAATGTTTTAAAATAATCAGATCCCAAGAGAATCATTATTTGTATATTTTATTTTGACGTAATTTCTCAGTTTGTAAATTATCTAAAAGTGCATTTATTATTATTTAAGATACGTATTGTAAAAATAGTT
The DNA here is from genome assembly GCA_963693345.1 of Pieris melete. Taxonomy (NCBI): domain Eukaryota; kingdom Metazoa; phylum Arthropoda; class Insecta; order Lepidoptera; family Pieridae; genus Pieris; species Pieris melete. Next base: position 1,803,500 of record CAVNZK010000363.1, on the reverse strand, counting down.
AAATAGTTTACCAACTAATGCGATATAATAAACTGTCGACGATTAGAATCAGTATTTATCACTGTCATTTCCATTGTAATGTGTTACTATGTACGTTAGATGTTGGTAAAGATGTCAACAACATTACATCAATTTTTTCATAGTAAATCAAACATAAATCTGGTGGGACCTGATTCGTGTTGTTGCTCAACGGGTAGTCACAAAATATTCGTTTAATCGTCTAGGCGAAAAGTCACAAAACCTTTCATATATTTTTTAGTGAAAATTGAAATTGAAAACTATATTTAAAAAAAATTCTACATATTTATAAAATCAATGTTTGTGTATATTTTTTTAAACTAGTCAATTTGTCTAAGGATTTTTTGTTATTCTTTATTTATTGTTATCACCGGTGATGCTCGTATTTGAAACTGAATTTTTATTAAACTGTTGTAAGTATTCATTACTTACATACATACATGTAATTCCTCATTTGGGTTACTTTATCAAATAGATTAATAATTTATATTATTTGAAAATAATGATTTGTATGTTTCTGTTTTTTTTTATATTTTAATCTGGGTATTGCTATTCGGGCCTGGCCTCGACTGAAATCCTTATTGAATTGAATAATGCAATACCAACAATCATCAGATGTCATCATTATATTAGATCATGAAATTGACTATCTTTTAAGAGCAAACAGGAATCAGATTCCAGAAAAGGCCTAGTTACGATGTTTACATCTTTCGAAAATTTATTTTAAAAACCCTCGTAGTGTCAACAAAATCACATAAAAATTGTCTTCCTTTCGCGCATTTTTTCACCGATCGGAAAATATTTTAAATAGTTCCACGTTTGCCAAATTGATTTTTATTTGATTTTTTATTACTACGCATGCAGTACGCACAATCTATCCAATATAAAGAGTATGTACAACATGTGGCTTAGTAAATATTGTACCAATTGAATTATCAGACATTGTAATTATCGAGCATTACCTTGTTACTGTGATTTGTTTTAATTTATACATCATTTTAAGATTTTTTAAAATAACAAACGTTGATAACAGTCAGTGACGAATCTGTAAATATTTTGATACAATATACATAATGTGTACTAGTATGTTCTGTAACCATTTTAATGTAACAAAATAACGATTTTGGTACTACTATTATATATATTTGGTGTTATTTAGAGATGAGCTTTGAGCGTATGATTTTATATTATTCACTTACCAATTTTTATGTATTGTAAGTGTTGTTTGGAATTGTCATTTACTTTAAATATAGGAAGCATCGTTAACGTGAGTGTTGTTGGAATATTTAATGTGTTACATGTACGTATGAGGTTGTATTTAGCAGTCACTTTAAAGTAGAGGTCGTACGAAGTCGTTCGACAATTTTCCCTTTGAAGTCGAAAAAACATTTTATTTGATATAGCATTAAATATAGTCACAAGTTTTCAATAGATTTCATAAATTATTAGCTCACGTCTAATGTGTAACCGTAAAATCGTTGATAAAATGTCTGTATATTATGCCTCAGTCGTAAATTCATCATTAGTAATTCATTATAATTGGCTGAATGATCAGTCATTAGTTTAAAAACAATTTCACACATAGTTATTTATGTATTAGATAGTAAGAATACTTTAAGAGAGATTAACAGCTAATACCATTATCCTTATAAGTATTTCCATGGTTTTAAAAACTTAGATTATTAGTTATTAAGAATAAATTGTACAAACTACTTATGTACAGAATAGAGTTATTCGAGAAATTAAGAGATGCTAAAGTGGCAGTGTGTACGTAGTAAAGGGAAATGCAACGCGGGTGTTGTAAATATTTTAAGTTTCAATGTGCACATAGTCGCCTCTTTCATTATTAAATTTTTCTAGATCAATTACTTCATTCTTTTATTTTATGATTTTTAATGCTTCATCTATCTGAGATTCAAATAATTCAACTTTGAATACAAAATAGCAGGTCTACTCTGTAAAACCAATACCGATTTCAAATAAAATAGAATAAGAAATTAGCAATTCAACTTTCGATGTAGTTATTTTAATAGATGTTGCAAACGTGTATTTACGTTGTACGAAAACTTAAATACGGAATCGCTATTGTGTGTATGCTTGCTGTTCATAATTATTTGCCTACAAGTAGTAAATTGGTGATTAATCTCATTCTCATTCTCGCTCCCGTCTATGTAAATAATGACAAAAACACTTAAATGGTCACAATGAAATAGGCGAAATTTTTAAGTACGATTTGACCTAACAAGATCTTGAATACCATCTACATAATATATGGGTTATGTATCTTTATTCTAATATGGATTTATTTTTACAGAGAAAACCAAAAGGTATCGATTGTATTGTATCTAATCCGTTTTATGCTAATAAGTACAACTTTTCTATGTAAATAAGGACTGTAGAAAAAATTGTAAAATATATTAAACGATTGAACTATCGTGATATTTTTATTAGATAGAAAATTTTTGAACTTGGTACAAATATTAAGATTCACAACATAAAGTTGTAATAAGCAAAATAATTCAAGTATTTAGCAAAAGTATTAAAATTTAATAATATTAAACCTACGTAGGTTGATATATTTATGTATGAATTAAATTGGAGAATTCGAATCCATCATTATTTTTTTTTAAATTTACATAAAATGGACTTAGGAGACTTTCCTTTTGCTATTAGGTATAAATAAAAAATTATCTGAATAATTCCGATAAACCACGTAGGCATTATAAAATCCAGATATAATATATCCAATACTGACGAATTTCAAGAAACACAATAAAATTGTTGGCCTTATCGCACCTTACTGCAAATAAGTGCGATATCTTTGATTGTGGTGTCAATTTGAATCGATAGTTTGTAATAATTTGCTTCTGAAGTCTGATAGTGGGACACGTGATATTGCTTTCACTATTCAAAAAAAACAAAATTTAAATAACACGACAATGTAAATAATCTCACGGCAGTAATTACAATATTATTATATATTTTTTAATTAAATCGTTTCATTTGAAAAAAAATACTGTGAAGCTACACATGAATGAAAATTAAAAAAACATGTCAATCAAACGCAATTATACCAGTGCAACTGGTCGTTACTACCGGGTAAGTAATTTTAGTAAGAAAGTCAAGTTTTGCCTGTGAGCATATTTGTTCCCTTTCTCTTATGTTAAATATGTTATATAAGTATAATATAACATATGGTATATATATAATATGCCGAGAGTTTTTTAAGCAAATATACTTGGGCCAGAAATCAGAATAGTGATAACCTTATTCGCTAACCGCGGACGTCTTGAGGCGGAAATTGGATTGTTTTGTGTTAGAAGGTTGTTCGTCTGATTGCCTTAAAAGATAGATAGATCAAGACACAGAAATGAGTCGTTCTCATTTCGGGACTTCAAACAACAATAACTGCATGATAATTAGTTAATTACAAGAAAATGTTACAAAAAAAAATATTTCCAATTTATTCTGCTAGTAGCACCGGAAATTCTTTACATTAGTATTGTTCTGAAACGCTTACTATATGACTGTTAAACGATTATTTGATAATTGCTTTGCCTGTATTTATTTCTATACGCTAATATCGAATGTAACGTCAAAAGCAATTAAATTTTTATCGAGTGACATGAATGTTAAGGCGGAAACATACTACCAAAACGCGACGCTACACCACGCCATCCGATGCATGTCAGTACTTATCAATCCCATATATTTAATATGGTCAGATGCACATAGACAACACGCGGTAACATCCAATCGAATTGGATCTGCGTGTTGTGGATGTTGTGATGATGACGTCATGCGTCAGTCTTGCGAGTTTTTAACACGAATTTCAATTTATATACTTAGATATTTTTGGATTTACATATTTGACGAAATGAACGACGAATAATTAATTGAGTTGGTGAAACAATATTCTGTTTTATATGACATGAGATTACCTCAATACAAGGACAAAAACAGGGAGTTAGGATGTTGTTAGTTTAATACAAATAACCTGCTAATCAATTCAGTTTATTAGAAAATACAGGGTGGGTTTATTTCTTAAAAATAACATCAACCAGGTGTGCACCATTGCGCTGCAAACATTCCTCGAATCTGAACCTAAATTGCGCGGGGAATAAATCAGCTAAATGACTTCTGAATTTGCAAGCGTGTCGTGGTGTCGCGCGTTGGTAATGTGCACGATGAACATCGGGTGTCGACACGACACGTCGCGTCGCGTACTACGCGCGAGTACTAAAAGTATGTTTCCGCCTTTACTAATAAGTTTTTTAATAATTTTATGGCATTTTATCAATTAATATCACAGGCACAAGCTGTTCTATCTTTTTACGGCTGGACATTTTCTTTAATATTTTGGAAATAAATAAGTATAGCCTATTTTACTTAAGAGTTTGTTCGTTTTTATTCATCGAAAGAAGGGTATAAAAAAAGCATGCAATTGTATCTTCTATAAAAGTTCCAGACTAAATTTTTAAGTTGACTGACTATAACTTTTTATGTTAATCATATTTTAAAATAATTCATTACTTGCGAAAGTGTTTTTATATACTCAATATTATTTCCTTATTTTCTTAAATTATATCATGATATGTTTTTAATTTTCAACACACATGAATTTAATGTGTATTTTAGGAGATATTATAGTTTTAAAATAACTGCTTGCAAATTAGGCGTCAATTTATGATGCCATATTAAAGCAGGTAAAACCGAAGGTCCACAGCTAATAAAAACAGAGCACAGCAAATATATTACATCTTATCAATAACTACTAGGTAAATATTAAATATGTTATAACTGACGAGTTATTTTTATGATAAACTGAACTGCGTTTTTATGTTTACTTAAAACTGGCACACAAATAGGGAAAAATCTGACTGTTGAAATAGATAAATAACCTAGAAGATATTTATCGAATCGTTAGAGGGCACGTGTCACTGCTAGATGCGTTCTCTTGTCTACCGTCTAGGTCGTACAGCAATGGTTTTTTACATCTATATGCGCAATTAATACTTACTCATACGGTGAGAGAAAACATCGTGATGAAACCTGCACGTCATAACCCAAAAATCGATAGCATGACACAGAAGACTGATCCTACTCTTCTATGAATAATGATCTAAAAAACAGAGTCGTATACTTCTGTGCTTATACGATCTTTACGAATTTTAAACAATGAAAAAGACGCGTTCGCTATGTCTTCCATGCGATGCGATCTTTCAAAGTAAATTTTTATTAAAATAAAATAGAAGTATAGTGATTGTTCCTCGTGAGTAAATAACCAGAAAAGATACGATAAGCAAAATCCTTTTAAAAGTAGGCGCCTTAGAAATGTTATTATAGACATAAAAAATCGTGATAGTAAAGTATTTATGAATATTAAAACAATTTTCTTTTTGGTTACGAAGAGTTTAAAGATATGAGAAAAACCTTAAGTGAATAATTTGATATTTTTACATTGCGTTTTATTTGAAGATATTTTCTCAGCTAAAAAATCATTTAAACATATTCGCATAATTAAGCTTAATTATCCTAATAGTGATACGATAAATAGAGATGAGAGTAGTAAGAAAAGCAAAGCGCATGCGCGTAATCTGCCTCGGCTGGGCAATGGGCAAAAGCGGCAGAACACGGTCACGCTTGCGTGGGTCTCCATCGATCCAAATTGCTACGCGTTAATAAGCGCAGGCCGCCACCACGGCGATCTGCACCATGCAACCCCCACCGAGAAAGGTAAGAATGATCTAAATATCTGTTTATTTCTGAATAAACACCCCTATATAGAAGGGCAGTATCGATTCAATATATATCTTTCTAGTGAATGCGAATATAGACGTCTCCTAAACTCCTCCAATTTTTGGTTTTCATGTATCAATCTTACTACGTAACTTGCCTATTATGTAACTTGAATTGAATATTTACAATTATGGTAATATTAGGAAGTGTAATTAATTCAAGTCTTAAATGATATGTCATAAAGGGACATTAAGAAAATTTTCTTGACGGACAATTAAGGCGTTTGCGACTAGTGTTTGATAATTAAATGCAAAGTTTAAATTCGGTATTTATTACTTATTTATGAAAACAAAATATATTATATATATCGTAGAAGTTTTAAAGATAACCTACTGGTGGCTGAAAATTTACCACACTTAATAAGCTATTAAACTAAATTTAATATTTTTGATTACAATATTTTATTTGCATTTATAAGTATTCGTATTAATGCGAAAAGAACTGTGTTTATTCGTTTCACATTTACTCACAAAGTAGTAAACAATTCATATTAGTCCCACACAAAAATAAATAAGATACCTTTTTCGATTTATGCATATTTTAATTTTAATGTATGTAATGTAGTTTTATTTAGTTACAAACAATATTGGAATAGTTTAATGCAAGTAACTGTACATCGGTCTTATATTGTATATGTATGGTAATAATACATGCCCAAAATTTGCTGCGTCTTTTTTTTATTTACAAAAGATTTACCAACAATTTCGCCTGCGTAGTTAAAATATATACAGTTTTCTGTGGTTGCTAAGTCCATATACAACAATTACTTTGAATAATTTAAATTAATGAATATTATTTTAACACTCTTTCTTGTTTACTACATGCCGTAAAGGTTTTCGTCAAAGGTGTTATTTTTTTTAACTGTGAAGATGTGTGAAATTTCTTGATAGTTTACCTTATTCTTACCTAACCAGACGTTAAGGATAATAAATATACAAGACGTATTTGACAAGTAATGCATACATTTTTTTTAATTTTGTTACAGAGTAACTATACGAAGTTTCTCAAAAATTTACACTCAGAGCAAATCGCAAAGCTTTATGCTAAGAACCAACATGAATGCGATTTATTGGAAGATATCCGCACATACACTATCAAAAGATCTGCCATTGAGAAATCATATTCCGAGGTAAATTTCAATAAAACTGATATATATTTTACAATTCAATTAATAAACACCTACACTAAACGAGACTAAAATAAATAAAATTCATACAAATGTGCCGAAAAATATAATTAATCTGTTTCATAAATATATTTTAGTAAATTTAATGAAATTCTTGTTGCTTGGATTTATAGTCAGCTAAACTTTCAATATTAAGTCTAATGAAGATGGTTGTACAGTATCTCTAACAGAAAAACTAGACTTTAAGAAAAATCTAGTACAGGAAATTATTATGGTTAATTATTCTTTTAATGTGTGAGCAACAGTTTATTTTAACGTATTTTGTCCTAGGCGTTATTAAAAATATCTTCCGCGTACCTTAATAAGAAGATTCCTAACATACCTGATATAAAAGTTGACGGCGCTGAAGAAAAATGGTAAGTGACTAATAATAACTCTTTATGTACACTACAATATCTGTAACTTTAAACTAGAAACGCCACTAGGATACCTTAAATTAGTTTAGATAAATATTCGTATATTATTTATTGATGTTTTACTTCGCTAAGATTGTGTTCTTATTATAGCTAGACAAAGAACTTATCACAATGACAGGTGATAGGACAATCCATTTTCATACACAATAATAGTGACTATTATGGAAGAATAATCACATCATCATATAACGGTCTTAAAATATGTTTGAACTGTTGTATTATAGTAATAGATAAAATTATCTCAATAATAGCTTCATATAGTAAATAGTAATTTCACATAAACAAACTTTAAAAATTTAACTCAGCATAGCAATTAAATAATTTGTATAACTTGCTTTTTAGAATTTTTGCGCTACATTATCATTAACAGAAAATGATTCATGTAATGATAGTATGGGAGCATACATTTGTTTCAGTGTCAATATAGATTTTATAGTAATAAATAAAATGAACTTCATAATAGCTTCATTATATAGGTAGTATGTAAATATTAATTTCATAATATAATATTGACTGATACTGATGATGACTAATCAAAAACATACTCGTAGATACGAACCTCTCCACTCATGGTGCTAAAATTTTTAACGCTCCCTAAGGTGGAACTCTGCGTTTTGCGTACTACACCTGGGATAGTCCTGTTCCACCTTACAGCTATCAGCTCTCCCATATCGCTTATAGCGAGAAACTCAGCGAATTATTCCACGAACGACCACTTGTTCGATTAGTCCGATCGAGTTGATTGTGTGTTAGTTTAAGTGTAAAACGTAAAACGCAGTACAGCATATCTTAATCATTTTAATAGGAATATGTGGAATGTCTGGAGAACTGTTTTGGAAGAGAACGAAAAATTGGCGCGAGCTCGCCTTGCTGCGGTGGAGGTGTTCCAACAACAGATTGCAGATGAAGCAAAACAGTTAAGACAACATAAAATTAATGTTGCAAAAAAGGTATTTTAAATATACAGTGCTTTGATGTTGACCTGCGCTGTGTTTTGGTGCTTAATTATTTATTTATCTTCAATTTAGAGCACAGATCTACTGGCCCAAGCACACAAAGAGCTTCAACTGTCAGTACTCGATGTGGATAAGAACAAGAAGTTTTACTTTGACGAAGAACATACCGCTCATGATGTCAGAGACAAAGCTAAAGACATAGAAGAGAAGTTAGTGCTACTAGATATTTCTAACAAATTTCAACTTCGAATTTTAAGTTTAGTTGCATTGAGATTTTTTATAAATATTTTTAGGTTAAAAAAGAAAAAGGGATCATTCTTCCAATCAATAACTTCATTGCAAAAAAATAGTGCAAAAGTGTCTTCTCGCCGCGATCAACTTGAAGAGAAATCTACAGGCGCTAGGAACGATTATCTTCTTAGCATTTCTGCAGCTAATGCACACCAGGTACAAATACTCTTATTTATATAGTATATTTTAGAAAGAGATTTCTCTGGTCAAATACTCAAACGACTTACTCAATACTATCAAATTACGGTTAATTATAAAACGCAATTTCTTATAGAATCGTTACTTTTTGGTGGAACTACAATCATGCATGCAAAATATGGAAGGAGCTGTGTATGAAAAAGTATCTGAGTTTTTAACTCTCATGGGTCGAACTGAACTGCTCACTTGTTCAGCCACTCAACATTCTTTCGGAAAAATTCGTGATCAAGCTCAACAATTAACCAGGGAGTATAATTTACAATGTATCTATCTGTACTATCCAGTTCTGAAGCAACATATTCAGGTAATTATAATACATAATACTTTGCAATTGAATTTTATAAAAGTGTGGGAGATCTACAGATGTTTAATAGCGCTGTAATAATATGTGCTGCGAATTTCTAATGCTGTAATCAAATGTAGTGATGGAGTAGTGACAAGCCAATAATTATTTTAATGGTATCGATAAAGTCTTTTTTGAGTTGAATTATTTATACCTACAGACACGAAAGAAAAACCCTTATCAAAACTTGAATAGACATTCGTTTTTTTTATTGCTTCAGTATGACTTCGAGCCTTGCGATAATGATCCAATTGATACGGTGACAATGGAACATGAAACAGTTGCACAAACTTTGGCTCAGGAAGCCCGTCGTTGGGCCACTCGGGTAGTCCGAGAGACATCTCTTGTCAGAGATGCTACCCGAAAATTGAATTTATATCAGGCAATGCGAGATGCTGGCCAAAAGGTTATATACATATAATTATAATACATAAAATCTGAAATAAATTAAGTGTAGAAAAGCTAACAATTTATTATCTTTTCTTGCACTTAATTAAATTGAATAAACACCTTTACTCTTCACTACATTTAGGTTGATCCTAATGATCCTAATGGACCAGAATTGGATGTTCGTATGGATGAACTGCGCACAAACATAAGACGTTCGGAAACATCAAAAGTTAAATACGAAGCTCGGTTGGAATGTTTACGAAACGGTGGAGCCCCAGTTGACGAATGGCTGAAAGAAGTAGACCTATTGGCAGTACAAGAAACTTTGCCACGTAGCAGTAGTTTAGTTAGTGTTCGCACTGATGCATCTGGAGCTGCCGTAAGTAGTTTAGGCACATTCAATAGAACCTAACTACCCGTTTCAAGATAAAAAATTCAACTATCATACTAATAATTGTTATTATATATATAAAAGTTTTATTTCACGGCAGGATCAGCCCAGTTCGGACTCATTTTACGACAGTGATAATACTGAAGGTGACGCAGCTACTTCCGCTGTCGCTACAACATCTGGTCATCAACGTACAACTTCTGATTCACAACATGAAGATGAACAAGATGACGAAGAAGACGGTACATACAAAAATTATTTATTATTTGAATTAACCTTAAGAGCAGTGTTAGCCTAGTGGCTTAAGTGTGCGACTCTCAAGCCTGAGGTCGTCAGGCGTTTGAATCACAGCTGTGCACCGTTTAATTCTTCTTTCTGAAGGCAAACGTCGACATAAGTCAGGCACAAAAGGCTGATCATCCAAAGAAACGGATCCAATCTGCGGTCAAGATCCATATAGGGATGCCGACACTGGATTATTTTATAATTAAACTTAATAAATAGTTGTTTTGATTTATTTTACGTATTGTCTTTTAAATTACACTTATAGCTGAATTAGAGGAAGATCGCATGCGTATAGAACAAATAACAGCTGGCTGGGACGACCCAACACAAGTGAATTGGGGTGAAACAGAAACAGAAACCATTGCTCCAGCGGCTGAACCTGCAGAAGCTCCTGTTGCTCCACTCTATAAGTGTACAGCTTTGTACTCATACACTGTGAGTGTTTTAAAATTGAAAGAGATTCAAAATACAACAACTTTAATAACATTCTTAAATGTGCACTATGTTGTAGGCTCAAAATCCAGATGAACTATCAATTATTGAAAGTGAACAGTTAGAAGTAGTCGGTGAAGGCGATGGTGACGGTTGGCTTCGTGCACGTAATTACCGAGGGGAAGAAGGATATGTACCCCATAATTATCTGGACATTGATAGAGAACAGGTAACCCTACTCACCGTACCTACCTTTATTTTATTCACTGTATTTAACCGTTTGCTGTAACAATTGTTATACTTTTAGCCATCGAGTACTCCAGGGCTTGTTACACAAATTTCTTTTTCATCCGTCGACTATACTGTGGAGGGTGAGGATGCTGATGTTATCCAGTCTCCTGACCAGATCTCTGTGATTTCGGCTCCAGTTGTCAAACCGGAAGAACCGAAAGTGGAACAACAAAGAGATGATGAACCGTCGGCGGAGTCATTACCAACGCTAGGCTATTGCTTTGCCCTTTATGATTATGATGCAGAGGCATCTGATGAATTAAATCTAGAAGAGGGACAGGTATTATAAAATAGTCTAAAGCTTTAATCAGAATATAACAAACTGTAATGAACATCTTGATATTGTTTCAGATAATTCGCATTGTCTCTCGTGAGGCTCATGAAGTGGACGATGGTTGGTGGCGTGGTGAAGTAAACGGAGCTGTTGGAAACTTCCCATCATTGATTGTTGAAGAATGTGACGAGGTTATTATATATAATTTATAAAATGTTTGTGTCTATATACGATACTCAATTGCAACATGAGTTTCAATACCTACAGAATGGCGATCCACTGAGTGGAGCAGATGAGGACTGGACTCCTCCCGACTCAGCGGCACCTGTATTTGCGTCCCCACCCGGGTCTCCCGACAGCGAATTTAACGATGACCGTAAGCTTGTCTGATTTGATGACTTTTACTCTCAAATTTTCTTATGAACTGGTCCTCGTACTTCGACAACTTCTTTCCGTCTAAACACTTCCTGCTTGTAACATTAAAATTAAGTGTCTACGTACGAGTACCGTTTGTCGGTGTCTTGCCGCTGCATATTTTTATACAGTTTCATACTATTATAGAGGTCACAATTTGTGCCGTATTTTGTTTGTAACACACGCCATAGATAGCTTATTGATTCGTTAAGTAAATGGTTTTAGTATAATTTGAAATTGGCATGATGATTTATAACATGGCACGGTAAAAATCACTAGATTTCCGTGATTCAACGCCTAACTCATGATTCCATTCGTAATCGCTGTACAGGGGCGGATACAAATCTGGCGTTTCAAAACAAAGTTTGGTACAATGCGCTACGTGTGCTTACAGGCAAAAATTCGATGTCAATAATAGCTGATATACTTGTGATGTGAATAAAGCATAAGAATCGCAAGTTTTGTAGCCGGTCTAAATGCATGGGTCTCGTGAATGCACGGTTTATTATAGCATAAAAAAGAGAAAATAATTTATCGGAATAAAACAGTGGAATAGCATTATATGTTGCATTACAGTACTACTGGTACTACTGGTGAAAATGAATTTTAATGTTTCAAGTCTATTTTTTTCTCATCTTATCCTTCTTAAGCTCTTTACCCTTTGCACTTCAAGATTCTGCCTTTCGAGCCGCATACCTATGTATCTTTGCTGAAATATTTTTCTTATTTAAACAAAATGATGCAAGTCACAGTTACAATAACATGTACCGCCAAAATATTGAAAGGCACCCACTATCACAAAAGATGGAATTAGCTACCTGAAATATTTGTCCCTTCTTGGACGCTGCTAGAAGTGGTGAATGAGAACAACAATATAAAAAGTGCTGCTCCACCTGCGGACCCGCCACCACCGCCACCGATCGGAATGGGCGACTCAATGGACAGTCAACCAGACTTCAGCTTTAACCTAGAACTTAGTAGGAATCAGCATGACCAATACGATACTCAATTCTCACCTCAACAACCCATCGCGCCTTCAATTATCGGTAAGTCATATACTATTGTTTGATCCTACCTTGATATTACCTTTGCATCAAACACGTTTGCGTGATCGAGTTTAAAACAATTACATAAACCTTGTATCTTGAACAAAAATTATACTTGATTACTACCCAGTAACAATTATATTTATATTTTTCCATGCTACAGTTGATGAGGTTCTCAGTGAAAATTTTGAGGACGAGGTTTGATCTTATCTTTTAAACAAGTTTATAAATATTATATGATTTTTAAAAATGTGTTCGTGTTGTGTGCTTACTGTACGCTATCACTGCGCTTATAAATTGCTTGATTTTACAGCTATTTAATGCCTTTTTAAATTATTATGTACGAAAAATGATATCACGCAAATTTAAGCGACTTCAATAATTAAAATAACGTTTATTTATGCGTGGTAGTGTTTATTTTAAAACAATATTAACGCCCTTTAGAAAACTTGCGCCGGTAGAATGAATTTAGAAGAGTATAAAATTTTGACACACTCTGAATATGTTATACACATAAAATTGTATCTTATACTTATTACCAGTGAACTATGTTTAACTAAAACTGAAATTTATAAAATATTTTATATAACCTTGTTCTTATTAATTCAATTATATATAACACAATTAAACTGTTTGAAAAAAAAAACAATATTATTTAGGCTATTTCAAGTTTCCTCAGATTGTTGGTATGTTAAATAAAAACAATTATTGCATTTTTTACTCCACATACCTACAAGACACTAAATGGTTGAAAACATTTTTATTTTTAATAGATAAAAACAAGATGATTTCACACTACATATGTATTGCTATAAGATTAGAGCTAATTATTGAAATTATATCTTTCTTTACGGTTATTTCTAGTTAAACTAGTCTAGATACATATAATCTTGAATGTAACAATTTGTTAAGAAATTCATCTCATCACAAGCATGTTGCCTTACGCATGCAAAAATTGTTGTTCTAGAGTAGATCTATAATAGATTGTACTGTAACGATCCATTAAAAAAGTTTATTTGAAATCTTATTTAAAAATACACTAATACTACATTGCCATATATAGCATACGGCTCACTTCAAATCCAGACAGGGAAAAAATAGTAATAACATTAAAATAATGAATTATTTAAAACTGTTTTGGTATTAGGAAGAGGAGATACCCCCCGCCCCGCAACCGAAACCGCCTCCGCCAAAAGTTGAACTTCCCACTGAAGATTGCGGCCTCGGTGTGGCACAAATAGTAATCACTGCCGCCACCCCTATGGTGGAAGAACCAGAACAACCTTTCCCACCTAATGAACCTGAGCTACAACAGCGGGAGCTGCCACAAGAAGAAGAGCGAGCTGAGGAAAATGACGACGAGGAATCTTCTCTATCTGAACAGACAGCTGTGTGTCTTCGGGACACAGACGAGGGTCACGCAGACTCCGCTCCGCACCCAGCTTCAAGCTCGACAGCCTCAGAAGGCGAGTCCACTGGTGCCTCGGTAGCCTCAGGCCCTCCTACCGCTCCACATTCCCCACCTGCCGCACCCCGCGCCGGCCGCGCTTCTATCCCTGACGAACTAGAACCCGCACAACTCGCGCGACTCACCGATCTGAAGGAGTCCAACGCCTAAAATATTATGCTTTTGTTACAAATCAACTTTATACTAGGTTTTCTGTGATTTCAAGAACGCAACGTCAGTCGCCTAGTAGACAACCCCGTCAGACAAGGCCGTCTGGCATATTACTAGTCCAGTGACTGATATTGTTGACATCAATTTCACCTTATTTATTGTTTTAACTGTAAAGACAGACTGCTTCGAATATTCCATACGACCGTTTCTCACACTACTTTTGTATGCTATCTTTTAGAGATAGATCTGACAAGCGTCTACTGATAAGGTACCTACTGTTAAGCGTTTCAAAGTACTTGTGTAACATGATACAGAAGGTAGTTATTTTAATTAAAATAACTGTCTTGTAGATATTACTTCTACCTTTATAAAGTAATTGTACTTTCTTTTACCTAATTGTTCTCAAAAGTTATAGTAATATATATTCCACTGTATTCGTTTTGACTGCTAGAACGACTAAACTATAATATTTCCTCAATAATGGATGTACAATTAACCTGTTCAATTTAGAAATTACATTTAACGAATAAAACAAAAATCCAAAAACATAATGCTAGTATACTAGAAATACTTAAGTGGAGCCTTGATACCTATCAATCCGCCTTCATATTGGTACCTATCTAGGTGAATATGTTAATATTTAGACTTATATCGTTAAATCTCTTTAGTTAAACATTTATTTATTTACGTGTTGAGATATCACACGAACACATGCTTTATTTAAATTATTATCTAATCCTTAATAGATATTTTTGAAATGTCATTAATAGTTTATACTATGAACTACTTATGCATAAAGCACCTATAAAATTAAATGGCCATGAAGTTAGTTGGATATTTATTTACTTTTTAAAGTACCTTAAACCTTTGTGAAATCGTCTAATTTATAACTCGTCTGGCATAAGAATATACTTTAGGTGATTAGAAAATGTAAATGAATACTTAATATATTATTTTTACTACGTTGTAATAATTTGTTATGTTTTTATTTAAAGTTAATACTTCAGTATGGCCCTAAACAGCTTATTTTGCATTTTGTATGAAGTGGGAGACGGTCAAGATAGCAATGTAGATTGTATATAACTAGTTTTTTAAAATGTAATATGTACCTAATTTTTCTCACAAACTCAGGCTCGGTGAGAAAGCCTAGACAATAGCCTTAAAATTCTTAAGTAGAATTACAAATCATTGCTAATTACCTGTAAACGTTTTGAGATTAACTTTTATATATTACCAGTATTTTATTACCTAAATAATCGCTAAGTATCGTCTCTCATCGCTGTCTATATTTTATTGTGATTATCAATTACTTTTTATCAATTATTTTAGATCTACAGTACAGAACAGTAACAGTATTAAGATCCGTTATGAATATTTTAAAATAAAAGCAATAGATATTTTATAATGATTATTTGATACACATTCACTACAACGAAATATCTTGGCAATAGTTTAAGACATCAATTAGTTAATTTTTAGATAGTTTGATCCCTATAAAGTGTAACTAAGGTGGTTCAAAGAGTTGGTAATACTCAACATTTGGTTTGAATAATTTTGAAAACGTTTATTACTTATTCAATCATAGTAAAAGTTATAAGAGAAAATCCCAACTTTTGGTATAATTTTGAAATAAGATAACGGGGCCTCATGTACATAAAGGTCATAAGACCTTAGACTAATCTAAAGTACATATTTACTTTTTATACAAAACTATTATTTTCATTCATTTAGACATAAGAGGCCTGCTGTACAAAATGCTCTACTAATGCGTATTTTAATTAGTCTTTATTTTAATTACTGTTCATCTTTTTAAAGCCTAAACGACAAAATCACTATGTCGTTCATAATATAATATGCATTTTATTATGTAATACATTTTATATCTTCATTAACTGACTGTCACTAAAGGGCCTGATCGACGGACGAGTAAGACCGCGGTTTTATGGCTCGTCGGTAAAGCTCGCCGGTGTATCATTGCAAAACCACGGTTTTAAATACCGCCGAGCCTGGCTCGCGGCTCGTCGTCCTGCTATATTTTTTACTCGGCTCGCCATGCAAAACCGCGTGTCGGAAAGAGAACAAGACATGTTTGCGACTGTTTTGCTTGCTAATCGATCAGCACCAACGAGCCGCGAGCCAGGTTCGTCGGTATTTAAAATCACGGTCTTACTTGCCCGTCGATCATAGGCTTAAGACTTAAAAATTTAAAAGTTTGCAGTAAAGTAGCTGTTGGTTGTTAGTTGTTATGTAGATTATATGTGTTAAAGTTAGTAAAATTTTAATGCTAGTTACAATTATATCAGTATTTTTTAGGTTATCTAAATGAACAATCATATTTCAATCAGGTATAATTCAATATTCGCACGTAAACTATCGCAAATAAATGAATTCACATTATACATCTGCATTTGAGACCAGCCACTAAGACGGTGTTGATAATATTGCAGATTTTTGTACTGATAACTTTAAGTATATTAAGAATTTTAGTGAAATTTCTACTGTTGTATAACTATAAATGTCTATAATTCAATACTACATTAAACAGATTGAGCAAACTTGATGCCGAAGAGAATATAAAACTATTAAAGATAAATATCAGAAATAGGCCGCGTACAGCAGGGGACCAGCCGATTTTTATACCATAACATCATATTGGAAGCATTCTTGTAATCTAAAATAAATATACTCTAATCAATGACATCGTTTGTGGTATTGAATTTTTTTTTGTAATATATTAATGTTCTCAGGATCTTATTTACACATATTTACAGGGCTATTAAAGCCCAGTATATTAGTGGCGTATAATATTCAGAGGACTGTAGCACTCTGTACATTCTATAAATGTATTAAATTAAAAAAATTGTATATTCAGTGTTCGTTTGTAACACATATGTTATATGTTGCAATACCCTTAATGTTTCCGTATCACGTGTTGCTTTTCTTTAGAACCAATTAATATACTTATAAGAAAATATTAGCCCGAGTGTTAAAATTCTGCGGAAAGAATTGAATAAAGTATAGAAAATGCGCACTCATTCATGTTTTATTTCATACGTGACTGTTCATACTAATATTTACAGACCGAATTCCATGTGAAACCCTATATTGCCGATCGATAGTGTTGTTGTAATTTGTTAATTTTTTTAAAGTTTTCGAAATGGACAGTATATACAGCATTGTCACATACATACATACATACATTACATTCAAAACTTAGGCAAAAGTAACATCATATGAATAAAAATCTAATTTTAGTCGTATAATTTTATTTTAATAAGAACGCAGCATCACTGTTTTTACAGAATTGATTAATTTTGTTAATATGTTACATAAACTTTATAAATACTTTGTAGTTTTTGTACAAAAATATAAATACAGACGAGGTAATATTGAAATGCTTAAAATAATGTATTATTTGTTCTCTTATTTAACTAAAAACACTTACATTCAGTGCCATAAAAATTAAAACTTTTTTGATATTTTAATTTTTTAATACAATACTACTAAATCTTAGGATTTTTACAATAACAATAATATAAACAACTTGAAATCAAATCAAAATTAGTAGTGTTACAAAGCAAATAACTTAACACACAATTTTTTTAATGTGTTAATTAATAATTATACCTATAATACAGCATTTTCATAATTCATTGAATTGTACATATTTACTAACAAGTAATAAAAACATTAATTACCAAACTTCATTTGTTTAAGGGCTTAAGGTCATAGACCTTGGGCCAATAGTGATCAAGACACTTTACCAAAAATACCAAAACCACCTAATAAGTTTTAATATCTTTAAAATTATGGTTATATTTACCACAAATTCAAAGAATAAGATTAAAACAACTATAAAAAGAAGCGGACTCTGAAGATTTTTCAATCCTAGTCTAGAGAGATTTTTCAAAATAATAATTTTTAGGATCAAGCAAAAACCCAAATGTTAGCTCTCAGGCTATTAAATAGTAATGGAATCTATACAACATTATTGAAAAATATCACTAAACCCAAGAATGAGTCCGCCTTAGCTGCTGCCGCACTTAATTAAAATCATTATTTTTGTACTGTCGGTAGATATCTTGGAACATATCTCGACAGTTCATTTTAACTTTTAATTTTGAGCATAATAAGAAAACACCCGATAGTTTTCTATGTAACGAGTATATTTCTTCTGGAGGCGGACACAGCCTGTGCGTTAATATTGTTGGTACGAGCGACTGTATGCGTTTTGTCGTATTTTGGGAGCCAAAGTCGAAACCATCTATACTAGTCGTGGTAAAAATCTCCCCCATTATCATAACCGTGTCTACATGCGTTTCTTCCATGATCTGTAAGGTAAAATAACTTAGGTCTTAAGGCCTTCACTACCATCATACCTATGAAGGTAGGCATAGATTTGGAGTATGCTATTAGGTCGGATATTTATAATTAAAATTTACCTTTGACTCGTATCCAGTAAGGAATTTCATTTCCCTTGACATGCGCAAGATGGCATCACGGTCACCTTCTGAGGCCGCGTGTATTATTTCAATATATTGGTCCATGAAGCCCTTGGAGTATTCGCGTGTGGCTCCAAAATCCAATAAAATAACCTGTAATAAAATATCATGTTATTCTTAATTGATGATACGATAATTATGACTTGATTAGTTGACCAATTTAATTTTAGTGCTCAATCTAGTGAATTAATACTTTATTTAGCCGTTCCATCTTAATGAACAGCACTACGAACTTTACTTAAGTGGAGTGAAGGCATTTAAATGTAGTATTTTGTACCTGTTTAGTGTTGGTGTTATAAAAGAAATTCGCCCAGTTTGGGTCAGTCTGCATACAACGTAATACAAACATTTCCCGCAAGCAAAGTTGCATAATTTTGTAGGCAATGTCCATTCTTGTTTCAAGGTCAGCATTGAATAGCTTGTCAATTGGTTGCCCTTCTATTAACTCTGTAGTCATCACTTCTGATGCACACAGGTTATCTGTAGTTAATAATTATATGTATCAATAATAAATAAATGTTGAAAACTAAATTTGTAATAAGACCATTCATAATTTTCTTGCATACTACAACAGTAATATAAGACAAATATCCTTCAAATTTTTTTATAACATTCAAATTTGGCCACTTGAAGAAGTGTCAAGGTACACGACACATGTTAAATATTCATTGAAGTATTTTTTTTCCTATATCAAATAACCTGTAAGAGCAAAATTACACCAGTCATCTTTAAAAATATTTATTTTTTGCTCCCCTTAATTTGTACTATATGTTGTAGTGCTAAATGCATGTGGAGGACATCAAATATTTTGGTAGGTTAAAGATGTAATATACAAGATATATACCTATAACTTCCGGCACGTAATATTCCGGATACGGCGCCAGGAGTCTTTTGAATTTTCTTGTACACTCCGCTTCACGGATATAATCCACTTCCCAAGCTAACTCTTTCTTTGCAACCTCCACAATATTGTCTATAAACATACCCTTTGGAAACAAATTCCATACCTGAAACAATCATATTATTTATTCAAATTAAAATCAATTTGTTTCTAATAATAATTTCAGTTGAATGTTGATGATCTTGAAGATAAATACTTAGTTTTTTTTTATATTTATAACTATAACTCTAAGAAAGTCACTTCCACAACAACTAAGTTATATATAAAACTAATGAAAAGATGTAAATGCTGTTTCAAGCAATTTCTGTTTTAAGTTAGTTTATTATTTACCTTAAGTACTCCAACAAGGTTATCTATGTCACTATTAATTCCTTTTGCTACTCCTGGATACTGCACTTTCATGGCAACTTCTCTGCCATTGTGCAACATCGCTAAATGTACTTGTCCTTAAATATCAAAACCACTAAATAAAAAAAATAATTGTACACATTTTTGAATAAATTTACTAAGTCAGCTTTCAGTAATCATTTCAGTGAAGGAATTCAGGTACTATGATAGCATGAAGGTGGGTTTTTATTCTTTAAAATAAAATTTATATTAGAAATACCTAAAACTTACTTTGTATACTTAAATATTGACTAATAGGTAAAAAATAAAGTAATACCTATTGATGCTGCTGCAAATGGTTTTTCCTCAAAGTATTGAACATGGCTGCGCCAATGAGGACCTAATTGCGACGACATGACTTTCTCAACCTGCCATGTTGGCATGAAGTCAGCAGATTGACGAACACGCTCAAATATTTTTTGTAAATCTGATGGTATCATTGACTCATCTTGTATACTCAAAAGTTGGCCCAACTTCAAAGCTGCACCTGTAAAGTTCATATATACCATTAATATTTAAACATTTTGTGTTGTATTAGAAACATAATTAAACAAAATACCTCTAACTTTGCAAAGTGTGTCAACAATTCTTTCTGCATTAGCAGGTGACAAAAACGCATTGACTGTATCGTCAGTCTTGCCGGTGACAGACTGAAGTGTATTTCTTGCATATTGTGCTACTGTTCCCACACCCAGGCCTGCAGCTAATGAGCCAAATGACATCATACGCCCAATGCGAGATGAAGGCACCACACGAGCTCTTGAATGTTCATTGAGCTGCAAAGAATGTATAATTACAGATAGGGTAGAGTTTTGAGTTTTCTTACTTATTTCATCATTAAGTACATATACAACACAAAAGAGAATTTAGATATTTCTAACACCAATTATTTATAAGGATAAATGGAACTTAATAAAAACAAACTAGACTAAATTATACCTACAAATACTTTTAACTTCTTCTTGGCTACTGGTTTTAAAACTGGAACTCTACTCTGTTCTATATTGGTGATGTTATTTTCTAGATCCACTGCAGAAGGCAGCATTACCTTCGGTGTGTCAATAGATTTTAGTTTTAATCTCTCTGCTTGTGACTTCAATTTTTCCAGTGGCACAGTAATATCCCCAGATGCTAAGATTGAGTTTTCGTCAATTTGTTTCCTCTTCAAAGTCTCAAATGTTTTATCAAACTCTCTATTTAACTGTTCAATCTCATCTTGCAATTCAGGATCCATGCTACTTTTCTTAATACTAGGATTAAAATTTGGTATATGCATTAGGGCATATTGTCTTATTCCATGAAATACAACAAATGCTCTATCAACTAAGTCTTTAGGTACATCTGGATATATTTTACTGTTAAGGGGGTTAGTTGTACAGTTTTGAAAGTATGGCTTAAAGCTTGAGTTATTCCATATAAAGCTAGAACTCTCCTGCTGTAATTTAAGTCCTGCTTCAACAACTTGACGAAGCCCTTTCATTACCCGTATTAAGTCATTAATTTGGGACATAGCCTGAAAGATATATTAAATAAATAAAAACATTCTTTCAAAAACCATGAAAAAGTTGTTGCAGGTTACAGATATTAGACTTTATTGCATAACGATTTCAATTTTCAAATATTATGAAAGTTGTTTAGAACAGATGGCAATAGTTACGCATTAGACAAAATTTTAAAGCAAATTTAACAGCATTTAAATGCATTATTAATAATGTTATAATATAATTAGTATAAACAGTTATGATTTATTAGTGCGTACCTAACTTATTATTAAGGAAAACTTTAAGCTTTATATATATATTTAAGAATGCGTAATCATAATACTAAAATATTTACCAGTTATCTTTTACTATAGTTTATATTTTAATATGTTTAAAATCAATCTAATATGTTGATGCTATCTTATAATTATGTATATCACTATTCACTAAATTATTACTATATATATATGATGTGATTAATGACACTAATCACATTCACATATGAAGTCTACGCCAGACGCCAGTCTACCCAGCACGCTAGGTTTAGTTTACGATTGTCATTTGTCATTCAACTGACAACACTAGTCCAAAGAGTAACTCATCTATGGTCAAGATTTATGTTGCCAATGTAAATTATTAAAAAAGGTGAAGTAAAGAAAACATTTTTAGCATAAGTCATCTGTCATAACCTAGACACCATAACAATAAATATATATTACTTTTTATATTCCATTTGGATTCTTTTTTAAACTTTATGCACATTTATCAACTCAGCAATTGTGAGTGTGCCAATAAATTAATTATTTACATATATCTTTCTACGTATATTAACAATTTGTGCTTTGTAAATGTATCTCTATACGTAATAATCTTTGTTGAGATTTTGAAATAACTTGTAATTTATAAAGCAAACAGTTTGTGGATCCTCGATACGAACCAAGTAACCACGATGTTATTGCTAATAACAGTCGCGAAGTTTGGAATATTTTTTCTACAGATATTTGAGCTTTAGTTAGAATTCATCTTAATAAAATGGATATGATGACTAATACAACTATTATTAAGCTATAGGCTCTATTTAACCGATGATGGAAACTTAGGCGAATTATTCTGCTAAATCTATATATTTTTGACTTACTATACATATAAGATAATCAGTAATAACTCTATTTCTGTCCCTGTTTTTTAGGCCAATTGATAAGTTTTATTATTTACTTCTTGGTGCTACAGATTTGTAAATTTTAAGAATTCTATTAAGCAGTGTCCGAATAAACACATGCTGTCGAATCATAATTCAATATGAATTGAAAGAAAGATGCTTTAATTCTTTATTTAATATTTACTTTAGGCATTATGTCAATAAGTAGGTATAATTTAGGATATTATACTTTAATGTCAACCATAACCTCGTAAACATTTATATTATACAGCATTTCATATTATTAATGTTAAATGATTATACACATTGTATTTTGAATAAATAACCTAGTAGTAAATACTAGATTCCTATGGCGCAGATGCAGATGGAACAACTATTTCAGCTGTTTACACTGAAACAATATGTTATTCAAATGTGTGTTTGTTGAGGCCGTCAACATAATAAAATGAGAACAAGTTCTGCTTCCTTGTTCCTTCCACAACCCTGTAGGTTAGGCAGGTTACCTATTAAACTCTTACAGATTTTATATGAAATTTGATAGTAATAAATCAGGCAAAATGGACAGAACATACTTTGTAAGGAAACTAAAAAATTGTTCCATCTGTAAAGGCCTAAATATAATAGTTATGTATACAATTAAAGAATAAATATATTATTATTACTAATATTAAAAGTATCTGTGGAAATTTAAATATCCACATCAACACATTTCTTTTTATCTTATTACACTATACACATATTATTACATAGGTGAATGAAAACAGAATAATAAAATATTTTACAGTGAAAAGCAGTAGTAAAAGATTATTACATACTGGTATTACACCTATTAAGTCAATATAACAATCATTAAAAGATTTTATACCCAACAAACTTAAATGTATATAGTTACCTACTTTGAGCAAGAATTTTGATTTTTAGAAGGTAAAGTTTCATTTTTAAAACTAAAACGTGCGTCACATATAAACCATATATCAGTAATCATAAAATTATTGAAGAATCTTTGCATCCTATGCCATTTCATAAATAACTACAATACAATATAGTTATAAGTAATAATAGATTACAAGCACATAAATTCATCAGTTAACTGACTAAAGGCAAAAATTCATTAAATTTATACAATGCCATAACATATATATTATTTTAAGTTTCAATAGCATAAATTATTAGTCAATTCTCACTGATCAAAGTGTCACAGGTCACTACATCCGTTCAAGTCCTCAGCAGGGTTACTGTGCATGCCCTTGCGCAGTTTCCCAAAATTATGGAAAGTAACAGAAATACTGTGACTTTCAGAGATGTGTATTATGAGCTAGTTCTTTATATAAAAATATTTCATAATATCAGCAAATGTGTTCTCTGGTAGAGGTGCACAATGATTTGATTGGAAATCTCTCATATATTTAATAATCTGGAATAAACAAGCTTTTATTAAAAAAATAAGTAAAGAATTAAAATCAAAACACATTAGACTTAATATGTATATAATACACGCCAATAAACACACACTTAATTTGTGTACTTATTAAAACAATTACAAACAACTAGAATAATTACCAATTGAAGGGCTTGTCGTTTGACTTCTGTTAATGTATCTTTGTTTATATTGCTTCGTTGCATTTCACTCATTCCAACATAAGACAGTATAGCTTCTTGTAATTCGTCATTTTCATTAAATCTTGGGTGCCGGGACTTAAGAAGAGTAATTAGAAGAGAATTTCCGCAGTTTGTCTGCAGTTGGCCTTGTCTAAAGTAAAGAACATCACAAATAAGAAATTTCCCAGATGAGCATCCAAATGTTAATAAAGAATATTAACCTTGCATCATACTACATTGTTTCAGGTAATTTACATAATTCAATATTAAACTTTTATAAATTTTAATATTATTTAAACCAAATAACATTAAAACAGTTACAATAAGAGTATAGTATATTATAGTAGATTAGTAATATTTAAACAATGACTGCCAAAAATGTTATCTTTGTCAGTTTTATTTAACTCGTTTTATTAAGTGATCGTAATTTATAGCATTTTCAATACAAACCTTAAGCAAATCACTTCATCTTCAGTGCGCCGAATAAGTTGCACCGGACCTTTGTATTGTGCCAGTAATTCACCAACATTCAAGTCAACATAACTACGTATAACTTCCTTTACTAACAAAGACCATGACCTAGGCATTTGGTTTTGAGCTAAGGGCAGCAAGTCATCAAATGTAGCATCCAAAATCTAGAGAATGTAAAGGTCAGATAAAGACTTTTGTCACAAATTAAAACTTATAACAAATATATACGAATACTCTTACCAAAGCGCTGATATCAGGGTAGTTAGCTGCAGCCCAAGCTGCAGTATAACCACCAATACTCCACCCATACAATACAATATTTTCGATTGGAAAGTTGAGTTCTTCAATGGCATACTGAATTACGGCGATTATAGAATTTTGTTCTTGTTTCGGAAATGGAATACCCTGTGAGAAACATAATATTTTATTTTATTAAGCATTTGGCATCTAAAATCGCCTCTTCCCTTATTTACTTACAGTACTTCCTGCAAAACCGGGATGGTTCCATCCTAGAGCTGAAAAACCTGCCTTTATCGGGGTAGTTACCATCCCGATTTCATAAAAACCAGAATTCCCTTCACAACAAATTACCAATATATTGCCATTTGAATGTGCTCGATTGTCTACAAATATAGTATCTATAGAATTGGCATCCGATGTTAGTAATTTTGCCCTTTTACCATGGAACGTTTCCACCAATTGTGTACGGCCTTCCATTAATGGATTCCCTATAATTAGACATTTACACTTAATTAATTTCAAAGTAATTTAGAACAAGAAAAACTAGTAGCGTTACAACCCTTTGCATTAGCCTCTGATTTTTGTGTCTTTCATGATTATTACTTTATCTTATAGCCAGGCATTTCTAATAAGTAATATTCTGTGGCTGATATAAACAGAAAAGTCCATGATTGAACAGCTGGGGTTCAAACCTTCAATTTCAAAGATGAGATTTGCTCGCTCAAGCTACAGGGCCAACACTTTTAATTTAATAAACTGATTAAAAATTAACTTACACAATAAATTTTGTATGAGAGTTAAAGTTCCAGGATAAATTATGCGCATGGCGAAGGTGTGTACAGAAATGAATGCCAGTATTTGTAAGGGGATTCTCTGATAAATTGGCAAGTCTTCATTGGAACTCCTATTAAATGGAATGTTTTCAAACCAGGATTTGCTGAAAAAAAAATAGATTAAATTAATTAGATTAAAAAATTAGAATAAATTTATGTTAATGCTAATGATAAATTTGATAAAACAGCTATCAGTAGAAGTTTTTTTTATTCAACAAGTTATGATTATAATTTACTATGAAAGTGACTAGAAGCCACAAGAGTTAACTCCACCAGTAGTGAAGTAGCTAAACTAAATTATATATAATATAAATAGCTAAGCTAAACAGCTATGATTGTTGAGTTTTTTTAAGTAATATGACTTAACTTTTTTGAAAGGTTCAAAATATATACATTGATTATAGGAGTGACAGAAGTAGCTTAGGCTTATATTTAAAAAAAATATGTTATAGAATGAAGTGCCATAACTACAGGCGGAGTATGCAATGGGGCAAACACATTTCAGGATCTTGAATTTTTTTCTTAATAGAAAGTCTTAGCTTTTTAAAGATCTAAAGTCAGAAGAGATTCAATCTCAGGTTGAGTTGAGCAATAGATTCAAGTCTCATAACAGGATTATTATAAATGATTTTTTGCTTGTTCCTGTCTTATTATCATTATTCATCACTGGGGTAAGTACTAATTACTTTTTTTTATAATAACTCGTACTATAAACTAATTCTGTAAATATTCTCTGGAACGCCCTTACAGACAATGAGACGATCTAAACTGGAACCCCAAGTGACTTCGTCAGTCATAGCTTCGAAGTGAACACGTCAAGTGACGATGGTGGGGTACGATACACGATGTGGTAGTAAACGCGGTTGAATTTCGCATATGTTAATCATAACGTAAATTCGTAAACTAAGTATGCCCGCGCCCGGTGCTTAAGGAACCTAAAGATGACGGAGATGACGCCGCGGCTACAAGTTACTTATAATTATTTTTCTTCTAATATAATGTAAAAAGGTAGCAGTTAAAAGTAAAAAATGGTACCTTGTTGTTGCAGGCATAGCAAAAGTCACTGGCCAAGATGTAAATTCAAAATCATATTTCCTGATGTGGTTCATAAATTCTTTAGTGTTTGCTTTTGGTTGTTGAATCACAAATAGAAAATCAGTATATTTAGAGTTATATGCTCGACCCACTGCTCTCACAAGAAAAGAAAACATAATGAAACAACTAACACCACTCATAATTTTAGTTAAAAATGTTGTTTCATCCCATGAAAAGAAACCTCTTCTATAAATATAAGTGCATACAAATGGAGAAGCATAGCTGACAATAGTAATTATATTCTGTGCCTGTAAAAAAATTTGAAATATTATTAAATATGTTTTCTAACAAAACAACATATTTTTTTATATACACTTTCTTAAACTTACAATTGTAATAATTTTATCTCCATACTTTTCCAAACGTTTTGGTTGATACATAGCCTGTATAAACAAAATATTTTCAATTTAAATTTATTGTATGGTTATAAAGTGCATTGGTTTACAAATTACTTTGCCTACACAATGAGTTTCTATGCTACACATACACCAAAATTAATTTAAAAATTTATACAAAAGCAAATTCAAGCACATTAAATTGTTTTTCTCTTTGAATTTAAATATGATCACCAATGTGTGTTGTTCGGTATGATGGAGTTGGAAAGAGGTTGGCTACCTTGTACCCTATATCAATGTTACTGGATACATCTACTTCGTGTGTCTTTGTAAAAAAATTTTTTAAATGTGCATGAGAAAATGCTTAGCTTTAACAAATAATATGCTACTATTAGTTCTGCTTCAGAAAAGCAAATTCATTATTTTCTACTTTAGTTCTTCTTTACCAACAATGTATAGTAGAGATCTTTTCCTTTAAAAGTTGACTTTGCTTTAATATGGTACTTGTTCTTGTTTAGGTTCTGTGTCAGAAAAACAAGTAGAAAATAAAACAGAGGTCACATGTCAATGGTTTAAAAGTGAGGTCAAATAGAGCATAAATGCATCTAGAAAGTCAGTGGTACTGATCTCTAGATGGATTTAGATCCATGATATTAGGTAAATTAAGTACAAAAACAAATAATTTATTGCACTTAAGTTATAATATGTTTTTCTACAAGTCATATCAACACTTGAAAATTGTGTGACATCAATTTTAATCATGGGTTTTACTTTTTTTCAGATTCATTGAAACAAAACTTGGGAATAAGCAGTTAGCTCCTAGCCAACTTTTAATTTATAACTATGATTATCACGATGTGGCTTATTGTTGTCAAAATCAGGACTTGGGTGAATGTTATAAAATTGCGTATGCGTATAATACTGGAAATTTTTTTTTATAAAAAAGTGAAGATTCCTTCCATATAGGCTTAATTTTAAATTGCTTTAGACCAAGTATTTAATTTAGCCATTTATTCGTTAAGATATATTTCAATTTAATTATCATAATGGGATTCCATAATAATATGATCAGTTACTTACATCCTTTTCGCCGTCTCCATATATTTTATAAAGACGAGGAGAGTACAAGCACTGCCAAATTAATTTAAACATTTTAAACTCAATATTTAAATCACCAAAAAAGACAAAATTAAGACACTTCTGAAGAAGATGAGAACAGTATCCGCTTATTCCACGCAAATATCAAGAACGGCATCTATAAATTATGGATACTTCTTGTATCCTAAAATCAATATCTTTTAAGTATAGACTATAGACCTACATTTAGTTTTATTCCACAGGTTCTATTCGATACAAATTATAAGTTATACTCTATGGTTCACTTGGTGTTTCTATTTTTTTTTATATTATGGCACATATAGTGCGTTTTCCAATTACAGAACTAGAGCGCATTATGCGGCATAATGCTCAACGTTGAGTGTTCCAACTACAGCAACGCTTCGCACAATTGAGCACTCTCAAAACTAATGCTCTCGCGTGCTTCTCGCAAACAATACCAACACAGTGACAGAAAATTGATCAGTCTTTTTCTTTAAGTTGGCATTTATCGAAATTTTCATTATTAAATATTATGTGTTCCGTTTGACGTCCGAGGTCCATTATGAGAGTAAATCGTTTCCGTTTCCGCCCAAATCGCTAGTATCCGACCTTTTCCCACCACGTGACACCGCCGCCAGCGCCCAGCGTTTGAAACTGGAACTAACCTTTTTCCGCGCTAAAGCAAGCCGCCAGATTTCTTATTCATTGTTGCGTCGTTTTTCGTCTTGCACAGTCGCTAGTGCATACTTAAAAACGAATCAGTTTATTCAAAGTTATATCGAACTAAAATTTATTTTCAAAGTGGAAATAATTATTTCGTAAAATGGTAAACTCGGTTTTCACGTTAATGCTACGGTCACACGCGCGCCGTGCAGCCCGCCGGGCTGCCTGGCGGGCTGCGTGGCATGAAGCCCGTCCCCGGCCGGCGGACATTCAAGCTGTTCACACGCACGCCGTCGTGCCAGTCAGTGCCAGAATGGCGAGCAGCGAGGATCTCGGTGTTGTTGCTGCCATATCTTTTGGATTAACTTATTTTTATTGGAAAAAGAAACAAAATTATTATATTCCGCCATGTTGTAATCTCCGATCGTAGCGACTTTCTTAGCAACGTTGAATGAAGATCCACTCGTCGCGAAAGCGCGGGAGAGACTGATTGCCTGCGCGCGTGTGAACAGTCACCGGGCGCCCGCACATTCATCCTTTGAACTTAGCCAAAAAACCGACACTTGCCCGATTCGCGGCATTCACGTTCACAGGCGCGTTCACGGGCTCGGGCGTACCGTTTACACGCTCGTGAATGTGAATGTGCACGTTGAATGTAGAGTTGAACGCGCGCGTGTGAACTATAAGAAAAGTGAAAGTGCTAAAATCGGTCTAAATGTGTTGGCCACGCGGTCACACGTGCCTCACCCGCGCTTTACAAAGCCGTCTCATATCACGGGAGATATTGTCTCTGCAAGTTCTGACAAGCCGAGTTCTTCGCAAAGTTCGAGTACGAGTGAAGAGGATGAAGAACCACCGCCACAACAAAGACGAAATAACCACGTGCGCAGTAATTCACGTGATTATTTTCAGGTTTGAGCAATTGTCGCAGTAGTTGGTGAGTCACCTTAATAATACTTTTTTACAATTATGCTGCGTCGTCTAGCAGGTAACAGTGTTGAATACCACCGCACTTTTTGAAGTTATACTTCTTTAGGCGCGTTATGAAAAATTTATGAGAGTGAAATTTTACGATGCGCGCGCACCGTGACACAAAATTCAGTATGGGCGCCGAGCGTGCCCGAGCGAGATGGGAATAAGACAATCTACAAGTAAAAAGAAATAGAATATGCGTGACGTATGACCATAATGACATTTGTAGTACCTTTTAAACAAATAAAGCAGTTTTAATTATTTTTTCAAAGAAATTTAGCAATGCTTTTTCACAAAGACCTATTGTTACTTAGTTAAAAGGTTATGAAACATACCTAGTTTTTAAATTAAATTAAATTAATAATATACTAATAAATGTTATTAATATTAATTAATAATTGAATAATATACTAAATATTAAATATTGTTACATTATTAACGCTAAATATCTATTATTAATTATTAAATTTTTTAAAAAATAAAGAAAGCTAAATAAGTATAACTTCTTACGCGCGTACATAAGTACACGCACCATTTTTTTGACAATACTAATTATTTAGAAGTCTCGGGGGACCTTCATTGGAACACCTCCAAGTTTCGAGTTTTGCTACGGAAACGCATCTAAATATATAAAAAAAAAAATTTTTTTTCACCTAGGGAAACCTGATTACGGGTCCCCGCGCCACACACGCGCGGGCAAGTGTGATTGGCGCGGGGAGTGTGGGGATCAAGGTCGTAAAATGCGATGGCCCCCATACAGACAGACAGACACAGACAGACAGATAGACAGCTCCGATCTAAATAATAATTGTTAATTCAAGCCTCCCCAACCCGGCTTCTTGGTCGCCGACCAAATATTCATATACTAACCTAACCTAACCGATCTAAATAATATTTGTTTTTTTGGACAGCTCCGATCTAAATAATAATTGTTACTTCAAGCCTCCCCAACCCGGCTTCTTGGTCGCCTTCGGTGACCAAATATTCATATACTAATCTAACCTAACCGATGTAAATAATATTTGTTTTTTTGGACAGCTCCGATCTAAATAATAATTGTTACTTCAAGCCTCCCCAAACCGGCTTCTTGGTCGCCGACCAAATATTCATATACTAACCTAACCTAACCGATCTAAATAATATTTGTTTTTTTGGACAGCTCCGATCTAAATAATAATTGTTACTTCAAGCCTCCCCAACCCGGCTTCTTGGTCGCCTTCGGTGACCAAATATTCATATACTAATCTAACCTAACCGATCTAAATAATATTTGTTTTTTTGGACAGCTCCGGCGCTACGGGAAATGCAGCCCCTCCACCCTTGCGTACAAATGTACAGGCATTATATTCAAGCCTCCGCAACCTCGGCTTTTTGGTAGCCTTCCCGCAAAGCGACAGCAAAACTGTTGTATCGTACATAAAAAACAAAGGAGGAACAAGGTCCTAAATGCTGATAAAATTGACAGAAGATCTTCTGGCACTGACGGACAGTTTGAATATTGTACTTATCCTTCACTTTCTTGCCGGGAATTTACAACGTGGTAGCCAATTACCTCTCGCGCAATCGCAGGGGCACCGAATGGCATCTCTTGAAAGAGGCAACCACGGACATATTCAGACGATGGGGAACCCCCGAAATAGAACTTTTCGCGTCACGAGAGGCTCATTAAAGTAGTTAAGGCAAGTTGTGTCGCTAGACTTATTAGACTCCAACACTTGCTTCACCACGTCTTCAGCAAATGCTGGCAATACCATCTAGCGTGGATATTTCCACCGCCAGTACCTCTACCTCGAGTGCTGCACAATCTCAACGTATTCCAAGGGAAGTTCATAATAATAGCACCCAGGTGGAGGAAGCCTTTTTGGCGCACGGATTTGAATGGCCGAGCACTTGCACCCTCGCTACCAATACGGAATCTAAACAAAACCCTGATAAATACCGTAACGGGTCAATCTCCTCCTCAAGGGCAGAAATTACAGTTGGAAGCGTGGCTGATTTTGGCTGGAAAACACGAGACGAAAAACAACTTATTTCGTCGTGTTTGAGAACTTCAACAAGGAAAACATATGCCCCTATTTGGTATAAATGGGTAAATTGGTGTCAACATAGTAATATAAACTGTCGATTCCTGGCTCCTCCTGATGTAGCTAAATACTTAGCAAACCTATTTATAAAGGATCATCTGGCATAGATATCTATATATCTAAATCTATTATCTATATATCTTAATAGATCTATACTTATCTATTTTAGTTCACAAATCTGACACAGCATCAATTTGTGAGGCTCTAAGCGATGTGAAAATTTCATCTAATAAATTAGTAAAACATATCCTTATAGCGCTTGCTCAATCCTATCTATAGCTAGACCAATCGCGCAGTAATTGTGATGCGGGGATAGTTATAAATTATTTGAAAAGCCTAAAACTAGATGAGCAAAATTTATTTCATATCTCGAAATGCACAGCCACAATAATTTTATTGGCTTCTGGGCATAGAGTTCATGATTCGACTCTCTTGCACTGCGAGCCTCAGCATTTTATTGATAACGGTGATACAATCACTTTGCATCCGGTTTTCGGTTCTAAAACAGATACAGGAACGTATTGACAGTCAAGTTGGACGTTTTTATCTTGCCCGGAGAAGCATCTAAATCCCTGATTTTGGCTTAGGACACTCATAACTGTCTCTAATAATAGGTGAGGCTCCTTGACAAATTTGTTTATTGCAACCAGATATCCTGTAAGACCAGCTACGCCCATAATTTTTGGGGGCTGGGTTAAGAAACCCCTTTTGGAATCAGGTATCGAAGCATCTCGGGGTAGTTGATCAGCTGTTGCTTCGCTAAATTTTTTAGAAACATAAATGATATTCTTGCTAAGGCAAATTGCGTCATGAAAGTACATTAAAGATATATTATTGTCGAAATCTAGATAATAATAGTCAGAATGCTGAGACTCAATCGGAAATCTCTTTCTCAGTTCTTTCGGCCGCTTAATGATTAGCCAAGTTTTCTACTTCATAATAAACAATAAAAAAAAATTTATTATGTTTATTAAACGATGCCAAAGCTTAGGCTTTAATAAGCTTGTATTGTTTACTTCATGATGAAGATCATGATTCTATCGGAAATAAATAATTCAAATCACATTGTTGCGTTTTTAGTTATTATAATAACTTTACAAGCCACCAGGAGATAACAAACACGTCTCTCATAATGGACCTCGGACGTCAAACGGAACACATAATATAGAAATTTTACCTAAAAATAAAATTTGTATTATGTTTCCTAAGACGTCCGAGGTCCAAACAAGCTCTTCCTGGTTCTCTTATTATGAGACAAACAAATAATAAGAAATCTGGCGGCTTACTTTAGCGCGGTAAAAGGTTAGTTCCAGT
Source organism: Pieris melete (assembly GCA_963693345.1). Taxonomy (NCBI): domain Eukaryota; kingdom Metazoa; phylum Arthropoda; class Insecta; order Lepidoptera; family Pieridae; genus Pieris; species Pieris melete. The sequence continues at coordinate 1,770,018 of CAVNZK010000363.1, read as the reverse complement.
TTCAAACGCTGGGCGCTGGCGGCGGTGTCACGTGGTGGGAAAAGGTCGGATACTAGCGATTTGGGCGGAAACGGAAACGATGTACTCTCATAATGGCCCTCGGACGTCTTAGGAAACATAATACAAATTTTATTTTTAGGTAAAATTTCTATATTATTTAACCTACTTGACGCTGGCTAATGCACAAACCGTGCCAGAGCCATATAGGAAAAAAAAATGTGTGCGTGTACTAGGTGAAAGAAGTAAGAAGAAAGTGACTTCTTTATGACCTTATTTTTCGAAAAATGATCTACTATATGCAACTTAACGAAATTGGTTAAATAAAGTTTAACAAAGGGCTTTTATTATCATAGACATGAATATAAATTATTTCATTTTACCTTATTACTACTAAGATTATTACAGAATTTCATTAATTGTAATAGAATTATTACTATCATTGTTATCGTTACTTTTCTACAAAATTTCTCCCATACGTCGATAAACAATTGAATGTTTGTGCAAACAAATGTTACACTAAATTTTTTTCCAACCCCGATAAAGAAGTTTCACTTCATTTTTCGGTTACGCGTCACATGTTTCGGTTACGCGTCACATTTGAACGTTACGCGCGTCTTTTTCTTGTCCCTACCAGGGTTGATTCAAAGAGATTCTAAACCATTAATAAGAAAAATGTATAAGAACGATAACAATGACACTAAAAATTCTATTACAATTTATGAAAATCTGTAAAAATCTTAGTGGTAATAAGGTATAATTAAATAATTGTATTATTTGTATTCAAGTCTATGATATTAAAAGCCTTTTGTTAAACTTTATCTAATTTAACTTTATTTAACCAATTTCTGTAAAGTTGCATATACATAATTTTTCGAAAAATAAGGTCATAAAGAAGTTTCACTTCTAACGTGTGTACACTAGTACACGCACATTTTTTTATACATTAATGAGGTTGCTAACTCAATTCATAACATTTTTTTTAGAACACTGACTTAGCGCACTCTGCTGATGCATTTGAAAACTAATTCACGTTCCAATTAAACTTCAGCATTATGCGGCATTGTGCGGCACTGAGTCGCATAATGCTCTGTAATTAGAAAACGCACTATAGTACGGGAGGTAGCACCGTTTTCGAGAAAGAATTTCAGGTCAGCTGATTTTGTAATATGTCTTCCTTCTTGCACTTTCGGTTAGTGTCTGGGCAATCTGGCTGGCGGTAGCGGTTGCGTTCATTAGTGCGCATCCTACCTGTCCAGGTAATAATAATCCTGGATTTTAAAAGCATTTTAAGAAGCGTAATTTGAAATTTTAAGTTTTTAAATAAGTCTACCTGACATACTTTTGTTATTGCCAGACATTTTTCACATTGCTAACTAGACCAGACGCAATTTTAAGTTTTATTTTTAGTAGAATTTTCTAAGTATTTTAGAATGTCTGTAATTTTAATATTATGTTATTTAAATATAAGAAAAACAAAAAATTAATTTGCCAGACATTAATTCGATTGTTAAGCCTTAAATTAAAATGAAAAAGTCATGAAAAGTATTGCAGTATTGATGCCTTTCATTGGTAATAAAAACATTTACGTAATTTTTAATAAATGTTATTCATACAAAGTGATAAATAACAAAGTAATTAAAACTATTGAAGAATCATTGTCGTGTGAAGAACTAAAGAAATTTATTTGTCAAATGTATGGAGTTAAAAATTGATCGAATGTTAATGATGATCGATTTCATTTATTTTTAAGTACTAGTTTTAAGTCTAAAATATCAGATGAGAACTTTGAGAAAAAATTTCGAAACTTTGACTTATCCAGTTTGCCACCCTGTAAATCGGAATTGTAACAGTATTTATTAAGGGTTCGTTACGTGACGAAAATTTGGAAAAATGCTCACTCAAAACATCCAACATCACCAATGGCTTTTGGGTGGACCATTAACGGTGACAAATATGATTTTGTTTGGTTTTTGGGAGATCAATTACCATCCTCAGTTGCAGATATTATTGTTCAAAGTAAGTGTGTGTGTGTTTTCATGACTTTTTCATTTTAATTCAAGGCTTAGCAATCGAATTAATTAATTAAAATGAAAAAAATTATGTATAGTTTACAGATGTCAACCGTTGATTTTGAGGATTTGCTTATAAAGATTACACCACTAATTTGCAAACCGATACCCACCTCCGCAAAGCAGTACCAGCTCGTACGCGTTTTCCTAAGAATACTCAATACTTGGCCTAAAGATCTAGATCAGTGTTCACATCCGTACGATAATTATCGTACATGTGCGATAATTTCATGACTACGTACGATGTACGATGGTACACGACTATCGTACGCAGATTGTACGATAATTTCCATTCTGATAAAAAGTTTGATGATTACACAGATAGCCCGATAACAATTACAGTTTTTAGTGTCAGTGCCATCTATTGGGTTATTTTTCTATTAGAAACATATGCTGTCACAAGGCGACTACAGCGTATGAACAAAGCGTTAATATACAAACACAAAAACGCATCAGAATGCACAGCCAAAAAATCCACGATTTGTATGGTGACGCAGATTCGAAAGTCTTCGATAGCATTTTAATGCCTAACAAATTTTAATTGATAAAAATAATATGCAATGTTTACGGACAATAGGTATATCACTTAGAGCGAACACCAGATCGTTCAAAGGGAAATTATTGGGTATTTTTGTTCCTCTTTGACGGAAAAGATTAAAAGTTGTATATAAAACGTTAAGTTTCATTAATATTTGCGTATTCTGTTCTCGCAAATATATTTAGTTAAACTTTTGAAAATATGCTTGTCTTCATGTGGTCTATCCTTTAACATTATTCTGTTCTTTATAAATTTGAAATGTTGGCGCGTTAATCACACTCGAAGTGGATGAGGGCCCAGCTCGGGTCTGTGCCATACGTCGAACATTTAAATTGAATTATTATTATTTTTTTCAATTTGAAAAACACAAGTGTACAAGATTTCAACTATAAATCATTTGCAACATTTTATTTTCACGTTTCATATGATTTTTTTAAAGTTTTTTTTAGCCATTTTCCTGACTGTACGATAATTTATCGTATATGGATCATATATACGATAATTTTACGGCCCTGGTACGATAACTGCCTGGTTGTGAACACTGATCTAGATACCAGGCATTAAGCTCCAAAAAAAAAAAAAACTTAAGCGAAGCGTTAGACTCGTTTTGTTTGTAAATCAATATTATAAACCAAAGTTTTGCAAGGCAATGCTTGCTTATACTAGTGCTGGTATACCTGATAAATCTTGGCAACCTCCTGTTGCAATTTTAGAAACAACGTAAGAAAGAGTTTGAAATCTTGTGTACCTTACAGTATCAATCATCGTAACTTTAAACTTAGACCATAGTATAAAATTAAACGTATAACATAATAATGTTCTTTCAATATCATCTTCACGCTGTATGTTACAAGCGTCCTTCAATTCTATTAATGCTATTTATTTTTCAGAATGGGTACTATAATCGTAGAAATGTATTGGAAACACACACCATTAACATGCAGAAATTTTATGGAATTAATAAGAAGAGGTTATTATAACAACACCAAGTTTCATAGAATTATTAGAGATTTTATGATCCAGGGAGGTGACCCATCAGGCACGGGAAAAGGGGGTCAATCAATATATGGCCCACAGTTTAATGATGAAATTATATCAGACTTAAAGCACACTGGTGCTGGAATCTTGTCTATGGCAAATGCAGGCCCTAATACAAACGGCTCTCAATTCTTTATAACATTAGCACCAACGCAATGGCTAGATGGTAAACATACAATATTTGGCAGAGTACAAAGTGGAATGTCCATTATAAAAAGAATAGGCTTGGTTGAATGTGACAAGAATGATTATCCCGTAGATGTTGTACGCATAGAACGAGCTTACATACCTAAGTGATTATTGTCTTTAATTTGTTATTAATAAATTATAATATAATTTTACATGTTTTATCTATTTGTAAATTCATGAGATTTATAATAATATTAAAAATTTATCTCTGGCGTAATATAGATAAGTTTTGTGGTATATTGGAATTTTAGTTATATTTTCCAAATTGTAACCACTAAATTTAATTAGGGAATGTCCCACATTATTTTTTTAAATTATTAAAAAATAAAAAATTATTCAGTTTGGTAAGTGAGGAAGTGTTACTTAGCACTGCTCAGACATGGTTTTAATAATTTTGTGAATTAAAATAGCCACAGAAATTATGAGAGTACTAGAAATGCCACTGCTACAAAGTTGTCTTGTATTAAAGTTCCATCAGCTTATTTTACACAGTAGGCATAATTTCAGCAATCCCTAATTAATGTTAAATACCAACAAATGTGATGTGGAAAATTGCAGAACTCAAATCAAAAAGTGAAAAATATGTACTTCTGAAATAATATATCAAGTATCTAAGGTTTTTGACACTTAAAAGTAGTTTCTAAACCTTTAGTTATAGCATTAATTCTGTATTTCTTATGACAGAAAAATGAAAAATGTGTATCTTAATGTAAAAAAACTATTAATGGACAATTAACATTGTTGATTTGATTACTTTAGTATTTATTTTATTTATTTATTTGTTTTATTTTAAGCCTTATCTTATTGTCTAATACAAAAATATCTAATCATCTCATGTGTAAGTGAATATATTTTACAGTTAGTAAGTATCAGGAACCCTCTCCGGTAAAGGCCTCCTCCAAGACTTGCCATCTTTCTCTATCCCGAGCTATTTGGACCCAGTGAGGTACCGCGATTTTTTTAATGTCATTATGGGTTGTGCTATCTTGTTACAAATCACAACGCATTTTTATCTTTGTGAATTGACTTATTCTTTACAAATAACAGTAATTAATTAATTAACATAGAAACGCTCAAGGAAAAAACATGAATATTCTCTCGTTTTAAAAGTCTGTTCTGAGTGACATCCGCTTTCTTCTTTTCTTTTCGTGTCCTATCTTTATGTTAACACATTTATCAAAATCTTATATAAAATACTACACACTCTTTGTATGTAAATTTTTAGTCCGTATCTAGTATCTTTTAACTATTCTATCTATCTTCACACCAAGGGAGGTACAAAGAACCATACAACAAATTGAGAATAGGAAGGCACCAGGCTTTGACCTCATTGACAAAAAGGTTCTCTCCGAATTACCTCGTAAGGCTATAACTTACTTGATGACCCTATTCAAACGGATTATAAGTTTTGGATACTTTCCAGCGCTATGGAAGGTCTCTCAGGTGATTATGGTCCATAAGCCCGGGAAATCGCCGCATGACGTATCATCTTACCGACCTATAAGTCTTCTCCCGATCGTCTCTAAAGTACTGGAGATGGTACTACTGCGACGGCTCTCGCAAGCTATGCATGAAAATTCTATAATTCCAGATCACCAATTCAGGTTTAGAGCACAACACGGCACTATCGAACAAACTCACAGGTTGTGTAAATTCATAAGCAATAGCCTTGAGCTAAAAGAGTACTGCTCCTCAGCTTTTCTGGACGTTCAACAAGCATTCGATCGGGTATGGCACAAGGGACTATTGTGCAAGATCAAGTCACTTCTGCCCCATACTTTCTATGGAATCCTAGTCTTATATCACCGATAGAATATTTTAAGTGAAAGAGATGGATTGTACATCAGGTTTTCATGATATACTTGCAGGGGTACCTCAAGGCTCTGCACTTGGCCCAGTTCTGTACACCATATTTACCTCTGAAGTCAACATTGCAACCTATGCAGACGTTACGGCAATCCTAGCTTCGAGTAAACAACCCGACGAAGCTACGTTAAAGCTGCAGCGAAGCCTAAATGAAATAAGCTCGATAGGTGGAAAATTAGGATGAACACTTGCAAATCAGTACAAGTGACATTCACACTGCGAAGAAAGACATGCCCCACTGTAAACCTAGGAGGAAAGGAACTGCCTCAGAGTGACACAGTTAAATATCTTGGACTGCACTTGGATCGTAGATTGACATGGCAAAAAATGGCATTAAATATAAGAGGCTGTACTTGTTACTGGGTAGAAACTCGAAATTGTCCATTGACAACAAACTCCTTATCTACAATTCAGTTATAAAACCCGTGTGGCCCTACAGGATACAATTGTGGGGAGCTACATCTGACTCTAACAAAACTAAAATTCAAAGAACACAAAACTACATCCTTAAACAAATAAGCAACGTGCCTTGGTTCATAAGAAACGCCGAAGTACATGAACACCTGGGCATACCTACAGTCAAGGAGAAAATAAAAGTATATGCTCAGAAATACAAGACTAGGCTGGAAAATCATCCTAACCATCTAGCTGTTCAACTCGCCCTACCGGAGTATATAAACCGACTCAAAAGACGAAGAACCCTGGAGCTTAGCAGCATTGACTGAGCTAATATTATTATGGTAGACATTCCTAATGAAGAATATCTCCACCCGCAAATCATCCTACAACTCATCTGCTCATAGTCAGAAGACTGATTGCACGATGCGCTCTATTAAAACAAAAATGATGCGTGTTATATATGTGTTGCTTATGTACGCGCGTAAGAAGTTATACTTCTTTGGCTTTCTTTATTTTTTTTTAATATTAAATAATTAATAATAAATATTTAGCGTTAATCATTTAACAATATTTAATATTTAGTATATTATTCAATTATTAATTAATATTAAAAATAAGTATTATTGATTATTTTATTATATTATTATATTATTCATTCAATTTAATAACTAGGTATGTTTCATAACCTTTTAACTAAGTAACAATAGGTCTTTGTGAAAAGCTTTGCTAAATTTCTTTGAAAAAATAATTAAAACTCCTTTATTTGTTTAAAAGGTCAAACAAATGTCATTATGGTCATTCAAAATTCTTCGCATAGCTGCTTACGTCACGCATATCTATTCTTCTATATTATCTATTTCTTTTTACTTGTAGATTGTCTTATTCCCATCTCGCTCGCGCACGCTCGGCGCCCATACTGAATTTTGTGTCACGGTGCGCGCGCATCGTAAAACTTCACTCTCATAAATTTTTCATAACGCGCCTAAAGAAGTATAACTTCAAAAATCTACTATCTACGTATTCATGCCATCGAGCGTAGGGTCTTCCTCTGTATCGTTTGCCTGGTGGGCCACTCCATGTAGTTACTGTTTTCGTCCACCTATGATCTGTGAGGCGCGCTACATGACCCGTCCACTTCCACTTCAAGTTTTTTGCGTGGCTTAGAGCATCAATTGCTCTCGTCTCTTGTCTAATTTTTATGTCTTATTTTATGTACCTACCTCTTTAATATTTACTTATATTAGTATATGAATCTGTAATTATACTGCTGTTAAAACTAACATTATACTTGTTAAAATTAAAGAGTTGTAGTTTAGCTTTTGTAAAATGATAACATAATTTATAAAATAAACAGTATCTGGTAATTGTAGTGTGGCAGAATAATTTAAAAAAATTAAAACTTTGTGTCTTGTTAACATAATATTCTCTCATCAATGTCTATGTCCTAGAACCACGCAAAAATAACAAATGAATGGATATGTTGGTCTTTTTTAAAAGACGATAAGTAATAGAAGTTAGAATGTTTGCACTATATTTTTTTATGGCAATAAACTATTTTAGTTTACGTATGTCGGTAGTAGATTTTTTCTGGACTTGTCAAAAGTAAAAACTCATATTTGTGTTGTCTATGCCTATATTGTCTTAAAACTAATTCAAATTCAATTCAAAAATAATTTATTCACGTACCTTTTTGCCTTTTTGTTATTTTATTAACATTTTTATGAAGATAATGAAGGCGTACACCAGCGTAGTATTTGATAACAGATTTTATCAATAGAACTTTATGGTTCCAAGTTGCCGGTTGCTCCAGAGAATGGTCATTTAAATTATTAAAAACATTCGATTCAATAAACAATTTCAATATTCTAGTTTGAAAAACTATATACTTATTTTCATTACGTATATAATGATTGCCATTTAGTTTTTTGTGAAGTTTCAAAAGTGATTCAGTTTTGATACATATATCATATACACCCTGTGTGGGAAAAAGCAAACCACCTAAGTTTCTCAAATTAATTAATCTGTGTAAATTTTATCATTAAGTTAAACGCACTCTATCTCAAAAACTGTTGAGCGCATAAAAAATTTTCAAATAAAATTTGTCGCAAAATTTATTTGAAACAATTTTTACTAACTGTACCGAAATAGTGTCATCTCTTTTTCTCCTACATTAGTTGCAAACACTACTTTCTCTTTCGTGCACTCGCCATTGAAATTTGTTATTTTAGACAGTGCGGAAGGAAAATAAAAGTTTTTAAATCAAATCGCAATACTTACGAGTGAAATGTTACACCTCTGGCTTTATTTGTGTTTTTAGAATTATTGTTGCACTTTAGAAAGGCACACGATGGCATTTTGTGACACTAAACTGCTCGCAAACGTCCTTTACAACACGTCCGGCTAACACTGTGTTTAGGGGTGCACTGATCCTAGGTTAGCGAGCGGACTCACTTCGACTGTGCGACAACACGGCGCGGTCTCACTGCGGTAAGGGCATATCTAACGATATAAATCCATGCACGTAGGTAACACAATGTACACTTGTGATTCGTCATTAAAGAAATAAATATTAATGCTTCTAATTTTACATTTACTGCCAGTTCTCAAATCAAGGGCGTTGAACGGGAGAGAAGAACTGGCAATAAACTCTCCGCCACTCTTTTTAATCGCCATGTTTTTTTTTTTTTAGACAACGTTTGTAAGGAGCTGCAACCATTACACCATGTTCCACATGACATTTTAAGTAATTAATAATAATAACATAAATTAAAAACAAAGACTTGTCCCCTATCAGCAGGAGGCATGTCCCCTAACAACACGCAAACACATAGTCGAAATAATTAACATCACCGCATACACGAATTCAAGTACGACCAGTCACCACAAGTAGCACCCGTTCACGAGTATGACGCATGGCCAGCCATCGGCCCCCTCGCCATATTTTAGGGAGGGAGACAACCCGACGCATGGACGGCGCCACAAGCAATGACATTTAAGCGAGCATGACGATCCTTGAAATGTGGACTTGGCTACATTAGAAAATAATAATAATACTGAAATAATTGGATAACAATCGAATTTCAACTTTTTCTAAATATTATTTTCACCGATCAATCTTCTTCGTGCATTCTCCATCTACACGACACTGGCGAAGTACCTTGTGCCCAGTTGGCACAAATAAAACCATTTAAAAAAAAAACGTTAATACAGTACAACATTATTGTAAATTTGCAATAGAAAGCTGCAGAAGGGTCAAGGGACATTACAATGTGAGCAATGTCGGAACACTTTTTCCATTTAAGTGGAATTTACTTATTGCATGTTAAAATTAATTATGGTTTGATTCATGTTCTCTCAGAAATTTAAGGCTATAAATAAATACAATATTTTTGAATTGTATAATCGCGATATACAAAAATTAGTAGTACTCATACGTTCATACTTTTAGAATTGACCTCACAACTAATCTGCAATATGAAGAAGCAACATATTTTGTTAGGTACCGCTTTGAAGAAACAATAGAAATAGTACTGCGGATTGATAAATGAAGAGAGAAAAGAATTAGTTAATTAATTAATTAGAATTAGCAGTTGACAAAACTGTTTTTCTAGACATAACAATAGATAGTAAACTCCAATGGGGCCCGCACATAGATACTCTTTCGAATAGGCTCAGCTCTGCAGCATATGCAGTAAAGAAAATCCGACAGTTTACTGATAAGGACACGGCAAAAAAAATTTATCATAGCTACTTTCATAGCGTTATGTCGTACGGTATTCTACTGTGGGGTGCTGCTGCAGAGGTTCAATCCATATTTGTGCTGCAGAAGCGGGCTGTTCGGGGTATTTGTTGTGTTTCTCCGAGGGAGTCGGTACGGAATAAGTTTAAGGAATTAAATATTATGACACTATCTGGTCAATATATTCTTGAAGCCTTGTTGTATGTCCAAAAAAATATAAACAATTTTAAAACAAATGGTGACTTTCACCAGTATAATACGCGAAATAGAACTAATTTGAGTGTACGAACAACCAGGATCCAAAAGATAAACCACTCCTTATATGGAAATTGTATTCGTTTTTACAACAAACTCCCAAGCGAAATTAGAGTATTATCACTAAATAAATTCAAAGCCGTCGTTAAACGGAAACTAATCAACAAAGCTTTTTATAAATTTGAGGACTACTTAAATGATCCTAATCCTTATGATTGAATTGCTCCAGTTCAAAGAATTTGTATGACAATACCTGGCGATTAAAAAGAGTGGCGGAAAGTTTCTTGCCAGTTCTTCTTACCCGCTCTACGCCCTTGACTTGCGAACTGGTAGTAAATGTAAATTTACGATTAATTTAACTTGACGATTCAAAAGTGTACTTGGTTACCCACTTGAATAAAGATATTTTGAGTTTGAGTTTGATAAAGTCCAAGAAATTAAAAAAAACACGCAGACTAGTCTGAACACTGAAATTAAAGTTTGATTTATGCTTTAATTAGGTTTGGTGTTTGTGCTTTACATTTTTAATGTCAATTTGAATGCGGATTTATATATAAGTGTAGATTTTATTAGTGATTTGCTACTAGTTGGAATTATCTGTTTATGTCCAACAAACAATTTCAGTTTAAGTTAGTCATACACTCATAAAGGTTGATTGTTTATTACATATTTATACATTTAGAAAGTGAGAATTGGAAAACAGCAAGTACTCAATAAAATGAAAAGAGGGATTAATAAAAATTATAAAATAGAAACTTAGTCTGGTATGAAATTATAACCCTTAATAAACCTTTGATTCTTAGATTTAAATTTAAGTTTGATGCTGATTAGTTAATATATATGTTAATTAACTTTTGTTTATACCAATGATTTGCTACAAGTTAATATGTAAATGCAAAATCTGTTTTAAAATGAAAAATAAATTAAATATGTATGTTATGTATTTGACAGTTTTATTATTGGTAATTGACCTATGTTTTTAGTTGGAAAAGCCTTTAAAGTGGATCACAATATTCGATCATTTTACCAGAATATTGCTTCAGGTAATGCAGATATGAATGACCTGTACCTAATAATATTTAGGAATATTAAACAATAAGGTAGTAAAATAAAAATATTTCAGTCATTGTTATTTTTTATTCAAATAAGACACATCTGTTGACTATCTTCCTTAACATGTTGCATAGTATACATAGAAAAATAAGCATACAACTTATTAAACAATACAGACGTTACTACTAAACACACACAGGTGCACCAAATTAAATGCATTGTTACCTTATGCAGATGTATACATATTTATATATGTAATGTTACTTAACGAACCATCATATTATCTTATTCCACTCCTCTTATCTATCTCACACATAAAATGCTTCATCCTCCATTATCAAATTCATTTTCAGGTACATAATATAACACTTAAATTAATAAAAAGGCTTTAATAAAACTTGTCCATTAGTTGTTTCTGTTAGTTTGTCAGTTTTCTATTTGATCAAAGTAGATCAAATAGAAAACTGACAAACTAAACTGTAAGATTGCTCCAAGGTTTGTACAATAGGTAACTTTAATATTAAAACTATTTACTTTATTCTTAACTTAAAAATATACTTAATTTGTCACTTAGCTGCTTATTGCCAAATAAGATTTTAATAACCAAACAATTTTAGTAATTCCCAAGGGACTTAAATTCAAACTTCTGATTTATTAACAATATTATAATAAACTTCTCTAGTATATTAACATACTAATAAATAATTAAAAAAAATATCTGCTTACCATTACTTTTTACTTAGCATTGTTCACTAGATTTTATATTTCCAGTTTTCTATTTGATCAAAGTAGATCAAATAGAAAACTGACAAACTAAACTGTAAGATTGCTCCAAGGTTTGTACAATAGGTAACTTTAATATTAAAACTATTTACTTTATTCTTAACTTAAAAATATACTTAATTTGTCACTTAGCTGCTTATTGCCAAATAAGATTTTAATAACCAAACAATTTTAGTAATTCCCAAGGGACTTAAATTCAAACTTCTGATTTATTAACAATATTATAATAAACTTCTCTAGTATATTAACATACTAATAAATAATTAAAAAAAATATCTGCTTACCATTACTTTTTACTTAGCATTGTTCACTAGATTTTATATTTCCAAAGTTAATGAAGATATAGATCCACTTAATTTGATAAATTTAAATCAATAAAATATCATTAGTTTCTGATATAATTACAATAAAATATATTTAGAACTTCTAATTATGTTCATTAGTGACTGCTTTCTCATCAGAAATATGCAAATAAAATGTACAATAATTTTACTTTGTGATTACATAATATATGCAATATTAAATGGTATATGTATTTTTCAAATTAAAGAACAATTTCATGAACTTACATGCAATATAAATATCAATAAAAGATATCCAATATAACTAGGATTTACCTCTACTAATTTGGTGATTTTCTTGATATTTTCATATTTATCTGTGTCTATTATGTTATCCTCGCATTGATTCATAGAAAAACTAAAACTCTTAACTAAAAAATATTAACTCTAGTTTAAATTATTATAATTACACGAGAACGTTAAAAAAAGACAGATAACAAATTAAAACCATTTCGTTAAAACGTCCAAAATATGACATGTTTTTTAAACGGTAGCCATTAAAGATGGCAATAGTTGTACTGAATTATTGCAAACAGCAGCTTTTGAGATCACGCTAAAACATGGCAGAGAAACGCCGTTTTTTCTACACTGCCGAAACATTAATTGGCCGTTGGCTACAGAATAGCGTAAGCGTTAGGCGTCGTCCTAATTGGGAGCGATCGTACAATGGCGCGATGAGCTTTTCATCGCACGAATAAAGTGGTCGTGCGATGACCTAACAGGTGTCCTAATAGATCGCGCGATGTCCATCGTCCGCGCCCCTCGCGCGTCGACGCATCGCGTAGTAACCGATTAGGAGACTCAAAAGAGATATTCTGTTGCTTTGATTATATGATCGCACGATCAAACGCATCGTACGATCGTTATTAAAACATTTCATGTGCTCGCACGATTACTTGCGAGGCAAATAGGACACTCTGATGAAATCTGTATGTTTGAACTCATCGCACGACGAGAACGCATCGCGCCATCGTACGATCGCTTCCAATTAGGACGACGCCTAACAGGTGTCCTAATAGATCGCGCGATGTCCATCGTGTGATGCCGTCGTTCGATGGCTGGCGCCCCTCGCGCGTCGACGCATCGCGTAGTAACCGATTAGGACACTCAAAAGAGATCTGTTGCTTTGATTACATGATCGCACGATCAAACACATCGTACGATCGTTATTAAAGCATTTCATGTGGTCGCACGATTACTTGCGAGGCAAATAGGACACTCTGATGAAATCTGTATATTTGAACTCATCGCACGACGAGAACGCATTGCGCCATCGTACGATCGTTCCCAATTAGGACGACGCCTTAATGTGTGTCTTTTCGTAGCACTGTCATGGCGTCGCTTTTTGTATCCCGACTCACGCCTCTAGGACCTAGGCTACCGACTGTCGACACGAGCTGTCATTTTCATACAAATTTAGTTTTCGACTTTCTACATACACTACTGTTAAGCCATCTTGGCTAGACCCCCTGTTATGCCATCTTGACTAGACCCCTCGTAACGAGACCGTTAACCTTTTCTATTTTTATTAATCACTTGTGTAAGACACTAAAATTTGTAGTCTGTGGATTGAAGTGCGGGTGCATTCTGCTGAATCAGTGCGTTTCTCTAGTCTGTGACCTATGTTGTGCGCAGTGTTGCCAGCTGCACCGTAATTACGGTAAAACCACCGTAATCAGCAAAGATCTACCACCTGCCGTACGAAAGTAATTAGGGTAGGAAAATACACCGTAATACCCGTTAAACTCGTATTTTTTAGTATTGTTATTATTATTACCTTTTAGCTAGTTTAAATGTTTCTTTTCATCAAGTTAGGGTATTTTGGTTTTATTCTAGTGACAACACGATTTATCTTTGGGGAGCCCATCAATATTGATAGCGTGATTCCACCTAGAAAATATAACAAGAACGAATTTGGTGGAGATGTATGTATTTGAATTTCGATGAAAACTTATCTTTTTAATTTACCAAGGTTATTTTTTTTCTTAATCGAAAACCAATAACATTTTATTTATACATATAAGTACGTCTTAAGTGTTTGTTTTGTGATCTGATTTTTGAAGTGAAACTTCTTTAGGCGTATAAGGGGAAATTTATTACGGATCGTCACGAATATGTGTAGCGTTTTTGTAGAAGAAAAGGGAGAGACTGATTGAGATTTGAGACCGATTGAGAGAGAGAAGGTGAGAAGGGTGAATTACCTTAAAGAAATTATAATACGACTCTTTTAATGACAATTAAATTCCTAACATATCTTCCAGTTTCCCTCCTTCTAAGTCTCGGAAATCTAAAGTTTTAGATTTGTAAAAATATAAACAAGAGTTAAAAATTAGTTTGCTAAAGAAGTTTCACTTCTGATATACCGTGTACTTTGTACGCACGCACTTTTTTTATTTTTTAAATATGGGCATCTATGATGAAACACATAATATTGATATTTATAAAAATATTGATACAATTATATTGTCTTATTCTGACTCTTAACACACTACAAAATAAATAAGGAAATTCTACCGTATTTCAAATATAAATTACAACATAATTTCGGAAAACTACCGTATTTTTAGAAACATTCTAGCATCCGCTAGGTTTCAGAGTTGGCAACACTGTGCATACCGTTTGCAGAGGCCATGATGAACCACGTTTTTCCAAGCACCTAGTTCATCGTGTCCGTTGGTCTTACGGAAAATATTGAAAATTAAGGTGTAAAAGCGGCAAAAACTGATCAACGTGACGAGATGAATTCGAGAGAGACACAAGAAGCATCGGGTAAATCACAGGAGCCTAAAAGAGTAAGTTGACAGTATATACTATATTCCCGCTCAGTGAGAGTTTTTTTCAGATATCAGATTCACGCGTAGTATCACAATTCTACATTATAATTTCAGAATTATTTTGAAAGCAATGCATAGCGAACGTATTCCAATTATATATATATGTAATGCACCTTTTGAACCATTTTTATATATATTTATAACATGTGTAACATTGTAATGCAGTCTGTCTAATCACTTTTTAATTACCGAATATTGCTGCTAGATCAAGTTGTGATCTAGCAACAACGTCTACATGGTCTAATCAGTAAAATACATTATAGAAACTATCCACATTTATCATATTAGGACATTTTCTTAAAAAAATTACACATGTAGGTATTATACCATGTAGGTAGTATTTGAAAATACTTTATGTAAAATATTAACATGCGGTGACATACAACTGTAACACAATTGTAATTTACAGTAAAATTGTGTTACAATTTTAAAATTATTAATTACTTTTCTTTTATTCATATGATAATGAATATATTATTTAAAAATCCACTTGTTATTAAATTATCTTTAATTATTACCAATGTTCCATATGACATCATTTTATTACTTTTCATACAACAAGTAAATAATAGGAATATAGAGGCATTGGTACTATAGGCGTTTTGTTTTTGCACAACACCGGAGGCAGGTTACTTTTTTTAGTGGATGTTGCAATAATTTAGTTTTTTTTTTATAACTACCCTGAACACTTTATTGTCTTAGTCGCAATACAGCCTGAATAGATAGTGGTTTTTTATAGTAATTATACATACAGCTTCTTTGGCTTGCTTTGACATGGCTCGTTCAGTCATTTTATTTGCATGACTGATGTAACCTTGTCTTTTTTGGTACCAAGATTAGCACAAAGATTTTTTTGAGGAAGGAATGACTCAGGTGGCCATATCTTGTAAGAATAACAATCTTTCGCGGATTGTTATTCTTTTTAAAATTTTAATTTGGATATTATTGGATCATAGGTGTTTGACAATTTTAGTCCGTCTTCTCTATTGAAATTGGGATGTTTTTTTATTTCAATGGCTTCGCGTACGAATCTTGGGAAGATTTTTTTCTCTTTAGCAAGTACTTTCGGCTGGTCAAAGCGTATGTAGTGATTAGGCCTATCTAGTATGTGTTCACAGACTGCTGATTTTGTGTGTTGTCTATGTCTTATGTCCGCAATGTGTTCTTTGAGTCTGCTGGACATATTCCGTTTAGTTTTCCCTATGTAAGCACAGGCCACAGTCGCAATCCAGTTTGTATATACCTGCATCTTGCAATGGGGTGTTACTTTTGATTGGTATTAGGAATTGCTGAATCTTCTTGTGCGGCTTGAAAATTGTATGAATAGAAGCTCGTTTTAGGATCCAGCATATTCTCTCTGTAACTCCCTTTACATATGGCAGGTAGGCTGGCTGGCGGGGAACTGTTTGTGTCTTGTTTTTGTTATGCAGCCGGGGGATGCACAGCTTGTTTCGGTGTAGCACGTGTTTGACATGCTGTTCCTCCTCGAGGTGGGCATCATCACAAAGACATTGGGCTCTCTGAAACAAACATTTACCGACAGAAAGCATTTGTGAAGGGTGGTGGTGAGATTCCCCATTAAAGTACCTATCTGTATGGGTTGCCTTCCTGTGTATTGTGTGACCTTTTATGCCATCTGCTTTGCGTATAAATAAAATGTCTAAAAAGGGCAGACAGCTGTTGTTTTCTTGTTCAACAGTAAATTTAATGTTATTGTGTATTGAATTTACCTGTGCTAGAAATGCAGATATTTTGTCATTGGGGAGTACTACAAATGTGTCATTGACATATCTCTTGTACAGTCGAGGTTTAACCGGGGCATTGGCCAGAGCTCTCTCCTCAAAGTCTTCCATGTAGATGTCAGCGACAACTCATCTTTCCACATTAAGTATCCTGATGTGAGACAGTGTTTTACAATATCTACATAATCTGGTGACATGTTCTGTTCCCTATGTCTTTTTGCAATTATATCTAGGCAGTTTACTTTTTTTACTTTAATCCAATTAAAAAGTTTTTTCTTTAAATGTGTAAAGGTTATGTTAATCAAAGACTATCTATGACTTTTTTTTACTAATTATAAAAATTTGCCAAAAAATTTACATTCTGTATCTTTTTCATACCAATCATCAGTACCAATCTAGTGGATATTATGAAAAAAAACCAGGATGTAGATTTTTTTCGAATTACATTAAGAATTAAAATCAATTATCTTATAAAACCCAAAATAAATTATAACTCTGCAGGGGGTAGCTTAGAGACCTCCCGTAGAACAATTTTTTGCAGCTGATGACCTCATCTATCCCCTATTTGCGTTTGTTCCACGACTTTTTCGCCACCCTGTATTTACTATGATGTATCAAAAAGACAATAATTTACAACATATATATTCTAGCTGAGACGGACTCTAAAGTAATAATCTATTCAACAAGTTCATGCTTGTGTATTTTAAGCAAGACTTATAATTTTTATCCTGTTAGTGTGATAGCTTTCTTCCAAATTCTATTTCAATTAACCTTTGCAAACATCATTCTAAAACAAGCAAAACATTCTGATAGCGTGGTTGTTGTAAACATACTAATTTTAAAATGCATTTTTACAGACATTAGCAAAACGCATTGCAGACATAATACCATCTTCTATAACCAAATGGTTCAAAAACCTACAATCATCTGAACAATCATCACCTGAACAATCATCACCTGATTCTGGTTGTTTAGGAGAACCTGAACCTAAACGAAGGCGACTTAGCGAAGATACAAATAAATATTTACCAACAACAGTAAGTACATTTGAACTTAGAAATTCAGTTCATAAAGTCATAATTATAATATATATAAGATTGTTTTATTTTTCCCTTTATGAATATGTCAGGTCAATGCTACAATAATTTCACTTCACTATAAATATGTATTGAATACATTAAAAAATATAATGTGTTTTTGATTTTTTTTGACATGAGCAATACTTAATTATATTTTTTATGTACTATTATCATTTCTGTGAAATCCAGAGAAATATCAAGATTTTTAAAAAATTTATTATTATTTGAAGTTACAACACATTATTATTGTTACAATTATTGGTTGACTGAAATGCTTCTTAATTTAGAAACGCTTTCAGTTAACAACTTGGTATCTGACAACTTTCAGGTGAGGGTTCAATCACGTAGTATTTGAAAATTGTAATTTGCATAATTTTGTAGTTGTTTTCAGGAGGCTGCAATATTTTTAGGTTGTTTCAGTGCAGGTGTAGTCGAGTGGTACAGTTTTCAGGTCACTTGTTTTGAGGCGTTTTCAGGACTGGTACACCCCTTTGATGAATGAATATTCTAGGTGAGGCACAAGGACGGAATTATACGCGAAAAGATGGAAGACCTAACCTTCTTGAAGCCAGGTTGAACATGCTAGAACGTCGTACGATAAGGACGGAGCAATGTATGAAAGATATAAAGAATACCTACGTTCTAGAATTGTGCGCTAAGAATAATACAACCACTACTCAGTACCAATCTTCTCAAAAAGTTCTTGGAAATTCGAACCATTTCAGCGGTCAAAAACAGTCATTTCTAATAGAACATTAGTTCTAAAATACCTTGTATTCTTTGAGGTGGGTAGTTACGTGGACGGCACTGAAAATTTCGGGAATCAAGGAAGTGACACAACATCACTATTTCAAAATGTATTTATTGGTTTTCGAAGTATTCTCTGCGAAATTTGACACATTTTTCCATACGATGGTGGTTCATTGAAGCAACCATTCCATTCGAAAGTTGGGGTCTCCAAAATAGCCGTTTTGTAGGCGTCCACAGCTTCTTCAGGTGATGAAAATCTCTGACCACGCAATTTATTCTTTATTTTAGGGAAAGTATAGAAATCATTAGGGCTTAGGTCGGGGCTGTACGGCGGATGGTCTTATAATTCTATGTTTTCTTGCTCTAAAAACTCTTTTGTTATGTGCGCGGTGTGAGAACATGCGTTGTCGTGATGGAGGATGATGAACCGCCGTTCCAATTCTCACTACGGAGTTCACAAACGACCTGTGGCAAACAAATGCTAGTATACCATTCTGCATTAACCGTTCTTTGTCCCTCAAGAGGAATAGTCGCAACATGGCCGGTTTTGGAGACGAACGTGGCCACCATTTTTTTTAGCAACACTCTGTGAACGAACAATTTTCGTTGGCTTTAACTCATTTTCGAACACCCAAACTCGTGACTGGTTTTTTGTTTAGGGTTCGTATGCGTATATCCAGGATTCGTCACCTGATACGATGTTGTATACAGCGTTTGAGGATCCTGCGTGGAATCTTTCGTGAGTTCTGACGCACCAAGTAACGCAAACCGCTTTTTGCTCTTCACAGAGCGAATGCGGTATCCATCGGGAAAACAACTTTTTTACAGCTAATTGTTCATGCAAGATTATTTGTATTTGACTCATGCCAATGTCTAAAGTTGCCTGAATTTCGCGGTATGTGACATGTCGATCTTCCTCAATCAGCTTACGCACAGCATCAACGTTTTCTTGGGTGACTGCAGTTTTTGGACGACCTTGACGGGGATCATCACTGAGCTTGACACGTCCACGTTGAAATTCAGCAAACCAGCGATAAATTGTGGTTTGGATGGGGCTTCATCACCAAATGCAGAAATCATCCGGTCAACACACTGTTTTTGTGATAAACCACTTCGAAAGTCATATTTCTATCCAGCGAGCCCAGGGGATCAGGGAATTCAGTTTCGAATACGATTCCAAGACATTAACATTGAAGACAAGTGATTAAGTTAAGTCGGTCAAGATTATTTCCAGGGATATTATATATCCAGCGAGCCGAAACGCGACCAATTCAGTTTCGAATACGATTCCAAGACATTAACATTGAAGACAAGTGATAAAGTGCGAATAGTGAAGTCGGTCAAGATTATTTCCAGGGATTATTATACACAGAGTCAAAAAAATCGCACCTTTCTTAAAATTCGTGTCAAGCGATTATAACTCCTAAGATCCGTCCTGTACCCTATCATTATTATATTAGTATCATTTAAAAGCTCAATTAATAAGCTATCAAAAAAATTTATTTGTTAACGGAAAATGAAAACCACAAATCGCCAGCACTGATTAAAAAGTGGCAATGTACGCGTTTGGAGGCTGACTAATTGTACCTTGGACGCGTATAAAAGGGAAAAAGTCAATTATGGGTAATTCGCTATTCAGACGTCACAGAGGTTATACCTGAAGAGCTCCGACGAAAAAACCCAGTGAAAATGGATACCAGGGCAGAAGAAGCAGCTCAAGTGGTGGCCCTACTGCATACCGGACTACGGCAGGTTGAAGTTGCCCGGCAACTGAACATCAGTCGATTTCGAGTGCAACGGGTATTTCGACGATTCCAAGAGACTGAAGGTTACATCAGGCGACATGGATCCGGGAGACGTCTTTGCGGAACCGCTTCTCCATCGCTGTGGAACTGCAGCAGTGGCTTCGCGCTACTCGAAAGACACCAGTCAGCGTCTCCACTATCAGAAGAAGGCTACGAGAGAAGAATTTGCTGCCCCGTAGAGCTGCTACAGGCCCCCAATTGACTGCCGGACAACCAGCAAGCGATTTTCTGAAACGCACGTGCCGTGGACATTCGACCAGTGGAGGATTGTCCTTTCTTCCGACGAAACCCGAGTGTGCCTGTACACCAACAACATGCGTATGAGAGTCTACAGGCGACCAGGGGAGCGTTTCACACCAGCCTGCCCCGTAGAAACCGTCGGCTATGGAGGACGATCCTGCATGGTCTAGGGCGGCAACTCTATCGACGGCAAGACAGACCTCGTGTGCGTCTCCAGAGCTGGAGGTGGTCGCGGCCAGGGGCCTCTGTCTGCTCACCGGTACATCACCGAGATTTTGGAGGAGCATGTGGTCCCATATGCTGGTTTTGTCGGCGCCAACTTCGAGTTCATGCACGACAACGCCCGGTGCCACACAGCCTTGTAAAGGACTACCTACGGCGAGTTGGCATCAAGGTTATTCACTGGCCAGCAATAAGCCCCGACCCTATCGAGCACCTCTGGAACGAGCTGAAATGGCGTGCTCGGGCCCGTGACGCCGAGTGTATATCGAGCGAGCCGAAACATGACCAATTCAGATTCGAATACTATTCCAAGACATTAACATTGAAGACAAGTGATAAAGTACTGTGTGAAGTGCGCGAAGATGAACTAATAGTGTATTATTTTTTTATAAACAGTATTTTGTGTGCCATAATTAGTGTATTTCTGCGCGTAATTTGTAATTGTTTTTAAGTATAACTAAATTCCTCGTTGATTTATGTATTGACGTTTTCTATCCTCTATTCTATCTCGTAACATTATTTTATACGGTGTGAAGCTGGATTTACCATGTTTCATCGTCTTTCGATCTGAAGATCCGAAAAAGGTTCCATCTCCATTATAAGTTTAAGCTGTTTCGTTTTGTTGTTATTATTACTATTAACGGTTTCAATACGTAAAAGACGAAACAACATTTATAATCAAACTATAAACCAATGTTACTGACTTTTGTGTTTGGCGACAGCCTGACAGACTGCCTGTGTACACAGAAGATCTATTTTTCAAATTAAGTATCAATTTATATACATACAAACAATATATGATTAGTATAGTATATTTTAAATTTCTGGTTCACACACAAACGTGTGAGTTCTAAAAGGCCCACCACGATTTACTAATCGTGCACCACACTAGCACGATCAGAAAATGCGACGTCCAACTCTTTATTGCGCTCTCTCAATCTCCTTTAATTTTTTTTGTCGGAGGTAGTGCACCTCTTTATATTGTATTCTATTCAAACGTTCTTTTTTCTTTGTTATAGGCATGTGCAACTTCAAACACATATTCTTTATATTCTCCAAGGTTAACACAAAAACGTAAAAGCGAAGATTTGTTAAATGCAACTACAAATAAATCACCAGAGGACGCAGTAAATCGGGTGTCATTTATTTTGAAAAGCTCAAAGGATGATCCGAAGACAAAAGAAACTTATGTAGATCACAACAGAACGCCAGGTAGTGGAGTGTATTTGTATTATATGTTGTCTAGTTTCCACAAAATTATACAATATTTTTTATAATGGATGTTTATGGATTTGGATTCTAACATCTTGCCCGCGAAAGATAGGTCTCTTTATGGCAAACTTTCCTTTGATATCAACGGAGCTTCAGGTACCTAGCGGCAATTTAAATTTTATATTCTCTACGAGGTGTTGGAGTTTTCCTGTTCTTCTTATTTTTACTAGGAATATTTATTTATTTATCCTCACTTAACAGCTAAAGCCTAAATAAAGTTTTCATTGTACTTTTACATTAAAGAACCTTCAAAAGCAATGGTATATAGTAATATAGAAGTTCCAATAGTAATAAATAATAAGAAAATAATTTTATTATTCCCAGGATCGCCTTTCTATCCAGGTAATACAACGTATGGCGGAGCATCCAACCATTTGTCTCAATATGCAATTAGAAAGAGAAGTACGTCAGGAAATAGACTAAATAAAAGTCGACGCAATAATGATTTTAAATTGAGTGGCCCATCTAAAAGAATAAGGAATTTATTTGAAAATTACTCATCTCCACTAGAAGAAGTTAGAAGGATATCGCAATTTGTTAGCAACGAAAATAATAACAATTTATCTAACGACACTTCTCAACATATTGGTGAGTTTTTATTTAGTGGTTCTTATTGCAAATATTTTTAAATTAATACATTTTAAATATTATATTTATTCATTTACAGCTACAAGAAGTCAAGAACTACATGTGCCAAGCATTGCTGATATATTAAGTTTAAAAAAGAAACCTGGTCTGATGGCTAGCACAAGCACTGCTAGACAATTACTGGCATCACAGAGTAGTGCCACTAAGTATTCGCCATATGGTGTATATAAAAAGTTAGTATATGAGACGTGTTTACGTTCAAACGTTAAAGTTTTACTTAGAGTTCTATTATTAATAAAATTGAGTTATTATTAAATATATTTGAACTTTTTCAGTTCGGATTCTGTAAAACAACGTCTTCACAACTCGAATCGAAAGGAAACCTGTGCTTCTACATCGTCGTTGCCAACTACCTCGACACCCAATTCTTCGAAAATAAATACAGGAAGTTTAAACAATATAACATTAATCACATCAACAGCAAAAGCTACAAATAATTCACAATCACCTAATAACATTGAAGACATGGAGGCTGAAACCTCAAGTTTTCAACTTCTTACTGGTGCAGATGTACGAACTAAAACTACTGAAAGTGATTGTCGCGTCACTGTTGATAGCAGTAATACAAATATAGACCCAAACATGACTGATAAATGTGATGATGAAGAAAATGTTACAGAAGATGATCCCTGGGTCCCAAACAGATTGAATTCATTAAAATGGAAGTGTGAAGTCTGCTGGATAGAAAACGATATCATTATTAGTAAATGTGTTTGTTGTGGAACAAAGAAGCCTCTAAAAGAAAGCGATAATGATACTACAAGGCCAGCTGATAATATTACATGTGCAACATTCAATAATAGTAAGCAAGTTTCAAACAGTCAAAATGAGAACTGGAATTGTCAAGTTTGCTTGGTTAAAAATGATAAACTTAACAGCAAATGCATCTGCTGTGACGTAGATAAACCATGCATGAAAAAATCAGCATTAACATTTAATTTTTGTGTACCATCAACCTCACAATTTAAGTTTGGCATTAATTTGGGTAACACAACCCAACAACCTACTAAAGATATGGAAAAAAAAGTTTCATTTGGGCTAGCTCCCACCAATTCAGTAGGTGTTGGTTTAGGCAAAAATATAGGAGAATCTAATGAAAGGAACATTATTTTGGAAGAGGAAAGAGTTGCAGAGCAGCAAGTTACAAAGGTACCCTCGGCTTTGCCCATAGCTGGACACGGCCGAATCACTTGTAATTTTAATATGCTATCCCCAGTAGAGGAAGTTTTAAACGAATGTTCGAGCCTAGGTAATACAAGTAACACACAAAATTTATCTTCTCAAAACAACACAGCACAGCATAATGATTCAAATATTGCTGGAACTTTGGGCGCTTCTTCGTTTACTACGGTACCTCCTTACTGTACTTCTGTGCCTCCTTCCAGTACATTAGTACCTCCTTCAGTTACTCCAGGACCTTCTTCGGTTACTCCAGGACCGGAGAATCGTTTGACTGAGAGTAAATTGAATTCAATTCCCCCTGAACAACTTAACTTTGGTTCAAGTGTAAGTCAGAATCCAATTAGTATTGGCCCGATGAAGATGATGAAATTTAAAAATTTTATAAATAATAAAATTAATTCAACAAGTGTTTTACATTTGGGAGGAGGCAAATGTGAATCACCCACTATCAATTCACTAGGCAAAATAAATTCTGCAGCGGGGACAAGCATTGGAAACATTATACTAAGTGGTAACGATGGAACTCACTCTCGCAACACAGATAGTTCAAATCGGTTTTCTAACGTCCAACCAAGCCCAAGCCATGTACGCAGCAACGATGGAAGTCCCTCGCTAAACACGGGTAACTCAAATCGGTTTTCTAATGTCCAACCAAGCCCAAGCCATGTACGCAGCAACGATGGAAGTCCCTCGCTTAACACGGGTAACTCAAATCTGTTTTCTAACGTCCAACCAATCCCAAGCCCGCCTCAACCAATAGGAGGATTCAGAGATCAATCTCGAACAGAAAACAGTAGTTGGGCTTCTACAAATTCAAGTTCAGCATCACAAGACCTTCGTAGAAATCAACAAAATCAGGCAACGCCTCTATTTACCTTTGGTGGAATGTCATCTGAAAGTACTTCAATGAACAGTGTTCCAAATTTCGGTAAAAACGCTCACATGCCATCGCCCTCGCAAGCGTTTGGTATGCTTCCTGCTAATGCCAACAATTCATTCAATTCGGTTGTGTCTGGTTATTTTGATAATCACGCGAAGTCACTAAGCAACATGAATACGGTACCAGGAGCGGCAGAAATGGTTTTCGGACAAACACCTCAGCACTTAGCACAAAATAACTCCTTATTCGTCGAACCCTCCCATCAGATGGCACTTCAGCCGAACTTCAATTTTTCCGCTGGTCAAAATAGTCCTTCTGGCGTATTCAACTTCTCTCAGGTAAGGTATTGTTTCGATTAATATAATTATGTACATAGTCATTTTCAATTGGTGTAATTTTGAAGTTGTTTTCGACATTAAAACAATACATATAACAAATAAATTTATGGTAAACATAATCGCCGGAGAATTAAAAAAGTAGATGTCGCTATGTAAAAAAGTACAAATTCTTAACAACTAAAATGATTAGATTCAAGCCTAGCGCGTACAAGTGAAACTTGGAATACATCTTAAACATTAAAGATGTATAAACATAATAATACTCTCCATTCTTTACCTATTGGGTCACACAGTTATATTCTTGTAGTTTTACAGTTAAAGTACAGTTTTATTAGTGTTAATATTATTACTTAAGTACATAATGTAGAAATTGATGATGGTCATAAGTTTATAATTTTTACAGCAGTCGGGGGTTCGTAGTATGACTGGGTCGTCGTTACCGCAATTCCAAGTTGGCAGCTCTTCCGCCCCAGGACAAGCTCGACGTATAAGGAAAGCGGTCCGACGAACAACACCACGATGAACGCTTTATAATCAAAACTAGCCAAGATATGTTTTAAAATTACACCCGTGTCGTGCATGTCACGTGTTTCGTCTTGATGAACGATATTTATATATATTTTTTTAAAATTATAAACTTAAATTCATTTTTAAACAGACTTCACACTTTACTTTGAAGTTAGTCCTTATATAGTGTATTTTAATAATGAAATAATAATGAAAAAATAATGAAAAAGAAATGATGATGATGTAATGTTGAAAGTTACTTCGTGTGGACGGAGGGATCCCGCCGTGGAACCGCCCTTGCTGCTTTTTTAAAGTTTGAGTTAAAGAAGCTAGGATAATCTATTTTGAATATACACACCAATTTTATGCTATTTTCCAAGTTGTATTTTAATATTTAAAATATTGCTAATTAAGTTCTAATAAACATTTCTCCAATAATTGGATTAATGATTCAAAAACAGATGTGCATGTTATTTTAATCTTTAAGTTGTAATAAACATTTCTCCAATAATTGGATTAATGATTCAAAACCAGATATGCATGTTAATTGGATCTTTCATAGTTGGTTTAGAACCTATTTTAATTTATGAATTAATTGTTAAGTGAGAATGTAGATACTAGTCTACATCCTGCACTTTAACATCGTTATTTGATTTTAAATGCTCATAATAATTTTTCTAATGCGTTCAAAATTTTTGAAAGAATGGTAATTTATAATTTTATGTTTATAATAAAGATCAAGATAAACAAATTTGGGGAGCAAAACTAAATTAATTGTGATTGTTTCCTTTACTTAAAATATTATAAATTGTTTATAAAGTAAAAAAATAACGTTGTTTAGTAAACATGTATTTTTAGATTTGTTCCTCAATGTTAATTATTGATAACCAGTATTTTTATTTTCCTCTGTCCCAAAAATTTCCTTACATTGAATCATTAAGGATATCGTACCGTACTAGCTAGCTGTACTGTTTCTACAAATAAGCTGTCTCGATCTATAATATCTGCATGTATATGAGATATGATAAGGCTATGTTCACATGTAACGCGCCGATCAAATTTGACGAGCGTTCAGATGATGAGCGCTAACGCGCGTTGCGAGAGTACTCGTCAGTCTAGTTCGGTAGAACGTAGAAAATGGACGTGGAAGAGGCTATTATTTTGTGGTTATATTATAAAGAAAAATATAGAAAAAGAAAACGTACACATTGGGTTCATCCAATTTTGAAAAAAAATACAAATTATATTATATTTTTTATACAAATTTGCTATATTCCAACTTGCTGACCTTTTTTCTACTTCATCGATTAGTAAGTCGATGTCAATATCTTCAATATCACTCATTTTAAAAGCGAGAACAAAATATAATTACGAAAATTATCAAAATTACATGCGATCGCGATGAAAGCGCGCGCTCATCTGAACAGCAAACGGACATTACATTAATATCAAAGCGCGCGTCAACGCGCGATCACCTGCGTCTAGAGACTTTTTCTCTGAGCGCCGCGTTGACGCGCGTACATGTGAACAGTTGTATGAAAATACGATAATCTCTAGTCGCGCGATTTGAAAACGCGCGTCAAGTTTTTGCCATCTGAACATAGCCTAAGGGCTCATGCCCACGAGCCGGTTTCAACACGGCCCGGTTTTTAGGTGCCGCCGTCATACGCTCTTTTCATTCAATTAATTGTGGACGTATAAAATGTTGAGTGTTAAAAAGAGGAAATGTATTATTGCGTGGTACATGTACAAAAAGCTAAAAAATGACGAGAAATAAAATACATAGACGACATTGGGTACCTCCCATGTTAACAGAAAGAGAAGATCATGGTGCATTTCATACGCTCATTCAGAAGCAACTATGACGAGAAATTTGAGAAGTACTTTCGAATGAAAAAAGAAACATAAAAATGATACATATTTTGGAACCCAAACTTAAACATGAAGATACAAATATGCGCAGTAGTATATCTCCAATTAATAATTCCTGGTCGACTTCAATAATTATATAATATAATATTGCGTTGTGCGTACTGCATAGGTAGTCGGCACACGCCGGGTGTAGGCCCGGTCTCGTGTGCATGCGCTCATACACTGCCATTCTCCACTGCGCGCCGGCGTCCCGCGTCGTGTGCATGGCGTCATAGTGTCCCATACACGACTGTCGACCGGACATTGACCCGGTTTTTCGCCGGGCCTAGCTCCGGCGAAAAATCTCGTGGAATGTAACTTTCTAGCTTTTTAACATCCTCAATAATTGTTCATGACAAATGTTCTTTCTGAAATTATCCAAGTTATTTATGTTGTTTCTCCAAAGTTCTTACACACCTCAGTGGGACTAATGTTGTTTCTGCATCTACTGAAATTTTCAATCCCACGTAGCTCCATTGATATTCATCGGACTAATGTTCTTTCTTTAGGGATTTATAGATCTACCCTCAAGGGTACCATAGACAACAATAACTTAAAACACACAAATTTGGACTAATGTTCTTTTTGAAACTACCGATTCAGTTATGCTCGTGTTTTTATACGTGACGACAGCCACGATAATTGTGACCCTCGTTAAAGGACTATAGGAACACCATTGCATATCAGGAAAAACGCAACATGGATAGAGTCTGACTTATGAAAGGAGGATAATTGAATTATTTGTAAACTTTCGGATGGCAACACAGAACGTCATTGAATTTCTTAGGTTAGTATGATTTATTTTCTTGATACTACATGAAATTACTCAGTTTTATTTCTATTATATATTTTTTTCCGAATAGTTAACAGGTATAATAGCCTAAACTTTGTTTTATTTGATAGAATATTATGTTTCTTTCGCAATGGTTGATTATTCCGAAAAAAGTTATGTTTTATAATAATATAGTTTTAGTTATCCATGCAATGCTAGTCTTTTTTAGTATCAATAGTAAAAAACTAAATATGTATGGTATTTAATTTCATAGAAATACAGTTACTATCAATGTTAAAAAAATAAAATCAAGTATCAAGTAAGTTTAATCCACAAAATACATCAAAGTTTTAGGGATACCATACAATTTTTTTTTTAATTTGCCGCCCTTTTTTGTTATCTTTCATTAGCCAGACTATGAGTTATTACCCAGACACCTACACATAGTTGCAGTCAAAGGAGGCTATACCACTTCCTTCACGAAGACTCGTGTAATTTGGCTCAAATATTCAAATATATAGTTTTTTGTACTTTGCAAGAAATGCTAGCACAAGAAAGGGTCTCCAACATTACCTTGAAATTTAAGACAAAAATAAATCCTTAGCGACGTGAACTTGCGATCGCAACAAGAGCCTTCAGGAAAAAGTAATATCAAACCCTGTCTCTAGGACTGATGTATAGGGTGTCTCAGTATGAGTGCACTTTTTAAAATTGTAATATTATTGTTTTCTTTCAAGTGGCAACTCTGAAATTTGACACCTGTCACCTCTGTTTATTCCAATTATTAATAATGGAGCGCTTTTTGAAAGAACAACTCGTTATAATTGCTAAAACTCATTACAAAAGTGATGAAAACGCTCGCAAACTTCACCAAATTTTCAGCCGAGAAAGTGCAAAGTGAAAGTGCTAATGTGTCAACCATTCGAAGAGTGGTCAAAAAATTTTAAGAAACTGGGTCAATTATGGATAATAAGAATCTTTTGCGTCAACGTACCGGTCTGTCCCTTGAAAATGTTTTCAACTGCTGCTGTAAACGAGTGTCGCCGAATACTCTAAAACATCAATTCGACGGAGCAAATTTTGACTAAAGACCTCCACCTTTATGCGTACAAGATTCAGTTAACTCAGGAGCTCAAACCAGCAGACCAAGGAAAGCACCGGCAATTTGCAAAAGGGAAGTCGATGCCAATTTTTCGAAAAAAGTCATTTTCTCCCATGAACAGAACACATTATCTCACGAAATTCTGATGTCAACTGGCCACCAAGATCGTGCGATTTAACGCCGTGCAATTTTTTCTTTGGGGTTTTGTGAAATTTCGAGTTTATTAATAAACCCGAAACCATTTCTGTGCTCAAATCGGAAATGCAACGCGTCATCGGCTAGATACAGCCACATCTCTGTGCAAAAGTCACGGAAAATTTCATGAAAAGTGTAATGGCCTGTCATCGGAGCCGTGCAGTTTACCTATATATTACCTTATAAACAACTGGATTCAAGGCCACCAATTGTATCGCTTAGTATTTTATCATAAAAATGTATCAACAATAAATTATTCGTAATATAAAAATTAAATTTTTGCGTCTTAAGATTATTCTCAAGAGTAAATCTTGGTATGAATTTGCTCAAATAGTGGGATGTTAAGAAAATGAGAGTTTTATATTTCTATACCGCTATTTTAATAAGAATATGATGAAATTTTACGTGTAAAAAAATTAAAATGAATTCATAGGTTGGGGTAAAATAGCTCCAATAGTCCTTTCTTGACGACTCAGGAATACATGTTTATACCCCTGTCCAAATATTCCGCAACTATCGTCTTTTATAGTATATCTACCTACGCCAGGCCAAACGACGACTCTTTTGTACCCAGGTGGTTTATCGTAGCTACTATTAAAGGCAAATTTGTTTTTTTTGTATACCTTAGTTTTATCTATGTTTAAATGAGCTGGTCCTGGCTCTTCCGGTCTTTTCACACACATCGATATATCAACAAGTGCATTTCGTCCTCTATAAGGAAGACTTCGGTTAGTTTTATTCATTGTACCAAAGTGTGATTTTTTGTACGTTTCCAAGCAACCTTTTAAGGCTAGCGGCCATGTCGCCGCTCCGCACCTTAGTGATGTATTTAAATGATTTTTTATTGTAGTACCATCTCGTTTTCCGGTAAAAAGGTCATAAGGCCCCCGTAGGGAAACAATTTTCTTTGACTTCTGCTCAATACTTTCTTTGTCAACGATGGTATAGCGATTTGGTGCCAAAGACCATTTTGGGAATGTATCCTTAAACCGACAAGGTTCTTCCCTCTCGAAGGACGGTTTATCAGAATGTGGGCCATACGGTGCTTTGAACGGCTTGGCGGTGTAATAAGTACCCGGAGGTGGTGTAAAAGTTTTACGTGATTTAAATCTAGGAGTTCTTCCGAAGCCTACATTTTTGCAAGCTGATTCGTACTTAGGATGTTCTTTTATTTCAGTCCAAGCGGGGCCTAATACACTATTTTGCCACTTTCTCTGATTTAAAATTTTTTGATTCCTGTATCCTAAATTACGTGCCCAATCTTCAAGTTCAGTTTTATATCGCCATGGGTCCTTGTCTACTTTTCTGAAACGGTTGACTCGAAATATTTCACTTATGAATTGAGGATGGTATAGGCAAGGATCACAGCCGTTTGATCTTTCCGTATATAGTCCACTTCGATCTAGACTAGGATGGACAGTAATTTTTCCAAACCTTTTTGAACTTGAACCAAAAGCTACTTTTTGAGTACACATGCTTGATTTTCGTTACGATAGTTATAACTATTCAAAATTATACGTTATAGTCTTGATTGTACATATAGGTGATAATTTTAAAATTTCTGTTGGCTGTGCTATAGGTACAATTAATGCATATTATGACAAAAGATGACATATGCAGTATTTGACGAATGAATTTTTAAGTATTGACGTAGTAAAGAATAAATAAACATTATTATATAATAACGCCTTGGAGTTCATTTTCTTTTGTGGAATATAACCGTTCTTATAGACCACAAGCCCATGAACAAAAAGTACCTGTGAAATGACCCAACGTGAATTACGCTTAGAAGGCTGTTACTATATCTGAAAATAGCTCTGAGCACTATGCCGTCATTTCTGAGCGGTACATGTGAGAACGTGAGTGAATGGACTTTCTCAGGTACAATGGGGGAATTTCGACTAATTATTAATGTACGGCTTTGTTATAAGTGTATAGATGATTAAAAATAAATGTCGAAAAACCTAGTGCCGTACAAAAGTGATGGTGCCGGAAGTCGGTGCAAATTTTTAATTCGACGACAGTTGCAGAAGCAATATAGGTCATTTATTACTGTACGGCATTTGTGTGATTCCTTTTGGACACATATACAGATACTTTACCCGTAAACGCCGTACATATTCCCAGCGGAGCGGTCGAAAGCCAAGGGTCGCAACATATGTCTGATTAGCATATAGGTGATGATGATATGAAACAACATAAAATTAAATGATCTTGAGAGTACTTCACAAATAGATAACATTTTCCAGCATGCCGTACATTTTTTGTGGAACACATAGGTGTATGGGGTAAATTACTTTCCTCAGAAAAGAGTCATTTTCCGGTGACTTTTATCTGTACGGCAATAACATAGGTTATTAATACTTTAGACAATCTTCAATAAAAGATAAATGCCGTACACTTTCGATAGTCCGCTACCACCGCCTACCAATACAGGGCGTCCCAAAGTTATGGGAAATGAAGGGAAAGTACCTTAAATATCGTAGATAGGGTATTTTACTAAAAGAAGACTATGTTATTTTTAAAAGTTATTAATTCTGCATTCAAAGATTTTTTAAAAATAACTTGCCTCGTCTGGGAATCGAACCGACTTAAATGAAAATAAACACCCCTACTTTTATGATGCCAATCGAAAGAATGGCCAAAAACTAATAACTCTTCTTAAGTAACATAGTATTTTAAAAGAAAGGAACAGCGTGAATATATCTTTTTATCAAATTAAAAACATTATCTATCGTATTCGGCCTAAAAAAATCCCCTACGAGTCTGTTACTTTAGAAAAGTTATTAGGTTTTGGCCATTCTTTCTATTGGCATCATAAAAGTAGGGATGTTTTTTTTTTAAAATTTAAGCCGGTTCGATTTCCAGACGAGGCAAGTAGTTTTTAAAAAATCTTTGAATGCAGAATTACTAACTTTTAAAAATATCATAAAGTCTTCTTTTAGTAAAATACCCTATCCTATATTTAAGGTACTTTCCCTTCATGTCTCATAACTTTGGGACGCCCTGTATTATATTTTTATTTTTGTTAAAAATATTTTTCCTATACCTCGCTCTGCTGGTACGATAAGGCTGTAAAAATACTTTACAGCCTTATGGTAGTATACTCAGATATGTACAGTTATTAATGACCTTAAGGGACACCTCAAACGTCGTCGAAGTTTTTATCAGCTGTAAAGAATAATCTGGAGTAAAATGTACGGCATCTGGTTTTTTTTGTTTATTTATATTTGTTACATATAAAATAACAATAATCTTTGAAAATATTACTCCCCATATTACTCTAGGAGCATTTGAAAAGTCATCTAAATTTCGGAAATTTCATATATTTTTTATCATAATATTTTTATTTCTTACCATTTAAAATGAACGGCTATAAGGTACAACGGTAATATTTAGTAACATTATGCAAAAAAACAAGTTGCCGTATATTATTCTCTGATCTTACAGCAGCAAGAACTTGGTAAATCTTGAAATTTCGATAAATATTTAATTACACAAATATTAACTATAATATTTGGACGGCATAATTATAAAACACTAGCTGACCCGGCTAACTTCGTTCCGCCTTAATAATAATATCGTTGTTACTTTAGTTAAACTTATTTTAGGATTCCATTAAGGTGATAACTTTTTTTGCAAATAGAGAAATGTTTTATTTTGCTTGCCATTGCAAAAGAAGAATGGCAGTTTTACACATTAGGCCTCTTCTCTCTATCGCCAATATTGCGATACTGCATGTTAAAGCACTTTCTGCTTTACAACATTTTTTGATGAGGTAACACATGTTTTCGATCAAGATCAAAGTCTGGTTATGCATCTCCTCATTTACCTCAAGTTCGGAATTTCTTGAAGTGACACAAATTCGACGTAAAATGATGCGTAGTTTTGTCAACAAATGTCACCACATGCCGTGTGCATTCGTAAAATTAATTAATTTATTTATTGTTATTCGATAACTTATCCGATATTTTATTACTTATTCTGCTATTCGGAGTGGAGAAAAATCCATCAAAAAAGACATAACTAACATTGGTCCAGCCGATCTCGAGTTATAAGTGTTGTAACAAACACGACTTTCTTTTATATATATATATATATATATATAGATTATTGTCCGTGTTAAATAATATTTTGAACATGTTGCCGTACATTTTACAATGACCTTAGGGTATATGGGTGTAGGGGTAGGGTTCCGACCCTTGGCTTTCGACCGCTCCGCTGGATATATGTACGGCGTTTACGGGTAAAGTATCTGTATATGTGTCCAAAAGGAATCACACAAATGCCGTACAGTAATAAATGACCTATATTGCTTCTGCAACTGTCGTCGAATTAAAAATTTGCACCGACTTCCGGCACCATCACTTTTGTACGGCACTAGGTTTTTCGACATTTATTTTTAATCATCTATACACTTATAACAAAGCCGTACATTAATAATTAGTCGAAATTCCCCCATTGTACCTGAGAAAGTCCATTCACTCACGTACTCACATGTACCGCTCAGAAATGACGGCATAGTGCTCAGAGCTATTTTCAGATATAGTAACAGCCTTCTAAGCGTAATTCAGGTTGGGTCATTTCACAGGAGTTTTTTGTTCATGGGCTTGTGGTCTATTATTTTAAAACACGATCACTTAGCAAAGGTTGGATTCGTTTATAGTGCAGGATAAAGAAAGAATATACCTTCTTTCTTATAAAGAAATCACATTTAAAAAACTTATAAAGGAACAAAAAGCAAAGGTAAAGTTTTCATACCTAATTGTCTTAACATAATGGCACAATTAAAACAATTGTTTTCAACATCCTTGTGCCCGGCCCCTATCTAATCGTAACCGAGATCTCATATATTCGATGTGATTCTAAAAATTCAAAGATTCTAAGTCTCCTAAAAATACTCCTACCCTTTTCCATTAAAATGTGTATTAGGAATTAGAGCGATTAGGAGCAAAACTCAACCTGATAAGTTGAACTATCAGGCTCAGTTGAAATGCGATTAATATCTTCAGTTGCGGACTGTATGTAGTAGGTTTATAAAAAATCGATGGCTATAGCCACGCTTGCGTCTCGCATGCAGCCTGCTGCCGTGTTCTTGTCGGGACTCGGTGAATACCGCACGCGGCACGCGGCACGTTTGCTCCGCGGTCACCCGGCGCGACAACTTGTTGAAAGCGCCACCTGTAAACACATGGAGTCACCGTTATAGGGTAAGCCTATTATATCTAGTTATGCTACAATACAAAATACAACTAGAGATTAACCAGCATCAGTATTTAAATAATAAGCACACGTTGCCAATCTGCGTTATATTGGTAACTTTGATAATATAGAGGAACGTAATAAATACGTTTAAAAGTTTATTCCATGTTTTTTAAATAATATTAATTATAAGGACAGGAAAAGACTTGTCATTTACTGACTTGACAATTATTGCAAATTGTTATTGGTGTGTATTATTAAAATATTAAAAAAAAAATTTTGACAACGAAATATATGATCACTTCTCTTACATCCCTTTTATGTATTATGAATTATTATAAATATATCGAGTTGAAATTGTTTTACGCTAAGGACTCACGAAGCGGTTTGCACCCGCGCCCGCCGTGGTTGCGGGCCTTTGTAGATACAGATATCTGTTTCAAAAATTAAAACATATTTCACGACGCGTTTTACGGTATAGTTGACACCCCCAATCAATTTCAGGCGCCAGAAACAGTTATTTAAATGAAAAAATCCAAACAAAACCAACAAAAATATTGCCTTTTTTTTTTGGGAAATCAATTTACTGACCCCCGCGCCGTGGCAACGATTTAGAACGAAGTGACGCAGGGAGTGTGGAAGTCAGTCCGTATGGTGCAATGGACACCTACCCACTAGAACCCAACAGCCCCATCTGTTCGCTATGGACGGTAGGCGCGGTAACAGTTTCCCTTAATTCGTGCCTCCGTCATGAGCGTCTGCTGTGTGAGCACAACTTCTGCTTTGCCCAATTCTGTGCTTAGGGCACAGTGGAGTACGTGCGTAATCGCGAGGTCTCCTTCCAGGCCTTTTTTTGCGTTGAGGGTCGGCGTCTGGGTTACACTCCCGAACCCTCTCCGCATTCTCTTTAAGTGTAATGTCGGCCTCACAGAACGCTTTGAAAGTGTTCCACGGGCCGTCACTGTCAGCCTCCATCATAGCTTTCACTATGACTGGAAGCGACAGATCCAATCCAAAGGTTGCGGTTAATGAAATCCGTTCAGAGCTCTACGCGGACAAACCTCTAAAGTGTGTTGCGCTGTGTCGTCTGCGAAACGACACTCGTGACAAATGGGGGATGCCTCCCTCCTAGCAACCCTGTGAAGGTATCCACCGAAACATCCATGGCCTGTAAGGACCTGAACGAGTCGGTACGAGA
Source organism: Pieris melete (assembly GCA_963693345.1). Lineage (NCBI taxonomy): Eukaryota > Metazoa > Arthropoda > Insecta > Lepidoptera > Pieridae > Pieris > Pieris melete. The sequence continues at coordinate 1,733,869 of CAVNZK010000363.1, read as the reverse complement.
GTGCCCCCCATCTTCTATTTACCCACAAGTTGAGCACTGGACGTATAGATGTAATTGTCCAGACTCCTGCCCTGTCATCTTGTAACTCATCCATTCATTTCTGAAGGACGGTCATTTGGGCTTCCCGTCTCCAACTGTTTATGTGCTTAGAAAAGGAGTCGAAACCCCTATGCCAATACTATCTGCCCTATGCCAATAGATCTTGGCTAGGGCAGCCGCTTCGAGGTGCCAGGGGAAAGTTCCTGCAATAACACACGCTGCCTCGCAAGAGACGGTGCGGTACGCCCTTGCCACTCTTATGGCCACCGCCCGTTGCGACTGTCTCAGAATCGCCCTGTTTTGAGTGAATAGACAATCGGCCCAAATGGGGCATCCGTAGAGGGCTTTCGCCCGGACCACACCTGCAAATAACAGGCGACACCCCGCACTCGGCCCACCAAGATTTGGCATTAACCGGCAGAGTGCCATAGCCGTGGTAGCGAGCTTCGGGGCAAGTGCCGAGAAGTGATCCTTAAAAGTCCATCGAGAATTGAGGACAAGCCCGAGATACTTTAAAGTGGGGCTTACTCTTATGGGCACACCACATACGACCAATTGTGTACCGTCAGGAGGAGCTCGTCTTGGACCGTGGAAATAGACCGCCCCAGATTTTTCGAGCGTGACTTGGAGGTCAGAACAGAACAGAACAGACCCTTGTGGAACACCACACTCAACCCTGTGTTCCTTCCAACCTCCCCGACCCGGGTAGATGACGATTCGGGCCGAAGACTTTATCATGCGCCGGAGGTATACTGGTACGTCATGGAAGATTATGCCGTCTATAATGGTATTCCAGGGGATGGTGTTAAAAGCGTTTGCTATGTCTAATGACACAGCACCACCCCTCCTTGCGCGAGTGTCTCCTCGCAAACGTCTCTTAGCCTTGCAACGGCGTCGATGGTAGACCGGGCGCGGCGGAAACCGAAAAAAATTATGTACGCGTGCGCGTCACATATTTCCGTTCCGCGGTCGATTTCTTGTGAAATGTGAAAAAATTTCTTCTTCTTTAATGAAATTCTGAATAATCTTAGTAGTAATAAGGTAAAATTAATTCATTGTATTATTTGTTTTCATGTCTATAATAATAATAAAATCATTTTGTTTAACTTTATCTAATTTAACTTTATTTAACTAATTTCTGTAAAGTTGCATGTAGTAGATCATTTTTGAATAATAAGGTCATAAAAAGGTTTCACTTCTTACGTGTGTACACACACACATTTTTTTATATATCCTCTAGGGGTAGGGCAGACCCCACTTGCGTGGTCTTGCCACGTGGATAGTGCGGTGCTCTGAATCGGTTTTGGGTACCTCCTTTTTGGATAATTTCAAAATTTTCGGAATTCTACACTAAAGAAACGAGAAGTTTGACATCAATTATTAATTGTCAAATTTATTTTGTACTGGTTAAATTAGGTTCAACTTTAAAATTAACAAATGAGGAAATAAGCGAAAAATGTCGGATTGTTTAAAAATTTCAATACACTACACAAAACATTTAATTTTTTTTAAATACTTACACGCATTTCCAGCAGAAAAAATAACTTGGAAGTATTCCAATTAAGGTCTCCCAAGACTCCTGCATAATCAGTATCATCAAATTAGGTCGACCGATTTAAAAGTTCAACCCATCGTTAAAGTATCTCAAACATTTATAATAGTACGCTGTACAATTATAAATGTTAATATAAAATATATAAATGTTAAATGGAACATATAGCAGGTATGATATTCCCGTGTTTGTCCTGGAAAATACAGGATTTCACTTGTACCCGCAGGTAACGTCAATCTAGGCCAGTTGTAAATTTAGACACCTACATATATTTAGTCAAAATAATTGGATCAGATTAGACAAAATTCGTGAATATATATACACGTGAAACAGTTAAATAATATCGGAGATATGTCTTAATGATACCTAGAAGTTATAGTGCTTTTATATACAGTTTTAATTTTTCATTTAATCTTTCAAGCAACAAAAAACGCTAAATGGACATGAAAACAATTCCCCACCGATTTGTCTTATTACCAAAAAGTAGGTATAGGTCGAGTGCGTGACAAAGCATGTTTTTTAAAAGAGTAAGAGGATATTTACTTAAAGAAATTTCATTTTAAGTAAATACCCGGCCTTCATCAAAGTGCTCCTGCGTAGGTAAGTACTGACCAATTCCCTATTAATTGTCGTTAATGACATTTTTATTAACAGTACTTGTATTTCTCTATAATATACAAATAGAAAATATATATCTTAGATTAGAACCTAGATTAAATAAGGAGGGAAAAAGGAGTTCATTTTGAAATGTCCCAATTTTTTTAAAACATTTTTATCATTATATCCTGTATTACAAAAGTTAACTGTAAAACAAAGTTATACTGATTTATGTAGTTTTGACCTTGTTTTCTCAACCTCATAAAAACGAACTGCGTTGCATTTAAGCAATTTAAATTTCGGTTTACTTATTTATTTATAAGTTCCAAAACAACATAATAACAACATCTATACAAGAAAATATGATATTTAAACCAAAACTAAATAGAAACTTAAACCTCATTAAGAGCGTTATAAAAAAAATTACAGTGAGTAGGAAGATTGTTGTGAAATATTTTCGTTAATGTCAGTAATTAAATTATTGTTATCGTATCGTTTGCAAATGTTGTAGCGGAACTTAATATAAAACCTACCTAATTTTGTTAAAAAATTCTATAAAAAATATTATTTAATTTTATAAATTAACAAAAATGTATGTTTCGGTCTACATGTATTCATTTTTTTAATTTCTTTTAATTATTATTATAGGTAGAACGTGATATACCTACTTTTTTAATCAATTTAATCAGTTCTTTGGATTGATCCGCAAACAAGAGTGAAGGTTTTAGGCTTTTTGCTGCGTTAAAGCATTCTTGATTCTCAGTTATTTCATTAAAATAATTTAAATTAATTTAAATATACGTATGCTTCTAATTAGACGTTAATTAAAAAATAAGTACTTAGACAAGTTTTACACTGTGTAAACGCATTCGAGTAGAATATTTTTGTTTATTTTCCTATTTCTGTTGGGTTATTTTCTTACAGAGGAATGCCCCGATGCTATCTTATACAAAAATGGTCCGATCGAGACAGCACTCCGGCCAGCCCAAGCGAAGCCAGCGTTGCGCCTTCGCGACAGTTGGATCTCGATATATCAGGTAAGTACTTTTTATCTATTTGTATTAATCAAACACGATTTATAAACCATTGCCGGTACACTGTAAAAGCGACGTTTTTGTGTCAATATCCGCTACGCTGATGGTGCAACCATGGGATCAGTTGGTACAAAAACTCAACATCGAATTCGTGATGGCCATGGGTATCCCTATTGGGAGTTGGGATACCGAAAATAGATTTTTAAAAATAAAAATATCACCTTACGTGATATGTTCATTCATCGTATAAAAGGTTCAAAAGTTTTGGATTTACGTATTTGTGAGAAATACATAAAGATGACCTACCCACCAGGTAGGTTTACAAATATTTATTTAATATGCGTTTAACAAGTATTAGTTTTACAAGAGGTTTGTGGAGATAGGTTCTTACAAAAGGAGACGTGGTACAGGCAGAAGTTGAGCAACCACCGGTCGTGATGACCGATTTATTGTTACAACTTTCCTGCGAAATCGTTTCCTCACGTCAGTTAACATCAAAACAGAGCTTAATGAAGTGCGTTGAGTAAACGTTAGTGCACGAACAATAAGGTTAAAGGAAGCGGATATCACCCCTTTTAGACCAGCAAATGGTCCAAAGTTGAATGTAGCTTACAGACAAGCTCGCTTAAGATTTGCGCATGATCACCTAAATTAGACAGATGAGCAATAGGCCTCCATATTGTTCACAGACGAGTCTAGGACATGTTTATATGGTGCAGATGGTCGCTGAAGTGTCTATCGTCGACGTGGGGAGCGATATGTTCATAGTTGCATTGAGGAGCGTGTTCCTTTTGGAGGCGGTTCGTGCATGATCTGGGGTGGCATATCGATGAACGGGCGAACAGAACTTGTGTTCATAGACATGGTCCGCTTAAACGGCAGTTGAGGGGGGTTTGACTGCAAATCGCTACATAACATAGATCTAAGAAGATCACGTGGTGCCTTACATGGGATTTATAGGCGAAAATTTTACTTTAATGAAGGATAATGCCCGGCCGCACGCTGCTGCATAAGGTCGACAATATTGCGAAGAGGTTGGGATACGTACAATGAATTGGCCAGCTAGCAGCCCGGATCTTAATCCCATTGAGCATCTTTGGGACCTTGAGCATGATCAGGGATTGAGCACCTTATTAAAACATAAAAAAAACCTTGCATAAAGCTTGTGTCTATCGTTAAAACCAATTTTTTTATTAAACAAATTTTCTTTAAATTTCTGTTTTTCTTCAAAAAAGTTATAAGGTCCTTTCTAGTACACAAACTTAAACTTAAGGATATGACCCTACGCTGTTTAAAGTTAACGAACTAATCTAGACGTTTCAATTTAAATCTATGTAGAAAGTTTGCATACTTGGTTAAAATATTTATTTCAAAGTCGTTTTTTACTATGATGCAGTTTATGAGTCCATCAGTGTATATATGGCATTTTCTGTACCCGTGAATTAATGGCTGATCCTCTTTGTTATTTACAAAGTAAGACGTGAGGTGAAACGACAAACATTCAACAGTTCTTCTCTTCCGTTCTACTCCCTTGATTTGAAAACTGCGAGAAATGTAAAATTAGAAGCATTAATATGTATTTCTTTATTCATGTTGATAAGTGTACATTGTGTTACCTATATGATCAAATGATTTTTGACTTTCGACTGTGTATTTGCGTGTTATTTCCACGAGAATATAGGTGCGCTGTGCGTGCCTCCTATTTTACCATGCCTCCTGCTGATAGAGGATAAATCTTTGTTTTTAATTTATTTTATTATCATTAATTAACTATTAATTACTTAAGATGCCATGTGGAACATGACAACATTTAATGGTTGCAGCTCCTTACAAACATTAAGTAACACAAAAACTTAGAGATTTAACACGTTCACTGCGCCATCATTTTTAAAGAACTTTCAGCTGGTGCGTTGGAGACCTAAAAGATCTCGTAACAAGCCTATCCCCTGGTGCGTTTGAGACCTAATCAGTCTCCTAAAAATACACTTTTGAAAATAATTTATATCTTCCAAAAAACAATGACATATATTTTGAATTTTTTTGTGGGTGAAAGATAGCTAATTGCTTTATATTTTGCTAGGTTCGCACGCAGTTACGACATTTGAATAAACTACAAATACCAAAAAAAAATTAGATATCGATTGTATCTCGTACCGCACCCGAAGATAGTTCAATATGTGTAGTAAGTAGTGATGGGAATAAAATAATATCTCAGTTATCGATTCTAAAAGTTTTATTAATTATGCAAAGTGTTTTTCATTAAAACATGGTAAGCACATTGATTGCTTGTACATTACGCGCAAATGGTAACAATTCGTTTAGTGTTTTTAGAAGCGTCAGTGCTGTTTAACTGCGTGTGCTCCAACGAAAAAGGTTTATCGTTAAATATTTCATAATCAGAATCACTGTCATTATTAGTCAATGGGGGGCAAATTTGAACATTTTCCAAAACAAATATTTTACTGGACGATGCAGCAGTATAATCCGGCGTTGATTTTTTGTTAGAAACCTCAGCAATAAAATAGGTTTTTTACACTTTTTTATCATACAAAAATAATCAACACGCTGGTATATACGCGAGTGTTATTTCCAAAACGTGCCCGCGACTTCCCGAATGTCGATTCTAGGACAACACTAAAAATCCCATCCTCCATCTCTTGCGTCTACGAGGCGTACGATTTCACGAGTACCGACATATCTCCTAACGCAAGGAATTAAAATAATTACAAAACTGTGCGTTAGGGACCTAATCCATCTCTAATTTATTTTTTAATGTCCTTGAATTCAGCTTTAAGTAGGAAGCAAATATGTATATTTGTCCTGTTCATCCTTAAAGAACTTTACAAGTTAGACCCTCCCGCAAGGAGTGAAAAAACACGATTATGTTCAACGCACAATACAAAAGTCCTGCAAGAGATCTGATAGATCTCGTAACGCAGCGAACGTGTTAAAAGAGTGGCGGAGAGATTATTGCCAGTTCTTCTCTTCCGTTCTAGGCCCTTGCTTTGAGAACTGGCAGTAAATGTAAAATTAGATTAATATGTATTTCTTTTTTGACGTTCATAAGTGAACATTGTACCTATATGAATAAATGATTTTGATTGATTGGATGAATTGAAGATATATAGTTTAATTATTTAAACTAGGCTAATCGATCTAGCAGAAGTGCTTTCCTATCGATAACGAAGAACGAACCCAAAAACATGGTTCAGATATTAAACAATTCAAATTTAGTAAAACAACAACACTTAGCGTCCGAAGATAAAGTTATAAAAAAATAAGTGTTAAACTTGCTTAGCATAAACAAAAGTAAGACTTATTATTATTTTCAAGCAACCATGTGATTTATGAAATATATCGGATAAATATATTGTTTATCATATATTATTTGATAATCACGTTTTAATTACAAATTTGTCAAACTATTCGTATGTTACATGAATTTTGGAGTTTGTTTTGAAAAACAGTCCAACTTCGTAAAATCATGTGGACGGAGCACATACGTTATATACGTAGCATCCAACTAACAAATTAGTTTCGCCGGTATGGTCTTATTGATTTAACTTTTCAGGCGGGGTGCGTTTATTGAGGATTCCCAAATGGCTTTATTTTATATCCTAAACATTACCCGTAATTTTTGACTCAATACAGCCTTATGTACAGCCACTAAAGTCCTTAATCTTGTAATTCCAAAACCTTAAGTAGCCTAAGAAAGTCTTTAAATCATAGCAACACTTAAACAGAAAATATTTAGAAGAACTTTCTTGAAACTAAAAATTAGGTCTATTTTAAGTATCCCGATTTGGTTTTAAGTACCTTGAGTTATTTTTTTTATGTACTTAGATTCTTCATCGAAGTATAGCGATGGAGAAAATTTCATTCCTTTAATAACATGTTTGGCTTCAAGGATCTGTAAGGACCTAAGAGAAAATTTTAATTCTTTTCGGGCAATCTGTTTTATATAATAACTAGCTGACCGGGCAAACGTCGTTCTGCCATGTATATCATTTATAATAAAAAAAATAGGGGTTGATCGTAGAGGGGTAAGGTAAAACTTAAACTTAAACTTAAAAAATACATACAACCCGTATGTATGTATTGTTATCGTCGAGAAAACTGTACGATTTCCTCAAATCATTTCAACTTAAACTTGAGAATTCCATATAATGAGTACGTATCTTTAGGAACGTTCAGAAATTCTATATCTAGATTGTGAATCTTACTTATTTCTATAACAAGAGAATAAGCAATGAGTTGTTAAGAATTTTGGCTAGCTACGTAACAAAGTAGTTACTAGTAAGGTATTTCATTTGTTTGCCTGGTTCAAAGGAGAATAATAATATCTACGCTAAATAGCTGTTATAGTGTTATGCAAGTAACATAAAGGTTAAGGAAGGTGGACGTCAATAGCTGGTAATATCTTCTAAAGAGAAATGCTTTAGCAGACTTGTATTTGGTAGTAAATTGAGTGCAGTCCTTTGTGCCAGTGAAATTCGTTTGTCAATTTTAGTGTCTGAAACTGTTCAACAGTATTGTCAGTTAAGTAAAGTAAAGAAAGATTAATTGTTTTTTATTTTTGCTTTAATTTTATCATTATCATTAGAATTCTATTATTGACAGTGTATTATGGATTTTATGAATATTAGCTTATTGGTTAATCTACAAAGCTCAATCCGATTCTAAAATCGCGTCTGAACGCTAAATGTTCGGGAACAAAATGTTTTATGTTCGCAATTATAGAGTACTGTGACTTAGACGAAAAGTCGACTGCTGAAATAGTTGCCTTTAAGGAGAAATATAAATTCAAGGTTCATAAGCTTATTTATTTATTTGGGAAACAAAACTGATACATATAACTCTATACAATAAATAAAGTTAAAAATATACACATTGGATGTATCCACAAAAAGTTTCACTGATAAAAAATATGATACAAAACAAAACATAACATGACAGCACAAAATTTATAAATCCGGAGAACGACAAACATACTGGTAGCTAATAATAAAGAAGATATAATAAGGAAAGATACAAGGATTAGGACATTAATAGTTGTTTTAAGTTATTTTAAATGAAGCAGTAGGGGAGTGCGAAAAAGGGTCGATGTTAGTTAACTGAGATTAAGAATTAATTGAATAAATATATTATTATTTATAATTTATAATTTCACCAGTCCAATCGATCTATACTATTCTGTGTTATGGTTGTAGGCCCATCGGCTGTATATATAGTAATGCTTAATTAAATGACTTGACTGCTTTGTGTCAATAATTTAATATGAGCTATCCTTGCTCATCTTGTTAACTTGAAGCAAGCATTAACGTGAGGTTCTACTGACATAAATAACGATCTTAGTTTCTCCGAGACTTTTGACAGAGAAAGCCAAGACTGTAATGGGGTACTTAGAACTTAATTTCTGTATCTAATTGTTATTTCTGTATAAAACAAATATGAATATTGGGAATATACTTTGATGGTGAATAATTAATTGTTTTAATAATGATTTCTAAGCTATTAAGGAAGAACGAATCAGTATTTCTCAAAATGGAGATGATATTGTACAGTATTATAACTTCCTGTAACACATAAATATTCATAAACATTCTGAAGATAAACCTTAATTTAATAAAAGGAACTTTAAAAATATTACTGCGAATTAGTTAAATTATTTACATAAACCGAAGTTTCGAGTACAACCCGCCAGCTATATATATATATATATAACGATAACGACATCGTTTACAACGACCTATCGGTTATTACAACCAGATTGTATGGTCCCGTCCGAATCCCTAGTAAACTATTCAGTAAACAAACCGCTTATAACAACATCGGATACAGCGACATATCGCTTACAACGACGAAATTTTATCGATATTCATTGGCTATAACGACCAACCGCTTCTTGTCTCAGCTAAACAAAACAATACAAAGGATTTTAAATCTTATTTATAAGCATTGAATGAATATTTAGGTATATTATTACCTACGCACTTTCTCCCGCCTCATCCGAACCTCTTCCCGGCCATTTGAACTTGCATACTTTACAGTTGACACATGTTTAGTTCGCTAATTGACTGCGTGAGTAACAGTTTGATCAAAAATTGTTGGTGTTGTTTAGACTGTGCAATTGTGCATTTATGTGTTATCATGTCGCAGAAAAAGAGAAAAGTGTTTTCTATTGAATAAATATCTCATGTCATATAGATAAAATGCAAAAAAATAAAATGTAAAATGTAAAAAATACAGACCAAAATGACTGATTACTTTTGTACCTAATTATTTCGCAATAAATATTTTTGTTTCTTTTTTGACTCCTTTACATATTAGAATATTAACATACCATATTAACCCATACCTACCTATTCTAGATAGATAACTATGATAGTATAACTATGTACATACATATGTACCTACTATACTTGTGTATATATGACATTGCTTATAACGACTATCGGCTATAACGTCGGCAACTATGCGGTCCCTTCAATGTCGTTATAAACGGTTTTGACTGTATATATAACATACTATAAACCGAGAAAGAAATTAAATATTTAAAAGAGAATAAAATACAATGATCCTCTCCAATGCAGTTTGATACAGTCATTGAAGCCAACAATAATGTCTGAGTCGGTAGCGCAGCGCAACGCTTCCACTGGTTGATCGCAAGCGTGGTCGCGAGGTCGTGGCGCGTTGCTCCGCAAGTGGCGCTGCAAGTTGTCGGCGGGTAAAGTTTGTGCGGCATAGTGCGAGCCACCCGCCACCCGACACCCGCCACCCATACCGATCGAAGGCGCGGCGCGCGCACCACCCCATGCTCAATATATATCACGTATCGTACGGTCGACCCTCACAACGCAAGAAGAACGCGTGCGAACTCCTATAACGCCGCTCGCCTGGGGCGCCGCTCTCTCTCTTTCTCTCTTTTTCTCTGTTCGTCTGTTTCTCGCTGATGCGGTCGCGCTGAGGCCGATGCAGGCTCCGCCATGCCGCGCTGCCTCATGGCCAAGAAGTGGAAGGTGGCTCCAGCGGGGGAACTGGTTGAGTCTGATGAGGAGATCGACGTGGTCGGCGAGGGGCGCGGCCGGAGCCCCGCACCCGCCGCCACCGCGCCGGGCCCTTCACCTCGCGATCCAGAACCGACGCTACTCTACAACGGTAAGCACACCTTCATTATTTTTATTGTCAATACCCTGGCGCGCCGCACAACTATGAGACCAGCCACATAAGCTGTGAAGAAACTTCGAACGTGATTAATAAGTATGTTTATGTTACGAAGCTCTCTTAGACGAAACAATGGATGCCGATGCCTGTCCTGCCTCATGGAGAAAGTAACTAAGAAATGGTATTGAATTCAAAGTAGTATGAGTAGTTCATAAAGTTTTATTAATTATCATCCATCTTGGCGAGTGCTATTTGCTTGCGAATTTCATACGTTTTTCTTAAACTAATTGCTTACGCTACGCGCGCGCGAGTTAATTTGTAATCATAAAAATGACAAATATAAGTAGCCTCCCAATTCATAAAATCTATCGGAGTTTAGACAAAGACACCGATCATAAGTATATCATATCCTCATCGACACTTTGGCCTTCTATATAACAACTTTTATGAGTAAATCGATTTTAATCATACTTCAAAGTCAGTCAGTTGAGAGCAGTAATTATTACGAACTAAATTAAAGTATGAACCTAATTATGACGTGTAACCTAAATATGTAATCGCAGTTTTTACTTTTAATACATGAAATATTAATATTAAACACGCCTCTCATAACTCGGGTACTCGCAGAAAATATTTAATGTGAGAGATTTTAACTTTCGATGAATAACGTAATATGATGACGAATAAGGTAGCGTCATTCGAATCAAAAAGCTATAGGGCAATAATAATATTGTTTAGAATCGTATCAAATAGCGGCTACGCTACGTCGAACTATGCATAACCATCCGTTGTAGATCCATTTTAGATGAGTCGTAGACGTATATATAATGTTTAAATCACTTTAGTTCGTCTCTCTTGTCTACGTCTCTATAGTCATAGTTTTATCGTAGCGCTTCGCTACCGCATTAAAGTTATGATACATATCAAATTGTTTAAGTAGCGCCGTATACATACAATTCTGCCCACTATTCAATTTATTAAATGGAGAATTCTAAAATCTAATATTTCCTCTCTTACTAGTAACTTTGACATATGGGGTCATTTTAATGTTACATATTACATGACTTTTTAAATATCTATTGTTTTTTTAATTATTAAATAATTATTAACCCTCTTAAAGATATATACGTACTAGTAGACTCAGCCAAGTGTTGCTGTGGCTAAGGTTTTTATTATACTCGTATTACATAGTAGTAAACTATTCTACTATTACGGTAGGAGAATACCAGTCATGGAGACCACCATGCTTCTTTGGTGGTTATGCCATTTAACTGTAGCTTTTGTGAGACGTTACTTTCAACACAGCGCCATCTGTTAGAATCGTAAGTATCAAATAACAAACAAATATTTTGCAATAAAATAATATTGCCGGTATAAATTGAGATGTAAGCTATCCTATCTTTTAAGTTGGATCAAACTACACACGGTGTGCAAATTTGATTGATATCGGTTCGGTAGTTTAGGAGTCCATAGCGGACAAAAAACGTGACACGTAATTTATATATATTAGGATATATGCTCAATCGTTTTTTATATCTTTTTATAATGTTTTAAAGGAAATAAAACCCAAGGGTAAACTATAAAATGGCATTTTTTGTTTACGATGAGCAGTGTTGGCCTAGTGGCTTCAGCGTGCGACTCTCATACCTGAGGTCGTAGGTTTGTCCCTGCCTGTGTGACTTTGTCGGCGTATTCAACACATTCGCTAATTTCCCTGAAGGAAAACATGGTGAGGAAACCGGCATGCCTTGCAACAACTCGATGGTGTGTGTCAGGCGCAGAAGGTTGATCACCTACTTGCTTATTAATATCTATTAGAAAAGATCATGGAACAGATACAGAAATCTCATGCTCAGACCTAGAAGTTGTAATGGTACTATGGTAATGAGTGGAATGACTGGGATGAATAAGTATTCGATAAGTATTACTCATATTCTCAATTTATAGTTTATGTCGAAGACGATAGACAATAGATAACTAAATAGATTAAATACAGAATATACGTAAATATACTAGTAGATTCGACGTAGTCCTGTACACACGTGTTGAATGCAAAAAATCATCTAAGTAATTCTAAAACTAAACCATTTCTGAATGCTGGGTGCGTTCGAGAATATACGAACACTTTTTTTCGAACAAAACAATTTTCGTCAAAATTATGAATACACGCACAAAAAATATTAATATTTAATAAAAACAATTAGGAACATAAAACTTTTATATACATTTTTTTCTATTCAATGTTTCATTAAAATAATAGTAAATAATCAAAAAAAGCTGACTTTACTTCAGACCTGTATTAGAATTATTTCTATTAGAAATAGTATTTTTTTCTTATTTAGCATTATGTAGGCGTATTGCTAAAGTATAATGAGGGGGAAAAATATGAAATAGCCATAGCGGTTTCCATACCATTTGAATAATATAAACCTATAACCTTAACCTTTTAAATACAGTAACCAAAGAACTAAAAGCCTCCAATAATATGTTCGTAAAATTGTTTGAAGATCTCTTGGAGTGTTATATCTAAATCAATACTAAACGCTTTCCGTTACAGCATTCATTGGTAAAACGTGCCTGAATAGAGACCAGCAATATTGCAGATACTGTTTCATTCCATCTACCTAAGTCGGATTAGTGCACGGTTTCAATGTTAAAATGGTCACTATGGAGTGGATTGAATAAGTTTCACTTCTGTAATGAAATGTTTATTACTATCCGATATCTCATTTGTTTTTATTTATCAGAATTACTCTAGGCCTTACGTGTATAACTAGCGACCTCTCCGGCTTCGAATGATTTAAAATGTTTTGTTAATAAATACAGCCATTATATTAGGGATAATGTAGCATCCCAATGGTGAAACGATTTGTAACCGGTCCACTAGTTGTTTTTGCTTCCAACGTGCAAACCAACTTACAAATACAAATACCTCTATAATTTTAGAGATTTAAGAGCATTTAATAACCCCATGTCCGTCTTTATCATGTAGATACTTATGGTACTTAGGTATGTTATTAGATAGTCGTAACTCTAAAGTTCTTTTTACTAATATATTTAATTGAAATTATTATACTGACTTACTCATTCGCATTTGTAATAGTTTAATTAAGAAGAGTGGAATAGTAAACAATGAGATGCGTATTATGTTTCATCAATATGACGTTTGGATCGTGTTATAAATTATATAATTTAAATGTTGTGTGAAGAAAAACACCTCCCCAATGGTTTAGCAAGCTAACTTATATATATATCAAATTTTCTTAAAATTACACATTTTAATTAATTAGTGTCGAGTATTATTTATTGGATAAGGAGAATTTAAATTACTAACGATACGGCAAATTTAATATATCCAGTATCATCTTATTATCAAAACTTTTCCGTGACATGAGACCATGGAGTTAAATTTTAGTTCGTTTCGATTCGATTCACAGATATTGTTTTTTTTTTTCTTTAATTCATTGACAAATCAATTCAGTGTCAATATAATTGCATCGCAATCTGTTAATAAAACGTGAACGATACATGGAATACAGTTTAAAACTGTGAATTTCAAGTTGGTATATAAATACAATTAACTACGTTTATCAAACATTCCTTTGACGGCACAGCTTCCGGGCGAAATACGTGGATTTTATATGAATTTTATAAATACCAACCATCAAATGTTCTTTATGTGGAATATTTTATCTCACCTAGCAATTATATTGGTATTTTGAAAATAAAGCCGTAATTGGTGAAATTGCAATACTGTGTTTTTTTTGCTGCATAACACTTAGAGAGGTGCAAGGCATGTGGAATAAAACTGGATAATTTATATACAGTATCCTTGGACTGTTGCAAGGTTAAGTGATTTTCCTTGCACTGAGTTTGTAAAGCAAATTAGTATGTTCTCCTGTTTTCAATAACATCAACCAAACGAACAGGTAATACTTGTGACTATTCTGTTCCTCAATACCTCATTAAGGCGGGCTTATATCTCTTGATATATAACCTTAGTTAATTCATAAAAACTAAATCAGTCTAAATGCATAGTTTTAACTAAATTACACATCTATCTCTTTTTATCACAACGTTTACGAAATTTGACGGAAACAGACAAAATAATTATCGAAAAGGAAAATAAATGTTAATTATGTAATTAATATCCTCTTTTGCTATTCTATATATACGAAATTCAATCGGTAAATGCACGAGCGTATAATTCTCGTTAATTAGGATCCGTTCGAGTCCACTCGTTTAACGTAATTTATTTCGAATTCATATTAATTCTACGTTTTAAAATGTCTATACAACATACACAAATCTGTTGCTAAAATGTTACAGCGACTCTAGTTAATTTATTTTATATACGTATATTACTAGCTGACACGGCAAACGTTGTTTTGCTATGTATAATATTTCTAGGGTAATTTTTTTTAGTTGAATAAAAATAGCTATCTACCATAATAAAAATAGTATTTGTGTATGCTGTATCATAAAAAAATAATAGCAATTTTTTTTTTGGGCTGGACACTCCTTATCACTTAGGGGGTTAAAAGATAGATGGTAGCCGATTCTCGGACCTACTGAATTTGCATATAAAATTTGATAAAAATCGGTCAAGCCGTTCCGGAGGAATATGGTACTAACATTGTGACGCGAGAATTTTATATAAATAAGATAGTTTACATTCTTTATTTATACATCATGGTAATGCTACGTCTTCAGACTTACCATAGATTGACTTGATTCTATCGTATGTGTGCTGTTCCCTCACTTTTTAAATTACAGCGATTCTAACATATAATAATGCCTATTTGTAATTATAGAAAAATCTTGGAAACCTCGATAGTCACAACAAGCCCGTTAAGTCATTACTATTTAAATTCAAAATACGTAGGTACACTGAAAATGTTTAGAACTGGCCAGTTAGAAACATTGCTACATTTTTTAATTTAAATTTTATAACTCTTTGGTGACCTTATGTAGTATATTGCACTCATTTGTCATTTGTTTTTGTGAATTGGCGGCAAATCTAAAACTCTTCTTACACGTGAAAATGAACCTAACACGAGAAAAGTGTTGGTCAATGATTTATTATGACTTTCGTTGTGGGCTTACTAAACAACAAAGCTAAGATTGGCTGTATTTGACATCGTCACAGGTGACGAAAGCTGGATATATTGCTACGAACCCGACACCAAAAGACAATCAGCTCAGTGGGTGTTTCCTTTTGAGGATCGGCCAACTAAGGTAAATAAAGGAATAAGTCAAGGAAAAAAGTTGATTGCCTCATTCTTTCGTCGGAAAGGTCATTTTACAACAGTTGTGCTAGAAGATGGAAGGACAGTATATAAATCGCTGTTTGCCTGTTGTCTTGGAAAAAAATCGACAGCAGCGCCCTCGATGCAGGATCCTCCTTCACCACGACAATGCTTCAGCGCACTCCGCAAAATGATCAGTAAAACAGTCCGCTGTTGATTATTTCACTATGCCTTCGCCTTACAGTCCTGACCTGGCGCCCTGCGACTTTAACTTATTCCCAAGAACTAAAGATAAAATTCGAGGTATACGCTATTAACGAGCCCCGAAGATGCAGTAAAAGTGTACTAAAATGCCATAGAAGAGGAAGAATGGGCCGATGTGTAGAGACTGTGTAATAAAAAACGACGGGTTGCACTCCGGGAGTGCCGGCAGAAGTAAGAACTTGAATAGGTATTAACGTTGTGCATTTTTGATATTTTGGAATGGTTAGGGAATAATTTTGCACGAATCGCTTTAATTATCAGTATAAAAGTACTATCATTTATGTCGTAAAATACAATATTTATTTATTGCGCTATCGTACACAAACATGACAATTTATATTACATCGTCGCGTCGTCAGTCTGACCATATCGTTAGTAGGTAATAAATATTTAGACGTTTCGCAAATTAAACTTTGTTGTATTGACATAAGGTCCAATTCCACATGCATCAATGTATCTGCGGAAAGAGACAAATTAATTAAAACCATAACTATATAGCACGAAGGTTCATAATCCTTTAAAAAAACATCTGTCTTACGAATTTGACCTGACGCGAGTTTATCATTTTTCACCCATTCCAAAAAAAGTTTACAACGCCGCTTAAGAAGTTTTGACTTCAAGAAAAACGATTTCCCTGTACGGATTCCTTGTATTTTATCTTTGTCTAATTTCAATTGTGGGCTAATTTAATAGAATGTTATTTTTATCGATATCATCGATAAAATAGCATTCTATTGTCCCATACAATTTCCGAAAGTTACGTTACTCCCGTTACGCACGTTAATTACGATTATAATATATAACTATTTAAATAATATATATTCATATAAATTATGTCCTTATCGTAACACTTATGTAACGTTATGTTATTATTTATAGTGATCCGAAGGTATTTTTATAGTTTTATAGCCGATATATTATGAAATTCAAAGCAAACTCACGAAGGTTACACACAAGTTTTGTTTGTGCCAAAACTATTCCTTATGTTTTAAATTTATTGCCACCAGCAGATGTTCCTTTGTCCCCCTCCCGTTTACTTCCGCTTACACATACATATATTTAAATGAATACTTTAATGAAATATTAAGAAGTTTCGTTTCGATATTTATTCTAAAATAACGGATAATTTTGCGTTCTCTTCATAATTATTAAAATAAAAGCAGAGTAAATAAAATATTCATAAATATCATGAATGTATTCGCATGATCTTTGATATTAAGGGAATCAGTGAATATGCGGAGCATATTTATTACATAATATACTTATAAAATGCAAATTACATGATCTTGTTCTCAAAATAATTTTGCCTGGAAGAGATCGCTTACTAGCGATAAGGCATTCAACGCATACCACAGAGTATGGTGTCTGCCTTGTATGATATGGTTTTAAGTCAAATAAATGTTTCAGGTTATATATTTCTTTGTCATGTGTAAGACGATCTTGAAGTTTATCTACTCATTCGAAGGTGATGTGGGAATTCATTGAACCAGGTAAAAACCTTCAATCTATTGGCATTTTTACTCTGTTTTTTCTCTCTCAGTCTATCGTATGTAAAGTTAGCTTCAGCAATATCGCATCTTAATTATTGTACTTTGAATGTAGCTGCTTCTGAAATTGTAAAGTTTTCTCAGTGTTACTGAAGCGGACTCTACACGTCTCTGACGTTCATACTTTGAATTTGACTTTAAGTTTCTCTCGCTCGCATCGCTTAGTAGATATTTTCATCAGTGTTTTATGCACACTATCCATGGTTTGTAATAATTTCTACTGCATTTTCCTTTCACTTGTTCAGCTTTCAACTGTTATTTAATTTGATTCCTTATTACAGTGTGATATGCATGAAGTATATGCGGTATAAGTAGTGTATTATCCAAATTGCCATATAACTTTACTGAATGGTTTCTAAACCTAAAGTTGGCGTTAACGTAAAGGTAAATAAATCATTTAACATTGTTCTGACTTCTGAAGGATATGATGAACGTGATAAGAAATATAAATTTTTGAATAAATGAAAATTTAGTAACAAATAAACATAAATTATTCATTAAAGTACAAGCTTATATACACTAGTATTATTTATTATTTATAATGAATTATTTTACCAACCTCGGAAATATTGTCGCATAATACTGATTATACTATATACCAAATCTTGTAACGTTTCAGAGTACGTGAAGACATATAGCTAGAGTATTTTTTTAGGTTAGCAACCTTCGTTGTGCCCTTCAGCATGGCGTCTTACTAACTTATAGCTTTGTATTTATTTCTCCCGCCCGTTGACCCAGAAAACTGCACAGCGAACCTTTCTGCACATGACAAAAGTGATTGTATATTGTTTATTCAATTAAGACTTTGTATAACTTGACTTTGCTATCGCAGGAAAAAATAATAAATAAAAAAAATTCACAATTTATATAGTAGCAAACAGGTATTACAATAATATGTATTGTGAACTAGAAACACAAAACTAGATAATCCTTTTATAGACAAATTCATCTTGTAAATAAATCTAGCCAGAAGTAAAAAAGTGTTTAAACAGTACTGATGTGCTTGATAAATATTTTTACCAAGAATGTATATAATACATTTACTAAAGTAATAGAAAACTTCAATCTATTATGAAATTTATAATACGTATGGTTATGAAGTGAATTGATTCAGTCGTCATCAAAAGTTTACGCTTTTAATTAATCTGTAAATCGTTGGGTCATAAGAATTTAGAAGTTCAAGATATAAGAAATGGCTTATGTAACGAGAATTAAAATTGGAAAAATAAGTTGGCGAGCTCGTTACGATAAACAGTAATCCCCTGAGTCACGTGTTCCACTTTCCACACAGATTTTGTGCTATTTCATGAAAATACTAATAAGATTCAACGAAATTTATATAATAAATAAATACATAAAAATAATGTTTTTGCTCTTATAGTTTAGTCGATAACTTTAAAGTTGAAATAATTTTATTATCATATATATTAACGGAGAACTGCTGAAATCCTGTGATTACGACGTCAATCGAATTTCGAAGATCGGATTTAGATGGACCGATGTATTTTTCTGTCAATTTATGGTGTGATATTAAATTAAGAATTTAATGGAACTGGAATGTCATAGCACCAAAAATAAACGTATCCGATCCTAATTACCTACTCGCCTATAAAGAAATATAAATGAAATGTGTATGACTGTAATTTAGTGAGTCTAAACTGCTACATCCTAATCCAATTTAATATAGTATTGACTTACGGACTAACTAACTAAAGGATTTTTACAATTTACAGTATTCACTATCTTGTGATCCAATGTTTAAATGAAGCGTATACATCGATGTATTTCCTAGGACCGTAAGCGTCCCAATCTCATATGAAACGTCAACAAGTACTCTGTGCTCCCTCGCCCTCTGAGATGAAGTGGAGAGTGGGGTCAGGAGGGGATTGGGAGGGTAGCGGGGGAGTGAGGGGTCGAGATTCAACTGGTGCAATGCGGCGTACCCCTTCGCTCATCCCACTGTCCCGGTTTGTTTTTGCTATTGTATTTGCGGCGCACAGTTGGCACGCTAAGCGTTGATTTTGTTACGTTTCTTTTGTACCAGCACCTTAAATGAGGGTCGGCTGGCTATTATTCCGTTTACTTTTTCAGTAGCAACAGTTTATTAGGACGCTATTTAGCATGTCATAGTTGGGGTAAAGTTCACAGTAATCTCCTGCATCAACGTAATTATAACGTTACAATACCATTTATTCAATGGCCAATCTTGCCAGTATTAGCTACCACTTTACAAACATTTCGGGTCACATATTTTCTCAAAATTAATAATTAACAACTGAAACAAAAGTGTGTATATTTCATCAAATATAAATGGAATGGATAAATGTTTTACAACAATACTTTTTATTTTTACGTGTACATCTGACGTGGAAAGATGATCGGTGCAACCTTTAAAGTTATCATGAAAATTTCTAACTGTAATGTATGGCTTCATATAAATTTATACATCCATGATCGTATAAGAATAATAAACATTTTATTTTTATCTCCATGCTATGAAGATAAAAATATAATAGCTATTCTATAGCATACATTACTAAAGCACTGCGGACTTAATGCGGTATCGTTATAATGCGATTCATGGCTCTGTTTGAAATTTGGCACCTTTTCAATAGTATTATAAAAATGAATATACTTGAGAGGCATCCACAAGGTATATGGCCTTAGTGTTATCAATGAAAGTCAATCAATCACAAAGAAATTTGTTAACCATAATGTTTTTCTATTTGAGTTACTGCAGTAAACACCGACTGTTAGGATTTAACACTATTAGGAAACAATATATCATCTTCTGAAACATTAATTTGAAAGTAAAATTGTTTTATGAACTAAGTTCCCGATTTGAAACTGTGTATAATATAAGCGAGATCGGAATAGTGTCTATGTCACAGACTTTATTAGATGACTAATGAATATTCATGGATGTTGAGTAAATCGAATTATACCTCTCTTGAAACCTTAACCTGTTGAATTCTCAAAGCACGTATTGTTCTAAGCACTAACTTCAAGCTCTTTCAATAGTATATTAAGGTATTGTGTAATGTTCAAGATTATATTTTGTTAAAATTGATTTAACAAGAGACTAACTTGAGAGCTTGATTGTGGGTAACGTTTTCAGCACATTGAATTCGAAGAGCGGTATTTTGTTATGAGCCATTGATTGAACGCCTCGAGTAGCAAACTCGCAGATATTTTAATTACAATCGTATTTGGACCTATCCAATTATTCCACCTGCAAATTTTACATTTCAAAGGATTTTTTCCTTTAATGGTTCATTTTTATAGGATTACAGTTACATTAATTCAAGAAAGTCTGGACGCAATTCAGTCTCATTTGTAAAAATAAAATATGAATTTTCAGAAATTTATTAGTATTATTCACAATCATATTGCTACAAGAAATCCTGCGAGCACTCAGCGCTACGTCTTACGAAAATGCTTACAAAATAGCGCGTCCTTCATTCTTGACAAAAACAAAAGGGGGTGTAACTCCTAAGAGTCCCCCCTCTTCGTTGTCGCTCTAACTAATCCCAACTTGCCTCCAACTTTCATTTACTTTATTTGAAAAGCGACAGGCTCTTTTAGCCATAAAGTCAGCTTCAGTACGATGTCTATTATAATATATTTTTCCTTTATTTCAACCATACCTTTCGCCAAAAAGAATATGGCCTATGGCTACATATTAACGCTATTGTAAAATTTGTCTATCCATTATTATTGCATATATTTAATGATGATTTGAAAGCATTGACTAAAATGCCAACTGATATGATAGCAGTTGTTTTCGTTTCAGTCAGTTTTTCTGTAAGCGTTACTGTAAAAGATAAACGCGTAAGTCGAATCAGCATTATAATTAATATTCAGGTACAACATTGTCCTATTTATAGTATAGCAGCAGAATAGCCATTTCATAAATTATTAAAGTAGCTACTAACGGTTAGGCTTCTAGCTATTGAAAAATTAAAAATACAGTCGGAAACGAAACAGCCACTGGTTGATATAGGCGCGCTACAGGTTGCCTTCGTAAATTATTAACGGACACAGAATAACTCTTGTAAACTGGGGGGCTCCCACTCCCACACTACGCCTTCCACCCTCTAGTTATATACCTGATTTGAATGCATCTACCTAAAGGGTTTGTGAAAGGCCTTATTGACGGCCTCTAAGAGTTGCGGGTATTATTACGAAGTATGACTGCCCGGTTTCTTAGGCTCTTATCAATTTTTGTAATAATTATAATATAATATAATCACATCATTTCTTGTACCATATCGAATTGAATAGTGAAGTGAAACTTAAAAATATATTTCTTTCAGGTTACACAGAGGAGCAGCCTTCCACACAGTTCACCGCACAGCTTCCAAGCGAGGTGAGCCCGGCTCCCCCCGGCCCATCTCAGCCGGCGTCTCAGCCTCTCTCCTACGCTCTTCTACAAATCTCGACCTCCGACACGACCGAAACTCCTTTCATTCAGGTACATCTCCAATCTTCACCTGTCTCCCCTCCTCCGCCACCGGCGAGCGGCAAATCTACATCGTTGTGCTACACGAGCAGCGGCACCCTACTTTCACTTCCACCTAAAAAGAAGGACATCTATCGACCCTACTGCTTAGGAGATCGTGCCTATTTACAACGCCCGGAGGAAGATCTTAACGCAGCTCATGCTATCCTTGATCTTAGTCAACATGCAGTTTTTCTTACCACGCCGCCGCGCACTGAGCCCTCGCCTCCTGAACTCCCCCCACCGCCCCCGGAACCAGAACCAGAACCTTCACAAGAACAATCTGAACGCCCCCGAGAAACAGTTGCTTATACATATGATGCTTTTTTCGTCAGTGATGGTCGGTCTAAGCGACGAAATTTTGCAAATGCTCCAGTGGAAAGTGCACAACAACCAACCGACCATAAATCTAAATATACATGCAGTGAATGCGGTAAACGTTACGCCACTTCTTCAAATCTTTCGCGACATAAACAAACCCACCGCAGTCTCGATTCTGTTGCGGCAAAGCGGTGTGGAGAATGTGGCAAGGCATACGTGTCTATGCCCGCTCTGGCTATGCATGTGTTGACACATCAGCTATCACACGTGTGTGGCGTTTGCGGCAAGTTATTCTCCCGGCCGTGGTTACTACAGGGTCACTTGCGTTCTCACACTGGCGAAAAACCTTATGGATGTGCCCATTGCGGGAAAGCATTTGCAGATAGATCCAATTTGCGTGCTCACATGCAGACTCACTCCTCTGATAAAAACTTCGAATGTTCTCGATGCCATAAAACCTTTGCACTCAAAAGCTACCTCAATAAACACCAAGAATCAGCCTGTATTCGTGATGATGACTCACCGTCGCCGGATGCCTCCGCCTCTACGACAGAATAGGCCGGTATCGCTATAGTAACTAGGGACCGTCATACCACCATTTTGGTTTATTCGTTAACGTAAAGTATTAATATGAATTTAGTTCATTAGCATAAAGTAATATAATAAATTAATATTAAATAGGTCTCTAAACCGGTACGTCCTAAAGGCGACCGGTCCACGAGTGCCGCAATCGAGCAACGTTTCGCAAACAACGAATAACGTACGACCCCGTAGTGCCGCAAGCGTGGCATTGGCCTGCAGCGACAGACGTCCTGTTAAAGATTAACATAAACATGTACATATACTTGTCGATAAATATACCCGTATATACATAGAAATAATGAATACGAATGAAATTAATATCTTTTGTAGGTGATTTTTACAACCGGAACGTAGGTTAGAGAGTATCACGGTGTAAGTTTATTATGAGGGTGCGCGTAAGCTCGTCTGTGGATGGAGACGGAGCACCTGGGTGCGCCACGTCGCGTCGGTGAGGAACTTACCGAATCTTTCCGTCCGAAGCTCCGCAAACGTCGCCGCGTCCGCCCGTGTCGATGACACAGCGCCAGCTGGCTCGATCACTCGAACCGTCCAAACTTTACGATTATACGAGAACTGCACTCATATCTGATTTTAGTTGTTATTTACAGACACAGCTAAGCACAGCTAGCAAAAAATACTGAAACGTAATGAAGAATTAATAAATCTCCGAAAATATTAAGATTAATTTAAGAAATCTTGCGTAGACTTGTAGCGTTGCCGTAGAATCGTAGATGGTTGGATGGAGATATGTTTCTAGCTTGGCCTGTAGACTATGGCCGCGTCGACCGCCCCGTCACAGTGCCTTATCGGCGACCACGCGCCGAACCTGACCCGCCATCGTTGCCCTTCAAGCCCCGGTGCCTCATTCGACTTTTACTCGAAAGGATATAATTTTAAGGGAATGTTTCATGAAAGGGACTACAAACATATTACGTTTTTCTTAGATAAGCAATTCAGAAAATAGCAGAAAAGAATCAGAAGAAGTTTTACTATCGCTCATTGATTCTAAACAAGACAACAAACATTAAATCAAAAAATAGGAACGAGTTAATAAATGATGGGAAATACGTATCGGGCGAGTGGCGGGCGCATTAAGCGACGT
Organism: Pieris melete; assembly: GCA_963693345.1. Lineage (NCBI taxonomy): Eukaryota > Metazoa > Arthropoda > Insecta > Lepidoptera > Pieridae > Pieris > Pieris melete. The sequence goes on along the minus strand of CAVNZK010000363.1, from coordinate 1,709,917 downwards.
CGTTATTAGGGACGGGCAGCGCCGCATTACGCAGTGAGCAGCCTTTAGATTGAGAGTGTGTTATAGCAAGAAGTAAAGTGTAACTGGCAATAACATAACTTAGATTATAATAGATATAGACTAGGTTAAGAGACGGGCACGAGGTGCTCGGTGAGAAATGGGTATTCGAAAAGCAATAATAATGTAGGCACTAAATAAGTCGCGCACCGCAGTCAATCGACGCAGCAGACTTTATTCTAATCCTGTAGCAATCTGTAGCTGTCGTAGACGGAGTATAGCGTCGGCCTCTTGGTGCATCTTCTATACGTCACTGCGTTTCTAAGCGACCAATTTGCAAAAAAGACTATTAGTGGTATGCACATAGATTAATCGAAGTAGATTAGGTCGTAAAAAGGATCATCCGCGAGGCCGCCGCTTTAAATTTCCTATCATTATAATATTTAGGTAGTGCCTCGCATGTCAATTTGTTCTTAATGAATTTCTTTAATCCTGTCAATTATGAGATTGTCTCGGTAAAATTACTATGTTCCCTGGCATTCACCCTTCGGATCAAAACCGTCAATTCCTCGTTTTATTCTAATTTCTATATTTCAAAATAAATTTTAGGTGTTGTTATTGGATGGCTAAGTGGTTTATAAAAAATATTTTTTTGTTGCATAAAAATAAATACTGCTTATGACTTATTTTGGAAAACATTGAAGCTCTAATGCAGTCAATTTATTCAGCTAAAATGATTTAACAACAAAACTTCGTCGTTAATATTCGCATTAAGTTCAGTTACTCCTATAGATAAACTTAATTAGCTATTAAACAAAGGTTGCGCGTAATAAGCAATATATTGTAAATCGATAAGCAATATTAGGTTAGAATATATGTAGTTCATAAATTGTAAGTCATACATGATATATATTGTTCATATTAAGTAGTTTTCTAGACGTTTTTGGTGCTTTGGAGTACAGTATTGAACGAATCTTACATCGAATTTTAAAATAATTCAGGATTCAATAATTGTGATATTATGTTTGAAAATTTATTTTACAATGCGTTATTATAGGTTTATAGGTTTTATAACTCTTTTCTCATCTCTCGAATTTTTTGCTTTCATTGTTATAATTGTCTGAGTGTGTACTCCTATGCGTTTTCTCTTAATTTAACGTTATAGATTAGGCTACTACATTTTTTAGCATAAAGCAATTTTATCGCTTTCAAAAATGAATCAAAAACGAGAAAATATTTTGTTCAAATATTTATACTAACGTTATTGTAGTTGTAGTTATTTTATAATAAGCGATCGTTTAAACAAATCTAACATAGTGAAGGTAAAGTAATATATACAAAACATATACTAATATTTAAATGTAAATATTTCCATATGTACCAAATTACCTTCTTTACAATTTTTGTAGGTGTAGGTGTCAAATATTTGGAATAATATATTTATGTAGTAAATGTAGATACTTGTAAGGTTGAGCGACTTAATATTTTCTGCAAATGCAAAATGATAATGCACACCTAATTAAAATTTTATTCTAACGCTTTACATTTACGATTAGATTTTATTAAATCTAAGTTTCTTTAAGTAGTATACAAACTACATAGATCCCAATTCAAATATTGTTTTATTTCAAAAACTTAGGAATAAAAAGCCATAAATCTTAGCATCGCCCGAGTGGCTCTGGCTATTTTATAATGCTTCACAGAATATCGATTATTTTATATTGACGTTAGAAATACATTTCGAAGCTACGTCAGATTTTTATGGTCTATTTATAGCTATACGATGTATGCAACGAAAAATATTATGTTCATTATAACTACGCCGTGATAACAGTGTTCTCGTTCTTATAAATGCATTTAAGTGATACTATACACTGTCCAAAAGTAATAAACAAGCAATAAATATCGAAAGCAATGAAAAAGAAAACGAATAGGTTAAGGTAACTATAAGCAATATTTTAACAAATCGAAAAGCAATATTGACTAGTGTAACTTTAGTTTAGGGAGAGTGATACAATTAACTCATGCATGCAAACTTGTTGCCATATAATTAGACTGCAACCAGTGATACCCGTAGTGTTGTGTACGTCATTCGCAAAGCAATACTTTTCACTTTAAATGTTAGTTAAGACTATTTATTATACACGAATATAGTGAATTTACATCTAGATTAGCTTTGTAGATTCGAAAGAGAGAACACCAATCAAAATAAGGATAGATATTATGTATAACGAATTGTGAGAATAGCTTTTTGATAGATTGGCAGTATGTTAAATAAAAACACACAGTACAATTGTAAAGTCCGAACAAAAGACAAGTATGATATACCTTAAGAGCGGCGTCTTTCGATTGTGCGATTATTTAAATAAAAATTCACATACACTAAAATTAATATTTTACTAAATTAAAATTAAATTATTGAATTATGCAGCCACAAAATTAGATAAACAAAAATGTTAGTGTGTTTTTGTTAAGCATACGGCTCTGTTAAGAATTAGTTTCAAAATTTAGTATGGATAAAAGTAACAGAGGTCACCAAGTATAAACTGCAAACTGGAATGGATAATTCTGATGTATGTAAATAGGGCCTTACATTTAATTTTCCAATAGTAAGGCAATCGCTAGTTTTAACTGTAAGTATAATAAATTCATGTACCAACAAAGTTATGAAAATATTTCGTAGTTCAACTAATTATACAAATACCTCTTTATTACAAACACAGCATGAATATTAAGTAACGTAATTGAGTGAGAATATTCTTGCAGTTTGTGCCGAGACTTAAAATGAAAATTCCTATTTTAAAAAATAACGAAATACATCCAATATTCTAGATTTGAATTCTTATATACACGATTTAATTTATCCATACTTAAAGGAGTCTACGAGAAAAAATTCTTATATACCTACACAAAATAAAATTTTAAATTATAAATTAAGAAAATACGAAAGCAATAAAGTGACAACGATAGCTAATAATCGAAATTTTACAACGAATTGTTTGTTTAGGTTTTTAATGAATGAAACAAAAATAAAACTATGGTACTCAACGCCCTTATTCATTAAAATTAAATTAAAACTAAACGGGTGTCCTCTTTGTTACATTGACGACGCTGTCTAACAGAGTTGAATGTTGTTGACAGGAGACAAGAAGGTATATGATATGTTTGCTTTTTATGAATAAGGAGATGAAAGTTTAGTTTTCTGTACATTTCTATATTATTTTTTTTTAAATTAATCGTTTTAATAAAACTGTATAAAACTTAGCAACTTTAGATTTAGAGTATTTAATTACCATTTTTACCACTAGTTTTAGAACGTGTCACGTGACATGAGTAGAACGTGAGAGTAGTAGATCTAGATGCAAAATATTAATAATCGTAAAGCAAAGGGGCAATAGATGCATTTTAATTGCCTCAATTTTTACAAAATAACACCAATAAGACCTCGATATCGCTCACATAATAATTCGACTAGTGTGAAAGTTCTACAAATATAAGGTTGTGTCTTCCTGCATTCAAAAGAAAAAAAAAACAGTCAAATCAGCCAAGAGTCTAAAGGAAAATACTGACGTATTTATGTATTTACCCCACTAATTATTTTAAGTAAAGTTCCAATTGTTGCTGGCAACCTTGAAACTCTTCCTGAAGTTATTGTCCTAGATATTAGCCAAATCAATTATATAATCGTATAGACGTAGAATGTCAATTTTTTTAATTCAATTAATCCTTCCTAATAAGCAATTACCAAAAGTACCTACAGATTAGTAATAACATTGCATGTATTTACTTAAGTACATTAAAATACATATAGCTTGTTGTATAAGGTAACATGTGAAATATTAGACGAATAAAAAGTCCTTGTATTATAAACATAATAAGAATAAGCAAACTAATTATTGTAACTCAAACACTACATTTTGGATCTCAAAATATTTGGATTTTTTTATGTAATAATTATATTTTTAAGTTGTATGTCAATGTGTTTCCTATGTTTAGCGTCAGCAACGGATGCACAACCGTGCAGCTTTCCGAAGTTAATATTTCGTTTTTAAAATTCAAATTCCTATTATACTAAGGGCATAGGACTTTTGAAGATGCATTGCAGGAAAATAATTGTATAAGTCTCACTCAGAGTCGTGTATAACTAACATCCTATTAAAGTGAAAAATCTTTTTTAACTTTCCATTGAATCAATGAACTAAATAAAATCTTTAAAGTTCGACGACTCTCAGTAGCGCTAATGTTTAAATTTTGTGAACTAGGTTATTACGTTTAAACAATGTGTAGTCTTATTCCATACTATCTAGGGTCCACTACGTTTTAGTTAGTTAACGTAGGTACCGTTTAATAGTATTTTAATAATTTTATCACGTATTTGTTAAGTTGGCAGGGCTCTTTCGATTTGGATTATTAACGGGTAAATTTCAATTTTGCACAAATGGTTTTACGCAATTTTGTGATATCTAAATTGATTTAGCTTCACTGCGTAAACACATAGGCATGCATAAAGTACAAAATAGAATTATCATTACAGAATTGTTTGTATCATGGCTGTTATTAGGAACATGTGTTGAAGCACGCTTTTGTTAGTTTTACATTTTTAGTAGTATATTTTTTGATTGTTTTAGTTCTTTAAATACACTGTACTTCAATATACGTCTTTTATTTATTACTGGTATCCGAAATATCCTTGTTAAATATGAATGAATAACACTTTTAAAAGTGTATAGAGTATGCAAGTTCAGGGCGCCATAAAAATTACAATACAGGAAAATCCAATTTTTATTAGATAGGTGGAAAAAATATCCCACTCATACTTATCTCTGGTCTGGTTTGTCGGCCCCTATGTAAGAAACTGTGATCATTAATTCCTACATTTTTCACATAACCTCAAAATTTATGTGAAAAATTCAAAAAACCAAGTTTTTGGTTTTTAATTTTTATCTTTTACAAAAAAATTTTTTAAACGAAATTTGCTGAAATCTTACCTTTCTATGTCCCAAATAAGCTGTAATTTATTTGATTAAAATATTTATTTTTTCACCTTATTTTGAATTAATATCGAAAAAACACCCTAATTTTCAATCGAAAATTCACCCGTCAAGATATCAGCTTTTTTCAAAAAGTTGGTGTGCTTTCAGTTCGTTGAAATCTCTACTTTCCTATGGTAAAAATATATATAAATATATTACCATAGTAAATCTTCTCAGAAAATGCAAGAAATCGTTTCGGGTCTGGACCCGTCATCCCCTTCCCTAATGGTTAAGTACAAGTCCTGACTCTAAATGCTAAAAACTATAAAAATTTACGACATGGCCTGCAGTCTGATAACCTATTTACCCTTAAAAATGTTCAATCAAACAAATCAACTAATAATAATTTATAAAGCTTTGTGAAGTCACTGACTGGGCTGTTTATTATTACAAATTTAAAATTTAGGGGTTTTATAGTATGACATCCATCATTTAACCCTTGCTCATGCAGGCTGCAATAGGTTTTTGCATATATTATTACTTATATAGTTGTCGTTGTGGCTTGGTCGAATAATTTTTATTACACCAATTTTCATGATCATTGTTATCCAAGGATACGAAAAGAAAAGTCAATTTTATTAGCAGCGCTTTATTGGATTGCGTATTACAAACAAGATAATCACTTTAATCACTAATTCATTACATTTTATAGCGGAAGTTTTAATGTTCACTATTATAACTTTGTACGAAATAAATAGTAAATAACGTAATAATTACGTTAAAGAATTATTATGATCGTAACATTATTTCATTGGGGTGATATAATAAAACTGCATACATAATTACGAGAAAATTGTTTACGCAATATTTTTTGTAAACAAACCCGAGGCTTAGCATGACCACTAATGTAAGATTTTAAATATCAAATCCTCGTAAATTTTAGCGGCTTTATTGCAATAAGTTAGAATCTATATTGCTATAGACAGTATTGTTTAATTTGCTGGTCATTGTAGCCGCTGTGTTGCTTTTACAATTTCGAATGTTAATAATTTCATATATCTAGGAGTTATGTCTTATCGCTAACTAATATCCATCTAATGATTGAATGTCAAAGCTAATTAATATAAACGGCATTAGCTCGTAATTCGCAAACAATGTAGGCTTATTTAATTATCCTAAGTCGTTTCGTTTGACTAGGTTTGATAGCAGAATATGCCGAGTAATTAAAGTCGACATTTTTTAAATCTAAGTAAATTTCATAAAACCATAACTAAATAGATGTGTATACGGAAAATTTTAAAATAAAATATATTTTTTTTTAAACATAATCTACGCAGTGTAGAAAGTGATGTATGGAGAATAATTACAAATGTTATTTAAATAAATAAAATCAGTATAATATTACTCTATATTCTTAACTGTATTGAGTTTCAACCAAAATTTGATCGCCCAATCTGAATTATACTTAAAATAACAAAACAAATCGTTAAACTAAATTTTACTAAAAGTATATTGTAACAGAACACCGAAAAACGGCCCTAAAATGTTTAAATTATACTAAATCATACTATACCTAACTAAATTTTGCACCATTGGACATAAACGGTAAGTAAACACTCGACACATCAGCAAACTTGCACTAAAAGTATTAAGACGGAATCAGCTTTAGGGTTTTGTGCTATTGTTATATACCAGATGTTGCACCCGGAGGAAAAGTACCCTATATACTAGAGCAAATGCTCTTGCGTCATTATAAAGAAATTACTCAATAAACATTAGACGTTTAGTTATATAACGCCAACTATATGATTTTTCTCTTGTCTATTCTTGACCTCCAGTATTAGGGCACCCCTCTAGGACATGTTAAAACCTTACTTTTAACTACAATACTTTCATGTAAACAATACGAAACTTCTAAATCACACACTATTAATGAAGCATTGGTACATATCACTCGGTATTACTTATATAATAAATATGGTGATGCAGATGAGACCACAGCCCGTTATCTACATGAGAAATTCGTATGCTAATATGATTCGGGTCGTGACTAAATCTTAACTTACCTATACTACACCTACTATAATCATTTATTTGGTGGTTACTACTTGTACGTTATATCTAAATGAGATTAATTTCAATACGAATAACGAAATATAAATCATAACATTTTGTACATGGTGTACATTAAAATATGTCGGGGATATAATACAACTTAGCCAACCGAGGTTGCGCGCCACGGTATATTATGGCATCTCATTTTTTGTATTTATCTATAAAGCAAATGTACCAATAGCAGTAAGTACCAATTTTCAATACGTATCGTACATTAAGTACGCCCTTAGCTGGCTAATTATAATTTAAATAGGGGCAACATCAATGTAATTCATTTTTTTAATACATTCCTTATATCCCGCAGCACTTCAGTGCCCAAAACGATAAATATCCCAATCACGGAAAATAATATAGTCAAACAAACGAAATCGTATAATATGAGTATATAATATTATAACTTGCCGCTTTAATTTTAATTGTGTTCGCTTTTGAAATATTTCAAGATGGCACTATCAATGAGATTTTTCATACATAATTTTCACAGATACAATTAAATTCATGAACTAAAAAAATTAAAACAATTTTATAATCTCCCTCCATATTTTTCATACACGTACCCCTTCATATGTCTTACACTAACTTAAAAGCGATAATTCAACGCATTAAAGCACAAACGATAGCTATATAACACTATAATATAAAACCGTGTCCATGAGCCGTGCACTACTGAGTCAGAAATGTCAAACAGTGCGTGCGCTGAGGGGTCGAAAGGATAGACATTGTCGAAAGATGTATTTTACTTTAACCTGGGTCTATGTCAAACATGAATATAATTCCTTCCAAATTTGACATTATTTTATCATCATCCACGATAGATCGACATCTCATCATAAACCATCTCCACCTTAACTAAATTCCTTTACGTCAAATATTACACACCATCCAAATGTCAAATTATCGGGGAAACTAAAAACTGAATCGTTACTAGAGAAAAAAGATTCCCTATTAAGTTTGAAGTTATCTAATGAATCGAAATCTTATTTTAGTGTACAAAGTGCTAATTCTTTTGTACATTATATCAACATACATTTAGTAGGCAACTAAGAGTTGCCAAAAAGTTAATAAGGATTATGGTTAGAACTTCCACGAATTACAAATATTTTTTAAAGTGTACATCAGAACTAGCACCCTCCCCAATTAATCCGCTCCGAACAAACCCATCAGCTTACGCATTGTAGGAAATCGCCGGTTTATCGGACGTACATACGTATACGTAATCTGACTCGGAATCGACGCGTGCACGGCTGGCCCTACGTTAGGCGGTCGCTACTTGCCATACAATAAGGTGACTCTTTGTCGCTCGCTCGACGAACGAACCATGCCCACCCGAAGCTCCATCTTCAGCCACTACCACGCTGTCTTCCATTTCTGAATCAGCTGGGCAAATAATACAAATTAAATAAGGAATTACCAAAACCTCTTTACCGACAACGCGCCCAAATATAGGATTATTATTAGATTTCAGAGCTGTTTCAGAAATGGGTTTCAAGGACATCGAACAGAAACAGATATTTGATACATTTATGAAAAATGCATTTATTAAGTCTAATTTGGGCGCGTTTTAGTTATATAATATAGATACATAACAAGATCTTAGAAAAATCCTTAAGTATTAAATTGGCCTTATAACAATAAACACTCAAATTTTATACACTTTTAAAGTAAGGCAAATGAACGTAAAGGAACGCAAAAAAACTAATGTGAGTATAAAGACATAAGCTTAAATATGTTCCTTGACATTGCAATATACATAATAGCATCTACGATTAGTAACTAATAGTCATACATAGATGAAAGTTACATTTAATTATGTCGCATTCACCAGCGCATTATTATTTGCGTATGAAATCATTGGAGAATTTTTGTATGGAATTAATGCACTGATGACATTCAAGACACGCATTATTAAATAAATGTTAGCTCAAAAATTATATATGTTAATGTTATTACTGTTAAGCATTAGCAGACGAAAGTGACCGAAGATATAACGCATAAAAAATTTCATACCATTTTTTAGTTTAATTATCATTTTGTGTAATATAATTTGCCGCTCCATATGTTATTGGTATGGTATGTTGTCATATTTATTGAGATCGGGACGTATATATAAACATTATGATAATAAATTAATTCATTAAAAAAAAACCTTTTTTTTAAATTATTCAAAGGTCGTCCCTTAGAGGTAGGGAACAAATGCGGAAATGTTGATGAGACTGGTGATGCGAATGCCAAATAATGACAATCGCGGGCTTCAATACTCGTGCATTGTAGACTGATCCATTTAATCAGTCTGAATTCACAAGGATCGCATTATTCAAAATTGTTATAAAAAGCTTAGAATTTTTTGTATTAATAAGTTATATTTTGCATTAGCATTAAGTTACTGTAATAGAAATTAAGAAAAAAGTTTTTTCATATAATTGTGACTACACTTCGGTGCAATAAGAAAAAAAAAATATTTCTTACTAATCAATTTAAAATATAGTGTTATATCATTCGGTCCGTTTCATTAAATTTTCCCAGCCTTACGTAATTACTGTTAAAATGCCTATGTGATCTCTACATGCCTTCGGTGTTTATAATTAAGCATTATAATGTTATGTCCCAAGCGCCATGCTTTTTTGAATAACGTACCGATTTAAAAACAATTTATATGCTATGAATCAGGTATAATCTGCCAAACAATGAGGTGGGAGGCTGTATCTCGAACGTCATCGGCATGCTCTTCTAATGAGAAAAAATTTGGAGTAATAAGATGTAGTTTATCACTGATTCGTGTGAATGTGTCCCGACGCCGGTATATGAGGCACTGTTACTACGACATTTCACGAAAAATAAGATGTACATTTTTTTTCTGTCACAATGAAAAGCAAATTAAGCACTGTTAACAGCGTAATTTATATATTTAAAAGCACGGCTTGGTTTTTAAGTGTAGTCAAAGTTTTTGTTTTTGCAGATACTACTTTAGCAAGCACAACCTAATATTGCATAGTTAAGCATATCAATAAATTTTAATATTGATAATGTTTTAATTTTTATTTAGACTGTGTGTCCATCAATTACTAAGCTACATAACACTTCAAAAAAATAAGGTTTATTATTTTCTTTAAATCACTAAAATTCTTCTATCAACGTACGCTATACCTATGAGGTGTCGTTAACCCCTGACCGCATTCAAAACGCCAAATTAGCTCACGATTACACATTCGCTAGATTCATACACTCACCTATTCTAAAATCGATATATCCTTCCCCTCCCGAAATAACAAGTATCGGTGGGGGAGTAGGTCCATTTTCAGGGGAGTCCGGGCTTCTCGGCGATCCAGCACCGGGAACAGCCACGAAGAATGTCACAGCATCTCTATGCCCGTGAAAGCTCAGCTGGGCGTGCTTCATCGAACAGAGCGGAATAACCCCCCCGGGACTGGAGTGGTTCCCGGTATCGGATAGGGGAACAGATATCACCACGCCGTTGCTTGTACCGATCCACAAGCGACCGGAACTGATAAGTAGGGCGGTTATTCTCACGAGGGAGAAACCCAACTTGCCAGTACCGAGCATTTTGCTGACGTAGGGCTCGATATCAACGTCAATGAGATGTTGGTATGTATGTGCGTGGTATAAGCGCAGAGTCGAATCCATCTTGATCGTTACCTGCAGAGGATATGTTTCGAATACAAATAAATCGTGAAAATATTAGCTCAATTAAAATTCACGCAGGTGCTGTTTTTTTCTAATTTCGGAGGCCAAAAACAGTATTTGGGTCGCAGAGCCACCGGGCTGATTGAGTGAGAATTCACTCTCAACACGTGATTTAGTATTTAGAGCTTTTAAATACACCAAATAATTAAACTTTAAAAACTTGAAAGTTTTCCTCATATAGAGGACCTTTGTATTTATTATTTAACATTACGTTGCATAACAAAACCAGTAAAATGATAATATTTAACAATCAGGAGGGCAGCAATGATTAATTTGTTTGACATATATAATTTATGAAATTCTAAATAGAAGGAATATTTTAGTAAAATATCTGCATTATAGTTAGTAGTAAATATTTCGTGTTTTAGCAAATTTTGATTTACCCTCAAAGTCATCTTTTAATAGTAGGCTTGGCTAAATGTAGAAAAAATTGTACAGAAACATTACCCATACTCCATCTCCATCAGCGCACATCTGTCGTAGCTGACTCTCTTGTCGCGGGTGCGCTTCGAGCGTATGAAGCAACGTACACGCACGCGGGTCAATAACGTGCACCTTGTTACGATAGCCACACCATACAGTACCACTTCCCACCGCACTCAGACAACGAACTAAAACATACATGTTTGCTTTACGCGAGAACTATTAACAAAAACTTCTTTAGAAAAGTATTTAATATTAATTTTCTATTTATTAAAGATATTTTTTTGGAATTGTTGTCACATTGACGCAATATCGGGAAATTGGTACTTGTCATTATATATTGTGTTAGTCTCTTCGGTAGACCATTCTAAAAAACACTAGAAACGTTGAGTTATATAAGCATTGTTGGAAATTTGCGTATATCAGTTAATTAAATAATAATTTTCTCTTATCTTTAGAAAGAAATTTATAATGTTTTGACTGTAAGTCAACTGTAATGCTGAATGACAATATTTTTAATATATACAGTCAAACCTGGGTAAGTGAGAACTGGATAAGTGATAAAACTCTATAAGTGAGTGTAATAGCCAGGACCCGTCATTTTAAGCTCCCAAAACCTCTATTAGCGAGAAACAGAAACCTGTGTAAGAGAGAGTCGTTTTTCCCTCATAGACCTCCGTAAGTGAGACTGCTACTTATCTATACCCCTATAAGCGACAGTTGAGCTTTATTTATTTATATTATTGTACACAACAAATGACAAAACAAATTACAAATTTAACATCTGCTATTTTATGACTCATTCTTAACTTTCGTGGAACTTCCTACCATTGTTTTTGTAGGTATTGTTAGAGAAAAACATTCAAAATACAAAAACAGAAACCCAAACGAAATTGACGGATTTTTATATAAGTATACACACTATTAAAAATATATATGTAGGTACATAATATATGTTGCGCATATTATGCACTTAACTTTATCATATTACATATTTACTACATTCGTATTTGCTGTGACTTGTTATTGCTGCGTACCTCTATAAGAGAGAAACGCTACCCATGTACCTGTATTAGCGAGAAACTCGGGTTAGTGAGAAACCTCTATAAGCGAGAATGAGATTGTGGTCCCTTGAAATCTCGCTTATCCAGGTTTGACTGTATATATATATATTGCATATTAGGCTGCCGTCTTAAAACCTTAATTTTAGGCGTTATTAAAATAGTTTTAATAAACATATTGACCAATTTTTAGTTTATATTTCTATTTATGTAATCACTGTCGGGTGCAATATTGGGAGCATTTCTGTTTGTCTCGGAGCAATTTTTTGTAGTTAAATAATATTAAATAAAATAACATTTTAAATAGTATCATTTCACACAGTTTTCGATTTTATTTTAAATTCATATCACTGCAAGAATACCACTAATACCTTTTTTACGTATACCTCAATAAGTATTACATCTATTTGATTACTATGAATTATCATCGAAATACCTGAACACTTGGGATCTCCTAGCGTCATGAGACAATATTGTGAGAAGTCCCATTGCCCATCTGCAAGGCGCGAGAAAATAGCGACTGTACCATCAGCCAACGCTACAATACATCTCGACCAACATGCCACTATTGATAGGATTGCATCGTTCAATTTCACTCTGAAACAAATTCCGTAATGGATGTTTCTAGATAAGAAGATATTGAATTAAGAATCAGTTAACTCACGGGCAAGGCTTAAGTTTGCGGTAATTTTATTTATTTATTAATTTAAACAAAAAAAATACAATGTAGGTGACGATCGAACATAATAAAGCCACAATTTCTCCACCGAAACATCAACATTCATTACAATGTTAATATTGTATTAATTTATAATCTTAAGGTAAGATAGGTACAAAGTACGACAGTAGGTACCTGTTATTGACGCCCATGCCCTCTTTAAAGTTGACTGTATGTTAGTACAGGTAGGTAAATATAAAATAAAAGAAGAAAGAAGTAAAGAAAAGAAGATTACGAATTCTTTTTATGATTTAATCAATGTAGTTTTGAAGATTGTATTTACTATTTTTGTTAGTCAGTTTTTGATGTAGGAGGTGAGAAATTAATTAAATTTGGAATCATATAGTTTAGTTTACTTTTCCGTATTGAAATAAACACTAACACAATAAATATAAAACGATGTTTTCGAAACGCTGTCTTTTCGTTTAATTCCAAACAAGTTGTTATTAAGTTTTTATAGAACATTTTCTGACTACCATTTACCTATTTGATGTAATGGTGGAATTTATTTTATGGATATTTTAAAATCATTTGAAGTTTAAATAGTTCAAACAATACAAGTATGAAACTTTCAATGTGTTTTTGTAAATGAACACGCCTAAAAGATTTTCTGTTTATATTATCATATAAACAAAATAATACATTAATTATAAAGCTTTTTTAAAGAATGTAACTGATTTTTAATCTTACTGATTCTTAGACATATATTTTTGTAGCTAAACTGATTGGCTATGACGTTTTTGTTGTAAATTGTTTTGTACACTCACCTTGCAAGACACTTTCCATAATCTGACTCTGCGGAATGCACATACAAATTCCCACTCTTAGTACCCAACCACATAGTAGGTAATGCTGTCGTTACGCGCTCGTCTGTAACTTTACCAGCACTCGACTGTTCAGCGAACGCATCCACACCGCGTTCTGGTGATATCCGTCTCTCAGTATCTGTATTTATGAATTTTGCTATATATGTATAAGAGAGAGAAGAACAGAAGATCGAACATAAAAAAATAAAAGTTTCGTTGTAAACCGGATGATATATGTAGCCTTTTAGTAATATATGCGAGTATGAAACAAGATTTTTCGAGGTAGTAGTTTCTGAATTTGAACCATCTAAAGCAATTGTTTGTAACTCTTTAGTATACATAGATAAATTAACTTAATTTTACAAAAAATAAATATTATCCATAAAATTAAGATATAAAATGGAATGTAACAAAAGGTATTTTTTTAGTGCACACCAGTAGACCAGAGTGATTATCAACTACACTTAGATGAATTATTTTCTTAATACATATATTAAGTATACATTTTTAATAAAATTACAAATATAAGTAAAATATAAAAAAACGCACTTTCAATAGTTTATTTTCAAGTTGAGGTAAAACTAAACAATAACGGCGAATTAAATTAATGTTTTATTAAAAAAAATAAAGCCAAATATGTATATGAGAACTGTAGTCTAATCTCTTAATAAGATACATCCTAAAACAAATCGGTTTAAATTAACTCGCATTTATCTATAACGAGCGTTTCAGCTTCAAGGTCCTACAAACAGCGTACTCCAATTGTAAAAAGCAGTTGATTAAAATATTAACATATAATTTAATACCTTTACTATTATTAATTGGCGTAGAGCTTAACGGCGGGCTCTCAGAGAGGAGTTTGTCGAGGTCTTCTTCAACGTTGTCTATCGCTGATTCTTTCGGAGTATTAATAGGCCCAGTCTCTTTGATTGGAGTACTAGGAGGTGTGAGGATGTTTGCTTGTACCTAAAGTAACAATTAAATATACAATGACATTGACAATTGACATGTCGCATAATATCGAAAGAAGAATAAATTTTCTGGACTCGTTACCAGGCCATAAAATTAAAAAAAAAAAAAAAATTCTGAATAATTGGAAATTTCTTAGATAAATCCTTTCACCAATGAATTTCTCGTACGAAGGAAAACATCGCGACAGGCAAGAAAACTTCATCTACATGTCGGCAAAGAAAGAATATGAATGACGGAAACAGATGTGCCCCATTCTGGATTTAATTTTGGAGCTAACAGGCAAGAGACGACGGCAAGCGGCAGGATGGGATGTCGTTGATCCCTTGGAGAATGGGACGGTAGCCTCGTCTCACCTCCCTCGGACAAGCACAATAATAATAATAGCCGTAGAGGCCGCAAAGTTAACGGAAAATAATAAACAGATCAACGATAAGAGTCTTTCCTACATTTTGGATTTTGTACCCTTTGGAGTAGACTCTTGGGCTAATTAAAGATTTACGTTGGCGCCTGGTAAATGTGCACTACCGCCACAGAGACCAAACTTGTAATTTGTTAAAATTATCTATTTATTGATTCGTAATTATTAATATTTATACATTTTGATTATTTTATTCAGTTTTTATTCATTTCTCTCTCATAAAATACCTCTTTGTGGCTTTAAAATGAGTTATTCAGAAGTGTTTGTTAATTAATTTTCTTACGTTGCTGATTGGCAACCCTCTTTTATAATAAAAAATAGGGTTTGATCGTAGAGGGGTGAAAATTAGGGGGTGTATGTATTTTTTAATGCTGTATCATAAAAAAATAAGAAAATAAAAATTTATCCAGAAACTAAAAAAAAACCCTTTTACTTATTTACCCTTAACATTCAGGGGGATGAAAAATAGATGTCTGATTCAGTCATACCCAATATGCACACAAAATTTCATGAGAATCAGTCAAGCCGTTTCGGAGGATTTTAACTAAAATCACCGCGACACGAGAATTTTATATATTAGATAATTGTTTACCATTCGAGTGTTTCCCACTATTATGTCTTTTCCGTCACCATCACTGGGCCCATTGACATTACCAGATATGGCAATTCCATTACTTTGACTTTCTGTCGAGTCACTCTTACTAACACCGCAGAACAAAGATCCCTGAAGATAACACAAGTCATATCAATATTAAAACAAAGGTTTATGAATCAAATAATTATTTAAAAAAAAATATTCAGCCTGATATAAACCTCTCGCTTCATACACTTTCATAACATTCACCATACATGCTCTTCATATGCGCTTTATATGTACTTTTGGTCTGTCCCATGTCTAGTATCTCCTGGATTTGGTCCAGGTATGTTCTACAAAGCCTCCACAATCAGACCTCACCATCCAAGGTTGCCTTGTTTGTTCTACTCGTAATTTTTTAAAAGATATTATATATTATAATGATATTAACTTTTTAAGGCAATCCTGATATATGTTGCTATATATGTAACGGTGTACTGCAAGTTCTAAATCTAGAATAGTTTTCATATTTTTTACGTAACTTTATTAACTTACGGAATATCTTTTCGTTTCAATCTTATTATTCCTTTCTTCATACTCCAAGAAATCTTCTTCAACAGCGCCAGGCACAGAAGCAATACACAATATATGTTTGTCACTCACAGGGAACGATTCTATCACTTCAGCTGGGTTGTTCGCGTCAATAACCTGGAAAAAGATATATTTTAAATCATAGTTGTCATTGCCATGTTGAATTAGTTATTGATTTAGCCAAAAAATGTGCATAGATTATTAAAAAATAATATTACTTATCAAATATCGAGCATGAAATCGAATGAATGAAAAAATACATTCACTTGATAAATATAGCTTTCTTTGAGCATACTTAGGGTTAAGTATTTCATACATCTTGCACTATTCTTGAACAGTATGTTTAGTACGTCTCCGTTATAGTAAGGTTAAATTATCTTTAAATGAAATATACTGCAATTGTTATGGCGATAATACTAAAAAATCTAAATAATTTTGCTTTGAATTTAATTTTGCACTATAAATAATTATAAATAACTCACCATAACAACACCCTTATTCTGTGTACTAGAACATATCCAGACGAGAGATGATAAGTTATTCTCGGGGTTATTGGGAACTTGAGTTGACGGATCAGCAGAAACTTGCTCAACTTCTGGTGACCCTGCGGACTGCGCCTTGCTCATTTCGTATGCTGAAAATGTTTAATTAAAACCACCTATTAGCGGGGAAAACTAGTTAGCTAGCTAGTTGATCATAAGAAAAGTAAGGTATTCTTTTCTTAGCAAACCCATCTGATTCGACGGGAATCGAACCCAGAATATACTTCACGATATACGTAATGTATGTTAGATCCCGTGGCTAAGTGGTATCTATATTGTATCATATTTAAATGTCATTATTATACTTTATTTTTATTTATGTACGTAAGTAGGAGTGCTACTCATATTTTAAGTGCTTTTCCCAGTGAATTTTAATTTGTGTTAAGGCTTTTAACTACAAAGTGCCAACGATTGATATTGTCATTTACATTTTTCATGTGATATTTATAGTTAATGCTTTAACGTATTGATTTCATTATTAAACTATTAATTTACACTTCCTTAAACGTACATATACAATTAAAAAATAGATTTATACGCAACAGGCGTCCTTATCGCTAACAAGCCTTTTCTTCCAGATAAGGAATACTATTTCTTATTCTTTACCGTATACTGAGATTAATGCTCAAAAAGTCCATAGCTAAGTGAACAAAAAAAATATTATTAAACGTAAAAATAAATGGTTTACACCTCATTATACAGTGTTTTTCTATTGTAATATTATAATAAATGTGTTTAATGATCTCATTTTTATTCATATTGTAGTTTAAATATTTCAAATATTCCAAAATTAAGAATATAAACAATTAAGCACTTAATATATTAATGATATTTAGATAGTTAAGTACATGTTTATTGCTGTTCAACTGATAGTAATAACACAGTTAATTAGTAATTAATGAACTAAACTGTAATAATTTAAACTTGTAAATTACGATAAACGGCTTAATGGTATAATTTATGTTAAATATGAAGTAGTTAATAAGATATTTGTACATATACGAATATTTTTAAGCACAGCTGTACATTTGAGGTATTTTTGCTATTGTTATTTGAGGTATTTTTGCTATTACTATTGTTTTCAATGAGGTATCTTTGGGATGCGCTTCTAATTTACTACTATATCCTTATAGACATGTGAAGTTCTTCCGATACATCCAAGCTGAAACAATTATTGCTTCGCCGGAAATTAAACTTAGCCCTATCGTGATAACTTTAACAAATGTAGACAGGCTAATAAGCTGATGCGCACGTGTTTGCGGATTTGGAGAAATTTCCAACCTGCTTTTTAAAGAGTTTACTAATTTCACTTTCCAGAAGCTAACTCCAGTCAGCCACTACAGGTTTAGTAGGAAGTGCTTTGTTTATTGTTGGACTTAAAAAAAAAACAGTTTATTGTTTGTATTGAATGTAACAAGCCCGTGGTTATTTAATGCATTAAGCATATAGTCTTAGGTTTGAGTTCAGTAAATACAGAGTGCAAAAAAATATGCAAATCATCTAATTACCTAAGCACATTGCAGTGTTTCCGATGTTTCTCGGATTGAAGTCTTTTCCACCAGTCAAATTAACAGCCGCGGCGCATAAGAGTGACATACGCGGCTCTGCTTCCGCTATGGGTCTAAAATTGATTAAGATTTTGGTTATAATCAAATATATTATACATAAAGCTCTGTATGTCTCTAAATTTTAGAAACTAAAGAAGAAAAAATAAAAAGGATTGTTTCTTGTATTCTATATAAATCAAATATACTATTTAAATTACGTTTTCGAATCACCGATCAGATTGTTCATAACTTATAATGCGATGGAAAAATAAAACTCGTGCACAAAACTAGAAACATGCCAAATGGCGTCAGCATAGTATAAAGTATTTTAATTTATGTAAATAACAAAATATCTTAAACATTAGTAAATTGAAATACAACTCTGGGAATTGTTTTTGTTCCACGTAGCAGCAAATTTCTGTTTAACATTTATTTATTTCACAGAATACATACGTAGTAGTAAATATAAATAATATAATAATGCATAATATGGAAATATTTCTTTAACCATGTAGTACCGAGAAATACATTAGCCGCGGTATGTTAAATATAATATTACTTAAAGGTATACCTGATTTAAATCTAAAATAATCGATGCCATGAACGTAGTATGTTCGGTTAATGCAAAAAGCAATTCAAAAACATAAATACATCTTGAATAATTTTTGTATATAATTTTTATGTTAATTAAGACGCCTAAATCAATTTCTATTATATAGCTGATATAAATACTTTTTTCTTTGGTTTAGAGTTCGACTTGACTAAGCTGTTAACAAAGAAAGAGAAGAAAGAAGAAGGAAATAAAGAATACCTGCAAAATACAGGCACAGGTACTGGGACTCCTCCTGACGACAGTGATACATTAGGCCCCTTCTGCCCTTGTTCACTTTTCCCGGGCAAGCTCCAACCATAAGCCTGGGTCCTACCATCTTCCTTTCGAACGTGAGCTCTTACCTACAATTAAGATTAAGCAATTCTGATAATTGAATTTCTCTCAGTTGTAGCTCCATGTGAGGTGACCTGCTAAAACAGATTAAAATGAATGAATTCTATACGGACTTCAAACATACGTGAATCGGATTCAGTTATTAAGAAAAGCTACTTTTAGGTATTGTACTTTTTTTTAATATTATTTCTTATTTAGCAGTTCCGAATACGAAAAAAAATTAACAAGATGTCAAATGTGATCTATCAAATTGGGCCTACCATAGATGTAAGTGGTTTTGTGTTTGAAATTTTAAAAAGCTGATAGTTTGTGCGGAAGATAGCCGTAAATTACTTATACGAAAAATTTGTATAATTTTTCCCAATAAATGAAAGGAAAAGTATGGATAACTTCAAAAAATGAAACCCAGACTATTATGTAGTATAATAGGATAAGCTCAGCTAAGATTATATATAAAAAATTCAGTTAAAAATAAATTTAAACCTGGCGAAATTGTTCAGTTCTCTCTTGCCGCCGGTGATGATGGTCAGACAACTGGGTTTCAAGAAAATCCGCTTGAGTCCTGGAGTGTCTCATCGGTGGCTGAGGAGCCGCCACTGCTTTTAAATGCGGCGTCGATAATGGGCGCTGTGGACGCTCAGATGTACTGAAACAATATGGCGACAAAATTAGTCAATGTAATATAATAATATTATTAATAAACTTTAACGAAACAACTTTTTTAATATAATATTTTGTATCTTGTAAGCTGTCATTTTTATAAATAGCAAAAGTCCATGCGTTCAAACATTGTATATACAAATATCTATTTTATATACCATACAATGAAAATATAATGCTATTTATAATATAGACTCGGATTTTACTGTATATTATTACTTATATTACCTAGCTTTAAAATTTACATACCATTACATACACAAACGCGTTTTGCGTTTCGTGAAAAACTTCGTCTTTTATAGTCAACCACAAACAAATGATAGCATATTACACACTTTTATTTAAGTGTTTAAATATTATTATAATTCATATAAAAAAAATTCAACATTCGGCCTTCGAACATCGCAAGAGCTGTAATAATTGCATTGCAAAACTAAGAAGCGTAAAAATATTATAAGTAATATGTGTTTCGCAATTGGGTTAATTATAGTTATTTTCGACTAATACAATGAATGTTTTAGTTATAATTTGCTTGTCCCACTTATAGTTGTTGTTTTGGACTTTAAAACGATTCAATAGCCTAAGACATTCGCAAACAGCAAGTAACATTAAAATAGCCAATGCAAAATGGTGTTTATGGTTTGTTGAGCTTGTATGAACAACTTTCATTCGTTGTAAAATTGACGTAAAAATCTTAGTCTATTATAAGTTAGTAGCGCTAAGTTCTTATAAATGTCAAATTTGCTGATCACCTACTGTAGAATAATAATTTAAACACTGGACTTCATATAATATATGAAATCATTGATTGACGTAAGTTCACTGTGATGTATATATTTCTTTTGCACGCTCAGCTGATTTAGTCATAGTTTTATCTTAGTCGGTTATTTAATTCGTTTAGGTCCGAGTCCTGGGAGCGAGATCGACTTCTATAGTGTAGGCACAAAAGGCTGCTTCCTCATACTTGGGCGCAATTTTTAATTGTATTTTAATGAATATGCATGTCGCAAACACCTTAAGACTATTTTCACAGAAGTTGATAAAAAACAAACAGATCAAGTTGACTTCGCATAATATTGTATATAAAGAAACGCAATATCATAAATAATGAATCCTTGGTAAATTTGTACAATAAAGATAATAAAAAATAAATTCGATTTCGGGATTTTGATGTAACACACGCTAAGCACAATATTCAATTATATAGTTTTAAATTAATATTTAATCAGTTTAATTGTCATAATCAATAATTGCATAATTATTCAATATTTTACAATAACTTAGAAGCTATAAGAGGAATACAAGTGCTATTTTGTTGGACTTGTATTCCGTTGCCGCCCTCAAAGGCCGGCAACGCCCCCACTAAAAATGGGTGTCTATGGGCTGCGTAGACTGCCCTTTTAGGTCCCGTAAGCTCGTTTGCCCCCCTATTATATATAAAAAAAAATATATTTACCTAAAAAGTTTGCTGAAAAAAGTCCAAATGCTTTGTTTGCTCTTCTTATCCATGGTAGATTCGACACGACTCGCCCTAACAATTTCCGTCCAGCGTACGGCATCTTGCAACTCCATGTAGCGCTCCTATATACAAACATTTTTTTTTGTAAAATTGCTTTAAATTTCTTGAATTGCAAAGCAAAGTAGCAACGCTTTTCCAATAATAATAAAAGTTCCATAGTTCCAAGTACTATAAAGTTAATAATAAATAACAATGGTTTACTAATCGAGTGATGACAAAAATATTTCCCCAACTCATCTTCTCATCTTAAGCTAAAATTATAAATATCAATAGCAGCAATATAACTATAAACACTTTATACATATTTATGCTCATAATAATATTAAAATCACTTCCAAACTTCACGATTAAACCTTGATACGTATTAATTACTACGTACCTTATATTGATTGCGTTCCATGAGAACTCTAGCCATTTCCACGCGAGTGAATTTCCTTCTTTGGGCCATTGGAACATCAGCTTCATCCTCATTCTCCGCACCACCAGCATTTGAGCTCATTGTTTCCTATTAATAAAAAATATCATCCCTTACAACAATCAGTCTACTGCCAAGTACTCATTCTGTTAAAGTTTTAAAGGGTTCATTAAAAATTGTAAGAACAATTGGAAAAATCTAACTCGCCTGTGGTTAGTGCACTCTTTAGACTCAAGTACTGTTTTTGCATTAATTATATTATTACTATGCAGATGTTGCGCCCAATGAATGCTGTCTCCAACACTACCGAGTTCACAGTAGCGATATTGTGTATATTACGTATTTAATATTATATCTTTATCTTCGACATTATCGAATTGGTTATTTTTGTGAATAAATAAACTAAAGCACTGTGCACTTAGGCAACAGTCTATAAATCATTATTATTTAAATTTAAAGGTTATTAATATTACGTAGCTGACAATGATGAATAATCATGTAAACTATTTATTTAATTTAATATACAAATGACTTGTCATTTTTTTCATCGTATTATTATCTCTTTTCTATAACGTCATGGCGGCAATATTGCACTTACTTTCAAATGTCGCAATTCATCTTCAAGATGGGTGACGCGTTCTCTAAGTTTCTCTCTAGCCGAACTAAGGTTCGCTATTTCCTCCCTTAGTATTTCTTGTTCACCGGTTAGTTCATCAACCTTTACGATTAAATCATCTTTCACGACATTCAAAGCGTTTCTGTGGAACAAAAGAATACTATAATACTCTATTGAACTTTCTATATAAGCTTTACATCGGTCATCAAGGATAAAATTTAAAGGGGCATTTGCGTTCACTATTTTTGTTAGTAAAGCGGCCGATTGAAGAGGAGAATTGGTGAGTATTAAAAATAACATACGGTATATTGATTTTGAGGGTTTGTTTTCAAATAGTATTTAGTTAATTTGTAATTACAGTTCGCCAAGATTATGTTGTACAAACGCCAAAATTTAATAACAGACGTTTAAAACTCCACCTTCGAGCTTTAATGAGGATTATCATATATAAAGTTCATACCGTAATTCATTAAATGGTAAGAACAATCACATATATTGTATTAGAAAATAATAAACAAAAGATAAATACAGTTAGCGGTAACAAGGTCTGCAAGTCTGTTAATTAACGATAATTTTAAGAAAACAGAATAAGAACAAAGATCTAACGGATAAAAATTACATTATCATATATGTAACTGCAATAATACCTTGTTTTGTACTTACTTGGTAGCTAGAAGTTCGTTGTTCTCCAAGATAAGATTTTCGACTTCCTTCCCCATACCTATTTTAATATAATTATTATTATTATTACATTAAATAATGTCTGCACAGATATCAAAAGATAAGTTATATCATATATTTATAAAGAGGTCAAAAAATTAACCATAGGGAAATAAAAAAAAAACTAAGTAGATTTCACACACTCATTTTAATGTTAGGTACATTAAACTAACGTAACTTTGTCGTAGTTCAAAATCAAAACAAATAATTTTAAATGTGTATTAATTAACTTCCCATGGTTATATTTATATCAGTAGATATACAATATTAAAAAAAAAAAGGCTATAATTAACCTTTATACCCCTTTTGTTGAAGGTGTACTGTATTTTTGTTTCAATCTGAGCATATGATAATCGTCTATATAATTTTATCCAAAATCTATAATAGAGTTTAAAGAAAATTAAAGTTGTTTTTGACTTTGCACAAAGATCATCTAGAAGGCCGTTACAAAAACATAAACATAATTAACAGGTTGCTTATTCGCGATTGAGCTTTTAACTAGCATTAATTCTCTTTACAATTTTCTTTTATCAACAAACCGATATTTAATAGGTATTTAATAGTGACCCAAAAGTAAAATAAGTTATAGATTAATATAGTTCGAGTTTGGGCAACATCAACGAATATAAAAATTAAAAGTCATATTTTTAAACAGATAAATTTACTTACCAAAGTAATTATCATTAACTGCAATGTGTTGGTGCAACGTATTGTTAGAAGGCATGAAAAGAACAAAGATAATAAGAAACACGCCAAACGCCACAGCATATTAAACTCTTTCAAATAAATTTTAGCTATAAAATAATTTAATCAAGCACATGCTGGTTTTTATTCGATAAATTCTATGAAACCTCGCAGTATATATAAAGGACGCAAATAAATACACTTGTATAATGTATAAAAGAAAAAAATGTTATAAGAGTAGAAAAAATATTACCTGAGGAAGCATATTCACCAGGATGCACCCAGCTTCCTATAAAACAAAACATATGATAAAAAGGAAGATAGAAATTATTTCATACCTATTGTTTTAATATTATATTTTTATAAATTTAAATTTTGTTTTTGGACAATGTAATTTAAAGCAAATGCAGGAGTAATAGTGAATTAAATTAGGCTCATTCAATATACGATTGTGGATACAAACAAAAAAAGACAAATCGTTGGATCTCGTTAAAAAAAATCAACCAGAATTGACTTGTTGACAATATTCATTACAAAGATAAAAACTGCAAGAGATAACTACCTGTTATGTCACCGTCATCTCCCTCTACAATACTAGTATCCGTATCGTGGAAGGCTAGTTCTTGATACAGAGTATTGGCGCTTCGCCTTTCGCTCTTAGTTTGCGATTTTCCAGTACTAGGCGGCGGTGCAACCGGTGATGTAGCCTGAAAAGTAGACATCGTCGAGCTATAAGTTTCTGTCTCTAAATCTAATATATAAAATTCTTGTGTCGCGGTGTAGTTAAACTCCTCCGAAACGGCTAGACCGATTATCATGAAATGTTGTGTGCATATTGGGTATGTCTGAGAATTGGACAACATCTATTTTTCATCCCCCTAAATGTTAAGGGTAGTCCACCCCTAAACTTTTCACCTCTCTACGATCAAACCCTATTTTTTATTATAAATGATATACACGGAAAAACGACGTTTGCCGGATCAGCTAATATTAATATAATAAGCTTCTGTTTTTTATATACAATTTTATAAAATTATTTAACAAAATATAGTAACATCTTAACGTTTATTTTAGATTATTTCATTTTATTTATGCATTATTATTTTCTTTTTGAAAATAGAAGAAACATTTAGTAATATCAAGATTTTCACGTTTGGCTAAGTTGTTACATTTCTTTATTTGATGTTTTTTTTTCTTTTACTTTCATCGTAACCAACATGATTGGAACTCTTTGGAATAAAACCTTTTCTTGACAAAATATTTTTTTAAATTAAGAAAACTAGTCATTGTTATTGTTAAGTGTCAATGCCTTATGAAATAAAATGAAATGTTTGATTTACGACAACTTAATCTTCGTTGCAATTATTATAATTTTAGGAATGTGTAAGCAAGCCGTAAGCTTAAAATGTTATCAGTGTTCAACAACATACAATCCCGGGTGCCTTTCAAATAATTTAAAAACGACATATTTGAAAGAATGCAATACAAGTAGAAGCAATGTCATCCCTGTGTGTCGTTTACTATCTCAAGTGCAATATTTTACAGAAGATCGTGATGTAACAGTCCTGAGAGAATGTGCTTATATATACACGGAACCATTAAAGTGTGTACTATCGAAATTTAGTAACTTGCACTTATCCTCATCATGTGAATGTAATGAAGACGGCTGCAATGGTGCTACCGGTCTGCACATAAATTTGTTTTTGTATACCATGGTTATATGGGCAATAAAGTAGATTTCGCGTGAATTTGTGTGTTTACTTGAGAAGTGTAAAGATGACATGCTAATTTTTTAAAGTACGTTATATATATATACAGCGTCTGAAAAACAGTGATTCATTCATATACAAAACATACAATTATTTATGTTAACTGCCTTTTGGGGTTCATAGTTCCTTACCTGACTTTGTTGAGTGATAGGATCAGTCTGATGAGCTCTTTCTACTGTTCTCACAGCTGCTAGCTCGGAGCCTGTAATAAATTTATGCATATTATACAAATGGAATATTTTTTCCAAAAATCGCGATTAATGTTCATTTTAATATTATTTTAAGCTTGCTGCTAAAACTTTTTAATTTAATAGAACAGAACATAGATCAATCAAATTATAACATTGTTCAAGTTTGTTATTTAAATCCTTTAATGAAAAGAATTAATAGGTTATGGGTATAAACCAAAATTAGTGGGACTTGCCTAACATAATTCAAGTACGTAAATTGTGAATCTAAACAAATCTAAGTAATCTCAAGTTCGAAGTTTCAAATTGACCTGTATGATACTATTAACATAATTACCAATTGGTGGTGAGGCTGGAGATGATGAAAGGCTTACAGGGCTTCCAGGTATACTTTCCGTTTGCTCCACAACATTTACAGAGCCCTCGAGTGAAGCAAAACCAAATGATATAGGACCTGTTGGATTAATTAACTAAACTAGTACTTTCCTTAAAAACTATTTATTCAAGAAATCAAATTTATCAAAACACAATATATTTACAACATAATAATATAAAATGTTCTCAATTGATTAAAGTATGCACATATTTTTTCTTAGGAAAAATTTGAATAAAATTTTGTTTTGAAATTAATTACCTTCGTAATTCACCTTGATATACTTACTTTGAAATACAAAATTGCACACATTTATTTAAATCATATTACAGATATCAAGGGGCATGTAGAATTTATTTTTAAAGTTTTTATTTTCAAACTATTATTAACATACTAGTGGACCCGACAGATGTTGTCTTGTACGATATTTAAAGCGATTAGGATATTAAACAAAATATGAAAGTACCGACAGCGGCATAATCTGCCGGGCTTGTTTGTGAATCTAAACCATTCCCAGATCCCCAAACAACCCAACACACACAAAAAATTTCATCAAAATCGGTCCAGTCGTTTGAGAGAAGTTCAGTGACATACACACTCACAGAAGAATGTTGTACATGTTGTTACACATTGTTATTTGCACTTAATGTATTAATAGTTGTGCTTAAACATTTAAGTGCACAACTACTACTCATTTAGTAGGAAGCAATTGATAACTCACCACTAGATCTTCCAACTGGATTTAGGCCAAGCCTACCCCGGACTTCACTTCTGTCACTGGCAGTGCTCAACAATAATTTAGTGCGTTCCATGTAATCCATGTGTGTCTTAAATAACTCTGTGTAACGTTCGTGAAGTTTAGCATACTCCTATTTAAAAAATAATAATAAAGTTAGTAAGCTTTAGACTACATGGTAATTCAAATATAATATCTATTCTATACCTTCTTTAGCTCATTTTCTCGCTCTTCTAAGCGGCTAGCATGATCAAGTGAGTTCTTATGCTTCAACTCAAGCATTCGGACAATACTATCCAATGCCTCCAGTCTGCTTGTCAGGTCTTTTCTTTCTCCTTCATAATGGTCTTCAGCCTCCAATAACTGGTAAATAATAAGGTATACTGGATATGTATTCATAAAAAAGTCTGCACAAGAGTAAGTTTTTGTTTCTTGTTATTTAAGACAATTACAAACATTAAATGAAATAGTACATGTAATTATAGCACTAAGAGTGTTTCACAATTCAAATTTGAAAGGCAATTAAGAATACTTGTGTACAAAGCTGATACATTTTACTGTACACTATGAGTTTTTATAAAACATTGATAAAAATAAGCTTTGAATGTTATTAAATATTAGTTTAGGACATTCAAGTAGATTTACTTATTACACAAGACATAATATAGCATGTTACTGGCTTACCTTGAAATTAAGATAACAGAATGGAGAACACATTTTTAAATTTGATTTCTACCTAATAATAGATACTTACTAAGTTAATTGAACAACTAAAATAATGGTGTGATACATCGTAAATACAATAAATGGTGACCTTGTTTATCGTAACAAAGGAAGCTATGTGAATGTCTAAGTAATAATTATAAAAATGCTCACCTTCTGTTCCGCATGCTTCCTCGCCGCCTTCTCGCGTTCATACTGCGTGACCAGTTGCTCATTATCTTCCCGCAGTAGCTCTAATTCCACTTCATGCTCTTGATTGGTTTGATAAGCGGAGTCTAAACATTCTAGTACGTTAACCACCAAGGGCATCAACGTCTTCACGACATCTTCATCGTATCGAGCTATCATTCGTTCAAACTCTTGGTAAATACTACCAGCCAATGTCTGCACCTTCTCTGACATCACTACGTGAGAGTCTTCATGGGTGCCATATATTGTTTCAGACGTGACATAGTCGCTGTTCGCCGACTCGTCGAAATTCATATTTGAAGATGAAATTGCCTTTATGTTTTAATACTATTCTACTACGATGTGCCTTTTAGGGGCAATTAATAAATATTACGCGACATTTTACGATTTTCTATACACTCACTGTTCTACATTTCACTGTCTAGAATAAAATTAATAATAAATAACAAACTCATCGTTTGGTATTTGAAAAAAAGATATGTAAATATTATATGTAAAGAAGAAGATAGAAAAAATAAAAATACGATCAGACCATTTGACTTATTGACGTATTTACAGTGAAAATTTCGATTAACGATTGACGTTGGAACTGTTTCCGGTTTATTGTAGACAAAACAGTTCATATCCGGTACACAGATGCGCTATGTTACAGAATAAATAAGATAGTTATATATAACAATATATTGTGCGTTTTCCAATTACAGAGCATTTTGCGACTCAGTGTCGCACAATGCCGCATATTGCTGAAGCTTAATTGGAACGTGAATTAGTTTTCAAATGCATCAGCAGAGTGCGCTTAGTCAGTGTTGACAAAAAAATGGTCTGAATAGAGTTAGCAACCTCATTAATGTATAAATAATGTAGTAAACAATAATAATTGGTTGAAAACTTATTACGCTTAATTTAATAATCAAATTATTTCATTAACATTTTTTTAGTGAAATAAGAGAAAACCTTTAAAGAATATAAGGTTTTAACAAGCTAAATTAATAGTAAAATATTTATTTTCATGTAAGAAG
Organism: Pieris melete; assembly: GCA_963693345.1. Taxonomy (NCBI): domain Eukaryota; kingdom Metazoa; phylum Arthropoda; class Insecta; order Lepidoptera; family Pieridae; genus Pieris; species Pieris melete. The sequence continues at coordinate 1,680,921 of CAVNZK010000363.1, read as the reverse complement.
TTTACATCATTTACGTTTTGAGGAATATTTTTTAATGATTTCTGAAAAAATTATAAACTTTTTTAAAACCAATGCAATTTTTTCTAAAGTGTAATCCTGTAAAATAAATTTGCTTACAGATCCGAATTTTAAAATAAAATTGTATTCATATTTTAAATGTGGAATATAAAAAAAGTAACTATTTATACCTTCATCTATACTAATATTTATTTTTTTTAGCAGTTTGAAATAACTTTAATTATTTTCAAAATCTACGACGAAACGAAAGCCTTACAAATTTTTCAACAATAAATAATATTTACTAACGAAAATTTCGATAAATGCCAACTTAAAGAAAAATACTGGTCAATTTTCTGTCACTGTGTTGGTATTGTTTGCGAGAAGCTCGCGAGAGCATTCGTTTTGAGAGTGCTCAATTGTGCGAAGCGTTGCTGTAGTTGGAACACTCGACGTTGAGCATTATGCCGCAAAATGCGCTCTAGTGCTGTAATTGGAAAACGCACATTATATCGTATATTGATCCACAATTAATAATAATTACATACATTACCTAAATTATTATAATTATAGATAAAACTTGTATCGAAAAACCAATTGTTGATCTTGTTTTATTTTTACTTTATTAAATACATATATAAAACCTCTAATAGTGAACACAGTGTCCCTTAATAGATTACTTTGCATTTTATTTAAAAAATCAATTTAACCAGAACCTTAACCTTTTATAATGACGTCTCAAGTAGACTAGAATATAAATTAAAATTACCTACCAAAGTAAAACAGTGACAATTTTATTTTACACAGACAAATGGAAATGTGTACTTTTATGTTTGTAATTATTTCCTAAGTAAACAAGAAACACAAAATGATAGAGAATTAGTGTCTGTTATTGTGTAGAGATGATAATATGCTCAACTATTTAGCAATTATTGTCTGAACCACTCGTGAGACTTTACCAACTGAAATTGGTTAAATGAAACATGTTTTTAAATCTTTATTTGTTTGGTTTGTATCTATTTATGTTTAGTACTGAATGTATATTCTGGCAGATATGTGGACCCAGGGGCATGATGATGTCATGATGATTGTTAATCGTCCACTGCTAATAAAAGGTTATATCCACTGCTAGGGCTATAATCGGTTTTCTATCACCATTATACCTAATTTATTCAGAATTTCAAGTGAAAGTCAATAATTATTTTGACATATCAATTTAAAAAAAAAATAATAGATGAAATAATGACAGAGTTATCTAAGCTTAATTTTATGTACTCTGTGTAACGTATGTGGTGCTGCTCGCCAACGTCATTTGACAGTTTGTCAGCTTATCCTTAGTCAAGACGTGTCAAGTAAAATGTGTTTTGAACTGTGTATTGCTTGAAAATTCTAAAAAGTAAAAATAAATGTCCCTAATTTCAAATATAAACCGATTATTTAAAATATTAAGCAAAAGGACTGCAGGATAGTAATTTGTAACAAGCTTCGCGTCAAATGTATTATGTTATAGTTGTGCCTGTAATTATTGATTTAGTTAAATAGTGTATTGGTGTATCTAGGACATTGTATAAACTAGATTTTTTTAAAAATGACAGCCAACGCTCTCAACTTTTTCTCAGATCGCAAATCTGTATTTTGGGCGTATGTGTTTTGGTTATTTGGTGGTATTTTTGGCTTGCACCATTTTTATTTACGGCGGGATAGACATGCATTTATTTGGTGGTCATCTCTTGGAGGCTTTGGAGTTGGTTGGCTGCGAGAAGTTTTTCGGATCCCACGCTACGTGCGAGATTCCAACGACGACCCTCAGTCTATTCAAGAATTGATTGGCAGAATGCGACAATACAAAAAGGTGAGTTTAAGGTAACTTAAAAACTGCTAAGTTATGGGTATATTATTTTATTGCTAAAAATGATAAATGTGTATAGAAAGAGCTCAAAGAGATACTTCTCGATCATCTAAAATCTGGCCCTTGTGGAAAATAATTCTTTCCATCATTGCCATAGCTGCCTATAATTATAAATTGTCAAAAAAGAACTTAAATATAAACTTTTCTATTTTATTAAAATACTCCTTATTTTTTAATAGCCTCCTTTTTCTATGAATCGATTCACTGGTATGATGATGGTTGGATACTCTTGGGGACAAATGATGATGCTAGCAATACCTCCTGAAGAGTTTTGGGGCATCAATTGGAAATATTTTAACTGTCTTGTTCCTATTGTAGTAGCTCTTGGTAAGTCAATTTCTTATTTACTAAGACTTAGTTAATTTAAAGTAAATATAATAACTTTTAAATTATTTAAAGTTCAAATACCATTTTATATTTACTTTTGCAAATACTAAATTTAGCAGTTGAGGCTTATGTGTGGTTAATGGTTGATTACACTATTTACTTTACCTTTTTTACTCTGAATAATTAAGTTACTTATAGGAATTGTATTTTTGTAGGTGTATGGACCGTTGGTAATATTGGTCGTGAACAGGGTGGCTTGAAATGGCCATTGATTGCAGCTTTGGCTACATATCCCATTCGCTATTACATCTACGATGATACAGTCTGGTTTACAATTATGATTGTGGCTGCAGCATGGGCTTTTGATACATTTAGCAAGGAATGGCGCAGAACACCTCATAAAAAAACACATTTTGCCAAGTTAGTTTCTCTCAATCCCACATTTTACCAGTACATATTATAAAATTGGGAAACTTATTATTTGGAAGCCACATACAGCAACAAATAATAACACCAATGGCTTCCTTACTATAATCAATAAATGTTGTTATTGGAATAGAATTTTTTTCATACTATTTTTAGATAGGGAAGAATATTATAATTTCTAATTTATCTATTTTTTTTAAGGCGGGTGGCAATATTAAGTTTGTGTGCCAGTTTGTACATATCACTGTGGTGTGGCTATTTATACTTCCATGGAACCATAACTGATAGTGATGGTGATGAAATACCCATATATGAAGCTTTACATCACTTCTATACAAGCCCATGGTAAGTTTGTATAAGTGCATGTAATTTCATAGCCCATAACCAAGAGATATTTATGTTTCATTGAAGTGGATGATTTTTGGGGTATGGGGCTAAAATAGCATTGTTGAACATCTCAGTGAAGTTTTATTTAAATATGAATCTCAGAACCCATAACAATAATTGGTCTACCAGAAGTACAGTCAGACTCTAGTTTATGTGTGTACTTAACTTTTAAATAACATGTCTCATATATTATAACTCTACTAACAGTATAATTTTTTAATAGGTGGCTTGATTTAAAACAAAGCCTCTTGGATACATATCAATACGCCCAGCATCATGGCTGGTATGAGGTTTGGAAGCAAATAATTGATCTGTCTGATCCACACGGGGAACAAAATGCCTACAAAGTAAGTACTAGTAGTAATACTTTATTTATCTATTTTATAAAAAATTAGCAACGCGAAGTATAATTTGCCATGCCAGTCATAAATATATATTTAAGATATTAAAAAGATCTAAAAAATTGCAATCTTAACCCAGTGAGTCCTGAAGTTTATGCAAAATCAGTGTTTATATACTTACATGTTAGTTCTAAGACAAACCTTTTTAAGGTAATACTGCATGAACTCTAATTACACTGAAAGTCATATTAAAAAAATAAAAATTAATTTCTGAGAAAATAGGGGGATACAGAAGACTCACCTAATTTTAGATATACCCATGGGTACCCAACGTGAAATAAATATTTCATTTTAGGTACTAGGCTTGGGCTTTGACGCAAGTCAGCAAGAGATAACGTCAACTTGGAGGAAATTATCTCGGGAGAATCATCCCGACAAAGTTAAGGATGCTAAACTGCGGCGCGCGGCTCAAGAACGGTTCATGGAAATTCAAGAAGCTTACGAAATACTCTCTAATAGTAAACACAGAAGAAACAGACGGAACAAGAAAGACAATTCTGATTTACATGAAAATCGGAATAAGTGAAAACGGTCAAATCTCAGTAACATAGAATAGCTTCAACTAATTTTCATATAGAAGTTTACGAGAAGTATTGGATAAGATTAGTAAAAAATATGATGCTCTAGAAATATGGCGTTGTGAATTATGGATTTGTAAAGGAACTAAGTAATCATAGATTAATCGTCATATTATTATTATATCGTAATTTTATCCTTGTATGCATTTTGTAAGTTCTAACTATGTAACATCAAATAACAGCGTAAGTTTTGTCGATTTAACTTCAAACTTCATTAAAATGTCGAAAGCATTTGAAGGTTGGGTTGCCTTTTTTTATTTCTATATATCTGTACGCCGTCGTGTCCGCTATATATGGATTCACATAATAATTGAATAATATATGAGTCTTTTTTTGATACACTAAACTTCTATATGTATTTTTTAGATGATTAGCTAATGTAACTAGATCTGAATTTATATATTACTTGCGTATCGAATTAATGAAATCGATTATTTTAAGTACCTTAAGTTAGTTTGAGATTGTGGGTTAATAAATATAAATTTGTCTATAGATATATACCTATAAAGTAATGATCGATTAGCACTAGTCGTCGAGTACCTACTGTATTGATGCTCGTTTACAAGTGAACGTTATCTAAACTAGTACTATATATCCACCTTTGTAACATATCAAAATAATATCTATGTTTAAGTGTTTATTATTGTGAAATTATATACTCTTTCTTTATAAATAAAATAAATTAAATAGAAAGCTGGAAGCTCATCTGGTCACCGGCGCTCATATACACTGACATAGCCAGAAGGTGTAGTATCTGTTATTTGTAACATAGGTTTGATAAAATTGGAGCATTATATACAGGGCTCAAGATGCCAAACTTTTCGTTAATCTGTCTTCTATTATATCTTCCATTTTGTATACAATAATTAATAAGTTTACTTGAACTTAATTTGTATAACGTCTTTTAATTATTAATAACATTGTACTTAATAATTCTGTATTAAATGTTGTTTGTTAAACGTTTAACGTTTCACCAACAAAATTATATTGCTCAACTTTATAGTAGGTTAACTATACAAATTTAGCGGGGAGAGAGGCGCAAATATTATTTATCCATTATGTATTTAATGATAATTCAACATTCTACAAGTCATTCCTAAAATAATATACATTCCAACCTAATTAAAAAAACCTAACAATATCAGTAATACGACCAACAAAATTAGTTTTTAGTTGGATATCAAGTAGGAGAAAATCTCATATTAAAGAAAAATCAAGAACGTCTAGGTTGTGTTAAATATGATTACCGATAAAATTTATATACTACGTACGTCTGATTTGTGTTGAATTTGTTAAGATATCTTATTTCCGTGCATTTAAAAACCAAAAATATTTAATAATTAAATACCTTATTGTTAAGATAATATATTTTCATTATAGATTATTTTTGGGCGATGAGGTCTCTTTATATTTTTTAAGAGTTATTTATATGTGAACTCATTTTCATGTTGGTTGTAAGAACGTACTTAATCTTAAATATTTAAAATAACCTTTTACTTTGTACCTTTTAGGATCGTTTAAAGTATCTCATATTGTATTTCTATATTTTATACTTATTTATATTTATTATAAAAATATTACATGTATTATTAATGTACTTATTTAATTTTGAGTTTGTAATAGTTAATGTAACTTATTTTTTTTTTAATAAATATTTTACTATTCATTTAAGATTTGTTTATGTATTGACACGATTTCAACACTTAAGTAATGCAAAGTAAGTGATGTTTTGGAGATATCTACATTTAGGTAGTGATTACCAATTATTTAAGAAATTAACTATATTTGCTTCAGCATCTGCACATCATCACTGCCAACATTAAAATTCAAATTAAGTTCTTGCAACACAATATATATATATATATATATATATATATATAGATATTGGTGTATTTGTGAGAAACTAAGTAGGACCAAGGCACTAAATATTTAGAGAATTACGTACATATGTACGTACGACCCCTCGTAACTTACACAGTATTTTTTTTCCTAATGTAGTCCTGTATGAGGTGACACACAAAAAAAGATTATATTTTCTATTATTTATTAAGGTATACAGTATCCACGTTTTCAAATACATTTATGAATCAGCCATGCAAACTATAGTTTCATCTGTAACATAAATCAATTTCATTGGCTAGAATTTCTATTAAGTAGGCAAGCTTGCATATTTTTGAACACAGAAATATTATATAAATCTATGTGTACATAATGGCACAACATTTAATTTAAATGGGATATATTTGTGACTCAAGGATTTGGTCACGAATTATTTTTATTTCATAAAATATTTTTACAACCTATATCTACAAGTTACATGGCAATCGAGGTTTGGTTTAATAAAACCTTATAAATAGCTAATAAAAGATATTGTCAGTTGTCACTTGGATACAAATTGAGCTTAGTTTGTGCTAAACATAATGCTCATCAATTCTTATTGTAGTGTTATTTATATTCAGCCATAAATACATATTTTTAAAATTCTTTGTATAAAATCTTTATTTCTTGTGCTATTAACATAATTACAAACTTAAGAGCTACCAGGATTCTAATTTTAAAAACGTATGTATAATATTAACAGTGGCACGGTATCTGTGTACAGTTTTAAATCTAGGTATACATTTTTTTTAATTTTGTGCAAGCATTGGCATGTAAACGATAAAGATTGTTGATTACAATGTACATATGATAATGGTTATTTAAAAAAATCGACCAAAGCGAAGCTGCACCAAGAAGTGATGAAATCACATTTGCATATAAATAATACCTAGCATGAGTGCTAATCGTATGGCTCATAGATTTAACATATAAATTCATGAGCAATACACTATTTCTATGACAAATAGTCATATTGAATGAAATTGCTATAATTGATTAACTTATCTACAATCACCATATTTTAATCATAATAATTGCATTGTAATCTTAACTTTACTGATTATAATAGTAATTTGAATTATATTGTCTTTAATGGCAATCTTCACCGAAAACCGATTCCATTACTTAAGTAACAAATTTATATCTACTAAATATTATTCTAATTATCACAGCTTTTATTAAAATATTTTGCTTAAACCTATACTTTGAAACATAAACATAGCCTTTCTTAACCTATTATTAATAAATAATATTTTGTTTTGTTTCCTATTAGCATACCTAATAAAATTATATATCTACAAATTACAGTTCATAACAGTTAACAACAAAGATTTATTCTCGGTTAAGTTAAATATGCGTTTAAAGGTAAGACTTGGAGATGAATTATTCATCAGGCCTATCTAATCACGTTTCTGTCTAAGTATTTTAAACAAATTCGTCCAAAGGTGATGTCAAAGTATCGTTTCGGTTATGAAGAACGTTGATGTTGTACGTGTCGTATCAGGGTCACAACATGTGTATTTCCAATTTTTTGGTGACGTATTGTTTGTAAAACACACTTCACTCACTCTGCTCACACTTAGTAATGAATGCATATATTAGAGTCCCTTGACGTATTCGTATGGCACTTTGATTGGTCTCTTTAATATAGATGTAAGGTCGTTGTTCCTTCGTCTTGTTTCGCGATTTTTTCGAAACCAGTATTACAAGTAGTATTTGAAGACTCTTCCACATAGAAGAACTTTATTCCTAAAAGCAAGAATTTTGATAAAATTGTGTTTATTACAAATAACTTTTTATTCGCCCTTTTGTATGACTGATGTTTGTAACTTCCAATAGCGATACCGGCAGCGACCCTAATCACAGTATAGAGTTAGCACCGCGCGATCCAAAGGTTGCGCTCCAAGCCTCGGTATCGGTATCGTTGTCACTATTGGAAGACACTATTATTGTACAAATTATTGTATTCTATTAAATGTTAATTAAAAAATAGAAGTAGGTAGGTAAGTAAGTAAGTAGGTAGGTTTGAACAGTACTCATGACGTGTGTCCGCCACAGAAGACTGATAAACTTGTATATAAATAATTATCAATAAAATACTTTAAGTGTATTTTGGTAATTTAAAATTTCGTGTTGCATGTTACAATGTCATAATCATAAAAATTAGTTTGTTCCTTGTAAATAAATATATAAAGTGTAAACTAACCTGAAAATTTTCGTAACATTTAATGATCATTCTCGTCAAGCGGAAAGATTGTACACAAATTACACTTGTTAGTTATATCTAACTTGCTTATATCGTCAGACTTCGATTCCCCACAGCTGGATCCTAGACCTTTCAGATGCTTCAACTCTGTTTATTTAATAACGTTGAGTTTCTGTAACGGCACATGCATGCTTTCTACTAATTAGCTTCTAGAAAAGGTTGCAGTTTTATGAATTATTTCCATCCCTTGACCAAAAAATTTATATGAGTGTGATTATGTATCAGAACACACTATCTGAGGATCTAAGCCAAATAGGATGGTAGTCGCATTATACAATTTATGGATTAGCGCGGCCAAAATATCCGATATCCCCTTTATTCCATCAATTTAATTAGCAGCCTTTGTTCCGGGGTGGCACTGATCTTTAATAATGTCTTATTAAAGTTTTCGTTCCATCTGCTAAACCATTGTCTGACGGATGTTTATACATTTTGGGTATAGATATTTTTAGAGAAGATACCTTTTTGTCTCGGATGTTCCCGGCTATAATAAGAAACAGTGCGTTTATTAAAACTGTACAATTTGAATAAAATGGTGTACCCATCTGTGTATCTCCAGTGTAGCTCTACTTATTATAGCGGTAGTTTTTTTATACTGTATTTTGCGGTAACTGTAAACAAAAGGTTATCCCTAGCTTAAGAATTTTCAACTTTTATACTACAACGTTTAGAATTTAAGTCATTAATATATTAAAGTTACATAATCCAAACGTAAATGGTTTTATTACCAAATAAATTTTCAACTCACTTAATAACATACCCGTTTACATGGGTGGGGTAGGATAAACTTTCTGATCCCTATTGTCTTGTTTTACTGTGTCTACAGCAAGTTCTCATTTTAGTGTGGATTATTACCACCGCTGTTCGCTTTAGCTCAACATTATGCACTTTCATATTTATCCGCATCTCGCAGCACATTGATCAAATAGAAGAAAAGTTTCGTAGTAATGACTTGCAAAGTACGCTTCTTTCATTTATACTAGCTCATTTTGAAATTCACAATTTTGTGATCTATAAAACGTATTCGTAATTTGTCCTCCACCATTGCCGTGACGAAGATCGACAGTAGCGAGCAAGTGTATCTTTCTTTCATCCATTGCTCTTCTTAATTATTATTAATTATCAACCACGATAAATCGAAAATAGTCATTCTACTTGTGGTATTCTATGTTGATTTATTACTATCATACTGTGGCGATATAACATACTACTAATATAAAAATAAAAATTCAAAAAAAATCAACAATTAACACTAGCCATTGATAAATGGCACGCTGAGCGCTTGCACGCATTAAGTAGATATAATTATAAGAGATCTCTCTATTAACAAGTAAAACCTAAATTGTAGAAAGATTCTACGCTTTATACAGTTGTTTCATTACGGCGCAATGGTTGGAGCTCCCGTTGCAAGTCATTATAATATTCATGATCGGACATTGACTCTTCTTCGACAGATCTTTGGGGTTGATATTTACTAGTTGTAGGCTGCGGTGTCGAATCACTGCCACTACACTCGCTTGTACTCTCTAGAGGCAAAGGTTCCGTGGGTATTCCAATTGTCTGTGCTGGAACACTTTGGTCTGACATTAAATATTCCGGATTGTCCACACATCTCTTTGAGGCCATAAAACCGCTATAACACATATCTTTTATATCCTGTCCTTCCCCACTTTCGCCTATTAAGTCCATGTAAGTGGAAGCGTTTTGAGTGTGTTGAGGAGAAGGCATTAAATAATCATCCTCGTCAAGTGGCAAATTAAGTTTTAGATTTCCAACTTGTGCCTCTTTTACTTTAGACATACTGTCGAATTTATTTTCTTCGTCAGGTCTAGATTTCATGGGATCACTACAATATCTGGAACTAGAGCTCTCAGAAGCACAAACGCCGTTATTATAATAATGACGAGTATCCGAATCATCAGATTTACTGTTTGTGTTGTTATATCTTAATAAATCTTGATCCCAAGTTTCAGGTTTGTTGGCACTGTCATTGGTCGCACCTTCTATTCTGGGTCCATTATTTGTCCATGATGTCGAGGCACCTGGTTTTAAGGATCCTGTATGAGTTTCTACACCAGTCGTAACAATAGAAACAGTTGTAGTAGTGCCGGGCAAATTTTTAAACTTTGGTTGTAAGTATTCATCAGCTTCTACTAAAGGCTCTGGTCCGTCCATTGCCGATGAAAGGTTCTTTATTAATTCTTTTTCGTCCTGTAAACAAAAGTATACATAAATATGTGCATGATATCTTTTACTTTATACTAACTGAATGTGTTATGTATTGATGATGATGATGTATGATTTTAAAAGTTTTAGATAAGGAGGCAAAAACTTTAACTGACCTGGGTAGAATAGGATGGTAGACGCATAAACTTGTCACCGGGAATGACAAGGTACCGTCCAGGATCCCTAGCCATATCGGCGAATGTATCTGCCAATTGTTTAAAAGTGGGACGGCTATCAGCGTCCAACATCCAGCATGAGACCATAACACAGTAGATGTCAAGAGTGCAGATCGCTGGTTGAGGAAGTTTTAACCCATTTTCAATCAGTTCAGGTACATTTCGGGCTGATATATTGGCGTAGGGCCTTGCACCATAGCTTAGAATTTCCCATATAGTAACACCAAAAGCCCACACGTCACTTTTATGTGTGAAAATTCGGTGCTGTACACATTCTAATGCTAACCATTTAATGGGCATCTTACCACCCGCAGCTTTATACTCGTCTTCATTAATGTCTAGTAATTTAGCCAATCCAAAATCGGTTATTTTTACGCAATTTGGTGTTTGCACTAAGACATTTCGTGCTGCAAGATCTCTGTGAACCAGCCTCTTTTCTTCTAAATAAGCCATTCCACGAGCTATTTGGGTGCACCAATTCAAGAAAGCTTTTGATCCAATTTTTTCTTTATGTGTTCGTACGTAATCCAATAAGCACCCTAAAGGCATTAACTGTGTAATCAGCATCATTTGATTTGTCATGCACACCGCAAGTAATTGCAATAAATTGGGATGTTCAACACTAGCCATTATGTATGCTTCTTCCAAAAATTCTTTACTTGTGTTGGCACCTGTTGATTCCTTTAATATTTTTATCGCGACTGGAATTTTTACATTTTCACCTTCTGGTACCCAGACACCTTTATATACTTTGCCGAAGGCACCAAATCCTAGCATACCACCCCGTCGCAATTCCGCTTCTTTAACTATTCTTAGTTTTGCGAGGTTTGGTTTCACATTAGTTGGTCGAAGAGGTTCGTTATCTTCACAGCCTGTCAAAACCATAGTCATTTTTACGGCTTCTTTTTTAGCTTTTGCTTTCTGTCGACATGTATATCCGATCATGGCTAGGATTATTAAAAAAATAACCGCCAAAACCAATATTATTACCAAAACGGTTGGAATTTTCGCCGTCGACATTGCTGGCGGGCCATTTGCTAGGGCTGAACAGTATGGTTCTTCAATGGGGTTTTGGTGCAGCTCGTCGAAATATATTTTATGTGGAAAGTCTTCGGGACATGTAGCAGTGCAATTGAATGGTCCAGTATTAAGGTCAGTTAAGAATATTTTCAGATTATCACATTTTATGCAATCTGTCGATGTAAGTCCGGTGCAACCACGACATTCTGGGTGACAGGGTGAACAAATTCTGTCTACTTCGTCAGTGAAATGATCCGGAGGGCATTCATCTTCACATTGATCCCCACGTTTAAAACCATTACAAACTTGGCAAACTTGTTCGTGTATTCCAAAACCGGTGCATTTTCTGCACAATGGGTGACACTTTCGGCACACTACTTTAACTTTCCCCTCTAATAGTATTACATTTCCAACCCATTCGTTATAGTAACCATCGGGACATGGTTCATTTTCTTTAAGGCAGCTTTCAACTGTAGCTTCCACGCTGATGATGGCTTTTTTGCACGAATTGCAACCACCAATTCCGACGGTGTTTTCTGGTCCTGTACACCCATTAAAACAGTTAGCATGGCAGGGTTGACAAGTGCCATTTTCCGATGGGTATCTCGAGTCTGGACATTCTGCTACACAGTAAGGTCCATCGCGTACGTGTTTGCACTTCGAGCAGTTGGCACGACTGGGGCCTGAGCATCCATCAAGGCATTCAGAATGACATTGCTTGCAAATTTTTGTACCCGATTGGTAGAGTCTGAAAATTGAGAAACCTTAATTGAGTATGTTGTATTGGATAATGTTTATTGATATTCTTGGTATACAATAAGAATGTTGATCAATCATTAATGACATCTTTATAACACTTTAAGTTAAATTTACTTTTAATATCCAAGGACTAACAAATAATAGTTTACTTAATTTTTAATGCTTAATATTACGTACAATCGCATTGCAATATACATATATAAAGTAGTATTTATTTCTACCTAATAAAGTAATAACAAATTAACATAATAGTATTAAATTAATACTGACCCAGGGTGAACACTGCAGTTTTGGATACAGATATCGCCAAATTTGTAGTTTTTACAGGAAAGACATTGGTCGGGTCCCGGACCCCAGCAACCATCCGAAGAACATTGTGGGTCGCAAACCATGTTTGCTTTTTCTGAAAGACATGCTTATTGTAGATACCTAAAGGCGGTGTTATGTTGGTTGGGTGGAAATTACATTTGTAATATCGCCAGCATTAGTGGTTAGGTTGTTAATAGGAAAAAAGAGTAATATTTTACAAAATATAAAATGTAAATTCGCTTAATCTTAGGTATATAAGTATTTCGCAACGCCTTAAATGTATGATAAATTAAATTTACTGACTTTACTTTGAGGATCCTCAAACCTAGTATATGTGTTACGCTAATTATACATACCACAGTTCTGATTATCTCCATTTTTCTGAATTATTTGCTTGTGGTCTTTTGATTTAACCAGCTTGTTCCATGCAATTTTATCAGCAAAACATAAATGCCTATTTTCCATTATAGCAATTGCCCCAGAATTAACTTTTTTCAATGACTTCAATCCAAGCGATTTCAAAGAAGTCTTAACAATATATAGAGACGCAAATAGATTTTCTACTACTTGGCGACCTCCAATCACTTCTAAATTTCTAAAATAGGAAAGGCTGGTGAAATTCGGATGATGCGCTTGTACATTCAGATATCCTGTCACTTCCCGTACTGTGCTGAAAATCTCTAATGCGTCGGGTTCCATTTTCGCATATCTTTCTCCAAATGAATAATCCGGATTAACATGTTGGAAACCAGTAAATGTCATTTCTAGAATTTCAATAGAGCCATCTATAATGGTACAGTCTTTAAAACTTTCTATATTTCCTGAGTGTATCGGTCTCTCCGCACGACAAGTCTTCGGGCAAGTTACATTACAAGGAATACATTCGCCATTAACTGCTGTTTTGTTAGGCGGGCAACTTCTAACGCATGCACCATTATCTTTCAAAAGGTGCTCTGGGCAGTTCCTTACGCACGTAGCACCATAAGCGTATTTTCCGTTAGGATTTGGTTCCCAAGAATATGTTGTAGGATTGTACTTTTGCATCTGTGGACATTCTTGAGAGCATGTTCCTTCGTCGTAGAAATTTCTGCACGCAAGACACTGGCTGGGTAAAGGACCGGTACAACCGCCGGCACAGAAAGTGTTACAGCAATCTCGAGGATTCGGACCAAAACATCTACCTTGATCGCATTGAGGACTACAGTTTATTTTAGAAAATTTTTGACAGTTGAGAGGGCCATCTCCCCAGCAACCCAACTCGCAGCTAGGGTGGCATGGTGGACATTCCCTTTCTGGAACTTTAAATTTATAAACAAACACATATGAAGCATTTACTCCTGTAATGATTTCATCCCAATTTATGGTTTTAACGTGGCATAAGTTGTAATTATTATAAATTCCAACACTGCCCCTTAGAACGTCTCTTAGGGCGGGAAGTTCAAGTGTGAAAGCTGAAGACATCGTCACCATAAGCGCAAATTCCTCTTCTCTTACATTCAATTTGAAAAGTGTTCTTCCTCTAATAATTTGCAGTTGTGGTAAAACGATGTGTGCTACCTTAACATATGATATAAGCACATAGCCGGTAACTTCTCGTATGTGTTGGAGAAAAGACAAATCCATTGTTTCATTTTCCAACCAGGTAAGTTCAAGGTTGCCGTCAACGTAAGTACAATTGGTGAATCTGTCCCGCAAGTTTCTGTAGTGAGTGTCGCGATTCGAGGGTACTGACATCCGACCGTTTGTGCCGATACATACTGGAAAGAGAAAAAAAAATCTTAAGTTAGAAGTTAAATTATGTGTAGATTTAAAAATTAAAGCAAGTAGTATTGAGATTTGAGGAATACTAATGTACAAGGAGATCACCTAAGATTCGTAGGTTGACACACTGAAGAAACGAGATAAAGTTTTACTTAATTTGACTTGTGTTCGACGCGTTGGCATCCGTCTTGCGTATGTAGTGACACACGTTCTACAACTTTCCATTATGAAATTGGTGCAATAACAACTTTTAATAACTTATGCATTCAAGAAATCAGAATCACCTAGAATGATATTTACAATTTGACGTATAAAAATCTTGAGTCACGTTGTTTATGGCCAATCTCCCCCAAAACGCCACCCGATTTTTATGTATATTTAATAGGTACCACAATAATCTTACGGTATATTTCAGATCAGTTTTGCCCGAAATGAGTACTTTCAATGAAAAAAATTTTAGTTTTTTTTCTTCGATAAATGTTAAACTTGAGATGTCCAAACTACTGATGAGCGGATTAACTTACATATATATTAATCAATATTCAAACTACTACCCTTAAAGCAATAGAGAACCACGATAAAATCCATTATAATAGCTTTCGGGTCGTATCTACCTGGCTGTCAAATAATGTTATTGACTAGCCACTACACGGGTAACTCGATATTGTTAAACTTAAACTCAGGTAGGTGAAATTTCGAAACTTACAGTATAAATACGAAACAACCAAAAACCATTTCAGCTCATACATCCAATGTTATATTGCAAAATATAGTCTAATGGCTGACACTGATGTGTTAATTTACGTTACCTACTTTCTCAAGGTCTGGTTATAGCTAATAAGTATTGTATGTAAAACAATAAAAATTAATAAAACTATGACGTAATTGCAAGCAAGAGTTAGCACGAACCAGAGAAAATTATAAGGACTTATCTACGTCAGTGAGTAAAATTTTGCTAAACAAAAATTGAAAAATGTGAATAAACTAAGTTAAACTTTTGGGTTTCGTCATAATCTGTTTTGTAAACATATAAACTTGGTAAGGTGCCTCCCACGTCCACAACCGATTTCAAATGTCACTGGATCGTACGAACGCGTTTGTTTTATGAATATCGGTTTTGGTCAATTGACGTGTGGGTAGAAATCCGGTGTCCGGTCGACCCAGATGCATGAACCCATGCCGAGATGACATAGGTGATAGTGACACTGCACTGTAGCGCGTCGCGCTTGCTGCCTAACACTGCCATTTCACGAGAGCAACCAATGACATACATTTGTACGTTAATGAACAAAATATTTAAATATCAAATTTAGCTCAAATTACCAATCTAGACTATTTCCTTCGGTTAACAAGGCGACGTCAAACCATTTTGCAATATCCACTCAAGACTGCAATTGTGCATTTTCTTGACCAATCGCTCAACTCGAGTACATACAAAAGCTTAGCATGTAAAGCTCAACGACTGGTTTGACTGAGGCAAATGTTTTTATCCAGTTACGTGCATTCTGAAGCACTGGAACCAGTTTTGATCCACTAACATTTCATTCGGGGAGTTGAACCTTTCACTATAATTTCTCATTGTGTATAATATCTTGTCTTACGGTTTTGTTTGAACAAAAAAGTTGAAGATTTTCAATTTAAGATTCCGTATTTATAATTACCTATCAGTATATTAGAAATATCATAAAGCTTTAAATAAGTATGTAGCTTTCAAATGTACCTTTCATTTAATGTACCTTACAGTTAAGTACAAACCAAATTTACTATAATTATAACTTTTTAAAAGCTTTCGTTTAATGCATTTGCACACATTTGTAACGTGTATTAAAAATTCTTAAATAAATAAACTACTTTGAGAGAAATTTTTCCAAGTTGTGTTAATATTAATTAAGAAGTGACATTTAAAATTAGTATATGAATAACATATATGGTATTATACACTAGATGACTACGAAATAATGGAAATTTAACGCGTATAACCAGATATGTAAATAAGATATTACCTCGTATCATTTTCATTGATGGATTTTAAGTGCATAACAAAATATCAAAATGATGAAACATCAAATATTATAAAAACTGTTTAGAATAGAGATTCGAGTGTATAATCAAAAAGATACATGGCATAAGATATAAGGCATGTAATGTAATCTGTGAATTGTTTAGTGTAAATATGGATCTGTTTTGAAGGATAAGCGGTCATTTAAAAAATTAAAATTTAAAATTTAGGCGGAAATTTAAAACAAAACAGAAAATATTTCCAATGACGTAATCAGAATTATGCGTAATTATACGCAAAATATTATTTAAATGTCATTTTCTTGTTGTTGACAAAGTAAAAACTTGCGCACATCGTAGAAGTAAATGACGTAGACGTATGACAATTCAGATTGTATGAATATAAATTAACCAACTTATAAATATCTTACAAATAAGACAGTGTCTTACAAATAGGGTACAAATTTTATAGAGACATATTGATAGCAACTTTAGCAGGAGCTACATTTGTTTGAGTGTTTAAATAGACATGTAAAGCTGGTAGCATAATGAGAAATATTAGCTTATATTAAGGCTTATTAAAACGATACACGAGATGTTGAGATGATGTGAGCGTTTCTGTTTTTAGATTTTTTTTATAAGATTTTTTCTCGACCTCTCGTGTTCTGAGTCAAGAAACTTAATAGGTATTAACAACCTAATTGGCTAGTTATTAGTAATTCATTTTCATATATAGTTTGAAACTATCAAAATAGTGTTAAAATGTGTCTTTTCAGTGAATTGGTATTTCGATATTCACCACCTCAAAGAAAAATGCTTGTTTTTGGAATATATTTAATGTAGTAGTAATAATAATAATCCAATGGTCCTACAATCCTATACGGGTTTGTAGCGCCATTGCATTTGAGAACTTTTTTCAATTAAGTTGAAGATCAGCCAACTTCCTCAACTTCCCCGTACGAAGTACAAGTGCCTAAAATCATAGATGAATAATCTGGTTGAGAGTCACTATATTATATAGTATCAGCTTGTGTATGTTTGTTTTGCATATACAATTACTCTCTGGTCTCTTAGTTACAATATATTATACTGTGAATGTATACAGACAGAGTGCTTGGCCACTGGGCTAAGGAGGGTTGATAGCGGTGTTTAATTTAAAAAAAACCACGCTAAGTAATTAATAATTTACTAGAAAAACAACACAAATGTTGAAGATTTTATGTTATTAATGCAACCCACACATAACCTAGTATTATAACAAATGGAATTGATGATACCTACGCATTTGGTATAGCAAGTTTGAAATTTCTATAGAAACTTTACCTAATCAGCCCACGCTTGTGGATTTCGTATTGCTAGATGACCTTTTTGTCGAACTTAGTTTTTTAACTGACTGAAATAATCGAAGAATAATTCTAAATGTGTTGGTATTCTGACCTAATATATCTTATTAAATAAATATTAAATTGAATTGAACGTCGTAAATACGTGCTTAAATTACATTTAATTATAAAACACTGATGTCTTCGACCAGGTCAAGACTATTGGATCATTTACAACAAACGAAACACAAATGAGGAAGAATTACCATTGTGTTTATTATTAATATATACGATTACATTGCAAAATTTTTGACACTGATAGTAATTAGGTTTTAATGATTATCAATTATATTTATTAGCAGAAACGTAACAATTGTAATTAAGAAATTACATAACTGTTAGGAATGATACACTAAAAAATTTATCCATTAAATAAGTTTACAGTATAGACATATATAACCTTTATTTTGTATTGAATCGTAATTAATTGAAAATTGTTTCACTATAATAATTTACTGTTAATTTTCTTCTGTAATCTTGGGAAAGTTACTGAAATTTATTCCAAAGAGAAATAATTATGTTATGGATGGAATCGTACCCAACATTTTAAATTTATTAGACGATCTTTGACTCGATTCAAAGCCAATATTTAAACATGATTTCGAATAACATACATATGTTTAATGCCGTAATATATACGCCTTTATTTAGTACAGTATGGCAATATTTGAAATACTACTTGTAATAGTTGGTATAATTCAGTTAGATAGCAATACATTCCTAGACCTAGAAGAATATTCTGAACTGGATTACAACTAACCAATGATTATCTGATTCAGAGTACGCTTTCCCTTAGTTCGTTATAGTACCATAACTACTTCTATATACGGCGTTGGCGGGCCCAAGATAAGCTTTGTTTATTTTATTCATTCGTTTAAACTAATAGTGATAAAATTTAATATTTTATAAATGCGAATAGGGATGCTTTGCGTATTGAATACTTTTATACTGTAATAAAAAATGTATTTCTTAACGTATTTCAATAAATAGTTACGTTTATATTGAATTGTAGAATCACGGTGAACTAATCTATATAGCAACTGAAGGAAAGGATCTAATGTTTCCTATGATAAGTGACGCGATTAACTTATACACTTAAGTAGAAAACCTTAACGTATGGGTGCGTAGGCGACACTTACTCTTGCCCTTAACGAATTCCGAATGTTTATGTCGTGCAGGAACAACGTGGTGAAGGCGATGGGCGCGGGCGGCACTGGCGTATGCAGCGAGGGCGCCGAGGCACAAACACCACAACAAGGTACGCACACCAATCATGCTGCGACATCACTCGCGATCCACTTACACAACCGAACGCGGCAAACATCCATCGTGTACTGGCCCGCCCGGGCCCCGTTTTCCAAAGTCCACGGTGCGCGGACGCACCTGAGGCGGTTAAAAGTTTAGAGAAGTCAAACATAATTTTTGAATACAGCCATGCGTGTTTGAATTATTTTTAATTGTGAGTCTTGTATTTTGTTTACTTGTTTATAAAGTTTCTTATAACATTGAATAGAAACTTAAAATATTCGTTTACACTTTGGTATTAATTAAATTTTTCAACGGTCTCACTACATATTTATAATTATTTTATCACTAAATTTGTTATGTACTCGTATGTAGTATGTGTGATTTAAAATGGTTTACATATAGATTTTTTTGTTTAATGAGATATTATAAATGTCGAAGTCAATTATAGATTAATTTATAAGTAACATAATATCCACTAATTTGGATATTATACGTATTATTGTAGGATATATCACTAACATGTACTACTGTAATTATGTGATATGCTCTATCTATTTCTTTTAAAGTCTGTGGCTACGGTTGTGAGTTCAACCTTTTTACAATCGCAGATAAACGTGAGGAAGGACGCAGGTATGTGCTAAAGTCGCTACTCTCAGATAAAAAGGCTCAGAATAAAAGATCTACCATACGAATTAAATTAAATTATAATATTTAAACTTTAAAAGTACTAAATAATTAATACTTTTAGAAAATGAAATAATAATATCCAATATTAGGTTATTGTTTATGTCAATACATGAATTATATAGGATATCAATGTTGTGTAATATAAGAGATAATATAGAATATGAAATCTTAGAAGAGCGCGCGCGTTGAACTCTTTCCAAAAGTAAAATGATCTTTGCAGTAGTCCCGTCCCGGTGTCTTAGGTTATTCGGCTGCTAACGTTGAGTATCTACTGTTAATTTAAGTGATTTATTTAATATTAAATTTAGAATTAGTATTATAAAATCACTGTTTTTATAATCGCTATTTTTATTATTAGCATTTTATATGTTGTATACCAGAATGTGTTTTGTGATTAATGAAAGATGGATGGTTAAATTAAATCAAAATATCATAATTAACACAAAAAACATCTGTGGATTGAGATTATTTTCAATAAACGTATTATAATAACTCATAGACCTACTTTACAATTATTTTTCTTCCAACGCGCTAATTAAAGATTTGAGTTGGTGCCTGGTAGATAGTACCGGTGACCCCAGAGCTGGTGCTTTACTCGATCTACGAATAAGTATCGCAATAAATAAAGTATGGAAATACTGCCAGTGTTAAAGGCACGCTGCCACAGGAAACCAATATTTTTAAATTTGTTTAAATTTTCTATTCATTAATTTTTAATTATTATTATTAATACTATGTAGGTTAAGAAAATTGTAATTACTGAATATGTATTAGCTTAATTAAAACAAAAAAAAAACCATTTAAATTTACAATTTATTATTAAACATTCATAACACTTAACACCGCGATGAGATACTACATTAAAAACAATGAAACAGACAAGAGCTTATTATTTCGTATATGTGGAGACGAATCCCTACCTCTGTTGAAATGAACAAAGAGACCACTTGACTCTTTTGTGTTGGCACAATGACGGTTTGATTTCTTCTATTGTCGAGCAGGTACCGGCCACTGCTTGCGTGCGGGCAGGTAGAGTTGCTATGTACCAAACACTGCGTGCCTAGCAACTATACCTGTTTCGAAGTAGTAAGAATAAAGTTTTCACTTGATTTTAACTTTGATGATGTTTTACTGTTGGTTTTATAAAAGCACTTTCGTTCCTTTACATAATCATAGTTACCATAAGTGGCATGCCTTGACTGTGTCAAAAAGACTATCCAATAGTAATTACGTCCTTTTCTGGCCGTTAGAGTTTAGTTCGTCACGGATGACTATCACAAAACGTAAATGTATTATAATTAAATTAAGTTTGAAATATCTGTTACTTCTAAAATGGTTTTAGTAGTAGTAGATTTGTATTTTTAATCCGCTTTAAATAGATTAATTTAAAAAATTTCAAAAGAATACATACGAAATACAGAAACTCGAAACAATATTCTAAACCATAGAGAATAAAAAATATGAGTGTAAGGTTATTTATTCATCAACAAGCATTTTATAATCACAGTTTAATTATAAAATATGTGATCTTAAACATTATAAATATAATAAAAGATTCTTAATATTCGATTAGAATTCCAAAACCCAAATTTGAACCCCACTGTGTTTGGGTTGGGTTAGATGATATGTCTTATCTTATAATCATAAAACTTATACTGGTAAAACTTAAGATTGAAATTTGGGTGAATAAATACATAGAAATATTAAGTTTGCGAGATGGTTATAAAACTAACGTCAAGATATAAAATGTTATGTCGGCATCTGCAGCCCCCAACCGTTCATTGTAATCATATCCATAAGTCAGATACGGATATTTATCGACTTCAATCGATCATAAGCAACAGGCATTTTACCAGGTTTAAAAATATTTGTGCGTCAATAATACAAATGTTAAAACCTCTTTAAGGTCAGTGCTTTGTATTGTGTCACGTGACCTACGTTTATAACAATACAAAATGTATTTACATAATTGTACTTTTCACATAATGCACATTGCATACATCCATTGCGTTTTAGGATGAACCAAGTTCATCCTTTGATGTTCCACGAACAATGAATATTGTAATAACATATAGAAGAAATACTGCCTCAAGATATGCATCCAGTTGCATGACATTTTGACAAGCAATTCACATGGTAATGCCAAACATTCGTGGAATGATCGCTTTTAGCTTTAAACCCTGAATCAATGCAGACAGTGGGTCCGATGAATAGAAAGTGCCTCATCTAATTATTATGTAGGCTTAATAATATATTGTCTTGTTTAACGTATAGAGAAATAAAGGTTTTTTTTTAATTTACAGGGTTTTCTGGCGCTTTGTCAATTCTGCAAATAATACAACACATTTTTTAAATGTTTCGAATTGAATGAAATACGATCGCGTGTCATGTATAAGGGTATATTATATGCAGTATTTAAATTAAAATGATCTTAACAGATGCACTTTTGACATACGCGTCACAAAGGGCTGGCTTGTATTCACACGCTCTCAACAAAAGATGTTTTTTGCGAGTGAAGATTCCGAACGAAATCTAAACGCGAATCACATTGTGGGAGCAAGCCTTATTTTAATCAGGTGATTTTTTTGTTCGAATCCATGAGCTGTCTCATTCGAGATTAACTTTATTCAAAGAAATCGTTTGAAATTAAACTTAAAACAGTATTGATTATTTATTAAAGCAAGAGTTTTTAAATATGAAAAATCGCCTCTCAGTTCTTTACAATAAACACTGTTATAAATCTTTCTAACAAAACCCGCATTCAGTTACACCACTCGACGACGAAATGGGCGATTAAAATCAAAAATAAACTACAACTCAGCTCGCTTTTGTCTTACTCGTGTCTACAACAGGCTTTTATCGCTTCACGAAAAAATCTTGAAGGCACTCTACCTTTGAGCGCGCAGGTAATGCCTGCCATTTTGTTCTACCTTTTTATTGTTTTGGATTCAATCGTAATTTGTATGTTTAAAGCCGTGTCCCATATTTGTAAAGATATGTTTACTAATTAAGTTATAGCTCATTAGATTACCTTAAACGATGAGAAAATAAAATTGCTTTTTGCATATAAAGTGTTGTTCGTACTACATACTATAAAGAATGTTAAAACTATATATAAAATCGTGCAAAAGCTTTCAGATCTAAAAGCCCTGTCGAGATAGAATCATAACATATGACCGACTCTAGAGCTAGGTTATCGCAACGAAGACACGAACTGCGTACAAATAAGTATAGGTGTATTCACTGGTTCTAAATAATATTAAAACGAAGGAATCTCTTGTAATAATAATAATGCAACCTTTTGAATTATTATATGTATTCCTTTTATAAAATCTCTCAATCTAAAAAAATCTACGTAGAGTCTAATAAATTATGTCTATTGTTCATACTTCTTTAGGCTCTCAAATAGGTTCCTAGCTACTAATTGTTTTGTCCTTATCCGACACGTACGACTCTGCCTAATGTATGAGCGTGACAAATACTTTAACTATAAAAATACCTGCCACAACCTACATATATGAATAAGCTCGGTGGGCTAAAATATTAACACAACAAAAATTACTTTCCTAGATTTAAATGCATTTTAGACAAATCTACCCAAATGAGACATTGTTGGAATGAACATCATTTTCTGTAAACTGCTCTGTGAAAACTATTGCATTGTCACTGAAGTATTAGCTGCACCTTAGCTTTAATTGTTAATAAATATAACTATTAATTATGTCACAAATAGATAAATGATATTTAAGTAGGTTAAAATTGTTCTAATTCATCCTATTTATAAGAAATGTTAAGATTTATAAAACGACAATATAAAAATATAGAGCCTAAAAAGGGGGGTAAACAAATCGAGCGTTATTTGTTTTAAAATTATTCTACTGTGATGAAATGTACATTAAACAAGTTTCCCAAGAGCATTAATTGTTTATATTTGACTGTTGTATAAATATGGCTTACTATCTTGGTCAAATAGTGTGGTATTTAGTCATTTTATTTGCCCCGAACCAACCAACTAGTGCACGATAAGAACACATAAGATGATTGCTTAATAAAAATACACATTTCAATTCACTTCTTTTTAGCTCCTTGGTTACAACACTGTTTTTATTTAACCTTAACATAGACTTCTACATATTGTTTTTTATTTATAACCCAATTACAAAAGAACCTATATACGAAAGATATGAGTAGTGTCTTAAAATATAATATCAAACATATAAATTAGATTTAAACAATAAGTGAACATGTTTTCACCTTGTGGATCTGACAATAATCATTCTAAATATATATTCAATGCCGAAAAGGGTATTCGTTAGTTAAACTAATCTTTTTGTATACAAGGAATTGTTAATATTAACTAACATTAAATAATATTCATCAAGATAATACGTATATTATCATGATAATTTAATGCTCGCTAAATGCGAAAGAATGCCTTCAAAACTATATTCCGCTTTGTTATCACTCCTATTGCGACGGCTGTTATGATTTTTTAGTCATGAAAGATATGTCTGAAAGTGGATTTACATCATTGCCACACCCACCAACAGATTTTGAGAAAGAAGGGACCGTAAAGGTGTTGGCTCATCTACACGCGGTATCAATGACCTTATGCATAAAAAATCCAGAACTATTTTATAAACTAGCTAATGAATTACCTGAATGTTATTACATTGATAGAAGAAAGACTTGGTATGGGAAGTGGCTTCAAAGGGCCATAGATATCGACAAGGATGTGGTAGCCGAGTTTAAAAATAAAATTGGCAACGTGTATTATGAAAAGTTTATGCAATTAATCAATGATGATGTTTATGAACAATTACAAAATATTTCTAGTACTTGGGGTGACAATACAGTGTTAAATCACATTTATGAGTTCAAAGAAAGGCGTAGTAGCCCTGGATTTCCAATTATATAGATTTGGGTCTCCAGCTATAGATCTAACATTCTTTATAATGACATGTGCTAATGTGGCTCACACTTGCTGATGATTATAAAAATACTTTAAATGTGTATTATTCATATCTGCGGTATTTTATGGAGGACATGAATATGAACATAGACAATATATTTCCTAGACATGCTCTGGACTCCGAAATGCATAAATATGGAAAGTTTGGTTTTTTAGTCGCTTTATCATCAATACCATTAATAATAAGTGAAAGGTGTGATGTTATGCAATCCTTTGAGGAAAAATTTAATGACCATGACATTATCCCGCTAGAAGAACTTTGGGTACTGACACCTTTTAAGACAGACGAAGAAAAAGTGCGATTAATTAGCTTTGCGACTATCTGTAAATGTAGGGTTAATATAAATGCAAGCAATTACTATCTTTAGTCTTTGAGTCTAACCACTTTTGTTCATACCAATTTGTTATTGTCTATATATCTATAATTTTAATATATCTTATATATAAAATTCTCGTGTCACAATGTTAGTCTGCATACTCCTCCGAAACGGCTCGACCGATTCCTCTGAAATTTGGTAAGCATATTGGGTAGGCCTGAGAATCGGCTAACATCTATTTTTCACACCCCTAAATAATAAGGGTGGTCCACCCCTCAATTTTTTTTTTTATTTTTTAGACAAAATTTTTAATTTCTATTTTTTTATGATACAGCATTAAATGATACATACAATCCCTAACTTTCACCCCTCTACGATCAACCCCTATTTTTTTATTATAAATGATATACATGGTGAAACGACGTTTGCCGGATCAGCTAGTATATTTATATAATTATGTATATAATTTTAATTTTAATTATTTGTTAAATATTGTTAGTATTACCTACTGTAAAAAATATTCTATACAAATGTATTAATACCATGTAAGAAAATAAAGTTGATGCAAGTCACGTTGGTTTCCTAAAAAACAGCGGTCTAAAGTTAATATAATTCTAAGACATTCCGTACGCAAAAATTGGTAGCAAATATGTTGCGACATAGAATATAAATGTGATGATTTCTTTGTATTTGTAAATATACAAAGAGGTTGTATAGATTTAGACGAAATTCTTTTAAACGAAAAAGGTGACATTGGATATAAAGAAGCTTATATAATTTACGAAAAGGTTTTTAAAAAGTCCTATTTTTATAACTAATCAGAAATCGTACGAGGAACATTTTATAAACTACTATCGTGCACAAGTTAATATAACGTGTTATATTAACTCTCTTTCTGTCAAATTGTATTTACGCTGTGATAAAAAGAGATCGACGAGTACTTTAGTTAAAACGGTGCAAATAAAACAATGATTTTTTTAATGAATTACTTGAAATTAAAATTGGTAAAATACATACCAAAATATGTAAAAACAACTTTTATTTGTACAGTTTCACTAAAAACACTCAAAGAACATTGACGCATGTTAATATAAAGAAACAATAAAGGGCAAATGGTAGAGGGCAAGCTAAAGCGAGGAGACCCGTGTCTTAACACAATGACGTTTCGAGGCAGTAGCCGCTAATGTTTACATTAATTATTTATTATACAAAGAACTGTTTGGGCCACAAGAAATAATTTGTATAATTATGTGAATACAACCATGTATGGGCACTTTGTTCTGCTACGTTATTATTTTAAAAGAAAATACTTTATGAAAAGCTGAGCGAACAAAAGTATTTTACTCTCAACACGTTTTTACCAGCTGATTCTTTCGGTTCTCAGTAACAAACAATACTTTAT
This sequence comes from Pieris melete, assembly GCA_963693345.1. Taxonomy (NCBI): domain Eukaryota; kingdom Metazoa; phylum Arthropoda; class Insecta; order Lepidoptera; family Pieridae; genus Pieris; species Pieris melete. The sequence goes on along the minus strand of CAVNZK010000363.1, from coordinate 1,654,495 downwards.
ATCTAATGTTCAAAATTAAATTCAAAAGCTTGTATTTTCTTTAATAACTGACAGAGTGAATCTTAGAGCCGAAATAATCACAAAACATGTTTTAGTAATTCATAAAACCCATTTGATTTGCTCTTAAATGATAATGGTTCTAAAATTAATGACAAACGTTTTAAAAGGTTTATCCAAAAAAAAAATGTCGTTTTAAATGTATGCTAATTATTTATATTTAACATGAGCCATTAAAAGTTAACATGCGGCGATACCATACTTTGATGTTCAATAAAAAAGGAATCACAAGAGTATTTGAAGGAACTTTGTTGTTAGAGACCACTTCTAAAGTCAGATAAGGTCCCCGTAACATGAAAAAAGTCGAACCCATTTTGTAAACAGGTTGTAAACGATCTTGTTAGATGTTTTAACGCTTAAGCTAAAAAGAAAACATCTTTACTCTGATAATAATTAGGATTTCTGCCAAGTATTAATAAAATATATCATAACGTGTATCATGTGCTGAGATTTTGGATTAGTGTCAAGTGTATACAAAAAAATGAAAAAATATCTGGAGAAATATAATGAAGGCTAAGTTAAGGGCCTAATTGCAGGTTAATATTACATTTGCTAAAACTTTAATATTTTGTGTGTTTAAAAACAAAATTATATAGAGTTATGAATTATTAATTCATGATTTTATTAATTTATGAAATGTAAAATTAATTACTTTATAAATTCAATTATTGTTTTCTCTCTCCATGTGCGCAAACTCTTAGTCATAAATTCATGAAAAATATCGTGAAAAAACCAGCATCAGCTTAAAATCGTTGACGTCTATCAGGCACATAGGGCCTTGAAAACAAAAATAAACTATAGATAAAATTTGGGACTAGACCTAAAAAGAATTAAAGCGTTTGTATCTTTGTACTATGGTAGTTTAAAATTGCTTATAATATTTGTGTTAAAATTTTATCAATGAGTTTTAATACATACATCTAGAATTTAAACAAAACAACGCAGATAAGTGGCATTTGAATTTAGAGATATTCCAACGGCTAAATGAATAATATTTCAATAAAATTATATAACATTTATTCATTAATTTTGCACTCGTATGAAATCATTTTATTAACACATAATTTCGACGACTGGTTCTCTAAATGGTTTTTAATATAGTAAACAATTAATTCAAGGTTTTAAATATATGAAAACATGTCTTTTGAAATATTTGTTGTAACAATATGTTTTTGCGTAATATAATTATAGCTTATTCCCGGAATATTCGATTTAAAATAACGACGGTATACATAGTAAGATGTATCAAATAATTACAGTTTTCGATTGGGAGATGAAACTATAATATAATATTTTAACAGCTGCATCATTCTTTATGTTTAATGATGTGTAATTAATTAAATTAAATTAAATGCCTCTGTATATCGAGGATTTCCGTTCATATGTACATACATTCCATTGGCTGTAGAACAAACAACGTTTTGCCAGCATCACGTCATGATCCTGAGCATAAGAATGCTAATTGCAAGTTATCCTTGAAGTCAATAACTAAGAATAAAAGATCTACTTTTGAGCAGTGTTACCCTAGTACACGTGTAATTCTTACCCATCGTGCGCGAACGGATGGTCTATACGATTATGTCCCAAGTAGAGCTTGCTCGTATGCGAAAAGAAAAACATTGGAAGGAAAGTATGAGATGGTGTGTTATAGGCAGATACAGAAAATATATATATACAAAAAAATAATCAATGTTACAAACGTTAGGCGTTTGTTTTTTTGAATCTGCCTCATTTCGTAGATACGGGACAAGAGCTCTATGACGTACGTAACAATTCAGGTAATGTCCCATCGTTCATGCATTATACAATAGTGAAGTAGGTGTTAGATAGTAGGTGTTCTGTGTTGTGAAAGATAATTCACATATCCCACGTTTTGTATTGCCCAATTATTCAACTCTGTGCTAAATTTCCGAAACATAAATGGAATTGAAATACTTATAAAGAATGTGAAAAATTTAAAATATAACAGCACTGTTAAACACGAAGAAATCATCCAATTAACAGTCAAATATCTGAAGTGAAGTGGAGAGATCATTTAGGCCTTTGGGCACACGCATTAAAGTAACGAAACTTGTCTGACTGGTCGTTAAAATTCCCCGTAATTCGTCGCGGAGAAGGCGGGTTTAACACCATGTTTTACACATTTATGTCTTGTGTGTAGCGCCGAAACTTAAAATTATCTGCATGTGCATACGAACTTAGTTGCGTCAAGTGTGTAAGCCGCTCTTCGTGTATGATTCTACGCGAGAAAATAATTAATGCAATTATGGATGGCCGATCATTCAATTTTTTAAGGAAGAAGTAAAACCCTATCTAACCTCTCTCTGTACATGAGTTCAGGAACTTAATATTGTTTTACAAACATTTTAAATAAAAGGAACTTTATATTATATTTATGTAACTTTATTTTATATCATATTTTTGATACATAAAAGTAAAAGCTTGTACCGTTCACTTTACTTACGAAATAAAAATCTTGAAAGGATTGCGTAGGTTGGTTAATAAAAACTTACCAACCGATACTTATAACATGCAAAACGTATTAAAATTCGTGTTGCAAGCATTCTATGCTTCCTAGGCACGACATTACATATTGTAAATAAAGCCTACGAATTATTTTTAAGGTTCCAAGTGTAGGTGGAACCTTATGGCGCTTCTAAACGGGCCATGTTTTGCTGCAATTGATGGCTGCACTGTTGGCAACTAATTGCCCGGCCATTACAAAAATATTTTAATGCAGCTGATAGCCGAACAATCTATGGCTGGGCAATGTGTTGCAATAGTATGGCCCATGATGCAGACTCCTAAACGGGCTACACAAACCGGCAACAATGGCTGACGAAATCGCAGCAGCTTAAATTGTTTTAAAAAAGAAACAGAAAAAGAAGAGATTGTGGATTCGTCCTTACTTAAATAGGCATGAAACTGTAGACAATTTGAGTCTAGAAATAAGTCTTGATAATAAATTATTCAAGAACTAGAATGTCAAAAGTAGTCATTTTTACGTAGTAATCTAACGTCAAATACAGCTGATCGCAAAACACAGAATATAGCAACAGGCACACTTCACTCATAGCAAACGTCATGTCGCGTAGAAAAGGATACACTGTGCCATAACAAAGAGAGTGACTGAAACAACAATAGAACTGACTGTGCAATATTGCAGTTGAATTTGATAGCCTAGCGATCGTCCGACAACCCATCGCACAGTGGTCCATCCCATAGGTCATAGGGCTGAAATGTCGATGGTTGAATTATGACGTCATTTATCACTACAGGGTAGACAAATAACCCTTCTACCCCCAGATAGAAAAAAAATTACGATAACATGAAAGGATCATTTCATTTTGTGCAACCGAAGTGATAACATTCCAATAGTGCTAATTAGCGTTGTCTTTGTCGGCCAAATTTATATTGTTTTAAAGTGTTGTTTTCTCGGAAATTGATTGTTTGTGATAATTTTGTGCCATGTATATTCAAATAGAAGGTATGTACGACATTTTTAATCCTATTGTGTTTATTTTAACCGTGTCATTATCTGTAATCACCACCATCAAGAAAGACTTCCGATTTCTTTGAGTTTTACCGCTCTGCCATATTTAATTAGACTTTTACTTAGGAAGGAACGAATCCCCAAAGATGAAACATATATCAAAATAATCTCTTGTTTGTCTAGTTTTAGAATCTGTAACATCTAGGTGCGCCAAAGTGCGCCGAGGATTGCTTATAGGTCCTGACAAAGACGAAGTCGTATATAGGTAAATTTGATACCTTATAATTTTCATTTCTTTTATTCTGTAGGATCCATCATCAAGTGTTCTTTTCCTCGAATGCTTGTTCTAGAGACGTGGTTGAATGCAACAAGTAAAGAAAATGAGGCAGATAGATCTCGTGAAGTGTTTGGAATGCTAGCAAATTCTTTACCGGACACTGAAAATATCAAGACCGATTACTTAAGAGATTTAATTTGTAATCTCTGTAAACGGTTTGCTGCATATTGGAAGAAACTGGGGAGGTCAAAAGCTAAGCTGATTGCCAAATACGGTGACTGGTTAAATGAGATCGAAGTCTGCATTCTTGGGAGCTCTAACGGAGAACTACATGAAAACGATGACGAGACAAGCGAATATCTTCAATCTACAAGCAGGACGCAGCACAGGAAGGAGTTTGGAGAATGCAGCAAGAGAAGCAAACGTCGCAGGTTGGCAATTTTATCCCAAATAGACGATTCTGCTATAAATACTTTACTTAGTGATTCCAATCAATCAGCCGACAGTTTCTTAAAATTCAACTCTGATGAAATCTAACTAAACATCAATACATTTTATTAAAAAACTTGATTAGTTCTAAAATACCAAATGCTTTTCCATGTTATCAAAGAGTGTTGGAAGCCAAAAAACGTTGCTACCCAACTGATATTCGCGTAACGGAATCATCTGCTGAGATTAATTTGCAATCGTTGTTAGATCATACATCAAGTCGAACATTCCCGAGAAGTAACTAATATGGATCTTTTGAACAGACTTCTTCTTAATTCAGACCCACTTATTTCTAGCATAAGAAAGGTACCTTGTAAGAAGAAGTCTGTATTAGCAAAATAAGTGTTGGATTTATTATGTATGTACTTAAACTATATTGGCATAAAAGAAACCTGTAAATATTGTGAATTATAATGTTTTCCTATTATGTAAAAAGACGATGTTTTATATAAATCCTATGTTCAGTTTTCTATTATCTGGTAAATTTTATTATTTATATGTAAATTAAGTTATTTTCAGAAATATTTTATAAATAAAACTTATTTTATTGCTACCTATTATTTATTAGTACGGATGGATACTTTTTTTTTGAGAATATACATCTACCTTTTTAAAAATATATCTATTGTTTTACTTGTTATTATCATTAAAACCTTAAAACAATCATTTCTTAGATAAAAAGTTAATATTTCATTTTTAATCCGACATACAACCTCTATGACCGCCTTTCTTAGGAACATGGACCACTGTGCATCGGGGCAATATCAGCCATATGTGGCTATACAAAACATGTTTGGCTATATGGCCGGGACATTACTGCAATATTGCATAGTGTGGCTGCTATTGTTTGCAATGTTGTCGAGCCACAGTGTTGCAGCCATCAATTGCAGCAAAACATGGCCCGTTTAGAAGCGCCATTAGAAAACGAACGGAGATATCAATTTGTCCCTGACATACGAGAGTGTATTAATCAAAAGCGTCTGCCTAATTCTAATTACAATTTATAAAAATGACTTAATTTAAGGCGGAAACATACTACTAACACGCGACGCTACACCACGCCATCCGACGCATGTCAGTAGTTATCAATCCCATATATTTAATATGGTCAGGTGCACATATACAACACGCCATGTGATCACACGCGGTAACATCCAATCGATTTGGATCAGCGTGTTGTCGTGTTGTTGACGCCAAGCGTCAAACGTTCGAGTTTTTGGCACAAATGTCAATTTATATACTTACATATTTTTGGATTTATTTATTTGGCGAAATGAACGACCAACAATTAACTGAGTTGGTGAAACAATATTCTGTTCTATATGACATAAGATTAGCCAAATACAGCGACCATACTGTGAGAAATAATGCATGGGAAGAAATAGCCGAACAAATGAATACAAGCGGAAAGTTTTATTAAAATATAATATTAAAAGACTTTTGTATGAGTTGCAAGTTTTTAATTTTGTCTACCTTTCCTCACAATATCAAGCTGACAGGGAACGGCGCCTTCACCACCAAAATATTCCTTAAATTTGTTTCTAACTGAAAATGCATACTCTGTGGAATTTCTACGAATTGGATTTATGTCGTGGTGTCGCGTGTTGGTAATGTGCACGATGGACATCGGGTGTCGACATGTTGCGTCGCGTGGCGTTTTAGTAGTATGTTTCCACCTTTATTTGTTTGTTGCTTTATATTATTTACTGATTTCATAGAATACTGTAAATTGTGATGGAAACGAATTTATGTATTTTATAAAAAAATAATATAAAATTGAAAGTAAATTTAGATACTTCAATTAAATCATTAGAAGGAAACAACTAACAAAAAAACAAGAACAAGCAACAGCTCGTAGTTTAAATGATTCTTCTCTAAAAAAAACAAGTTCTATAGCACTTATCTACTGTTTTCTATGGAAATTATTAAAAGCTTTGCGTCAGACAAAAATTCAGCCATCTAGAGTTTAAAAACATAAATTAACTGACCTTTACGTTTCCGGAGTCCTATTTCGATGAAGTTTATTTGCATTTGAACGGGTCGTTTTACAAGGTTGGCCCTGATAAAATTTATCTTCAAGGATACTTTTGGACAAGGTAAGCATTGTGACCAATTTAATGTAAATAAAAGTTACCTATGCTAAGTAAAATATGGGACACAATTTGTTTATCTTAGATTAGATTTAAAATGGTTTCTTGGAGATCAAATTGGTATAATTTATGTAACCAAATTTAGTCACTGATGTTATCGCGTATATATTGATAATAATTTTATTAAGTCAAGCTTTGCACTATTTAGATAAATACTTTGGTATCTTTTAGGTATGTAACTTATGAATGTAGCTTAAAGGAAAACGAGTCTCATCGAAATCGTTCAATGGAGAAATCCTATCGTTATTTACACAAATCAGTTATAGGGAAAAATATTCAGAAATCTACCTATGAAACATTATGGGGTGATTGGTTTCTAACTGATACCCTTATAGACTTGCGAAAAGCTTCGAAGTTTAATTAGAAAATAATAATCAAAAGTTAAAAAAAAAATGATGCGTGTACTTATGTACGCGCGTAAGAAGTTATACTTCTTTGGCTTTCTTTACTTTTTTTGAAATATTAAATAATCTATATATATAAAAAAGAAAGTCGTGTTTGTTACAACACTTATAACTCGAGAACGGCTGAACCGATTGCCATGGTTTTTGATTTGTTGGATTTGTTTCCGTCCCGAATAGCAGAATAAGCAATAAAATATCGGATAAGTTATCGAATTTGTTATAAATAAATTAATTAATTTTACGAATGCAAAAACCGTATGGTGCCATCTATTGACAAAACTGCGCATCATTTTACGTCGAATTCGTGTCAGTTCAAGAAATTCCGATCTTGAGGTGAATGAGAAGATGCATAACCATGCCTTGATCCTGATCAAAAGATGTTGGATATCAGAAAGTGCTTAACATGCAGTATCGCCATATTGACGCTAGAGAGAAGATGCCTAATGTGTAAAACTGCCATTCTTCTTTCGCAATGGCAAGCAATAAAACATTTCTGTATTTGCAAAAGAGTTGTATTAATGTAATACTTAACATTAATGAAATCCTAAAATAAGTTAAAGTAAAGTAACAACGATATTATAAGGTTGTAGGGTGAAACGAAGTTAGCCAGGTCAGCTAGTTAATAATAGATTTTTAGCGTTAATAATTTAAAAATATTTAATATTTATATTATTCAATTATTAATTAATATTAATAACAATGATTATTTATTATATTATTAATTTAATTTAATAACTAGGTATGTTTCATAACCTTTTAACTAAGTAACAATAGGTCTTTGTGAAAAAGCATTGCTATATTTCTTTGAAAAAATAATTAAAACTGCTTTATTTGTTTAAAACGTACTACAAATGTCATTATGGTCATACGTCACGCATATTCTATTTCTTTTTACTTGTAGATTGTCTTATTCCTATCTCGCTCGCGCACGCTCGGCGCCCATACTGAATTTTGTGTCACGGTGCGCGCGCATCGTAAAATTTCACTCTCATAAATTTTTCATAACGCGCCTAAAGAAGTATAACTTCAAAAGTTTCGTCACAAAAAACAAGATAAAAATAAATTCCTGAGTGTACCATATTAAAATGTTGATAATCGAACGATACGTATATACAAAATTGTGACTACTACATCTCCGCCTATGCTTTAGCTTCGACACAGTTACATAAAGTTTTCTCTCTCCTCCGCATCGCCCATATGGTATTAATGAAAAAATACACCTACAAGTAATGTCATATAGTCGACGAAAAACAATAATACCTCGTCTCTTATATGCTATCTATTAAAAACTACTATTAAACTTTGCCGTATAAAATTGCCCAATAACATGTAGGTGGAAATATGTTCACTCGAAGAGGCAATCCTTGCTATTAACGCATTGGATGATAATATTTTTTAAACATTAAGTCAAGACTATACAGCCTATTTTTGAATAACAATGCTTAAGGTACCGTTTTGTATATGGCTTTAGTAGGTACGTCAGTAACGCGATGTTGCAATCGGCGCGTGCCTTGGGTTGCCATTGGAAAACTGGAACCTGATTGAATTTGAAACTTAAGCGCTGGGGTCTATTGGGTTTATTTTAAGATAATTTGAATTTTATTAAGGTTGTTGTAAAAGTTTTTAACTGCGGTTGCAGTGTGGGAAGAAAGCTGACGTCATCGTTTAAAATTAATATCTACTTCCATGAAGAGTCTTATGAAACGAGCTTACTAGATTATAAAGATGGGATAGGAGTGTGTTTGTAACTATGACATCACATAGTATTTTTACTTATTTATCTACAAAAACTACTACGTACGTACGTACGCCGAGAAAGATTTGTAGTGGAAATGCAACATTTACTATTTTATAATATATTCGTAGGCTTTTTGTGTTTAGGCAGGTATAATTTGTGTTTTCATATATAGGTAAAATCTATAATATAGCTTTTATGGTTTTAGAAGTTGTGCATGATTAAATACTTACACCAACGTACAAAACGAAGTTGAAGGCAATCCACTTAACTATTTGTCCTGCTCTCTAGTTATGTGTTTTATATATCCGTCTCTGTCCAGCCAAAACGCAGCCTCCGAGCTGGAGTCGTATTCTGAGAAGTCTGAGCGCCGAGATATTATACTTGATAGAATTATAATATAAAGATATTTGTTATGATCCTTTAGTAAACCAGACGTTGCATTTTAACAAACATCATAAAGAAACAGTTGTATTGATGTATATATACTTATTAAACTTTACACACATACACATCAATTATATTAGAACTAAATAGAAAAATAACACAAATGTTCGATGTTTGTACCGCCAAAATAACAGGTAATATCTTATGTATTGTGATATACGCGCCAATAATAACATAACTACAAAGATAAACCATATGTACAATGTATCATTCTATCGAAATCTTAATTTTTCTTAACATACAGTAATCCTCTCTAGTATGTCTGACCTAAAATCTAATTGTAGCGAACACTTCTAGTAAGCTGGACGATAACTAAAGATTACACAAAGTCGTTGACACTGATAACAAGGTTTGTTAATAGATAATGTGACCACGTAATTAATAAAGTAGTTTTAAGATGTGTAAAATGTGATTAGTTAAGTCTTGATCCATAAAATACGAAATGAAAAAATTTAAATGTTTAATTTACCAACTCGAATGCATCCATAAGAACATCTCATGTGGAATCAAACTAAAGCTGCAATGCGCATATTCAAAACTACATTAGTTTTTATTTATTTATTTTGTAATTCTACAGCTAACATAAATTATGTATATAAAACAATTATACCAAAAAATTTAGTCAAAGATGGAATACTTTATATTTACAAAAAGTTTTAGACAATTACAAAAAAAATGAATAAAAATTATTCAAAACATTTAACTAAGTAATTCCTTATTCGGCTGTGTTATGTGAAATTGATGCAAGTGCTTTAGCGCTATGGATATTGTTAATACTCCTTTTAAGCATATTCCGCGATAGCTTTTTCCTGTTTTGATTAACTAGAAAAGAGAGCTTAAAGATGAGGGCCATTTGTACTCTATAATATATAAAAACGTGTTCTTGTGAAATTTTCTGAGATATACTTTAGAATATTATTATTTTATTTCTTTTGACAAAGTGCTGGAAAACCGGATATTTTAAAATTAGTCGCATTATCAACGTCAACGCAAGTGTGAAACCAGTTTGTTATCTAAGTAATAAAGTTATGAACTAAAATTTCCCAGAAACCGTCCAAAACTGAGATGTATAGCAAGGTATAATGGTTATGTTTAGTGAACAACATATTTTTTAAATTCACAGGAGCGTCAGTAGATCAGGTAGACCTGTCGCCGAGAAGCTAGGCACCAAGAGGCACATTCCTAAAAAGGGACTTTATTTGCCTAGACTTAGGTCTGGTGGGCATGTTGACTCCCGCCGGGCTCGGGCGGCAGTTCCTCCAGTAATATCTTCATGATATTAATTGGCGAGTATATTAGGTCGGCAAGCCGACGGGCTCCGATTTCTCATATTTGACAATTCTTAGGCAGATTTTTCAAGCTGCAATGTGTGCTTAAGACACATCTCGAGGTAACAAAGTAAAGACGTAAAGGCCAAAATTTCGTAGGTGTACTTTGATTTTAATTTTGTTGCGGCATCCTAGAGTATTCTTTGAAATTGATGAAGTCGTCAAAAAGGCGCTTTCTCCTAGACTATTGTCATGACTTTATTTGTTTAGATTTAAGCATGAAGAAGTGAATAACTGAAGACAAGTTGAGACAGTAAAAAGCAAGATCTTTTTCTAAATTACCATCTATCTACGGATTAGATATTACTTAATTGTATCGAGTATTATAAATAAATCAATCTGCAATTTCTATGAGTTGCCTATAAAGAATCATAAATAAATCAAGCGAAGTTCGCAGAATTGTTTAAAAGCCTTAGAAACGTGGCTCGCTCAATAGACCTGCTTAATTTGTGTCCGGATAATATGAAGAAGATGCCGCGAGGGTTGCGATGATGAATAATTCTGGTGAGGCAAAGGGCTACGGGTATTCAACGAGTATAAGGTTACAATTTCTATTCGTTAATAGAAGGCGAACAACCTAGGCGCGCACGCATTGCTATTATATATTATTACAACACTTAAATACCATCGTTTATAAAAATTCTTTGCTTATAATAAATTACTTTCAATACCTACCCGATAGTGTTGTAGTTGTAAATACTATTCCAATACCTATAGTACCTACCTGCCGTGAAGTAAATCACGTTATGCGTGCAGTACATACCACATGCAATGCCTGTTGAAAAAGGCATTTACTAAGCCTTGGATTAATGACACATAGCATAGCAATTAAGTCGGTTTTAAGCCACAACTTAATACAGATTTGTATGTAGTAATACTTTTTTTATTTTAATAATAACAAATAACCGAAGACTTTAAGACTACAAAACAGCTTAATGATATAATATGTCTCCCGAGGGAACTATTATAGTAAACATCTCTAAGTGCGTTAATAGAAATAATGTTTTTGTAATTCATAGTGATTTCATAAGGAGAAAATTCTAAGAACAGAACGTTACACGAAACCAGTTTCAAGTAACGCAATAAAGGCTTATAACCGACTCCTTGTTCTGTGTGTTGTGTTTACATTTGTGTGTTTACAATATATTAATAAGCATTTTTACATTAGTTTTTTGCTGTTATTCCACGAGTTTTAAGAAATAGTGTATCAATGTTTTTGCGACTGGATAAATATTTCTTCTGCCAACAGCTGTTGACTTATAGTGTTGTTGTTGTGTTCTACACAAATTCTTTAATTTGAATTAAACAAAACTACAACTGGCGCTACAACGTTTAGGTTTAGGCCTGAGATTTCTGTATTTTTTTGGTGACCGGTTTCCTCACAATGATTTCATTTTCTGTACGAGTGAGTAAATGGGACTTAAACACCATTGGTGCACAGTACAAATTTACGTCCTCTGGGATGACAGGACTTACGCTAAAACCACCAGGCAAATAGATATAAACAGTGAACGTAATTCGAATAGTAATTATAATATAATTATACAATCTATCTAATAACCCTTACCTCATTTACGCCCCCATAGCATTTTAATAGTTATTTATTATACGTATATGATCTATAAGAAGCAAGATACCATTCCTTTACGTGGGATATTGCACAAAGGATTGTTTATAGAACAGGGGGCCCACTGTCAGGAGGCTCAACTGATATTAACTGTTATACGGCGCCCATGGACACTCTCAATTCCAAAGGGCTTGCGAATGCTTTGTTGGCCTTTGACAATAATTGGTACACTCTTTTCTCGAAGCGTCCAAGTCGTTAAAAATGTTTACGAGTAACAATACCCAAACTTTAGTTGGTTTCAAATCCTACAAAAGTATGTAAATTGAATATTTTAGCCGGGAGCAATATTTTCTTGTTGATATAAGATAGCAACTAGTGTAATATCGATATTCCCCGACAACAATTTTTATCTGAATGTACACAGCAAATAGCTTGGCACTATAAATAAAATATTAACCGTTTGATAATCACGTTTACGTATTTGAATTATTCCAGTATGTAAAGAACATTATCGGGAATTTATTTCCAAGGTATTTGTGCGTCTTAGCTTAGTGGTAAAGCGTCTCAATGACGTCTTACATTCAGATCCGATTTTGCATTAATGGGCTTTCGTCCTTAGTACACTTGCTTATACAGTAAACATATTATCGCGTAATATTTTGTATGTTTTCTCTGTATTTGGAAATATAATCGTACTAAATAGGTTTGTATTTTTAGAGGTCCAGGTTTTGAAACAATGAAAATTTTCATGTAAACGTACAAAACAGATATAAATGAACGTCTATTGAAAGCGAAAACCACTTACAATACGTATTTGCGAAGGTAATACATATTAAATTTATCGATAAATATATTGTGGAGGTTGTATTCGAAGAAGTTGAGTGTTATTCTCGATTTTCATTACTTCCTAGAATTGTATTAAGGAAATGTAACTAATTCATAAATTGTTTAATACTTTTCTTATTAAAAATAAATATCCCAGTAAAGTTTATCATACTAAAACCTACATCAAAAAAATAATATTTATTTGATGTAGGTTTTAGTATAATAAACTTTTTGAACGTAAAGTTTAACGATAACTCGTAATATGTACAAGCATAGTGTATCTACGACAAGGGCTATAAAACAGAGGAAGTTCATGGCCGTTCTGTATTTGGAATATGTTGGCCTAGCAACTGCCATGAGGGTCTTGTGGTGAAGCGGTTTCATAAAGGGCCTAGGGTTATTGGGTTATTCGATTCCCAGCCGGAATACAAATTGGAAATTAAATGCCCTTGTCCACCTTTAGAGGATTTTCAGGACAAATGTAGGAAAACTTCATTACCAAATTCCCAATACATGTTTATAGTTCATTCAGTCTCTTAACTAAGGTATAAACTAATTTTTGTTTTATTGAATCGATTATTGAAAGGGATTCGAACGCAGTACATTTAGACACGACATTTATGTTATCTGTAAACCACAGAATTAAAGCTATATATTTAATGATAATTTTTTAAAACATAATCGTAAAACAGGATTTTCCTATTAAGTATAACTAATAATATCTTATTTATAGTTATAATGATTTATAACTAATTGCGATGCCGCCTAATCAGGAAGATAATGTACAAAGTAACGACAACCTTTATTACACCTACGAGTATGATATATTAAAACAGTGTTGGCCTAGTGCAGTGTGACCCTCATTTCTGAGGTCGTGCATTCAAATCACAGCTGTGCACCGACGGTGTATTTCTGTGTGGTAGCACTTGTTCCTACGGTGAAGTCAAACATTGTGAGGAAACCAACATGACACACATACTAGTTTATAAAATAAAAATGATCGAAAAAACTGACGCTATCTGAGGCCCAGACCCACATAGGTTTGTAGCGCCATTGAATTATTATATATTAAATCTTACGTTTTAAATCAAGTAGTAATTCCTTCGGTTTTGTTGATAACGGTTACCGATTCTGAGCTTTATATATACATATACTTAATCCCTTTTCTAATCCTTTAGTAAGTAGATTATATCATTTAAAATACATGGCTATGGTTATTATCTCACATTGGTTTAATCTCTTTTTATTAATTCGTCCGGAGATTGATTATAAGAACAGTAATTATTAGTTACTTAGTATTTTTTGTACCTATTATACAATAGGAGAAGAATACTTTTTTAATGTATATTTTTAATATTTATTGAACATTTGTTTTAATAAGTTTATTTTGTTCCATTGTTTTTGTCAAATTAATTGTATATCTATGTAGTTTTCAACTTCTTGTGCTCATCTTTTATATTTAATATATTTTCCACACAGTGGTTGCCTGGAAGAGATCGCTCGAAAGCGATAAGGCCAGTTGCTCTCCTTCTTATTTAATTATTATAATTGTCATGCATGCATTTCTGCATTTCTGTATTACTGCAACGAAGTCTAAAAAAATTAAAATAAAATAACAATAAACGTTTTTCTAACATTTATGTAATTAACTCGAAGCTCTAAGTTCGAAACAAACCTTGTAAATCGCGTTTTGAAAAAAATTGCATTGCACTGTTCGAGCGATATACGTTTCCATTAATAATATTTACAAAACTCATGACACAAACTCAACAATTTTTCTTAATTCTAACAGTTATTGACATAAATAATAAATTAAGTTTACACGCGGACCTCGACAAGTTGACCAACATGTTGTTTATCGAGTCGGGGGCATTGTATCTATACGAACGGACTCGTGCCCCAGCTAACTAAGCCGGCACGCTCGCGTCAAATGACTATGGAATTTCACTGGTACACGAGAAACATAGACGCGGCCATGTATTTAGTATAAGATGCCTAATTGATGGTACATGATGAGCCGCCTTCTGCCGCCGTTCATTTGAAACAATGCTCTTAGTGCCTAACGTAACAATGGCGATATATGTAAAGGAATTTAAGTTCATTACTAAATTCTTTATTGTTATCCACGTAATTAAAGCAAACCTTTCCCGTGAAATGATTTAAATTCTGCGATAACAGCGTTATATTCCTTTGAATAAATTGATGATATACCTACTATGTAAAGAAAAGATGCTGTCGTGGACCAGCGTGAGGTCTAAAAACAGGCATGCTCTGAGATGATGCGATACTGCGGGCACGACAGCCAACCACGATCCCACTATCTACTATCTGACGTCGGACCGAAAGCTACTTTAGTCTGTAGCCGACTTATAAAAAATCAGATCTCTTTATGTTTTCGATGTGTAGTGCCCACTTCTTTTGTTTTCTAAGTTTCTATGCATAGGTTTTGCTTATAGACTTAAGAATCTATAAAGTCTCTCGGGTTTTTATCGGGTTACAAATTAAAATGTCATAAAAAATTATTACTACAGAAATCATACTATAAAACTAAAAATAGCTCCGATCCCCATATTGTATCTTGCATTTTTCAAGAAATTAAAAACAAATTATGTCTAGTACCTGCTAAATTCGTAGCAACTACTCTAGCACTTAGCGATTTAATAAGAAAAAGTGTTCGACACGTTTTACAACGGAGAGCAACAATCAAAAGCTATTAAACAATAATGTATATCGTTTTTTATTTTCTCGGCCACCGCACGGCTACAAATTGGTAAGGGCCTCATCCCGAGCTCACGTAGTTTTTTTCTTTTTTGATATATAGCTTGTTTTATGAAGGCCTTCGAGCCGTATATGAAGGTCACCCGCTGATCGAAAATTACAGGACAATAATGCTTGTTCAATTCTAACATCATAATTCTCATTATACCTACAGGTACATTTATATTGAGTACAAATAATCTTTATCGTGCTACGCAGTTGCGTGTGCTAACAATATTATATACAAGAAAATGACGGTCTATGGAAGAAGTAATAAATTAAATATTATTATTTAGTCTGACCTTGATTTTCATAAGATAATTATTGCCAAGACCCATTTTGGGTTGCTGAGCCCGCGGAATAAGAGTAATTATTGCAATTATACACATAAATACTCTTAACTTATATGTTAAATACGAAGATTTGTTTATCTTTCGCACTAACCTAAAATTTTGACAGACAATACCTCGGGTATATTCAGAAAAAGTCCCGGGTATAACTTTATTGTTTTGACCGCGTTTCCAATAAGACATGGTCTACACGAATACGGGTAGATTATAAAAACGTACATGAATAATATCTGTATTAAGTAAATATAGATTGTTTATAATCAGGTACTAAACAGATGAATTTTAAAATAACCGTCTAGAAAATTCGCGCCAACCGGCAAGAAAACATACGCCATCTTGGAAATCAGGTTACAGCGCAGGCGCCCTCGACACGTTTAGAAGAAATAAAACCTACGTGGTATATACGTTAGCACAAAACTTTGATCGGTCGTTCAACCATGTCGTTCTAATCTCTCTTTCCTCCACAATTCCTGTCTCACTCACACGTACCGTTAAAGTGGTATGTCTGAGTTATGGCATTCCAATGTTGCCACCTCCACTTCGGAGGCTGTGCATTGGACTTACCAAACGAAAACAACGTAGCTACACATGGCTTTGCTTGTTTCATTTTCCTAAACGATGCTTTCACACCTCGCAAGGTTCGCTTTTAGATTCGAAAATAACATTCCAAATATCATAACTGCTAAATTGGAATGTGGCGAGGAATTGTATTGGTGATTAGCGTAAAAGATAGGCATTCGTTACACGTAATATATTCTTTTTGAATATGTTTCTGTGTTGTTTCACCTTATACCGTCGATAAAAAGATTCTGAAGTATAAACTGATATATGGAATTATACGAATTATTATACAAAAATTTTCCTACCTGGCAGTGGTTTTATTATCATAATGTACTTACGACAGAATCTACATTATTTAACATATGCTAAACGTACATATGTAATATGGGTTATTGTGTAGGAGTATGCATTTTCTTAGTCTAGCGTTCAATATCGAATCGGAAACACGAAGTCCTGGGTTCGCCACTAGATTAGACCTCGTAGGTACGGGACCACCCGACATCCCCACTGTGTAGGTTTATGTCAACTACACAAATTCTTCAATAACCAAATTCCGCATTTTTAGCTTTATTTAGTCATAGTAATATCATAGATATGCATGTAAAATAAAGTTAACATGCAAAATTACTTTTATTTAGACATTGTTTTACATAAAATAAGATCTTCCGTAATGGATTGAAATGTTGAAATATACAGAATGCTTGTCAATTATTTCCTCTGTTGTAACTGTATTTCTAGGCAGCAACATACACATTTCTGATAATCATAATCAATTTAGCTTTCACTCGCGGCTGATTTGCAGTTCATCGGGTAGTACGTTTTAAAATACATGCAGCGCCATCTAGTTTGCTATAGTGTAACGATTTAAAATTTTACAACACAACTCTATCATAATATTGCATTTCTTATAGATTAACATAGCATGTCAGTTTTTTTGATCCAATGAAGTTTCTAGAATTCTAGAATAAATGGCATAAGAAATATTCTTTACTCCATATTTTTCAGACACAAATCGAAGGAGCACAAGTCACCATATGCGGCGCGAATGGACGATGACGCGATCGCTTGTCGCCTTTCACAACCGATGTGGTGCGCCTTATTTGGCAACGTTGGAAAACTCTTGTTTAAATATACAAATTGTGAGAAAAATGTATATATGGAAACTCTAGATTTAAAAATTTGTAGCAGCAGGAAAAAGTGGTAGTCGGCTAAGTGCCTTTTATAGGCTTTAAAAAAATTATATAATCATCCAATTTTTTATTTTAGTAACTGCAAAAAGAAAAATTGCCTGGCCTTTTTTGCGCTGATAAGCTGCAAACGGCACTTTTGAGTAAAGAGACATCTATTGTGTTCATCGTACTATCGTTAAGTTAACTCTTGTACAGACAATATCATTTCATTTAAACATAGAAGTTGTTGTAGAGCAACCGATAAAATTAATAGATGGCAGTATAATACAAATAGCTATTTGAATTTTTCATAATATAAGTTATAGTCTTGTAAATTTATTAATTATACTGATCTATGAAATGTTTATTTAACTGACATCTGTTGAATGTTCGGGGTGTTATGATATGGAACTAACACGACAGCTACAAATTTATGTAGTCCACTAAGTTTTTGATAGATGGCGCTTATTTATAAAATATACTAACATAAAGGTTACGTTAGTTATTTCATAATTCCATATTAGCATTCGCAGATATTTTTAGAATGTTAATTCATAACAAACGATAAAAATTAATAAGCGTTGATATAAAAAAAAGACGGTACGGTATGGTAGCGCCCCCTATGAGACATATTACAAAGCAAAGTTTCTATACTAAGATAGGCAATGTGGAGTTTTTACTGTTTACAGAATAGATGGCGCTGTTGAGAAAAACTTTATACGTATATATTATAATATAAAAATCAGCTTTGCGATATTTATATGTATATGTATGTATAACCATAACCAAAAATGCAAATTTACATTAATATTTTGCTAGGTGGGGTTCTATGATTTTTGGATAGGTGGAATACTATTGTTGCCTTGTAAAAAAAAAGCATTTTATTAAATTGGTTTATTTAGTTTTATTAGGCAACTAGCTGCGCCTCACACGCGTTAATTAGTTCAAATCGTTATATCATAACCAAACACATTTTATTGGAACCAATAGACTTTCAACAAACTTTTTAGCTTTATAATACATATAAGAAAAGATTTAAGAAGCTCATATTAGGCAGATTATTTATATTTAATTTATTATTAGGCATATTAGATTTCAATTCAGTATCAACGTAATATATCGAGATATATAGTTTCATTAAAAATTGAATTCTAACATGAGTTTAAGACGCAATATTCCTCTGATTGAGGAAGCTAACACGAATTTCATGCACCCGATTAAATGGATAAAGGCGTATTTTATTTCAGTATAAGGTTACATATATTATATAAAGTGGCATGATTTGATGCGGTAGGGCCCGTAAGAGCAGCCTGCAAGTAATCAAATATCTATCAAGTGAGGCATGAAATTGTACATTGACGCAGCACGCGGACATTGCCCCGCGACGTGGGATTCTATCTCTTCTATTTAATTGGATGACGCCTTGGTTAAGTAATGGCGAACCAGAGGTCTTGGTATTCAAACTCCTGCATGCCCTTGAAATGCCTATGTTTTTTGGGATACTGAGATACTTGGGGTAGTGTGTGTGTTTCATTAAATATTTTGTGTGTGTGTGTCTTCTCTGTTTACAGACGTGAAATTGTACCCATATAATGTGCTCACTGCTCATTACAAACAAAGCCACGAAGCGGTTATAACTACACAATTATCTTTTTTTTTTAGGAAGTATACCAATGGAAATTCTATTACTCGTGTCTAGTGTCCAAATCTCTTTAAATATTACGATATATTTTATAAATAAAATATAAAAACTTGTGGTTGCCTAGCAACGAAGGCTTTGATGTTTTAGTTGTATGTAGGCAAACTGAGAAAATGTAGAGTTAAGTTATTAGTGAGAATTTTGTAAAAGCTGGTATCGAATCTTTTAAAAATTAATAAGTCAACCAATGTACGTGAAAAAATATATATACAATCTTATGTGGTAAGTGTTTATAAAATACCTACGTTTCATAATATTAATTGCACATTGGCTATCTTGGTCTAGCCAATAATTGGTAAATAAAACTAATATTAGGTTTACGTAAATAAATATATATAGGTTTTTAAAGTTTCTACTCGAATAATTAAACAGAAAAATAATAATTAAAGATGTGCGCAAATACAAAATGAACTGATGAAAAAATAATATTAACAGACGTCATAAAAAAAATTATAGAATTTTAGAAGAAAAAATTGTTAAATGTGCTTAGAATCTCTATAAAAACATTAAGATTAGTCAGAATTGTTCTGATGACCTCCAGACGTATGCATTAGGTTATGTACCCCGAATCGGTACTTAGTGTATCTTGAGTGTTTCTAAATGTACTGAAGCGTAATTATTTTTGAATTCCAAATATTTATAAAAAAAATAAGGTAAATTCTAAGACCGCAAAATAGGATAATTTAATTCTTAAAAATCTAGCTGCCTCTGCGAACTACATACCAACACATGGAACATTTCGCTATGCTGTTCGCTTTTAAGGAATAAAAACACGAGTACTCCACTACTATTATATTATTCAACTTTTTCTCTAAATAAAACTCTTCCTCAGAGTTCAAGGAATAAAGAAAAATACTCGACTCGGCCCAATCGTCTTCGAGCTTTGCGCTTACCAACGTATTTTGCGATTTATTTGGATTGATATAGATAAGTCAGATCACACAATTTTTCATAGAGACGAATTATATTTAAATAACTAAAGCAATAGAAGTTTTTTATGCTTAACTTATGTACCTGACAATCAAAACCTATTTTTATAATCAAATAAATACATTTAGTATAAGTTTTGCTTCCATGGCTTATTTGCTGCAAAGCATAAACGTTTAATAAAATCATAAAATTAAAATTAAATTGTTTGAAATTTGTTATCACATTGTTGGCTGTGTTTTCACACAAATTTCTTATACTTTTGTAGCCCAAATTTCCCTCTACGGATACTTTATACCAATATATGGTTAGATGGTGATGCTGTCTCTGGATCGCGCGATATTATACTAATCTATTAATTTTGTTACTATAATATAAGAAATATTAGCAACGCTTCTCTGAACTTAAGTGCGTTCGAACGAATCTGTCAAACAGTGTGTGTACATTATCCAAACTAGCTACAAGCGACCTGTCCCGGCTTAGTCTACTACTAAACTATTTCAATTATTTTGGAAATAATAGTAATACTCCAGGATACTAATGAGAAATCTAATGTTGAAATGAGATAGTTACAGCGGTCCAGTAGTTTTAACCTACCTAACCTGTTCATAAACATTAGAATAAATGGTTTT
The DNA here is from genome assembly GCA_963693345.1 of Pieris melete. NCBI lineage: Eukaryota > Metazoa > Arthropoda > Insecta > Lepidoptera > Pieridae > Pieris > Pieris melete. Next base: position 1,633,628 of record CAVNZK010000363.1, on the reverse strand, counting down.
ACAAGGACCAATCTTACACCCATCTTTTATGCCCATTGTATGAAATGATATTTCAAAAGATCAATATTGGTCCTTATAACCTCATCTTCCATGTTGCGTGACTTCGTAGTCGTCGGCCGAATCCGGTTTTACATTAATACTGATATGCACATGAATGAACAGGCTTAGTATGCTAACATAAGGATTATATGAAAAGCTTTTTGCACCAAACCTGTTTTAAAAGCAGGCGGTTTACGTGGAGATGGAAAATTAAGCTCAACCACAATGTGTAGTTTGTTATGGCGAATAAACCACTGAATAGATAATTAAGTATAAATGAATGTAGGCTTCGCATAGTACATATAAAAACGGTGCTACGTGATTAAACATTACTAGATGAAGCATATTATGTGATGTCGTGTATGAGTAATTTACATTATTTATTTTATTTTGTTATTTAATTTTGAACGATTCGATAAAAACTATCAGCTGTTTATACTGTTAGCTGTTAAATATTACAGATTGATTTGAGGCTTGCTTCTACTTCTCGGTTTTAATCCCTGATGTTGTAGGTTCGATCCCCGGCAATGCACCAATGGTCTTTCTGCCTATGTACACATTTAACACTCGCTCGTACGGAGGAAATATCGAGAGGTAACCGGTATGCCTTAGATCCAAAAGTCGTCGGAATGTGTCAGGCACAGAAGGCTGATCCCCTACATGCTCACTAGATATAAGGTTGACTAAAAGGTTGTAGCATCACTATTTTATTTAAATAAAATCGTATAAAACGCAGTCATGATTACAAGATACACCGCGCAAGAAATCATTGAAACAATCTCTCCTGTCAGTTCTTCAGAAATCTCGTATCTTCGACTTTTTTTGCGATGTTCATTTGGTTATAACATTCAAACAAACACCCATCAAAAATTGCGATGTTCATTTGGTTATAACATTCAAACAAACACCCATCAAAAATTGCGTTATCAAATATATATTTGTTTAAGTAATGTTGTTGTCAGCCGTATATATAGAAGGAAAAATGCAGAAGTGTCAGGCAATTCGAAGCTTCTAGTGGTAAAAAATATAAAGATAAAGTTCGGATATCCTTGGAAAGCAACATGTGTTTAGCAGATTTTTTGCATCAAACTTTTTAATTTCATTTCAATAAGCACAGCATCTGGTGAGGATAGAATGACCCAAAATCCTTTTGGGGATTCATCTTTCATAATTAAAAATGAGGTTTTAAATAATCTTTAGATTTTTTAAAATACGATTACAAGTGCATACAACCAAATAGTTTTCTATTTATGCCTGCGTTAACGCTATAAAATATTAAAGTTTACACAATTCAATAGAAAACAATGATCATTATATATGAGATTTATGGTAGCCAGATTTTTAATTAAAACTAAAAAATGTTGTCTCAATACTACGAGTACTTATTATAATTTATCGAAACTTTAGAAAAATTGTAAACGTTGAGGTTATACGTTACCTTTGCTGTAATTGTCGAGTGTCTTACCTGAAAAATATTTTTTTTATTAAAAATGTGGTAAATATGTGTATGAAAAACTGTTAACTTTGGTGTATGATCACCATTATTTTTCCAACCTGAATCAGAAATTTCACCGGGATGAAAATAAAATTTCCGACTTTTAACCATATTATTTTATGAGATGTAGGCTATTGCACCAAGCGCTCGACCAACCGAAACACAAGCTGCATTACTCAGTACAGGCATAAGAACGCCTAAAGTCCCAGCTCTTACATACAGCCATTCAATGATTACCAGAACGTAACTGATACGCAAATCATGTCGTCATTTTCCAAATACGGAGATACACCTTACTGATTTTACTACGATGTTACAAATGCGTAGGAGGCGTGGGTTAGCTGTGCACCTTGCCACGTGGGCTGATTGCGGGTCAAATATTGCAATTTCACTTTTTTTTGACCTTGAACTTTTTATCATTTACGTCAGACTGGTATGCTCTTCGTAATATCTGTTGATAATCTTTATAAGATATATTTAACCTTTTGCACCTGTTTCCACTCTCAGCACTTGTATTTCGAACCAACGCTGGAAAGCTTTGTGAGGAATCAAGCATGTTTGTCTCTAATAAACATGTTTTAAGCATGGTATGTTGACCACCTTGAAGGCAGAGATACCAATATACTTAAAGAAAGAAAATTTTAGACACTTGTATATTGCCATGTATTTCTTATGGCGCGTCTAAACGGGCCATGTTTTGCTGCAATTGATGGCTGCAACACTGTGGCCGGCAACATTGCAAACAATAGCAGCCACACTATGCAATATTGCAGTAATGTCCCGGCCATATAGCCAAACATGTTTTGTATAGCCACATATGGCCGATGTTGCCCCGATGGGTGGCCGGACGATCGCTAGGCTATCGAATTCATCTGCAATATTGCACAGCCAGTTCTCTTGTTGTTTCAGTCACTCTCTTTGTTATGGCATAGTGTATCCTTTTCTACGCGACATGACGTTTGCTTTGAGTGAAGTATGCCTGTTGCTTTATTCTGTGTTTTGCGATCAGCTGTATTTGACGTTAGATTACTACGTAAAAATGACTACATTTGACATTCTAGTTCTTGAATAATTTATTATCAAGACTTATTTCTAGACTCAAATTGTCTACAGATTCACGCCTATTTAAGTAAGGTCGAATCCACAATCTCTTCTTTTTCTGTTTCTTTTTTAAAACAAAATAAGCTGCTGCGACAAGTGTGATTTCGTCAGCCATTGTTGCCGGTTTGTGTAGCCCGTTTAGGAGTCTACATCATGGGCCATACTATTGCAGACATATTGCAACACATTGGCCAGCCATAGATTGTTCGGCCATCAGCTGCATTAAAATATTTTTGTAATGGCCGGGCAATTAGTGGCCAACAGTGCAGCCATCAATTGCAGCAAAACATGGCCCGTTTAGACGCGCCATTACGGTAGTCAATCATGGATATATGACTGGAACACAAATAGAAAAATAGCAACTTGTCTACGAGCAATGGAACAATTTAAAACTAAAGGACAAGATCAGAAGTACAGAAATAAGGAACAAAACAAAAGTTATTGATGCAGTATCCCATTGCAAAAATCTTAAGTGGAAATGGGCGGGCCATACCGCTCGCATGAACAATGGCAGAAGGACAAAGAGGGTAACAAAGTGGAAAGGGCTACCAGGAATAAGAAAGAGTGGTTGCCCTCTTGCACGGTGGGCTGACGACGGAGCCAATTGGAGGAGCCTCTTTAAGAGGTCCTTGAAAATAAAAATATAATTTATATATTGTAAGTGGTACATATTTTGTAAATGTTTCAAGGAATAAATTATAATGGCTAAATTAATATTATTATGTTGATCACCTACTTGCCTATAAAACATGATCGTAGCGCACATGTTACGTATTTTACCTACTTTTCTTCGTAATGCAGTAAGTCACTGAAGTACTTGTACGTGTACTCAAGTAGTGGATCATCTAAGTGTTACTATAATAAGCATTTTAGTTTGTATTATTGTGCATTAATCCTGTATTTAGTCGAAGTCAATTTGGCATCAAGGCTGAGTTGGTAATTTAGAGCATCAAAATTAGTCTTCAGTTGGAGATAAGATTTTTTTAAATGGAATCTCGCTGTTGGACTTAAGGGCCTTTACAGCTTAGCTCGGCCTGTTTTGCCGAGCGTAGCTCCACCTAAATGTCGTATTCGTGACCAGTAGTCACACATGTCTACTAGTTAGGAATATTTGTCAGTTAAATAAAGTAAGTAATTAGAGACATTTTTTCTTATTATTTACATAATTATATGTTTCCTATGCTTTTCAGTATCCATGGTCAGCGAGAGACGAATACTCGAATCATCCTATGTAAATGCGAGTATAAAGACGTGTTATTTTCAATTCCGCAAGTAATGCACTAAATACTATTATTCATTGATGGGTAAACATTCCATATAATGAATTATTAAGTCAAACGGATGTTTGTTGTTTTCATGAATGCCTTTGTTTTGGAGAGTTTAAAATGTGAAAATTTATCTCTGTTGATCTTAATTAACGCGTTATGGCGTCTATAATTGCATCAATATGGAAGTGAAACTTCTTTAGGCGCATGAGGGTAAAAATTTTACGGAACGTCACGAAGATGTGCAGCGTTTTTGTCGATTTTTTTTTTAATAAAGATGTGCTAGTACATATAACAATGTGGTGCATTATTCATACTTGAACACCGATGGTGTTTTTATACATATAAATATCATTATTATTTTATTATGTTACTAAATTACCATTTTTTTGTCGGTTTTGTATTTTTATAAGGGCAACCTTTTTTACAAAGACCCAGTTGGCTATTTTAGAAAATGTGGACATAAGTTAGCATTAAGATAATAATGAATTTGTTACATTATTAGGTCATTGTTACCATATTTATGGTGGTATTTCTATATACATAACAACAACTATCAGGTTTTTAATAAAAAATAAAATAAAAAAAAAGACTGGCAAAATTAATTTATGGGATTTGGGCAGCTAATGTACAAAGAAGTTTCACTTCTGACATGTGTACTTTGTACGCACGCACTTTTTTTGAGAACCTATCTGTATAGGTATGAACCTGTGTTCATACATATGTATGCTGTTTTGTACTGCTGCACTGCGACTGCTTAATTCATTATTTTTCTATAGGTATATATATATAGGATACACACTTGGTGTGGCACAATACGATCACCTTTTTTGCCTGGTTCAATTTTAGGTCTAAGATATGTCGGTATTATTACGCATTTCTTTACGATACGATCAAAATATGTTATTGCGCCTATAGAAAGCCAAACCATTGATGCATAGTCGAACTTTGAACGCATCGTTCAGCTTACTAAAATATATATCAGACAACTAGTCAAATAATATTTAGAATAATATAATTATTACGGTTGCTTGATGACTACCTTAAAAACATTACTTCCTACTTGGCATAATGTTGCCATAAAAAGCCTCAAAACTAAACATTAATCATTTATTTTATAATTTGGATTGGCTTTTGTTTTGGTCACACAAAAACATCGATACACATGTCATATAACATATAAAGCGAAATAATATAAGAAAATGTAATTTATAATATTATTGTTAGCGACTTTATGAACATCACACACACAATTAATAATAATTTAATAAGGGAAACTATTGACGTACCTAATAATTATTCATATAAATGTGTATATTTTGAAAATTTGCATAAATTATATTCTAGTAACATTTTTGTCTATAGATTGCTATAATTTTTCAAAACTGTTACCTACCAAACTATCAAGTAAGTCGGAGCTACACAAAAAGTTCGGAGACCGTTGATTTTTTACATGCATTCTTTCATTTGTAACGGTTGAAGAACGAGGCTTATGTCTGATCGCGATGAATGAGCGGGATGGAGATATTTCTTAATTGTGAAGATTTATAACATACCTTTTACATTTATAAAATTATTTCTTGAGAATTCATTGACATATAATTAAAGTTGGTACGTTTTGTTGGGAAAGAAACTAAATATCACCATGCATTATACTAACGTCGTTTTAAACTGGTCTCTCTTGTCGTGTTTTTCTAATAAGGTCTTTGACTACATGGTCCTTACATATACGTAGTCTTGTTTATACATATTTTATTTAAAAAAAAAATGATTGACACATGAAGTTCGAATTTCGAATGTTATTTACATCTGAAATGAATGAAACAAGAGTAGTTTTACCTCCTGAGCTCCAACAAAACGACGCTTATGTATGAATTGTGGATGTTGACATATTTGAACATTGTAATTCGATTGTAACAATGAGCGTATGTTTTGAAAATCGTATCACATTGGAAGTCGTTTGGCCTCTATTTTACCAAACGCGTTTGGCATATGAATACCCTTCACTGTATCTGGTTCTTCATCGATCTAAGCACGTTTATTATGATTCTGAATTGAGATTGTTTTAACAGATATGTGCGACTATGTTTGTAGCTTTAAAAGTACACTTGGGCGATGCTTAAAACATTAAAGACGTTCCAATCATTATTATTACAGCGTCAACAAAGGTTTTATATAATTCTGTTGAAAGTTTTATTGATTCATAAATTTTTGCTATCAATAATGTGTATAAAGTGTTAATAAATATATTTTCAATAATATTATAAGGAAAATGACTGAGAACTATGAGAACAAAGACAATCGTCCATTCTTGCGGAGAATAATTATCATAGGTCACGTCTACGATGATAGCATTATTACGATATGCCATTTGAATAATTGTTGGTTAAAACAATATAATAGAAACCTGATGCGGTGCAAAAATATTGATACAACACATAAGAATGTAACAAAATAAAAACTCATATTACCGATGTATATGGCCAATTAGTAGATATATGAGTGGCTTTTACCTAAAATAGGAGACCTTACCTCTACTACTACTCCATAAATACCTCGAAACTGATATATTTGACATTTTACGCGTTCCTTTCAGCTGGGTGGAACTTTTGAATCTGATCATCTACTTGCTTTCTAAAATCCGGAAAACCCGGCGCACTTACAGTAGGAGCAGGTCTCCATTGATGCACTGCCGATATAAGAACACTACCTTCGGGTTGAGGATCATCCGCATTCTAGGCGAGCACTGTACTATTAAAGACTTATAGTCATTAGAAAATTTCATATGTGAAATGGTGTTAATATCTTTTTATCGATATCAGAACGGTGCTTCAATATTGCAATTAAATACGGTACATGAAACTCTTTAACCGTTATCCTAGGCAAAAACTGAAAGCTAGAACGGTATCACCCTACTTGGCAGACCTCGAGTCTCGACCCTAGTAAACTAGTTGGCAGATAATCTCGAGTAGTAATAAACTGTTAGGAATTTTATGTAGGTCTTCGATAAAATGTACACATCCTTAGATTAGCATTTTTGCGGTAAAACGATTTCAATTTTTTTTTATTTGCTTGGAAAGATTTCAAGAGTATTAGGAATTTAGTTGCCAAGCTTCAATTATACATGTTAAGTTGTTTACAAAAGTAATAATAATAATTAAGCCTTATCTATTACTGGAAATTACTTTCGTTTATAAATTAACATATTAATTTACAAGCACGGGGTTAAACGTATATGGGCAAATCAAAATGTTAAATTTAATAATTAAAGCTTAGACCAACATTCTGTATTCGAAATCCGCGTACGAACGCTTTTCGATATAGATGTGTAGTGATGATTTCATTTAAGTAATTTTATTTTAATACATTTTGTCTTAGGCTGTCTGAGACAAAGTAAATAAGCAATAGGTACACTTTCACTGACACAAGCCGGTCTTTACGCAATAGTTCGACACGTCTTTGTTACCGAATTTTAGACTTGCGACCCGTTAAATTCACACTTCACGCCTTAACATTTCAAGTGATATTGTTTTAATGAAAGTACAATTTTAAGTTGTATAAAACTAAAAAGAAATTTGAAATTTATATCTCTAGTAGTTCAATACTATTCGGCTGTAATATATGTTTATATCATAACTGCAGAATTAACTATATTCTTGTCAATTTTTATGCATATATTTTAAATAGAATTTTATTTGCATTTAAATTAATATGTCAATGCTAATGCCCTCTTATTATAGTGTGTTAACACGTAGTACATTGCAACTGTTTAAAGGCATATTAACAATCGTATTGAAAACCGATGAAAAACAAAGTGAGAGCTTGAGAACTAAGACGATCCGTTTGATAACGGCCTGTCAATTGTAATTCCTTCACAGGAATTATAAGGTATTACGGCGCCTGAGTCGATTAACGGTTTAATGTGTTTATATTGTTTTCGAAGGCAACCAAATGTATTTTTAAGGATGCACTGATAAGAGCTACGCTATTGCCTTAATGTAAAGCCTATTTTATTTGGTCTGCCATTATTGGGTGCAACACAAGGGACTATCTTAGAAAATTTAAAGATTGTAAATTTTCTAAGATAATTTTGTTGTGGATCTGCCCTTGTCCACTGTCTGATTACGAACTTCTTCGTACTTTCTGTAAATCAAGTGAAATACTAAGCTTATTTTAACGAGAAAAGCGTAAGCGTAAAACGTAGGTGAATCGCCGTTGCATATACAATCCAATAATTATTGTTTCTTAGTAACGTACTGCGTGTATACGATTTCAGTGTTGCGTTTCAGTGTCGTGTTGATTCTTGTTTACCATTGTTCGATGTATTACTAGTAATATAAAGTGTCATGTTATGTTGTGTTAAATTGTTTTAGATTACCAACATCAATTAGAAATGATATATATTTTCTATCGCTTTAAATGTAAATACAAAATCATATTATGTGACCACGCAATTATTTTTCCGCCCAAACGTCTACCTTTGGACTGGGACTCTGGACTGGACTCGTAAACTAATAGATTTTAATCTGATTTAACGCCTTTTCTTAAATCATTTGTACTTGAAATATCATCCTCAACTATATCTTACAATTAGTCTTCTACATTACTACAAATTTAGAAAAAAACTGATAACATTTAATTATTAATTAAAATTATATATAATTGAAATTAAATTATGTATTTAAATATTGATAATAAGATCGGTTTTTTAATTTAGATAAGAAGTATACTCGACGAAGTATCATTATAGAAATTCATTCTGCAAATATACAGTCAAATATGCCAAATGAACGCAGTACTTTAGCAGGTGTACTTTGCTAAACTATAACTTGAGATAATATTTCAACACATAACAGAGGGCTTGCTAATGTAAATATGTATGTATATTGACATACGCAATGTCCTATTTGTAAGGGGATATAGTTGACACTAAAAGAATGTCGGAGTAAACTTTATGACAAGGTGACAAATAAGGTGATGATCTTAAAATAGGTAAATAATCTAAATGCAAGCCGTATTGGGACTTTAACCCTATGTTGTAGCATTCTATAAGCGATCCATACAAGCGATTACGAACGTGAGTTGAATTACATATACCCGTTTCAGAGACGATCGTGTTTAGCCATATAATTTACATTCGCTATAAACGTATTCCGTTTCTTATTTCAATGGAATAAAGTTCTATCTAAATACTATTTTGGATAGCAAGTAGGCCTTTTGATGTGACCAATACGAGCAAAGGTACGTGATTCCAGTTGGAGTGAAGTATTTCGCTTGGCTTTACTAGTTTTGAATGGTGGTGCTCTGTTGAGACAGGGAGGCTCTATGCATACTGATTAGTGCATACTTCATGCTGGCTATAATATTTAGAATTATGCAGCAGTTGATAAAAATATACATTATAATGATTTGTCTGCTTGGTTAAAGTAAAACGTGATAAATAGACAATCGACATTCGAAAACAACTTGTTGCATCCCAAGCGAATTTTGAAATCTTTCAGTGACATTTTTAATTTATAATAATATATTTTCGGCCGAGTATCGGCATATTAACATAAAATTAGAAACTCGTTAATATGTACAAAATATCAGCTTTACGGTTGTACAACATTCACGTACAGGTTTTAATAGCGATATTAAAAACAGGTAACGAAAAATTAACCCTCAATCGGAATTTAAATTAAGGATCAAATGTACATGATAAAAGATATCGAATGACTTCGGCGAGTGGTCAGAGGCCGTTATTGCGAATATGTTATCTGTATGTTTAATTTTAATAATAATAAGCGAACACTTCTACACGGGATACTGATTCCAGCATCTGGGCCGGATGTTTATGGAGGTTAAAAAAATCAGGTATGGTCCTCTCTTTATAATGCGATGTAGCTCAAAAGTTAATCCAGAAACTAGCAAAAGCTATATCTGGTCTATGACAGTTGGTCGGTGTCTAATACCAGGCATTATGAAGCATAAAATAAGCAATTTTCTTGGAAATTAGATAACAATAATGTGTCTGTGTGTCTGTGGCTATAAAATTCGTGACCACCATTTTCATCGCGTATAACATGATTCCAAATCCTAAGGGCCCATTTAGATGGAGAGAGTTTCTAGTAGAAATCGTACTCGTCTATCACTAGCAATAATCGCCATAGCATTATCGTATCAAAATGTTTAGGCAAGAACTAAATTCTTACCTACGATTATTTTATATGAGACAACACCAACGAGATCAACATCTTCTTACGAGAAGATTCTACAAGAACTGATTCTTACTTACGAGAATGTCGACTAGTATCTACACGATCTCGTACCTATGGCATTTTTATGTTTACGACTGTCATACAAATCTGTTTGAACCATTTTGAGTGCGAGATTTTTCATTCGAGTTTAGTGATCACTAGGGTATTGTTCTCAAAAATGACACAAAAATCCTATGAGTTTGACGCTGCTGATAATATTAAGTTCATTGAACTTTATAGAAGTTACGAGTGTTTGTGGAACACGGAAAATGAAAATTATAAAAACCGTGATGTGAGATATGCAGCTCTTAATGCATTTACGAGAGAATATTGTGTTGAGGGGTTTGGTCCCAAAGAAAATAGTGAAAAAGAAATAAAGAACTGGGGCTGAAAATATGAACGAGCCTAAATAGCAATTCAAGGCATAATGTGCTAGATGGTACAAAATTGTTTCTCCTAGCTATTCATTTTTTAACCCAACATCTTTTTAGCAGATAGTTAAATCACCCTCACGCACTGCACTCATTTGAAATTCTGTTTACACGATCACAATAAATTTTCCAGTCCGAGGCAATTGTCGCCAAAGTGGAAGAGCGAGAGGTGTGAATGTTTAGACGAAGAAACATTTTATATTCTTTCGATAACCGTACCTTCGAGACGAGAAACTCTCCCCATCGAAATGGGCCTTTAAGGTCGTATACCGGTTGTACGTCAATGGATTTTAATTTTACCGGCAGTTTTTTTACGGCAGCACTACCATTACCTAGAAGAAATATATAACAGTGCTTAGTTACATACGCAAACAAAAACTTTTGTTTCAATAAAGTAGGACCTTCACTGGTCAAAGAATTGAAAGAATCTCTGGCATAATGAACTTCCTTTTTAGTCCAGTAAGTGATATAAGCACAGTTTAATACTTAGATCGAATTGCGTGCGCATACTGAGTCTCACAAGATTACAGTGCGTTGCCTCCTATTGAAGATGTCTTCCGTAGGATGTGAATGAAAGTGCACTGTTGCACTCAGTTCATTTCTAAAGCTCTCTTGTTACATATTTAAATCGATAAGATTGATTCTTCCGCTATTAAAAAAATAACAAGTTCAATGGAAGTAGGTATCGGTGTCAGAGGAAGTAAGGCGAATAAAGGTTTAATTAAGAGTCATTTAATCTGATTTCGGTTTTAGCAATATGTACTTATAGTAACACAGCATTTAATACTTTTTTTTTTCTAAAATACTCTCACCACCATAAGCACAGGACCACACTACTTTGCGCCATGCATTTAGACTTACGGTAGCTTATAAATACAATTGTAAATTGTATATTAAACAGCCCAATATCGCAAAGCTTAAAAAATTACCGATTTTAGGAATTTATCGGTTTTATATTGTCATACGAGAATAACAAACTGAGACAATAAGTTATAAATAAATACGACATTTCTGCTATTACAAATATCAAACATTTGTACGAAAAAATATTCATAAAGAAACCCAAAATACCTTCTATGAATTGAGTTGTATAAGATACTAAACAACATTCTCTCACATTCAGAGTCCCGCTAAACTTATTACCATTGCTACTAAACAAGTATATTTACACCTGTCTGCTATTAAGTTCTATCGTCATTCCAATGACACATATACATATATAATATTAAAATAAGCGCATAAATTACTGTACACGGTAATTGTTATATGGTCATAGAGTTGCGATTACAATATTGTATATTAAATTTTCAAGTTGAGAATAAAATGTAATTAAAAAGTCAGACTTTAGACTTGTCGTTCTTCTTCTATCTTCGACGACCGAAAAACGACAAGAACAAGAACGACGACTTAACCTTGTAGAGATGTAAATTATTTCATAGATGTAATAAAAAGGGAAAAGTTCTTATGCCATATATGTAAAGTAGTTGTTAATTCATCTGGCATTTATCCAGTTGTTACTACAACTGAGTTATATGTACCTATGATTATTAATGTCTTTAGATTATTTATATGAATATTCGATTGCAACAGTTGTAATAATGATTATTATTTATTCATAATTTTCTTAACCTTCAATTAAAACTCAAACGAAATATTTTAATGATATTTTTAGAATCGTAAAATAAAAAGGAGTGCTGTAGAATCCTTTGATAATATTAATATGCTTTTACGGAGCAAAAACGCTGAGCACCGCTGAAAATGGTAGTGGATCCAAGATGGCGTGTTTGTTTCCCACGGCGCGCCATACTGGCAATGGGAACCCAGCACGCCAACTAGCGCGCACATGTTCGTCTCGATAGTCGATATACGACACAAAATTTTAACCTTTTTCATATACTTACGTTAAGTGATAGAGGATTTACTAGAGAGGAATCATTCCAAATTTGAAAATTTATACCCTATGGAAGATAAAATTCGTAGAATCGGTCTAAATTTTATCATACTTATTTCAACTACAATATATCATGATAAAATTAAGCCTTGGGTGGCATTGTTATAACTGTTAAATTAATGTAACATACATATGTAATAACGACAAAAACACAATTGAATGTCATTACAGTTATTTTATTGCATCGATTGCTCCATCTGGATTATTATTGGCCTTCAAATAACCCTCCTATTTAATCTTAAATACCTACAAAATAATGATTAATAATTGACATATGGTCCGCTATTTTGTTGAAGTTTTTCTTTATTTATGGAAAGACAAAACTGAACAATTTGTTACAAAGCACAAACAAACTTTGTTATAACATAATTAATTCATAAAGTATTTTTAAATTTCTAATATAAGCAATTTTCTAGTTTCATTCAAGTTTGACATTTACGAGTCACATAGTATGAAATAATTATTTCTTATGTTGCGACGATTTAATGGGCGCGGTTCGGGCATCGAACCAGTACCGTTAAACTATTCTGCAGTAACCTGTTTTTGATTATATATTTTCGTGAATGAACTATAACAAAAAATAATTATATACACGATTACTTTTTGGTAAATAGAGTGTCAATAAACTCGCACGAAAAAAGTGCCAAACATTCTCTTAGTCGAAGAGCTATGTTCATTTTGAATAAAGTGAACATTCTTCCGCCGACAAAAACTATTGAAAAAAATATTCAAACCACAAGTTTCCCACAAGTCGGATATTAAAAAAATTAAATTTTCAAGAGATCTCAACGCGTTCAAAGCTCGTTTAGAAAAAGTCACAAACACGTGGTTACCCGCATATGTTTCAAAACTTAATAACTGACATCTGTTAATCTGGGCGGGTCTTAATTTCAAGTTGATGGGAAAGAAAACACTACTTTTGGAACACTGTTAACAAACTTAAGACTCAAGTCGAAGCTCTCCTAAGTACTACACAACATATTAAGAGAGTTCCTTTCGGTACGACGATCACGAGGGCGATGGTGTCTTTTAAATAATTCAGGTTACAGTATTAGGGTCAGCACCAATTGACCTTATGCAGCTGCTGACCGAACGAACCGTTTTCAATGTTGTTACACATAAAACAATTATACTATTATTTAATCTTTAAATTACATTTTAGTTATTGCACTCTGAAAATTGTAATTGTAATTTTTTTTAAATATGATGATAAATTAAAAATTCGATGTCAACGCTTTAAAGACAAAATAGCATCATGTAGGTACGTTATTAATTTGACATTGCATTGCAAATTGCGTTTTTAATTATAATAATGAGTTTTGCACATTAATATGGTCATACTGGTGTCATATAGCTAATGTAAATATGCGGTTTCGTACTTCATTCTGCTACCTAGACTCTTCAATAAGTCATTTTACGCAATAGTCTACTTATGCTAAGTCTAAGGATAAATAGCACATATTAATGCATTTCTTTTTCTAAGATTTTGGATTGAATTAGATTTAAAATTGTAAACAAGCGCATGTCATGCCACACATGGTGGCATATTGAATATTATTATTTTTTATCATGTTTTGATTGAGTTTTAAATATAGTGTTTTCTTTCGACTCAACCTTAAATATATAAGTAACTGCTTACTACTTTGAACGCTGATAGCAAAAACGAGTTTTCATTTAAATAAAATGATAATGAATTCATTGAAAAGTAAATTACAAATTTACATTTGAAATTTCCTGTCGATAACCGGTATTTTCGATTAATGAATAGATAGAATTAATTCTACAAGTTTTAGAAAGAGTTTAATATATTTCAAAACACTTAAGTGTACATAAGATAAGAAAAGAGCTTTTTGCTAGCAACGCCTTGACGATTTAACGTGTTGTAGCAGAATAAAATGTTACTGTTAGAAGAAGCTGAACTAACAAGTTACTTCCGATGGTGATTTCTTGAATGCTAAAACGCAAATACCAATAATGAATGTGTCAATGTTTGAATCATCATCTCTATCAATTGAAGTCACTCCGGAGTCAACCTGTCACGTTCTTTAATTGAGACAAAGTACTTCTATTTAATCGTGGTACACCATCTGCTTCTTTATTTTACGGGTTTTCTAACTGACATAATTGCTTTTGGTTTTCAGTCCTTCTAAACTATTTCTATCCAGTCCTTGTGGCGCAATATGAAGCATTTATGTTCGTAACTCTTAAATACTTGCTTCTATCTCCCTCAAAATTTTCGTCGTTGCACGCAAGTCTTGTGATTGACTTACGCACGCGATACTCGTCTTGTCTTTTAATTTATGTTTCAAAAATCATTCATATAAGTCATTATATATAAGTCAGCGCGATCTAGTATATAGATGGAGCTGAGAACTCCTAGAGCCAGACTACTAATCTATCGCTACTAATACATATAACAGCTGTCTATTGATACCCATTAAATAATTTAAAAAGGACTGTATTATGTATACTGTTGTAATCTTTATTTGTTTAACACATCATCGTGGGCTTGCTTTGTGCTGTATCAAGTCTGATAAAGTTTAATAATAATTTCAGTCATTTTTAAACCAATATAAGAGAAATATTTGTACAATATATCATTACAGGTATATATGTTACTAACCAACATAATTATTTGTGATTATTATGACCTTCACTGCGGCACTTTATCTTTCAAGTCCGCATTTGAGTTTTCAGTTGTAGGTATAGGAGCAGACGCAACGTGGCCCCATGTATTGTCACGGTTGCGTGCCTCATCGCGAGATGGCCTCACGGACTAACTATTAAATTTTATTATTTTCGACGAAAAACTCGATATTTTACATTGTTTAGTTTGATTTGGTTTAGTTTAAGTGAGTGTTGTTTTGTTTCAATTATAATCAGTGCCGTCAAACTAAAAGCTTAGATAGCCCCATACGAAATGTTCTACATACAATTGTTAATAGAACTTACTGTTTAATGTTATATTTGTGATTATATCTTAATCTTTTACGGTACTTTTTACTAAAAATAAATAGTATAAACTTATGACTTTTGTAAAACGAATGAAATGAGACTTGTTTTTAATAAAAAGGTTAATTTACATTTGAACTAGTTGTTTAGAGACTGTGTATGGTTCAGTGAGCAGGACGATATCGATACTCCAACCGCTATTCAGCTAAACTATGTATATTATCAACCTAAGGCTTGTTAGAAGATATTTCTAAAACACTGAATTTTTGCGGGTTCACCATTATCCTCAGCGCAAATCTACTATATAAAAATAAGTCGGGTTTTCCTTCCTGACGCTATAACTTCAGAACGCACGAACCGATTTCCACGGTTTTGCATTCGTTGGATAGGTCTCGGGCTCCGTGAGGTTTGTAGCAAATTTAAAGAAAATTCAGGAAAAATTTCATCAGAAAAGCGGGATCACCAAACGAAATGTTACATAAAACGAAGCCATCTGGTGGCGAAACGGAGTTCGCCGAGTTTGCTAGTTTTATATAAAAAAATCCATTACGGGTTTGTCGTGAGGATAAGGAAATACAGATATTTAAATGGAATTTTTAATCCATTCTAAATTTAGAGAGCATGAGTTTGTTATGTTTAGCGACTTCACAATTATTTCTTCTGGACTACAAAGTCTTTACTAGCATTTAATATATTCTTCAGATTTTTTATTAACTTACTGTAAACATTAAATCCTCTATAATTTTGAGACAAATAATCCATAGTTCTGAGACGTATCAAGAATTCCTTCCCCTTTTTTTATTCAAACAAAAACAAAAACATTCTTAAACTCTCAAACTCTTCTATACATTTTTAATTCATGACATAACATCTAATTATATTTGAGTCTATGATTGCTGTTAAAACTGCATATGTTTTGATGAATAAATGATAATCTCACACGCGGGCTAGGAGTATTTACTGTTTACGCTCTGGGAGATTGTAATTATAATAATGAGTTCACATGTTTATTACATTATTTTGTTTGCACTAGTTACTTGTTATTTGAGGCAGAAGTATTTCTTCACATATGGCATACACAAAGTACTGACTATATATTATTGTATCTGCTTTGTGATACCAAAAATGGGAAAAATAGAACTTAATTATATTGTCAAATTCTATACAATAATTGTTTGAAAACTCTCGGTAAGCGCCAATCACATTTGTGTTTATAAATAAAATAAATAAAAATACGTTTATTTTGGAACATAAGTTACATGTATCACTTATTCCACGTCATTAAATTTGAAGGCATCCCTACTCATCGGCAAAGAAGACAGAGGGTGTAGGCCGAGAGATAAAGCCGGCGTAAAAAACTCTCGGTACTCTTTTAAAACAGCAAATCATCAAACAACACTTATTTAAAACAAATATCGCAAATTAATTAGAAGTAGCCTGTCTAGCACTAGTCCCAGGCCATTTTATCAACTAGATAATCGTTGACTTTATAGTAAGCCTTTTTACACAGCTTTTCTTTAACACATTTCTTAAATTTATTGAAAGGCAGTGATAAAAGAGCCTCTGGGATTTTATTAAAGAAGAGTATCCCTTTCCCCAAAAAAGAATTACTAACTTTAGATAGTCTAGTACGGGGAAATTGCAGCCTGCGTTTGTTCCGTGTATTAACATTGTGCGTATGTTCTATTCTAGTAAACTTATCACTATTTTTGTATACATACATAATATTTTCATAAATATATTGCGAGGGAAAGGTAAGTATATTAATTTCCTTGAATTTATCTCTAAGAGATTCCCTACATTTTAAATTATAGATTGCACGAATAGCCCTCTTCTGCAGGATGAAAATAGTTTCGACATCAGCAGCATGACCCCATAATAATAAGCCATAAGTCATTAAGCTATGAAAGTAACTAAAATAAACAAGTCTATCTGTATCGACATCAGTTAGTGAGCGAATTTTTTTAACCGAGTAGGCTGCAGAACTAAGTCTCTTCGCCAATCCGTTAATATGAGGGGACCACTGAAGTTTTGAATCCATGGTGATTCCGAGAAATACAGTTGTATCATCCAGATTCAATTCCTCCCCGTTTATAATTGGTCTAGTATCCATAACCCTTGCATTTTTTGCACAAAATTTAATGCATTTTGTCTTTTTTGCATTAAGTAGAAGGTTATTCATACTAAACCAATGGACAATCGAAGACAGAGCATTGTTCACATCGTCAAAATTTGTTATTTGTCGTTTGATTTTAAAAATCAAGGACGTGTCATCAGCAAACAAAACTATCTGATGTTTTCTCTCTACCATGAAAGGTAGATCATTTATATAAACAAGAAAGAGGAAAGGGCCAAGAATTGAGCCCTGTGGTACCCCCATATCTACTGCCGACCCAGAGGACCTCTTACCATTCACTTCAACCTTCTGAGTTCTTCCGTGTAAATAGGAAGTCAGAAGTATAGTGCACTGTTACAATGTTATATTAGTCCAAACAATATCACTTATAATAACTTTCTTGGATGTTTACATTTTAAAGGTAAACTAAGGAAAGAATAAACCTTCCTTTCTGCTTGTAAAAATTGCAGATTACGTGACGACCTTAGTGTTATTATTGCCTTATAATTAATTTTGACCTCATTAAAATTTCAAAGACACGCTGGTGTAAAGGATAACTCAGTATAATTGTTTTTTATGCAGTTTGTTAATTAATTGTTTTCTGCCTGATGCACCCATGTTATTAATCTAAATCTACGAAGATGATCAGCCTTTTAGCTCGAAACAAGTTATGAAATAAAAATGAGTTTTGTGAAATTAATTAATTTTATCAAACCAAGCGGTGTCTCCGATTCATACAACAGCTATCCAATAAGGAATTCATAAAATTGTTGACAAAAAGTTTAAAAACATCGTTAGTTGCGTAACAGAAACATTCAGTCGCCATGTGATTACTATGAATATGGCAGATATTAAGATATGAGATATCATGGGTTTGAGCCTTGAGGGACGTCACACTCGGTTGCGCTGAGTGCGTCACGGGCTGACGATCTCCCTTTTTAATCGCCTTCGGGAGACCTCGTTGTTCTTCGGACGTCTTCGAATCATATCTCCTAATTCTTTAGGTGCGCGTGCGCTGAGTCAACTAATTCTCTATCATTATGATTAATGAATGCGATGATATCTTGTTGTTACAACACATCACTCGGCTGACTACTTATGTTTTTGCATATAAAGAAAGCGATGCATTATCATGTACAATTGTTATGAAGCCTCTACCGTTCGTAGCATAGCTTCAAATTCTTCTGCCACGTATATGCTGAGAATATTTCCACGACACCACGAATGAAGACTTCAAAACGTCCTCAGATTCAGAGTCGACATACTGGAGTCTATTTTTCTTTGTATGCAGTGATCGTGATGGTGACATAGTGTTAATGATATTGACTTCAAAATAAGCAAAGTTAATTAGTAGAGTAAGTTAGAAGAAGGACTTTATCAGCTTCTAATATCGTTTACAGACATAACGTTCAGATAAGCAGAGTTACTACAAACCAAACAAAGCACAAAAATCATGATAAAATTTTTCTTAAACAAGATAGATTTGTAAACACCAGATGTAAACTATTTCGCTCATACAACTTACAAATTAAGACTAAATAGTGTTTTATAATGTTTAGATTGTTTTTTTAATTAATAAATATTAACTAAAATAAATTGTAATTCATAAAAATTAATTTTCTTATTCCTAAACACACACATATTTGTATATCTAGAAATAGCAATTAAATGCTTTATCGTAACAAAACATTCTTTATTTAAGACTTATAGTATGTTTCCCGTAATATATAGGCCACTACAAATCATAATAAATGAGTGTAGTTGTCGTACCTACTACACAGTTTTTCCTTTTGATAGAAAATGCGGTCCTGCGGTAGATTAAATGCTATTAACATATTTTGCATTCGTCATTCAACACTTTTATGAAATTCCAATTTTATTTTAAAATCTCAAATTTTGAAAAACAATATATACCTCGATCTTCAACATTAACTCAACGTTTTATTCAACAACACAACACATTCTATCTTTAATTATTTTTAAACAGTCCCAGTGTAGATATTGAGCAGAATATACAAATTGGAAGTAATAGAGAGGCGCTCCTCAAAAATGATAGAAGGAACACATTCCATCAAGCTTAGTCGACCCAAAGGAACATACGGTCGCGCACTGAACATGATCGCATCAATTAAACTATTAAAGCGTACACACACATAGAAATATCTATACTATTTTATTCCTTATAATATATTATTTATGATAAATATGCTATTAAGATAACCCCTTATCCCAGTGATAAAATAAATAATCGGGACTCATTTCTATGGCAATTTCATTCATATTCAAGATAGCAATTCATATGCTTAATAGTGTATATTTATTTACATAATTTTCTATAAATTGTTGGTGGTGGTGTTGGTTTGCAAACTGTTATGATCAACCACTGACTAGGATAAAAAGAGCTGTAGAAGATTCTTATTTCTGAGGCTATACCACGCTTTGAATCGCAGAGCCATAGTGAGTGATTGACAATTAGTATAAGATCCCGCTATACAACGACCTTCACCGAGATGCTTATTTAATGAAACATATTTTATATTTAATTTAATATGTCAATAAATATAATCCATATAGGTTGCCTAGCAAATTTCAGTCCAGAGTATGTTAAATTAATATTAAAAAATTTTTTTTTTTATAATTTGCATGTAGTAAATTTTTTGAACTTTTTTCAATCAATATTTTTAATCAGGGTAGTATTATATATGTATCACTATAACCTTATACTAAAGATGTATATATACTTTAGTGTCACTCATTAAATAAGCATCTCGGTGAAGGTCGTTGTATAGCGGGATCTTAGACCAAATGTTATATAGGTTAGTAATACGCGTCTCTCCTGATTTATTGGAAGAGGATAAAAATAGGTAATGCTTCAAAAACTGTTATGTATAATACGTTTTATGTCTGTATGAATATGTACGTGTTCGGTATCAATTAATAAGAACTTATTTTTCTTATTCTTGAATACAAAGGATCAGTGTTTGACGCTCTTTGTATTTAGTGAGACCGTTGTTTTTGCATTAAAAGACAACAACGTCCATGAATTTAATGTAAATCAGTTGACCTATGTTCGCATTTGTTTTGTCGTATTACTACACATGTTATCATAACTCTTGTAAACTCGTTAACATCGAACTTTGTCTACACAAATAATACAAAGTCTATGCAGTATTCATATTTCATATCGTCAAAATAAAGTTGTTATGTCTAAGATTACAGTCAATTTAATTAAACAATGTGTAATGATTAAACAAATGTATTATATTTACAGTCCAGTACAGTCCTAGGACTGAGATGATATATCGTCATGACACGACGGTTTTGGTAAGCGCCCCAAGATAAATGTGAATTACAGTCAAAACAGTTTACGACGACGTCGTTTAGAACAACATACTGTTATATTGACCAAAATCAAAATTCCCGGCTGAATTCTATTGGTATTAGGTACTTAAGAACAACGTACTCGGCTGTTACGACTATCGGTTTTTAGGACCAAATATGAGTAGTCCTTTCGATGTCGTTATATGTAACAGATTTTGACTGAGTTGAAATTTATATCCTGTAAGCAAAAGTTTTGAGGAACTCAATTTTCTAACCTACTCAGTACTTTTATTGCCCTTGGAAAGTAATTATAAGAATTATTGTGTCAAAATTCTTGGTGCATTTGACGGACAAACACATTTCCGGGTCTGTTTTGTTGTCGATTTTAGGCAAATAGGCATTTTATTAAGAAATATAACTGTCAGGTGATAAATGCAACGATATTGGCGAGACAATGTATTTTACTGAAAGGAATATTGTTTTCGAGTTTTACCACAATGTGCCACATAGTTATTTAAATTATACGGCTTATACACTATTCAATAGAGTCACAGATTGGTTATGAGCAATTATGTAATTAAACCTTCAAGTCCAGGTAACAATAAATAGATACAACTGTGATAATTGCGTGAGATATCGCATATAACGTTCGTAGATTAGTTTTAATAGCCTAGGAATTACCTAAGACTATATAAAGCGATAAACAGTATTGAACGTTTTCCGTTTTTAAACTTCGGAACGATTCGAATAGATGACATATTATACTAGTTTCATAATAATATTGTCTTTTATTGACATAACCTTTACACATTTAAAGAAAACACTTTTTAACCGGATTGAAGTTATGTATTATTATAAATTTACAATTATTTTACATAATTTTAAATTTAACCGACGTTTCGCGTGCTTTACAGCGTGCGTGGTCACGGTGACTGAAAACAAAAGGTGTTGAATGTCAAAAAAGTATCAAAGCTGTAGAAAAAGTTGTATTATGTGTATTTATTTTGTTGTTGAACCCCGGGGTTGGTATCTACTAAAAGATGGAGGGTTTTGGCAGAAATGGCTCACGGTGTCCTCTATTTTCGCGGATTATTTATCTTGAGATTTTAATTTGGATATTTTTGGATCCCAGGGTTCCCAATTTTAGTTTTATAATGTCCTAATCAAACCTGGGCTTTCAGCACTTGTTAAATCAAATTGATTTGAATGCGATAGCGAAAGCTTAACTATAGAGTTGGTACATACGTGTCAATTTTCACAGTTCAGGTCATTTGGTTTAGTAATTTCCTTGATCAAGATCACCTTTGGCCGGATTTAAAAGTACTGTGCTTGTTCAATGAGGCACAAGACAGCTTAGAGAATGTTCAATGCTTAACGGTATTATCTTACGAGGTAAACTTACAAGTATCCAATTCGTGGAAACTATGTCATGTTCTCAGTTATCTTAAGTTCTTATGATTTACATAACACCCTTTATATTTTAATTAAATAGTTTTATCGTAATATGAAAGAAATATTTGTACTAAATTCGAAATATTACACATGTTGTGCATTGATAGGTTTTATAGAACTGTTCATTTAAATATGAAGTCATGTAACCGCTTTATACAAAATAAGGTCCCGCACGACAAGAGTCGGGGTTATAAGGAAATTCATATAATAAAACAAACCTAATTATACAAAATGAGACTCAAATAAAAGATCGTAACGTTTTTATATTAATGTTTTTTACTTCTCATAATACATTTTTTAATTGACTTTTGTGGATAGTTAGATAAACATTACGTTTGTGAAATTTGGACAGTATACACGTCTAAGATATATACAAAATACGTATAAATTCAAAGAAATACAACGAGCGTTGTTCAACAAGTACATTTAATTAATTAAGAATACTATATCTCTTGTTCACGGGTAACACAAGGTCGGTGTAACCAGATTGAAATCATCATATAACATTTACCCACTAGATACTATACAATAGTATAACATGATAAAGATGTTGTTGAGTCGTTATAAAGTTCCTTCGTTCAAAGTTCCAGCATTACCTTCATTGCTCAGTGAATGATCTTCAGAAGTAAATAAACTATAACCCTCTATAGGCCTCACAGATCTGAATATGTTTTGTCAACAGTTTTCTTTACAAGGTATAAGATGGACAGACTTTTGATACACATCGACTATTGTTTCTGTTGAGCATACAAGCATATGTAAATTAAGCACAAAATTCCTGCTGGGGTTTAAAGGATTGATTGTAATTGGTTTAACCACTGATCTAGTGGTAAATATATTGTTTTCTCAAGGAATTATTTTTCAATGCAATGCTTGTGAACTGTGTGTTTTATGTTGTATAAGTCCCGGCGCTGTTAAAATTATGTACGTCTTCTTTAGACTCCGTCATCGCCAGATGTATAATTTTGTGATCGCACACAATTCATCAAAATCAGTCCAGCTAGGAAGAGTTTAATTATAAGACAATTTTATATAAAGATACAACATACTTATTGCAATTATTCGAGTTCTATTTATATGTATATGCCCTAATAGTTTCTAGCACAAGGATATTATATAATTTATTTGACACGTGAGGAATAAGGAAACAGAGGTAAGTAATAATATTACCTTGACAGATTTATTTTGACAGCGTTTAGGAAAATTCGTAGCCCGAATGTTAAGATTTAGAATTGGTATGGTCATACGTGCTCAGATTAAATTGTTTAATAAGATTATTAGACTTTACTATTCCTTTGTAGAATAAACAGGAAACGGTTTCATGCATATGAGATAAAACATATTAATTACGGATATACAAGATTAACTAGTTTTTTGAACACTAGTAGATAACGGATAAAAAATACAAAAAATGAGTAGAATTAATGGTAAATAGTTCGCCATAGCATAAATTCGCAATGCGGTAATTCTTTTTATATTCATATGCTAATTCATCAAACGAAAACGGTTTAAAATACAAAAAAACATTTCAATGAAACTTATTTAATACACCTTCACTAAAACTTCAAAATATCTATTTAATGTTTTGTTCTTTTTACTCCAGTTTTACTTTTAAAAGTAAGGAATTATGACTAAAACCCCATAGCTTATTTAGACTTAAATAGGTTTATGATAAAACTGATACTTTTAAGCATTAAAATCTCTCAATCGTTATACAATTAACTTTGATAAAGATGACGCGTTTAACTCATTGGTACCTAGTAATTGTGAACTAGTGAAATCATCAGCGTGTGGAACACATTTAAGATATAAATCCTTAAATGGTCAATGGAAAACCGACCTTAACACTGTTATTAATGAGTTCAATTCAGTTCAAAACCGTGATCATATTATATTAAAGTTTTTGTAAGCAGTGGTATTGTTAAGTACAAACAGCAAAAACACGCTGGCAACGAAATGTCGTTCTTTTAATAACTTTTTGCTCGATGTTCTGAAATGGGAAGGTAGTAATTTAAAACGAATGTACTTCACATCAAAACTGTAAAATATAATTAAATACAATGGTGCCTACAAAATTTTACTATCTAAATAAATCTAGATTTTGTTCAATTTTAAACCACATTTATTTGGCTATTACTTTTTCAAGGCCAACCGTGTAGCAATTCATATCAAACAAAAAAATATTATTATTATTATTTAGTTCATATGTTTCATTCCTTACAGTTTTTATGTCAGATCAATTCACCTGACTTAAGGTTTTTCTGGACCTGTCGGGCCAATTCTAATAATAAGACACTTTACTGATAAGTAAGCTAAACAGTAAACACACTTAAAATAAATCAGATCGAGTCAGTCGTTTCACAAGTCACAACCATATAGGGGTAAACAAGTAGTTTGTACCCACGGGATACGCTAGGAACACAAAAACTAGCAAACGGCACTCAAGGGATGTTCATTAGGGGTGTCTTTTTTACGGGCTGTAGGTACTCGTGTTAGCTTCCGTTTCATTGTAATAGCGGAAGTGGGGTAAGTACAGGACAATTTTTACAAGTGGAAAGCGTATGAGGAAGTTATGAGATAATATTACAGATAAACGTTTTTATGGTCTTTTTGAACCTAAGAATTTGTAATACATATAAAGACGTAGACCGAGGCCAAAAAGGTGGGCCGATGATTTGATAGAAAGAGTATGAAAATACTGGCAGGCTATTAGTAAAGATAGAGAATTCTAAAAAGGATTCGAGGAGACCATCACCCATGTCCACAAGCGACTAGCATATTACTACTAACGCAGCTTTAAGTACACGACTACTAAACACATTTGAAAGGGAACTTAAGGATATGGAAAATAAAAAAGGCTTTATTATTATAAAGAGGTAGAATTTTAACTGCTTTCTATACTAATTCGATTCTAAATTATAAACTTGAACTTTTTATTATTCTTCTGCTTGATGAAAGCTATATATATGATTTGACAGAAAAAAGTGGCAAATTTAAGTATGATAATTTAAATAATGTGGTATGGGCATTAGCACATTGCTTTATATATAAGAACAATAAAATATAAGCAAATAAATTGAATACATCGTAAATTAGGTAGTGTAGTTTGGTTTATAAATCCTATACCTAATCAAAATACTCGGCTACTAACCACGTTCTGGTCAACCGCATTCGCAAATAAGTAATCCTACATTTATTTTTGTATCACATTACAGTATGTCAGTTTCACACAATTCGTAATTGTTATTATAAATGTTTGGTGCAACTATTACAGAGAAGACTCTGTTGAGCATACTAGTAAATATCTCTGGGTAATTGATAATACGTAATGCTCTCTACATGAAAATCTGGCAGATTGGCGGTATCTTTCAGAAAGGCTGCCTTAGTATATACTTAGTCCCAGAGAACGAAATAATGAATTTAGAAACATCATTGTATTAACGAAATGAAAGATTTTCTTTCATTTCCATAATAGGGACACATTTA
Source organism: Pieris melete (assembly GCA_963693345.1). Lineage (NCBI taxonomy): Eukaryota > Metazoa > Arthropoda > Insecta > Lepidoptera > Pieridae > Pieris > Pieris melete. Next base: position 1,607,780 of record CAVNZK010000363.1, on the reverse strand, counting down.
AAATATTGTGTCGTGCTTATACTTTAATTAATTTATTAACTAATTTCATCCTTAGAGAACATTTTATAAGGGTATTGTTTGAGAATATTATATATGTTTCAAAGTATAACGGGGACATCAATTATACGTTGAATATGAAACACAGGCTAAGAGCTTAATCTTGACTTAATTGGACATCGAACGGAAGAGAAATCGAGAAAAACGAGTGTCCAAGTAAACGAGTCTAGCATCAGACATCCAGACCTATGATTTCTTAAGAAATCGGAATTCTTTAATTTGAAAGTATATGAGATTTCAATCTTACTCCAATATTATTTTGATTTATATAGATATTTTTGAGTTTACAAATATATTGAGATTTTATATTTCATAGAACTTTGTTTTCTTAGTCTGCATTCTTAACATATTAACTGTATTCTGTCCAGAGAGCACTGATGAATTGCTCCAATTAAAATTATGGTCTTTAGATTAATGTTTTTACAGATGCCACGCCACCCGTAGTTTTAGTTAAAAGCGAATGAGAACAAAGTTTCTGCATTATGACACACATATATATACAGTAGGGGACATCTGGTAGATAATATTGTAGGATAATATTTTGTTTTCGCCTGAATATTCATATATAATCTTTTTTATGTCTCTGTCTTCTTTTTCTCTGTTCCACGCTTAGCTAATTGGATGATTTATCCCAAAATACATTGTCTTAAATTCAAGTTACAATCAATCTGGTAATTTAATTCAGCGCATATTCTTCGCGCACTTAATGTTATCTAGAATTTAACTTTGTTATTGGGTTGTTTCTTTCAAACGATTGCATTATGAACAAACAGCGTGTTATCTTGAGAGACTTTTCCTTGTAATCTGTTGCTGATAATGTCATAATATACGCTGTTAATGATATAATAAAAGTGACTCGAATTAAGTGTGATCGCCAAAGGCGCTAAATTATTAAGGCTTAAGAACCCAAAAGATCGGAGACTGACTTACCTCTCTCCTGGAACTCCGCTTTGCAGCTAACAGCCGCCAGCACTACCAGAAAGATCACTTTAAACATATTGTCATAGGATAGCACTTAGCAAGGACACATTCTAGCAAAGTGCACAGTCTGTGAAACACCACATAAGTTCAAATCACTTGGCACCGCAACGCGCGTCAGTTTCGCTCGCAAGCACAACTTGTGTGACGATTAAACTCTATGGAGTCCAAGGCGCGTACGCACAGCGTCAGGATCAAAGATTAATTTAATGTACAGAAATGTCTAATGATGGGCGTCTCGAGAGTCAAGGAGTTTTGTGAGTATTAATTAATACTAAATAATCAAAATAATTTGCGTTTAAATTAATTATTTTAATGAATTATTTCTATAAGCAGACAATATAATGTTTAAGTAAATTATCCAATAAAAGGATCACAAAATATTTTTAATCCTATAATACTTGGAATCAACATTTCATAACTAAGTGATAAACGTTAAAGTTCCTTATTTCACGTAACTATATGTCTATAACACAATAATAATGTCAGACCAAAGGGATTAATTGTAGTCTGTGGGAGTGTACTCCTGGTGTATCTGTTTTCTATAATCATTGACGGACAGTAGCGGTTTTAGGCTGTATTGTAAACCGGTGCGGTGGCGTTAGCGCAGGTAAGCCTTCAGGTGGGGGAGGGGTATGAAGTACGGCGCGGGGGCAAGGGACGCACTTGCATCTCTGTCGGGATAAAAGGAGGCATTCATTCGCATGGTATACCAGCTATTCCATTACAAAGGATCTTAGGGTAATGTCTGCGAAACACGTGGTTGCGCCTACAATCTCAAAGTAACTGATTTGACTAAAAGAAACTTAAACTTGACGATTCAAAAGTGTACTTGGTTACCCACTTGAATAAAGATATTTTGAGTTTGGGTTTGAGTTTGAAAGAAAAATATTGATGAAAAAGGATAAAAGTTTTACGAACCTTCCACAGTTAGGGATTATTAAAACATAATACAAAATGTCGCAATAAAACATCGGGTATCTTTTTAATTAATGTATTAATTATTTACCTATTAAAACACTTATCAGCAAACGGAGCGTCTCCCGCCACTCCTGCGCTTACCCCAATTTGGTCCAAACTAGGCTGACATACCTATTTTTCTGCCAGTATCTTTTTTGCGCAACCATCTAGCGGCAGATTAAGAAGTTATTTAATTAATATTACAAATACATATTATATTGTTTAATATTTTGATAGAGTGAAAAGTATAATACAAAAAATAATAACTACGTATAACTAATAACTAATTTTATTGAAAAATTCAATCGTCGTTTTTAGTATTTTTCTTGAGTTTTTAGTATTTTTTTTAAGTTTAAAAAAGTTTTATTTGAATTTAATGGTGGGGCCATTTAAGTCTTCCCTGAACTTCAGATATTTCAAAATTAGCCTAATCAATCCAGCCATTCTCGACTTTTAGCTAGACAAACAAGCAGTAATTCATTTTTATATTTATAGAAACCTATAACTATAAAAACAAATAATTAACACTTTTGAGTTCATGGAGATGGAGAGAAGTGGATAAAAGATTACAACTTGTATTACAAATAAAAGCGCCTGTCAATAACTCGTAAGCAAATAGTGCTTATGCAATTATTGTGTGAGAAATAGCGTAAGTAAACTATAATTACACACACAAATAAAATTTGTGTGAATAAATTCACACAAATTTTAAATTCTCCATATTTAATGGAGTCAATGTATAGCCTGAATCATCAAGAATTCGTCATTGGATCTCTCCACTCTCCATTCTTTGTCTGAGTTGACTTTTTCTAAAGATACGGCTGTCTGTAAGTACTGCCTCTCCACCGTGCCACGACATCCAGACTACGGAGTGTTGCATAACATACACACTGTACATTCAGGGACACATCCTTTCCTGTTTATGTAGAATTGCCCACTTTCACCACCAATTCTTTTAATTCTAAAATGTGTACAGTCGTAGAGTCTAAATCCACTTATGGATCTGAATCTTGCAGATACTTCTTCCTGTTCACGGATTGTTGCAGGCATTTTTACAAATTGATGATTTCTCCTAGCGAGAGCTTCTGCTACTCTTCAGCATATATTTGTGATTTACTGATGACTAACCCTGTGTAAATCAGCAGCATCGTCTTGAACCTTTAAAAAATATCAGATCAAAACGCCATTTTTGTCTTATACACCCGTTAAACTAGGTCTTGTCTTGTCAATTGAGGAATTATTAGTATCATTTTTCTTATAACTGGCTTATACGATGTGCATAAATCTTGATTAGTAAGACTGTACGAGTATTATAAACTTTCTTACAAACGTTTTTTACAGTGCATATAAATAAAAATGTTTAGTACTAATTGATTTTAGAAGGAATTTGTAACTGACGTAAATATTTTTACTAGGATTGTACATAATTATCTAGTTTAATACATTAATAATAACTACAGTAATAATACATTGTACATAATTTAACTAGTTTAATACACAATGTGAACAATAAGAAAATCTGTAAATTACATTTTTTAATAGTTTCCAAATATAATTAATTTATTAAAGAGACTATAAGCTAGCAACGGGTGGGACAGGATAGGGACGGTGAAAGGGCCCTGGAACTTTCTCGTTTCGGAAGCCAAGACACTTTTTGGGTCGCAGAGCCAGCGGAATGAGTGAGTGTGTTAAAGAGTGGATCTGACCTAAACATTTATGCATACGCAGTGGTGGATGTTTTAGGCTTTTACTGAGACATTTGAGTTTAAAATATTAACTTGTATGCCGATCCGATATTTTCAGAACTGTTAGATCCTTCCTGTCCTCATAGTATTGCTATTAGTGGCAAGCTGATGAATAACTAACGATACGCTGATGACGCGATTATGTCACAAGTCTACAGACCCTAGTCAATTCAGTAGCCATTGTAAGTTGACTTTGATTGTTACTGATTTTGGTAATAGCATCAATGCGAAAGAGCTTAAATACATGACGAACAATAAGCCGAACACCATAGCCTTTGACAAAACTAGGAAAACCAAAACCTTGGAACACATTCCGAAAATACGAGATTTAATTACAGTACTTGATGAAAAGGGTGACCACAGCATCCAGATACGTTATTTTGAACTAGCACTATGCATATAGGCCTTTCAAAACTGTAAAATTACTTTGTGACAGGCCCCTAAAATAAACTGAGAGCGCAAATAAAGCCAAAAACGTGCTACCGCCCCTTTTTCCAAGATGGCGGCCAGGGGACAAGGGCGCCCACCCCACAAACTTGGGTTTAAACTTTTATTGACCCACCTACATGTCCCAAAATAAAATTGCGTCCTTTAACAAATGTTTACTTTGGCCCTCAATCTGTAATATTTCAATGGACTATGTATGAGTAGCTCGGCGTAGAATCTTGGACGCTGTCAGAGATTAAGTAAAAAAAACTGGAAGCGTTCGAGCTCTGAGTATATACAGACATTTGCTAAGATCTTGGACAGATCGCTTACAAAATACAATAAAAAACTGAGCTCCTTAGGCAAAGTAGCAGGTAGAAGAAGACCTTGAAGCACCGCGCCAACGCCCGTAAAACTTTCTAATCTAGGCACACAGTTTTCTTCTGATGCATCGCTGCAAGTACTAAACCCGACCTCCCTCAGCTAAGAATACCAAAGTAGCTCTGGGTAAAATCGAATCTAAAACATCCAAGAAGGGCAGTCGGCAGTAGGAAAGTCTAAGGAACAGTGGGCCCTGGTGGATTTGTGGTTATGGGTCATTGCATTTTACGACCTTGACCCCCACACTCCCCGCCAGATATTTAACAATTTGCCCAGGTGGGTAATAAGGTTTCCCAAGATTAAAAAGGTAGAAGAAGACTCGGCCGCAGACTCACGTCTTGGTTATAGAATATTCAGCAATGTTTTGGTCAAAGTCATTGTTCAAAAGTGGAGCATCCAAAATTAAAGTGCCCATGATGATTGCCAGCCTTAGAATTTTCAGATAAAGAGATTACTTTCAGTTGATATCCTGAAAGCATGTATTTCAATCATACAGTTTGGTCCACGGGCGGAGAAGGTAAGCTTGAACATACATAAAAATCTATGGTCTAAGATCCCGCTATACAACGACCTTCACCGAGATGCTTATTTAATGAAACTTATTTTATATTTAATTTAATATATCAATAAATATAATCCATATGGGTTGCCTAGCAAATTTCAGTCCAGAGTATGTTTTATTAATTTAAAAAAAAAATTTTTTCAAACATTTCACCGGTATGATTATTAGATAAATTCTATACTAATCGAAAGTATGAAGCCCATAGAATATGCAAATGTTAGGTTGTTTTTAATAAATTAATTATTTATGTGTAAATTTTTTATGTGACACTAAAGTATATATACATCTTTAAAAGAAGGTTATAGTGATACATAAATAATATTATCCTGATTAAAAATATTGATTGAAAAAAGTTCAAAAAATTTACATGTAGTAATTAATAATATTAAAAAAAATTTTTTTTTAATATTAATTACACATACTCTGGACTGCAATTTGCTAGGCAACCCATATGGATTATATTTATTGACATATTAAATTAAATATAAAATAAGTTTCATTAAATAAGCATCTCGGTGAAGGTCGTTGTATAGCGGGATCTTATACTACTAGTAAACCACCGATTGTTTCGAATGTCAAATTGGATCAAAACCCAAATTATTTAAATGTTTAAGCTATTTAAATAACCCATGATGAATATTGATGGGTGACTCTGATTTGAGGTTAGTTGTTTTTAGTTTCATGAAATTACAGCACGGATTATATAAAATGTTACTTTTCATAACGTGGAATTCATTAAGTATGAACAATATATCTATTCTTGTAAAACAAAGTTATTAATATCGGAATGAGTCAACGACGTAATATAGAACAAGTGTGAATCGGCGCTTGGCACGATCTTATAATAAGTATCCTCTTCCTTGCCAGGTTTTCTCGGTAATGTTATCCAGGCTCGGACAGAGCGGCATATATCTATTGAGACTTGCCATGTTCTCAGCAGATATTATAATGCAAGTGTGGCTACAAAGAAACATGTGCACTATCGACAATTTTTGCTATTAAATTTATAGTTTACTGAAATAGTTCTTAAATTATAATATTTATAATATACGGCTACAAACAATACAATGACGTCATCGTAGGTTGTTAGCCGTAGATCGCGCTATCAATGTGTTTGTACATATTACTTGGTGACCGCTGAGTATAAATGCAACATCAGCCATTGGGGCCTGCAGGCCGAACATTCAGTGGTTAAACGGCTCGGGGATACTCCCTTTAGGCCCTTTCTCCACTGCTCCGGTCCGGCGTCGGATACCGGAATGAGTCATGAGAAATATATCGGAAGGCCGGATTGCGCTTCTCCACTATATCCGATTCGACAATAATCGATACTTGTATATTTATCATGCAACACTTATATTAACTATAACCCATATACTTTATTTTATTAATAAACTTTCTAAATTCTGAATATTTTATTGCCCTGGCAAGTTTATTACTTTTATTATATTGTCTATCTTAAAATATTATAATCTACATAATAAATAGTTCACTAATACTATGGTATAAAAATATAACTAAATAGCAACATAATTTGGTTTGGTCCACGTTATCCAGATTCTTTCAAATTAAACAAACTATAAATAAACCTGTGAATAATAATTTATAACCTCTTGGATAGGTACTTGGATATACTTGGAACTATAAAACACCGCGTTCCTATCTAGCAAGTTATCGGATCGTTAAAAACCGGAAGCCGGAGTAGTGGAGAAGTACGTAAGTACTGTTGTGAGTTTCTAAATTGGATCGGTAATTAACATTTGCCGGACCGGAGCAGTGGAGAAACGGCTTAAGGCTTTTTAAGGAAATATCAAAAAGGTTAGTCGACATCACGGGAGACCGAAGAGCTGGAAGCTACCTCGGACAAAGAATTCGTCTAGCTATTAAAAGGGGGAACGCTGCCAATATCTTAGGAACCTTGCCTAAAGGGACTCCTTTTAATAATATATTTAACTTATTATTATATTTTAAAGGTTAGTTATTGTTTTTAGTAGAGAATTGTTATTATTGTTCTTCTTACGTACTTATATTTAGATAATAATTTTGTCTTTAGTATATATACAGTATCACCAGTCTTATAACAAAAACATACATTACATTGCTGAAAGAACATAAATTAAATCAAAGCGTTCCATGGGTTCGTTCGTTCCGTTGTCAGCCTCCACACTCCTAACCATTACCTTAATTATTAAGTTGATTAGGGGGCTCCGTTCAGTGCTCTAGCACCACAACTGTCCAAGCACCCTTAGTGTCAAACTAAACTAACTTAACACATCGAAGTAAAAAAATAAAGAAGTAAATGTGAAGTAAAAAAATCCTGATTAGCTGAGCATAGTTGACTGTATAATAAAATATTATTACTTATAACTAGAATACATTTTTTGTAGATGAAATTATTAACTTATTAATTAATAATCTGTGCGAGTAGTTGCTGTGTTATTTAAAGCTCTTCGCTGATGTGCTTACCTGTCGACCAATTTACCAGAGTTTAACGACGCCAAAGAATAGCGACTTCGTACATGTGTCTTCTGTACTGGAGGTCACAACATCTAGTATCTCCAACCTTCAAAATAGTCTTCTATTAAGTTTCAGTAGTCTTGTGACGCATGTACTTATAACTATATCTACATTTAAGTTGTTATTGTTGTTTAAAAATTGACCAAGTAAGGTTAGTTAAAAAAAGGAATTTAGTATTCAGAAAAATATATTCCTATTTTTTGACATAATGGTGTGCCATTCAAAATCCTTAAATCGAAAGAATTAGTAGCATACTAACGTAATAAAAGCGACACAACCCACCAATGTGCTATTATGGTTTTTTATAGAAATTCTTATAATTGTCTAGTACAGTATAACTGGTGTGAGAAAGTGGACTGTAGGCGGAGTGTTAAGGCGTTGGTTGATACACGGGAAGGGAGTTCTCAATTCTATGGAATAATATTTAAGAATAACAGGTATGTGAAATCCTTCCAAATTTCCAACAAATTGCGCTGCTGGTTTAAGAAGATGATGTGTTACCCTATACGTGGATCGACTCAATGCGATTCGTTATGTATTGGGAAATACAGCGCGTATAATGAAATAACCCAAACTTGAGCCACTTTCTTGAGGCGTGACCTAATTGGGCGTTTCACTGCGTTTATAGTGAGACAAGTATTCTACTTGCGGAGGATTCTTTGTATGATTGCTTTACCTTTCCGCGCGAATATTGTTATAGGAACGAAAGGGTTAGGAATAGTAAGAGTAGGAGGTCGTAGGTCAATCCAAATTCTTAATGACTAGACCTAGACTTTACGTGGCGCAACCACACTCTCTTACTGTTGAATACCGTAGATATCTCAATTCAACTGTATATATATATATATATATGTCAAAGCTTTTGAAACCTAAATAAATTTACGAACCTCTGTTTAGAATATCGAGAATATAGATTATAGATTTTGACTTTATAGGTAAAATATTTTAGAGAAATTCCGGTACATGTAATATCTGAGATTAACAGTCTATGCAAGGCCGATGTCATGCGCCTACGCTCATTCGTACATTGCGAAACATTTCAGTTGTGGAACACTCGAAATTGAGGATGCATCCTATTTTTAATGTACCTATTAGTAGAACCTTGTCAGGAAAAAATTGCAATGAAGTTTGCATGTAAACTTTGATATTTCACTTGAAACTACACCAATTCAAATAATTAACTTTCTATATTCAGAACTAGCCTATTTAAAAGCGAAACCCTCCATCCTCTTTTGTTACTTTAATTCTACTAATAATAACGCGTGCGTGCGTTTGTTACAAATACCTTATAATATCTTAACACACTTTATAAAGAATTACAACAATCTTTATAAAGAATGTACTATAGATATTACAGTAATATAGATATATTATTTTATTATTATGGTTTTCTTACAAGCAGCCATCCGTCATCCGTTAATAAATCAAGAAAACTAGAACATAATGTTTCAGTGGTCTGTATCTTTAACTACAGCGAACGTATTGCTAGTAGGAGTTATTATTCGTTTTTTTTTAAATATATATTAATGACATTTTAACGGTACTTCTTGAAGGTGTAAAAATCTAATAAAATAGCAGTAATGAAATGTTGACGTTGACAATATATTTATGAAAATTTGCTATATGTTAGATTAGAAACCTCTAAGAAATATAATGTTGATGGATTTTATTTTTTATTTTAATATTCTTTTAATGCAAAATATAAAAATTGTTAGCATAATCAATTGCTTTATTTCATCACAGTTAAACAGTGTAAATAAATTGATTTAGTTTAAATTTATATTATTTAAATTTAAAAGTTAGCTTATGATTATTGAGACGATCAAAATTCTGAAACGTAGTCAACATTCCACCGAATTCAAAAATAGTATTGCGTAGGCGGCGCACCTTTACCTAGCCAGTTATTTAGAAAACTGAAAACAGGCCGCCAACTGTTCAACTACTTGCGATTTCAGAATTGTGTAAACATTAAATTATATCTTTACCAATTCTGAGCTGAAAAGGGGCTTTTCTCGTAGTTTAAAACTTGAGACGAAATGCATAGCTAATTAAACCTAAGAATAGGTAGTTTCCGAAATAAAAAAAATATTATTTCTAACTTTTTTGATTCAACTAATTTTCTATACAGAGTAAAATAAGACACTAAGATCGGTGTTATTTAAAAAAAAAAATAACTTACATTACCTATTCACTTATTCTTCTCCTAAAACATCGTTAACTTTGCGAGCGATTTATTGAATAATTGAATTTTAGAAGAGAAATCACACTCACTTACTTACTCCGCTGGCTGAATTGAGAAATTTTCAGCGTCCTTCCCGCTACTTAAGAAGAAAAGAGACTAGCTAATTATTCTCTGGAATTTTAATTTTTATTGCCAGCTATATGTAGATTTCAAATGGTAAGTATTACACCAAAACAGTTGAAACCAATACAAAATACTGTTATCATCTCGCCGGCAATTTTTGAAGTTATACTTCTTTAGGCGCGTTATGAAAAATTTATGAGAGTGAAATTTTACGATGCGCGCGCACCGTGACACAAAGTTATCAGTATGGGCGCCGAGCGTGCGCGAGCGAGATGGGAATAAGACAATCTACAAGTTAAAAGAAATAGAATATGCGTGACGTTAGCAGCTATGCTAAGAATTTTGAATGACCATTTAAAGAAATAAAGGAGTTTTAATTATTTTTTCAAAGAAATTTAGCAATGCTTTTTCACAAACACCTATCGTTACTTAGTTAAAAGGTTATGAAACATACCTAGTTATTAAATTGAATTAATAATATAATAAATAATAATAATTATTAATATTAATTAATAATTGAATAATATACTAAATATTAAATATTGTTAAATTATTAACGCTAAATATTTATAGTGAATTATTTAATATTAAAAAAAAATAAAGGAAGCCAAAGAAGTATAACTTCTTACGCGCGTACATAAGTACACGCACCATTTTTTTTATACACTATTAACCTCAACATACAGCGACTGCCTTCATTTGGCTCAGAAGTCTGGGTTCGAGCCAAGTATATAAAAAGTTTCAGTTTGAAAAGCACGGAAGGTTGATTCGATACTTGAGTGATAAGAAAATGTATTCTTCTCTTTAGGGGGCTCCGAATATGATTTTGTCCTATTCGGTGTCAGACCAGACCTTTGGTCCGTGGGGTCCTTGCGCTATAAGGCTTTTTAAGGCAATAGCGAAAAGGTTAGTCGACAACACAGGAGACCGAAGAGCTGGTAGCTGCCTCATACAAAGATTTAGTCTAGCTATTCCGCTGCCAGTATCTTCGGAACCTTGCCTAAAGTGACTCATTTGAATAATATATTTTAGTTATGATATTTTAAGGTTAGTTATTGTTTTTTTGTTATAGATTTTAATTAGTTAAAAATTATTAATTATTATTATTAATTATTTGTTTTTTCGCAATTCAAAGGGGGAACGCTGCCAGTATCTTCGGAACCTTGCCTAAAGGGACTCCTTTTAATGATATATTTTAGTTTATGTTAAGTTTAGTTATTTATTTCAATGTATATTATTTTATTATTATAAGTTTTTATTAGTTAAATGCAGATATGATATTCTTAATAAAATAAAATAAAAAAGCCTTTTTATTTCTTGCAAAAGAACAAAGTAAACTTAATACTATTTTTACAAATATATTTTTAAGAAAGTAAATTAAACAATTATTATTTTGCAAGAACCCTTCCGCAGGTACAGGCCTCCTCCAGGGATCTCCATGTATCTCGATTTTGGGTGAGCTGCATCCAGCTCGAGCCAGCCGTTTGAGCAATGTCCTCCGCCCATCTCGTGAGCGGTCTTCCTCTGTTTCGTTTCCCAATAGGGCCACCCCACCTGGTCACCCTTATGGTCCATCGATCGTCAGAGAGTCTTGCTTCATGACCTGCCCATCTCCATTTAAGCTTTAGAACATAGTTTAGGGCATCAATAGCTTTAGTAACGCTTCTTATTTTGAGATTCTTATGATATTTTTTATTAAAGTTTAATATGTCATCGTAGTAGTCGTATACACACTACACAGCTTTTTCTATTACGTGATATCCACTCACTACGAGATATACAAAGTGAATTTTAAAGATGTATTAAGAAATTTAGGTATCTAGAGCGCTGTTGTGAGCTAGGCACTTGTGCCATGCACTTCTATTCAGGTGACAGCATTTTGACAGTTAATTTCTTACTAACTAGAGTTGCCAAGATCCCTAATCGTGATTAATATTTGATTACTGCATTGTCTAAATCTATCCGTACATCACCTTTAAGGAATAAACATTAATCTAAAATTGCATCTCGACATAGCATCTATCTATAATACTACAATAATATGGACGAAGTAGTCTAAGTGACGCAAACATGGGGCCGACACATTTCTGTTTGTTCCACTGATAATTTTTAGAGCATTTAACTTTAATGTTGCCGGGTAAACATTGATGTTTTGCAAGAATCTCCAGGTTATACGCCATGAGCGTTATATAGTTATAAATAAGCGTTATAATAAGCGTTATATAGTTTAGATGGTAGGTTAAATCACGTCTAATGTTTTAAAGTAGCCTTTTTGAAGGTTATAAAAAATTAAACCCTTGAAATGGCGGTTGTGGAAGTGTAGTTTTCTATTTTTTTATACCCCAGGTGGTAATGCGCATCCCCTGCCCACATGGCTACCAAAGTAGCACGGTTACGTGGGACTCGACCCATACCAGAGTCTGCTATTTAGAGACTGAGTGTCCATATACATTGAAACCAGCTCGGGTAGTTCCCATAAGGCAGCTAAAGAGTTGTTTCAGGGTCTCTCTCGTGTTCTATCGAGTACTATTATGAGTATTTAAATATAATTATAAAAAATACAGCATTATTTTTATTATTGTCTTCAAGTATTGTCCAGTTTGTAGGCTATGTGTAACTACGTTTTACACGACAACTCTACATACAACAGAAATTGATTACTCAAACTGTCGGTACACGCTCACAATATTTAACTGTCTTTGATATAGTTGAACTCTGCCAAAGTGTTATTAAGCAGTTATATTAACTGTCTCAACCACACATATTGTTTTACACACCCTTTAATTTTTTTGACAAACAGTTACTTGGTCCATTGGTTAATAGTCCATAGAGTCATTACCACAGAAACAACAAGAATTATGATTCTTACTCTATTATTCTTTCAGTATGGTGTAGAGCAAGGTGTAATGATTGCAGGTTCATACAAGCATTGTGTAAAACGAAATTATTTGGGACTTGGTTTTTTGCAAGATCTTCTCATCCTTCCCACGCCCTTGATTTAACATGATAACTGTCAGTTTATGGATATGTGTGTGTGTGTACAAAAATTACGTACCTACACAAATCAGTTATGCTTGAGTAGTCTACCCACCAATTTGCCTATACAGACAAATGAAAGAAAGCAGTTGCAAAAATGTGACAAGAGATTTATTATATTATTTATAATATTCGGTTAAAAAAATTCGCTCACTAACTGATATCGATACAGCTAGACTTTCACATCTTAATGACTTATGGCTTATTATTATGGGGTCATGCTGCTGATGTCGAAACTATTTTCATCTTGCAGAAGAGGGCTATTCGTGCAATCTATAATTTAAAACGTACGGAATAATGAGATATAAATTCAAGAAAATTAATATACTTACCTTTCCCTCGCAATATATTTATGAAAATATTATGTATGTATACAAAAATAGTGATATGTTTAGTAGAATAGAACATACGCACAATGTTAATACTCGGAACAAACGCAGGCTGCAATTTCCCCGTACTAGACTGTCTAAAGTTGGTAATTTTTTTTTGGTAAAGAGGTATACTCTTCTTTAATAAAAGCGTTTTATCTCTGCCTTTTAAATTTAAGAAATGTATTAAAGAAAAGCTGTGTTAAAATGCTTACTATAAAGGGCCTGAGACTAGTGCTAGACAGGCTAATTCTAAAATAATTTGCGATATTTGTTTTAAAATAAGTGTTGTTTGATGATTTGCTATTTTAAATGAGTACTGAGAGCTTTTTACGCCGCCTTTTTACTCGGCCTACACCCTCTGTCTTCTTTGGCGATGAGTAGGTATTAATAATTTAATGACGTGGAATAAGTGATACCTGTATCTTATGTTCCATAATAAACATATTTTTTTAAATAAATTGAATAAACACTTTTTCAAATTTATGTCTTGCTTATATACCTTATAGTCCAGTCAATGTAGTAAATTTTTAAGATCTACAACTTTGGCTTGGGTCTTTCATAAAATTACCGTTTTCGAGATAAATGCAAAAAACCTCAAATTTTGACCTTTGACCCCGAATAACTTTTGTAGCGCATAGGATCGATGGGATTTTTAAAACTTTATTTGTAATGGGAAACCCTAGCTTTCCATCAATATTTGGCTCTCCAGGAGTTATTGCTATTTGACCACGAAGTCTAAATTGACTGAACTATTACTAAAGCGAAGATATTTAATACTACACTTATGGACACATCTATTGGCCCACCTTGCATTTTCAGTTTCTTTTGGTCCTACCTAAAAATTTATATTAGGTCGAGTAAAATTTTTTTATGCAGTTTTGAACCTGATACATTTTACCATCTTTTTCGATCGTATTGTTTTAAATTTGAATTAAGAATACCACACCACATGGAGATACGCCTAACAAGTCGGGTAGGCGCTTTGATGAAGTCAGTTGATTTTTGAATAAAAAACGTGTTTTATCAAATAAAGGTTTAATTTAATAACGCGTGTTGCCTCCATGGGCATTGACGACACCTCTCATACGATTAGGCATAGAGTTTATCAAGCGCTCTATGAAATTTTGAGGGATCATCTCCCATTCCTCTTCTATGGCAGTTTTCAATTCCTGCATCGTCTGGGCAACTGGCTGACGAGCCCTAACACGTCTTTTTAGCTTAGCCATGAATACTTGTAATTTAAACCTTCTTGGTTAATTCTTCTTAAGATAACTGTTGCAACTGTATCCTTGTTCCTAGACCTAAATAATTTTTTCAATGTTTTGGAAAAAATAGGCTAGTCGTCGCTTTAACAGACAATAAAGTTATTTAAAACTATACCCGATACAGTCATAAAAGAGTCACCGCCGCCTCTGCCAACAATCCCAGTTATTTATGTGACGTAAAAATACCAACAATACGGTTTGATTTCACGCTTTGGTATTTCGATTGCGATATTCACCTAATTTAAAGCAGAAACGACTTCTACCGTTTTCGTTGAGATTTTTTCGCGGCTGATAGGTTAGATGTAGTCTACCCTAATAGGTTCAGGATTTCATTCCCAGCTGTTTCGTGATTGTAAGCACTAAAGGTTTAGCCGCTTTAAAATATCTCTGATGTGATTGGTGTCTATTTCTTGCGAGTTATTACATTTCAATATTAGTTTGTACATTGAATAAGTAAAATTATAATTTACAATTTTTTTTTGGAAATAATTAATTTTTTTTGTTATTTTTTTGGCAAAATTATGTATATTTTATACATGAATGGTTTTACATTCCATTTATTTCGAATACAATGTTTATATACTGGTATAAATACTTAAACTTTTTAATTTGACTAAATTATAAGACTACAGTAATAAAGGCTTCTGCTTCTACATTTAAATAACTTACTTAACTGTTAAATAAAAAAAAACTATCGATTATGCATATAGTATAGTATGCTTAAAAATTCATAATAAATAGATTACCTAAACTATATAAAATCCCCAGAGCAATTTCATTCGTGAAACTTCTGGCGATTATTTCAAAATTGCGCGCTGATTCATCGCGGAGCGGCAAGAGAGGCGAGAGGTACACGGAAAACATTTGGTCTACTTCACAGGTGCACAAATATAAACGAATATCGCATCCACCTGCGTCGTCCCTGGAAATGGGAATGCGAACAGTTGAAAACATAATTAAAAATACTTATATTGAATGAACCAAATTTGTGTTTTATGCATTGTAATAACAATTTCATTTCCTCGTTCTGAATATTTCCCATACTTCATGACGTATCGTTTTTTTGGCCCCTCTTGCTTTCCGCTAAACAACTGAATAGAGAAAAAAGTAAATAATGCTATTATATAAATCCTGTGGAACGTGGTAACACTGTAGGTCTTAATACCCATTCATTACACATCAAACGATTTTTTAAGATTAATTACTAGTAGAGAACTTATTAATTACTAGAGAGAAGGGTGTACCTTCGGTACAGCATACAAAAAATTGAGAGAAATAAAGACGACACTGAGCCGAGAGACGACAATCTCTCGTGTTGTTATGAAAAACACTTGAACTCGAAGTAGAGAGGAAGATGGGTGTTGTTATTGAAAGAAGTCAGACAGGCGCTGTCAATTTTTAATACTAAATTGTATAATATAAAAATATTTTTTAACTTTTTTTTTTACCATCAACTATGTTCTAAATAAGTTTAGACAATAACGTGACCATTCTGCTCAGATCATTGATTTAAAGCTATTTAAGCATAACACAAAGCTTATTTGCCTTGAGCCTATCTTTGAACGGTTACTCATAATTTTTGAGTATTTTTTACGTGAATGTACTGCGTGAAACTGAAATAGAGCAATGATAAATAATGAGTCATGTTATCTCCGGCTTTCTTAAATATACTTGACATTTCAATTATACGTAGAATATTCACGTTTTAATAATATAGTGGCTGTCATTATAGAATTTCTTCGAAAGTTCTTAGATGTTGATTCATGAAATATGTTAATACTTTTATACTTAATAATTATAGCACAAAATAGTAAGAAAATATCGGCAATTCTAATGTAATGCCTGCAGCAAAATATTTATAACTACTAACCTTGAAACGTCAAAACATACATCTTTATCGTAACCTGGATGACATAAAACCATTATTAAAATTCATGCACAATTTTATCTATCTACGATAAAACTCCTTCGAATATGAACGTAGGTTAGTAAAGCGTTAAATGCCAATAATCTTTATTAATTTGATTTGAAGTTATGTTACTTGATCCTCACCTACTACACTTTGATTGATGTTTGTAAACAACTTCTGCGTTCGATCCAGACTTTTGTGATTGATTTAAAAGTACAAGAAGTTCATTGTTAAGTTCAATCGATTTAATGTAGATCGTATAGCTGTGTAGATCAAGGCGGTGCCAGATCCCGACAAGAATTCAGCTAGACATAGATACAAAGATAATTTTCATTCGTTTCGTATGGCGCCACACCTCGCATGCGATATGAGAGTGAAATTTGCCAATTTTTTGGGCAAAACAAATAAAAGAGAAGTACGAAGACGTTAAGGCGGGCGTGTCTATAAAAGGCCGACAGAGGGGTGCGCGGGGGTGGTAACACGATCCGTGAGCTCCAGCCGGCACGCCGCGGCCGCCCTGGAGCAGCAGCGATGGCGGCGCGCGGGGTGCGGGGATCCGGGCAGCGGGGCGCAGGCGCGGAGCGGTTGGTGCGTGCACGCAGCCCGCTCCCGCTCTCACTAGTCGAACGGTGCCCGACCGGTAACGTAGCGCCGACTGCCGACCGAGAGACGAACCAGCGACAATGTCCGCCGTGGCGAAGACTTCCAAGTATACCTACCGCAGCAGCGGCGGCGGCACCACCGACGTTAACATCGAGTATAGCGCCGACCTGAGTGCTCTCTCCAGGCTGGAGGTACCGGCCCTTCGATCAGTGCAGTGTTTGTGAAGTGTTTGCGGATACATGATAGAATATGTTTCTTTTCAGGACAAGATACGTCTCATCCATGATGACCTGGAATCCGAAAGGGAGCTACGTCAGAGGGTAAGTGGTCGTACGCGAGAAATGTGATATGAGCGATCGGCGCGGCCATAGCAGGCGCGCCGGCGCAGGTGTGGGCGGAACGGCGCGCGATACCTCTATTAATACCGCCGCCCTAAATATTCCGCCTTACCTGCCGATGCCTGCGGAATGCCCTTGGATTATCAATACGCATAATTATTGTCATTATTTTATTTTAAAAAGTTAAGCTTGATATGTGCATGATACTAACATAATTATGTAATGACCCAATGTAATGATGATTTTAACTTTAGCCCCACCTAAGCGAAAATTATCACAGTCTAGCTGTTCAGGAGTAGAAAATCCTTAATTTACAGAGATTATGAAATTTTATTTGAGATTACATATAAGTCCCTTTATTATATTAAATATCAAAACAAATATTTTAGTAATACTTCCCCCTAATATACTTAAATATTTTAATAAAAAGCAACTGCTTTCCTATAAATGTATGTAGTTTTCCTTTAGATCAGAAATTATCTTAAAAGTTAAAAAAACTGAAATGTACATAAAATCCTATCATAGATCATTCATATCTTAATAGTGTTCGTTCGGCCGAGGCCCGCCTAATCTATTTTTGCACGTAGCACGTTCATAACGCGCTACGCACGCTGAGGGCGCCCGTTGAATAGCTCCCGACTTGTGGTTACTGGTTTGTCGCTACTCGGTCTTACGCTATGTGGTATATTTAGCCACCCAAGTATGCATTCTCTACTTCAACTTTTCGCTCTTCGGTCTCACTTTTGAAACTGGGCCAAAAGATGTTTGTTCGCTGAGATTGCCACTATATTCAAATACAATAATAGATTTGTAAATTACCAGCTAAAATATCCGGATTACTCAAGAACGCACACTTCAGCTGCTTTTCAATATTGTGTGAAACAATATAAACAAGATGTAATCTTATATCTTTGATTAATTATTTTTAATATTTAACTGTTACATAATCCGGTATATTACTTATTTTTAACTTAATATTTAAATAAAGATTATCATTTTAGATTTGACACGCTTTTGTAGCTTAATAATGTTTATTACATTGCTGTAAAAGTTTATTTAAAGTTTCCATGGAACAATGTTTAACAAATTAAATTAATATTTACAGATTGAAAGAGAGAAGGCGGACTTAAGCGTGCAAGTTATCCAGCTCTCGGAGAGGCTAGAGGAGGCTGAAGGTGGAGCTGAGAGTCAGGTAATAGACTATTTAAATTTATTTATTATCTTATAGGCATTTCAGCAAGGAAGCTATACGAGGATCGGATAAATTAAACGAGATAAGAACACCATGATATGAAGAAGTTAATGAAGAACTCATTCACTGATGAAAAGTTTAGATGAAAAAAAGCTAGAATAGTTGGAACGCTAAAAATGTGAACACTGGATCAACGATGATACTAATTCCCGATTATATTTGCCAATTTTATACATAGTTTTATACTTGCCAAGCGATTTGTTTTAAATGTGCATATGCGATTTTTTTATCCACAATTTGTTAACTGTTTTTATTTCAGGTTTTTATCATCTTAATGATGATGTCACATCGCCAAGAGGTTTTACATAACTTTTTAAATTCTTCACAATAAAGTTTATTTTATATCATTAATATATTATATAATGTTTATATTACATTTTAAACCATTGTCGCTTTTTAAATCAAATTCGTACCCAATTTTAAATAGGACGTGGGCACGTAATTTGAAATCGCTGTTTACCTGTTTCAGTTCGAGATCAACAGAAAACGAGACACGGAGCTAACCAAGCTTCGTAAGCTTCTAGAAGATGTTCATCTCGAATCTGAGGAAACAGCCCATTTACTCAAGAAGAAGCATCAGGAAATCGTTGTCGACTTCCAGGAACAGATTGACAAACTTACACACAGCAAAAGCAGGTAAGGAAAACCGCTCCTTCACTGTTTTTTGCATTGTATGGTCATCTACTAACTCATACTTAGTATAGTTTTACTTAAGGGCGGCTGCGAACTATTTGTTTTCATGTAAAGCTGTGCTGTACACCATTATACTTTCTATTATCCATCTTGTATCACATTCTTGACATAGCTGTGCCATTGGTTGCATTTTCGTTTCATTGTCAACAGGGCCGAGAAAGAGAAGTCTAAGTTCCAGGCTGAAGTATACGAGCTCTTGGCCCAAGTGGAGAACATAACCAAGGAAAAGATCACAATCTCTAAGACATGTGAAAGGCTGGAAATCACCGTCAGCGAACTTCATGTAAGAATTGAAGAACTTAACCGCACCATTGTGGACATTACGTCGCACAAGCAGCGCCTGTCTCAGGAGAACGTTGAGCTCGTCAAGGAAGTTCAGGACCTTAAGGTAAAAAGTTTACTATATATGCTTAAATTGTATCGTACATTGTGTAAATAAATTTTATCTAAATTTTCGTATTTTAGGTGAACATCGAAAACGTACTGTACCTTAAGAGCCAGGTTATCAGCCAGCTCGAGGACGCGCGTCGCAGGCTCGAAGATGATGAGAGAAGGCGCTCTATTCTTGAAGCCAACCTTCACCAAGTATGTACAAATACAATTCCATTATACTTTTTAAGTAAACAACGGTAATAATGACAATATTTGATAGGTTGAAATCGACTTGGAATCCGTCCGCGTCCAACTGGAAGAGGAGTCTGAGGCTCGTTTGGACCTTGAACGTCAGCTTGTGAAGGCCAGTGGCGAAGTACAGCACTGGAGATCTAAGTTTGAGGCTGAGGCTGCTGCCAGAGCCGAAGAGATTGAAGAGATCCGTCGCAAGTACTCCATCCGCATCCAGGAGCAAGAAGAACAAATCGAAACTCTCATTGCCAAGATCAGCAGCGTTGAGAAGCAGAAATCTCGTCTACAGAGTGAGGTATGAAATGGCAATAAATACTCGAATCTCTTTTTATATTGAATATAAGTAAATATTATAATTTATTATTCACCGTAACTGCTACTTTATGGCATACAAATATATATATTAAATAACTGTGATTGATATAAAAATTACTATCCCAGGTTGAAGTGCTCATAATCGACTTGGAGAAGGCCAACGGAACTGCCCGGGAGTTACAAAAGAGAACTGACCAACTTGAGCGTGTGAATATCGAGATCAAGTCCAGGCTAGAAGAGACAGTACAGTTGTACGAGCAGAGCCAGCGAGACCTCCGCATCAAGCAGACTGAGATTCAACGCATCAGCCACGAGCTCGACAAGACCCGCGAACAGAAAGATTCTCTTGGTCGCGAGAACAAGAAGCTGGGTGGTAAGTGTTACATGTATTTGCATGTTTCTGCATATATAATATCTAAAAATATTTTGTCAATAAAAACTAAATCAATATACAAAATACCAATCTCGCAGTTCACATAGACATTTATTGAGAGTGAACTTACCTCAAGTAAAAAACTGAACAATTAATTTAGATTTTTGAACACCTACGTATATAGACAATCTACAAAATCTCAAGACTTTGTGGTAACATTAGAGTAAGAATTATTTATAAAAGAACACTGACGACACCTTATTTGTGTTTTCAGATGAATTGCACGACGCCCGCGCCACTGTTACGGAGTTGACCCGCCGTCTTCACGAGCTCGAGATCGAGCTGCGCCGTCTTGAGAACGAGCGAGAGGAACTCACCGCTGCATACAAGGAAGCTGAGGCTGTGAGTATTGCTTGACTCTTGCAAATAGGGTATAGTTTCCGGCAAATTATTTGGCTAGTGTCATTCGTTAAGCAGTAATCGTTCTTAAGGTTTATGTGCGTAATATATATACATTCAACTAAGCAGGTGTATAATAGACAGTAGTAAAAATAGACAACGATAATTACACACATTACAACATGATGTCATCAAAAACAAATTAAACGCAAGAATGTATTTATTACAATTGACTATAGATAAATGTTGGCAACTTTTATCACTGCACTTGCTCGTGTTCATTAGAAATACGCGTGGGTTCAATTGGACTGTAATAAAGACATTCTTAGAAAGACAAATTAAATTAAATATTAACAATAAAAATGTATTTTTAAATTTGAGAGTCACCTGATGAACTCTGAATGTCAATGAAGCGAGTAAATAGTAGATTGTTATATGAATTACTATTATACTATTATTATGCGCTGTTTGATTTCTTTATATCGTTTATTATTCACGGTTGCTTAGTTACAAGTCTTAAGATTTACGACACGCATTTTTAGGGCCGTAAAGCTGAAGAGCAACGGGCCCAAAGATTGGCCTCTGATCTTGGCCAATTCCGCCATGAGGCTGAGCGCCGCCTCCAGGAGAAGGATGAGGAAATCGAATCCATTCGGTATGTATTTAACTGTAAATTCCTATACTATATAGTTTTCGAATGAATGTATTTTTTAGCTTAAATTTGCTATCCGTTTTCTTAGTTTATGGAAAGATCTATTCGTTTACGTCTCTATCTATCCGGAACTCAATTTAAAATAAACACAATAACCCGCTCAGATCTATTTATAAATTGATTTTAAATTGATGATATGCGGTGTTCTTTGCAAAATGAACAAGCTTTCATTAAGAAATAATATTTACAAATTGGCAAGTTTCCCATCTAAATTTAGAGACATCTCTAGTTCGCCAATCTCAGCGCTACGCAAATATGGTGGTTGGCAATACTTGTTGCATCTGCAAATTTGTTCAATCGACGGCAGTGATTATTGATCTTAGTCGAAGAAAGGAATCATCTCTTGGTGTTGCAAATAAGTATTGTATAGCCAATTATGCCGCCAGTCAAAGTGGATTATAAATGGAAGAAACCTCCGACTGCAATATATGAAGATAATTATGGATACGGTATAAATTTTTACCAACCTATGATTGACTACATTAATGCAAAACAGCAAGGGGAATCCGTCAAGCCACCACATTTGCCTTGGAATAATGAAAGAGGACTGGAAAAATATAGGTTCAACAAACCAGTGAAAACATATTCTGAACACGATTTAAGAAAAATATCCCAGGACGTAGCAGCAAAGGCCAAGAGAGATCTCAACTCAGTAAGTGTTGCAAAAAGATCACCATTTTCAGTTATTGCAACAGCAGCTGCATCTAATATAACAAAACACGTTGAATCTGAACGTATAACATTAAAAACAAAAAAGAAGAAGGAACATAGAGAAAATTTAAAAGTTGAAAGGAATAATAAACCGCTGAATGAATTTGAAAGACAGTTAGCTAAACTGGACTCTAAAACTGACATTGAAGCGGATCTTAAATCAAAGGCTAAAATATATAGGGGCAAATCTGCTAATGCTATTGCAAAAACATTACTTGATGAAAGTATGCAAAATGTAAGCACAGCGATGAAAAAAAACTTAAAGGACAAGAATATCACGATTAATGGCGAATGGGGAGAATCAAAAGCTATTGTATTAAAGCGTCTCCAAGGTTTAGATCTAACGGAAAACTTAAGTACTGATTTTAAGATAAAATCTATAAAAACATATAATGATACATCTCCTAAAGTGTGTGTTGTCCAAGTCGAAACCGAAATTCCGAGTATTAATATCGAATATGTCGAAAAACTAAATGAGCTAAAAGAAACAATAAAACAATTTGACAAACTAGATATGAGTCTTTTAGATCATAGCAGGTAACATAATAAATAATTTAGTGAACTAAAAGTGCAGTTGTGAACTACGTTTTTTGTTCTACAGCAAGCAGACCAGCATTGAGATTGAACAGCTGAACGCTCGTGTCGTTGAAGCTGAAACCAAGCTCAAGACCGAGGTCATCCGTATCAAGAAGAAGCTGCAGATCCAGATCACCGAACTAGAACTGTCTCTTGATGTTGCCAACAAGACCAACATTGATCTGCAGAAGACCATCAAGAAACAATCTCTGCAGGTGCTAACTTACAACAAATAACCAAATATTTGTGCGGCACAATTACAGTATATTTGAAAAATATTAATTATGTTGTTGTTTTTTAGCTGACTGAGATCCAGACCCACTATGACGAGATTCAAAGGCAGTTGCAAGTCACTCTTGACCAATACGGTGTTGCTCAACGTAGAATTCAGTCCCTTACTGGTGAGGTCGAAGAAATCCGTGGCAATTACGAACAGGTAATCCTAGAAGGAGATCACACTATTATTTTTTTTGTTATTATGTTAATTTTGGTTTGGGGAGTAATAAACATTTTTATTTATTTATTATAGGCCCTTCGTGCTAAGCGCACTGTAGAACAATCCTTTGAAGAAGCACAGACACGCATCAACGAATTGACTGTCATCAACGTCAACCTGTCTAGCAGCAGAGCCAAGATTGAGCAAGAATTGGCCGTTGTTGCCGCTGACTACGATGAAATCACCAAGGAGTTGCGTATTGCTGATGAACGTTACCAGCGTGTGCAGGTCTATATTTCTTTAATCTAAATTTTGGACTAAATTAGAGATATTGTAATACTATTGATTTACTTTACGTTTCTTTTACTCCTCTAGACCGAGCTGAAGCACACCGTTGAGCACTTGCACGAAGAGCAAGAGAGAATCGTTAAGATCGAGACTATCAAGAAGTCTCTTGAAATTGAAGTCAAGGTAAGGCGTTATAATATTGTGATTCTACTCTATGTTGAATATACTATGTTTTAAATCAAACTCAACGAGTGCCATTATTAAAGCCTGACGTAGTCGAACATAATATGTTGCATGACGCGCGAAAGCGAAGCGTTTCCCAAGCGAAATTAGAGAATTATTACTGAATAAATTCAAAACTCTCGTTAAAAATAAATTAATCAATAATGCTTTTTATAAATTCGATGATTAATGGGATTGATTTGCTCCAGTTCAAACAATATGTATGACTCAAAAATTGGCGGTTAAAAAGAGTGGCGGAGAGTTTCTTGCCAGCTCTTCTTGCCCGCTCTACGCTCTTAACTTGTGAACTGGTAGTTAATGTAAATTTAGAATCAATTTAACATCTTGATCACGTCTACATATGTACTTGGTTACCTATATGAATAAATTTATTTTGAGTTTGAGTTTTCAGTTTTACGTAAGAATATATTTCTTAAAATGAAATTAATCAGAAATATATCATCCATTAGAAAATCTAAACTACGTCACAATGTTGTTAATTATATAAAGTAAATAAGAAATCATAAAGAGTTTACTTCCGTAACTGCTTAACCTTAATAACGTAAAGAAACAAAACAATGACTAATCTTTATATTTTAGAACATTTCCGTTCGCTTGGAAGAAGTTGAAGCTAACGCTATTGTCGGTGGCAAGCGCATCATCAGCAAGCTGGAGGCTCGCCTCAAGGATATGGAACTTGAACTGGATGAGGAAAAGAGGAGACACGCCGAGACCATCAAAATTCTGCGCAAGAAGGAACGTCAAGTCAAGGAGATCATGATCCAATGTGAAGAGGACCAGAAGAACATCACTCTCCTTCAAGACTCTCTGGAGAAATGCAGCCAGAAGGTCAACATCTACAAGAGGCAGTTGACTGAACAGGTAAAGAGAAAATACAAAATTTGCTTAATATGCCACCACATACGTAAAAAATGTTAATTTATTGTTTAGCACTAAATAGAAATTAAAATTATTAATTTTGCTTTTCAGGAGGGTATGTCTCAACAGAGTGTCACAAGGGTCCGACGATTCCAGCGTGAACTTGAAGCCGCTGAAGACCGTGCTGACACTGCTGAGAGCAACCTCTCTCTCATCCGCGCCAAGCACCGCACCTTTGTTACCACCTCCACCGTACCTGGCTCACAAGTTTACTTAGTGCAAGAGTCGCGCGCACTCAGCACAGAGTGAGCGACCTCTTTTTTAGCCCCGCCTCATCAGCATTTCTCACCAACATCGCGGGGCACAATTCCGGTCGGGTTAAGCCTAGTCGTTCGATAAGTGATGTTTGAGTTCCGATAGATAGTGACAGTAGACGAAATGTCTGCTGGCGCCATCTTGCAACAAAAGGACGTCCGGGATGGATGCTCTACGCCGTGGCCCGCCCTATCGCAGCAGTGTCTTTACTTCGCTTCAGCCTGACGTCGATCGTTCATCCCAATTTTTGTTATTCTAATTAATTGAAATAAAGGAACCAAAAAACCCAAACGCTTTTCATATTACTTTTAGATAAGTCATCGGCGCTACGTACGTAACCGTACTAGGTAAAATGAAGAAACTATTTTATATTTATTATTTGTGCGATATATACTTAAAATACGTTTGTAACTGTAACTTTAATTAATTTTAAAAATAAATGCTATTTATGTTAAAGAGTAAAAATAAAAATACAAAAGGGAAAGGAGTTTCATTTGAATAAAAAAAAAATTCATTGCAGTTTATAATATGATTACAACGTTTGTTAAAGTTTTGTTTGAGTTTTTTTCTCTCTACTGAACAATAGTATATTTACAGTAGCGCTAGTTTATCTGTATCTCGCATTCCAATGATACGAACATTTAAGATAAGATTTTGTACTGAGCTTCTTTTCTGGGTTTTTTACATAGTCATAAAACTATAATTCCTCTACAAACTTATTATCTCATTCTGGTTAATTCTCATATATTAGAGTACTATTAGGCACAAACAAAGAAAAATCTATTAATTCAGAGACGGGGTTTGGAAGCAGCTTGAGAATCGATTGCTAAGTTTTCTCTGTTAGCTTCTAAGTTCCTGACTTTTTTTAAATAACAAACTTTTAGATAATTTAAAAATTAACTATTAAATTCTTTTTAGTAAAAACTTCAAGTAGCCTAAGTACATTAATTGCTAATAGCAACTTAGTAGGCGCTATATTTAAACGTATCATTACACTAAATTATATAGAGGCGTAGGCGTATTACATTTAAAAAAATGAAATTTTTTTGAGAGACAACTTAAACAAGAAAACATTCTTCTGATTAATAGTTAATAAACAATTATGTTACGCCTGACAAAAAAAATACAGTAACTTTACAGGTATTTGTGCAGGTGTTTATATGCACTATTATCATATAAATGAAAGATTTGATAATTTGTAATATATTATTCTTATCTTGATATTAATCTTTATTCTAATAAATAACGTTTCGTATTCAAGGCTACTTACACTACAACAGCCTTCATATTATGTTTTATTCAAATTGAAAATACGATTAAAAAGTTTTTATTTGTTTTTTAAGTTTAAGAGACTTTATTTAGAGGTTTTATTTTCAACAGAGGATAAACACGAAAAATTTGGTTAATAGTTCTAAATCCTCCCTCAGGTCAAAGTGTAAATTAATACTTAATGAAGCTAAAGAGCTTTTATGTCTGCTTGCTTTGTTAAACGCGGTCAAATCAGTGGTTTTAAAGTAAAAATTTAAAAGTCCATTTACAGGGGAAAGCTTTACGCACATGCTACTACCAAATTAACGCGAGTGGGACTGAAGAGCACAGCTAGTCGTATTATAAAGAAAAAAAAAATATACACAGTATTTCGCTAATCATTCGTTCAATGGAAAATGGTATATTAAACGACCAAATAAAATAAAGTATGAACATGCGATAGATGTATCAGAATGAAAAAAATAAATCAAATCTAACCAAAATACAAGTAAATTTGTTTATTCGATCGATTTCCTTTCAAAAGAATAGTTAATAAATTACGAAAGTACAGTTTAAACATAAAATATATTTGCACTATTTTTGATATTATGTAATGTAAAAAAATGCTTATATGTGGAGCTTTTTGTAGTAGTAGATATTTGTTTGCTTGAAAAACAAAAGTATATTAAGTAAACAAATACCTTAACTTTAGATAAGGTTCTATGCTATTTCTAACCGATGTTTTCTTTAATAAATTTCTCTTTTTCATATTTTTTTCAGTAATCACTAAACTTTACACATTATTGTTGAAAATTCTAGTCGTACTATTACAAAATTAATTGAATAAGACGTACCAATTGTTTTGTTAATAACATTTCCATTCCCTTTCCACTAACCGTTAAATTTATTCCACTTCCCCTTTTATTGAAATGATCAGTTCATCAGACAAGACACTCGCACTTTCATGTATTACATTAATATATAAATAGACTTCTGGAATGTTCGAGATATATTCTTTAGCATCGATTTACTGCGGTTACTATCAATATACTTCGAAATATTGACTAATTTTTATAGTTTACTAGAATACTTAAACGAAAAGATCTAAAGGCAACACATAGTTTACTATATAAATGAAGTGAAAACTTACATTTTTACTAACTAGTACCTTTTCTTTAAGAAATTAAAACCAATTATTTGATGAGCAGCCCGAATCAGCTTTCTACCAAAAAGGCCGGAGGCCTATTATACTATATAGTTATTAATATATTGGAACCTCATGGTACCTTGTTGTACCGAAAGCTACAAAAATACACAATAATTCGACTTATAATGTTTGAAAGTTACAATTTTTAATATTTAAGTATTTTTATACATTTCTTTAAATGTACCGACAATTCGGTAAATGGACAGAAGAAAATGCGCATTTAATTTGATTATGACAGAGGAAAGAAAAGTAAGTTTAAATAGATTTTTATCTACCACTGTTTCAATGCCCCCAAACCTCTCGAAGGTAAAGGCACTTTAAGGAACAGAACATATCAGAATAATACATTTATTACTTCTACGTGGGCAGAGTTTAAATAAGTTTAAAAGAACAAGAAAGAAAGTTCATAGAAATAATTATCTGATTGTTTTACTATTCCTTATTCAAATTTATATATCATGACCTATGCGTTTCATTGTTTTAACAATTACCTGGCTATACAAAAATCTTATGTCAACAAACTTACCTTAGGACTTGAAGCGGTTTTTTGTGTACAATCAGGATATATTTAAATGTCTAATATAACAATTATTTATAATAAATGATAATGAATTATAAAATGGTGCCTAAGATATATCCGGAAGGATTGCAAGCGGTCACAAGTTAGTAAATTTCGTCTAAACAGTCTCGTTTTCGATGAAGTTTTCGAACGGCATAAAACGAGACTAGAGTCGGACGAGGGGTGACGCCGCCGCCCGCCCAGTCGACGACCGCCCGCCTTGCATCTCACGCGCATAACCTGCAAAACAGGTTAGTACATTTCCTTATATTCTTTCTAAACATGATATAAAACAATTTTATATGGAACATACATATAAATTATATAAATATGTATGTTCCATATCATCAGAGTGATTTAGTGTCGTCTAAACACGTTTACAGTACCAACAGCGAAGAATGAAATTTAGTGTTCGCGTTTATAAGACAGAAAGTATGCAATAACATTTGATTTCAAAGTTTTATATGACTAAATTAATAACATTGGTATCGTAACAGAGTCTACGCTACACGCATTTTAAACCTCAATTACTTAAACTATCTTTTATCAGTATACATAATTATAAAAGTAACATAAGCGTGAGAAGGCTAATAGAACCTTTATGATTAAGTAGGTTTCACATTACTTGGAACTATGGTAAAATTCTTTCAGTGATATAGAATTTAATATGGCGCGGTCTTTTCAAAGGTTTTGAAATATGAAACATAAACACCTGCGGGTTTTAATATCACTGATGCTTACTAGAATATGTCCAATGTTCATAGCTCACAATTTCATTATATTTGCAAAAAATAATATGTAATTAATTTGCCCACATAAGCTTTCTTGCGATTAAACATTATGTATAACTTTTTAAATGATTTGATGAGCAGCAAGACGAAGACTTTAATATAAAAATGTGCATGATTATACACGTTATTTCTGTTTTTAAATTGCTGACAAACATTGTTCAGATGTGTGTCAAGTTCAGTAGTAAAACGTAATTATTTAAGATTGTTCGTCGATTTAATTCGTATAACATGTGCCGCTTCCGTTTTATTTATTGAGTTTTCTAAATACACCAAACGTTCACGTTGCTCAGTTGTTTGGCTTGTGAATGTGAATTTTCGTTGACAATTAGTCACACAATAACCGTAAAATAGAAATAGGGAGTTTGTTTACTGATAATTTAAAACCAACGTATTAACTTCTCGTAATAAAAAAAATAAATAAAAGAACAAAGTAGACTCAATCCTATTATTATACGAGTATATACATTTTTTTTCAACAAAATAAATTACACTATTTTTTCTTTTATAAGTTCTCGTAACATCCTATAAAATATACATATCAGTATAATCTATAAGCTATAGGGGCTAGCGCATAAGGCACTCAGGCCCTGTTTTCAATTTCCGACGAAACATTGGTAAATAACCAATCGAGTTACCGAGTAAGCACAAAACGCTGATTAATCATTGTCTTAAAAATATAAATAAAATAGACTCAGAAATGTCCCAAACCCCATACCCAATTGGGGCAAAAAAGTATTCCAAACGAAAAGACTATATAACCTAATATCGAGTGATAATTACACGTATAAATTCCACTCAACACAACTTTCTTTAGAAATAAAATAAGAATGCATAAATTTCACTTATTATTAATACTTTCCCCATGAATTCCCAATAGAGGTATCCAATACAGGTAATGTAAATTTGTATGGCTTTTACTCTTGTCATGTCCCCTTTAATTGTTCATCACATCTGTTTCTGTACGACCTAAAATTCGTTTTAATACTGCTCTTTCGCAAGCCAAATGAATAGTACCAACGTTGTCAGTATGTCTTAAAATATAGTAATTAGGTTCCAAATTAGATTGTTTTTCCACTAACGCGTTCTACGGTCATTATCCCATATTTATACGAAAATACCGTTTTAGAAAATAGGTTGCAATACTATTTACTTTGGAAAAAACGTCGCTATAAACAATGTTGTTCTTTTTTATTATATTATCTTATGGGTTTCGTTTTTTATTTACCAGTAAAACATGTACTAATACATATTTTTTTTCAGATTTCGTAGTAGTATTATTATAGTAAGAGATTCTGTACTGGGCTATAGCAACACGTATAATGTGTTTGGTTTTATATTATAAAATGAGTCCCACCAAAACTATTGTAAATAAATGGTTCATGTCGGCCATGATTATTTTACTTTGAAAATTAAACTGTCTCTATTATAACAATAACAAATGAAAATATTAATTCGATATGTCACCGTAAAATTGTAAACACCGTTAGATTGTAATATATCTCGCGAGATTGTAAACTGTCGAAAGATTGTGAACCTCAACGAACTGCTTACAATTTAAGGTATTATTATTAGGTAGTTATATGAAATTGTTGGGAAGTAAAATTAATCTGTAATTGACCAAAGAAGTTTGAATGATAACTAAGTTAGTGTAGTACAATCTACCGAATAATAATACGCTAAATTCTAAGCAGTACGTTGAGGTTCACAATCTTTCGACAGTTTATAATCTCGCGAGATAGATTACAATCTAACGGTTTTTACAATTTTACGTTAACAGATATAACGTTTTAAGCATTTAATTACAATCTCTTTTGGATGTAAAACTGAAGCTATAACACATTTGTTTTCTTAGTGTGCTCTCGAATAATTTTAAACAACGTACAATACAAAACAAAGTTTCTATTTACAAGAAACCAGCGCTTGTGTATACGAAATATATTAATTACTGTTTCTTCATTTGAAATATTCAAAATCTAAATAATTGCGGAAGAGGTAGATGCCTATTAAGATTATTTTTTGGTACATGTTACTGATTTGCCCTTATTTAAGATGCTACAGATATCTTTTTAGGTTAATTATTCTATATCTAGTTATGAATTTATACTGAGGAAAACGGATACGGTGGCAACTGGGATGTATAAAAATAATTTGTCAGGATATCCCATTGCATCGAATGCGCTATAGTTATTTTTAACTGCGTCGCCGTCTATACAAACAAGCTATCGATCCACGTCGCGATTATAATTTTGTTCGTATGTTTAAAGGCATAGAGTGTAAAACCAAATGTGGGCGATAATCGAGATGTCTTTAACATGCGTGAGCGCAGTGGTCCTGTCATCTGTGTGAGACAAGAAGCTGGGACTTGCTGAAGCGCATTTAGAACATGTAGTACCATTTACGATGTAAAAAGTGATCTGACTTTACAATATTTATGGTTGCATTGTATGCAGCTTTGAGCTTCTCGGTGTCCTTTAAGAATATCGTGAGCCCAGCAACAAAATATATAAGGCCCAATTACTTTTTTTAACAACATTGGAATCCGAAACTTGAATATTCTTTCTTGGCAGGTGCAAAAAGATTGCTGTGCCAACTGGGCTGTCGAATGATTACCGTTAAATTGATTAATATTTTAATACAAGAATATGTTAAGTATTCAAATTGTATGTAAAACACAAGAAGCGAGCGTAGACATGTATAATAAAGGAAATGCAGAATAGTTAACACGAACCGTAAATTGATTAGCGTTGTAAATTTTCACTATTTACTAACCCTAAACCCACTCCGCGGCAGTAAAATAACAAATTTACCCTCGTTAGAAGCAGATCCTGTCGGATTAGAGTAAATAATTGATTAATTCCTAGAATATAAGGCGTGCAGAACACTGACGACAGCCGGGAAGCCGCGCTGACCCCATTTTGGGCGAGGCAACAACCCGCGCCGAACTCAAGTCTTTGACACTTAAACAGAGAGTAGGCCATTTATTTTCGTTATGTACTTTAGACAGAAATACATCATCAGTTCTACTATTTTAATTGTTTGTTGCGGATCTATTTCGTCTAGTATTTCAATTGAATTGAACAAAAATTTTAATTAACCAAAAAACATAGCTAATCATAAAAATTACCTTGTGCATGTATTTCTTCTACTGTACCAGGACGAAATGACATAAAACGTTAAACCATATACCCTTACCTATAATTAGATATTACGAACGAAACAATGCGCCTGGGCAGTAAATGGAAATGGCGCCAGCCCGTAAAATTATGCAATACATGCTATGTTCTGTTCACCAACAACACCATTCATCCACCGAGTGATGCTCCAACTATTTATCGTTTTTAATCTCACAATTATATATGTGCTATCGATCTATATGTATATACACAACTGTTTTTTTCGTATATCAAAAGCCAATACGTTTTTGATACAGCCGTAGTAGCAGTACCGGGATTTGAACACTTACCTTAACGGTTGTTCAAATCCCGGTACTATAGACATAGTTCATGTCCATTCCTGTCAATTGAAACATATGGTGCACAACCTGGGATTAGTATCTACACTAGAGCAGTGTTGACTTCAGCGTGCGACTCTTATCTGAAGTTGTAGGTAGATCCCCGGCCAATTGACTGTTTCTATCTGCGCGTAACACTCGCTCGTACGGAGAGAAAACCGGCATACCTTAGTGAAAAATTCGACGGTTTGTGTTAGGTTCATCACCTACTTGCCTATCAGAAATGATCACGGAACAGATACAGAAATCTCTCACCTTAACGGTTGTAGCTGTATCTTGACTAGACAATTGCTACTAACATCGACATTTAAATTTTAGCGCATAATAGGAAATAATTGTAATGATTTTGAACAGTTGCTTTCTCGTAAAACACGTTCCTGAGTTTAACCTCGTCCTTAATATTAATTTAACTTTGTTTGTATGACTCATAGATTCTAATTACCTACGGAACAATGTTGCTTAGGTCATTCACTGAACCCGTGAGCGATGCCAGGTAGAAAAAAGTAAGCGTAAAGGAGAAAACAATGCAATAAAGAACTGTTTAACGAATTTGAGCCATGGGTAATTAACATAAAGATTAGTTTCTGAACCATATTTTTTAACTGTAAAAGTACCTACTGAGGTACTTTTGTGTACAAACTACCTTTCTAGCTTATTTGGTTAACCAGTACATTTTCAGAAAAACGATAATTGTTTAACACAAAATTGTTAAATGACAATAAATAATTATGAATGAGAGGCAGATAAAGCTGTAGCAGGCCGGACTACGAGGATATGGCGCATTGAACAGTTATAACAAGTCAAAGTGATTTTAGAAGAAATCACAAATTTTTACACCATTGCAAAAAACATTTTTGAGTAATGCGATTATTTATTTCCATATATATTAATAGAAAAGAAATTTGCTTCTATCATGCTTAATTTTTTTAAATATACATAATAATAATAAATATATTATATAATAAATACCTGACATTATTTTAAATGGTTCGAGTTTTTCGTAGACTCTTTTTGCTACAAATATTGGTGTTTGGATTTGGATATTTTATTAATTCATAAGCTCTTTTGGGTACATTGTAAATTGAACATAAGAAGTCGTGTAGTTGAATCAAATTATTACATAAGATTGTAGAATTAATAGCTGACTCTAACAAGATATAATGCAGCGGTGACAGAAATAGCACCTATTTTCACTACACATTAAATTTATTGTGTAATTAAATCAGTCGGAAGTGTTTCTTACTTGAAGTAATTGGGCTGCAAATAATATTTTCATTAGATTTCTGCATACGGACACCAAATTTTGTGTATTTAAGTAAAACAATGCACATGTGACTGTTCTGAGTCATGTGGCTGACTCAGAACAGATGAAATCCCGGAATTTTTTTAATTGTTTTGCGGTTATCTGATCCCTTATAATAACAGTTTAAAATTATATATTTTTTTATATAACGGGGGCAAACGGGCAGAAGGCTCATCTGATGTTAGCTGATACTTCCGCCCATGGACACTCTCAATGCCAGAGGGCTAGCGAATGCCTTGTCCGCCTTTTAAGAATTGCTACGCTCTTTTTTTGAAGGACCCTAAATCTAATTGGTTCGAAAATACTTAGTGGGCAGCTGGTTTCTGGTGGAGCGTGGCAAAAACTGCCTTAAAAAACGCTCAGTTATGGAACGACGGACGTCGAGGTGATACGGGTAGAATTTCGTATTCTACCTCGACGTCCGATGCAAGTATTAATCCGAACAACTCCTCTGATCACTCTCCATGGTAAATGGGGTAGAAGATGCAGAGTGACCCCACATCTACATAACACCAAGGGATCAGTGTCAGTGGAGACTCTATACTTGATATTCAGTTACCATCTAATGTTATATATTTTCAATAATTTCAGTGCGTCAATAACAAATATGGACTATCGGTTTTATTCGTAAACAAACCGACCAGATTTGGTTAACGTTTTATCCAGCTTAGATATTTGAAATAATACATAAGAGGCTAAAAGATTGTGTAGTCGATTAAAGTATTATAGTTTGTTAAAATAATCATCAATCAATAAGGTTGGCAGGATACAAGACACAAAAGGATGTTTTTAAAAAACTTTCCACTTCAGTTAAGTTAGCCACGGGTCATTTTTAAGGGTAATTAAAAATCTATCTCAGATGTATGTCTGTTGCGTGATCATAAGTCTACAGCTGGGGTATGGAATACTGTATCACATATTGATATATCTTCAATAATATTATTTCGTATTGCATTTTTATATGGTACTATTTATTGTTTTCAGAAATTACAACGTGACGAGTGTTTTATGGGGACAGGTTAGGTCAGAAGTAATGTCTTTCCGGAACTATGTAAGTATTATTGTTGTTATTTAATTATTTACTTGTGAAGGCAATTACTGCTCTTTTTACTTTTAGCTTTACTATACATGTTTAGTAGATTAATTTGCTTTAATCATAAAAATTTCGAATAAATTTAGTTGTCTCTGTAGCTTTTTATAAATTTATGAAAGGATTAACTATATATTGTTGAGTAAGGATCTTGCGACACTTAACCTCTATATATTTCGATGTTCGAAATCAACCACGTAGAGTCAAAGTCTGTTTTTATTGACAATTAATAAATACCGATTTTTAAACTTTAAAACCTTCATTTATTTAGACAATTTATTTTTCAGTATGATTCATCATCCTACGGTAGGAACAGAGATACGGGAAGGTTATCGAGTTCAACTACAGACAGACCGACAGCACTTACTACAAAATATACTACGACATCATCTATAAAAAGTTCAAGTATTCCAGTTGCTTCTGACCGCAATTCACGAGAAGAGACACCCATTAGTGCAATTACAAATAGATATGCAAGCTACAGTAAAAATAATACAGAAAAACCCACAACAACATTGAAATATGAGAAGAAAGACTATACAAAATTATCAATTCCATCAGTTACCTCTAGTAAAAGCAGAGACGTTAGCCCCGTAACATCCGTGTCTCGTGTTTCTAAATATAAACGTCAGGCAAGCCCTGGCCCCAGTCTAGATAGAAAAATCACAAAAAGTTACAAAGATAAAAACAAAGAAATTGGACATTCGGATCGTGATAAAGACATTCCAACAAAGACTGACAAGGCTCCAGGCTACAGCAGTCTGTCGAACTACAAAATATATCCTCGCCAGTCAAATTATTCTCGCCCTGTTAGCAGAACAGATTCAAAACCAGAAGTTAGTTATACCCGTCCTGGTTCTAGAACAGAAGCAAAAACGGACATTAATTATTCTCGACCTAGCACCAGAATAGAAAAAACTGAACCAAGTTATAACCGCTCTTCAACAAAAACTGAAACGAAACCGGAAATAACAGTGAATAGATACGCTATTGCCAATCGATTATCTTCATCATCTTATTTAAGGAGTCCTACTGCAATCAAGAGACCGAATTTGTCACCAATAAATTTTTCTGATAATATCAAGTCGGATCCAGATAAATTTATAACACCTAATAAAGAGACTATCATTAAAGAAAACCATGTTACAAATAATCAGGACGTTGTGCAAAAGAAAGATGAATCGCCAAGTGAAACTGAAGAGTTAGAGACTATCACAGTAATAACACGACATACATCTCCTACACCACCTGGTTCGTCATCGTACGTTCGAAATAGAAGAGCAGATCTCGCAAAAACTATAGAAAAAGTTATAACTAGGAAAAAAGAACGACCTCTATGTTATGACAAAGAAATTCAGTCAGACAGATTAGATGATCCAACAAGGTCAAGCCGATTTGCAGGTTCAACTAGAAGTAGTGTCACAAATTGGACTTATTATTCTCCTAATGTACCTAGTTACACGGGATATGCTGGGCGTTACTCAACACAATATTCTAGCTTACGTGAAAATTCTTACAGAGACAGATGTAGTCGCAGTCGAAGTAAAGAGCCATCAATACCAGACAGTCATGAGTGTAACTTGTCATTAGAAAAGGGTATGAATGACATCGACTGTGAAGAAAATAATACTATATGTACCAATAATGCTCAAGATATAATAGTTTATGATAAGGATAAAGATGATGAAACTTCAGAAATAATAATAAACGTAAATCTTAAATTAAAAAAAGCTAAAAGTCCATCTTCTGTGTCAGTCACAGAACTTATTGCTCCAGAAATCACCATAACGAACAGCCAATTGCCACCTCAGCCTCCAAAAAGTGAGACAACTAATAAAGTCAAAAAAAATAAACAACGTAAATCAAGCACAGACTCTTCATCAGACTCAAATTCAACAAAGAAACTTTTGAAAAAAAGAAGTAAATCTTTGAGTTCAAGTGATTCGGATCCTGGAAGTGAAAAACCGAATAATACAAATAAACTTACCAAGCTGAAAAAATCTAAATCCAATAATAAAGTG
This sequence comes from Pieris melete, assembly GCA_963693345.1. Lineage (NCBI taxonomy): Eukaryota > Metazoa > Arthropoda > Insecta > Lepidoptera > Pieridae > Pieris > Pieris melete. The sequence continues at coordinate 1,570,802 of CAVNZK010000363.1, read as the reverse complement.
CAAAATGGTGTCATTAATTCCAATAAGGCAAGAGAAAGTAACAGCTTGGAATCTAGTATGTCTTTATCGTCTTCCATTAGTGAAGATGAAAATGTTTCTAAATCAAAGACTTCAGACTCGATATCCATTTCAACCGATACATCAAATAATAACTCAAGCACATTTCAACAAAAAATTGATAATGGTACCGAAGAAGCTAAATCGTTTTTAATACGTGCTCTTGCACCAGTCACAAATTTGTTTAAACTCCGAAACCAAGAGTCGAATGAAAATAATAAATGTGCTGATAACTATACTTCTGTTCCAATATCAAAAGATATATCAATGCTAAATTCTGAAAGTTCATCAAGGAAAAATAAATGTAATACAAATAGTGTTATTGCTTCTAACGACGATAGTCTAGTAAGATTGAAAGCTATCAGACGAATCGAATCTAATGAAAGATCATGGTGGCTAGAATCGGACCAGAGTTTAAAAAATATTAATGAGAATAACGAAAAATCTCGCATTATTGATGGTTGCGCACAAAACAGCAACGAAAACCAAGCTAATTTTAAAATATCAGATAACAATGACTTTAAAGATACAAAGAAATTGTTATACATTGATGAAGAAAAGCCTTGGTGGTTAGATAGTAGTGCAAACATACCCGAAGGCATAGAAAGGTTGACACCACCTAGAAGATCTTCTAGGGAAGAAGAAAAGAGTGATATTTTTGACGTCAACAAGCTTCGTAATAACAAATCTGGGGAACAGCGGGACTGGTGGCATACGAATAATGAAAATAAAAATAATACAGATTTGGAGGAAAATATTAAGTTAAATCGATCTGGTTCAGACCAAAGAATATTTTCACTTCGAAGAATACGCCACATAGAGTCGGGAGAAAGACCGTGGTGGTTGTCTAGCGATAAAAACATTCCAGAGGGTATCGAAAAGCTTCCAACACCTCCACCACAAGAAGAGAGTGAATCTTCTGATTCAGACGAGGTCGAAGTATATATTCCATCATCTCAAATACCTCGATTCCCCTTAAATCTACCAGACGATGAGCCGTTAGGTGACCGAAGAAGTCCAGAAGGCTTGGAAAGTCCGAATGAACCAGAAATATATACAAATCGCCATTCACCTTATGAAAATAATAAATATTTAAGACGAAATATGTCCTATTCAAAAAATGCCAAGTACATATCACGCTATACTGATATAGACGATATCTTAGGAACGTCAAATAATGTTTATAGTCCGTTTATGGATTCTATACTATCGAAACCTCAAAATTCTTATGATGATGAAGAATGTAAAGAAATTGATCCTACCCAAGTAAGGATACATGACAGTACTCCACAAATGCCTGTTATTAGGAAACTTCATTCTCGGTAAGAAACCGTTCCTTATTTTTTTTTAATTTATCTACGAAGTTTTGTAAATATTAAATAATACAATGGTTATTTTTCTTTTTTTTCAGAGGCGATTTAATAAACTATGAAAATATGAATCAGGTGAGTTAGATCTCTTCTATATTAAATTAAAACTCGGCCACACACTTTAACCAAAAGTAGGAAATTTAATATTAAGGTTACCTTCGAGCTTAATTTACAAATAGTTCATTTAATGTTGTATAAACGGTAAAGAAGAATGAAGCCTATTAAAATTAATTGCTAACTTGTTAATAATGTCACGTTGTAAAATGTAGAACGAAACAAGTATATATTATCTTAAGCAAAAAATGGAACCCATAACGGTTGGTGCGTTTTACGAACAAACAGGTCCTTAAAAAAGGAGGTACAATTATTCATAAACAGAAAAACTGGCTCATCCCACGACGGTTACTCGTCTAACTTAAAATAGCACAAGGTTTAAGTGGCCTGCATTGTCAGTTAAAGGTAATAATAGTAATTATCGCTGTCATGCTATAAAAAATAATTCCGGAGGCTTCCGCGCGAGAAGAAACGGGAGCAGTGAACTGAAGAGTGCACTAAATCCTTGAGTTAGGCCCCTATGGGAATAGAAGGTAAGAAAGAGACGACCTTGTTTGAACCTGTGTGCGCAACTACACATTCTAAAATAATGACGTCACCGAACGTCAAACGTGGGCCAGACAGCATTTCATAGACGCCAAAAACTCAATTAAAAAAAATATTCCCAAAATGAGTACATTATTTTACATACAGCTGAAAGTTCTCTTTATCATTGTAACTCATTTAAATATAGCATAATCGTAATATTCTCTTTGCCCTGTATATTATTAACAATTTATCTCCTCAAGTTGCATATAAAAAGTTTTCTTTGTCTTTCTCAGCCGTTATAGCGCGGTAATGCAGGTTCATCTTGTTATTATGTTGTTATATTTAAAGTGCTACATGGTGTTATATAGAGGCTTTGAAAAAGAGCCTATTTAAAACGGCTGGGTAATACCGACGTGAAAATCCTACCTGAGGCCTGCAGGTTGTCTTGCAACAAACTCTTTAGTTATACTTATGGCTTTGTCAAAGACAGACCGAAACCTTTTCGTGTCGTGATGAACAAATACGATCAAAAAAGTTAAGAACAATGCAGTGATTTTGTGATCCAACATGTGTTTTGATATAGTGGCTGTATGTAACGTATAGTTAAATAGTATAGAAATATTTATTTGATATACATAGTTTATTAGGAGGAGCCGGTTTTGTATTTTTTTCACATGCACAAGATTTGCCGGTTTACCGGTGATAATTTTATATTTAATATTTATAGACTTGAATGAGAAATATTCGGCTTTGCGGAGAATTAATGTGCTTAATGTCTCATGTTTTTTTCTTAAATATTATTCTAAGAATCAGAAATCATTAAGTTTTAATATAACCCAATAGATTTATTTAGATTGTTACGGTATTAATTACCTACTAAAAGAATATAATATAATGTTAAATTGTAGTTCTACGTTTATTAATTTATTTTATTAGGTATTTTCTTTTCTACTGAGCCTTTTAATTCACGGAACGCATTTTTTTATCATTTCATTTAAAGACTATTCAATCTGAAATATATCTTACTCTCTAAAAAGTCAACAAAATTAAAAAAGCAATATATTTGTACAGAATTTCAATTTCAGACTACACGACAGCAATATAGACATGAATTATTAAATATTAATAATTGAACCAAAATACAATAATACAATATTCCGTAAAATCAATAAAACAATATCAATAATAATAATAATAAAATGAAATCATAAATTTACATTCACCGACCGATGTTATTTTATGAAAGAAAATTAATCCCTGATAACAGTCTGTACATCCTGTATCCGTTTCTAAAACTGCAATCAAGTGTGGGTTTTCGACATCCGCACCTCGTTTTTTTTTTAATTTTACACCTTAATAGCGATAAGAAGGCTTACAATGAATTTAAGAACAAAGGATCTCCGATAAAGGAGTGACTTGTTTGCTTTTAGCACACCACACTGTTATATAGGAACTAAAGGAATATTTAACACAAGAATCATATAGGTATAATCTGTTTTCTTTTTTTAGCTTTCAAACAAATCCAATATAACATTAGTAATCGAATTAGTACATTTGGTGTTATTCACACAATGTTTAAGCCGTAATAGAGAAAATTAAATATATCGCCTTATTTGTTATTTAAAGATCATAATTATTTAGGGTTTATAAATAAGGGGGTTCAAATCTTTAGTTGTGAATCATAACCAGCGTTAAAAACATATCTAAATAGTTTTTATGTTAAGTTTTATGCAATTATTCTTTGATTGTCATTGATTTTTTTAATAAACAAAATATGCATTCGAAATACAGCACTATTCACCTGTTGACTGTAGTTCTCGTGTGTGTAAAAACGTCTATATATATATGAGAGCAATCTGAGAAGGCAATGTTGTTATTGAGTTAAAAATAATTGTAACCTAATTTAAATATTACATCAATATAAAAAAAAATATAAATCAGTGGCACTGCAACCTTTTTAGGTATGGGCCTCAGACTTCTGTATCTGTTTCATGATTATTTGTCAATCTAATAGTGATCAGCCTCCTGTGCCTGACTCACGCCGTCGACTTTTTTGGTCTAAGGCAAGTCGGCATTTCTATCATTTTAAATTCTCTGAAATAGGGGAAAAAATTATAACATGTAGTCCTGCTTAAAGGGTAATACTATTTCGAACCAAATCGGTTATAGATATTGCGGCGATATTGCCGAGCTATCACAACTATCATATTTCAACGCGCATAGGTAAATAATTTTCTATACTGTGACTTGTAAGGAAGTGATGATATCACCAAATCGATAATAACCTTGACAATGTCCTTCACTAGTAAGAGTGCTAAATAGTTAGTTTATCTAACAATTAAATAACAATTGTCAAGACGATAATAAAACACGCCTAAACTTATAACAAGGAGTAACATATATTTTCTTAGTTTTACATTATCAGCTATATTTGATCTAGTAATTGATTATGTATAACTAAAAACCAACAACACTAAAAATGCACCAAATTTCTTGTTTTACTTAATTTGTTTGTTCGATGTTAACAGTACAAGTTTATTTTTGCAATAGCTTATACAAAAATATGTACGATGATTTTAGTGTATACATATGTAAACTAAATCAGAGACTGTAACTAACGGATGACAACCTTATAGTTAGGGAGCTGGTGAGCATTTAGGTATATGATTTGCACAAGTTTTACATCGAGGTAGATTGCAGTTTACGTCAGTACGAATTGATTTGGTCCAGTCAGTTAAGGCCCTACGTCGCTGCGTTTTCGCGTTACAGCCGATTGAAGTTGCTTAAAAAAGGGGTAAATTAAATTATTTGCACATGTATGCTTCTGGGGTTAAAATAAAAATATAACTATTAGGGATTTATACTAACATACGGAAGTAATTCTTAGCGCTACGACTCTGAATCTTAGATTAGAAAGTATTTATGGAAAACATTTAAATATATTATATCATTTGTTAGGCTAGAGTTAAACATCAATTTTTAATTACTTTCTTAACGTCGATTTAAAATAAAATGCTTAAATTTGAAACTACATGAACTAAAAACGTTGATAATAAATATATAATAATTAGGTATATCAGAAATTACGTATTATTAATAATAGGCACTACAAAAGTTCTAGTTTACTTCTGATTTAAGCAGAAATTGTCTTCTGCCTCTTTAAAAGTTAAACTATTGGTATAAAAACAACAAACCACGTAAAGAATTTAAACTACAGTCAAACTTGAGTAAGTGAGAACTGGGTAATAAAGAAAACTCCGTTAGTGAGAAAATTTACCGGGTTTCCGTCATTTTGCTCTACCTCTATAAGTAAGAAGCATGAAACCTGCATAAGTGATAGTCATTTTTCACGCGTGAACCTCTTTAAGTGTGATTGATACTTGCCCATACGTCTATAAGCGACAATTATGACTTATTCTTAAATATCAAGGGACTATTATTGAATTCAAACCAAATATCTGTTATTGTTTTCTATAGTTAGGTATATAGACCACTATATGTGAGACAGACCCCTTCTGTACCTCTGAAAGCTAGAAACTCGGGTTAGTGTGAAACCTCTATAAGTCAAAATGATATTGCGGTCCTTTGAGCACTCACGTATTCAGGTTTGACTGATAGATTTTGACTAGACATTTTTTTATTATACATAGTTCCTTTAAATATTAGTATATTTATTTATCAATTCAATCGAGAGAACTTATTAATTAATTGGAAGCCTATGGTACGTTTTCGAATAAATCTATCGCATAAAATAATAAAAAAGTTGAATCCAATAGCCAGTTGCCGGAACCAGTTGTCGTTCCCGAAAGAAACGGAATGACAGGTTTTTTCGCATCCGAACCGGTCGAATAATATTAAACTCCTGAGTATATAAATAAATATTTATTAATCGATTATTTCATTTTTTAATAAGACAATTAAATTATTTGAGTCTGGCATATTCAAGCTGAGATCAAAATTCAAGTAACCAATTACTTGCTCCAAACTGGTCCTACAGTAAAGCGGTCAAAAATGCACAAACTACAGCTCATTACAAGAGAGTTATGTACTTGTATATCGGAAGATAAAGATGTTTGAATTTGTTTGCCTGTTATATGGTAATGGGGATTTCGATTTTTGCAATTAAAATGTGTTTTTCTAATGTATTAACAATGAAGTAGAAAGCTTAGTTAATCACTGATTTCTCACGACAATGGAAAGTTTTAAGGACGATCGTTTGGTAACAACAGACTATTTATTTGACTTACAAACTTTTTTAAATTTAGAGATGCTATCGGTATTTAAATAACTATAATAATAATTGGAACCCCTTGTTCACATTTCTTATATATAACCTTTTAATAATAATAATATATATAAATGTCAATTCTAAAGAAAATTACTTATATTTAGTTACTAGGAATCGCCGATCACGCGGTGCGATCAATATCAACCTCGAATTTAGAGACAAACGATCAGGCATTGACCCCTTGATTGGTTGCGACATAAAGTTTTATACCCAGATGTAATCAAGCGTGTACACTGTTGGGTCTTCGCTAATTTTTATTTTTTTTCGTATTTCGTCTTGACACAAGGTGACGCATCCTTATAAGTACGGTCGTGTTCTTATTATCTTTAGTACTTTGTGTATCTGAAATCGAAATAATATCAAGGTTATACTTTCTATTATTGTCTATGGAGGTTTTTTCGAAATACTCGTGGTATCGTTGTACAATGTTATAATAACGCACTAAGAATGTCTATGAATTTAATAATAGTTGTATGAATTCGTATGCGCATGATACCTAATTTTAGTTTTACATCTGATAGTGGATACGGAAACAAATACTAATTCCGTATATGCAGAGATGGTTTGGAGGTTCAACTTGGCATACAAAAAGGTCCCATTAACAAAACCATGCACGAAACGCACGCGTATGTCTTGTCCCTTTCTTACATCACCTATGGTAATAAGCAAGAATAACATAATATATTAGTGTATGCCACACATACGTGAGAAAATAACACGAAGGAATGCGTAGGCGAGCCTAATCTTACAATCCCTTTTCGTGTATGGATTATTTGTTGACCAAAATCGTGCACTGTAAATCGATTTTTTTCAAAAACCTAACCTTCAAAAAGGTTCTAACTTGTTGGGTTTGTAGTTCCTAAATATATAGTGTTAAATTCAACAAACGTACATTCAAACTACGACTTCTTTAGTAGAAAATTGCGAATAAATGCATATTGTTCGATATATATACAATACATATTGGTCCTACTTTCGTTTATAAACTATGCGAATAATTGCAACCAAGTGGTCAACGGTTATTAAAGTTGTTAAAAAAATTCAATAAAACTTTTACAATATAAACTTACGGGTACCTATTTAATATAAATGTCATCTAATCAAACAGACGATTAACAAATTATATATTTATTTATGAATAATATAAAATTAAGAATGATTGAATTTATGATTATTTTATTGTTGGAAATAAATTCTGTTTAATCCATTGAGAATTCACGCAACATAATGTTAGTTTTTAAAACGGTTGATGTTTTTTTTAATTAAGGATAAAAATTTAAAGATGAGAGCCCGATGTTGTGTGATTAGGATCCTCGCCCCTTAATATTAATTAATACTACTTGCTTGTAAATAATCTACATATTACAAAATAACTTACTAGAAACAGGCCACAAGTGTTTTGGTGAATGACGATTATAAAAGCACTAAGTATCGAGTTCAAAAAGGGAAAATCAATGGTTATGAGACACATGTTTAATGAGAAATAAAAACTTTTGTCAAGATAAATGTAAATTTAAAAATTCTTATCACTTAGGGGTACAAAAATAACTTAAACCTACCCAATATACATACAAATCGGCCATGTCATTTCGTAGCAGTTGGGTTACAAACACTGAAACAAGAATTTTCTAAATATAAAAGTTGCATTTACCAGTTAGAGTCCTGGACTATGTTGTAGTAAAATAAAATAATAGTTTTATTAAGTACGTTTTCTATTAAGGCCAAAAAGGAAAGAACTTAGCGCATTTATTTCTCAACACAATGTGGTCACGGGAAATGCCCAATGTAATAATTGAAACGTCTCAGAGGGACGATTTTAAAAGTAAAATAACTGCATACATTTTTATAAATGTAAATTTAAGAAATCGATTACATTTTGTAGATCAAACCAATTAAGACTAATTACTATATTGTGAACATAGTCTACACGTGAAGTATTGGTTTTGGAATAATCCATATTAGTATAGATTTAGTATTTAAAAAAATATTCTTATTTTAAAAAATACAGGGCAGCAAATGAAGATATTAATTAAATGTGTGTGCACAGTAATATATACCTTAATGTCTACTTTACAGTATATATAATTTAATTGATTAAATATAACATATAATTATCACTAAAACTAATAATAAAATAATATACATTGAAATAAATAACTAAACTTAACATAAACTAAAATATATCATTAAAAGGAGTCCCTTTAGGCAAGGTTCCGAAGATACTGGCAGCGTTCCCCCTTTGAATTGCTAGACTAATTCTTTGTCCGAGGTAGCTGCCAGATCTTCGGTCTCCTGTGATGTCGACTAACCTTTTTGAAATTTCTAAATTTAATAAATTTCTTTACAGTTATGGTTCGATATATAAAATAAATATTACATGATAGCCTAAATGTTTATTACGAATAGGTCTAATGAAATTTAAAAAAAAATACGATTTAAAAATCGCCAATATGTATTTGTATTTATTAAAGATAATAAAATAAGCAAATACGCGACCGACCTTGACATATACGTTTGTTATAAAATTCGCTGACTCGATAGAGATTTTCATGTTTCAGCAATTCAATTCATACTTAAACAATTGTTCAAAGAGTTTAAATAGTTTCCAGAAATGGCCGTTCTGTGATATTTTTTTTTATTAAGTATCTCCTTCTGAAAAGCTCATTGAAAGTCGTTCTTAAGTTTAATTTGTAGGGTTTTTATATTCGTTTCTAGTTTTATTGAACCAAATGCAATCAACCCGATTTTCTTACAAATAATAGAAGATGTTTTTTAAACTCAAAACTCAGGTTATTTGACTCAAAAGTTTGATAAACTTTTGTTTAACTTTACAAAAATCTGTAATCCGGAATCAGGAACCGTTACAGTTTTTTGTTACGTCTTAATTTCTGTCAAAAATATGTCTTGCACTTCTATTATTTATACTTGTTATACATTTAATAGAGTAGCGTTCAAGTCGATTCTAAAATAATAAGAGGCGTGTTCAAGGCAATAAATCATAATGCAATTAGCTGTACTTGATAGCAAATTCCGTAATTACATTTAGTAATATAATTAAAAACATCATCATTATTGCAACAGATTATGCTAATTCAGTGTAATATTTAGTCTATGATAACGATATACCTCGATTATAATCTTAAAATTCATATATTCGCTCTAATAATTATTGCTACACTAAAGTGGAAACTGCTGGTTTGTAAAGTTAGTACACAGTATTAAGTAATCACTGTAAACTGAGGAGTCGGTGTTTATTTGTTTTACGCAAAATTATTTTATAAATTAAATACAGAGACATACACTTTCCATCGTTATACATTTCTGTGTAGCAAAATCACTACTTTCATAATAATTTCTTACAATTTCGCTATTCCTAGTTAATTTATACAATATTCTTAATTTGATAGCTTTATGATTTATAAATAAACAACTTAATAAATTAATGGTATAGTGTATGACGTTTTGCTAATACACATAATATATTATGTAAAGCAGTTGCAGTTCTTCAATATTACGGAGATGTGGCGTCATTTGTTACGCAAAGAGATTAGTCTTATGATAAATGAATTATATTGCACTTCGCAGACTGCATAGATGCCCTGATATCAACAGTAGTTGACCTGAGCAAATTCGCTGTCACGTCTAAACATTTAGATTTAGAACTCTAAATAATTTTAAGCTTGATATTTCGAGGTGAGAAAGTAATATTTTAAACAGCCTTCAAGTCCTCTGGCCCAAGAAGCGCCGGATCTATCTTTATATGAGAGGCAAGCTGTTAAACTGTTTAGTTACTTAAACAAAGCATTCCTAGAAGTTTCCCACCCAGCTCCGTTCATCATTGTTACTTCAAATGGTCGGCTCGGGCTCTTACTGCATTCTGGGAAACTTATAATAAGTCATGGCGTGTAAAACATGTCACTTACGGGACCATGGAATACAGAGGCGCTTTAATATACATCTTGCGAGGTGCGTGTATTGAACAACTAAAAGATAACGCAGTTTATATATCCTTAAAATCACAAACATAATATTTAAAACATTTTATTTATCTTCTTAAATCCTACATGTATTCAAAATACACTTCAAATCTAATTCGTTATCTGTAAACATTTGATTTACATATTTTTTAATCCTTTTAAGCGGGCAACCCTACACGCGGGTAAAACCGGTAGCGCGATCCCACGATGGAAATATTTTGTGTGTGGTCAGCCGCGGCTCACTCCTCGAAGCCGTAACATAACACCGATTCGTACAAGATCCTGATTTGTTAGCCCACCGCAAAATTACATTTCAATTTAATATCGATACTTCGCAATGTATAGGAAACCGCAACGAGCGTATAGTAATGGAGTATGGGCCTCAAAGGGCCAATGTCTAATTCATCAAGCAAATTTCATCTATATTAACTGTATGTTTTGTGTTCAATGTAAACGAATGATATTATTTTATAGTTTAATCAAGTACGGGTTGTACGCTATTTGCGCTAACCATTAAAGCGACGCGTGGTCGCAGTCTTTAGTGTTGCGTTTATTTAAAAACCATTTAAACTAACAATAACACTTGCGAGATACTCGTTATGACCTGGGTATAAGTTATGACCTGGGTATAAGTTATGAAAATGTTTAATAATAAAGTAACATTCTGCATAGATAGTTTTTAAGGAAGGAAGCTAATTAATAATACTGTTAATAACTTCAATATAAACTAGATAAATACCGCTGGTTAAATTCCCAGAAACAATAATTGGAGTTTGGTACGGGTTCCCTTAAAATATTGGTTGTAAAATAACAAGCTAGATAAATATTTACCTAGGAACTTGGTCCTACGTCCTCCTCTGAGTTTCTCATTGATGTCACGGTTCGCGATTATCCAATAGCGGAAGTAAGTTCGATGCCTTCGCCGGGTTTGTAGCAAACAGTTGAAAGTGCGATCCAAAGCATATAATACACGCGACACCCATATTAATAAACCAATGGTGCAATACCACTGGCGTTTCCAACAATTAGTTGTTACGTAACAATTTTATCAAATACCTAAATTTTTGTATAGATTATAGTTTATCCCTTTGTTATTGATATTGAAGAACAGGGCTAGTGTTTTTACTTATAACTATTCTCAAGTGTATCGTTATGGAAAATATTCACTGTCGTAATTTAGCTCTAAGTATGACTCCCGAATGTAAAATCCGATACATTCACTTACTGAAGTCAGAAGAGGCCTTGACCCTGAATATAACCCTAATAAACTGATGGTAGAGAATCTGTAGAATATGTTTATATTATATCTATAAAAATTAAATAATGACGATAGATGATAAGGAAAAAAATTTAAATGACCACTTGGAAATCTTAATATTGAAATGTCCCTTACGTAGTATTGTCTTTGATTAAAATAACCTTTACACATTTAAAGAAAAAAGCTGTGACCGGATTAAATTATTTGACATAATTTAAAAATTTTCCGACGTTTCGCGTGCTTTTTTCCGGTAAAAGCTTTTTTCTTTAAATGTCCCTTACAGTAAAATCAAGGGAAGCAAAGTTATTTGAATCAGTTTTGAATAGTAATATTAATGTTGCAATTTACTTAAGTACCCAAGACTAGTAGAAACAATTATTAAAAAGACAATTAATACGGAGACTGATCATTCAAACATTTGTCTAATATCGCTTGGAATTCGGATACTGATAGCGCCTGGTGTGTTCATTTAAAAAAGTTATGGTCTGCTGCTCTTGTATGATGTAAAGTTACCTTACATTAGTAGTTAGTTTAGTAATTATAAATACAAACTATTTTTAGATTCTCTAATATGAATTTGTACTTCTAACAAATATGTCTTCATTTACAATAATTAGTTAAAGTAATAACTTGTAGATTCACCGCAAATAATTAGATTAGACCTAATAGACGAAAAATACGTTTAAATAGTTCTTTAATTGGTTTATGACGGATGCCCGCTCAATATTTTATTTTGAGCGGGCATTAGACACATGTCTGGTACTTATTTTTATCATTTATATGATCAAATCATCATGTGTAACAAAAGCTATGTTGTATGGCTAATTCGTATGTAATAATGTCTAAACAAAATTCAATTACATACTAATCCTTATTTTTGTAGCTGAATGTTGGTCAACCGCATTTCGTATTACTCAACGGAACAGCGACGATGCTTACGTAACATTTAAAATTAGAATAGAATAATGCCTAACGATTCCCGCACAAAGCAGTGTCAACATTTCGTACCAACGAGCTATATATTATAATTTCACTTGATTGATAAATAAAACCGTTACCTAAATTAATGGATGGAAATTTCACTTATTACTGGTACTAAAAATCTCAATATTTATATTAAAAATGTATTTTTTTAGTCCTCTAGAAATGGCTGATACAAGTCTTAATAATGTGATAGAATTAACGAAGCGGTAACGGTTTTTTGTGTCCTAATAGCAAAAGCAATATTGTATTCGGGTTAATCGTAGTATCAGACGTTAATAACATCATAATAACTTCAGATAAAATATTATTATTAATTTAAACAAAAATTTGTCGGTACACCTTATTTGGAAAAGTTTTTGCCAAGTTTTATCCAGATTTAGATATTACCTAATTTAAAGATATACATAATAATTATTTTATATTAAATCTAAGAAGACACAAGTATATATCTCCATGCTTCTCTGATATATCTGGTTCAGTCTATTGTCAGGTTCAAAAATAACACTATTTGCTAATAATATTTTTATTACAATTTAGCCATTATAGCTTTTGGTCAAAATGTATTCAAAATCAGAATAATGATGAATCAGTATTATATTACGGACTCAGTCCCAAAGACCAACACAGCTGTATGCGAAGACTCAAAAAAAGTACAATTTTATAGCAAACCTCGTGACGTGCCTTTGAACACGACTGGGGTCGTTGCAGTTCAAGTGCTGGGTCATACCCACTGTCACGACCTGACAAAAACACAAAATAATTAATTTATAACCAATTCTAAATTCCAGCCCTGTTACTTGTTTCCTAATAATAAATATTGCCATAAAATTAATCTAAAATAAGGAAATCGTGATTCGAGAGTCACATTGAAGCTCTGTTATCTGGTAATTTTACCTGACCTTCGAGTAAAATCCACTGAACAGACGAGAGATATTGTATTGGCATCATCTCATTTTCTAGTAATAGAAAGTACTACGGCCTACAATCTCATGGACTAGATTTTTTCCTAAATGACAGCGTCTGTATGCCCTTAATTTCCCCCGAGCCTCCATAACTGCCTTGATAACGCCCAAGGCCAGCTTTTTGCGTTCGTTATTATAATATCCTTTACCTTGCTAACATTCTACCGCTTCTCTCGTAACTAGGTGATCAAAAGAAAATATTCTTGTAGAGATTTACTGGTACTCACTAATAGTAACAATACTTAGGATGACAACAAGACTGAAACTTTCTCTCTTCACAAAATTATTGTCAAACACACTTTAAAGCATAAAATTTTAAAGGTAGACGCCATGAGAAATAAGATCCCCGATTAGGCATGGATCGGGCAGGGGCATGTCTAAGCATATTTTATTGATTTATGCATGCGCTTCAAATGACTATCAATAGCAATGATTTTTAAGCTAAATTGGGTCTATAACCCAGAAATTTGATTACCGATGTCTCCTAAATAGTCGTCAAGTCGAAACACTTATTGCTTTGCTGGGAATCGAACCTAGAGCGTACAAACACAGCAATTTAATATCAAATAAAATGATTAATTTCTTCCAAGTCGTTTGATTCCTGGTCGATGTCTCCAATCAAAGGCGTGATGAATCGTAGAAACAGGGCGGAGCGGCGCAAGCGCGGGTTCAATGACCTTTCGAGAAACCATTTCCCGATCAGAATCTTAGGAATACCTCAATATAATATTGCTATCAATTTTCTTCTATAACAGTATAGCTGTATTATTAAAGCAAACCGAAATGAAAATTCGATTCAGTACTAAGATTTTTGAGGGTTAAGTCATAGGTACTTTTGGGATTACGCAATAAGGCACAGTGGTATTTGCAAGGAGGTCGTGAGTCAAAACTAAGCCAAAGAGCAGTAACTTACTTTAAAAATCCGTGAAACAGGCACAGAAAATAAATTTGTTTAATAGATATTTACGAGAATTTATTACGTTATTTGTATTGTTTTACGGAAATTGTCTCTCGGAATCGAATCGGGCTCACTCTGCTGGCACTGCGAACCAAAATGTGTCTTGAGTTACGAATCGAGAAACTTCCACCGCTCCCTGTCCACGTCCAGTTTATCCGCATTCAGCTGCGAATAAAGCTGCTTCCGAAGTTGACAACAATTTAATATTGTAAAATTTATTGAAAATTGTTATAAAATCTGTAGTTCGATTTTAATGTACAGTATTCGCCATTTACTATTTATTACTTCGATTTTAAAGTATTCGTACTTCCAAACTACTAGCAAAAGTCTGTATTATACTTCAAAATGCCTCGTGCGGTTGTAATAGGCGGCATGACTTTCGCGATAATGATTATTATAGAAAAACTAGCTGACCGGGCAAACGTCGTTTTGCCATGTATGTATATCATTTATAATAAAAAATAGGGGTTGATCGTAGAAGGGTGAAAATTGAGGATTGTATGCATTTTTGTGTGTTGTATCATAAAAAAATAGAAATTAAAAATTTTGTCTAAAAAATAAAATTTAGGGGTGGACTACCCTAACATTTAGGGGGAAGAAAAATAGATATTGGCCGATTCTCATAGATACCGGATAATCACCAAAAATTTCAACAAAATCGGTCAAGCCGTTTCGGAGGAGTATAGCAACGAAAACAATGACACGAGAATTTTATATATTAGATTGGTCCCAGTAGCAGAGGCCATAATCTCTTTGTACATAAAAACCACGTCAACGTCAAGGTTAGCAAAGCAAAAGCTATATACCGGACTAACGCAGGCTTCACTCTTTTGTCCTTGTTCTAATATAAATCGCATCGTTTTCAATTAAATCATTTAGTGCTAAAGATTTATGGAAGATAAAATTAAGAAGTTATCTATTCGCTAAATAACCTTGCGAGCTTGTTATGCATTATTTTTAACAATTGTCTGAAGCTGAAGTAACATTTAAAAGGTTTTTGCCTTATAAAGATTTACCCGTAAATCTGAACATATTTAAATAGTAATCAGTTGTAATTGCGACATCACTAATGCCTTTATTATGAATAATTGTGTAACTTTGCTAAGATAACAATAGAGGGAATTATAATAACTACGAACGTACGTTTCTAATTGTACCATCGTACATATTATTAATCATGTCATTCAATGGTTTCACATGTAATTGTAGATTGGTATGTCGCGCTGAAGTAATTATAAGCACGTAATCTATAAAGGTCGCTACGACGGTCACCGATGGAGTTGTTGGAGACAAGATGTCTGTTAATTAATAACCCTTGATTTTTATCTATATTTATATTGAGATAAGCAGATACCACAAAACGCTCGCATTACTTTAACCAGAATGAGTTCACAGAACATTGATTTTATTAAAAAAAACTTATATTAAAATTACACGATCCTTGTCTGCGTTATTCGCATGAATCCGCTCTGAGCGTTTCAATGCTTTGGCAATTTCCTGTGCATCTGCGATCATCAACATTTTCGTACTCTTTAAAACTAATCATAACATCAAAGCATCTCGATCCTCGCTAGCAGGCACGTGCTGCTGTAAAATGAATCTCAGTTCAGTATATCGCGGTCGCGTAGCTACAAAACACTGCTCCAATTTGCTGGAAACCCACGCATTTGTCAATATAAACACCGGCTCCTCAGGTTATATCTATGTGAAGTGACGTAAACAATGTGATATATATTTCGTGATAAAATGATTGAATTAGTGAAAATGCCAGATACCAACGGTATAAATGGGGCTCTAAGGGACATAGGGGCGAATGCTTTCGTTTGTCGCGTGCAATACTTGAACGACTTGGATCCTTTCAACGAGTATAATGTTAGACTACCGACGAGACCACTTTACCACACTTTCAACTCGTTGATACCCCTGTCGTATCAAATCGCTGCCGTACATCGATTACTGCAAGCTCCACACAGGGTAAGTGTTCACAATCTACACCTTACCATCTTACTTATAGTTATAGTACAGCTATTAAAAACGTTAAAGTATACACTAGTCAAGAAAGTAATTGGTAAGTGATACTTTCGATATTGAATACGTCATCCCCTAGAAGGTTCAAATGAAAGAAAATATATGTGTTGTTTTATATATTGTATACTTAGATTGTACACGCAGTCAATAAACTGATTAAACACTAATTCAGTATCTTTTAACTCTTAACTAAAGTACCCTTTCGTGTCTTTCTGTCGAATTGTGTTTACACTGATGAAAGAAGTACGAGTACATTAGTTAAACCGCGACGATTACAATTATTATGTTTTTATATATAAAGGCCTTAAAGCAGTGTTTCTCAATGTGGGGACCACGCCTCACAGGGGGGCAATCGAAATCAGCTGAATATTACACAACGTGGAGACGGAATTGAAGTCAAAACAAATTGGAACCAAATATAATATCTCTGTGCAGTAAGCATCAAGCACAAGGACCTCACTTAATTAACAAAGAAAAATCTTTATTAAATTCATTTAGAATTTGAATTTCAGTTTTGTACAATGTTTTGAAAATTTATTTATTGTGTCGTTTACAATTTCCTAGTGTTTTCTTACTTAAGTGAAGAATTTAATTTTTTAAATATATTAATTATCATAAATAATTTATGTTACATGGGGGGGGGGCTTAATCATTTTAGGTGGACTAAGGCATGGCACAAAAAACGTTGGAAAACACTGCCTTAAAGTGTTTTATGCATTTCTCTGTCAGAACGTACCATATTTAATTTAGGCATGTAGTAAGTTTATAAATGACACTGTGACTATACGTGTGTGTTTATTTTAATAAAGTATCATTAGTAATACAACTTAGTCATCGTGGCAGCTAAAATTATCTGTTCTAAATATTTGTTCGCTCTCAGGTGAGAGTGGCACGTAATCGCGCACTAGGTATAGCCATCGTTTGGGAGGATAAACAAATGCAATTTTGCAACATATTCTACAAATAATTATAAGCGACATGCAGACATTACCAGTATAAGTCTCTTAGTAGGCTACACCTAGGCTTTTAAGGCAGAAACTACTAAACAGAATATTTATTTAATATTTATATATGTCAGACTACGTATCGACATCGCCATGATAGAACCAGGGCTTTCTATTATAGAGAAAAAATAATAGATGTTCAACAAACCCTTTTGTGGTTAACAAGAACCTAATAAACCAAAGGCTAAATCAATCAATCCAATTTCATACACTGAACTATCTAATATTGAATTAATTATTGAATAAAAACATTGCTTTCCGACTAGAGCTTGAAGAAATTAAAAGAAATTTAACAAAACAAAATGCAGGCGTGTTTTATGTGAAAAAAATTGTTGATATTTCGACATCACCTGACATTTAGATAGCATCCGGCCTTGTGTTTTGTATTTTTTCTAAAAATTGTGTTTATTAAGGATAGTGTAAGCATTTCAGGGCACATTCAAAAGAATAACGTGAAATAAAATATTTTAGTTTCACATAATCTCTTTACAAGATTAAGTTTGTAACGAATTTACTGATTTAGTAATAATACTATTAAAATATACAAGAGCAGAGAAAGAAAAAAGCCATCCATACATTGACCGTGCGCTTGTCTAGATTTCTCTATAAAAAGTTATCAAGGCCATTCTTTTACAATCACCAACTTTGTGTCTGATTAATTGGAATAAAGTAAACATGTTTCAAGATAGTTCGCAGATGGTTTGCGATCTTTAATCATTTCTTTAAATACAATTGTGACGTCATATTAGAGATAGGTATTACCAATCATAAACGGGAGGGCTATATAGCGCGCAAGGACAACTCCTGATGGACTCGAAGGCTCCTTGAATAGACCTTGGCAGAACATAAGACCGCCTGGCCCATCACCGAGGAGATAGATCGACGTCATCACAAAGCGTGCAAACGCAATGCCGGTCGAATAGGAGAAAAATCGGTGAGGCCTTCTTCCAAAGATGGACCCAAAAAATGACTGATAATGATTATGAATCCAATCTAAAGTAAAGCCCAAACTAGTTTTAAACTTTATAAGACTATAAACACCGAACCAAGACATTCATTAAGTTAAAGATTATTTAAGTCATTCACTAAAGTTCTATATCTAATCTTAAGCTTTGATCTTTTGTAATCTAGTCGTTAACAAAGGCGTTTAATTTCGTAGCTGAGTTTCACTTTAGGTACATTATTATAGTTATTAATCTTTCCTTAGAAATATTGTAATGGAGTACAGCTGTATGGTCATAAAAGGATACCAGAGCAGAATTAAATTTCTTAGTTTAAAATACAAAATAATGTTTTTTTTCTAATTTACTTGAAACTTATATTGCTTGTTCAGTTTACGGAAGTTACTTGGACGTCCAAGGATTCAAATATATCAGTTTGGACAGACCACATCTTACCTATTGCAAAAATTACCAGGTTTTAAAAATGTATCTACATTTATAATTTTGTAACAAATATTACACGATAAATGAGGTTTAACCTAAAAAATAACTTTTCTAGGTGGCTCATAAGATGAGACAGACAAGTGTCAAACGAGTAACGTGTACCTTGTTACAAAGTTAACTGACTCCGAATAGTCCGCGGTATCAGGGCTGTCGCAGAAATAAAGATAAAATAATTTTAATAAAGATACGGCTCAGAAAAATATATCATATGTATGTTTCTATATAACTACAACATTTTTTAAATTCAACAATTTCTAAATATTATAATAGCATATGACTTCATCTTCGACAATGGCATTCGTGGCTAGCCAAACGACGTTTATTTATCTTTATTTTATCCCTGCGAATGCGCAATTGCTTCGGGTTGTACACAGCACTTACTTGCTCGCCTTCAAAAGCCTACAACTTGCCCAGTTTGCATTTAGAACAATGTCGTTTATTTTTCTACTTACCCCATTTTAAGTGACAATTCATTAGTATAAGAATATCTATAATGTTTTCTTTGTTTTGTTCCTCATTTCTCAACCATTCCATCTCAAAGTGCCACAGCGAAGCGTGGCAGGGAACAGCTAGTTGTATATATATTACGACTGGACCGATTTTGATTTTGAATCAAGTGGTTTCGAGAATGGTTTTGATTTACAAATAGACGTTTATTTGGTCTTTGTTAAGTTTGCATTATAATTATTTTTGTATTTAGGATGTGTGAACATTCCACATCTGTCGGTTCCGATATTTATTTATTAGTTCTACACCATCGTTAAACAAATAACACCAATAAATAATGTCGTAGAACGTCAAAAAACAGTCGGCGTCCCTATACAGACAATACATGAATTACGGCCTGCAGCAACAGACCGGTTACATACATATACACACAATGCATATTGTCTTAAATGATCTGCCAAAGTGTCAGTACCATCATTAACGAGCAAGTAATATTACCGTTAAAACTCAATCTGGTCTATTTTGCTAGGATGTGTGAAAATCTTCACTCCAAACTGTTAACGAGTCATTGCTACAACTTGTTGACAGAAACTACTTAAGAAAACTTTGTCAAATTCTTCGCTTCTACGGAATTGATTTTTATAAATCGTTCACCGGTAGAAAGCACGAATAACAGCCGTGGTAGGTACTTCCTCTCATTCCATGCGATCCAGAAATTGAATTCTACATATTGTGCTTAACTTTTAAATAAAATTAGAATCTCGGGTAAAAGTGATAAGTAATAGGGTAAAAAAAATATAGCCAACGTCTGGTTGCTATATCGTAGAGCTGGCAATGATTTGCTGACTTCCAAATCTTTGGAACATATGGAGATTTACAAATCAAATTATTGCCGCAAATAGTCATTTGAATATATACAAAAAGAATAATAATTTTCCGTATCGGGACGAACTCTAGCAAATGTCTTAGTTTGATACCTACATCTAAAAATTGTCTTTTTGTTTAAACTTAAAATTAGCATAAAGGGCTTAAACTCTTTTAATTCTGCATAAATAATTACTTGTACTGAAGGCCATTCCAACAAATTTATCTGTTTCGTGGTTTATATTACCATTTATTGGGGATTCCACTAACAAAAAACGTGTCATGACCCAGATGTTCCATTATTAGCTTTGCAGAGCCACCTATTTTACTTGACCTACAAGTTCTTTTAAATATTTACAGTAACTGCTTAGCCTAGAACTTTTAAGTCCCTTATGTTTAAGACGTTTGATGACTAACGTTATTGGCGCTACTGCTAAAGGAGAGATTCTCAACATTAAGAAACTTATTAATCGTATTTACTAAGTCATTGTTAAATTTATATTACTTTGATTATATTTAAATGAACGTGATGTATGTCTTTCTGAATAGTTGCCACAATCATTCTGTACGAGCTTACATGAGTTATGCCCACGATACGATTACAATTATGTCTGTGTTTCATGGTTGAGATGTCTATTTGGCAATTTTATAGGTAAAAGGGGCTAAGGTAGATAATTAAAAAGTCCATTAAGTTTTTGATATTAGGTAGTCATAGTTCGCTCTGTCTTAACTCTGAATGGTACCTATGGTATGGTCTACCTTTATAATTTAAAAAAATTTTACATACAGTTTATTTACAAGTTACACAAGAAACAATTGCCAAACATATATAGCGACTAGTAGTAAAAAATAAAAAAACAACGTACATTCGTGTATGCTAAAACGACGTGCTGATTTCCACACTATCAATTCTGGATAAATGCCAATAGCGCCCAACTTCTCACCTATATCGTATTAACGATGATTTCACGTTGTTATACTAATTATTGAAAAATTATGTCGTTTATTAGAAATCTATGAAAATAAATTTGGAAGATCATTTTGGAAAACATTTATGATTTTAGGATTAGTTTTGGATTAGAGAAAAAATCCATTTAATTATCATTATTTTAAACATTTTCTTCTGTACAATACAATATTCTCTCTTGGTCTATATTTAAGGAGATATTATAAATTTAATGAGAAGTTCAACCTAAGGTTTAACGCAATCACATTCTCCTTAAGTTTTCAAGAGTTGCCGCTTAATAATTATTACCTGCTTTCAGTTGGATGATGCCACTCTTCAGGTGTTTAAGGACGGTGACTATGGACCTTATTTAGACCTTGATCTAACTCTTGCTGAACAAGATGAAGAAATAGAAGGGCTACAAGAAAGGTACATTTTAATAAATTAATAACATTAGGCTATTATAATAAGTCTTACAGTACTCAGAGTCGACCGTTAAATGATATCTAATTAGTTTGATCGAGTTAGTTAGTCGTATTAGATTTAAGATCAGTTGGGGGTAGTTAGATACCATTTTAGCCTTCGAGTGGATCTATGAAGTACGATGTACCGGATATTGTAAAACTATCAGATAGGATGATCTGACCATGATGCCTCAATTTAAAAGCGAGTGTACGGCCTCTTAGAAAGGCTACGCCTTAAAATCTCTATGGTGAAGAAAATTGCGTAGAATCGAAGAGAACCAACTGAAGCCTGTAGTGCCTCAGAGATAATGATTGGATCTGTGGTGAACATTTAGATCTCTGAGTACACCTGTTGATTTTGATATCATAAAACTAACTATACCTAGAGGTGTTCTAAATATCCATATATACAATATAGTATAGGTAAAATAGCAGACTTCCTCGTCACCCTACTATCAAACAATCAAACGCATCATAGTCCCCACGACGCAATATAATATAATCATCTATCAAATTATTCTATAAAGTATAAAACCAGGGTGTCATATTTTTAAAATTATCTGGCGATGCGATTTTTATTTAGCATTTGCGAGTGTTACTTAGAATAGATAATTATTATTAAAACTGTTATTTTATCTGTAAGAGTAGGTGTAACCCGAAAGATTAAATGCAATTTGACGTTATTTTCAAATCTATCAATTAATTCTCGATTATAACTACTAAATCAGTCTTACCTACGGATATTACTTCTTATAATTTTGGTTTTTTATTTTAACAATGATTTTGTTTATTATAACTCCACACTGCGTGTGAATTTTAGTGTTGTGAACATTGTTATGGAAAGTATTGACTTGCGTAAATGTAACAATATGGAAAGTATGGAAAATCAAGTCGTTAGAACTATAATTGTATATGAAGAGACCGTTTTTTGCTAAGCAATTGAATCGCAATGAAGACGAATCTTAAAGAAAAACGAGAGAGCATCAACAATGAACTTGCACTATACCGCTTAATACATAGGTTGTTTGAAGTAAAACTATTTGATTAATTAGTGAATTGGACGTGTATTTTTTTAAATACATCTTACATACCTACCGTGCATTTTAAAAATCTTCTATATTTATTTAGTACGATTTTTAATTAGTTTTTACTTCCTTTTACTAGTTGTAACAAGCTGTCTTACATCAAATATCTTTCGTTAGATTAAAGAACTTTTGGATTAACATAACAAAATTTTGGATAAAATTTATGAACACCATGTTATATGCTATGGTTTAAGTAAAATGAATCGAGGGTTTTTTTTTAAATCTTCACACGAGTAGTAGCGAGCATCGACAATAGACGTCATTTGGCTCTAAAATACTGTTTAAGTTAAATTGGTTTTTTAAATAGAACCTGTTTTTAAATCCGTCATCCTGGCTGTAGACAGCGATGAAAATTGTGATATCGAAGATTTTGATCAGTTTATAGATCTGGATGAAGAGTGAGTGTTAATGTCGTTTTGTATATTTTCAGTAGCGATTTGCACTAAAAGTATAAGGTGTATTTTTTTAATCTTATTTTATTTGCAATACAAAAGTGTTATGCTTGCGGCGAAGGTCTTAATATTTTTTATAATAGAACACTATTGATTTTGTTTAGTTTTTGTTAGGTAAAAAAGCACCTTTGCGTGCGTTTTTGCGAAAGTATTTAATGTTTTTTGACAATAAATAAATATTTTATTTTTTATTCCAGTCGCAAAAATGCTTTGGTACTGCGCACTCAATTATCGGTACGAGTACATGCTATCACTGGTAAGTAGTATTATAATTAAATTACCTATATAAATATGCCTAAATTAATAAAATATATAATATTAATCAGTTAAATAATTAGTTTCCATTTAAAATTTTGTTTATTGATACTTAATTTTAAACCTCTTAATTTGCATAGACACAGAACGGATAAAGCAGATCGACCACGATTGATCCGAAGGTTTCATGTTTTCCTACCCCCGTCGCAATAAATGGGTGGCAAAATATGATGCGTTTTTTCTTAAGACTCACGTAATCAATGTGGCTACGTTTTTTTTTAGGATTATTATATTATTATATGATATTGCCCTCTTTGCTGGGGCAGAAATGTCGGGGGTAACTTAACATTTTATAATCTTAATTATTGCATCATTCCCATTAGATACAATTAATGACGCTGATATGGTAGAGCAATCCTCAAAAACATTATTAATGACTGATATGTATTAAATACAGTATGTATTACTTTTAGTTCTAGTTTCAAATCACGGCTGTAACCAATGGACTTTTTTTTATGTGCGCATTTAACACACCCTCGTGCGGTGAATGTAAACCTCGTGAGGCCTTAGTGTTAAAAGTCAACGGCGTACGTCAGTCACAGAAAGCTGATCATCTACTTGCCTATAAAGAAACGAAAATTATCACGAAATCGATGCAGAAATTTGAGGCCAAGAGTATAACCAAGGAATTATATGTGATTTCTTTTATTTCAGAACGACTTCTACATTCCCAAGGAAAAGACCTGCGGCGGGCTTTGTTTGCCGTGAAGCAGATGTTACAGTCTGATAAGGACTTGGTGCATGAATTTGTGGCTAATAATGGCCTTGATTGTCTTATGCAAGTCAGTGCGAAGGAGGATCAAACTTACCTTGACTACATTTTACGAGCCCTCGGACAAGTAAGCAAATTTCTATATCGAGTTTATCTTTTCTTTCGGCCCAGATCTGCGATTCGCCGAAAATGTGTTATCAACAAATCGCCTCATCTCATGTCGAATTTGATATCAGTTTCCCTACCCTACTGGATCTCTACATATTATTTATTACCAATTACTTAAGTTGTGCAGAATCAGGATAAGATGTAGGAATATTTTATTTATTAACACTTCGTTGCATTAAAATATAAAAATTGTACATAATTAAATGAAATGCGGGCAATTTACAATTTACAATTCGTCATTTGAGATTTTAAGAAATTATTTTGTATGAAATATAGCCTACTAATACATATATATTTCATAAATTCTCTTTACGATATTTTAATTTTAAAAATAGAATTTCTAGAAGGTAATTCGCTCTTCTCACTCTCTCTCAATCGGTCTCAATCGCTCTCTCCCTTTTCTTCGACAATAACGCTGCACATCTTCGTGACGCTATTATTATTCTTACGTTTCATCCGTAAAATTTTACCCTCATGCGCCTAAAGAAGTTTCACTTCAATAAATTAAAAGTGTTGCATAACTTGTTTGTTTAAGAAAATGTATGTTTTAATTTCATGGTGTACAAAATATTAAAATGAAATGCTAGAGTACTAACGTATTCAATTTTTACAGTTCAAATTCGTCTTATTTTCTCTCCAGTCAGCACATTATGTCATAATATAGGTAAAATATAGGTATGATTTTGTATCCTTTGGAACCGGTACTTTTTATGCGCAGTTATACGATACATAGGTCACTTGCACCGGTCCGGCCAGAAAGTCTATACAAAGTTTTGCTAAATATAATCTTTCCACTCCATCAATATTGTCGTTATTTATATAGAATTCTACACTCAATATAATCTCATTTCAGATACTCATTTATGTGGACGGTATGCATGGAGTCATGAATCATAAGGGGTGTATACAATGGCAGTACTCGTTGATTTCAAGTAATTTCCGGCATGTAGTCAAGACGACACTTAAGCTACTTTCTATATTCGTCGAATACACTGAGGGCAACAGTCTTCTTCTCATCGATGCCATGAACGTGGTTGAAAAATCCAACGGCAGATCTCCTTGGTACAATGTCATCAAAATTCTTCAAGACTTTGATGCATCGGATACGGAACTTCTCATATGTGCAACTAGCTTAATAAATTTGTGTTTAATAAATATACCAGATAAGAATACGTATTATGATCAAGTAGACGCCCTTCATGACCAGGGGATAGATGATATTATCCAGTTCTATATGTCCAGACAGGGCACGGATTTGGACCTTTTAAGGCAACTTCATATATATGATGCAGTTTTGATATACGAAGATGGAATGGAGAGTGGATCAGCTGTGAAGTAATAATTTTATAGTTTAGTTTTTAGTATATTTAAACGCACTAAATGCGTAAAAAGTACATGAATTAAAAATATAGTAGCCGCGTGGTTTCAAAAAAAATATACAAAAATGATTGTGTGGTTTGAAAATAATAGTACATATATACAAAAAAAGATTTTCTAATGTAATGGTCGGTCTCTTTAAATGCACTTACACTCTAATATTAAAAACCTCTAAACAGATTTCGTGGTTGTTTTCATAAATAGTCTCAACTAGACGTATTATTTGTGGTTTGTTTGTTTGATGAAAACGGGCTTGCAATTAAATCCTGTTAAACCTGAATTTTTATAACAAGGGTGCGCAATAACGACATGTTTTATTAATTACTATAAATCTTGGCTTATAAACAACTAAACATTATGTCATGTATTTTCAGACAGCTGGATGATTCAATACTAAAATCTATAAGGAGAAGAAATATTAACGTCACGAATGACTTCCGAAAATCTAAAAGATACCAAATGAAAGAGAAAGGTAATACTTCAGAGCATACTATTCGTTTGGTTTTTGCATGCATATAAAACAATTAGGAATAGATATCGCGTTATACAACTTAGAGCATACTTAATCTATTCAATGTAAATTATCTAATTGCACGAGTTAATATTTTTTAGTGTTCGATTATGGCTTAATAATTAATTTTTGCATTTTCACTAACATCAGCAGACCAAGGTATGTTATCTAGTTTGGAGTGTGAGCAGAAAAATATATATTCCTTACGAGCTTCGAGTTCCCCGTCGCTCCCAGAACGTAAAGAGACTTCATCTTTACGAAAAAGGCGAGATAGATGCGCCAGACAAGCGCATCACATTCAACAATTAGAGCTTCAAAGTAGCTCCAGTGAAATTATCAATGTCCTATTTCAAATAAAGGGGAACAAACTTGAAGCTAGCAATGATTGCTTACCCAGAAATACACTTTGCAACAGCGGGGAAGAGAATGCAGATGACCAAGAAGGGACCTCGACCCGGGACAACCTACCGGATGTATTAATTAATGGTTTGTTCGCTAACTAATCGTTGTTTGTGGATTTTTTTTGCTGTAATCATTTAAATGTCTGTAAAAACATCGATCCCTTGTACCAAGTTTTGTCTAGTTTTCTAGTTCTGTCTAGTCTTTTGCTTCTGTATCAATACGAATAATATTAAGTCAAACATGTACTATTAACATATTATATTATGCCCTTATATAGTTATAACATCTAGAGATCACATGTTATTTTTAAAATTCATGTAGGCAATCGGTACCGATACATTTACGTCACACAGTGTCTTACGACACAATGCTAAAATGATATTACTATCAACAGGTAACCAAAGATATACATCGGGTCTACAACAGAGAATTGAAAACGGAACATTAGGTCACACTGTAAATCCCGTTGACAATTTATCCCCTAAGTGGAATAAATTTATTGACACTACAATACCGGAGAAGGACGATAGAGGAGTTCTCTTAAACAGGGAACATAGTATTAAGGATTTAGCGCAAAGACTGACTAGCCCAATTCAGCATGTCCAAGAAGAGAAACCGTTACTTGTTTCTGATATGGCCGGAATCGTTTCAAAGGCTAAAGAAGAATTGGCCAGATCTCAAACCAAGGGTAGGTTAATAATAAAATGTGTACCTACACAATAAGTTAATTAGAAAGGAAAGGATATCTGATAATCTGTACATAGATTAAAGAGCACAAAAAGGAAAAACATTTTTAAAATATAAACTAGTAACATCAAAAATGTTATTATTAATACATATTATACTATTATTCAAATAAATATATACTATTATGAAAATTTCTAATAGAAGTCAAATTTACATTTGTTACTATTGAGTTAAATTTCAAGATATATTTTGAATCTATATACTTTATGATATTGTACTGTTTTCTTTTTTTAATTTCCTAAGTACGATATGACTACTATCAAACAAACATCTTTCAGAGATCGTTAAAACTCCAACTAAAGAAAAATGTCAAAAAACAATGGAATTTAATTTGGAAATAGTTTCGGAAAAAGAATTAAATTGGGACGAAGTGAGGAAAGCCTGCCGCCATCGCGATTTTCAACTATGTGATCTGGATTTCTCTGACTTGCGCGAGGATTCAGATGACGAAGCAAAGTCCGTGGTGATAAAAATACAAAATGGACCGCCACCACCACCCCCAAATATGCCTCCATCATTTGAAGGTCCACCACCCCCACCAGTGTACGGCCTTAACGAGATAAAACCTCAAAATTTAAATGAATCTGATACATCCACCTTGAAGAAAAATAAGAAAACATTAAAACTATTCTGGAGAGAGATCCACGAAACCCCAGTTCCAACGATGAAGGAAGATCACTTCATATGGGATGATCTTCCTAAAGTAGAAATCGATACAGCCATGTGGGAACATCTCTTCGAGACGAGGCCAAATGATATTAATTTTATGGTAATTAAAATTATTATTAAATAAACTATTCTATATGAATTACCTGGTTCCTAATTTGAATATTTTTATTTTTTTCATGTAATCACTTGGATACCCAAATATATAGGAGGTAAGATAAATGTTTACAATTTGATATAACTTTATTCAAAGCCTTTTAAGTTGTTAATACATCAAAAATATTCAATTTGTTTGTTAATAAAACATATTCTTATTTTATTTATTATATTTTCAGAAAATTCAAGCAGAACCAAAGGAAAATCTAATTTTAGATAATAAACGCTCTACAGCGATAAATATAACAATGAAAAAGCTCCCTCCACCCCAAACTATCAAGGCAGCTATTTTAAAAATGGATGTTACAGTTATGGCGCGTGAGTCTATAGAAAAACTTCTCACAATTCTTCCTACAGAAGAGGAAAAAATTAAAATACAGGAAGCGCAGGTTATTTTATAATAATTAATTAAATTAAAACTAAACGTGTTGTGCAAAGCAACGTAATATACGTAGTGCTCTAACTTCATTTGTATTCCATTCTATTGTTTAAGCTCTCTTTGGGTCCATATCATAATAATAGCAATACAGGCACAGACGTTTCCCGTACATCTTATTATTAGCAAAAGCAAATGCATATTTTATTTTAACTGTTTTAGTTATACTTGTACAATTCATATATCTATTCTGTTAATAAAACCGGTATATGTTAGCTCCAATAGAAAAATTACAAATTATATGAATAAAAACAAAAAAGTTGTAATGTTATCCAAAACAAACCATATAGTTCTACCACAATAAGTCCTAACTATGGTGGCATACGGACCCCATTACAACACGAACAAAATTACACCCCAGCTCAATCACGTGCTTTTATTTAATCAAAGTAAATCTTTACACCGTCTAATGCTTGATTGGACCAATATATGTTGAAGCTATTTGTACACGCGGTTTCTTAACATTTATTACTTATAGACGATACATTTACTTATCAAGGATGAGGCAGCACAGAGATTATAAGAGACAAAAATAAAACTAATTTACTATCTTATTAATTTCAGTACTCGAATCCGGACTTGCCTTTGGGAAGCGCTGAAAAGTTCCTGTTAACCCTCACATCCATTAACGAATTGTCGTCCAGGTTAAAGCTTTGGGTTTTCAAACTAGACTTTGATAATTTAGAGGTTTGTCAAACAAATATTTAAATGATTTTATTTTTTGTTCGTGTCCGTGCATATAGTTATTCCTGGGTCACTTGAAGTCCCTTTATGGTAAACAGAGACTGTTTTATTGATAATAAAGGCCGTGCGGTTAGTTACCCAGATTACCAGGTAGTAATGAGTCATTATGAATATTAATAAAAACCAGCGGCGTTACAACCATTAGAGTATGTCCCCTTAGATTCATGTATCTGTTAGATGATCAATTGTTTTTTCTAATAGGCAAATAGATGATCAGACTTCTGTGCTTGATACAAGATACTTTCTTTCACTAGAAGGACAAGTAGTAGTTAGAAGCGTACATATACAGAAAGTGCATCAGTGCAAAACCCGGGATTAGACCCACATTGAAGCTATTAGGACAACACTGCTTTGTTATGAATATACTTTATATGCATGTATATATTCTTTATTCTACTTAGTATTTGTTATAACAATAAAATACATTTATTAAAAGGAGTAGTCTACGTCATAAAGATTATATGGTACAGCTAAATATTTTTACGTCTTGTCTACAGAAAGAAATTGCCGAGCCTCTAATGGACCTTAAACAAGGAATTGAATTATTAAGGGCTAACCGGACATTTAAGATAATATTATCAACGTTGCGAGAGGTTGGAAGTTTTCTTAATGGAACGCCAGTGAAAGGCTTTCGCCTGGAATATTTGACCAAAGTTGCTGAAGTGAAGGATACCGTTCACAAGCATTCTCTGTTGTTTCATCTCTGTGAAATGATAAAAAATAAATTTGAGGACACAACGGACTTGTTCAGCGAAGTAAGATATTAATATTGTGTTTGATTGACATAACCTTTACACATTTAAAGAAAAAACTGTTTTTAACGGATTAAAGTTATGTATTATTATAAATTTACAATTATTTAACATAATTTTAAATGTATCCGACGTTTCGCGTGCTTTACAGCGTGCGTGTTCACGGTGACTTTTTTCTTTAGAAGTAAGATATTGTTTTTTATAAAAGCCGCAATTAGGCCACAATAATTTATAAAGCTGTCAATAAGTCGTAACCTAAACACGCCAATTTAACTGATGCGAGAAATTAAATCTTCCGGCCCAGGGTTAAATTTATCGGCTATTTTTCGTAGGATTCGAGACGATCCTGTTTGTAAACCTGAATTTCATTAATGATCGCGTTGAAATCGGATTTGAGTATGATGATTGAGGCTTCCGAACACGTGTGCTTGTCGTAACTGTTTATCTACATTTTTTTCAAATACCATAATTTATATCGAAATTACCCTAATACGATTGAAATCCATTGTTTGGAGCAATTGGAAAAACAAATTTAGGCTAGGTTTGCCATATTATGAATAGTTAGGGGTGGCTGTAACATGCTGTATCGTATTGAATTACTTTTAACAAGTTATTTTTATTCAGAATCAGACTCATCATATAATTAAATATCTAAAAGTTTGTTTTATTTATTTTAATATTAAGCTGGGTCCTGTTATACGAGCGTCGAAGGTGGACTTTGACGTACTCAGCAACAACCTCCTCAAGCTAGAAGCGGACTGTAAGGCTGCGTGGGATCACATGAAGCGGGTGGCAAAGCACGACGGCTCTCTGTATAAAATGAAAATTAACGATTTTATAACAGACGCTGCAGAACGCATTGTATTATTAACTAAAATTAAAAATCTCATTTTAAAAAGGTAAGCAACTGTTAGCAGCTTTAAGTAAGTAGAACTTGAGTAGTGAACTATGAATGTACTCTATGCTTGCGAATGCTTGCGACGCGATATCATGAAGCTGCAGCGACTTACATTATTTATGTACTGTGTAAAAATGCCAAAAGAAAACAATGCGATACTGTTACAGATATGAAAAGTTTTTGCTGTACCTCGGAGTGCCACAAGTAGAGATACCAAATAATCGACCAACTGACTTCCTTAAAGGCATAGCCGAATTTGCCTTAGAGTACAGAACGACGAGAGAACGATTACTTCAACAAATTCAAAAGAAGGCCACCCACCGAGAACGCAATAAGACTCGAGGAGTCATGATTATTGACGTAAGTTTATCAGTACAGAACACATTTTTTTTTCAAACAGGCTAGTGCATAGCACGCACTCCGGTCGTGATTGTGGGTTCGATTGGAATTTACGTTTTGATAATAAGGTACGAGTTACAATATATTGATAACCACCACAATAATCGCCAAATGCGATATAGAAAGACACCTTATTTTCGTTTAAAAATAAAAATACTTATTAGGATAATTTTTAAGAAAATTAATTTAAGGCAACTAACTTTGATTCTAGGTTACTAGGTATTCGAAACAGGGTGGAGATCATAGCGCAGATACGGCATTAAAGGAAATATTGAAGGAGCAGACGGTATCCGACATATTAGCAGATGGGCGCAGGAGATCCCAGAAGACGTGAGTAAACTATATCATAAAGCCAGCTCCAGGCCAACAATACCTATTCAATTATTATTTCTCAGATAAACCAGTACTCATATGTATAGCTCCAAGTTCTTGAGATACCTACGTAAAATTGAGATAATAGTCCTACCGTCGCCGTGAAAAATGACTATATTATGGACTTCTAAAGTTCCGCAACTCTAAACTTTTTAAAACTATTATTCTTTCTTCTTTCGTATATCCAGTTTACATTTTGTATTCTAATAGTAGTATGTAGGTTTTAACCATATTTTTTAAATACTTAAAGCATTAAAAGATAACAGAAATCACTTCAGCACGTCGTATTATATTTTATCTACACGACTATCAAGAACTCTTTCAACTAAGCATAATCAGAAACATTCAAGGAAACCACACTTTTTTCTCATTACAATAATTTAAAACTATCTGGATGCCTCTGTATATGCTTTAATTCAAGAACATTGTGATAAGTAAATGCGTAGTAATTTGGTAAAAGTATTACTTAACCAAAGTAGTACCCGTCCGCAATGAATGTGAAACTTATTAAAATGTTTTACAGAGGCGACGATGCCGTTGAGGAAATTCTTGAAAGTCTGGTTCGGTCAGCAGCAATGAAAACCAACCCGCAAAGAGAACGACGAAGAAACAGACTCTCCGACCGAAAGAAACGTAAATAACCTTTATATATATATAGTAAAACCTAGCTAACAAGCTATTGCAAATTTTTATTATCGATCTCGGAAACATGTTACATAAGCATGACTTACAATCTTTCCACTTTAACGTTTAAGCCGTAACGATATACTTCTCCTTTAAGATAAATAAAATTAATCGAACTCACACAGCGGGTTTCGCATCGCGGTCGCTCTCAAATCAGTCGCGAAGCAGTCATTTTATGATTTGGCATTCTGATAAACAATAAACTACAAGCTCTGTGAGTTCGAAAAGTAAGTTACAGAATCGCAGGGCAGGTTCAAATAATGTTTTTTGTACATACTTTCATACTAAAACTAATAAAATACGGTAAAGTTGATCTCTAAGTATACAAGAACTTTGCGAATGATTAAATATTGCAATGCAAATGTATTTACCTGCATAACTAAGTTTCTGATTCATAAACAACTCAATATGTGTGACAAAATATTTTTGTACTAAGTAAGAAAAGAGTTATCTACTTACGAGTAATTTTGTATTTACAGTTGTCACCAGAACATGGGAAATGAACTCAACGTAAAACATCTTTTTAGGTATGGTAAACTTTACGAAAACTTACATTAACACATATTTATTTCTACAAAAACCTATATCTTCATAACATACATAGGTTTGTTAATGAAAATAATAAGACATAATTCAAGTTTTGCAAAAAGCTCTTTTTTTGTAGACAAAGAAGCATTAGTTTTCATATATAATTTCGTTATTGTGTTTTCATTTCGTGTACCGCCAACCAACTATAGAATATTAACCCTCTTTGTCTCTTTCTTTCAAATTGTGTTTCCACTATGTTAAAAAAGGGACACATGTATCATAGGTGTAACATTAAATACATTATATAAGATTAACTCAAGAATGTTAAATTCAAGGCTTTCGACAAAACATACATTTCTATAGTTATGATACCTAATAATAAATTCATAATATATGTAGGTGAGGGGTACCGGGTTCGATTCCCGGTTCGAGGGCAAGTTTTAATTTAATGTAAATTTGTTCTCGGCCTTCGGGAGGGTTTTGCGGTACCGGGCGAGTTCTTAAACCGTACACGGAGGACACGGTCGAATTTCTAAAAGACAAAGCACTGAATTATAAAAAATTCTATACTTGACGCTGGCTAATGCACAAATCGTGCCAGAGCATTTAAAAAAAAAAGATATGTATACGTAGTATACTTTTAATGTAAGTACCTAATGCTTGGGTATGTTTTAATCTAGTGTTGTTTTTTTAGATCGAATCTATTTACAAGGCACGATGTGAAGGGTTGACATGTTGAACAAAAGACCTGACAAAACACTAAAAAGGCTTACATTACAAATTATTCTATATCTTCCTTACGCGAATGGGACAATATAAACTATTTATATTTTTTTTAAACACATTATTCCCAAATTAATTTGTAAAACCCCAGAGTTTATTAGAAATATACTCTTATTTTATTGTATACAATTTAATTAACCAAATTTCCTGACACGATTCCCACTTTTCGTCTCTTCTAATGATGTTAATTATTTACATAACATTGTATAATTACTATAGAATGTTTGTAATATATATAATGATGAATATTGAGTAATAACAGAATAATGAGAAAAGTGTGAATTTAAATAACGTGATAAATTTCTACTGACTGTAAATAATTTTTTAATTGTAAAAAATAATTAAACGACTTCATTTTATTTTATTCTAATGTACTTCTTGATTATTATAGCATTAATAATTACATTTTAGGTGAATAAAATTCAAGTGTAATAAAGAATCAAAAATAATATATTTGTTTTATTGTATGTAGTAGTTTTTGTTTTTGGAAAGGAATTTCTCTCGCTTGTGTTTGGCTATAAGGGCCTACACAGATTAGCTTCGGACAACTCGGACCTTGGTTTGGGCCGTCGCGGGGTGGAAGAAGGGTGGGTGTAGGGAAGACGGAAGCTCACTGGACTGGCCGAAGTACAAAGTAAAGCCTCACCCGGTAAAGTTGTGGCGGTTTTTTACCCTAATCTGATTTGATTTGATTTTGCCGCGCTGACAGAAAAAACATCTCAAGTGTGGCCATTGGGGTATCATAGCCTAGCGGTCTCTTTAAGTGGCAGCTAGGTGAGGGGTACCGGGTTCGATTCCCGGTTCGAGGGCAAGTTTTAATTTAATTTAAATTTGTTCTCGGCCTTTGGGAGGGTTGTGCGGTACCGGGCGAGTGCCTAAAACCGTACATGGAGGACCAAAAGTACGAATTATAAAAATCTTAGACGCTGGCTAATGCACAAACCGTGCCAGAGCCATAAAAATAAGTATGGCCATAGACAGACTCTGTGGACAGTGTGGCCGGTCTACAGCAGTCGGTATCTGCAACATGCGGTCCGTCGATGGCCAGCTTTAGGCGCGTATTTGTCCATTTGTATTTGTGTTTGTTGTTTTGTTGCATTATGTTTATTTTATAGCCCAAGAATATTACATAAAATGTTACTAGTGCCATCTCGCTCATAATGCTCTGATAGATAGATTAGTTTTTGATGAAATTATATACAGCCTATAAAAAAATAACATTAAGTTTAACAGGTCTAAACCATTAAAGGTTTATAAAATGTTACTACCTGGGAATAATGTTTTTCATAATATTGTTTAGAAAATTAAAAACGGCTTATGTAGAAAGATGCCAATAATTTTATTGTTTTTCGAATTAATCTCCGTTCCTCTCTACACAACGTCGCATTCGATGGAACCACTGAGAAAAGCAGTGAGCCCATTCTTTCTTAGGGGTCTCTTCTATGACATTTTCGTACGCTTTCACCGCAGCTTCAGGTCTCGTAAAGCAAATACCTCGAGTTTTATCTATAGTTCTTGGGAATTAATGAAAGTCGCAGGGCGCCAGGTCAGGACTGGAGTACCTGGAGTAACTGTCCTTCCATCTTCTAGCACAACTGCTTCGGAATGACCTTTCCGACCAAAGAATGAGGCAGTCATCTTTTTCCCTTTCTTCCTTTCTTTACCTTAGTTGGCCGATCCTCGATAGGAAACACCAACTGAGCTGATTGTCTTTTGGTTTCGGGTTCGTAGCAGTATATCCTAGCTTTCAGCACCTGTGACGATGTCAAATACAGCATTTGAGTCACCGCCGTAGAACTTATCTAACATTTGGCGACACCAGTCCATGCGAAGGTGTTTCTTTTTTTTTTTCTTTTTTTTTTACGTAATAGGAGGCAAACGGGCAGGAGGCTCACCTGATGTTAAGTGATACCGCCGCCCATGGACACTCACAATGCCAGAAGGCTCGCAAGTGCGTTGCCGGCCTTTCAGGAATTGGTACGCTCTTTTCTTGAAGGACCCTAAGTCGAATTGGTTCGGAAATACTTCTGTGGGCAGCTGGTTCCACATAGTGGTGGTGCGCGGCAAAAACTGCCTTAGAAAACGCTCTGTTGTGGAACGACGGACGTCGAGGTGATACGGATGGTATTTTGTATTTTGCCTTGACGTCCGATGATGAAACTCAGCTGCAGGTATTAGACCGAACAACTCCTCTGAACACTCTCCATGGTAAATGCGGTAGAAGATGCAGAGAGATCCCACATCTCTACGCAACGCCAAGGGATCAAGCCGCACAGAAAGTGACTGGTCGTCGACGATTCGAACCGCTCTTCGTTGAATACGGTCAAGTGGAAGGAGCTGGTACTGGGGAGCTCCCGCCCAGAGGTGAGAGCAGTACTCCATATGGGGCCGAATTTGCGCTTTATATAGTTGCAAGCGGTGGCCCGGAGTGAAGTACCGTCTCGCCTTGCTGAGCACACCAAGCTTTTTGGAGGCTAATTTAGCCTTTCCTTCCAGATGACCGCGAAACTGAACGTTATTCGATATGTCAACGCCCAGTATTCCGATGCTAGCTGAGGCTTTAAGGAGAGTGTCTTCAAAGAGGGGAGTAGCGACAAAGGGAGTTTTTTTAGCGGAAAACGCGCATAGGTACTTGTGTCTTCTTGTGGTTAAATTGGACTAGATTTAGTCTACCCCAGTCCGAGACTCCACGTAGAAGAGTTTCGACTTGAGACACAAGTTTGTTACGGTACTCATCGACAACAGCCCGAGAAATACCTGCCCGTTGGTCCACCTGATCGTCGGTTAAAGTATGGGGAATCCATCTGGTACAAAGCTTCCTGACGCCTTAATATTCGTGTAATATTTTTTGAACTAGACTCATACCAATGCCTAGGCTTGCCCGTATCTGCTGATCAGTCACTCTCTTATCTCTATCTTCACGCGGATCATCATTGAGATTGCTACTTCCACACTTAAACTCGTTAAACCAATTGTAAATAGTGGCACGAGAATCGAGATGGGGCTTCATTAAGAAATGCTAATCGCAGCCTATCATAGTTTAAGCCCACAACGAAAGTCATAATAAATCATTGACCGAAAATTTTCTCGCGTTAGTTTTATTTTCACGTGTAACAAGAGTTTTAGACTTCGCCAAATCACAAAAACAATTTTTATTTATTTATTTATACTTTCTAAAACAATGTGTATGCTTAAAAAATACAAGAAAATATGACATCACAAATATAACACACACACATCAATTACATTAGAACATAAGAAATCTAATAAAGGAAATAATTAAACAAACAACCACAAAATAAAGAAAAGGGTGCGTGTTCTTATGTACGCGCGTAAGAAGTTATACTTCTTATGCATTATTGAATATAATATAGATTTTGATTGCATGAAAAAAATTAATTACAATTAAATAATCAAAGACTGGAAAAGGAGTCATTATGAAAAGGAGTCAATAAAGTTCAGTTTACATTTGAAAAATTAATTAAATAAATATTTATTATTATTCTCTTACATTAAGTGTAACATTAATTCTATTATTATTCGAATGTTGTTTTTAAATTATGTCCAATGCCGTAGCATCTTCCGTGGGCAACTTCATTCTGTTAATTTTATGTCACGGTGCGCCCGCATCATAACATAAAAATGTATCGTAACATATAAATTCAAACGTAACAAAAAATAACAACAGTAACAAAAATATTAATGACGCGACTGTACACGGGATGTGCGCGGGGCGTCGTATCAGTGCGGGGGACGGAATGTGACTGGTACCTTATTTTTTACTTCTGCGCAATAACGGTCAGCGCTAGAGTTTTGTGCCGCTATTTGTAAATATATATAATGTGTTAAAGTTAATTAAATTGATATTTAATGGTAAAAAGATGGTCCTTTAACACATTTTAATACATTGTTTTAATATTTTGCATAACCACATAAACCCTTTGGCAAAAAGGGGCACCTTAAGTGCGTTTTACAATTACAGAGTATAATGCGACTCAATGCTGCACAATGCCGCATTATGCTGAAGCTTAATTAGAACGTGAATTAGTTTTCAATTGCATCATCAGTGAGCGAAGTCAGTGTTGAAAAAAAAAAAGTTCTGAATAGAGTTGGCAACCTCATTAATGTATAAGTGCGTTTTCCAATTACAGAGCATTATGCGACTCAGTGCCGCACAATGCCGCATAATGCTGAAGCTTAATTAGAACGTGAATTAGATTTCAAATGCATCAGCAGAGTGCGCTATGTCAGTGTTGAAAAAAAAATGTTCTGAATAGAGTTAGCAACCTCATTAATGTATAAATAATGTGGTAAAC
Source organism: Pieris melete (assembly GCA_963693345.1). Taxonomy (NCBI): domain Eukaryota; kingdom Metazoa; phylum Arthropoda; class Insecta; order Lepidoptera; family Pieridae; genus Pieris; species Pieris melete. The sequence goes on along the minus strand of CAVNZK010000363.1, from coordinate 1,532,665 downwards.
AATAATAATTGGTTGAAAACTTTTTACGCTTATTATAATAATCAAATTATTTCATTAACATTTTTTTACTGAAATAAGAGAAAACCTTTAAAGAATATAAGGTTTTAACAAGCTAAATTAACAGTAAAATATTTAGTTTCATGTAAAGAAGTTCACATCATTTAGGTTTTGAGTAATTTTTTTTAATGATTTCTAAAAAAAGTTATATACTTTTTCAAAATCATTGCAATGTTTACAAAAGTATAATCCTGTAAAATAAATTTGTTTACAGATCCGAATTTTAAAATGAAATTGTATTCATATTTTAAATGTGGACTATAAAAAAAAATAACTATTCATACCTTCATCCATACTTATATATTTTTTTTTTAACAGTTTGAAATAACTTTAATTATTTTTAAAATCTACGACGAAACGAAAGCCTTACAAATTTTTCAACAATAAATAATATTTACTAACGAAAATTTCGATAAATGCCAACTTAAAGAAAAACACTGGTCAATTTTCTGTCACTGTGTTGGTATTGATTGCGAGAAGCACGCGAGAGCATTAGTTTTGAGAGTGCTCAATTGTGCGAAGCGTTGCTGTAGTTGGAACATTCAACGTTGAGCATTATGCCGCATAATGCGCTGTAGTGCTGTAATTGGAAAACGCACTAAGTTACCTTACCTTTTTGAAGTTTACGTTCGAAGATCTATTTCAGGTATTACCTATGGAAAGTACATGACTATGATTTTCAACTTCGCTCTAAGAGCGTCACTAGACAATACGTCATTGGCTTTAGGGCCTAGATTAAAAACATTAACGAACGCGTCACGTGACCATTTCCATAGAAATTCGTTTAGGGTTTATGTGTCACGCATGTCGCATACTGCATAGTGACTTTGTCTTAGCGCGTTACTGCTTCAACATTGTTTGACTTTGATGTTTCAACTTTCAACCATTTCGGTTCAGCCAGTTTAAATAGAGATAATTTTATAGCTAACTAGCATAATATACCACTTCTGGCTTTTACTCAGGTAATTTAATTAAGTGTTGTTGTATTAAAGCTTTACCATATTCGTTTATTACGAAGTTTCTTAGAATCTCAATCAATCTCTGTTTCTGTGTATTTGGAAGCCACCGCCTACCACGCCCATAGATTCTTTTATCTTCTGTATATCGGAAAGTTAATTGTATCAATTTCTTGTTGGCAGGTATTTTATAAGAAAATGTCGTCTGAAACTCAAAATTACTTTGCAGGAAATGCAACGTTCATTCAAAAAACTTTAACGCAGTTTGTTTCGAAAGTGGGAGACTTCTCGCCATTCTACATAGCCGTAGCAATTTCGTCTGTTATTCTTGGATTAATACTGATTTTGAATTTTGTTTGTTGCTGTTCAAGATACTCTGATTACTGGCTTGATAGGCACACAGGTACTCGTATTTTTTAATTCGTACCACAACATATTGATTATGCCTATATTTTAAAACACTTGTTTGATAGAAATGTGTTTTTTTATATTTTAAAATAAATTCAATAAACTTTTTAGGGAACCGTTGGATCGTGTCAATTTGGTCCACAACACCTCATAAGCAACCACCTCTAGATTTCACTGAGCTTGACCGCGACTTTGTTCCTATAAAATACACATCTTACCAGCCTGAAGAATACCAAGAAGTTCACAGGCACGACATTGAAGTAGCCCCTTCAATATCCAGACAGCCACTCACAACCTCACAAGAATATCTAGAGTTACATAAGAGAGAAAGTGATATATAAGCATGGCATTTCTAATGATCTATCCTGCAGTTGCTGTACTTTCTCTATTTGTGTTAGTTGTTATAATAATAATGCTTAGGTTTGGAGCAAGCTGGTGCAGGCTTCGTCATACAACTTTTAGTGACCAAGAATATTGGAATGAGGATGAAGCATATGAGCAAAAAGTATCATATGCCTAGCATGTAGCTATTACCACCGACCTTTTTAATCTCTTCAATTCCGTCCATTTGAGACTTAGGTATAAGATTAACATACATTAAGATTGCAAAACACGCATTTAATTTTTTTTACTTATTAATTATAATTTTAAACTTTTGTATTTTTATTATACAAATAAATTATTTCTTTTAAACTGTTTTTTTTTTAAATTAGTAATGAATACATTTAACAAATGAATAAACCAAATTGCATACACATAAATGAACATGATTTCTAAGCATATTTCTATTAAGGATTTATTTACTGGTTCACCTTTAATAGTTTACTTCAATAGTTTTACTTTATGCAGCAGAATTACCTATAGATAAAAGAGAAGCATAAATAAAAGCATTAGTTTATAAAAACACTTGTCTATTTCATTAAAACCACTCCATAAACAATAAGAACATAATTTTATATTATGTACACATAACAATCAGTTATTCTGAATCAATGGATTCCTTATGAACATGTGATATGGTGCATTAATTTTTCACGCATAATTATTGCTGTCACCTTGTACTTTCTTGGTATTACTTGTCTAACATTTACAAACAAATTTATTGCAACCACTTCAAATATGAACTCAAAATTTAATGTTCTTTAGTCAGATATTATACTGAATGTATAATAAATAAGTTATTCTTGTACAGTAAATTTTGAGGTTGATTTATCAATATCATTTACGTCAAGCAAATCTAAAAAACTGGGTCGTCATTGTCTTTATGAAGAGTGCTCTACTAAATTATAATTCCATGAACTATATTATACAATAATATAAACAACAGTTTTCAAAATTACTGTCAGAATGAAAATTACAATACACAATGTACTGAAAAAACTAATTCACTATTATTTAATAAAACGAAACTTAATTATCACTTATAGTTATACCTGACACATAAAATATAGTTCTTATAAAATAATATACACAATTTATGTCGGTTTCTGAGAATTCGCGGTACTGAACATGTATTTGTTAGCAATGACTTGCATAATTTCAATTGCACCACATTTCTCATTTTATAACAAAAACCTGTCATATTTTGAGTAACAAATGCAATTGATATTTATGAACAAATAACTTCTTAATTACATAAAAATAATACATTAATTATATTAAGCGATAAATGACTCAAGCTTCTGCGATCACAAACTTTATGGTATCGCAAAATTAATTTTGGGGTATTTACAAATGTAAAAAATACATAACCGAAAACTGCTCAAAAAGGTATAAAACATTTATCATATAAATACTACAATCTACGCAACTACCTTAATTAAAATATAAATTTAATATAGGTACTTAGTATTTGTTTAACTTTTTCAAGACACGGTGAAAATTATCACTTATTAGTATTGCTTACTCAGGTAAAATTTTGTGTTCATATAAAATTTAGGTATAATTCTTAACTTCTTTATAAAAATATCAAATCAAGCGCTGTTAAAGCGTGAATCTAAAAATTTTCAAATTTAAATATTTTTGTCTGTACACACTTTACAGTCTTATCTGGAAGATTATTTCATTATTTCAGCGAGGACTTTTAGTAGCGAGTTTATTAGTTTTTCTGTACAGCGTCCGAAGCCCAATTTGCTATCTTCAATTTTGCATAAGATTTCATCGAACGGTATGAAAATCAGTCAGGTTATACTATTGCTTGAAAGCGATTACTTTTATCACGTCATGTTAGCTGTATCTAGTCAGTCTATCTATATATTGCAATGTAAATGGTTGTTTTTTCACAGATCGTATAATAACGCACTATGTACATAAATATTATGTAATTGAAATTTAACAATTATGAACAATTCCTTTTGAATATTTTGCCTATAAGCACACAAATATTATTGCACAATTTTGTTTTCTATTGCACTAGAACAACGTAGTATATAAAATATGACAGTGTTTACTGGAATACATGAACAATCAGTATTTATGGTGGAGTAGATTGTATCAAATCCATACCGAATTATTTGTATACATGGCTATTGTAAAGCACGCAAAATCTACGTTTACCAATAATACACATGATTAATATAAATAAATATGTATGCAATAAAACTAGCCGCTTACTTCTTTATAAATATTACAAAAATACTAAACGAGTTATAAAAAGCTTATAAAATGTGGCTAAAGTAATAATTAAGACGCACGTACTTCAGCAAGTAAAATACCTTAAAACGAATAAAATACTATCATAATTAAATTGTATCGTAACAGTAGTACTAAATGATATATACAAATTAAAAAACAAACACAAATGACTAATCTGGATAAAACAAGGTTATGCGCTTGACTGCAACGAAGATGCATTCAATTATTCTTGTTTATCTGGACCCGGCTTTCGTACTACGTTGTTACATATTTTAACGCTCAAGGGTATCCTGAATACCCTTCACCTTTACGCTGGGATACTTTTGTATAAGATATACTTATTATATGAGAGATGGCAATATAAAAGAGGGCAAATGTAAAGTAAATAAAAATGTATGATTAATGTATGCTTCGACAATTATGTATGAAACCTAATTAAATTATGCTTAAAACTATTTACTTAATATATTCTTATTACAAAATTGCAAATTTTAACCCTAAATGTGAAAATATTTAAAAAAAAGGTAAAGATACGACCTATCGTTTAATTTTAAGTCTTTATTAATTTAACACGCCATAACGTTATGATAAATATGTATTTCAAATATAAACTTGGGAAATAGGAGATTATATTATGTTTTTTATTACAATTTTTCTTTAATAACGTTAATTGAAAACTTTGACGTTTTGATGCATTAAACCCTTGGGAGAATATTCAGAAAATAAAATTTAATGTATATTGGCTTGTTTTTGTTTTAAAGAAATAGATAAATATAATCTCCACTTTACCTCCATCACTGATTACGTGATTATCAATAGAATTTGAATTATCTCATGAAGCGGATTATAATTAATATTAATTAGATCACTAATTAACAATAAAAAGGTACAAGAACTCTTTTTACTAAGAACTTTTTTACACCTAATTTTTAAGAAAACATAGATAAAAGACTTTTGAAAAAAAGGCTTTAAATTAATGCCAATATTGCCATCGAATTTTCGTATTTGCGATGTTAACGATATATAGCAACCGCATTATTCTAACCCACCAATATAAACTTTAAAAATAATTTATCATAAAACTTATAATTGCTAGTTTCTGAACTTCTTGCTTGCGGTTGCTTTATTCTATAACAAACCCTTACTAAACATACAGGTATATCGATGAATCAATGCGAAAACATATGTTACAAGAAACTTAATTATACTATTATGAATAATTGGAATCAAAAACTACCCATGGTAACAAAAAAATATCACTAAAACGTAAAGTTCATTACACAACATGTTAATATAATAAATGCTCCTTCATAAGCCCCTTTTATGTTAACTCTTCATCATACTCGGAAGAAAGAATAAAAAATGCAATTGTTTTCAATTTCTTCTTAATTTATAAATTACACAATTTTATTTGGCATCTTTGTATATAAAGAAAAATTTAAGCGACTGTCAAACTCATTATGAATCAATTTATTTTCTGTTTATTCTTAGGACTGTAAACGTATTTACGAGCCTTCTGGAATTTTTGTCCATGGGCCGCGGAATCACTAAACATCAGGTGAGCCGTTTGCCCCCTTTTTTATAAATTTGGAAAATTATTTTGAAACTGCTAGCACATTAAGCGAAGAGAATGAAACGGGCTCGTGATATTATTCGATTATAATCTAAGAGGTAGGTAGGATAAGGAGACGTCGAGGCGGACCATTCGAGCTTGTTAGCATCGAAATCCACTCTCTCAAATTACTTAACGTCAATCTAAATGTGGTCAAAACACTAACAATTTCTATCAAGTATCACAACTCCTGTTTACTTATTTTGAACTTTTTACAATATTTTACCCTGTCAGTAAGAATAAGTCTAACTGAGTATATTTTTTGTCTAATAGCAGCTTTTATCTAGATATTAATGAAAGGGTGGACTTCGAAGCTTAATTGTTCCTTAAAGTCCTCCAATAATACATGTCAACCATCAATTAACAATATTAAAAGTTGTACAACTAATATCAACAGAAGCACCTATTACTTATTTACAGAATATAAAGCTGATAGAATCTATCAAATCTAAAAATTACGTTTTGCGTAAAGCGCCGAAAACGGTTTTAATATTTTTTGTACATAACAGTGTGATAAGCTACCCATTATGGATAAGATAAATAACATAGAAATCACATATCATTCTATATTGAATAAAAGCCACTAATTATGTATTGCTTGGATACACCTAATCTAACTTACACAATGGTCAGTATTATTGAAGGTCCTATTATTGGAGAATATATTATTGTTTCGATCCGATTGCAATAACAGTGAAACCACCGTAAAATATATTCGACTGTGTGAAAGCTGACTTACAAATGTGATCGGACGGTTAGAAAATGGGACTCGAATAAAAATTATCGTCCCGACAATATGTCTACAGTTTGATATGGTCAGCCGTACCGATGTTTGCTAATGTTTTCTTTATTCTGAGGGCTGTTAATCGAGCAGCTGGGTTTTGGTACCAACACTCTTTCATGACTTTAGATATTGCGGACAAGACCTGAAAATTATTCAATAGACATTACATTTCCAAACCGAACTACTATATTACAATGTATTTCGCTTAGGTTCGAATCCTAGTAACTTAAGTCACCGTAATGCCAAATTAATTCAATAAGGAGAAGTGTATGCCTATGTATGAATGTATTTTTCTTACCGGATCCGAGTGCCATCGATTAGGCACACTTGGTCGTCTCTTTTCAATGCAGACCACTCGTCTCATATCTTCCAAAGCTGGATCGGGCGAAACACAGTCATAATATGGTGGTTGATATTCTTCAGGCATACTGCCACAGCGACGCGCCATTTCCCATACAACCAACCCGAAAGAATACACGTCCGAGCGCTTGTAAGGATCGAATTGACGTGCGTCCATACTCTCGTCCAAGACCTGAAATAAATTAACCAAAAAAATTCAAAATCACCATTAATGATAAACTACAAGAGAACCCATAACTGAATGTTTATCGCCGTTTGTTTATGAAATCATTTGTATAAGACGGATGTATGATAATTCGTAAGTTATTCAATATAAGCTTGGTAAACAACAAATTGCACCATTTCAACAGATTCTATAAATAAATATTTAATAATAACTGAGGTGGCCTTTGTGGCGTTGTTTACGTAAACAATTGACGCAATCGGTACATACATTTATAAATTTTTACAAAAGGAAATTTCCTATGACCTTTAAGTAAATAATAAACTTCGCATGAGTTGGTAACATTGTAAATTACAATACGTTTAACATAGGGTCACCCCTAATAAAACATTCGCACGTAAAGGCATATAATACATATTTACGTATTAATAAACATTGACAAAGAGACATGTATTAAAACAATGCCACATACACCATGGAGAGGTTGTGCGATATATTTATTTATAGCTGCATCAACTAGACCATAACAAAAAACAAAAATAGGAAAGAAACATGTTACACAAATTATAACCAAAATGTGGAATTAATAATTTACACAGATATAAAATGATTGAAGAAAGAGCTGAAATTATAAAGCATAGCAAAATAACCTAAGAAAGTGATAACAAAATGCCCTTTCTGTAATCGGATAGGCTATCCGAAAAAGATATCAAGATTGTACGAGCCCTACAGCCGATTTCACATTCTAGCCAGTATAGTGGATTGTAAATCTCACATTTGAGCACTTATTTGGACATAAAAAAGGAATCTAAATCAAATGGCTTTTTTGCAACGTCTCATACCTCTAGGTACAGAATTGCTCAATTTAAACAATATATAAGATGAGTCCAGAATATTGTTAAAAAATTGTAAAGAAACATAGCATCCAGCGGTTCCCTACGACAGTAAAGTTCAGTTCTAGTGCTTTATACGATCGCTATACAATGGGATTTTTCGCCAGTTTGTCTTTAAAAGACAAGAACCAAAGAAAACGCCTTTGTACGCCCTCCACACTTTTTCTGTGGACTTCGTAGTTGGGGTTCCACAGGACACAACAGTATCCCAGAATACTTCGCACAAAAGTATTGTATACACCTGACATAGTGCTGGATTTTTTTTAAGCATTGCGTAAAACGAAACTTACGAGTTTCAGGGGATTTACATAATTGTGATCATTTCATTATATGTTAGGACAGGTAAATGCAATTCAGTCGCAGTTTAGCTGATCATATTTTAGTTCTATAATACAAGTTTTGCCGAGGCGTATACATAGTTAAAATTAATTAGTAAAATACGATAAAAAATATGTTCTATAATATTTTATACCTTGATTTTTATTTACAAAATAAAATGTTATATGATAAAAGAGGTGAATATTATTAGCACTTAGCCTTATATTAGAAAGTAGACTTAGACTTATATTAAACAAATTTATGAAATCGCAATCGCCAATGCCTTTTAATTTTTCTTACCTCAGGCGCCATGTAGCGTTTTGTGCCGACTCGATTAGTCGATGGGACATCCACCGAATCACTGGCCACATTATGTCGCACAGCCAATCCTAAATCTCCGATTACGCAAGACAGATTACTTTTCACTAAAATATTTTTCGATTTCAAATCACGATGAGCGATCGCTGGCTTGCCTGAAACATATACGTTAATATTGTCCTGCGAATTTGTAATAAACAAACAATGAGCCCCTCAAAGACTCGGGCTAGTGGCTAGGCGAGCGACTCTAAGTTCGAGCCTTGGCCGAAAATCATTACCAATGCTTTTAATAAACAATTTTGTTTATGTTGAAGTTATGTAGAAATTTTACTAATTTAACTTGCTTGTATTTAATTCTGAATTAATCAATCCATATGAAATGAAACCTTGTTTATACAGAGTTTGCTAAAAGCGACTGAACCCACCTAAATACACAAAGAAAGAACTGAAAGTCTGTATTTAAAATATATAAAGGATCGTTGATATTTTTCAACATCAAAAATCTTATCTTATCTTTTAAAATTTACCTTTAGTTCCAACGATGTCCATGTGTAGATGGGCTAGTCCAGTTGCAATAGATAGAGCCATAGTTACTAGTGTGTTGGAGTCAATGGTCCGCAAAGTTAGAAAGTCAAATAGCGAACCATTCTCATGATAGTCAGTTATCAACCAAAGTTGAGTCCAAGTGCCATTGTCTGTAAAACAAAAAATTATGTGATATCGCGTAAAAATCAAATTTCATAACTTCAGATTCAGTTTGTCAACAGTAGGCGCGGTGAAATAACATAAAACAGTGGCAACACCCAAAAAATACACTTAGCCAATATCAATACATTGACTCCTGAAACTCACATTATATCCCGCGAGCTTGCAATCTATACAGAGTTATAAGACGCAGGGTCAGTTCCGCAATACTAAAATGTTTAAATAGTATTAACGCGTTACCCTGAAAATGTCTTTATTTAAATTTACAAACGGCATTTTGGGGAAGGCTAGAGCGTAGTAGAAACTTACCTTTATTATCAGCTGCTATGAATCCGAGAATGTTCTCGTGACGCAACATAACCGTCTGGTAAATTTCTGCTTCACGAAACCAAGAGCATTCTTCTCGTGAAGAGAAAATCTTAACAGCAACGTTTTCCCCACGCCATCGTCCGCGCCAGACCTCACCAAACCGACCTTTACCGATTATATCCATCAATTGAATCTGCCTGGCGATCGAGCGCTGAACTAATAGCGGTAGGCCTAAAACCAAGATGTTAAACTTTTTGATATCAAAACCTTAAACAAAAGCTCAACATTGCACTGATTACTAAATTAAAAAATAAAACAAATAGACTTATTGTACCTGATCCGGATCCAGACGTCGTTAGTTCGATCATATCCCGAATGGTTGTTTTGATCATTGGATGACGGGGATCACAATAGGAATCTTCAGCAGTGTATGGGGGCAGCGAATGGCCCTTCCGAGCAGGTCTCTTAATCAACCAAACGCTGATTGCTCCACATATTCCAAGCACCGTAAGACCCATTATCCAAGGTATTACTTGCCATGCTGTTGCTGATGTCTCCGTTGCTTTTATATTAGAATTTCCATCAGAATACTTTTTTTAACTTTACTCGATTTTAAAGCAAGTACCACATAAGTGTATTCTAATTTATTTTGACATACTCAGACATTGGGACAGACTTTTTTATTCAGTATGATCCGCTCCATATTTATGATGAATACATTGCTACGTGTTCTTGTAAATAAGTAAACTTTAGAATCACAACATCCAAATACGTCAAATTTTTAGGACAACCATATATAAGCCAACAAATACACAAAAACTCATCTCTTTTACTTTTTTTTCTTCAATACCGTTCTCTCAAACTCTTTAAAAATACCCGACACCATTAAATAATTTATAAACGGTAAACATATTTGGGATAAATTAAGAATAATAATACAATTTCAAACAAAATAAATTCATTATTATCATCATATCATTCATCATAACATGCTTAATAGATGATATGAATTTTTTTTATATTTAAATTACCATATACACCTAAATGAAGTATTAGGATATGGAAAAGTCCAAATTAAAAGCAGTCAGAATATGCAATGCCAAAAATAGTGCCAACGTTAGTAAAATATATTTAAAATCATGCTTAAAATAAAGAATAACCGGCATATGATCACTCACGATATAATTATTTCCCAAGAATAAGACAAATCGAACAATATGCAATTGAAACGGGTACCAGCTGCATTTTCTCGACTGCATTCCGTCTTTTGTTTTAAGATAAACTGCCATGAAATGTAAATAATAAATAGATTTTATGAAAAAATGTATCGCTGTGATTTTCTTGTTTTGGATTTTTGATGTGAGGAAAATTATTATTTTTAACCATATTACTTTAGTACTTAAATGTATCCTCTGCACACGTTTCGTTTTTAATTTTACTAATACTGAGTACAAATAATTTATATCATCAATTATATTATAATGGGCTCCAAGATTGTTTACTATTAGGGAAATCCTTATTAATGTCCCAATTAAGAATATGGAGTACTAAATAATATATCTCATGCGATGAAATTGCCTGTTATTTAATGTCACTATACTTTCAGGAATAAATAAAGAATGGCATAGTAATGATGTGTCTCATTAAACATTCATCTTGATTGCACCAACAATGCTTACGAAGACATAACAGTACAAAGCTACCCCAATAGGACGCCCGGACGAAACAATTCTAGCAATTCCATACCTGGAAAGAATTCACTATTACAGAAGTCCGTTGAGCAGCAAAATATATCGGAAGATTCCTCACGACACCAAATAGGTATATCTCCTGGAGGGAATATCGTGTCTTGGTGCCAACATCTATACCATAAATGAATACGTTAATTTACATATTCCAAAACTATGCGGTGATCATGGCCGGTAGACTATGTGAAGAAAGTAATTAGTAAAATTAATATAAAACAAAATCAATCAGCCATGCTGCTGTGCGGTCAAAACCAAGCCTTAGGCGAGCCGAGTCAACGTCGAGTCTACGCGCAGAAGAAAATATTAATGTAGGCGTAGCAAATTGGCAGGAGATGGACATTTAACCAATAATGTTTTTAGACAAAAAAACAAGACGGTTTAAATACAAAAACATATTTTTTGCGAAATAAGAACATTTTGAGCATCTTTGATTACACCACAAATTGCTACGCCTACTGTATTAATAAGAAAAGAAAGCTGATTAGAAAATGAGCAGCACCGTGTGTGCACTACCTCAACCGCCTACCTGGTGGCTTTGACTGTATCTCCAGATGCAGCTCTTGATTGCACAAGTCATGAGAATTACAACATTGTATCACCACAGATTCATTTCGAGTTCTTGTTGTAGAGCAACTGAAGGGGTGCTCGATGGGTATCAAAGCTTTCAGCTCGATACAGCTGCACCACAAGTGGAACCACCATACATGTTTAGTATGTTAAAGCAAAACCAATGCACACTCAAAAATACTATTGTTAAAATTACACGTCATTCGGTACATACTAATTAAATGTAAATTTATGGGCCAGACATATTCTTAGTTGATATATATTCAAAATCCTAAGTCAAAAAGCATGTTTGTTAGAATATTGGCATCTCAACACAAAACTCAGGTAATAGAGGACAAGGCAAATATGCATTATGCTTCTATAATTACCACAAACAACTCAAAAATTTGTGTCTGCTAATAAATTTCCACACTCCCACAAGTGCGTAGAATGTCTTACCCGTTGAATCATGTAGTACTTTTGAATATATTTCTCGGTAAATCTCATCAGAATTGCAGAAATCTTTTGTACAGCAATAATTTCTTGAACCTCTGCATATCATTGGATAGACAGGTGGGAAGGCTTTGCCTTTCAAACAGTTTAAGGCCACCTCTCTACACATCAATGATTTGACATTGATTAAAATGTTGAAACTAGATTAAAAATGAACATCCTAACATAAGTGAAATTTGTGTTGATCTTTTGCCAATTAGAACAATAACTAACAGCTTTCAACAGTGAGTTTGAATAACTGGGTCAGAATCTAACTATTACTACATAATATTATGTAATAAATGCACTATTTTGCAATGTTTTCATAAAAAGTCCCAACAAATGTTGATAACCATTTTAAAAATAAAATTTTCTGCGTGACCTACATTGTCTCATTTGTTATGAGTGCACATACAGTTCCCAAGATATAACAATATTTACTCACTGGTAGGTATACTTTTGAATTCCATGTTCAATCATGGTAGAAGCATAACAAAATCCATCAGTTTCACATGTTGAGTTTGGACAGCTTGAACTTTCAACATTGCAATAGCACTTGAGACCTTAAAACAACGAAGTAATTGTTTTTATTTCATCAACACAGAGTAAAAGAATACATATTTTTTTATATAAACAAAATAGTTATTTATTGTTTTTCATCATCATGACCATTAATTAGGTAGCAATATAAACCAAAAGGTGTTAATACTATCTTCTATACTAACTTTTTCAGCACTTATAAGGAAAGGATGTTTTGGGAGAACCCAATCTCTAATCTAAGAATATAGTTATAGTTATACATATGGGCATAAGATGCCTTAACATAATTACATATATGTAAAAGGAACTGTACTTACCATTTATATTCTGGATTTTTTGACTGAAAGCTATAATTAGGATTAACAACAACCTTCTCTCATGTAACAGGTCCATGATTATAGTCTTCGACAAAAACATTTCAATTAGAATGTTTCACGCTGATAAACTCTAAGCTCTTACGTTGCGCAGCTATTTGATAATGGAGGTAGTATTTTTTGCATTTTGTTCTTTCTTGGATGTAATTAATAGGTGTTTGAAATAAATTTTAATAGTATTAAATGAGAAAAACTACATCAGAGTATCAACTATCAATGTAGCACGTAATTATTGATAATTTTTACAAATACCACAGAATATTTGTAATTGCTACACTGACACGAGATATAATTGACAATTAACATTGAACTCATTGATTTTTCACAAGTGTAAACTTAATAAACAGTTATGAATATTGACAAGAATTGGCTATTGGCTATATTAAAAAAAATATCGAATTGATAACTTCCTTTTCTGTTTGGGTTATTCAAGTCGGTTCAAAATTACAATATTTAACTCTCAACAGCATCTGGCGCTTGAAATGCCTTTGTGACAAACCTGTCCTTCAAATGCTTAGCAAATTTCTATCCAGGGATGATATTATAAATGATATTATTACCTTGCGCTTCGTCACATGACTAGCAGTAGTAGGGCATTAAAATCAACAAACCTTTTGTAACTATGAAATGAAAATATGAAAAGTGAGCGTCGTCATTTTAAGGAAGCATGTTTTCCAAAATGTGACCCTAGTGTATCAGTAGACTATCTAGATATTATCTAAGGCCTATTGCCATACCTTATATGCATGTAACTATTAGATAAACTTCAGAAGGAAGGCATATAGCACCATAATTACGGTATAATATTGCTTTCTGTCTCAAACGCCATTCTCTACGCCTAGTAAGTAGTATAACAAGTGGAGCTGTTAATTGTATTAAGAATAACTTATATTTGTAGATATTGATTAGAATATAATAGAACATATACCTATAGAACAGGGGTTAAACGGGCAGCAGGCTCATCTGATTGTCGAGGCGATAATAATTGATCTATGTAAATTTGGCATAGGTGATTTGTTTGTTTTGTTAACAAACAATAGTAGGTATAAGCAAACTTAAAACATTTGCACACCTACTTTGTATTGATTATAAGGCTCTTGTGGCCAGAACTATATGATCTACATCGACAGTCTATAAAAATACGAGGTATGCAAAATAACATAAAAAGCGAATTATTCAACATCTATCTAATAACTCTCAAATAAGTTTCTAAGGATTTGACTATTAATAATTTAAAGCCGAAAATGGCTAACTAATCAAAAAGGTATAAAACTTTATTATTTTTATATCTCAACTATTAGGACTGCTAATTACAATGATAAAGAGTAACAGACTTTCGCTTTGTTTTAGCGGACACTAATTTTGTGCTAAAATCTTACCCTAAACTAACTTAAAAAAAACTTTAACGTAACTTTTATAATATGACGAACAAATTCGTTTTGCTACGTATACAGTCGTATCTACGTTCAAGAGGAATTCGACGGGCATTATTTTGCTTTCAAAATATTGTAAGTGGCCTCGTCAATATGTTTAAAATTAACGATACATAATGCATGCCAAAAAACTGCGGTCCGCGTTCAATAAACTCTGAATGACAGTTGGCGTTTGACATTTGGCACATTATAAATCACGATTCTCTTAGATAATAGCAGTTTTCAATTTTTATTGTATTTCTTCAGTATATATTATTGAGATTATATTAGTTTTCATTAATATTTACTAAATCGGTGAGATGTATCCTACAAGATATAAAACAAATTTTTTATTCGCCACTATTCGATAGGGTTACATTAAAATATATATAGCATATGAGTGTTTAACATGCTTTACAGTCCCATGTAGATCGTATTCAGTTCAGTCTTGAATTTTCATAGCTATAGTTGACTGAGAAAGGAAGTGAAATGAATTCTGTCTATTACAACGGGGTTAATGATAGACTCATACATGAAGCTGATCAGCTAATTTCTTATATCGAACGTGGTTCTAATGTCTTTAAATTTTTTCCGCGAAAAAGACCCGAACGACGTACTCTTTTAGTGCGTCGCGAAACTCATCAAGTAATTTGGTGCAGAAGTGGATCAACACAGAGGCATTCTTACGAAGGTGCCTTAGACATACGCGATATAAAAGAAGTAAGAATTGGTAAATCTTCAAAAGATTTGGAGAGGTGGCCAGAGGAAACAAAGAGACTAGAGAATTCTAAATGTTTCACAATTTACTATGGATCGGAATTCAAATTGCGGTCGGCATCTTTTTCAGGTGAGAAAATATTAAATAGATTATAATATCAATAAACGGTTTGTTTTATATTAAAGAAAATAAGTCTCCTTTCCACTCCTTAAACTTGTTGACTTACCTGCCCTTCAATTTAATTTAATTGATATCAAATTAGAGGCCATCCCAGGGTAAGAAGTAGGCCTAGCATTACCTAGATTAATCTAACCCAATACCTCCATATGTCTAAGTCCATATAGGTCAGCTATATAGTTATATGGGTATATGAGGGCTGCACTAAAAGTATCGGGAATGGAATAATACCACTATTCCTGTCATATTTAAATCTTTTTAATTGAAAACACCTTGGTTTTAAAAATCAAATACCATTCATTTATTTGAAAAAAGAATCTCGGTCTTGTTGTTGAGAAAATGGAATTGACTTGAGAAAATTCAAGAGCGATGATTTATTATGACTTTCGAAGTGGTTTATCACAAAAACAGTGTGTTGACCAGATGATTTTTGCATTTGGTGATGAAGCCCCATCCAAAACCACAATTTATTTGCTGAATTTCAACGTGGACGTGTCAAGCTCAGTGATGATCCCCGTCAAGGTCATCCAAAACTGCAGTTACCCAAGAAAACGTTGATGCTGTGCGTAAGCTGATTGAGGAAGACCGACATGTCACATACCGCGTAATTCAGGCAACTTTATACATTGGCATGAGTCAAATACAAATAATCTTACATGAACATTAGGTGTAAAAAAGTTGTTTTCCCGATGGATACCGCATTCGCTCTGTGAAGAGCAAAAAGCGGCTCGCGTTACTTGGTGCGTCAGAACTCTCGAAAGATTCCACGCAGGATCCTCAAATACTGTATACAACATCGTATCCTGGATATACGCATACGAACCCGAAACAAAAAACCAGTCACGAGTTTGGGTGTTCGAAAATGAGGTTAAGCCAACGAAAATTGTTCGTTCACGGATTGTTGCAAAAAAAATGGTGGCCACGTTTGTCTCCAAAACCGGCCATGTTGCGACTATTCCTCTTGAGGGACAAAGAATGCAGAATGGCATGCTAGCATAGCTACAGGTCGTTTCTGAACTCCGTAAAGAGAACTGCAACCGCCGCATCATCCCGACAACATAAGAACAGAACATAAGTGTTTTTAGAGCAAGAAAACATAGAATTATTAGACCATCCGCCGTACAGCCCCGACCTAAGCCCTAATGATTTCTATACTTTCCCTAAAATAAAGAATAAATTGCCTGGTCAGAGATTTTCATCACCTGAAGAAGCTGTGGACGCCTACAAAACGGCCATTTTGTAGACCCCAACTTCCTAATGGAATGGTTGGTTCCTAAAAATGTGTCAAATTTCGCGGAGAATACTTCGAAAAGCAATAAATACATTTTTAAATAGTAATGTTGTGTCACTTGATTCCCGCAGTGCCGCCCTCGTACTATAGTCAACTTGAGTTACGTGAAAATGATTTACCTGTCGATTGTTAGCAAAATCAGTTTTTTCTGTAAATAAAACTCAATTTTTAAGAATTCTTGTTGTAAACTTTGCTGTTTTGCATGGTCAAGGTTATGAATGCAATTGTTTGAGTTTGCCTCTTGGCAAATATACTGTTTTGAAATTCAAATTAGGTTGTTTACATTTTAGCTCAGATGGATAAAGAGGTTGAAGCTTGGATAAAGGGAATAAGATTCCTTATCGAGGAAGCTATGAATGCATCATATCCATTGCAAATTGAAAGGTGGCTAAGAAAAGAATACTATATAATTGAAAATCCTCATGAGAAGTAAGTCGGCCATCAGTGTTTTGCATTGTTATCAGCGTTTTGCATATATATATATTGCTATTTTTGCAGTCAATTTACATTTCTACATTTTCTCTCTTAGTTTCTACTTTATTTATTCAAAAAAATTGATGTGTATTTTAAATAGGCCTAAGCTAGTCATTTAAAATTTACAAATCATTTAAATTTATTTAGCACCACTGAAGATTTCTGTATTACCTTAATAAGATTCCATGATTAATTTATACTGTATTTTACATTGAGCTATCTTTAGTGATCAGTTGAAATCTTACAACCATGGTATTAGAATAGACTATAACAATTTGCAGATGTTAAGTACTAGTGCAAGCCATGCTTGTCATTTAAAATTACTTGAGTATTAGATGTGTGTATAATTAAAACTAGAAAATCATATATGTTAATACTTTTGATTTTGCTATAATTTTTAGAATCACTCTAAAAGAAGTTAAAGCGTTTCTGCCAAAAATTAACTGCAAAATATCAACAAGCAAACTAAGGGATATTTTTCAAGAAGTTGATACAAGCAAAAAAGGAGAGATTGGTTTTGATGACTTTTCTATTCTTTATCACAAGTTGATATTTGATGAAAATGTAAGACAATTTATTTATTACTTAAATATCAAAGTTTACATCTAATCAAATATTTTTTTCTACAGAATGTTCATGATATATTCAATAAGTATTCCATATATTGTACCAATGGTACCACAATATCCCTTCATGAATTTCAAAGATTTCTTCTTGTGGAGCAATATGATAGACTTGGTGAAGATGTGGGATTGACGTCACAATTTATCAGGGAATATCTCAGAGACCCCCAGAGGGACATACATGAACCATATTTTACACTTCATGAAGTAAGTTTACATGAATCCATTTCATATATGTGTCAAAACCACCATTTGCAGTCAGCATTTTAATTAAATTGGTTTTTTGTGTAATGTTTTCATATTAAAATAGATTACCATGAGCTTATTCATCAGGAAATCACTAGTTTTCGTAAAGGGACATGGAAACTTTAATGTGTATAACGTTGGTTGCGTAGATGCAAAATGTATGGATATTTTTTCCACAGTTCATCGAATTGTTATTTTCCAAACAAAATACTGTTTGGGACAGTGTACATAATTTGGTCACGCAGGACATGACGAGACCTCTTGCACACTATTGGATTTCGTCATCTCATAACACGTACGTCTCATCATACTTTAGTCTCGATTCTGTGAATAAAATTGTTTATCATTTCGACGTAATTTTACTTTAAAACATTTTAGAAACCTATTGAAAAATTAAAATTGGTTGACAGTAATAACTACTGCCGCATTTTAGTGACTCGAAACGACAATTTCTTTAGGCGATAATTACATAATTGCTTTAAAAAAATATCAAGATACATATGAAAATTTGTGAACGGGTACTGTTAGGAAGTAAAATCTTTCTATATGCTATAATATATATGCCCTTTTATCGCTTTATATGTAAAATTATTTGCAGCTATCTGACTGGAGATCAGTTTTCAAGTGAATCCTCAATTGAAGCGTATGTGCGTTGTCTGAGGTCTGGTTGTCGGTGTATTGAATTAGATTGCTGGGACGGTCCAGACGGAACGCCCTTTATATATCATGGTCATACACTGACGACGAAAATAAGATTCATGGATGTACTTAGAACAATAAAGGAGCACGCCTTTGTAGCTTCAGACTATCCATTGATTTTGTCAATTGAAGACAATTGCTCATTACCACAGCAACGGCGAATGGCGAGCGCCTTCCAGGATGTTTTTGGGGATATGCTTCTAGTACATCCATGTGAAAAGAATGAGACCTGCCTACCGTCGCCGCATGACTTGAAAAGGAAAATTATTTTAAAACATAAAAAACTACCTGAAGGTGCTGAAGAAAATTCATTTGCAGTACGTCAAGAGGAAGGAAAAGATCTTGATCTGAGAAATACTATCAAAAATGGAATTCTTCTTCTCGAAGATCCCGTTGACAAGGAATGGAATCCTCACGCTTTTGTTCTTACCGAGAACAAACTGTATTATACAGAGCATTACAGTACTCCAGGGGAAGCGGATATAGACAGCGACGGTGAACATGAGAGTGAAACGACCAGTATACCACCAGACGAATTACATATTAGTGAATGCTGGTTCCACGGCAAATTAGCTGGCAATAGGCAAGAGGCCGAGGATCTTTTGAGGGCGCATTCCCATCTAGGCGATGGCACATTTCTTGTTCGCGAAAGTGTTACATTTGTTGGAGACTACTGCCTTTCATTTTGGAGACAAGACAAAGTGAACCACTGCCGTATAAAATTGAAGCAAGAGAGGGGGATAACAAAGTATTATTTGATCGAAACTGTTTGTTTCGACAGTTTGTACAGCTTGATAACTCATTATAGAACGCATCCTTTGCGTAGTCAAGTAAGTTTTACATTGTAACTGGATGCTTGTGGAGCAGACACGTATGTCTTCTTTGGTCATTTTTATTTGAGAAAGTAAGTGATCAGCCAGGTCATGCATGGTCGACTTTTGGGTCGACATCACGGCCTATTGGTGGCATTACGACTTTAAGTATGTAAATCGCATGCTTAACAGCGATATACGTGTGTGTTTGCTTTATAATCATATGGTATAATAAATACATATATGCTATTTTTAGGAGTTCTTGATAACATTAAAAGAGCCGGTTCCTCAGCCAAAAAAGCACGAAGGTAAGGAGTGGTACCATCCATATTGCACACGAGCCCAAGCAGAGGAACTATTACGCAAAGCCAATACAGATGGCGCTTTTCTTGTAAGGCCTAGTGAAAAAGAACACGGCTCCTATGCAATCACTTTCAGGTTTGTAATTTTAGTAGATTTTGATATCTTTCAAACGTCTTAAAATTTAAACGAGCTATACTATGATTCAATTGTATTTTTATATAACTGTGTCCTGTCGTGTTATAATGGGGCTTCTAAACGGGATTACGGGCTGGATTGTTCGGCCATCAGCTGCATTAAAATATTTTTGTAATGGCCGGGAATTGGTTGCCAACATCAATTTCAGCAAAACATGGCCCGCTTATTTATAACCTATAGCAACCTCAATAAACGAATTATCCTGCACAAAAAAGAAGTTCCTGACCGATCTCTCTTCTTTAACCAGAGAAGCTGTCACAAGGAAATTTTAAAAAATTTTAAAAGAAGAAGAATTTAGGAAATTTTAAAAGTTAAAATATTTTTTATTCGTCTGACACGGGACACAAAGCAGTCACAGGTATCATGTCTTCGTCTGACTGTATTGAAGTTGGCGAAATAATAATCTGAAAAATCTTATGAAACAGCTTATTAGACTAAGTTTTCTTAAAAAATCTCTGCGCTTTATAATATTAGTAATAAACGGCAGTGACAATATTTTAGGACGGAAAGGGAGATAAAACACTGCAGGATCCGACAAGAGGGACGATTGTATACAATTGGTACCGTCAAATTTGAGAGTCTGGTAGAGTTGGTGTCGTACTATGAGAAACATCCTTTATACAAGAAAGTTAAACTTTGCTTTCCGATAAGCGAAAACATTGTTCGTCGCTTGATTGCTGTAAGTTGTTTTTTCAGTAAATATCCATGTCGATCTTTCTGAAGACTTGTAAAACAAGGTTACACGTTTTGCATTTTCCTTGATTTGTTTTTGAAAGGCTATCCTCCGTCAGCGCCTACTTATCTGAATTATTAGTACTATATACAGTATAGCACTGTCTTGCTTAAAGTTATTGCTGATGAAAGAATCGATATTTTTATGAAGTCGAATATTTTTAATAATATATTCGTTTCAGGAACCCGATGATAGCTCCGTATATGGAACACCAGGGTACATGGATCCTTCCTCGTTTCCTTCTAAGGTAATAGTTGAACTTTGCTATTTTTTGTAATGTTTACATTATTAACACACTTCTTCACTTCCACCAGACATGCAAAACGATTTAGTGAGGTTTTACGATTTTGGTGAGGATTTTACGGGTAATTAGGTAGATAGGAATAGCCCTATATTGCCTGTATGCAGTATTTATATTGTATTAGTAAAGGTGTTAATTCTTATGGACCAGAACTAGATCAAGTATTAGTTAATAGTTATTTTTTTACAAACTTAGATATTCAATTTCTATTATATTTTATATATATCGGAATATTTTGATTAAAAAAACTAAATAAATTTACTGATTTATCAGAATTATCACCAATATTGCTATTTAATTTGCAAATCTTGCGGTTTTATTAATTATGTATTGCCATAGTTTGGTAGAATCATCCACGATAGTTTGATTACGAGAAAACGAAAATCACATACAGCTTCGCAATATGAACCCGTTAAAAAAATCTTTTTCATATTTAAAATGAATGTATATGTTAAAATTATTCTAATTACCTGCATAGATACAAACTTGTATTGATTTTCATTTTCGGAGGAGGTTTACTGTAGTTAAATAGTTAGGACTTTTGGTCGAATATAGTTGCTTTAACCCCCATTGTGTGATACGCATATTTAAAATTCATATGAATTACAGATCACAGTAAAAGCTCTATACGATTATAGAGCTAGACAGGACGATGAATTGTCGTTCTGTAAACACGCGATAATTACAAATGTGGATAAACCTGACGAAGGTTGGTGGCGTGGAGACTACGGCGGCAAGAAACATCACTGGTTTCCCGCTAATTATGTGCAAGAGATTGAAGTTCCTCATATGCCCAATATTGTGAGTTACAAGTTTTTGTTCGCGTCTGAATTACAGTGATAAAAACGTATATATATAAACATCGGTTTGACGTTTATATATTTATTATTTCACGTAACAAAAATTATATTTTCAGGCGTGTCTTGAAAATGAATCCGCAGCGCTTGGCTCATTACAAAAAGGCGTCGTCGATGTTTTGGGCGCCGTAGTTGAACTCGTTGTTGGCGAAGAAAGTGGATCCGCGCGATGGATTGTTCGCATCCAAAGCCCATCTATGTGCGCTCCATTTGACATGGCTGCACCGACCAGAGAGAATGCCCTAGAGTGGCTCTCAGCTATAAAGGAAGCAGCCCATAGCGCGAGTGCCCGCTCGCTAAAGCATAGAAAAATGGAACGAACCTGGCGTATTGCTAAAGAAATGTCAGACCTCATAGTCTATTGCCGGTCAGTTACTTTCAACCAAGAAAGAATACGCAATAAAGGATTCATTTTCAACGAGATGTCATCGTTTCCGGAAACAAAGGCCGAACGGCTCATGTGCTCCCAAGAGACTGCGTTCTTTATGAAATACCACGCCGTGCAGCTCAGCCGAATCTACCCCAAGGGTCAAAGAATCGACTCGTCGAATTATAACCCATTAGCATTCTGGAATGCCGGCTCGCAAATGGTAGCACTGAATTATCAAACACCCGATAAAGCGATGCAAGTCAATATGGGAAAGTTTAAAGAGAACGGTGGTTGTGGTTATATTTTGAAACCGGAATTTATGTTTGACGAAAACTACAGCCCATACGATAAACGGTGTATTGAGAGTAAAGTGAGGCCAATGACGGTCAAGTTGCGTTTGATAGGGGCGAGGCATCTGTGCAAAACGGGCAGAGGAACAGCGAGCCCCTTTGTGGAAGTCGAAATATTGGGCGCAGAGTATGACAGCGGTGTCAAATTGGTCTCCAAGACTGTCGGTATGTTTTCTGCTTACTTAGTAACATTTATAGTATACAAGCTCTGTGATTTTGTAAAATACTTTACGTTAATATAGGTATTAATTTAATTTTTGCTAATTATTTTCTTGAAAGAAAAGCACCGAAATACTATTCGTAACTACTGTACTACGTACTAATTCGTGTCCATGGAGGACGGTGTCGCTTAACATTAGGTGATCCCCCTGCCCGTTTGCCCCCTATTCTATAAGATAAAAATTTGGTCTCGAAAATCGTACTCAAATATTCAATACATTTATAAATATCTCTTGACATCTAAAAATATTATTGCACTGGTGTATTAATTACAGCTGATAATGGAATAAATCCAATATGGAATGATATCTGTGAATTCGTCGTTGCGAATCCAGACATGGCATTAATAAGGTTTGTCGTTCAAGATGAAGATGTATTTGGCGATCCCAATTTCGTTGGCCAAGCTGTGTATCCCCTGAAATGTCTGCGTACCGGTTACCGATCGGTAACTTTGACTAATGGTTATTCTGAGGAGTTAGAATTATCCTCACTTCTCATTTATATATGTATGTCATAATAGTAATACTGCAATTTCAGTCATAATAGAATGCATACAATCATTGTGAGAAACCTCTAAAATTTCCGCCGTTATTTGAAATGGAGTTTTAAACGGTCAACTAGACTATGGCATAAATTTATACGTATATAAATATATAACACTTTATTATAACTCCATAAAAAAAATTGAAAGGTAGAGGAGCTAGATGATAGCGAAGCGAATTTTAACAGACATTTAAGAATATATACATAAAAAATTCATGTCTAATTGCACCGTGAACTTATTCTACTTTATTCAACACACTAAAATTTGACAAAGACGATACACAAACTATAAATAAAACTTAAATTCTTCTTTAAATCGTAAATAAATTTAATTGAATATATTTTGTAATTTATTACTATTGTCGACAAAGGCCTCCCCCAAATTTCGCCATATTGTCCCACGCTGGTTATTCCATTCGATATTCTTATGTTTTCTTACGCCATACCTGTCTTCCCTTACTTCTCTTGTCGTCACTACTGTTACCTTTCTCCATTCTTGTTACTGTATACTGTTCTCCTCTTACCATGTGTACCAACCCACCCAATTATAGCCATTTCAGTATTTTGACTCCTCGTTCTTTGTTATTTTGGCAAGAGACTAAAGATTACTTAAAATAGCGCAATTAAACTGTTTTTCTATACGAAATATTGTGTTCGTAAATTTGTTATATTTAAGTGGTGAACTACGCATTTTTTATGTTATAGCAATATTTGGTTCTGCGATATAGAATACATGATTCTATTAATAGTTTTATTGTTATATATATTATGTATTAATCCATTGCATAATAGAAGATTATCTATATACTGTTAGTCTTTCTAAAACGCATAATATTTTTATGTAAGTTATTTTAGGTCTAAGTTTACGTTATTTAAATTGTAATTCAAAATAAAGTGTAGACTGATTATTACTGACATAATAAAAAAAAATCAGGATCGCTGCTTTCTAAACTAGTAGCTATTATACGTAAGCTTGAGACGCTACAGTCCAAATTATATGAATAGTTTCTTTAAAATATATGTTGTCTAGAAGCCAAGCGATAAACTATACAACCCTGTGACCGACACATGTATTATTGCATTTATTTTTTATCATACTATCTTTTGTCTACTGTATCTTTGATATAGTGCCCGGTTTTAGTGTATGTATTCTTAATAAACAATTTTTTAAATAAGTGGTTTTTATTTCCTACTGTGGAGCCGCGAAATCTTTTAAAGCTATTGCGACTCAATATTTTAATATATGTTACCGCGATGTTTTGTGTGACCGAAAATTCCATAGTACATTTTTGTAATAACAGTTCTGCGCACGCTCAGCTCAATAAGAAGTTACGATTTTTGCAATATATTTCATTGATGTTCCGCTAAAGTATGGATACTATAATAAGAAACAATAAATCTTCGTTGTGTAATTATTGAAATTAACTGTCCAATCATTTTTTTGTGCCAAAAGATTAAAGTCTGACGCAGTTGGTCATCATAGCTTTAACATAATTTGAGACATTAGTTTATCTCAAGTGTTTTTTATGAATAATGGGGTCACTGTTGTTTTTTCTCGATTCAAATCTAAATGTATTCCGTAATATAGTTTCTGATACAGTACATTAATTACGTAGAATTAAAATATGACAGTAAATCTTATAGGTGAGGATAAATACTATCTATGTTGGGTAAAACTGGAATATACGAAAAGAAAAACATTTATTTTTCAAGCCTTTATTTAAAAGAGAAATATACACATATCTACTACTCCATAGATATCATAAAATGACAATTTTTATCCAAACTTGGGATATAAGTTACGACTACAAGAGAAAACTGTTCTACTACACTACATTAATTAATCTTTTTCTTAAAAATTAAAACTTACAACTACGGATGAGAAAACTTGTGAACAATCTATAAATAAAATTCTTACAAACTTCATTGTATGTTTGATCTGGTTTGACCAACATGGAATGTTTGTGGCGTTTGTTCAGGCGGCTATGGAAATCTTCCGGCACCTATACAATATTCAGACACGGATGTATACAATAAAACATATATTTCTTGAAATCTAGACATGAGATCATGTTTTATATTCTATTGCATTCAGTAGGCTATGTCTATACCAATCGACTATTATCGTCCTTATAAAATACATTAATAATTCATACATTTATGCATGTAGTTCAAAAAAAATATTATCTATAAACTATATAAGAAAAATAAAAAATTCATTGGAATAAACTTGAGTTATACATTTTTTCAACTCGTCCAAATGACATTGAACAATATACCGTGTAAATTATGTGAATTTTAAAATATATTATCCATAAATGTACCACGTCTGATAGGGTAGTATCGGGGCCATTTGTCTGCATTCGAAGCAGTTCTCTGACCCTGACATAGAAGGTTATGGGCTGGGAGGGGTGACTTGCATCAGTTCAGCAAAAGCTTGGTCCAAGCAGTGCTTTAACTCAGCGTACGTCACGAGCAAAACGCTTCCTTCATCGCGAGTCATCAAACCCACCTAAAAATTCACAATATATTGAAATTGAGACCTATTGGAATAACTTTCATAATTTAAACATAAGACAACATATGCAGATGTATGCAGATACACAAAAAAATTACATTAATTGAGAGCATTCTATTGTATCGAAATTTTGCCACAATTTCCCAGTTATATTCATAACTACTTTCTACTAATTTTTAATTGTCTTAACTCAACGGGACTCTCAAAATAAAAGACCCCAGGTTTCGCTTTAAGATCAGTCACTTAATTATGACGTTGAAATATAATTGTTCAATTACACTTCGCTACTTTTAGTGACTTCTTTATCAAATACATGATCAGTCAATCAAAAATCGAATAAGGAATTTATATCAAAAATATATTGGACTACATAAAATATTTAAGGAATATATTAACGATAATAAGCGCAAATTTATTACACAAATCGACATTTATTGACACCATTCCTACCTCAATCAAATTTAAGTTAATGCGGAGATAAAGGTTTATTTAAATTGGTTCGAACAAAAAGTACCTGAATCTCAGTGCCGCTGTCAAGCTGGTTGAGACAGTTCGAGACATGAGATAAATCAAGCCAAGGTCGGCCTTCAGTAGTGACCGAGTGGAATAAATAATCACGGAACAGCTTAAGCAAGTATCTGTTTCCTGTCTCTGCCCATTTATGGTCTCTATTGAACCTGGAAAATAGTAATTGTTTAGTATTTATTGTTACATAATAATTTTATATTAGGATATGAAATCATTCTTTACGGAATACAAGGAATCAGAGAGACTTAGTGGGCAAATGTATAGGAAATACTAATCTTTAAGGTCTACATACATTTACTATAGCATTTAACTAAATTAGAGACATGAGAGACATGCGAATCGTCTTGACTGTTGAGTACAAAACCCGACTAAATAAAAAAAAATGCTAACACTGAACTACTGTACTCTTAGTACAAACTGTGCCATACATTTGAGATATTAATTCAATTATGCTAGAACGATGTTTGTTTCGTTCTTTCGTTTAGTAATAGAATGTTTCCGGCTGATCAAATTGTCCAAACAAATAGTTACGATAATATTAATTTGACGATTTTTGTCCGAGTGCATAACTCTGAATAATTGAACTTAAAGTAAATTTCATATTAAATTTATATGAATACAAAATTCCCAATGCAGCTATATTTCTTTAGGCATTCAATCTACATAATACTCATAATTGTATATTGTGTTGCCCTTAATAATAAATGATATTTAGATTTTAGGTAAACAGTTTTTCTCTCCCACACAAACAATAAAATAGGATATTTAAAGGAACACATTTCGCTGTTAGTTATAAAAATAAATTAAAAAAACATTTCAGGTATTTATTTATAAGAGATTTAAGTTTATTTATAGAATTGACGTGAAGGAGATAGATACATTTTTATGGCATGATCAATTAAAAAAGAAGCTACTTAATAGAAAATCTTCTCAACATAAATCAAATTTACATATTTAGATTAGAAAAAAGAGTAAGAAAACACGAAAAAAATTGTCAATAAAATAGTTCTATTTCTATACATACTCGGGGCGTTCAATAATAAAACATATTTTCATCAACAAACGTAGCATGCGTCCATTATCCAACTCCCTAGCAAGATGATTCTCCAGAATATCTGTACGTCGTTCAAATGCTTCTACCTACAATATGGATTAAAACATCAGTTTAATGGTGTGTGTCAAAAATTGCGTGACAAGTATTACGCTCCCTTATCTAAAATAATTGAATATTAAATTAAAAAGGATTGAAAGACTGTAAATATCACATTATAATATTCTATATGTAACACCAGATTTTGTTAAAGCTGTTAATCAGATATTGGATAGTACAATGTACATCGATACAAAATAGGAAATGGGTGTTTGGATTAAAGCATCAGAAAACATTTCATTTAGATTGAGATTCATAAAGATATCGCGAAGCATGGCTTCTGTTTGTCAAACTTAATTTACTAATACATGAATACATTAATAGCGCTTTAGCTTAACAAATAAACTTAATTATACACTTTATAAATAATAACCAATTTAAATAATTAATTTTACCTGAGTGTAGAACCTAGCTCCAATCATTGGCATGAGATCTGTAACGGAGCGGCGCGGAGCGGACAGTAAATAACTAAAAATTACATTATCATTATAAAACTTTTAATTATACTAAAACAAACATTTTTGATAAGACTTGTTAAAAAACATTAATATCAAAATCTACATATCACAAACAATTGCATACATACAGATACATTACACACACAATGGAATATTAGAAAAACAAATCATTATTTTTTGAAATAATAACTATTACTATGGCCTAATCATAAATCGTAAAATACTTACATAATTAGGTTTTTGAGATCCACAGAGTATGTCCTAGATACAAGTTCTATGGACAAGGGCAAGTTGTCGCAGTGAATAGTGCGACATGCAAGTGCCAGCGTAAGCCTGCCCAGGGCTGTCAAATCGTCTTGCTGAGCCTAAATTTCATCACATTATTAAATATTTTACATTTTTAATTAATATATAATAAATAAATTAACTTAAATTTTCTTGATCATGATCTAGAGGAAAATGTACTTATATTAAGCAATGGCCCTCAATTACCTCAAAGCAGTGAACAGCCTAATTTATCTAATATATAAAATTCTCGTGTCACAGTTTTCGTTGCCATACTCCTCCGAAACGGCTCGACCAATTTTGATGAAATTTTTTGTGTTTATCCGGTATCTATGAGAATCGGCCAACATCTATTTTTCATACCCCTAAATTTTATTTTTATTTTTTAGACCAAATTTTTAATTTCTATTTTTATGATACAACATACAAAAATACATACAACCCCTAATTTTCA
The DNA here is from genome assembly GCA_963693345.1 of Pieris melete. Lineage (NCBI taxonomy): Eukaryota > Metazoa > Arthropoda > Insecta > Lepidoptera > Pieridae > Pieris > Pieris melete. Next base: position 1,503,732 of record CAVNZK010000363.1, on the reverse strand, counting down.
CCGCTCTACGATCAACCCCTATTTTTTTATTACAAATGATATACATGGCAAAACGACGTTTGCCGGGTCAGCTAGTATAAGATAAATTTTAGATCCATTTTTAAAAAGTTACAAAAAAAAAATCGATTAACTGAAAATAATATGTGCAACAGAAACAGACCATAAATAATTTTAAAGATTTCAATTTAATTTACGCAACTATTGATCATTTTAATTATCACATGAACATACCTGATGAATATCAATTTCATTAGCATGCAACGCGTCTGCCACACCGCACCAAGCTATGCGGATTCTGCATCCCATTGTCAAAACTTTAGTTGGGTCCAAGGTTCTAAAGTTGCAAAAGAATAACCTTATGTAGAACTCAAAAATCCCAGGCGATTTTTTTTTAAATATTATAAGTTATCGAATTTTATAAATGTTAAGTTTTTTTTTAATATTTTTTATACAAGATGTATAAAATATATATGTTAAACAATAAATCAATCATAAAGTATAAAAACATAGAAAAAATTAGCTTAAACATTTTCATTTTCAAGTAATGGACAACACAACTCTTGTGTATGAAAGTTAAACTGATTATGTTAATCTGTACCTCAAGACTTCTGGGGTAAATAAATTAAATTCGATTATTTTGTAAAGACTGTAAGTGTCAGAATCAAACCAAGCGATTAATGTCATTACACAACAAATGTCAAAAAATCACCTGCAAGCCAATCCAGCTGCATGAATGGCTCGCAAACCAGCAGTTAGTTGGACCAGAATACTCCACAATACAGCTTCTGGGAGTAGAGAGCCACCAGCCACAGCTCGCAACATGGCATTTTTCTATAATTTAATTGTTGAATTTCAATTTTTTATACATTCAATAAAGGAATTCAACTCAAATTCGAAATTAATTATAGTAAGTTTAAGCAACCATGCATATGTATATTGATCGGTCACAGCTTATACCTGGTGTGTGTAGGGCCTAGGGGCATCTGGATCAGATGAGAAAGGATCATGGTATGAACCATTGCCAGCACCATTGCTACCTGGGGTCCGACCATCCAGGTATCTTTGCATCAGAGTAACTGATGCTGGGTGATAATCATAGACAATCACCATGGCTGTTAAAACATCATTCTATATTTATATCACAACTTTGTTATTTTTGAAACTTGTTAAACAATAACTTATTTCTGATAAGTTATACCAGAGTTATAGCATGCAATTTTTGATTTATGTATTAATTTATATAATTAAAGTTTATGATTGATTCTTTTAAATTGGTAAAAAATGTGTACTTAGACTGGAGTTTTACAAGGGCAGCACTTTGTTACACACAAGTTGTTAGTCAAAAATACTTACAGTGGTCCCCGAATGCCCTTGTTGTAAACCAATGATTGAGACGTATTATATTAGGATGATCAATCTGTTTCCATGATTGAAAACGCTTAGATGGCACTGTCCCATATGAGTGCAAACGACGCAAAGCATATTGATCACCATGGATCCTATGAGTGGCTCGAAAAGATGTGGTATTTGAATGTGGGGACAACTCTTCCAGCGGTAATAATTCAGTATAATCATCCAGGCTATTAGGAAGATCTGCAAGATCAAATGAAATTTAGAATTGCATTTTATTTTAGATAAACATAATTTTTTCTACTCACTTTGACATTGGCGAGCATTTGGTTGGGTGTATGGGTCTTGAGCTATTTGCTGCATTTCAGAGCGAATTTGTTCAGGCATGTAAAATGTATCACCCAAGCCTGCTTACAAAAAATTAAAAAATATTAACATTGTGTAATCGTTATTGATAGTTGTTAAATATGTTTATAACGAGCAATTTCCTTAAATAATAAAGCAAGAAATATTTTTTTTTATATTCCAACATTGTATTTATCAAATAATAACAATTTCAAGGAGAAAAAATATTAAATAAAAAAGTATAGTGTAACTACATAATATTTGCTACTTTGCAACATCAGAGTATATAACATGATACTAGAATAGGATTTTTCATGCAAAATAAATAACAGTACTGCATATAGCTTGTGAAAGTACTATGGCTAACTTAAAAGTAATGCAAATTATCAAAAACTAGCCTTTTACTAAGTCATGATTCCCAGCCATTATAAAATGTCACTAACAATTTTTAACAAACTTACTACTAGTATTCTAACTACAGTCAAAACCGTTTATAACGAATATTTAGGTATATTATTACCTACGCACTTTCTCCCGCCTCATCCGAACCTCTTCCCGGCCATTTGACCTTGCATACTTTACAGTTGACACATGTTTAGTTCGCTAATTGACTGCGTGAGTAACAGTTTGATCAAAAATTGTTGGTGTTGTTTAGACTGTGCAATTGTGCATTTATGTGTTATCATGTCGCAGAAAAAGAGAAAAGTGTTGTCTATTGATTAAATATCTCATGTCATATAGATAAAATGCAAAAAATATTTGAGACTGGGCTAAAAAAACAGACCAAAATGACTGATTACTTTTGTACCTAATTATTTCGTAATAAATATTTTTGTTTCTGTTTAGACTCCTTTAAAGACATATTATAATATTAACATACCATATTATAACCCATACCTACCTATTCGAGATAGATAACTATGATAATATAACTACACATGTACAAACATATGTACTGTACTTGTGTCTATGACATTGCTTATAACGACTATCGGATATAACGTCGGCAACTATACGGTCCCTTCAATGTCGTTATAAACGGTTTTGACTGTAATTAGGTGTAACTTTAGCCAACTTAACTAGCGCTAAAATAAATCCGTACCATGATATAAAATATAGCGATTACACTTGGTCATTAAGATAATACATTGATTAATAGAATAGTAATTATTATTATGATTTTAACCTGGGAATGTTAAGATGCTCCAAGGAGCGTAGTATGCTGCACCTTTGATCCCCGCACAATGAGATTGGCATAGGCGGGGATCGTCAGCAAAGAAAATCCCTTTAAGCCGAATTTACTTTTAGACACATTAAAGCTGGTCTTAAGACAAGCACTTAATAATATGTTCTATATTTATTTTAAAAAGTCAAAACAAAAAAATTTATGACAGTTAATAATGAATTTAAAAAATTATGTAGCAATGAAACATTCATAATGAGTGATAGCATGGCAATACTTTAGATGCTCAACAATTGTTAAAACATTCCATTAAACATGAATGTGATATGAATAGTTTAAACATCTACAATTGCACTAGTCGAATAAGAGAATAAAAATGGATTTATAAAAGAAATGTAAATTAATACACCCTAATAATAAATAGAGTAATGGTGAAATATTAAGAAAAGTCACTGACCCTGTATTGGTGATGCAGGTATAGGTGCATACATTTGTGGATATGCCATTGAGGGGACAGCCATGTTATGGTCTGAACCACCTGCGAATAATCAAGATTAATATGATACTCAACTTTTAAAATCAAGAAAATGCATCTTAATGAGTTATAAATGTATTATTTATGATACCTATCAAACCAGATGAATTAAGTCCACCTGACGTATTGAGAGACGCATTCACATCATTTGTGGGATAGAAATATGTTGTACCACCAACATTTTCCTGGAACAAAATAATGGATATCGACACCTGACATCACAATTTGTTTCAACCAATGTTGAGATGTTTTGGATATTTGGATTTTTCTGCCTCTTACTACAACATTTCATAATTACTATAATATCAAGCAAATAATAATATCATTAAATATTGTATATTAATGAATCACTCAATATTAAACAAAATTCTTTTAGTTGGCAAGGAGAAATGAAAATTTGTCACAAATTTACATTGAATGCTTTTGCAATTGTAGAAATTGAAAACGTGTTTAATCAGTTATTAATAGATAATTTGTAACATACCTGATGGATTTGCGGAGCAGATAGGTGAGGTGGTGTATTTGATGGTGATTCTGGAAGCATTCCTACTGACGTATAGTATTTGATTGGAATACATTCTCCAACATAAACCTATTGAAAATTTATATGTTAATAAAAGAAAAATCAATAATATTGATACAACTTTTAATTTCAATATTTGTATCAGTGAATTACAACACTTACCTTTCTAGCAGATGGTGGAGATGATTCCAATGTGAGTTTATTAAATGACTGATTTAAAGATCTTGTAGGTGTAGAAATGTTGTTTCGGTTCTAAAACAACAACTACTTGATAGAATAGAATCATAATTTAAAAGTAAACTGTAAAATGCAAAATGTAACTCACCATATAAGTCATCAACTTTGACTCCTGTGGCAGAGAAGGTGGACTATATGGTAAATAAATTGATGGATCCATTTTTCACTGAGTTTAGTGAACTGAGAAATTTTAAACATTTATATATAAAGCCTTTCTCAATATGGTTAATCATAGGCAACAAATAGATACTAGACTATATACCTGTATAGGAATAAAAATGTCTTCAGCTCTTTCTGTTCTAAATTCAAAAATAACATGCGCTGTCTTCGTTGATTTTCAGGACATCGAAACGTATATAATCTAAAATATGTTTAAGTTGTTGTTCCCTGGATATTAATGACAGTAATTTAATATCACAAGCGATCAAGATTAATGCACAAAAATTATAAATCAGAAATTGTAGTAAAACTACATGAAATCAAGAAGCGGGTGGTCCTGCCTATTTTATTAAAAATGGATCGTCAATTGTAAGCACCAATGTAAAAACTGGTCAAAAATGTTTTGCCTAAGAAATACTTGTGAAAAAAACATTTATTACCTATTTTAGAATAAGATAAGTTATTATTTCGAAAAATAATTAACTACTTACAATGTATATAATAATAAGACACGAAAACAAATCTAAATTCCCAAAACAGTGAATAAGGGACAAGCACTATGGATCAGGGTTGCCAACTCCTACAAAATGTTCCCCTCTATGATCAACTTCAAATACCCCTAAATGTCGATCAAAAACCCCTAGTTTTTGTTATACACTTGGTTTGAGAGGTAATTTCAATTATGAATTTAAATAAAACGTTGAAGTATTAAAAAGCAGAAAATAGCTGTTGTATTATTTATATATGTTCATCAATGACCGAATAATATTAATGAGATAAAACGATTCATATTTTTTATCTCTTCAAATTCAGTTTCGATTTCTTTTCACACATTATTTTTAAAGCTTTATGTACTTTTCATTTTTTATCTGTTCTTTTATAATTAAACGAGACAGAATAAAAAACGAATTGCTTCAATGTGCTTTTTTTCTTCTAATACAATTTCACTGAACACATCGGCCTGGATATCGCGCTGCGTTTTGCTGTTGCTGATGTTATTTAAATGATTTTATCTTATGGTCAGAAGGAACAAATTTGACACATGAAATTATTGTTTTCCGATATATGTATAAGTTTATATTTGATTTAGTTTGTTGATTGCATTCGAAGCTTAATATACATTTTATTGAATCGTGTGTGAAAAAAAATCTTGAATAAAGTACCGTTAAAAATTCCCCTCAATAAATGTACCCCCAAAAACCCCCTGGACATCTTGATTGCCCCTAAATTTAGGGGGGTGAACCCCCAAGTTGGCAACACTGCTATAGATATGGTGGTAGGGATACTCGATATTCGATGATCATCGATGGTGAAAGAAAAAAACATCGATGTTGCTATACGTAAAATATCGTACATCGATGTTAACGGAAGCGAATATCGATGTTAACTCACGGCCAATGCAACTTACTAAACAAATTATGTCTTCTATGAACGGATCCAGAAAACACGTTTATTAAAATTTTTAACGTGCATTCACTGCCCACCGGTCGTTCCCTTCGTTCATTCTTTATCAAACATCGACGTTAGGCTTTCGATTATGACATCGATGTCAATATCGACGTTTTTCTAATAGCCAAAGACAATTAAAGTAAGTAGACAAATAATTGTTATTAAAACAACAACTCTCACAACATTACAAATTTTGACGTTGAAGTTGAGATCTTTGGTTAACATAGGAAATATACATATATAGATTAAAAGTTTTTTTATGTATTTTGGAACAAACCATCGATGGAACATCCATCCATCCATCCATTTTTTCATCGTAATTTTATTTTATGTCGTGCGTATAGAGTAGTTACAGATGTTACAATATTCGGAATCCGAATGTAATACAACTGTAAAAATCGCGCTTGCGTAAACAACCTCCGAATAATCGAAACGCTTCTATTGATACGCCATATAATGTTAAAAATTAATAACGTCCTACGTAACTACATGTGGGAATAGATAAAATATTAAACTTATAGTTTACCAAACATTATAGTACGATCCATACGTACGCCCATCTTTTTAGTGTAATTTTCATAATCTATGATTTTCGTAGTAATTTCACATGTAGTAAGACAATTTTTTAACTAAGTATACGTTTATATACATAGTAAATTCTTATTATTAGAACAGTTTTCAATATTTCTTGTAGTAGCGTTTTCTAAGCTTCTTAACATGCAATTTATTATTAATTACGTATTTTATCATGACAATTAAAATATATATATCTTTAATGTTATACTTAGATATTTGAAGTCGCCATTTCAGTTTTAATATTTTACTAAAGATAAACAAATAATGTCATTTAAATTTTAAATCACCTTACATCTCAACTTTTTGGGTAGAGACGTACGAGGTGCTACTCAGACGCATGATGGACACATAAATACTTTACTAAGGATACGCCTGACTCCCCTTATCCTTTTCCTATAATTCAAGAATTAGTTCCTATAAACTAAAGTAAGGCACATATAGTTGGAAGTTGTGTGCTATTGATTACGGCTAAACGCTGTAAATTGTAAGTTATAAACTCTAAATTGTTTTAATACTATCGATACCTATTAAATATTTCATGATTTGAATACATATTAAGTTTACAAAGTTTTATTTAGACAAGACTATATACTATTGTAATAGTGTGAAATAAATTTAAGCAAAACTTCGCCATGATTGAATCTTGAATTTATCCTTAGATATCATGGATTCCTGCTTATCAGTCTCACCATCACAATATAGCTACAATTTTCGGTAGACTTATTTTTATGTAAACATAGCTGATCTATTAAAAGTAAATTGTCTTTGATATTACAAAAGATATCGATTATTGTTATACAACGACATTATGTCGGCAAGCCTTTGCAAACGTTTGCAAGCCACAGCCCAAAGCCAAAGCTTTGTGTGACGGATAATGTTTAAAACAGAAACTTTAGGACTGGTTAAAAAACTACAAAGGCTTAATTTATTCTAAGAGCTCACCTAGTCTAGGAATTTAGCATTAGGCGTAACAGCACAAAAATATTGACAATAATTACTGATTAATGTGACACCTATAATTTTGATATCTCCTCTTTGTCTGTGAGTGCTCGATGTCGTTCGAACCATAGATAATATTCCTATATGGCCAATTGCCAAAGAGTCGACACTAGACAGTAATTTCTGAAAAGTGAATACTGAAAACCACAGTAAAGTTAGAAGTTGGAACGTGTCCATATTATATTTAAATATATATTGTCGTCCTTATTTTTATCAAGAATAAAATAACGATATTTCGTGTTCACATCACGCAGAATATGTAAGTATACTCCAAAAGCATTATTCCAAAGCCCTTAAGATTTTGTAATTTGTAACTGGATTGTTTTTGTGGCAATAATTATTCGTTATTCGATACATATAAAATGCAGGTATTGTAGTTTTAATTACATATTATTCTTAATTCTCAGAATTACATATTTTATTATCTTTCATTATTATAAGCTTAAATGTACCTAGTATCTTTTATGTTGAATATTCATTGTTTGGTAAACGTCATAAGTCATAACGTTATTACGGATTAAGTTGTTGTAATTTGATTAAACCTTCGTTGAGTTTGCTTGTATTTAAATGTCACAAAAGAAGAAAATATAAATAATATTTTTACATTCCGTTTATAACTTGAAAGGAATATATTTTCTAGAGCACCAAAATGAACAGTTCGTATCAAGGGGGTGTACCTGACGATGATTATGATGTATTTCAAACATTGTCTACAACAATTGGAAGCAATATAAAGAAGATATCACAAAATGGTAAGGCTCTTTTGTTCTTCTTAAAACTAAATCATTTTGGTAAACTATTGTAATACCAATTCTTCTGTTTACTGCATCAGGGATATATAATTTGTATGCTATATTAGGGATGTACTTTTTTATTTTAAGTCCAATTTCTTTAAACTATCCATATTAGATTTGATATATGAAATTTACTTAACTAAACTGCTACGGCCAACCACATAAACACCTAACCAAAAGAAGCAAATCTACAGTATAAAAACCTATCCTGGCTTGTTGGATGTAGATCACAATTGTCCCTGCATAATAAACTCCTAATATACAAATTTATAAACAAGCCAATTTGGACATATGGCATTAAACTCTGGGGCTCTTGCAAGTCCAATGTAGAAATAGTACAGAGATTTCAAAATATTGCTTGGAAAACCATATCAAGTGCTCCTTGTTTTGTTAGAAACACTGAAATCCATGAACACCTGAAAATGGAAACTATAAGATACACTCAATGCTCGTAGTACAAGATACATGAACAGGCTTAAGAAACATAGCTAAAAACCTCCTAGATGGTAAAGAAGATGTAATCAGACTTAAAACAAAACAAATTCTAACCCTGAACTAGTGATTGAATCTTGCATGTTCACTGGAACATTAGCCACAAAGTATAATCCATAATGAGAACACATCAGATTATGACTAAGTGAAGTTGATTGCTGATAAATTAAGGAGAAAAAAATTCATGGTTTTACATGAAATTTCATTATCTGAAACTTAATAGTATACTTGTTATTTGTTTTAGAAAAATCCACATAATATGATGCTTGATATTAATAAATTCTATTCAACTTTTTAATACAATTTCATAACCCAGTTGTTTTGTTACAGTGTCATCCATGTCAAAAATGGTTAATCAATTACAAACACCGCAAGATTCACAAGAACTTCGGAAACAGCTGTAAGGCAGTTTATTTATTTTATTTGTTTATAAATTATTTATAATATAGGCAATAATTTCCACTTAAGAACACTAAGGGAGTGTAAGTGGGAGGGGGGTTATTGTTACTTAATGCCTTTATTTTAGCACTAATATATTAAGTTTTCCTTTATTTTACTTTATTATTGAAGTTATAGTTGACAAATTAACAGATTAAGAATAGAAAATAATAAATATTTATTATGACTAGGATTATAATTAGTTAGTTTTCCATGGTTTTATTTAAATTTATAATTAAAGATGCCTTAAAATATATAAACCTGTTATATTTCTTATAGTTGTGTGTTATATTCTGTTTTAACTTTTTTAAGGCGTCAGATACAAAACTACACCCAAAAACTTGCCAAAGATACTTCAATCATGCTGATGGATCTAATGAAAATGCCCGTGGATAAACCAGATCAGAAGCTAAACAAAGACAGGCTGAGTGATGAATATATGGCTACACTAAATGCTTTTCAGGTACTTCATAATTATCTTTCTTTAGTTAAACATTTTTAACTTTATGTTATCTTGTAGATTTATTAATCTGTATTATTTAAAGTAATTTGATATTGTTTGACAGTATCTTAGTAATTAATTATGAACTTGCTGTTGCCTATTTTATTTTGAGCCACATGGCTACAGACATTTGACATTTTTACAGACATTATTATAGAAATTTACAAATTCTTGAATAACTTATTAGCTGGCAACATGGTAACATCTTGAATTCATTATATTTTATAGGCAACCCAAAGAACTGCAGCCCAAAAGTCAAAAGAAGATATCAGAAAAGCTAAAGCGCAGAATATTAACATTGGTGATCCTTTTGCTGTTGGTATGTAATGAATCCAAGAACATAAATCAATATTATCTAAATAAATTTTGACCAAACTTGCAAAGTATGCAAACCACAAAGTATACAAGTAATTTCGTGAACAAAATACATATTACCGTAAATCAAATATTATTTACATTCTTATCAAACAGTGGCAAAACTAAAATTGGCAGCTTGTTAATTAAAACCAGTACACCAGTCATTATAGACATTCGAAATCGAAAATTTGATAATAATTCCAAAAGTTTTCAAACTTCGGTCAAGTGAATGGTACATTGGGACGACAATAAATCTCATTTTGCAACCTTGTCCGCAGTCCGGAACATTGTTAAAATTGCAATTAAATTAATTTTATGTCTGTATGGTCGTGAAAAAAATTCCAAAAGTTCTGCAAACTTGGGGAAGTTTTCGATATAATATTTCATATCACATATAAAATTTGCAACCAACCTAAGTGTACGGAACATTTTTTGTTATTTATTTTATTTTCGATATATCTGTCAAATTTGCAGAACTTTTGGAACGTTTTCCTTCAGTTTAATAAAGAACAACATTAATTTTTAATAACAAAACATGTTCCGTACACTTAAATTGGTTGCAAATTTGACACGTGATGTAAAATAATATATTTAACACCACTCCAACTTTGCAGAACTTTTGGAATTTTGGTCTCAAGAACTAAGCAAATTATCATTTATTGCATTTTTAACAATGTTCCGGACCGCAGATCAGGTTGCAAAATTTTATAGTTTGTTTTAATACCACTCCCGACCTTACTTCAAAATTTGAAAACTTTTGGAATTATTATGAATTAATTGTCTATAATGACTGGCCTACAGTTTTTTTTAATTATAGCATGTTGCTGTATTGGTACTAGATTGCTGAATGTATTGTATTTGTAGTTGCCTTGGAAAACAGAGTTTGAACGCACAGCCAGCCAATGCAGGTTTAACCACTAGACTAACATTTCTCCATGCGTTAGTTATGTAAATGAAAATCATTGGCAGGTGGAAACAAGGAATTGCTGGAATTAGGCGAACCACCAAAGAAACAGGAGCAAATGACTATGCAGTCAGAGCGAGAGCTTATGGAGCTTGAACAGCGCGAGAGCGATATAAGACAATTGGAGGTAAATGCGCACCTTTGCACTTTATGCTACACAATATGGACTATTTTCATAAACCCTTTAAAACCCCATCATTTTCATGAATATAATACAGTGTAAACTCTTTATTCGTTATAAAGGGACCGAGATTTTTTCTTCTTTATAGACAGTTTTCGTTATAGGGAGAGAGGAGAAAAAACACTAAACATATCTTATTACAATAATTTATATATATATAATAGATAGGTGACAATGGTGCGTTTACTAACTGAGACCAAAATTTCCTACAGACCATGTAATCTATCACACACCTGTATGCAATTAACAATAACAAAGGCGAGACGTCTGACAATGACCTCGGGGTCCCCTTTTTAGAAATTTCGGCACCTCAATAGATTAGTTTTGTAATCTGATTATAAAAACAATCTACTAAAGATGTGCCTGTTGGGAAATTGTTAGTACTGATAATGGAAAATATGTAATAATTAGTATCAATACGACTTATGTTGTGGTTTAATGGTGGTGGTAACTTTTTCGTATGTTCACCAATCATCAGTGAATGTCTATAGTTTCTATCTGATTTAGTTTTGTTTACATAGTTTATAGATAAAAGGTATTTGGCCCCTTCTCAGGTGTAATCTATCAAAGAAAAATAAACAGATATCATAATCTCATTTGTGATAATCGTCACTAATTTATTCAAATACAGTAGTTTTTCAAAAATGATTTCAACATTTTTATCTAAAATTACTGAAGAACTGAAAAAAATGATGACGTACGATTTAGAAGAACTGCAATTGTGACGTCATTGCCGGTTACATCTTTCTAAACTGAAGTAACAAAATATTTTTGTACAAAAGCCTGGCACATTGGTACATAAAAGAAAATGTACTAGATTTAATGTGACAAGCACTTATAGGCAAACATAATAATAACAAAGGGAAAACGTCGATTCAAAACTTTGAAATATTTAGGAAAAATTGTTTTTAAAGAGAAAGGAGCAAGTATGGATAATGGACCCCAGACCTAGCATGTTAATCAGAATACTCAATTTGAAAATCTCGATGGCAAAGAAATGTCACGTGTTTAAATTGTACTAGAAGAATGTAATGACATGAATTTTTCTTATAGAGTAACATAATGGATGTCAACCAAATATTCAAGGATCTCGGAACTATGATACATGATCAAGGTACTGTGGTGGACTCTATTGAATCAAATGTAGAGTGTACATTGCAAAATGTCGAAAATGCAACACAGGAATTGAGTACCGCTGCTACATATAAGGTATATTAGTTAATTTCTTATGTTAAAGTATGCAAATTACTGCCCCTTCAGTGCCACTAGCCCCAAATAGTTTGAATTTGCTTGCCATGTGCATTTATTTAGACTAATGGAAATCTTAAATCAGCCTATTAATATTTCTTGATTGTTTGAGTACTTTCTGTGTACAATGTATACATATATATATTTCTTAGAGAAATTCTTCAAAGCGATTTTATGTGAATTTATGACAAACGCCCAACTGGTCTTAGCTGGGCTTGTGAGCAACCGTAATATAAGATATTTTAAAACTATAACAGTTCGGATCTTACTTACAATATCCAAAGAAAAATATAACAACTAAAGAAGTCCTAATCCTTGGGATTGATTTGCTCCAGTTCAAACAATTTGTATGACAATACTTGGCGATTAAAAAGAGTGGCGGAAAGTTTCTTGACAGTTCTTCTTACCCGCTCTACGCCCTTGACTTGCGTACTGGTAGTAAATGTAAATTTACGATTAATTTAACTTAACGATTCAAAATTGTATTTGGTTACACACTTGAATAAAGATATTTTGAGTTTGAGTTTCATAAACAATTCATTATGTAATTATATTATTAAGTAGTGGCCTGTCCGCCCCCTTTAAAAAAAATATCTGCATCGCACGGCTATGCATTTAAAATATAGTAGCCATAATCTCTAACTAATATTTTTTTAATATTCTAATTGTGACATCGGTGCAGTAATATTAGTAAATAATTCCTCTGCTTAATATTAGTGAAGACTTACCATCATTTAAAGGTTTAAGCCAATTTAATACTGTTACTAGAATGTTACCATGTTCAGCAATTTCTTACTTTTACTTTATTTAGGGTAAGAAACCAATTCATTAACAAAAAAATTTATTGTATGTACATGGTTTATCTCGGTAAATTTGTAATATTTCAGAATAAGCTGCGTAAGAAGAAAGTCTACCTGACGTTGATACTCATAATAGTGATATCTATTATTTTTATTATTATTTTCCATAATTAGGTCTGTTAGTAGTAATTCGTATATTTAATAGATATATGACGGACTGACGGAGTGACGTTCCTGTCAGCTGCTATTGAAAAGTCTAGTAATGTTGGCAAATGAAACAAACAAACTACTCGTATTAATAGTACTTGGGGTTTAGTCAAGATGCCTTAACAGTCGTATATGCAGAAAGTAGAAATCTTAATTTGTATGAAAATGACAGTTCGTGTCGACAAATTAACATACAAATTTAGTTTTCTACTTTTCAGATTTGACATTGACGTTGATAATTTATAAGCTCTGTGACTTAATGATAATGACAGCTGACAGTAACGCCAGTACACCGACATGTACCATTTGTCAGTATAACACACAATAGTAATGTTCACTGATGTATAATTAGCATGTTCAGTATGTACATTCCATTTGATGTATATATTTCTTAAGCTTTCTAAGAATACTTGGCCTAGTGTCTTCAGCGTGGGTCATAGATTTAAACCCCGGCTGTGCACCACTGGACTTTCTATGTGCGCATTTTATATTCGCTCGTGCAGTGAATGAAATCATCGTAATAAAACTGTCGACGATATTTGTCAGGGACGGAAGGCTAGTCACCTACTTGCCTTTTAGAAAAAAAAAAATTCATTACGACATAGTTACATAAATCTAAGGGCTAGACCTAAAAGTTTGTAGCGGCTTTTTTAATATATGGTGTATACTCTATATAACGACACTCAAGGGAGTGTGCCTATTTTGACATTACAAAGAGTTGCCGTTAAATCGAAAGAAAAATCTGTATAGAAAAAGAAAGATTTATTCTTTAGATTATTTCAGACTAGTTTTAGTAATTACATAAAAACAATTCGTATTTAAACGCTATTGCGTTGCCTGTTTTCTTTGTACTGCACCAGTAGTTATGTTGTATTTATTTTTTGTTTACCAAATATGTTACGTTGTATTTTTTTACTTATTTAATTCATTTCTTGCGATATTGGGGCATCTTCGTGATAAAGCACATGCAAGCATGCGTCATTATTGCAGCAACTTAAGAAGTATGTATATGTAGAGAATAGAGAATCATTGTATGCAAGACAATCTAAACCAACCACAGCCGATCGTTTTCGACGCTTTAGGGGTTTTGCCGTTAAATCGAGGTATTACATGAACTTTACACTATATTCTTGACGTATAATTTAACATAGATTTAAGTATTTTCTGGTATTAAACAATTTTGTATATTGTTAAATTATAAGATATATAGACTCGTGTTTACCAAATATGTATGTTAGTTTGCCTAGCATTATATTAATCATATTCTGATCACATAATCATTAAGCTTTTTAAAGATTTAATTGTGTATTAAATGTTTACATGTATATTCTGCTGACTGTACCTACTTATATAGATTTAAGCAATATTTATAAGCAGCTGAGGTATTTTTTATATGAACTCAATTTGAATATGTTAACGATTTACATTCTTTTCACCATGTTGCAATAAACGCCTAAACGAGTGTAATTTGTATTAAGTTTTTTTGAGGTGCATCTAGGCTTTTCCTTTGTATGTAATAAAACTATATTGTACTCTATAGCTGTTTTATTTTTTACAATACAAGCGTAGGCAATGCAATGTGTCGAACGAACTAACGTATCACTATCGCCTCTTAATGGTGGTGAATTATTAAGGGGATTAACTGAGTTAATCTTTAATTATTCTTAGATTTTGAATGCAAAATACATAATTTAAAGAATCTGAGAGACATTGCAACAAGACCAAGTATATTAAAAACGTTGTCAGCCAATGCGAGTTTTGAAAAGTCTGCTGAATGTCCATGAATTTCCCACGTGCCGTCACTCTCCGTGAGTAGCGCCCTCGCCCAGTAGAGGCCTGCCTTTTTTTTAAAGAATACCTATTCTACTCCCCTGCCATTGAGTCCAGGGACTTTTTCTATCTCTAAACTTCACATCACACGTCTCGCGAAATACGCCCCGGCTATATCGGTAATATTTTTGTTTACAATATTCATGGGCGAGCCGGGGCGAAATTCCTCGCGAGACCCGTTCTTTCAGTTTTTTTTGCCGCCTTAATATATTTAAAAAAAATTTCGCAGAACTGTTCCAGGCACGACCTGTGCTTTATTAACATGTCCTGTAGGCCGTTACGGTCTACAGTCATCTGCATTTGTTGCTCCAGGTCGTGCCGGACGATGCGAATATAGGGCAATGTAGGAGCACATGTTCAACTGTTTGATTTTCATTACTACAGGCACATGTTGGGCTTGTTCTAATTTTAATCCTTTAGAGTGTAGAGCGCGACATCGACAACGCCGGCGTCAGAATGGTGACAGGTTGGTGCCTCCTCACTCCCGACTACATTGTGCAAATAGCTGCCGAAACAGCCGGTATCCGGACAGTACCTGTACGAGTTGCCTAGGGGGCCCCACCGCTTCTTTAACCATTTCTCGAGCTGTGGTTTATTAATTACCCTTTCTTAAAAACACATGACTGTTTCGCTATCATATTTTATAGAGATGACAGCCAAGAATTTGGTTAGACCGCTTGCTTTTATTGAGGAAGCGTTAGACTATAAGGATATATAATATTATAATTTATTTAACTTAGTAAAACACTTTTGTAAAAGTAAGTATAAGTGATAAAAATAATTCCCAAATAATTATTGTAATACATCAAAATCTCCAGTGGATGAAAAATAAGGAGTTAGAAATTGAACTATTCTTAAATAGTAAAAAAAAATTACTTGATATGCATAACAGAGCACTGATTAATAAAAATGTAAAGTTAATGTTAATTTTTGTAATGAAAATGCACTTCATGGCGGTTCATTAATTTTAATTAATAAGCAACTTACGTAAAGAAAGAATGGATGTTATCAGCCTCTCTGTAGAACAAACTATTGAAATTTCCAGGGTGGAACTGGGACAATTCATTGTTGTCTGTCTGTATTATCCTCCATTAGCTATCTAGTATCTATAATAATGTTGAAAAAGTATTAAGAGGAGATATTGTGTAAATATATTCTTGAAGCCTTGTTGTATGTACAAAAACATATAAACGATTTATAACAAATGGTGACTTTCACCAGGATAATACTCGAAACGGAACAAATCTAAGCGTATAACCAACTAGGCTCCAGAAGATAAACCACTCCTTATATGTAAATTGTATTTGTTTTTACAACTAACTTCCAAGTGAAATTAGAGAATTATCACTTATATAAACGTAAATTAATCAATTAAGCTTTTCATATATTTGACGATTATATAGTAGTCTTATGCTGTAAGATCACTAAAAACGGCCACCTAAGGAAATTTACGCACTAAGGTCGATTTCAGTTAATGTTCGTTCGCAACGTTCTGACGACATGAAAGCGTGCAGTCCTGGAGTCCTGACCTCAATCCAATTGAGCATGTCTGGAATGTTCTAAAGAGACGAGTAAGACGAAAGAGTCATTGCAGAAGTGGGAACGTATTCCTCAAAACGTTATTAAAAACATCGTGGAAAGCATGCCCAGAAGGAATCAAGGTGTGATTTTGGCAAGATGTCGCACTTGTTATTAGGTTTAAAACATCTTCTTGTCTATATTGCCGACCACTTATTGTTGAGCCGTGAACATCAGTGTTAAAGAAATCACAAAAAAAATATAAAAATATTGGTAGAATTCAATACACGCGTATTAATTTACACGGTTATAAGCGTACAGACTACGACAAACAATCAAATTTCATTTAATTAATAGAACATAGAAAGTAAATATCTTTATGACTTATTACATTAAATAAAACACGAATTAATTACAAAACCATTTTATTACATTATAATGGAACTTGAAATGTGCAATTGTCTGCTTTCGACAAAAAACTTTTAGGCTCAACGAACATTAACCTCTACTAAAACTACTGAAGATCCTTTAACATTTCCAACGACCTGCCTCATCACAATGGCAATAAACGATATACATTGGATTAAATATACATTGGAAAAATACCTGAAAAACTTAAATCCAAAATTATCTTAAACAATTAAATTTATCACTTATATTTGGTATTACAGTCAAAAATTAAAAGAAATATCTTGACGATTGAAAATAAAGAAAAAATCTTAAAGAAACTATATATCACAATACAAAAAATATGTAATACTCTCGATAGAAATAAAGGTTAAGAATCAAATTTTTAATTACTTTTTAATAAATAGATCTAAACTTTCCATTATTCGTAATCTGGATTAAATAAAATATATAATTTGATTACCACAATTCTGTACAAAACATTATTACCATGCCATTACAATATTTCTATCTAAGATGTTATTCTTTCGATATGTACACTCCTTTCATTGGTAAACTAAGTGGGTAAAAATTTGATTTTGCGAACCGATGGAATATTCCACAGGATACCAAAATTATTCCCTCTCAGGTCTCCTAAATGCCCGGTTATACAACAATATATGTGGCGAAATATTTAACAAACCATCTTTAATGGCTATATTGTTATATCGTCAAGGTTTAACGATATTTCATACTGATTTGTATATCGTTATTGTGTTTTTGTTGTTGATTAGTCTGATATGAGATTGATGTAAATTGTCAATTTTAGTTGCCATTAAATTGGCTGATTTATAACTAAAGGGCGGCTATCTTGAAGCGACACGATAGAGTCGCGACATCGTATGAATCCTGTGAAATATACCTTCCTTTCTAAATACCCACGTAACAAACTAACTACCTTATATCTATTTAAAAAAACATATATCGCATACAAATATAATGAGAAAAGTAAATCAAAAACTCACGCTAGGAAATATATAATGGGTAACTTTAAAATAAAATTAATGCAATATTTTAAGAATTAGATAATCATTATATAATCAATTATCACAATAGTAAATACGTTAGTAAAGTGTACTATTTATTGTTATATGCTTCAAATTATATAAAACAGAAAGATGTTCAAAAAGGAGAGGTATAGGATATTTAAATGTAATACGAACGATATAAAAAGATTTTAAAATATGTTCAGTGTCTAAGTTCAATCAAAACGCCTGTGATATTATGTAATAAAAACACGGAATAGAATAAATGACAAGAAGGTCATTTGGTTCGAACGTCACAATTTAATGATTTAAAATTGTTGTATTAGGCGTGATCACCCTTCCTATTTTGAATCACACAAGGGAATAATTTATATAAAATATAAATAAACTATATAGCAATTTCACGGCAAAGTAATTTGCATATCTTTTAAACGGGAAACATGAATAGTATTGAAAGGCACTTTTAGCAACTTAGGTTCAATACTTGATAAATAAAGATAGCCGACGGTTTAAATTATGTGATATATTATAACAAATTAAAAAGAACTACATTAACAGTAATAAAACGTTTGAAGCCATCTAACAATACCGTAGTAACAATGATTCGTTCATTGTTTTAAAAAAATCCGTATTGACACAACATAAAAAATCTATAACAATTCATCGGCCTATATTTATTATAAAACATGGTACTACAGGATACAAGTAGGATAATAATTTCTCATTAATAATTTCTTATAACTCACATTTTTGACCCACAATGTAAACTGTTACAGTGAATTAAATACGAGATTCTCCAATAGTGTGTGTTAATCTTGAAATAAAATATATTTTTTTTATTGAAATCCCATGATTTGTGGGTATCACTAACAAAACGATATTAAAATAATTTTATTTCATTAACGTCAATTTGCATACTCAGTAACACAATATCCGAAGTGACAACTATAAGTGATGAAATTTTAAATTATAAACTATTTCTATAAAAATGTCTAAATATACTCTACAGGGATTTTCGGCTCTCACTTATATTTGCCACTGGTAATGTTACCGAATCATTATTACTATTAGTATATAGTGCGTAGATTTAGTGCGGCTACATTATCCATCTTATATTTAATAAGACGGAGCTTGAAAACATCTGTTGACCACTAAAACGAACATCTTACTACGTCTGTTTTATTGATACTTTTCTTTATAGAAAGTATTTAGACACACTAGACACTAAGTTAGAATTTTATAAACGTACACAAGCCACTATTAGTTTTAAAAAAAAATATTTGTATTTTGTTATTTGTAGGCTCTTTACCTTTAATATATATATACCGATACAGTCAATACATTACCTTTCATCAGGTGTAAACACAATTCGACAGAAAACGATGTAAGGTTGAGTAAGGTAATTTTGAGTTCATATAAATGCGGTCAAATGTTTATTTGAGGCATAGAGTCGTATATTCCATATTTTTAAATAACCAATTTATATTATAATATAAAACTTCTATGAGGAAACATAGGTGAATTCATTTTAGACTAAACAAAAAAACACTAAAGTTTTCTAACAGATATGCATTACTTTTTATCTTATTTCCAATTTTTTCATTATTTATATTTGACTTGATTCATATAACCCCTCATTTAATTAGTAATGATATTTAAAAATTTCGCCGATGAACGCTCTAGTGGATAACAGTTTTAGGACAATTAGCGTCTAACACGCAACAGCTTCTGAAATAGGGTTTTCAGTGATACGGATTACTGGCGAGTGGCGGCAAGAACGACGATCGCCAGAGTGAATGCTGTCACTTCTTGGTAATAATATTTTCTTGGGTATCGGTGACACTGTGAATCAATAAAGTTAATTATTTGTATATACTTATATGAATCTTGTAAAATTTTTCAAGGCGACATCGTCAGTAATCAAAAACATTTAAGTTCGTTTCACGACCGCATGACTCTTTCAATTTGTTTACTCATGAAAATCAAGCCATTTAACTTTTCATCATTTAAATACAATGTTTGTGCTATGTTTGTATTTTTAATTTTGACTGTAATTTTATAGTGTTTTGAAAAAACAAAAACAATTTCTTTATAAGTCGCCTCTCAAGAATTTCTCGGGGTTTCAAAGCCAACAAGGTTTCATAAACTTGTGCTCCACTAATGGTGAAAAAGTTTTCCCTTTGCACTGCGTCATCTACGATGCCATTCGATAGTATGAAGATAAATTCTATACCAATCGAAAGTATGAAGCCCATAGAATATGCAAACGTTAGGTTATTTTTAATCAATTAATTATTTATGTGTATATTTTTTATGTGACACTAATGTATATATACATCTTTAGTATAAAAGAAGGTTATAGTGATACATATATAATACTACCCTGATTAAAAATATTGATTGAAAAAAGTTCAAAAAATTTACTACATGCAAATTATAAAAAAAAAAATTTTTTTTAAATATTAATTAAACATACTCTGGACTGAAATTTGCTAGGCAACCCATATGGATTATATTTATTGACAAATTAAATTAAATATAAAATAAGTTTCATTAAATAAGCATGTCGGTGAAGGTCGTTGTATAGCGGGATCTTATACTATACCAACTACTCTTAATTTTTTTACTATATTATTAAATAGTCTACATATTCTATAGTAAAGTTACAAATACAAACATGACAGTTCGAATGCTTAATTACAATCTAATTAGCAAATTTCTATGCAATAGTATTGAAATTAATGGTATATAAACATTTCGGACACAAATAAATGTTGAACATTTATATTTAGTATTAATTTTATTAATAAAAAATATTATTTTAGGTTAACTTATCCTGTACATAGTCCTCTTTAGAATGCTCCCGTTGGTTCTAAATTAGACACAGGCGTAATGAATGGGTAATATAGTAGCTTCGAGTAGAATACTTTGTGGAATGTAAAATATGAGTTTTGTGCGAAGGATCTAACTCAAGTTTAACGGCACGCGGTTAAAAAATCTATGGTCACGAGTGCCAAATTAGGAAAAAAACATGCATTTTTCATAGAGATTCCGAAATGGTACAACTCATTGTGGAAGCACAATGAATTGTACCATTGCATTAAATACAAAATAGATTACTATTATCCATATATATATGACAAGTTATAATTGAAAGAAAACAAATGACGTGTTTTCATTGGCTCTAATTTTTTCATCAACATTCAGCCGGTCACATTCTGTGCTTTTTGCTTCAATTTGGTGTCGTATGGATCGTATACTGTTAATTTTGGCGTTAAAACTTGCCATACCCTAGTAAAATAGAATCAAAATGAGTGTAGCTGCGCGTATGTATGTGTATGTGAATTTGTGTGTATATACACAAATGCGAGAGAGAGTATCTGTTTAGTAGAGTAACTTAACATTTTGTATATCATAGTATTGTCTTTGATTAACATAACCTTTACACATTTAAAGAAAAAAGCTTTTACCGGATTAAAGTTATGTATTATTATAAATTTACAATTATTTGACATAATTTTAAATTTATCCGACGTTTCGCGTGCTTTACAGCGTGCGTGGTCACGGTGGTCAAGGTTATAATAATACATAACTTTAATCCGGTAAAAGCTTTTTTCTTTAAGTTTTGTATATCATTTATATTAAATTATTTATACAATTTATATGTGATCTTTCTTGTGTTGTGTATAAGACACGCATTCTATTCATTTTGTGGTACACTAAAAATAGTGTGACTTGCTCTACAACCGATAAAATTACAAATAAAATTAATGCATGACAACTTACACTGTGCGTTTTAAATGCGTGGGCGCCATTTTCTTCTTTGTAGCATAAGAGCTAAAAATAAAATAATTTCAAATAAAAAGCAAATAAAAACAAAAATAAACAAACTAAAAATAAATTATACACACATGCTTAAACAAATAAAACTGAATAAAATGCTTGAAATTCGGATTCTATAAAAACCAAGAAAACACAAAACTACAATGTATGTGCATTTTTATAAAGCGATAAGTAACTAAGCCATCATTTAAATAAGATATGCCGGCTTCCTCACGATGTTTAGCTAACCTTCGACTTCAGGGATGAGAGTCACACACTGAAGCCTAGGCTGACATTGCAATTTTATAAACACTCACCATAGCCTTCGCCCTGTAAAAAGAGACGGAATGCCTCAGCCGCTTTACCGGGCTCTTCTTCAAGCACCATTGAGGAGTCAGATATCTGAATGTTAGCAAAAGATGCTTATAGCACCGTTATGATATTCTATTGAGTCTGTGCGGAAAGGGAACCGGTTGGGTGACAGTTACGCGAACTAATATAATTTTTCTCTTAAATATATACTTATAATTTTATCATATTATGTATCAAGATACTGATCTATAACAGTGTTGTCATAATAAAAAGGGTAATTTAGTCTTCTGTGACCTCAAATCCCACGCCGGTTCTCTTTTCGGACGGATTTTCAATTGTATCCTATTAGTAAGTTTAAAAGTTGTCAATGTCCTGAGTTTTTAGTGTTACCAGATCGTTAACAAAAGCATTTACTATTTATGGCTAAGATTCATGAATAAGGACCAAGTGTAAATGACATACTACTTACAGACACCGCGGTTAAATTTTATATAGATTAGGAATGAGCGAAATCTACTTTTAATCCCTACTGAGAATAAATTGTTTTTCAGATTCATGTATTATAACATTCTTTACAAAACAAAATTACTTGTTAGACTAAAGCGGGCCATAGACGGACCGCATGTTGCAGTCAAGACCGACTGCAACATGCGGTTTGCTCAGGAACTGCTCGAGCGGTCCGTGTATTGCGATTTGCGATTGACTTTAGTATGGAAACTGCAGATCGCCCTGCGGCGCGGCGACCGCATGTTGCAATCGATCTTGACTGCAACATGCGGTCCGTCTATGCTCACTATAGACTTAAAATCATCATTACACACCTTCATCCAAGCAGACATAGAAGGTTCCAGGCGGCTGTTAAACGTGACCGTAGCGTCCACAAATGGCGACAGGGCACCAACTATATTCAAGACAGGTATCTGCATGGTCGCATTATCGCGAGAAAGACGCAAGTCCTGCCTCTTCCCAAAAACATCGATGAACATTGCCACGTTTACTGGGTTCGGAAGGTTTGCAAACTGGTAACGATACTTCGACACTACATTTGGGTTACATTCCTCCGGTATCTGTAAAATAGATTTTTCTACATTATTATATTTTTATCATCATATAATTTTTTTTACTATACAGAAAATTTTTTACATCGACCTTATGATAAAACAGAATTCAAGAGTTCAATATATTTAATGATTTATTATAAGGCCGAGGTTGGTTAAAAGCAGTATTAAATCGCAGTGTTTTTAACCGAACATATTACTAGCAAAGTCGGCGCTCTTAATCATCGAAACGCTATGTATCAAACCCGGTTTGTACAATAGATTAACCATTGAACATCGTGTATTGAAAAGGTAAAAAAATTCTTAATATAAAACGAATCTGTGAAAAAAGATTCATAATAAGGCTTTGTATGTAAATCGCACAGCAATCGAATATCGATTATAAATTGCGCAAGCTGCAGTGTTCGCTAGAATAAAGAATGTTCGCAAATGTCACAATACACTTCAAATTTATTTAAAGGTAAGTTAAAAGATACGTAAATACTAGAGCAAGCAGAAACATGTGAGAAAAAAATAAGTATCATTCAATAGGATCGCAAGGACACGATAATTTAGTTTTAATATTACATATTTATTTCCCGGATGTTTTGCCACTTCTTTCGAAAGGTGCACGTTTCATCCCGAGATAATACAATAAACACATTACAATTATGAATACGACAGAACAATGCAATTTTTCAAGTTATACTTCTTTTGGCGCGTTAGGGAAAATTTATGAGAGTAAGCACACCGTCACAAAAAACCGACACCCTGAAGTTAGCTATAGTCGACATTTTAGTTTTTCCTATTGTTAGTGTCGTTTTTCTACAAACGTAGAATAATTTTTTTTTTGAAAGATTTTTATGTTGTTACGCCAAAGAGCTTCTAACACGTGTACATACACACACTTTTTTTGTAAATTACGCTTTTGTTTATGTTTTACATACGTATTACGGTAGTTTGGGTATATATTTGACACGTATATAGAAAAATAATATAATTATCAATCGCAAGCAGGCGCTTTATAACATATATGATGAAATCTATAATCTATAAAAACAATTAAAACCAGTCAGACCTACATATTTATATTATATATTGCATATTATTTTTTACAGTAAACTGCTTCATGTCATTATTTATTCGCTGGAGTCACGTATGATGTAGTGCGACTCATAATGTATAAAAGTAATCGTCAACGCATCGCAAAAGTTATACTCACTCTTCCAAAATGGTGCCAGAGCAGGAACTCGACAGCGGACTCGCACATGCCGCGCCTGCGCATCATTCGGCACGTCATTTTAAAATAGGCCCAGTCCAGCCACCCTAGCTGTGTCGATGTGCAGTTGATCAGCGCCAAGCCCTCCATCTAAAACCGTTGAGTTCATCTAATAAACTTGTAAGTAATGTATTACTTCACTATTTCGCAAGCTTATAGTAGTTAAAGAATTTTTTGTTTATTTGCAAAATGACGCGATACCGACAAGGACCAATGATTAATATGGTACATACAGCTCATAGGACGTTTTGGTAAAAGTTTAAACAATCCCGTAGTATTTGCGTCTATTACTTTCAGCTAAATCCTTAAATTATTAGTATTTAGATTGTATGTACATATTTACCCAAGAGTATTGAGATTGTCACCCCTTATTCATAAACCTAAATTATTATAAATGCACTAAGTCTTTTGTCTCTTTCTGTTAGATTGAATTTAAGGTGTGAAGAAAAATAAGAGCTTTTTTACGACTATCGAAGCTACGACAAACACGAAAAACAAAAAGAATGGTCAAAATTATTTTACAATTTGTACGGTTGACAATTGGCATTGTCTTTTACGATCAACTCTCTGGGGCTTACATAGCCATGATATAAATCATTAATGCGCTGTTCTCTTTTATTTTTAGTAAACGAATATTTGTCGTAATCAAAAACCACGATATACATTTTCAATACACCCCACTTATAGTCTAAACAAAGACCTGCCGACATTAGATATTATAGCATTTTAATATACAATTTAACAATGAAACAAACCATTATAACCATACATTGCTATTAGCCAATAATACATATCAATTTCATATGTGCCGGTAATAATTACACAAGCCACGAAACCACTAACCAGCTCATTGTTCGACAAACACTGATCATACGCCTACATATTATAAAATCGATTTCATTTACACCTTTTGTTAATTGGAGCCAGTACGTTGCAAGACCTCTACTTCAATTGACCCCATTCTTCGCGCTTACATACATTGGACAAATAGTATGAGCTAGATTCATGATAATTTATTTTATTAAAATAACGTGAATATTTGTTAAATATTTTATAAAAATCTTGTATGGAGAACAAGCTTTAAGCCTTATTGAAAATGTATGCATTCAATATCAATGACATGACTTACGTACTCGTTTTGTACAAGTTACAAATTACTTAAGCTATTTAGTATACAATTAAACAAATAAGAAGCATAAACAGGTTCACAGCTTTCTTATCAACAGCAAAGTTGCACAGTTCTTTATGCATGTAGTTTAAATGAATATATATAAAAATAAATATAAGATTATTTGATGTCTAAATAGTATTTTTATGTACCTTTGATGGGTTGTTTATAGCGTATCTAGCTAGGATATTAGCACCAGCTCCGACTCCCAAACCGATGAATGTTTTAAAACCAAACCGGGCTTGAACATATTTTATTTGACTTGCGAGCTCATCCAGCGTTGGGTAAGTGTAACTGAAACAAAGCGTTGCAAATTACAACTCCACTTATCAGAATTAATTGGGGCCAGGTAGGACGTCAAGTGTATCTTGTCTTTTCAAGAAAAAGTAACCTTTTGAAAAAATGTAGGCAACTTTAAAATATAAATCTCTTATACTTATTATCTCTATTATACTTGAAGACTTTCGCCTCTTCGCGTTCTTTTCCTAGGATTACTTGGAGTGCACGCTTCCATGCAGTAATAACGAACCGTGGAAGACGGTTTATTTATGTATTTGCGAAAATATAAATGAAGGAACTGATACTCGCCCTTTTGCAGATAAACTCGAAAATGAATTTATTTAAATATTTATAGTCGCTTAGTGAACGTTCGAGTTTATTATTCGTACTGTTACGTAAGACTGCGGTAGCAAACGCTGTACGTAGGGATAACCCAATTCGTTTAAGTTACGAAGATTTCTGATAGCTCACAAGTTAAAGTACATGTAATTGACGTTAATTACAGCTTCGAAAGTTCCCTTACAACTTTGATTGAGAAAAATATTCTATGCGATGTGAATAGAAATTCAAATAACGTGATCTAATTTTGATGAAAGCTATACGTTTTGAATAAATAAGTACCTACCTGAAGAGTTTGTTCTCAATCAATAAGGAATGACCTAAAATCTAGATCTAGACTTTTGTTTATAAGGTGTAGTTTAAAAGATATCACTAAATTGGAACGCGAAAATTCGTTGTTTCGTTGCTAGGTTCATATACATGACGGGACCATTGTGTTAAATAAAAGATCCCAGGGACCAGCGTTGTACGTAACTAGTACCGAGTACCATCAAGTATTGAGCCGGTTACATAACACTGCGGTACCAAACACGAATAACCCTAGTTTTGTTCGGGGTTAGGGCTGACGAAGGACGGTTAATGAAACTAGAAGATATCAATACATATTTGGAAAATGCAGACCAATGTAGTACAGCACAGCTATATCTATAGCTATATTTATTCTATACTACTATTATAAAGATAAACTGTTTTATTGTGTATTTGTAGCGAAATTGATTCCATTAAGAAACAATACATACAACATATGTATTAATAGAAAAAAAACAATAAAATCAAAACTTATAAACGTATACGTAAAACGTACGTAAAAGTCTTAATGTATAAAGACCAATGTAATATTAATTGAATAGACAGGGCGTGAACGCGCGACCTCAGGCTGGCTTACTACTTTTAACTTTAGTAGAATCTTACTTCGGAATAGACTATGTAAAAGTCTTAACACTGTTTATAGTTTTTTATTCAAACAAAACAAATTGAATAATTAAGCTAAAATAATTATCTACTTTAACTGAATTCCTTTTATGTATAATTAGTTCTTACTACTCGAGATAATTGAATGGTGAATACGCTATTTTCTGAATCGAACAGCTTGTTTTCATAAACCCTCACATTGTGTGGTATAAGTATAAAAAGAAAGGAGAATTGGAACATCATTGGAATAATTTTAATAAAATAAATCTTAATTCCACTTTTCAGTGCACGGAGCGATGGCATTGGCCTAAAGGATTCCTTAGAGAAATCTAATTGATGATTTATGTATTTAATCGTTCGCTTTCTTATGTACTTACTCTTGTACTCTTCTCTCTGTCTCGTCTTAGGTTTTGGGTAAGGATTTAAACAAAAAGTTCTACTTACTCACCCTAGTCAAAATGCCATATCATTTCACAGACGACACGTCGTTTTAACGAAGTAAAATTTACTGTTCCATATGCCTTTTTGATATACACACAATTACCACTATAATCTGCATTCATAATAAGGTATGTTATATGTTGAATTACTCCTTAGTGATTCCTATGTGGGAAGGCTCGTAGTCTAGCCAGCACACCCACCCATAGAAGCTCCGATTGATATTTAGTAGTACACAAAAAGTCTAGAGACTGACTGACTCATAACGGGAGTTGTAGGGATAAAAATGTAAATACATAAACTTTTCATATATTAGCTGATAAAGTACGATACAAGAAACTACTGCGGAACGGAAACTTCTAATTAGATATATACTAAAAGGGTTTATTTTTTGCTTTTTATATAATATACGCCTTAGAATAGGGAAATCCGGAATGGTGACACGTGTTCTTGATCACGTTTGAGGGAACGGGACTGAGTAGGAAGTGGTGAACAATGTAACGCAGTAATCAATTCGTATATATGAAGTAGCTTACTACAATTCATACAATGTTATTTTATTTAAACGAGATTCTAGATTTACAAGTGACATTAGACCAATTGGGCTAGTTTCTACTCTGCATGCTCTTTTGTGTAGTTCTCAACATATTTTTTTAAGCCGTGGCTTAAATTTTTCATTACAGGCTGGCGATCAGTCTATGCCTGACAGATGTCGCGAATTTTTGGGTCTTACATACCATTTTTTAATTGGTACACACACAGCTGGTGTTCATAGCTTTAGTTTTGGGGATTAGCAGGCTGAACAAAATTGTCTATTAAGAAACATAGAAATCTTAGACCAAGACCAAACGTTGTAGCACTGTATTATTCATATGAGAACCCCAGCCTAACTAATCACTTATAATTATCTAGTGCTGACCGCGTGCAATTCTATGTTATAGGCTGTATTCTATTGCCTTTAAACGTTCAATTTACTTTACAGAACCTAACGTATAATTTTGAGTTGAGTAACCGTTGATATTTGCATGAATTATGAAGTTTAAAATAAAATTATTATGGTTAAAAATTATACGATATAAACGTATTTAAAATCTACACTTGGTAGTGTATTTATTACATCTCCTGGTATAACAACAGCACTGTCACACCGAATGTCCCGTATTCAGTGGGTTCTCCCAGGACCTTTATTTTTCACTAAATATAACGCATATCTTTAGAACTTAATAAAATAGATAAAAACAGGCAGCTGCTGAGCTCCTACGTGAATGTTAATTTATTGATGGATTTATTTATTTATAAAGTTATACGATATATACGTATTTAAAATCTACACTTAGGTAGTGTATTTATTATACCTCTGGTATAACAACAGCACTGTCACACCGAATGTCCCGTACAATTAGTGCTGGTCTCCTAGGACCTTTATTTTTCACTAAATAATATAACGCATATCTTTAGAACTTTATAAATTAGATAAAAAATAGGCAGCAGCTGAGCTTCTACGTGAATTAATAGATGGATTTATTTATTTATAAAAGCAGACGGCACACTGATACCAGAAAATTTAATTAAATTTCTAATGTGACAACCACTTATAGGCAAGCTTAACACACACGATGAGATAAAAAAATAAACAAAACAATTTAATTACAAAAACTGAATGAAAATCGATTTCAAAGTGTGATGGGAGCAACTAACGATATCCAGACTTAGCTCGTTTATCAGAATGCGTAATTTGTATATCAGTAAGTTTTGGCCAAAACGCGTTCGTCTGAAAGGAAGGACAAATGGGATGATCTAGGGGGGGATATATTAATGCATATGGGATTGATAAACTCCACTGTTTTTTTAGTAATTAATTAAAAAAATCAAATTTAAAAAATTCGTAGCTGAAAACAAGGCCCGACCTACAAAGAGTACAAAATTACCACGCGTAAATTAGACGTTACAAGTGTATCAAAAAGTTTGGTTTATTTTAACAACGAATATAAAATAAGGACTTGACGATAAATTCAGTTCATTGAATATGCTTATAGCAATTATACCAAACATTAAACCGCAAATCAAATTAATAAGTAACATTCGAAATATGATTTAAATGGATAGGAAAAGTGATCTCAATACATTTATTGAGTCGTCGTACGAATCTGACGATATTTTATGTATTTTGGCGAATAGAAGACAATCAACCTCTTCGTTATAACCATTCTTCTCTTTGTTCTTTACACCGAAACAATCAAGACGGCATTATAAGGCCCTTTAGTGATATAAAAATTCGAACACTAAGTTGTTACCTTTTCTTTTTTAGCGTCTCGGCTCTGAACTGATACCACCTTAGTATTTATTATTAATAAGAAATTAAGTTTAATAGACTTTGCAAAGAAAAACCCGGTTCGGCATTTGTGGTTCTTTCATTGAGAATTTATGGGTTTTACATTTGTGACTTACGAAAAACCTAAACCGACGAAAAACACTTCTTACTACCAGATTTTTTATTTACCAACAGAGTACTACCGCTATACTAGTAACCTCGCGTTGGTAAATAAATCAACGACATTATTAAATGACTAACTACAATTTCACCGAAATCGTGGGTCACTGACACCTTTATAAAGGTGTATAACAAAAATTTATGTGTTACAGTATTAGGCTAATTTTTAACCCTGGGTCGTATGAACTCAGACCAATGAATTTTCTTTATACGCAATTTATACTTGCGTAGGACGTTAGGAAAGCATGTCTTACAGAAATATTCAAAATCGAGACCTATATCTAAGTAGGTATCTTTGACTCTGTGTCAAAAACTAATTGGATTTTGATATACGGGGATATGGGGATGTCTTGAAAGGCATTATATGTTTCCTTATCGAGTTATCAATTAAATATAAAGAATAAGCCAAGACTTATTAGGGGTTGTCGCGTTGGATGTAGGTACTCATCCATGATAAAACTACAATCAAATATTTCGATTTCACATCATGGCCCATAAAAGCTTGTAACGGTAATGTGTTATCGTTTTCTTTATGTGTAATGCAGAATTATTTTAAGTTAAATCGACACCATACATACCACATTTTCGGGAAACTCTAGACATAAAGCCTTCTGCCTAAGACGCCAGGCTGTCGCGACATTCAGCTATAAATGCAGTTTATTCACCTATCATGGGGGAATTAAAGTTTAGGCGACTTAAGTAACTATTAAAGTTTTCTGAAGAGTATATCTAAATTGAAATAAGATGTAATGTAACTGTGTTCATAGATCACTGTTTTAATTTCTGATAATAATTATTAGCGTAAATCATATACACGTAGTCTAAAGGGTTAATGAGAAATGGATCGTCATATTTTATAAATAATTAAAGTCTATTACAAAAATGTTTACGTCTTTATAGTATCCATTATTATTTATAAAACAACCTTCATCTGAAGTCTGAACTGACCTGCCTCTTGCGTACGCGACCTGTAAATACACGGACGGACGGACAGAAAGAAACAAAAACGTACGTTATTTTGGTCAATAACACTAATTGATTTATTATACATCCTTCTATTTTTAAAAAAATAAATAAAGTTAATATTTTTGAATAGATAGATAGAAGTTTCAATTTGTGTAAACAAAGCATTAATCAAAAATACTAATTTATCTTTCCATCTTATCGTGCAGACATCGGACGCGCCGCTGTTGTATAAATAATTAACCAACAAATGATTCCCTCAAGTGTTTCGGGTATAAACGATCATCAAGTCAAGAGTTCGATGTCAAAAATCGATTATAAGTGTCATTTGGTTAAGTGTTAAAACGGTTTAAGGTTTGGACGAATGCCACCTGGAGAGATAAATAAATAAATTCGCTTAAAGGAAACCTTTTTAAAATAAGCAAATCTGCTTTCAAATATATATTTTTTTAATCACACTAAGGCATAACAACTCCTGTGCTTTGGTGTTCATAGAATTTCTAAAAATAATAAATGAAATAAAAGGAAATTTAGTTGGACAAGACATAGCAATTCTCTGTGTAGGTCTAAGTAGATGGTCAGTTGAGTGATACCGCCGCCCACACTTCAACATTTGCATGCATTCGTGATACATTTTGCTGACACGCTCAATTGCCGCCTGAGTAAACAATTATTTAACTCGATCGAGGATTACTAATAATCATATTTTGACTTGGACGTACCGTAAATAAAGTTACTGGCTTTCGAGAAGGAATAACTTGGATCACTACTGTCTGATCAGGATGGAAGTGAAAGAGAAATCAAGAGGACACAAATGGCATAACGCATAGCAAGATAATAAAGTCTCTAATACTGAGATGAGAACTGTGCGTACGTTGTTTTTCTCTATGAACAATTCGAGAACAAGACAGGAAAAAGATTGATGCACTGCAAATATGGCGCTGGGGATGAGTCGCATACCGTGGACCGCTAAATGAACTAACCAATCAGACTTGGATCAAATCAAAGTTCGTACGAGACCCTGGACAACATGCTATAGATACATGTTCTTATCTTACTTTGGTCATATCGCCCGTGAACCAAATAACCTGGACAAGTTGGTTGAAGGGAAGAGCACCAACCCGCTGGTCACACCAAGTCATGATTCTCACGGGTCTCCCCATAACAACTGCGCTAAGGAAATATATAGACCGAACAAAGTGGAGAGATATCACTAGCAGAGCAGCAGTCACCTTACATTGACGGGACCTTCAGCAATAAAAATTCGACGGAGAAGAAATATAGTCTCGACTGAAAAAAATGATTAATGAGAGGTCACTTACAAACCCATGTTTAATTTCTTTGAAACGTTTTAATAAACTTTGTGGTCTTTGAATATGGACCAAATGCTTAACCAGGCCGTTAGTTCTTACTTATAAAATGTTTTAAAGGATTTTATTAAATATCATTTTTAATGAATAATTTTTAATGTGTTTAACACTCACTAGGGTTAAGCAGTCTTTTACAGAGGCATTGAAGAGCTTTTTAAGATTGCCTTTTCTGTTAAGACTTTTAGAAGATTTCGCACATTCAAGTCCAATTAAAAGCTTTCATATTAATTTCACGTTAAGAGCCGTTTAATGCTAGCTTATTCTGACCTAGAGATGCAAAACTCTATTAACAATGATACATAATAAGAAAATTGATTGAATTCATAAGATATCTAAATAAGTAAAGTCGGGCTTTATCCTCGGGGAAATTTACGGCAAGAGACAAGTACAAAATAAATGTAACATGTCAATGGTTTTCTTCTTCATATTCGACCTCTTTCTTTCATTACTTTTTCATATTAATTAACATTGAAAATATTATTTAAGTGAGTTTGGCCTACTTATAAAAAAATGTAAGCTCCCACTATCAATTTTAATTATTTTTGTAGGCTACTGCTAGACAACAACATTATTCCTTAAAGCCGAGCTTTCGAATACTGGCTGTGCCCCAATAGATTTCTTCTATGTCCGCAATCACGATTTGAATATACGTGAAGAAAAACATCGAGTGGAAACTGGCATAGAAAACATTTGTGCCACAGGACTGCCTAGAACGAAAAATTAACAAGAAAACAGATCTGAACATAACAAGAAGATTGGTTATATTAAAAAAGTATTGAATTGTGAATTTAAAAGTAGCTTTTAAATTCACAGTTCAAAACAATACGTTGTTTCAGCTTCTTGCAAAGACCATCTCTAGCGCCTAATCAAAGCTTCGCACTCAAAGGAACGCTCTGCGTGATCCATGAGTTGTTCATAAGTTTGCTTTTCCTCGACTTGTGTACGCGCTATTCGAGTATATTATAACCGCTTAGGATTAGAGTTGTTAATTGTATTATAAATTAATCCATGAATATCCTAACATACGTCTTCTTCTGAAACGTACTGTTACCGCTGCAACATAAACAAACACAACAAAAACGTGAAAAACGACCGCGTTGCGGGTCAGAATGGGCTAGATAAGCTTTCTTTGGTTTTTATACTTTTTTAGAAATTAATTAAGCAAAAGGATATTTACGGTTTCTAAAAGGATTGTCGTTGTTTATGTTTTAATTGTAAGTATCGAATAACATTTTACATCACGTATCTAGCCATTGTTTCAGTGAGTATTCCATTAGTATTGCAGTATTCCACAAGTATTCGGGGTGTTCGATTAAAGACAGTATTCTGTAATTAGAATGTGTTTATATATAAGAGTTTTGAACCAACGTAGTGATTATCTTGTGTAAATGTGAATAAACTTGTATAATATAAGGAGTAATTATTTTAAGTCCCCAAATCAGAATATTACACGCACACGCCCCAGTTCATATTAAACAGTGTAACAAGATGAAATTATTTATATGATTAAGGATCATTAATACAATAAAAAAACATGCGTATTTTGTCATTTATTCTTGTATCATATTTTTGTAATTTGTTTGCTTCAGGAAATCCAATGGCCAATATAAACGATATTAATACTTTGTATAACAATTTATGCAGATTGACACACGCTGACCAAGGTAACGCAGAGTTCACCGGGTTATCGGGACTTTGTTATTAACGAAGTTATTTCTATGGGAATCCTTTGTAAGGGTTGTATCATCTATATTATTATATTGTTTCATGAATGCACAATTTTATGGATAGTCTATCAAGGAAGGATGATATATATAAAAAAACATAATATATGTAGTCAATTAACTCAGTGTTATGCAGATTTAACAGATTTTTACATAATAAAAAGTGATACGTAAGTATAGTAAGTATAAGTATAAGTATAATAGGCATTATTATTCCTATACAATTACGTCACACAATTTGTAGAAGCGTGAAAACGAGACCCTCTCACACAATGCACCTGCACATCTAGAATATATACGTATAAACTATTTAAAGCTTCAATTTTGATAACATACATGCTCTTTTTACAATAAGTATGAATGGTAAATTCTTATCCTGTAACTTCAATAGCAATACTGAGTATTCGTACCACGTAATTACTTGCGTCATCGCTACGAAAAGAACATCAAAGGTTTCTTCGTTAGACGACGTCATTAATATAAAAGCACTTTTTGAGAGTGCCAATTATTGAGTCAATCATTGAAAAACGGTAACGACTAATCCACACAACGGTCGAGACTTAAAAATTTTGTCGCAAAACGGAGAGATGGATAAAATATCGCACGAGAACAAAACAATATTTTTAATTGCTAGATGCTTCAGCAATTGAGTTAAAGTGGAGTTATTTAGTTTGAGTAATTGCAGTGGACAATAAACGAATACACAGAATGTCTTGGGTAACATGCAGAGAACTAATTTGCCAGCTCTCAAATTGATATGACGAAGCCTGGAAAAATATACCTACGTTCATGATAATTAAGTACATTAACATATGCGAGTTCCAACTCTAATCAACTAGAGATTAATAAACTAGATTTTTTTAAAGCACAGAGGGAAAACGGGCAGTAGGCTCGCCCGATGTTAAGTGATACCGCCGCCAATGGACACTCTCAATGCCAAGGGCTCGCGAGTGCGTTGCCGGCATTTTAAGAATTGTTACGCTCTTTTCTTGAACGACCCTAAGTCGAATAAGTTAGGAAATACTTCAAGGGGCAGCTGATTCCACATAGTGATGGTGCGCGGCAAAAACTGCCTTGAAAAACACTCAGTTGTGAAGCCTAACACTCTGTTGGCGCCAACTTACCGCTATGTTTAAACTACTCGTTTTTACACCAAACTCCCAAGCGAAATTAGAGAATTATCACGGAATAAATTCAAACTCTCGTTAAACGTAAAGCTAATCGATAAAGCTTTTTATAAATTTGACGATTATTTAAATGATCCTAATCCTTCGGATTGATTTGCTGCAGTTCAATTATTTATGGCTGCTGTGCCCAAAATGACTCAAAACTTGGCTATTTAAAAGAGTGACGCAGGGTTTCTTGCCAGTTCTTCTCGCCCGCTCTACGCCCTTGGCTTGCGAACTGTTAGTAAATGTAAATTAATGAATTATTAGAATTAATTTAACATCTTTTCTGTTGACGTTCATAAGTGCACTTGTTACCTATATGAATAAAGTTACTTTGAGTTTGAGTTTAACTAGAAGTCGCACACAGGGTTCATTATTATAATGCAAGTTAAATAATAACGGAACGCTTACCAACTAGCTGTGTAGTTAGTGATTTTCCTGAGATGGGTTCAAACCCCAGTTGGTAATGGCACACACATAAGACTGTCAAGCTTTTTGATGTATCAATGTCAATTGGAACCAGGTTATGTTACATAAGTGAATTGTAATTTTTGTAAAAAGGGTTTTAGTTTATACGTACAAAGTGCCTACGTACCCAGAAACCCAGATGAACCAATTGTTATTTCTCTTTATGTGTGCTACGACCAATTGCTCGAAGATAAAAACACTGTGTAAAAACAATGTTTTAAGCCTAAAAATTAATATTTTTTCAGTCGATGCGCTCAAGACTCAACTGAAAAAAAAAAAAATGTTCTTCTAATTATATGCCTATAAAACAGTTAAACAGATCTGAGGCCAAAACTCATTAGAGGTTGTAGCTCCATAGGGTTATAACAAAAGGCATGACTTGGCGCTAAGTGATTTCCCTATGTCAAAAACACTGGATTTGACATACGAGATGCATTTAGTGCAAAGTCGCGAGCCTTAGCGTTTACTTAACTAGAAACGTCTCAAAATGTAATATAAAGTTTACTCTCTAAATTAATTACCATAATTAAAGTGATTTGTTTACGGAATTAATAACAGAAGAGTTCTAAAACGTGAAATAATAGACAACAGAAATCCATGGTACATAAATTTAGGAAGACAGAACCGGCGTGCCTTTCAAAAAAATCAATATAACTCACACGCCCCGATTCACTCGCTCTCTCAAGGACACCGGTCAAAGAATACATTTTATTGTTTATTAAAACGTGCGTCGGGGAAACTATATTACTTCTAAATGTACGTTACATTTAGAAGTAAAATAGTTTAAACTAAACTGAATAAACTATTAGGTTTTTATATTTACGGGCAGTAAGAAACGATTCGATTCGATTACATAGCACAATGAAAAATTACAAAAACGAAAACCCCAGTTACAGCTCAACCTAAAGGTAAATCTTGAGCAAGTTATAATTGCTCAAATCGAAAGAAAATCCATCGCTGAGCATGGGTAAGAAAGCACAACTCAGGTGTTGGGTGACGCGCGCCTAGGCACAGCTCTTAAAACGCAAAGAAAAGTTACAGAAAACAAAACAAATTTTACTTGTCTGCTTGTAATATTATTGATTTTTGTTATTTAATTGATTATTGGTATCTATCAAAGGCATTAAGAAAAAATAGATCGATAGATCAATATTGATATTTAGCAATGATTATGCTGTAGAGATCTAAGATTAGTTTGAACCATATACACTAGCGATTTAATGATAAAATACCTTGAACTTATTTTAAATTTAATGTATAAAAATGTACTACAGTCATCATATCATCTTTCTT
The DNA here is from genome assembly GCA_963693345.1 of Pieris melete. NCBI lineage: Eukaryota > Metazoa > Arthropoda > Insecta > Lepidoptera > Pieridae > Pieris > Pieris melete. Next base: position 1,466,548 of record CAVNZK010000363.1, on the reverse strand, counting down.
ATATAACTTTAGTTATAGGTAAAGTAATTTACAGTAGCAACTGCATATTACATAATATTCGGACACGTCAGCACGGAGGTCAATATATAGAATTTTTTTGAAATTTATTACTTTTGGGATTGGAATATTTGAGATTGTTCCATTCCATATACTCAGAATGCTTTCCATGCGTGTTAATTACGGGGCAATTTTTTCTTGATAGTGATAATTCCAAACAAAAACATGGTAACAATTTTTGTTTCAAAATCGTCATAAAAAAGAAATAAGTTTCTGCTAACACTGCACTATTATAGCCGCTGCATAATGAAGTATGATTCGCGTACATTGTGTTAATGCGAACATTGTGTTAATTAGTTACATTTCACCAAGGGTCCAAAACATGAATCCGCTTGAGAGAAAGCTTTCGTTACGTAAGGAATCTAGAATTTTCACAAAATGCATACAAGCCTAAGGCTGTACATAATTCAAGTACAAAATAAACAAGTAATTTAGGTTACGTAATTTAAATCTGGCTTAATATTAATGAGAGGTACTTGTATGTTTAAGATATTGTTGGAATTTGTTATTTGCCAACGATGATCACGAGCTCTAAATTTCTACCTTTGATTTTTTATATATTTCAACACAGGGAACAGTCAAGTTTCATAAATTCGAATGAAAAAATTTGTTTTTGAGATATGGAAATACATTTTTGTTCAACAGTCCAAGTTTAATAAACATGTAAAAAAAATTGAATTTTTGAAGCCGGTACAATTATCGAAGTCGGATTTTTTTGGGCTGTTAGACTTTCTATGTCATATACTGCTGTTTCATATGTTATTACGTATATAGAAATTCCATCTCACACTGCATCCTTCTTAGGCAATTCATTTACAATCTCCGCCATTAAGTTCTGGAATACGCTGCCCGACTCCGTACGATTGGCTACCTCTCTGTCATCTTTTAAAACTCTTCTGTATTCTCATTTCTTAACCTTATCCTATCCTGATCAATCGTGACTTGTATAAATCTTATGTTTCCTTTTACATCACTATTTGCTGTCCATGTATTTGTAAGATTAGCTTTTAAGTTTTTAGTCCGCTGTTAATATTTTTTTTTATTTTGTATTACTTTAGATTAAGGTACTATGTATGTATATATATATATTTTTATATAACATTTGTTTCTGCACTTCTCGCACGAATCATGTTTCTTTTTTTAGTTTTTTCTTTAACTAGGGTTGCCTGGAAGGGATCGCTTATTAGCGATAGCCTTATCGCTAATAAGCGCCCGTTGCATCCCTTATATTTTTTTTGTATTGTGTTTGATTTATTGTTTTTTGCAACGAAGTGTTAATAAATAAAATAAATAAATAAATATCGAAATGTTCATAAATCTTAAACTCAAACTCAAACTCAAAATATCTTTATTCAAGTGGGTAACCAAGTACACTTTTGAATCGTCAAGTTAAATTAATCGTAAATTTACATTTACTACCAGTTCGCAAGTCAAGGGCGTAGAGCGGGTAAGAAGAACTGGCAAGAAACTTTCCGCCACTCTTTTTAATCGCCAAGTATTATCATACAAATTGTTTGAACTGGAGCAAATCAATCCCAAGGATTAGGATCATTTAAGTAGTCCTCAAATTTATAAAAAGCTTTGTTGATTAATTTTCGTTTAACGAGGGCTTTGAATTTATTTAGTGATAATTCTCTAATTTCGCTTGGGAGTTTGTTGTAAAAACGAATACAATTTCCATATAAGGAAACGATCAAATTAAATTATCTATATATAACTTAACCAATCTAGAGCAAGCAAACAGCCTGCAAATAACTTGCACATAATGTAAACAAAGTAAAAAATCCTTGTAAGCAATTTATAATAATGAAACTTACATAGGTACTAGCTTGGGTACACTAACAATTTTTTGATTTGTGCATTTGCAAATAGAAGTCCCGATATCTAATATATAAAATTCTCGTGTCACAGTTTTCGTTGCCATACTCCTCCGAAAGGGCTTGACCGATTGAGATGAAATTTTTTGTGCTTATCCGGTATCTATGAGAATCGGCCAACATCTATTTTTCATCCCCCTAAATTTTTTTATTTATTTTTTAGACAATTTTTTTTTTGTGATACAGCATTAAAAAATACATACAACCCTTAATTTTTACCCCTCTACGATCAACCCCTATTTTTTTATTATAAATGATATACATGGCCAAACGACGTTTGCCCGGTCAGCTAGTTATCTATAAAAGCCTTTGTTTATTTACAATTAGACAATCGACTGTTATTCACAAGACTATTGCGTTTTTGTTCTATAAAACATCATCTATATAACTTTTTTTGCAAAGCAAATTAATTTCATTTAAAATGTTTGTTATTTTGACACAAACTTAACTCCCACGCATATTAAATACCAGTCAACCAAATTAATTATTGCACATAATGAACACCATTTGTCGTGAGCAATTTCATTTGATATCCACTGACACGTTAAGAGTATAAATACATATGAAATTTCGATTTCGTGATAAGATATAATTTATAATGATACGTAATCGTATTTCCTAAAAATGTTGAAAAAGATCAATCTGTAGGGTTGACGCAACAAGCCAATAATCCAGTAATATTTATTTACCGGATTTTTGGCTTGCTATATATTCTCAAGACTATAAAGCCACCTTTCAACTCTTGTTTAAAAACATCACAGCAAAATGTGTTCCATTCGAGTTACATATATGTTGATTTTAAACGCATATTATTGTATATCACTGCCATACGAATACAAGAAAAACATTTTTTTTTTTAAATCTACTAACATATATTTGAATAATATTTTCAACTATAAATTTACCCATATTATTATGGTATAGCCTAATAATACATTAAAATAATAATTATTAGTAGACTTACTCGTATCTTTATACTCGAATACTGCGCACTAAAACAAGAATATTTTTTTATTTAAAATTTTAATTTGCCCAACATTGTATGGCATATCTACTATATAAAATAAGTCGGGTTTTCCTACCTGACGCTATAACTCCAGAACGCACGAACCGATTTCCACGGTTTTGCATTCGTTGGAAAGGTCTCGGGCTCCGTGAGGTTTATAGCAAAGAAAATTCAGGAAAATTTTCAACAGAAAAGCGGGATCACCAAACGAATTGTTACATGAAACGAAGCCATCTGGTGGCGAAACGGTGTTCGCCGTGTTTGCTAGTGCTAAATAATTTCGAATTGGAAATCACATTACACCTATAGTGATTGACACGCTCAAAAATTAAATTATAATAAATGATTGCTGCAAACTTATATTCTTATTATATATAGAGATTACTTATTACAGATAATTATATTTAGATAATTTAATTTGATCGTTTTCGTATTGTACAAAGTGTGACTAATGAAGTATGTTATTAACGAATCTCTCACTTGCTGAACAGCTGTAGCTGTCTACCCCAGTTTGGGGGATAATGGGACATCAATATGAAGTTTATAAGTACATTGCATGTCTGATTAAATTTAAATCGCACACGTGTACGAAGGCTTTGACGCTGTTAAACATGCTCAGTGAGGCGGTGAACTGAAATTGCTTCAGTTAAAAATCATGTCACATAGTTAAATCGACTAACTACGTTCAATAGTTCAGTGGTTTCTTTCTATATAATTATGTATTTTGTTAATGTTGCAACCTCTTATACATGTATAATAATATTTTTTAATTAAGCATAAATGTACTCTATGTTTTAAGACCTTTTGGCGATCCGAAGTGGTGGGTAGGCACCCAAAAACCCAAAACCTGTAACACTTTTACCTTTAACTGGCATTAGTCTTACACAAACAAGCATTTCCTTCTATTACAAATAACTGTCGCTTTAATTTGTGAACTATGTATGTAAGTTTTTGTCAGAACAAATAAAGATTATTATTAATAGCTACCTGCAAGTAAAAAACGTATGCTATGTGTAATGTGTATTTTCCAATTTGATACAAGTATTGTTATACATTTTCATTAATATACCATAGCGTAAAGAAGCACTAACCGTTGTTTCTTTATTATTATTTAATCGCTCTATAATCTTTGGCTATATGTTTAGTATAATTTTTTGTTGTGTATGTAGCTGTAGGAATACGAAATAAATAATATACGGATTACCATTATCATATGACGAACCTATCAACTTGACTCTTTTCAAACATTGAGTTTGGATGCCATCGTTAATTATTAAATTGCCTCAATTATTGCAAGAATGTTGACGCTTGCATTTGCAACGGACAAAGCATTCGTGGCATCAACCCTCATTCATCGCATAATATTTGTGGCTTTTGCGTTTATGAGTAAATTAATTTTGAAAATTTCATGCAGTTACAATGCGTCAAAATATTTTGTTATCATTTTGAAATGCTGAACTTACGTCGAGTGACATGAATCAAAATTGATATTAACATTTACTCACAACAGAAACTTGCACACAACTTTTGCATATTATTTTTTATGTAAGGAGGCAAATGGACAGAATGCTCATCTGATAATAAGTAACACCGCCGCCCATGGGCACTCGTAAGTGTGTTGCCGGCCGTTTAAAAATTGGTACGCTCTTTTCTTAAAGAACCCTAATTCGAATCGGTTCGGAAATAAACTTCAGTGGGCAGGAGGTATTTTGTATTCTACCTTGTCGTCCGATGATGAAACTTAGCTGCAGGTATTAGTCCAAACAACTCCACTGAACACTCTCCATTGTAAATGCGGTATTAGATGCAGGAGACCCCACATCTCTACGCAAAGGGGTCAAGCCGCTCGAAAACTGGTCGTCGACGATTCGAATCGCTCTTCGTTGAATGCGGTCATGCGGAAGGAGCTGGTACTTTGGAGCTCCCGCCCAGAGGTGAGAAAAGTAGTCCGAGTTGGGGCCGAACTGACGTTTTATAGAGTTGCGAGCGGTGGTGAGTGAAGTACCATCTCGCTTTCTAAGCACACCTAGCTCCTTCGAGGCTAACTTAGGTTTTTCTTCCAAATGATCGCGAAAATGAAGCTTTAAGGAGAGTAGTAGCGGAAAAGGGACTAAATTTAGTCAAACAGACACACTACTACAGTCCGAGATCCACGTAGCAATATTTCGACTTCAACACAAGTTTGTTCCGGTACTCATCGACCAAGAAATACCTGCCAGTGTAAAGGGTATCTCCAGTGCCATCGTCCGCATAGCAATAAATGTTGCTAAGTTGCAACATACCAGTATCATTGATATGCTGAATAATCAGTGTCGGGGATAGGCCTTGTGGGCCCGTGATCACGGGTGCAATCGGAACATGCTTCGGTCAGCGTGAACTGAACTGACTGCGGAAATCCAGTTGCATAATTTCTCGGGAAGCCTACGGGGAGAGAAGTGCTTTGTGCCACACCCGATGTGTTCGGTATGTCCAAACTTACAAATCGGTCAAATTATTTAATGTACACCAAATGATCGCTATGCATCGTGTTAAGCAAATTCATTTGTTATCCATTGACACTTTAAGGATATAAAACATATGTCATCCGCCATCAATTTGGTAGCGGTAGCCATCTTATATTTATAATGATTATCTAAAATAAATAATTGTATTCTCTAAAATTTTTGTAAAATATCATTTTGACGGCATGAGGCCCAAAACCCATTAATATAACTCATTCTCAAGACCATAAAGTCGTCTTTTGCCTACCTATTTGTATAAAAAAATCTCAGCAAAATTCCATTCGTGTTGTATATATGTCAACTTACCACTCTGAGTAATTAAATCAAAGTCTTTTAAAACCATGACTGTGAGTAATTATGGAAGCTGCATTTCGCATGAAACGCTGAGATATGGTTTGATATTATGTCTTTGAGCTTTCCAAGAGGCTAAACAAAAAAACATTGTTTTCTAAAATTGCAATAAATGAGGATAATTCAATAATAAAGTATATTGACAAATATAATACATTAACCCTCAGAGTATGATTTTATTTTTAATTTTTCGGAGTAAAGACTTTACGCGCCTGGTTACCTTTTTTCATCAATTATTTAGTTTATAATTTAAAAAAATAGTTTATAAGCAAAAGTACTCAAGATGTTTTTAAAATCAAAAATGTATGCATCCAACCACAGAGTTTATATACTATATGTCAAGTTGTTACGCTTTTACATACTTCTTCAACAAATAATTAGATGTTTAAAGATATCTTCACGTTTCAAAATTATGAGATTCAATTATAAAAATATCAGTTTAAACTAAAACATTAGAGCCATATTAATTAAAAGAGAGACACGCAAAGCGTTTTCTTTTCATACGTGCAGATTGCATCAACGTTGAAAGATTCGTCAACATACAGTAAGTGTATATATATACAACGAGAAAAAACATTAAAAATTCATCTACCACGAACGTTTGCTGCGTCATATATGCTGACAATATTGTAAGAATATATTCTATCCATTTTGCAACTAGTCCAATTCTTTACTGGATTTTTGTTAAACATTTCTGTCTACAGAAATTCTAATCTTAGAATTTCTCGTCTGTACGTGGGCAACAAATAGCGATCTATTGAGATGAAATGAGAAATATTATAATGGCCTGTTAAGGCATGAGAATAATATCTTTACTATACGTTTAGTCTATACCTGCGACCTTTAAAACATATTTAAAAAAACAGCGCAGATGATTTCACAATTAAACAATAAAGTTATCCTGAGAGGGCTTATAATTAAAAAAAAATGTATGCCCAATGTACTCACTTTTCCGGCAGAGTTGCAGCACCTTCCTCTTGCCCAGGCGCATTCATGTGGTAGACACAGAAGTTGTCCAAAATATCTTGCATGTCTTCGTGATTAAAAAATGACTCGAAACTTAAGTCTGAAAAAAAATACTTGTTATAATAAAGTATAGCTTGTATACTTATGTATGGAGTATAGTGTAGTTTATAGTATACGCGCATAAAGTACAAAATTGCTTAAAAATCGTATAATCGAATTCGAATCATAACGTTTATTTTCACTTGAAAAATCTGCGATTCAATTTAGGAACCTATACTGACCGGCAGCTTAACTGGATTATAGTACACATTTGGGTTATAGAATGTTTATTATTACTATAAAATATAATTACACCAGATTATATATATTTTTATGGCTAAGTCACGTTTAGGGCACAGCTGATATATCCCAAATCATGTCGTTATGTAAACAAAATTCTATGCATATCAATCCATCCATTTGATATTTGTGAATTGTTATATTTGTACATATATTTTGGTTACTTTGTATTTGGAACATTATAACAATGATTTTCCACATATTTTTGAAGCATTATTTGGTCTACGCCCTATACAAACGACACCTGACAACTAAACAAAAGTTCTTGAATTATTCTAATTCTAAGGAAATTATTGACAATCAAAACGCAATGAAAAGCACCGCATGCCCATTGACTACTGACATTGAGGCTCAATGATTGAGCCCCTTAAAATATGAAGAACACACGAAAACTATCGTTTGGGTAAGACCCGTCCAAATCATTATACCACTCTAATTTTGGTTTCTGTTATATTGAGAGAGATTGAACAAGAGATTGTACAAGAAGCTCTTCTAGAAATTGATCTAGTTTCCAATATTATATTATATTATTTATTAATTGACACGGTTGAAAATATATATTTTTATGTTACAGGAGGCAAACGGTCAGAAGGCTCGGAAGCACGCTGCCGGCCTTTTAATAATTGGTACGTTCTTTTCTTGAAGACTTATCAGGATACATAAATAATATTTAATGAAATATACATTTACAAAGCAGAGTGAGTCTAGTGGCTTCAGCGTGTGACTTGCATCCCTGAGGTCGTGGGTTCGATCTCCGGCTGTGCACCAATGGACTCTCAGTCTATGAGCGCAATAACATTAGCTCGATCGGTGAAGGAAAACCTCTTGAGAAAAACCGGCTTGCCTTAGACCCAGAAAGTCGACAAGTGTCAAATGGACAAATGATCATGAATCAGATACAGAAACCTGAGGCATTAAAAAGGTTATCCTTCTCAGTCTTTGGGTCTATCACATGTCGACTATGTGTTTATAAAAATATAAACAAAATAGCATTTAGTATTAAAATTGATGTCAATATAAAACAAAAGAAAGTTAATATTAGGTCCTTACATATGAAATTGGCTTATTTCGTACTGGCCACTTTAATCACGATGTTCTCCTCTTTGGTAAGGAATTCCAAATTTAAATTAGTACAACTATTTACTCATGTATTTGTGCTTCGATGACCCTCATTCATTTGTTTTTTTTCTTCTGTTTTTTTCTGTTTGCGTCACTCATTTTACAAAATGGAAAACTTAAAGTATCGCATTATTTACGAGTACGAGTTCCTCCGTGGCACTAGTGCTGCGGAAAAGACTCGAAGGGTGAATGATGTGTATGGCGGTCATGTTGCAAAAGAAAACACAGTTCGTTTTTGGTTCCAACGTTTTCGTTCTGAAAATTTCGACCTGCAGAACAAGCCCCGTGGACGGCCTGAGACCCAAGTTCATGAAGTATTGAAGGCTATTGTGGAAGCGGATCCATCGCAAACCACGTCCGAGTTAGCTGCAGGCTGCGGCGTTAGCGATGAAACTGCTTTAATTCACTTGAAGCAAATTGGGAAGATTAAAAAGCTTGAAAGATGGGTACCTCACGAATTGACTGAAGCAAACCGGCAAACGCGCGTCGACTGCTTCGTTACATTACTGAACCGGCACAATAATGAAGGTATTTTAAACCGAATCATTACCTGTGATGAAAAATGGATTCTGTACGATAATCGGAAGCGCTCAGCGCGATGGTTGGATACTGGCCAGCCAGCCAAATCCTGCCCCAAGCGAAAATTAACCCCAAAAAAGTTACTTGTAAGCATTTGGTGGACTAGTGCCGGTATTGTTGCAGTTTTCTCAAATCTGGCCAGACTATTACGGCTGATGTCTATTATCAGCAATTGCAAACCATGATGGAAAAGCTAGCGGCTAAACTCTCGCTCCACGCCACTGCTACTTCACGACAACGCTAGATAACACACTACACAACAGACGGCTACCAAATTAGAAGAGCTTCAATTGGAATGTCTAAGACATCCTCCGTACTCCCCGGACCTTGCTCCAACAGATTACCATTTCTTTCGAAATTTGGACAACTTCTTGCAAGGGAAAAAATTTAACTTTGATGGGGCAGTCCAAATCGCCTTCACAGATTTTATTGATTCCCGTCCGACTGGTTTTTTTTTAGTAAAGGGATCAATGAACTACCTATGAGATGGCAAAAGTGCATAGAAAACAATGGTACATACTTTGATTAATTAAATACATTATATTTAAAAATATTCGACTTATTGTTCCTCCTATACAAAACGCCAATTTCATATGTAAGGACCTAATATTAACTGCATTTGATAAGCAAACATTGAATACATTGTTTTCAAATGATTATTCCTACTACAAATGTATTGTAAACACACCTCATGTATTAAATTTATTCGGTCTCAGATTCGGCAGTTAAAATAATTAGTATATATTACATAGGCATTACAGTATCACGGTTGTTTCAAAGTGGTGCCTTCTATGCGGACCTCATTTGTTTTATACGCCGAGTCCATTAAAACCACGGAGGCAATAAAACATTACGCTTAGGAACATAAAATTAAACAGAATAAAAGCGATATAGGTTTAATCAAATTCTACGGGCTATTTATATTTTAAGACGCAAAAAGCTTATTTAAGCGCTAAGGTCAACATGTTCAATTAACGGAAACCATTTCAGTTCTACTTATAAACCATTCAAAAGAGACCTTTGAGTCCCACCTGAAAAATATAATCATTAAACTTGTTTCTACGTAATGGATTTGGGCATGTAGTCTAGTCCTTTAACGTGTAACTCTCAGTTCTGAAGTCTGGAGTTCGAACCCCGGATAAGGATGGATTTTTTTTTCCATAACATTTTAGAGCCAAAAATCGCAAAGGCATCGGTAGGCACAGAAGACTTAGATAACGCAAAACTGTCTTATTAGAGAGATTCGGGACTTCTTACACAGGCGTTACGCAGCTTAAACCAAAACAAATGGTAATCGATTTCAAATCAAAGATAAGAATTTGCAGTATCGCTTCGGGCGGATATAGTTCGAACTAATGGTAATTTAATACTAGGCCAGACTAGACAGTGATAGACACACACAATAAAGACTAATAGAATTAATTGAAACTATTGATTGGGAAAGCGAATTCTCAATAACCGATACTCTACAGCCGTGGAGTTAAATTTATCTTTGAAAACTCATCAATATGTGATATGCACTTAATAATGCTTTTACTAAATTGAAATTGTATTGCAGTTTTACGATAACTTTAAATAAAATCGTATTATTATATCTTTTAGTGATATTTTAAATAGCTTAAGCGTTGTATTTTAATATCATTAAAAAAAATCCTGTCGGTCGCCTGGAAAAGGTCGCTAATTGCAATCTGTTAATTATTTCTATGAAAAAAAAAATAAAAATAAAATATGTTTATTATGGAACATAAGATACATGTATCACTTATTCCACGTCATTAAATTTGAAGGCATCCCTACTCATCGGCAAAGAAGACAGAGGGTGTAGGCCGAGAGAAAAAGCCGGCGTAAAAAACTCTCGGTACTCTTTTAAAACAGCAAATCATCAAACAACACTTATTTAAAACAAATATCGCAAATTAATTAGAAGTAGCCTGTCTAGCACTAGTCCCAGGCCCTTTTATCAACTAGATAATCGTTGACTTTATAGTAAGCCTTTTTACACAGCTTTTCTTTAATACATTTCTTAAATTTATTGAAAGGCAGTGATAAAAGAGCCTATGGGATTCTCTGGGATATGTGTTACTTAAAATAAACAATGTAATATAATTGATTTGTCGGGTCTTGAACCATGTCTACACGACAGTAGAAGCCGTAAAAGCTACGTAATTACATAAACGTTTTCAGTCAAAGTCCTTACTTTGTTTCCTCAACTTTTGTTCCCGATCTGCTTTCCAGGAATCGAAATTTCATCTTAAACTTTACTGTCATAAGGATTCTTGAACATTGAGCTCTTAATTAAAGCAAGCGTCGTTATACTAATGTTTAAATAAGCGACAGGGAAAGATTCAAAGAAACATTTTGAAATTAAATCATTAATCTTTAATTAAAGATTTAATTTGGCGCCTGGTGGATAGTACCGGTGACCCCAGAGCTGGTGATTTCCTCACTCAACCAATAGATACTCGTATAGCAATAACAGCTACCAGCTGCCAGCATTAAACACTGCAACCAAAGGGACCAAACTATTAATATATTTTTTAACTCTCTATTTATCTATTTTTAATTATTATTTCACAATAGGTATATTTTTTATAATATTATCAATAGTATTTAATGAGGTTTATTCATAAGTCTCATTGATACAGCCTTTCTGTTATAAGGGCCACAATGGTTCAATAATTTTCAGACTTGTGTAAATCTTTGTTAATCTGTAAGCCAACAACGTTGTCTTATCATAATCACAGAACAAAAATGACTCACATAATTGCGCATTGCCTTGATTAGAGAGTTCATTTAATATTCGATTAATATAAGGGTCCTAGAAACTTTGGGGTCGATCGATTTCAGCATTATGAATGCATGTGAAACACGAAGGCATATGAAAATGGGTCAGCATTGTAGAAAAACATAAAATCTAGATTGCAAAAATAACTTAGAACTCCATTTTAATCGCAAATGCCCATTACAGTGACAATAAAAGGCCCGGATTGCGAGTATCTTCAATTGTGCCGCACTATTGTATTCATATTGTGTATTCCCTTAAGAGAGATGCATCAACTTCGTCGAGGAGGTCTGCGTTTCGTAACAGAATATGATATAATAAATAGGAGGAATGAGTGCTAGTTAACACGGGCACTTGTAGTAACAAGCATTTTACTCTTAGATAAGAAACTAATCTTCATGTCATTTTCAACCTAACCTACTCTTTAATACTCATTCTTTGCTATGAGTGCAATCAATATTCCGCTCGATGGCGCAGGATGGTGCAGGCACTCCGATAAGATCCGGTAATGGACTTTTTTGGTTCAACAATATTTTAATTGAATTGAATATTTATTATTGATTTCAAACTATTCAGCAGTTGATCTATTTAAACACATTAAGCATTTGTTTACTTCGATTATGTAAACTGTAATTTTACACCAAGGGATGTATTTATTTATAGCAGTAATTTTAAAGCTTTGCAGGTAGGTTGTAACATTTTTTGTGGCAACTTACAATGTTCTCTTTATTATTTCTATGAACTACGTGGGAGAACCTATTTTTTTTAATACTTTCTGTTGTACTTAATTGATTTTATTTATTTTCGAATGAGACACTGTAAAAAAAATTTAACGTACTTTCCAAAGCTAAAATATCTGAGAACTTGCTTACATGCTTACTTACTTTGGATAAGATCCTTTGGAAGTCCGGATTGTTATGATTGATGCGAAAAAGTTACCTCCGTTAAGAAACAAGACTCTGAGGACACCTAAACCCAAGAAGGTACCCCACTGTTGTAAGAGCCATTAATACCTCGGGAAATTCCATGTTTGTGTTACCACCAAATTGTATTGGAGTTGTATTGAATTTTTAAGGTTAATGAAAAATAATATATTTTATTTCTGGATCTTTTCATCATCAAATCATGAGCGAGAACCTTGTCCTCCTATTAAAAAATAAGGTAAAAACAAAATGTCAATCTCTTCTCTTATCTGTTATGCAATTCTTCTTTTTTAGATCTTTATCGAAATCGAATTCAAACCTATTGTTTAAAAGACATTACTTTACTCTCATTTATAATTCCCAGTAAGATCTTTAATTATCTGCATACGAAAGCCTTGAAGCCTTGTTGTATGTACAAAAAAAATATAAACGATTTTAAAACAAATGGTGACAGCAGTATAATACGCGAAATAGAACTAATTTGAGTGTACGACCAACGAGGCTCCAGAAGATAAACCACTCCTTATATGGAAATTGTATTCGTTTTTACAACAAACTCCCAAACGAAAATAAAGAATTATCACTAAATAAATTCAAAGCCCTCGTTAAACGTAAATTAATCAATAAAGCTTTTTATAAATTTGACGAATACTTAAATGATCCTAATCATTGGAATTTGCTCCAGTTCAATCAATTTGTGTGACTCAAAACTTAGCGATTAAAGAGTGGCGGAAAGTTTCTTGCCAGTTCTTCTTGCCCGCTCTACGCCCTAGACTTGCGAACTGGTATTAAATGTACATTTACAACTAATTTAACTTTTTTTTTGACGTTCATAAGTGTACTTGTTAACCTATATGAATAAAGATTTTTTGAGTTTGAGTTTGAAGAAAAAAGAACCTTGAATTGTTTAGTTAGCTCCACTTGAGCGCGGTAAAGTACCTGAAATTCCCTTAATATTCCCTTTCTGTTGCAGCTCTCTAGGTGCTGTAGAAGTACTTAATGTGTTCCCATCTCACTTTACTCTTGTTGCTAATGTTTTAAACCAAACAACAACATCGATGGCTTACAAATCGTTCTAAGCTTTATAGCTTTAATTAAAACTTACGAGGAATAATTGGTATTGGAAAAAACAGTTGAAAATACTGATTCAGAAACGCTTGTATATTTTTTAGTCTTTGAAATACAATGTCAAATAAAGACTATTAAAGCATTAATAAAATAAAATTATTATCTATTATTGTAATATAATAAGTAGATATCAAGAACCAATAGTACAGCATTTTAAGTCGCGTAACGACTGACTTAAGGGAATAAAGCCTTAATTAAGTATTTTAGCTTCCGATTGGATATATGATAAACTAATTAAAATGTTGGCATAAGTAGCCATTTAATTTAAAATAACTACGACTGTAACTACTCGTAGACATGACGTTTACGTTAAAACCGGTGACTATTGTAAATTAGTTAAAATTGGAACAGCGGAAGTGGCCCACGTATACTTCAATATGGAAGAAAACATTTTGAAATTTCAACGAGCTTGAATACAAAAAGGTCACGGAATGTTACACAATGTCTTGGAATTTCTAAGGAAAACGAAACGGAACGAAAAGAGGTGGTGCTTTCAATATATGTATTGCAATGCTGGATAAAATAATTTCTAAGTAGCACTCATAATTTTAAAAATTTTGTGGCACTCCAATATTTCTGGGTCTTAGCTCAGAGTGCATCTACTTTGAGCGCATCAGAGTGCATTTACACTTTCCGTTAACAAGCAACTAAGTAATCGGCTTTCTGTGCCTGACATATGTCGATTTCCGACTCTAAGATTCCGATTCATTGCACACAAGTACATACATTGGTGCCTATAATAGCTATACACTTAGCGCAAGATTTGGAGTCGAAAATTAGATCAAAAGACACCTTTAGATCAAATCTAATATGTCTTCGACATATGGGAACCATACTTAGTACCAGAGTATAAATATATGTACTCTGAATTTAATTCTAACATTACCGAATCATAAAACATTACATACATAAATAAAATATATTTAAAATCGTAAAAAAAGGTTGGAATGAATTTCGAACAGGTATGTGAAATTTAAGTTAATAAAACAAGATGTGTAATTCGTCTATTATTGTTAGGTCTATCTGACTCAGTTACTAAACCATTAAATAATAGATAACAGTAGGAACTGTAGATTAATTAATTTAAACGAAGTTCAATGACAATTGTTGTAAGGCTGAACTCAGTTCCGGAATAGCCTACAAACAAAGGAAGTTAAATAACAGCTTGAAAAACTGTCATTTTCGAGCTTCATACAAAGCACAAAGGTGGCACATGACGACAGCAGCGAATGTTAGTGTGACAAAAAGTGTTTTTGATACAAAAATAAATAGGCTAGCTTTTTACAAGAGACTGTACAAAATATACTTTTTTGAAGTTATACTTCTTTAGGCACGTTATGAAAAATTGATGAGAGTGAAATTTTACGATGCGCGCGCACCGTTACACAAAATTAACAGAATGAAGTTAGTTCCAGGTGGCATGAAAATCGATAACAATTATGTTCAAGTTGTACATTCTAGTATTTTTATATTTAGAACACGTGTTTCGTAATACAATTAAACAGTGTGAATAAATAAATATTATTTTGGTGTTTTTATTAAATCAATTTCATATACGACGGTGATAGTATTTACAAATAATAATTTTGTTGATTAATTTTAATATTTATCGTTAATCACTACTGCATTTTAGTTATTTTTTTTCCATACGCCAAAAAAGTATAACTTCTAACGCGTGTACATAAGTACACACACTCTTTTTGTTTAGTAATTGAAACTGAATGAATAATAAAAGAAATCATATCAGTTGAAATCCATTGTTCGTATATTAGTGATTGATACATTTATGTCGCAACATTAGTCTATAATAGTCAGGGCGTCAACAAAGGGCAGGAGGGGCGGGTCAAATTATTTTATATAGATATAAAAATACTTTAAAAGTTATATTGAGAGGTGAATAACTCCTGAACCATCACATATTTTATGATAGATGCTTTTGATATGCTCTTGAGAATAATAATTGTGTTATTTTTCATATACGCCCGTAATAATATTGAAATAATTTAGGATCGTAATTAGTAAAATGTACTGGTTTCAGAACCGTTCAGATAATTTTGTAATAATTATTCAATACGAATTATAAAAGAAAATTATAACAAATTTAAAAAGTGGCAGCTGGCAGCATTTCCTCGGTGTATTAGAATACTTTTCTTTTTGTTATTTTTTTTACTATAAAGGTAAAGAAAATTGTAACTATTGTATATTTGATTGTTATGTTGAGGTTTTAATAAACGATACGAATTGCAACACCAGCTTTAATGAAAAAAAAAATAAAGAATGTTCTATTAACATTAGTCTGCATAAACAAAGAACTTGCATATTATAGCGCGCATGGTATTTGCCTCAGATTTCTGAATCTGTTTCATGATCATTTTTAAATCTAATAGGCAAATAGGTGATGTGCCTACAGTGCCTGACACACGCTGTCGACTTTTTGGGTCTAAGAAATGTCGGTTTCCTCAAGATGTTTTCCTTCACCGTTTTAGCAAATTTTAAATGCGCACATAGAAAGAAAGTCCATTGGTGCACAGCCGGGGATCGAACCTACGACCTCAGGTATGAGACTCGCACGCTGAAGCCACTAGGCCAACACTGCTCTCAGTATACAAATGTCCTGATATTTTCATTAAAATAAAATTATATCAAGGGCGATTAAGGCAAGAGTTCGAATCATAAAAGAATGATCGACTAAACAAACAAGTTCCACTTTTAAATATTATATATAAAAGCAACATCGCATTAAAAAAGCAAGGAAAAGATAATCCTTAAATAAATATGCTTTACTCAGTTATAGCTTCCATTGGAACGTTGTAATAAAACAGATTTAGGGGATCGGTTGCATTATCTTGTGCATTAAAATATTTGAAAGCTATGTTAAGCTTGTAAGCTGTGAGATTTCACGGCATTAAAATTATTTGAAACTTGCAGCGAAACTTGAAAAGAATGTACAGTTATGGATTGATTGAACGAGCGAGCGTGCTCCAGTGAGTTTAATATTCGAGCTATGTGCAAAATTTTCATCTACCTATAACCCAGCAGAAAAGGAAGAGATTAGGACTGGAATATATAAGGAAACTGGTTATCAGTCGGTTCGATTTTGATATTCGCAAGGTTTATGATATTATCTATTAATATAACTTATAATGAACAAATTTACAAATGAGTTATGTACAAAATTTTCTATTAGCAAAATAAAATCAAAACGACATTACTACCAATGCAAGTGACGTTTCATTGCTAAATTGAAATGCTCATACGGTGTACGAGAAAAGCGGCAGCTTAAAACTTTGGAGGTGACGGTAAATGGTAGATTTTATATAAATTCGTAATGTTTGAAAATATTTTTAGTAAGGGCTGAATATCCGGTTTTAACTTCTATATTGTAGTGTAGAACTTGCATACGACCACTATATAAATTGTTTTAAGTTTTGATTATGGTAGAATATTTTTGGTATAAAAAAATACTTACAGTTGAGCCCCAAGTCGTGGTAGGTGACGATAGCTGGTTTCATAGTGTCCCCCTGAACAGCAACCAGGATTCTCCCGCGGTCAGTGTTGATATGTAGTTCAAAACATAGATGCTTACTGAAACGCCTGGTTGAGGGAAGTTCGCTCCTGTTGAAGAGATGTCTATTAAAAGTGTATTTAGAAAAAATAACGAGATTCAAATACAAAAAGACCAATGCCTTTAAATAGCCGAGGTGCCGAGTTCTATACGGAAAACAGAGAAATACACTTTATTTAATACATTAGAAGTTAGAACCGACAAGCATCCCGTAAGAGGTTGTTGTAAAATACGATTGCAAAATTCTAAAGAACGACGGATTTGTTATCGAGGACTCGCAAAACTAAATGTGAAAAGCGTAGTTTCAATATTTTATTTTAGTTAGAAAGAAATACTGAATTCAAACCTTCAAAACAAAACTTGGAAATTGAACGGGATCGTATAATACATTCACATTTTTAATTTTCTTTGTTTGTTACGCATACCATATTCGATACGCACTTGGTTATAATGAAGAGATGCATTATCGATATGAGAAAATTAATATTTCAAGATTAACACAAGAATATATATTTATTTACATAGAAACCTAATTTGTTTTGACTGGCGAAAGGTGTTATTTTATTATAAACTCCACTATATATAAGGATGACATTATTTACGATATATAATAAAGCATAATTTTTACTATTACTGTGTGTTAAATTATAGAGTAGTTTAATAATGGAACCACTGTTTACAATATATAGGTCTAAAGCGCTTGAAGAGTACCCAGTATCAGGCTGTGGCACGTTTTATGTTCAGTTCGAATCGACCGGGTTTCTTGGCACCATTCCAGGTTGGAGCAACAGCAAGTAGAGTACCTACCCACCTTCAATTTGCAAACGGGCGACTGAAGCGGAATCACGATAATGCACTTATAAACGTTTTCCCGAATCGTATAAATACAATGAAAACTTTCATAACTACGTGCCTATAAAAAAATTTAGTGCCAGTTATTAATACTTGGAAACCGTTTTCTCAGTTGCGTTGCTCAGACAAATATTCCCCTAACAATTTCATAACAATGTTCTATCCTGTCAGAGTTTATGTAATAAGACGCACATGTATTATATATATAGTGCGATCAGTCGAACAACTACGAAGTACGAACTTATCCTCGCCGGGTGATCGTGGTTTCTTTTCTCTCTGTATTTACTTTTGTACTCAAGTACTTGATGGGTCTAGGAGAGCAAAGTGATTTAAAGGTCTCTTAAAATGAATTCGTTGAAGATTTTTACTTGAGGTACTTGAGTTTCTCATTAAAATAATTTCAATTCCGTCGGAAATAGGCACCAAAATCGTACATGATAATATCGAAAACGATTTACTGAATACGATGTGACGTGATCTGTGTGATATGACCTACAATTTAATAGCAAATGAATTATAATAGAAAAGAAAAATCAAAAGAAATCACTTACAAATACATGTTTTGATTATTATTGTACAATAAAATTTGGTTACTTTGTGCATTATACACATTTTGAAATGTCGTTTTTATTCATCATTTAAATTAAGCTTTGTGTTCTTACACTAAAAATAAATAATTAATAACGCTTTTACTTGATGGCGCCTTTATATGCTTCAATGTAGCAAAAGAACCATAAGGTGATTGTTATTGGGTAAAGCTCTGTAGAGAAATTAAAATTACAATAAATAATTCATCTGTTAGCATAATATAACAGTGTAACTAAATGATAGTTGAAAATATGTAGTTTTATTACTTATTTATAAGTGACTCGCCCCCTGTTTTACCCCATGTCCCATAAAATAAAAAGATTAAATAATTGTACAATTTATTAATGATAATCTTCACAAATAAAATAATATTAATTTTAAAAATTTGTGATTTATAATTTATATAAAATTCCAATACAATTATGTTATTATTAGGATAGATTACGAAGTAAGGCGTAGATTATAAAACCAAGGACACTGGACATATTATTATCGAAAATTTAGAAATATATATAGAATTATGTTGTAGAAGATACTTTTATTGCATACAATAGTTAAAATTATTAATTAAAATTTAATAACAAACCTGAGAAGGATACTTTCTTCAGAACAGTACATGACTCCAAATGTAAATTCCTGCAAATAATAATTTGGTGTAATATTGAGATATTTATAAAAAAATTATCTAATTTGTTAAAAACTGATTTTTTTCAATAAATTATAGTACCAAGCTAAGCTTGGTAACTTAAAATTATTATAATTGAATAATGTAAAGTTTAAGAAATAAAGTTAACTTAAAAAGTACTAAGTAACAGCTGATCGACAATTTGTTTGAGCTCTTGTCTCTCTTTTTTAATATTTTATGAATAAAACATTTAGAATGCAACTTACCTCTGTCTCCAAAAATCCAGGTTAAATATTACTTTCAACAAAAAATATTTATAGAGCTGATATAATTAACCACGTAACTTATAAATCAAAAAATTATGCAGTGCAACTTAACATCACACCCGAGCCGAACTCGAACTCGTTCTATCTGCAAAGTGCAATCGCCAATCTGACAATTTTTCATGAATTTGACAAATATAGCCTGACGTTGATATTAAGATATGTCATGTGTCAGTTTTCGTATGTCGTTTGATTTGATAAACAAATAAATAGGCATTTTAATTAACATTTTGTATGGTAAAACAACAAGAAGAAATATGTTTCAAGGTTTATAAATTTTTCAATTAAATAATAGTCGGTCACGCTTTATATTATACAGATTACGATTTGATTTAGCGCCATCTATGTGACTTTAACATTATAATAGTTCGCTATTTACAGCAGAGATGTCGCTAAGTTACATTATTCATTAAAGTATTTCTGATTTCAATGATTTATGTTGGGCGTAAGGTTGTCAATTTTAATAGCTTTAAGTATGCTTATTATGTACGCATATAATGGTACGCAATTAATAATTTAACTAATACGTTGTTTACGGCGGGTCAGTTAGTTTTTCTTTTAGTTTTGTATATTTATGTACCTACTCCTTTTGAGTTCTTTTCTCTGTTTATACACACTTATTTAACTTAAACTCCAAAACCACTATGATATATATCTCTTTACTTATGAAGGAAAAAAATAATAGATATAGGAAAATAATTTGGCCATAGGCAAGGTATTGTTTAAGATAACTATTTAGTGAACATGATTATATTTTTATAGTACAATAATATTATAATATTAGGTACTTAATTATGGGAATATGCTATTTAATATGACAGGTAAAAAAACATTTTATAATTGTAGAATTGAATACCTACTTGACATTGGTACCAAATCGCCAAGTTCGCTTCGTAGAATTAAGTAAAATTGTGCTATTATACTTAATAATAATAATAGAGTTTATGAAATTGTTGCTAAGGTATCGAAAATGCTTGCAAACAGGTATCATCCAACATATTTTGCTTTAGTTTGACATATTATAAATTGCAGAATAAATAAAAATATCACTTACCTTTCAGAATTCGGTATTTCGACGAAACGTGAACCACATATACGAAATTTTTCTGCAAAGCTTTCAAAATACGATTCATCCCCCACGAATCCAAAGTTGTCCATTATTTAATAATAACGCGACCTAACTTATGTTCTCCGAAGCAAATTCACAACTGAATCGAAATTTATTGGTGGATGTTATAGGTGCGGTGTATTGTTAATATCATTTACTCTGCACAATTGATGTCTGTCTTTGTAAATGATTCTATCGCAAAATAACATATCTACGCAGCATTTTCGCTTGAATAACTCAATGCACAATTAACATAAATCATTTATTATACACACACCTTACTCGGCATCAATAATAATATTATACTGTTATAATAATAATAATTATTATTATAAATAGCATAAGATCGCTGTATGAATACGATTTCCTTAACTTTTTAAATTATTACTGGTATCTTTCAAACAACAACTGGACACAAATCCAATCAACATAAGGAAGAGGAAGACATAGGCTTTTGTTTAGTTCTTAAACAGGCAATGTTATTGATTGACGTATCTTAAAAAAAAGAAATGATTTTACTGTTCATATCAATACAGAAATAACTCTACAAAAGATATATCAAATTTAATAATTCAGTTTTGCGTAGGCACAGACGGTATCGTTTCACTTGAGATGAACGATACACCAACGCAGACCCTTATATCTGAAAATACTTATATAATAGGATTTACTATCACCACAAAAGATGTATTATTCGTAAAAAAGGTTTAATATGTTGTGTAACTTTTAACGTATAAATAAAATAAAAAAATAAAGGTTTTTAAGTTTATTCACTAGAAACAAACACTTTAAAGTAAATTTCTTTATATGGCACGTACCCGCAGTGACTATCCAATATTAAGCGATCTCTTCTAGGGTTGCCTGGCTTTAAAGTCGCGTGTTGCAGCAATTTTTTATATCTTTTAAAATTTATTATTAATATTTAATTCTTGTGCAAATAGTGTAAATAAATTAATAAATAAAAAAATTCAATCATACGTTCCTAAGAATACAGCGTTCAAACAAACCAACTCTTCGGCTTTATATCAGTATAGATAATATTTAATTATTTGCTTAATATACATAATATGTGCCGATTAAATAAACACATATACAAACAATAAGCGGATATGGAGATCCTATTTCATGTTGAAAATAAATTAAATTACTAATACACGTTTCAACACGAGAAAATTGTAGGTCTACACTCGCCATATAATATAAGTATAACTAAAATTAAAGCCAAATATCCAATTAATATGGTTGTCCTAGATCTCCATTGGTCAAATGGGATGAAGCCAGAGCGTATCTTAAGCGTTCCATTTAAATAAAATACATGTCGAATTGATAACCACCTTCTTCGGTTCCTACGCTCCATCATCATCATACATCCTAACTATAATTGTATCTAATATTCATAATACTATACAATATAAAATGGGAAATACCCGACAGTAATCACAAATATAACCATACCGTAACTGATTACAGCAATCCATTAAATTACTCTAATATATGAAAACATAGTGTTATACATCTACTACTTAGTCCAAATTAGCTACGAAATTGAATTTCAATTACCTAATGACTGATATAAGGAATGATATGGTAAATTTCAGAAACGAGAGTTAATTTAATTAAACGTGAACTAATGCAAACCGTAAGTCTAATACGTCTTTCACTCGGATTCGGAAATAAACTTAACTCTGGGTGTAATGGTTTAATTTCTAGTCGCTACTTGGCGCTATAACTTTCATATGTGAAACATCTATTGGATTTGAAGTACCGGAGTCGTTCTTAACGATCAATCCGACTGTATATTTTAATAAGATAGGAGACAAATAAGAACTAGGCTTTGAATAAAGTGTTAACCGCCGCCTATGGACACCTCTTTAGTTTGAGCCTGACCTTTCAGGTAATGTTCGCTCTTTCCTTGAAGGCCTTAGTCGTATCGGTTTGGAAATATCTAGATCTATATATTATATATCGAAATACGATACATAAATATTTACTTTTTTAGGCAGTTTCTTTTCACTACCATATAGAACCAGCTACCCACTAATTACATCCATCAATCATTACATACAATAAATTGTATTAATATTTATTACTATACTTCTATTTTCTATACTAATTATCGTAATAGTAAAGTATATTTTAACTTTTAATAGTCATGTGATAAATAAAACAATTGATGGTATTTCAAAGCGTATCAAATTGCGTAGTTAAACCGATTTAGTCACAGTAAAATCGTATCGTCACATAATGAAATATACCTCTACTAATATAAAATATTTTTGCTTTGCTCTATACGGTGCGTGGGATTTCGATTCTTACTATTCTTTCCTTTGTAACGTAACACCGTTAATAGATTTTATATAAAATAAGTAAGATTTTAATGAAAAAAGACATTATGTAATCTGGCAGCGCTATCAATAGATTATTTCTTTGATCATTGTCTCATTGTTTATAGAGGTGATCAGCCTTATGTGTCAGTCACTTATCGATTGTACATGCCGGCTACCTCGAGAAACTTTCACCATATAAGCAAGTGATATAAAAGTCTAAAGATTGTATCATAAGCATTAGAAATTTTTCCTTGTTAATATACGTAAGCGACCTCGGTAGTCTGCTTATACTGCATGCATCCGACAAACGTTTTAGTTGGTATTGCTCACCCGGTTCTCTGAGTAGCAGAGAGGATGCCTAAGGCGAGTCGCATTTCACATATCCCCGTCACAGGCGGCCTAACCCATTGCGAGACTCCGAGCGGCAGATCTTTGGACGTAATATTCAATCAAATTGAAAAATATGTACGGTGCTACGCGATTAAAAGTGTTGTACCTAATTAATTTTTCAATTATGTTTTGAGTGTTCATAATTCATAGTTAACTAACTTTATTTACCGTATATAACCTTAATAAGTAATTAAGGATCAAAATCAAAAGTTTTACATTTAAAAAAAGTAGTTTAAAATTGATAGTTTTTAAATTTGCTTGGGTTGTTAGGCGAGGCCCCTGCAAGAGCGAGGCCCGGGCGATTGTCCCCGTCCACCCCCTAAGGCAGCCGCTGATCTCCGTAGCCTGCGTTAGTTGGCGGGGAATGGGCAATTTCCTCCTCGGTGATCGATTAAAAACGAGTTGCATGTTTAAATGTCAATGCTGCTTAATGTAATGTAATTAAGTTAAAACCGAAGTCCACATTACAAAGATTAATCATTAATAGTACGCAAACAAATTAGTTAATACCTATTAATATTCAATAAATAATTTTTTATGAAAAAATACATAAATACATGTTTTTTTTATAGAACGATCAACGAGGTCAAACAGGCAGGAGGCACACTTGATGTAAAGTTTTTTTTTAATAATGTGTCTTCACTAAGACATCATGGAATATTACGATCTAGCCTAACTTATGACTAATAAGTAATTTAAGTCTAGCCTATTTATTAAAAAGGATATTTAACATAAGAAAGTGTCCAATAATACTACTTACAGTCTCTATTACAGAGAAGACAATTTGTTCTTGTGTTCTATTTAACTTGATGTTAAGTGATACCGCCGCACACGGACACTCAATGCCAGAAGGCTCGTGAGTGCGTTGCCTTGCCGTTGGCCTTTTAAGAAGTAGTACGCTCTTTTCTTGAAGACCCTAAGTCGAATTGCCGCCGGTTCTACATAGTTGTATGGTATTCTGTATTCTGCCTTGACGTCCGATGATAAAAGTCACCTGCAGGCTTTAGTCCAAAAACCTCCTCTGAACCCTCTCTCTGAAGATGCAGAGTGACCCCACTTTTTGGAGGCTAATTTAGCCTTTCCCTACAAATGACTACGAAACTGTAGTATTCCGATGAAATACCCGCCCGGCCTGTATAAATAGAATTGCAATAAATAAGCAGAAGAAACAGAGTCGGGGATAGGACACAGCCTTGTGGGACCCCAGCGTTCATGAGTTTAATGTATATAGCGAGCGGTCGATGATGACCTTGATGCTTCGATCGGCTAGAAAGCTAAAGATCCAGTCGCATAATTTCTCGCTTTATGCCGCACCTGATCGAAGGCTTTCGCTATATTCAAACTAACCGCTGGCGCTTCTCCCTTGGGCTCAAAAGCCGTAATCATAATCGCTAATCAGCTGGTGGCCCTTGGAATACCTTAGGAGCTGACCATTTATAATGGAATCCAACTATTTTGGAGAAAGAACCTCCTTGTTATAGCTATTGGACGAAAGTTGGACGGATCAGAGCGATCGCCTTTATAAGGGATTGGATGTATTAAATCGGTTTTTCAGCACTTCGGGTGAGTTCCGAGCGAGTACAGGTACCAGAAAAGGTGTGTTAGGACCGGAGCCAATTCAGGAGCACAAGTACGCAGCACAATTTAGGGGATCCGATCAGGCCTGCTTGGACTTATGAATGTCCATGGAAAATAGTGCTTTGCGGACAGCACGTTGCTTGAATATGATTTCCGGCATCGAAGAATGACACCGCGAAATTGGCGAGTTGGATGCAAAAAGACCCAAAGCCCAAAAGGTTGATCTTCTCCTTCGCAGTGTGGACCAGCGTCATGCTCCCTGTGCAGTGCTGGAATGGCGGGCTGACAAAAATTTCCATGAACAGCTCTGGCGAGAGACCAGAATGTTCGCCCACTGGGTAAATAACCTCTGTCACAGGTTATTTCACCAGTGGGCGATGTCGTCACGTCCCGACGCCGTCAAAATGTATAATGATATATAGTAAAATCTAAATTTCAGAACAGAGACTGCCTAATCGAGTTTTAGGTCTTGCAATAAAAGTATTATTTATTTTATTACATGTGATTGGCCCTACATAGAAATCGAAACTATATACGTAATCACTTGTTTAATCATTGGTTGGAAAAGAGCATTAAATCGAAACGCCTGCGCTTATATTTCTATAAAAAAACTATCGTGGCAACCCGTAAGATATGTCATACAATTTGACGTTCTCAAACTCTCATATTAAATAACTCCTTCCATAATATGGCAATTCAACATTTATGTTAGTTGTTCAAGTCTCTTGGTTGCAATGGCTGCATTAAAACATTTTTTATCGTAACATATTCTGTAAATAAGAACCAGAGAGAAAAGTTTATGAAACAAATTTATGAAATGGATCAAATCGCTCGGCAGCCCGGATAAAGCACCGTTTAGTGCATGACGCAAGCGATAAGAAATTTGATAACGGTTCGCGGCACTCAACAATATTTATTTCGGTTTTAATTGCGCTTTGACCAACATTACAATTCTCCATATATAATTTTTTTTGATTAAAATTTTGCCACTTTTCTCCAAACTCCCGTAATTTTTCAATAAATCACGTGCCATTCATCATCAGTCAGCATAGTTGGTGATCAGCATTTTGAGCCTCCTAAACCTTACCTTTTCATTTAATCGCACCTAGGACAGTTGAATAATTATTTATATCAAGACTTGCTGCTACCTCAAGTAACAACAGCTATCAAGCCACGGAAAAAAACAAGACGGAGAAATCAGTGAAAAAAATATTTTTTATAAATTAACTAATGTTTATTATGAAGTGTTTAAGGTATTCTATACCTTTAAGCGTTCAGTAAAATAAAAGAGTGCAAAAGAAACTGTAAGAAGTATAATAGTTTTTACTTATATTAAAAAGAAATAATATAGAGTCAACATGTCCGTTCCATAGAACTAAGAGGGCCAGTCTTTAGAAAAGATTTTGAACTCTGTGTGCATGAATTTGTAGAAATTCCAATCTTTGATTTATAATTTATTTAAAATAATCCTTATAGCGAACCCGCGAAGGTATAATACAATTAAAAAGTGATTCGTCCATATATGGTAAGTAAAATTAATTTTGTTCCGCTAAAGTCTAACAGATAGGCCTATTTAAGATCCCGTTCTGGGTCTCACGGACAAACTTCAATCACTTTACCCTCGCATCCACGAAACCTTTACCGCTGTAGGGGTACGCAGAACGCTCAACCAGTTATAGGAATAACCTACACAACTTGCTTACCTACTCTGTACTGTATTCAAACATAAAATACAACAATAAATTAATTGTATCTCAAACTATCCTCTGTAATATATCAATAATAAAAGTATACTTGTAATAATTTCTGTTTTAATATGTTACACATAGGAATGTGTGAGACCTTCCACTTTCACAGTGTTGTTAAGTCTTCCTCTGTCCATTATAAGCTTTTCTTACGTCTGCTCCAATGTTCTGCTGTAAACCCTTATCTTGCTGGCATTGTTACCGGCAATAATAAGAAACTGCTTGACATCCTCATGCTTTTGGATTTGAAGAATATATAACTAAATTATATTCTTTTGTTTATACACGATTTAGATTCCTTAGGACTCCTAAATGTAAAATTCTATCGGTGTTACTTCGTCGGTACTGTTGGATTTAAGCTCATAGAATAGTCTTAAACAAAATGATATATTTTATTAATTAAAATAATTTACTGTAAAAATTCCTACAATAGCTTTTAAAAAGTTGTTTATTTTTATGCAAATTATATAGCAATTATAGACTAAAAATATTTTATTTTATTTTACGAACAAATTTTAAGAGTGAATTAGAATCGAAACTAAATACATACATTTACATTGCATTAGTTTTTAGATTTATTGAAATGATATTTTAATTCATTATCAAAATATTTAAGCTGTTAATCAGATAATCATCACAGAAGCAAAAAAAAACACGTGGAATCACGACACCGGCTTATTAAAGTCATAGTACCACCAATAGCTACTGTGGTAAATGGATATATGTAGTAAATAAAATAGGAATGTAAAGTTCAAAAATTGTTTCTCATACCCGCCTTCCACTGCGAGCGGAACGGACCCATTATGGACTCCGCTATACTCGTAACGATGATTTTCATACATTTTCATTTTCGTTTGAAACTCGCTAACCTCGTATGTGACTCTTTCAACTCGCTCACTCAGCTCCGCTCGTCTCCGCTTTGGTTGCAGCTGATGTATGAAAATCATAGCGGAGTCCGTAATGGGTCCGTTCCGCTCGCAGTGGAAGGCGGGCATAAGGCTCTCCTACATATGCTAGCAGTTAAACTCTAACAACCATTATATATAGTTATTTATTTGCCGTTCAGAGCCGTGTTGTAGTTCAATGCTTTGAATGCGGTGAAGCAACGATAAGTTTATCAAATTCAAAAAGAATAAGGTGTCCCCCAGCGGCAGGCTAAAACATAAAGTTGAGACATAATGTTAGGTTCTTGTTCACAGTTCTGAGAAAACTCTACGAGGCGCGGACCGTGAACACTTCTCTATTATTCAAATATTAGTCTTCAGGCACAAGTTTGTTTTACAGGAGTTTATATTCTTACGCCTCTAGGATGTAAATTGACGACCCGATAAGACGATGTGCTACATTGGATATGAAATATCCCATATCTATATAGAATTAAGACAAGTTAAGTGGACATAATAATTATATTTAGAAGATGACTGAATGGGGCAAAATCTAGTGTATGTTTTGCTCTCTAGTATTTTTATTGCAGACGGTTATTTTAAATACTATTAAGATTATAAGTATTATTTTCCATTATATATTATTTATTCATAGTATTTCTAATCAGAAGCTTGCAGCTTAAGTATAAACTATAAATCTTAATTTTTCCATACCTACACAAAATCATCGGAAACATTTTATCGCGCGTAATGTTCAGATAACAAAATTCATATTATGGAGTACCTATAAAAAGTTTAGTACCAAAATCTCTATTATTGCCACTTTAAAACAATATACTTGCTAGTGTAGAAAATATATATAGATGTTACAAATTAAAATCCAGTTGTAGCTATCGGCAATCAAAGTTATGTGGTGATGCATCGGCACGTCATCATTCGCGTGCGTGGCATCTGACAAGTGCCTACGGATGCCGCGTCATCGGGAACAAAGTCATGATAAAACTACTTTCATCTCGCTCTATTCTTCCGCTGAGCAATACTTTAAAGAGCGAGACAAGTAACAACA
Organism: Pieris melete; assembly: GCA_963693345.1. NCBI lineage: Eukaryota > Metazoa > Arthropoda > Insecta > Lepidoptera > Pieridae > Pieris > Pieris melete. The sequence continues at coordinate 1,437,869 of CAVNZK010000363.1, read as the reverse complement.
ATCAGCAGTGATCTGGCAAACTTTGTATAACTTGAACTTCTATTTGGCGGAAACCAGTCGGCGCTCACCAACTCACCCGCGTCCGTCAGTTTGCACACTGCAGTCGCGCTACTTCATGTCAGTTCAATCCCAGCGAGTACGCAGAGAGAACGTGTCTTCGCTCCCCTAAACTTTTCGTAACTTTATTATGGCGTTGCGCTGCGTACTTGCGGTGCTGGCTATCGCCGGGATCACTCTCGCTGATCCAGAGACTGTCACCAAACTTAAAGTTGAAGTAGTCAGTACTCCCGAAGGCTGCACAGAAAAATCTAAGAATGGTGACATGCTTACTATGCACTACACAGGCACCCTAGACGACGGCCACAAGTTCGATTCGAGGTGAGTACACTTTATTACTAACCGGATGTTGTTTTATGATTTTAAGGTAAACACGTGCTAAGTTGTGAAATCCTTTGACGCCATGACGTCATACAATAACTGTAATCATAGTTAATTATTTTGGTCACGATATTATTATGGGTTAGGTGACCGTTGCGTTGTTTTTTAAGTACGCGAAGAAACATTTAAATTACGGTACTTTGTAACGTAGATAGGATTTTGACCTATATAATTTTACGGTTTAGAGTCGTTATTGGCGTAAACTAATAGAACTACAGAAATACATGCGTGCCAGATCTTTTACAGTTTAGTGTCCTATTTTGTTCCATTTTTTAAACTAATTACTTACCTGTTACATAGAACTCATTTTGTTTTATCATCTTGACTTTTACTATCCCTGGATATTTTTTTTGTATGCGTTTTACTTTTATTAATCAAATTTTTAGAAATAAAAACAACATATTGTGTTCATAATGGTTATTAATAAATTAGGTCAAATTGATATCAAAGTGCTAATGCCCTCGTTTAACTAATTACTTACTAGAATTAATGAAATCAAAATTGTTTATCTCTGTTCCCCTACGCTATCTCAATACTATGCCTCTATCTGTAACAAGATAGAGTTGTCATTGTGTGCTACAAATTATATTAATAAGCAACCTTTGAACCTAAAGTCAAGTCAAAAAAAACATTCTAGTACAAGCTGAAGCTGCGCAGGCTGTTAAAATATTTTTAACGTCAATGAGTGTAAATATACTCAGTAAAATTGTATAATAAGAGACAGAAATTCACAGAGTCGATGGCGAATTTAATCAAAGCCAAAGAAAAATAAATTAATTGAAAATAAAATAATGTTGCCTAAATTCTTAATTGTGAAGTGGCCAAACGAATACATTACCCACTCCACAGGCCAAAATCGAATTGGACCCTGCAAGAGCACGGCTAATTTTCTCAATCAATGCAATTAAATAAGAAACACGACATTGCAATGCAATTAGTAGGAAACCCATTCGACAATTTTTAAACGTAAATTACGTTAGATTTTTAGGTCTTTGAAGAAGTTTGTAAGTAAATTGCGGTTCTGCCAAAAGACAATTTTAAAGGTTTTTTAGCGATATTGCTATTCGCCAAAATGCCACAATTTATCATGGTTAGATTATTAGTGTCAAACTATTGTTTTCTTTAGATAAAATTACTCCAACTAATTAAGGCATTGTACGTTAACCACTAACTGTATATAAAACCTCATTAATATATCACGTCTCGAACCTCGAGTTACTAAAATATTTCTAAAGATTTTCCTAATAAAAATATATTAGATTAGGTTTGAGTTCGATTTCTAGCGAACCAATACCTAATTATTCAACAATAACACGCAATACATACATATAATACACATTATTGCGTTGGTTGCATTTGAGAGGGCTGAGCAGTTTTGAATTTTTTTATAAGAACCCAATCATCCAAGACATCGAGCTACGCTGGTACTAAGTAACATATACCCCATCGAAAGTAATAAAAAAGCCAAGACATAATATATTTTATGATTACCTTGCTAAGTTGAGCACACTTCATATTGTGTTAAGGCAAAACTTTGGTCGTTACTCTTATTACAGTTTACGTTCATACGTTCATGTGAAAATTTTGCACATTATAATATTTATAATTCACATCCCTTTGCACCTTGACTAACTTTAATACAGCACATTACACAATATGTAATTCTAAGAACGAAATTTATTAACGAATGGCGTCATTTAAAAAGGAAATTAATTTGAAACAACAAAATTCCTACAGTACTTGCTACTAACTACATTGAAAGTAAGTTAAGTAGTTAATTTAATATTTGAGGATACATTTGGAAGTCGTTTAAGTTAAAAAGTGAGTAAAAAGCTAGTTAAATTTCGTTGTAAGATATAAATAGCCAAATAAAATAATAATATCTTATACAAAGTACTTTGTAACAAAGTTGTACTCGTACAATGTAATTTAAGGTATGCGAAATCGGGAAGGTGTTTCCGTGTTTCTGTATTAGGTATAATCTAAACATGATTGTTTTGCTAACATCCGCCTATGGCAGGTAATAGTGACACTCTTAATCTAAATATAATATCATGTAGTTCAATGTATTCGGAAGTTTGAAGAGTAAAATAGGAAAAGTGTGAGAAAAAGTTTCCCGGAATTAACGGCAATGTAACTAATATCAAACATAATGTGATTAACACATTGAAATAAATGTAGACCGTGTATATACCTAATTGGAATCCCTTTGTTTAATATTTATTATATATTTATTTATTTTATTTACTATAATATTTATCAGTTTCGAAATTAATTGTCAGTTGCGATTTCGCAACTTAAATATACCAAATATTATATCACATGCGCCAGTGAATCCATTATTAGCTTTAAAACATTAAAAAAACGAATATATGTATACATTTATTTGTGCCATTATTGGGTTAACATCGCTGAGCTGAGCTTTCTTTTTTGTCTAACTCAATTTGCAATATAAATATACAAAACAGCCGTCACTTTTGTGACATCAGCATAATTTAATTCAAAATGTCATGGATGTAATGTCACAATTAAATTATTCATTCATAGAAACAGTCTTCATCTTTTGTTTTTTATTGAGTCTTTGTTATTATCCGTGTCTTAATTGATCTCATTTGCTTTTAGTCAATGAGAAAAATAGATCGAAAAGTTATATGGAACGCATCGTATGTTGTGCTAATAAAACAAAAGATATTAATATTTCTGAAATGTAATCTCTGTTTCTTGACAGACATTAGCTATACTCTTGAAACTTCTTTTTATTCATATCATTCGATTTTATTGTCAATAGACATTTCACTATTCTCATATCAAATAGTGAAATATTTAAGTAAAATAAAACATGCGGCACATTAAAAGTTCTAGTATTTTTACTAAAAACATAAACCTTTACTAAAGAGCTTCCAGTAATAGCTATTTTAGTAAATGCCGTTTTAATTAGTCACTAGTGACTTTTTCATGGAAGAGTCTAAGACTTTTAATGAGAAATAAAGGTGGGCGTTTGTTCGTTATTTTGTATTTGACTTATACTAATTATTATAATATAAGTATTGTCTACTTAGTCCCTTCTACTAGATAAAGGTAAATCAGTATGACAATTTAACAAGGAAAATGGTTCGAAAGTCTTTCATTCACGTAATTTTTTTTTGGTCACCCTTCCGCGAAGCCAATACCGTGATAGCTTTTTGTAAATCGAATTTGAGATAGCTCACCAAAAAAAAATCAACATAGGATTGAACAAATGCAAAAAACCAATAAAAAATTTTTTTTGTTTCTTTTTGACCGAATTCGACGTTATATTTTGTACTGTTTCGTTCGATGTGAATCTGTGTATAACACGTACTTTTAATTATTTTGTGTTTTTGCATTGTTCTCTATTACATTAATAATTAAAGGACTATTTGTTCATTCGAGTCGTTCATTGTTAGTCGATTGTTAAATAAAATAGATGTTTCGAATGATTTTAGTATTTGAATACTAACCAATTCAATATTTCGTTTTGCAGGGTAATTGGTATTTTTTGGAATGAGTATCGGCTAAAAATATTTACTCAGTTTGTCAATCATGTTCAAACTTATATACTTAAATATATAAAAAAATACAAAATAAAACTGTTTTACTTCCTTCAAAAATATATTACCCGTGTAGACAGCAATCTCGCACGGTCCTCGATAGAAATTTAATGAGAAATTCATTTCGCTTAGAAACAAATTAAATTTCAAATGTAGAGGGCTCTTCTGGGATATCGAATTATAATATTTAAGTAAACGTATGTGTAATAGAACTGACAATAATTTGTTTAACATGCTATTTTGAAGTTTATGATTCCATTTTTGCCGCCAACAAATCTATGTAATGTAATTCCATCATATGTCGTAAGAGCTTGGAACGTAAAAATTTAAATACATAATTACTGCATTGTTACCTTAGACAAAAGGTCTCTAAGATTTTTGATAGCCTTAACGACATAAGAATTTCACGTCGACGTGTGTTCAATCATGCGTATTAAGTATGAACAATGTTTTCAAAGCACTATGGCGGGCTATAGGTGTGTAATGGTAGCCGCGTATCCAATATAGGCTTTGAAATAAGCTACTGTCATGTTATGTCAGTTTCACGTACAGCCTTTACTGTCATTAGCAGCCTGTTTGAAAATAGATCTGTAGTCAACTAATACATATTTTATATCATGCGATGAAACCTCTAGCGTCTAATGGCTTAATTTGAAAAAACTTATGTTTATACATACCTACCCACGTAACCTCAATACCTGAATACGTATAATGAAATATCATCGTAATTGGGTTTGTCGTGACCGTCATAATAATGGGAATCAGCGCTTTGTTAGGGAGTGCTCATCCTGACCAATAGATGAGTGGTATTGGTATTTTCATTGGAAATCGATATATTTTAGTAGCTATTGTTAAGCACCAATTATTATATAGAATATTAAATTGTTTTGAGAGTTGGGTTCGATTCCCGGCTGTGCGCCACTGGACTTTCTTTCTATGTGCGCAATTAACATTCCCTCGAACGGTGGAGGAAAACATCGTGGTCATGAAACAGATAGTTACAGAAATTTAAGGATCAGATCTAAAAATCTTGTAGCGCCACTGATTTTATTTAAATATTTTAAAACTCTAGATACGATTTGTCCGGCCTGGATCATAATCAACAAAGCGTTACGAATCATAATGTGTTTTTTTCATCATCATAGCTATGAATATTAAAACATTGAGTTTTATTACATTAATTCCTTGTAACTAACTCGAGATTGGTACAATACAAATATCGTAGATATAAAACTAGTAATTCGATAATGATTTTAGTAAAATGGCAATAATCGATTAGACACGAATGAGTGAAATGTGTGTCTAATTGAATCACAAACGCAAACGTGTCGAACTGCGAACGGATATTTCTAGTTGCTACTATTAAATGATATGGTTTATTTCAACAAAGTTATAACAGAATTATATTACGATATTTTTAATAAAATAACTCACATTTGTTTTCTGTAACTGAAATACAAGTACCACCTGAAAAAGTTCTTAACACATGCAAAACCCTAAACATTCAATTTTCCTTTTTGTAGGTTTAAGATATTTTATTAATCAGCATAATTATGTTTTTACTACAATCCTTTCCACAAATATTTTTGGAGTTTAATTATTAATTAAACCTCATTTGAAAATCGCCAAGCCCTGTATTTCTAATAACTAAATCGTATTATCCATACCAGAACCGTGTCAATCCCCTGAGGATGTATTTATAAATAAGTTTCCTTGTTAATGCAATAGTTATTGAGTATTCGCACCTCGCGGCTGCAATCACAATCATTACCTATCTCCATTCGTATTTCTAATTAATACAATAATTACATATTAGTGGAATAATAATGTCATAATAATGCAGGTGCGCAACTAACCTTTGTTACCCTTGGCCATGGGCCATGAACCGCTCCTCTTATAAGGTCACATCCTTGTTTATAAGTACTACTACTAAACTTTGACTCTATGCCCTGTTTTCTAGAATTTTTGGCCACAGATCTATTTGTGGTTCTTTACGGTCTTCTGTGCCTGGAATATACACTAGTGGTATGCGTGCACAGCGGCGTTCACGATACTTTTCTTTATGATACGAGGAAGTGTTTGTTGCTAAAAATCCATTAGTGTACGAGTTTATACGCCTTCTCATGAATAATCGTAGACTACCACGGCTCTTACTTACTTTACATGAAAAATGTAAATAGAATCTACGAATCTGATGCCCAAAGTGTCTTTGTCTTAAATTCTGATCACAATTACCAAAGTTGACACAAAATTACATGAGAAATATATTGGTTTTTTTAAATAAGTAAAAAAGTAGAACGTTTTTGTTACTATGCCGTTAATCATATTAATCAAGGTTAACCTACAAGTTACGTAAAAGTAAAAATTATTTTTTGTTAATAAAGTCACCTTCAAGGTGATTAAGTTATTTTTGATAAGATTTATCACCAATGAATCGTTTAAGTCAAAAACATTATCATCAAAGGTCAGTATTGATAAACTTTCAAAGATAAGTGTCATAAGTATTGGCTGTTTTTATTTCATCTAAATGCATAATAAAGTTACATAAGAAACAAATAGTAATAAAAATACATGATTAAACACAGCATACATATTAGATCAGGAAAATTGCAAATGAAATAACAATTTAAATTGAATATAAACAAATGCTTTTGCGATTTCTTCTCTGGTTTAGATTCCTGATACCGTCTTCGACCAAATGGAACTTAACTCTATTGAATACAGAAGTTATTAAAATAGTTGCTGCCATCAATTTAAATCATTATTCCTTTATGAATTACGCGGCATATTCAGTGTGATAGTTGTATATAATAACCTTATTTTATTCCTAATTAGTCAAAGCAACGCGAAATCTCAACTTGTATTTTGTTCCTACAAAATAAGTACTCACCTCTATCAAAAAGGCATCCGTTGGGCACTGCGAACGCTGCATTTGCGAATTCAATAGCTCAGTATCTTTTATATTACATTAATATTTTTGTTAGATGCTGTGACTGCTGAACTCCGAAACCTGGTTATAGAGGTGGGTACATGAAATTAAGCGATATAAGTGGTATTTAAAAAATTTATTCACCTTTTTAGGAATTTATTAATACAAGTTATATTAAATAATTGGAAAAGTGCTGTTGAAATTAACTAAAACATCGACCTATGTGTTAATTGTTAAATTTAGAAAGCTAATAATGGAAACGCTTTGCTAAATTCGTGGTTTCGCTATTTTGTCCGTTACGAACCAGTTCATGTTTAGTTTTTTATCTCTCGTGAGCATCTCGGTATCTTTTCGTTTAGTTGATTAATATTTGAAAGTATCTACGAAACAATTCGACTTAAGGTCAAGAATTTCTTTAAAGATCGGCAACGCATTTGCCTTTCTTGTAATGTAAATGCCCAAGGGTGGCGATATCAGTTAAGCCTGCTGCCCGTTCGCCCCTGTTCTATAAAAAACATTTATTCCGCCACATAACATTCAATTTCACATTCTTAGCTAAAAATTTAATAATGCGCTTATTAAGAACTTACAAACCACTTTGAAAATAACATTGTTTACGTCAGTTCCTGATTTAAAAAATATATAATACGTAAACAGGTTCCCACAATAAACATCGTTTTACAGTAGAAAGTTTTTATAAAATATATATAATATATATATATAAATATATAAATATTCAGAAAAAAGCAATTTAGTTCCCCTAGGTGGTGTTTGGTGTCAATAGGCATGGAGGTTACTTAATAATTTTGTAGTTAGTTGGTCAAACAAAAATATGGATCAATACAAATTCGTGTCGTAAGTTTAGTATTTTACAAATAAATTGTTAGAATTCGAAACAGATCTATAAAATAATTATTTATATTATAAATTTGAAACACTAGGAATTAGAAACATCCTTTAATAATAATTGTGCATCTGTGTTAATAAATAAATAATTTTAATATTCTTTTCTTTCCACGTTCTTATCTTATCCATGTAATTTGTTACAATTCGGGTCTATAAAATAAATATTCAGAAAATTCAGGCGCAGTGCTAGTAATAAAATACAATCGGTAGGTTATGGTCCAAAGTAAAGGTCTGCTTGATACATGGAGGCAAAGTTTATAGGACGGGAGAGGTTTCTCGTTCGTTAATACTTAATACAGAAAAAGTACTACAATCCGTCGCGAGAACGACAGACAGTCATCCATTCTATTGATATACTTGCGGTTTTAAATGAAAACCGTACTTAAATTGGTTTTAGCGAGAAGAACTCACTTCACCTGGCCCAAAATATTTCCAGTCTGCGGTTAGAAGCACTTTCTATTGTATTGATACCGGCACAGCATACGCTTATAATATATTACGTAATTATAAACCTTCCGGCATTTAATTACATATTTAATTAATTTTTACTGCAATTTTATTCTGAAATCAATTTTTTTAAATTGTTTTACATAAGCAACAAAAAGGTCTAAACCTAATAGTGATGCTTATTCAAAACATCAAGTAACGCGAAATATATGCACTTTATAAGGTTCAGCTGGAAAGTATGAAACAAAAGTTTAAAATATGTACTATCTTATTAACTATCTCGCCTTATATAGAGTTATACAATATATAACATACATGACAAGCGAGCTTCTACTTAAACTTTCTATACTTGTAATTTAATCAACTTCTGTCTATACTAATATTATAAAACTGAGTTTGTTTAATTGGTTGAATGCGCCAATGGTTCTAATTAAATAAAAAAAAATAATAAAAAAGTAATTTTGCCACAAAAGCACAGTTAGTGTTTTATACATCCAAATGTTCAATGATCTTTTATCTACGGGCTAGACTAATTAAAATACATTTGAAATAATAAAAAAAAACTAAATTCGTTCGCCGAAAACAGAAATTTCATCGTACACCTACATTTATTTTCCCTGCATCGATTCAAGTAAGAGCGTAATCCTCTAAAGCGGTAACCGGCTGGCATACCAGTTACGATGCGGTCTTTCCCCCGCGCCTGAATTATTAACACAAGCCATCCAAGAAGTTGAATCGACTGAATTAAAACTTACCAAGCTTTTTCATATTTCACCTACTTACGTTGTTCACACTCAACCCATTTCAGAAGTTACAATTAACATGTCTAACGAGTTCTATGAAAATAAACACGCTTTTAGCTGAATCTTATGTGAAAGTTGATAGTGATCTCATTTGTTCATGTTAAAATATTTATAGAGTAAAACGTTACATGTACCTCACATCATTCACTCGCCTAAGAAACGTAAATCTGAACGATTGATGATACATCTGGGATATGCATAAGAAGCGACTTCTGCATAACAATTAGCTTAAAGCAGTTGTAGGTAGAATTTGAATTTGTTTTTAATTTTTTTTCTTATATGTTTGTGACGCATTTCTGATTTCTAAAAAAACTTTATTGTGTCTTAATGCATTCTAAAGTAATAAAGAACATACAGTTTAATTTAGAAGTTCGTGTTTATAGTAACTTTGATATCGAGTTACATATCCTGGTCCTGGGCATGGTCTCTGAAAATTTTCATACTTTTTCATACAAAATTCTAGGAAAAACTGTGTTCATTCGACTGTAAACTGTCAGTGGACACATGTGGCCTCCGTCTCCCTGAATAATACACGAACAGTGTTTGAGGCTGCGAAGTTTGTCTGTTTTATTGAAGGTGATTGGCTCAAGATCCGGACGTCTTCGCCGAAAGGCTTGATCAAACATTCATTTCACCTATTGTTTGCCTTTATTTGGCACAAAGTATAGAAGGACACAATTTATAGGTATTATGTAAGTTTAATCTAAAGAAGCTACTTCCACAGAAAACTGTAATTCCTCTTTGTAGTAGTTAACGCGTGTCCGTGTATCTTATAAACTGAAGAAAGTATTACTGGAATTAAAACGCGTTATACGGAGCTACTTGTGTTACTACAGAAATGAAATCAGATTTTTAGACCTATAAAGCGTTGTATAGCCACTAGATTGTTAGTTATATCTCAATTAATTACGGTGATAATGTACCAAGCGCCTTAGTCCATGATAAAACCGAGCATTATTTTAAAATTGAATAAATATAAGCGGCGAAGGGGCGCCCTTCTGCCTCGCTTGTCTAACGTAACATGAACCGTTTTCTTGTGGCACGTTTTCGAAGTGCCTCGTCTGCGTTAATAATTAAGAGCACTTTTCTTCGCGGTAAAGCTTACGCGTTTGCCACCACACCGACTATGGCCACCGTATAACCACTTTCGTAAATTGCGAGAAAGCTATTCCATTTTCAAAAATTTTAGATATAGACACCATAAATATAGATTACAAATACAGCATACAACACTCGGCTTACATACCATGAAAATGAGATCACGTGCTAGTTTCACACATTTAAAAAGGAGAATAATCTCAAACGTAGGCCGCGTGAGCTTTTTCCTACATATTTCCTTACTAAGTTAATATAAGCCGTTCTTGACATATGCTAAAGATAAACGGTTATTTTGCACACCGTTTGTGTTGTACATTTTTTACTCTGTAAAAAGTGTGTTCTCAGATGTTGGGTTTTAGAAAAATAACAAGACATTATTATGGCAAAACCTCGCCAGCACATTTGTTTGCGCAGTGTTGTAAATGCGGAAGGAAATTTTTACATTAAGAATATTGATATTATATTCTACGTATTAATAATAATATTGATATTTAAATTTAATTACTATTACTGTGTGTTGGATATAGAATTAGTTCTCTCGTGTATATCTATAGCATAGAAGTGTAATAAGCTTGAGTAGATCACCAAACGTACTGACTGATCTTATGTATTGATTGAGACCTTTTGACTGATCACCTGTAATACATTTCATGTAAATAGAAATACGTCATCTCATTAAGTCCTAGCATTTGATTAGTATTTAGAAATGTAATGAAGTACAGAATGAATATACGTATATTGAACAGCTTCCGTTGCACAGTGGTTAGTAAAATTTCGCTGCGGAAAGCTTAAAAATTGTTTCTGTCACATTGCGAGTGACACTTTTTGACGGATGTCAGTTTGTTTTATCACTAAAATTCCGTAAAAGCTTAATGTTGTCTCTGTAAAAGCTTAATCTGAAACAACGGTGACAATATAGTACTCATATCGCAATTCATTTAATAGAAAAAATATTAATTATATTTTCCCACTCTACAAGTTATTAACCGTACAACGTGTACATGCACCTAAGTAATAATAAGTTAAAAAAAGGTTTCTTGATTGATCACCCACCTCTCACTTCAATAAATAATAAAGTACCGAGCAATTGGTCCGTCTCACTTAGTTACGATGAAAATATGATATATTAATATGGGGAAGATGCATCGGATCTACAGCTTATAGTCTAGATGTACGTGCTCGAATACTTATTGCCATACGCCAAGTTCAGAAATAAATATATCTAACTATCGCAGCAGTATTAGCCTACAAAGCTTGTGATTTTCAACCATGAGCGCGTTGAAAACCCGATTGAATTTTTTTTCCGTTATATCTCTCCGTCTCTCTCTCTGAAATATACTTTAAGAAATAAGACGACGTGTTTCCTCAGAAGTCGGATCTCCTACTTACGTAATAAACAATATAGGAGACACAGAAATATTGCTATCGTAATAGACGTGAACGCGCGGGAATAACAAAAAAATATTTTTCCAATTATACATACTTGGGAATGGAAAATTCGTGTTAAGTCAAGAAAGTATATAAATTTAATAATGGTATTGTCTCCTGACGTAGTGAAATTCCCATTGATGTGTGATAATAAAACGTCGTATATCACGTAAGAAAATGTTTCTTATTTAACATATTAAAGAGCTGAATTTTTTTAAATAAGAAATTTTATGAAAAAATTATTTGCATTTTCTAACAAGCATTTTATATTAAAGTCAAGTTAATATTTTAATAGTCCATAAGACAATGTACCGGCTTCAGAGAAGCGGCTTAGTGCACTTTGTGTATAGAATAGTCTAGTCTTTACTTCGTTTTAGAAAATTCTTTTATGGAAACATCGGTCGCCTTAAAGTCTTTGTGATGTCTTGGCCATAACATTGTTAGAGACTAAAGAAGTGCACATAATAGTCCCATCTTGTAGCGGATATTGTGTAGGTTATGTATTTGTACATGTGTAGAAGAATCTTTATGCACTTTGGACTTGTACAGGACTTTAGTTCACTTGAGAGTGAGGAATATTTATTTTGTATACACAACAAAATATCTCTTTTTAAAATTATGTCTCGTTTAAACTTAGAAAGTAGATTTTGACTTAAGCTATTCGTAAATAAAAACACATTGACTATTTCGGGCGTAGACAGCAGAACAAGGACATTAGGCTCACACTATTATATCACAAGTTTACTTCAGACTAAGGAATTTTTGGTATCAAATTGACATGATCGTGAAGATGAAAGTAGTTAATAAAATTATGTCAAAGATATTTCGCGATTTTCTTAAATCTACGATTGGTTTGTTGAAAAGAAAATTTTATTTAAATGAAATGGTGTCACCCAACGGAAGCGTTTCGTGAAATATTTCAAAATATACAAAAACAATTCAATAAAAAGTAATCCGTGTACCGAAAAGCTACGTAGGTTTACTTACAGCACTGGCCTAATATATATGCTAGTTAATATGTTTTGATATTAAAGTTAGTTATTCTGTCTTTCACTAAACCTTTCAGTATTGTATGTGAACCGAGTACACCTTAGTACCTACAAAAAACATTCTATCACTCTTCATCTAAGGAAGTGTGTATGTAATAAGTAGCGGGGTTTATCTTATTTGGCATGGTAAATTCATTGGTTAAAACTAAACATTCCGTACACCGAGTCTGTCACCAACAATAAATATTACCAAATTTTCCATTACTCATAAGACATAACGTAGTAAAAAGGTATGTTGCCAACTATAAATATTAAATTTGCCGTTTCTGAGAGTTTGTCGGCTAGCACATGTGGTTCCTTCACTAACCGTGCTGTTAAAAATTCAGATACGTTATCACGAACACAGCCTTTTGTCCGGAATTTGATCGCTTTAATTCAAGTCTGAGAAACGATCTAAAATACTGAACTTTATAATTTACAGAAAAAGAATACTATCTTAGTACGTAAAAATGAAAAATGTCTTATGAAACTTTCTTCCCAGCTCAGTCACTTTGCTGTATCTGTCGTTACACTTAGCATAGCGTACCTTTAATTTTTCCTTAGCTAAGATAAAATTATAATAACTATAGGACATTGCAGGCGCTCTTAAAACTATTTAATATTGACAAAATTACTTTTACACAATGAAAGTGATTATATTGTAATGTAATTTCATTGAACAATATGTGCGCCGTATTTCTTCGAAATGTGACGAAGCCTGTCTTATATATTATTAAAAAATGTGGGGGCGCGGGCTGGGAGTGTGAAAAATTCAAAGGCAGCAACCGCGTACAGCGGCTATCGTATGAAACGTGACGCTAATATTACACAAAAATAGTTATTTATGACTCTTGTTACTTATTATTGATTATTTTTCCGACCCAAATGTCGACCAATAGAATTGCACCATTCGACGTCACGTGTTACAACCTACATGGTATTATACTGATAATTTTTTGAAAATTTTCTCTGGTAGGTAGTTGCTTCAAGAAAAGTATTAAGTAGTTGTTTTATTCATTATGAAATTCTTATTTGTTAACTGTACATTTCGTCTCATGGTGCAATTCTATTGGCCGACATTTGGGTCGGAAAAATAATCCCCCGAATACCACACGAGCTTCAAAATTATCTGGCATTTCCCGATAGGTTCGTTGCAAACAAATAAAGTCGTCAAGTTCAGTTTAAAAGTTTCAGGTTAAAAAATCACGCGCATTATATATGATTATTATTTTTAAAGTCGATAATTACGCCCTATCTTTGTAGATGTAGGGCAGAATTCAGAGTCGATACTCCATGCTAAGTTATGAGTTAATACATACGGGAGTAATACTTTGTGTTCATTTTAAGCTTATTAAGCTCCATAAGAAACTGGTGATAAAGCTCGCGTATGCACCCATTACAAAACAGATATAATTGTAATCCATTTAAAGTACAAGAAATAAGAAATTTTTATAGAATTTATTCTATTATTTCGGGTAAAATAATTCGTATGTCAGAGTTAGTTAAATTCAAAAGAGACAATTAGACAATTGTTGGTCAGTATTAGTTCCACGTTTGAATTATTTATGAAGTTAGCTTTTCTATTTTAGAACCTTTTATTTTATTCATTATTTACATTTGCTAATTTAAATTCGCGAAATTTATTTAATTGATGATTGAAGTTGACTTCAATATTACCTAATAATAAAGCAATATATAATACCAGATAATGTTCTATAATCTACATATTCACGTTAGTCAGTTAGCTTATCTTAATTAGACTTAGTACACACAAATTAAATAATTCAAAAGAAAAAGCATTCAAATATTCGCACCTAGACGGGGATAGTCCAACCTGTTTCACAGAATGCAGATTTACCACTTTCTGTCTGGTTTTTAAGCGGAACCAATATTGAAAATTGTTGTTTCAAATAGTGGTTAATTACTCAGAGGAAAGGCAATTACGAAGCGATACTATAATAGTCACCAATTTAGCAGACCGTACTATTTAGAAATCGATATAGGTCCATCTTCTATATTAATTGGCTTTGTTAATGATTAGGCGTACCGAAGCAAACCCTGTATGAACCTGAGCTATGCACTAATGTATGAAGCCAATCTGTCTAATTGTCAGGCTTATTATAAATAAATTCTAGGAAACATGGATCGCTGAGGACAAATCCAAAGGGTTTTTCCATATTCCGCTTCGGTAATATGTAAGAAAAGCTAAATAAGGTGTGAGTGCGCGCTTTGTAAAAGATACAAAAATAGCTCAAATACACTGGCAACGATAAGGAATATTTTCATCGCCCCCTTTTTCAAGCATCCACAATTGTCCTTTCTTTAGTCAATTTTTTTAAAAACATGTGTTGTATGTTTTTAGCATATTTAGTAAAAGTTTTTTCTTGAAAAAATGTCGTGCCTGGACGTTCTTCAAGACCTTCTTTATGACCTATGCGACCATTTTACCTTCTACTTTTTTTTCTATGAAATATTATTGTATCATACAACACGATTTATACTAAACATTGCACTTTATATGTCTCAGATGATATATGTGATTATTTGTCGTATTTCCGTACCGTTTTGCCAGGCTTGACATTCTTAGGATTGTATGTTAGCCGAACCACTAACTCAAAGCTGTTCTATTTTAAAAAACTTTATCGTATCGAAAATACACCCAACCGTCTTTTAAGATGAACATTTACTATTGTGTTGGTTAAAATTCATATCTTATCATAACGTTATAAGCAAGTTGTTTTGCGTTCAAATTGATATTTATCATTAAGTTGATAACATTATTTAAGTGGTAAAATTTAATTTTATACCTGATATATTGAGGTATTAAATATAGTATATATAATAAACGGAAGGCATTCAATTCATTCAACTCTAAATTAAATATAAATCTTAAATGTTTTCTTGCGCCCGTATTGTTTGTGTTGTAATCTTTACGATGTTCAGTGTGAGGAGAGAGTTAAACAATTGTTGGCTTTCACTTAGTTTCTATTACGTCTGGCACTATGACGTTTACACTTTCGAAGAGGTCAATATATGTGGTCTACTGTATATGGCGATAATGCGTCACGTCACATCAACCACCGCTAAACTCGGCACTCTGTAGCTACAATTTCTAATTTAAGCTTTTGTAGGCATCGATTCAATTATTTCAATATACCTAGCGAGGATGACGCAAACTTGGGATCGGATAGTACAAAAACTTAATATGGAAGGAAGTTACAGAGCCGGTAATATACTTGAAATTTTTAAGGAGAAAACAAAGATGTCAGTTGCACATGATTGAATCCAGCTGGTTATAGCAGTTTCATTAAAAAATTGTTTCGCGATAATAACTACGTTCTAATGGAATGTAAATATTAACTAGTTCTTTCCGTAACCGCTTGCTTGAAAATTGTTTTGTTTTAGAGGTTTATTAATAAAAATGCATAAATTGTTTAGTAGGGAGGCGTGTGTATTAAAAAAAATCAATAGCGCATTAACTCAAAATATCTTCGATTATTAAACATTAATTAAAGTTTGGAATATAGACTTGGCTTATAAATTGTTTTAACCTTTGATTTAGGCTTTTCTTACATAATCTTAAAATTATGTAACAAGGATAACTTGGTAGACAAGGAAGTGGCCAGCGATGAATACGACGATGAGAGAAAGTGAATACAAATTCTCATGTGACGAAACATAAAAATTATTCAACAGGCTTTTATCGCGTATTTAAGTTTCGCAATAGTTAACTCAGCATTTAGATAGCTAATCGGGAAAAAATACTAAACAACACTAATAATATTGTGATAGTTATTAATAAAATTAATTAAATAGTTTGAGTAGATATATCATTGAAATAGGCTCAGAACTATCTGCCCTTAGGGAGTATGGGGCAGATATATTTGAGCTAATATCATTCATGAAAAATAAAAAAGTAAAATTTTCTTGCCGTTATGCGATTATTATTCAACATTTTTGTGTAATGTTTATTTGGTAAAATAATGTGTTTATCACGGAGAGACAGGGTTTGATACCTCATGAATTTAAAAATATCGATATTTAATTTTTATGTAAAAAAAACTTACTTGCAAAAGTAGTTTTAATTACAGATTTGGTGTTATTTCATACAAAATGAAATCCAATCTAAATCCACTTTATATTCGTAGCGTGGGGCGGTCTGTGTCCTGCAATGTTTCCGTCACCGTACGAGCAAAGGTTATTTAAGGGAACAAAGCAAAACACATGTAATATTTTAAATATTATCTAAAAATAATGATAGTGGATATTAATTCCATTATTAAGAAGAGTCGATCGGAGTTGAGTAATTATACAGGTAGCGTTTAATTTGGTGTTGCAATTTGTATATAACGGGGGTTCGGATGCTTTAATTAACCGTAGTGTAATGCCTGAATGGTCATTGTCCCCGATTGCTATCTAAATATGAGGTTTAATTGTAAACTACGGCGGGAATTGTCATCTCAATTTAATATAAAAACATGTGTCAAAGTGTATCTATGTAGAATCCAATATCTTTAAGTTGAAATATTCTGGTAATTAATATTATAGGCATCAGAAGTAATTAACGAATATCATATGACATATTAAATTTAAGACATTATGTGACGTAGCATTGATAATGAATTTATTTTATATACACCTAGATTAAATTGTTGATTGTATTAGTACAATATTTGAATACACTTGAACAACATAAGCTTTTTACTATGTACTGATTTAGCTAACAATTAATTAAATAGATCTATACAATATTCAGACACAACAATATCTAATTGAAATTATTCGAGAAGCAATTCTCTAAATGTCATCAACAGCTAAATATTATCAAAGCTCTGGGATTAAATGCAAGACAATAAATTGTTTTACGGCCGTTGGAATCGAAACTCTTTCATAAAAACATTTTCTTCAGTTGGATGACAAAACCAAAGGGTTGCAGAAGTTATTTTTCACAACTTTAATCAAGCTAGAGAATGTATTATTTAGTTTATAAGATAATAATAGACTCAAACTGAAGTCAATAATTTTTAATTTTTTTTAACTTTAGCTGCTGTAGTGTATTTAAAAACATTGGTCTCAGATTTCTCTCTCTATTTCTTGATCATTTGTTTTTTCTAATTCTAATTCTTTTGTGCCTGACACACGTCGTCGACTTTTTGGGTCTAGAGCATCCTCTCGATATTTTCACGAACGAACGAGCGAGAGTTTAATGCGCACAATGACGGACTTTCTGTCTGTGTCACACCCGGGGCTCGAATCTACGACCTCAAGGATAAGCGTCGCACGCTGAAACTATTACGCCAACCGCTCTTATATATAAATAGCGGAACGAAAAGTTAGTTAAATTCCTAAATTGTATTTAACGACAAGACACACGTCGCTAATTATTGGCAAAAATCATTGTCATAGGTAATCAAGCTAAGCGGTACGTCAAAATAATAAAATGATTGTCCTATTAGAATTTCACTTTCATGTAGAATAATGAAGGTAAATAACTTTTGCAACACATCCAAAAATCTGGTATATGCAGAGCAATATTGGCCCCGCACTCTATTTCCGAACAAAGGCCTGTGTAATAGTGTTACTCTGGGAACCAATTTATCTGATGGTCCGGTCACAATGCCAAACTGTATGGAATATGGATATACTGCTCTCGATGTGAAAATATTACACGCTTGCACCAACAACAATGACCCTAACAAAGTGTGTAATGTTCTAAACATACTTATTACTATATAATAATAAAAAAAATAATAACATAATTATTACAATGGTACAAGTAATTCTCACTAATATTTTTTTATGAATAAGCGTTGTCTTAAATAAAAAATGTGTTTAACTTTTTAATAGTTCATTAGGAATGATGCAACGTTATGCAACAGTACTTAAAAATAATGAGTTAGTTCTTAATTTAAATAAAATTTATTTAACTCAATAAGACAGTATTGTTTTTATAAGTTTGATAACATAAAAATCCTAAACCTATTTGGTTCACATCGGCATACAAAGTCCTTTTCTAAGAGTTTTTAACTACTAAGCTATTTAACAAACTTTACCGTGGAAACTAAGAAAGGTATTTTAAATAAGTCTCTAACATATCGGGCATTATACAACGTATTCGCTGTATTGCAACAATCTGCATTATTTATTAAAGAAATAACAATAACAGAGTACTTTCAATGCTTATATAATTGCTCGTTTTTAATGGATACAAAAAATCTCTTTTTATATAATATCTGCAATATTGATATATATATATATATATATATATATATATATATATATAGTTTTATCAATCCGTCAATTGTTGATCATGCGTGCTATATCGCGAGCACTTTGTTGATCCGAAAACCTATGTTGATCCGGGTGGTTTTTGTTGATCCAATATAATATTTTTCATACAAATGTGGTTCCGACCGGATCAACGATTTACTCCGTTGAAGTTTAGGAAACGCAACCGAAATGTTGATCCAATATACAAATCCACTCCGATAGTTGTTGATCCGATTCAAATGAGCCAATCAGAAGTCAGCAAGTCCTCCTACTGGACTTACCTAAGGTATTTGGATGGTTTAATTATTATTGCAAGACCACCTAATCAGTAACTTTTCTTTATTTATTCAGTTTTTATGTTTATAGGTATGATATATATTTATGGTAAGGAAATTTATGACGACACGCGCTTGTCGCTTACCCGATGTTAAGCTTCGTGGCCAGCTGCATGCATGCCCGCAGCTCCATGTCATACAGAGTATGTGATAGTGTATTGCACTCAGTAACCCTGAGATATAAGATCTAGAGTCTCGAAGCCCTGTTATTACTCCGCAAATAATGCTCTTCATCCCGGGACACCGTAGCGTTGTTTAGCTACCGCTTGGCCGTTGATTAACTGACAAAGGTCTGGCCTTTCCTCAGACTGGCCTTCGCAACAGTCCTACCAATACTCGATATAGTCTTATATAAGTACAATTTCTAATTGTTATTATAATGTTTAAGTGGCATGGTTACATATATTAATTAAAGTGATAATTTAGAAAGGCAAAAAATGATCTTATCGCATCATATAAAAGTTGAGTTTGGATGACATTTAGAAAAAAACATTTGTTATCAATCATATTTTTTTTATTATATAACATCTTTAATACGTTAGACATTACTAACATTTACAAAATAATTTTGAAAATAAAACAACATAAGTAACATTTCGTTTATAGGTACTTAATCGACAATTGTAACATTTATAACAAACATTATAATTAGCCAGATAATAAGAAAAAAATGTTCTCAATATTTTTATGAATAATATAACTTAAAAAACATCTTCAAAATATTTATAATCAGTCAGTCAAAGATTATAATTATTAACAGGTAGAAAAAAAATCACATACCAAATATTCTTACTACCCATTCAATAGTATATAGTCAGGTACTATCACTAAACCACTAACATTAAGGAGACATTACATGTGCCCTTGTTATGAGATCTATTATTATACATAATATATTAATTATATATTATAATAATTACTATTAATATTATGAGGAACTTGTCGTATCACACAGAATCTTCATTAAAATATATTTACTTTTTTTTATAAATATTGTTAACATACGTGTTAAGTTGCATCCAAGTCTTATTTTGAAGAATAGGTTCTTTATTTAAAACTTCCATACATTTGTTTTTGCCTGGATTTATCTTTTTATTTATGTATGATTGGAAATATTTTTTGACTAATTGTATCTCTTCATCCGACCACTTTCTATGACTGTTTTTTTTCGTTTCTGAATTGGATTATCACTATCACTATCGCTTAAACTTGGGCATTTTATTTTTGTCTTTCTGTTATTTGGTTTAATATTGATATTTTTATTTTTAGAATCTTTATGATATATATTATTTTCTTTGGCTCGTCTAGTTTTACTTCGTTTCTGAATCTGTTTATCATCATCAACATCGCTTTCACTTGTACTACTTGACCATTTTCTTTTCGTGTTGCTTCTGTTTGGCTTAATTTTGGGGTCTTTATTTTTAGGATCTTGGTTGTAATGATTGTCTTGTTTTTTATCGTTTACTTCATTATAGTCTCCAATTTCTATATCGTCCATGTTCTTATTGACTGTAGTTTCTGGTGTTTCGATAGATATTTTGGGGTTTGTAAGTAAGATGTTAGATTGGTCGCTTTCTATTGCCGAATTTTTTGAAGATGGCGTCTCTTCCTCAAAGTTTTTAGTTTCTTGGTATGATTGAGACCTAATCGTTTCTATTATGTTACTCTTCTTCTCCATTAATGTATTTTCATATTCTAAGAGTTGAGATCCTACAACAGCTTTTTGGAGTACCTGCATAGGCAATCTATAATTTTGTGCATGAACTGATATATTATGCCCTAGAAATCCTGCCAATTGCTCAGTATAATGATCATTTTGTTTAGAATGAATTTGGGACATTGTAGCAATATGATGTCTCATTCCGGTTGATGTAATCATCTCGGGGCGTTGCAAATTACACTGTTTTTTAAACATATCTAAACACTTACCGCCCTCAAAAGGTTCTTGTGTACCAGGTCTTGGAAATAAATATTGGTTGGAGCTTGGCATTTTTAAATCTTCACGGCAAGCTATTTTTAAATCTATGTTTTCTCGCATAATTTTTGTTAGTTTAGTTAGTTTGACCGTGCCTGTTTGTTCATTAAAGCCACAAATTTCTTTTATGGCACTTACAAATGTTTCATATTTTTCAGGATCAATTGCGTCAGTGAGATTTTCAATAGTTGTGTCTTTTATCCGCAATAAAATTAAAAGAGTAGCTAAATCTCTCATTTTGGAGCAAATAGCTTTACGACTTCGTCGTTCTTTTTTCTTCTTCAAGAGACGAGCACCGTATGCTTTGATTAATGGATAATTTTTAACTACTAATGAAATTTCATCAGAACGAAGATGCGACAGTATTTTTTCTTTTAGCTCAATCGAAGCGTTCGCCGTATTGAGAACGATTGTTAAGCTGTGATTAAACAATGCTTTTCTTTTAAGTGACGGAAGAACATGTTCAGAAGCTTTACAATTTCTTAAATGTCTGAAAAATGAAGATCTTTTAAATGTACCCAAGCATGTTTTACAAGTAGCGTAAGTTGACGGACTAGAGGTACCCTGGTTGCTTCGTTTTGATGGTAATAAGGTTAAATTAGCGTCCCGATCAAAGCTATTAGAATTGTGTAAAAAAATTCCCTTGTTTCTCAATTTATCTGTATTTTTTGTAGTTTTAGCTTTCGTATTTTAGGGTTTGTATCATTAATAGCTTTATACTGAAGAACTTCGATTTCATCTGCGTGGTTACGTAAAAGATGTCTAGAATAATTACGTATAGTTACAATTGCTTGACAGTAGAAACATGCATTTCTTCGGTCCCGCTTACGTTTTCTCGCCGTATTATTAACGCTTTTTTCAACTTTACCTCCTCCAAAATCCGGAATTCCTTCTATGAGTACACTTACGCCCTCATTAGTCGATAAGTTCTGGCTACTTTCCCCACTATTGACTTGTGTGTTTTACTTTTCTATTGCAATTTTTTTTCAACTGAACGACTGGGTCGTCATTATACTCATCGTTAAAAGACTAAAAGGTCAAGGTCAAAAGCCCTCGGATCAACGTTAGTTAGTAAGATTTCGCATATGAAACGGATGCACATTTGACTCGTCGGTATAATATTTGCGACCGTTACGGATCTACAAAAACATTATGTTAATGAATTTTTTGATGGCAAGTATGTTGCAAAGCGACCGATGCAGATCCCCAAACAAGCCTTCCATTTCTAATTCGGATCAAAGTATATCAGTTATATTTGTAAAGAGCCAATTATACACTGCATGAAGGTGGATCAACATTTCTTTTAATATTTTACTAGATCAACGTTTACATAGAACGGATATATATATATATATATATATATATATAAGTGGAAATTGCGACGATTAAAAAAACCTATGTAATGTACAAGGAAATATAAAGAGAATGGCAAATGTCACGTTTACTTTTTTTTATGAGTGACTTGTTTTCTGTCTGTAGAAGTTAATAAATTTGCTATAATAAGTTGTTACCATTACAATATTATGCCTATAATTCTAATATTTTAGGCTGCTAATTGAAACTACTATTAATGACTTATATACTGACTCCTATTTGACTGTAATGAATTAATCTTTTCCCATTTTCGCAAAGGAGGCTAAGCAGACGTACTACAATCTATGTTACATAAAGTTTATATTATTTTTATTATGTTTAATGTTAGTACACGACCTCCAAAGGAGCGAAGACCTGCTCCAAACACTTCCAAATGTCTCTCATTTTCTGGTGGTCCTTTTCTACTTAGTCAGGTAGACGTACTCTTTCTACCCTCGAGGCCATTCCAAGTAGAGACCTTTTGAACCCTATAATTAAACCTAACCGAATAATTATATCAATTACAAAATGGGAAACTCTCTCGAAAAAACCAACTTATTCCACCTACATCCAGACTAAAGTTACACCAAACAGGACCATTGACCTCCTCCATAAAAATATATAACAAATTACCAGACAAATTGAAAAATGAAACAAATAATCTGAGGTTTACCAAATTTCTAAAGGAATTATTATATAGGAAGTGTTATTACACTGTAACAGAGTATCTGACAGATAGATTTTAATTTCTTAATAAAAGTTAAGTTTATAAATTAAGTTAAGTACCTTTTCGCAACGTGAAACCAAAGTAAATATACCAAATAAATAATGTATCTTATAAGAATAGGAATGTATTAATGAACTAATTAAAGCATGCCCTCTCATAATATTGCTGTGCCTAGCCAAGGTCCTTATTCATTATTGTAATAAATTATGTACATAAGGAATGCAATAAAGGTTTGAGTTTGAGTTTGAGTTTGGGAATTCAAAGCTATCTAGTAATTAACAATAACAGAATTTATAATTGTATAATGGTTGTGAGTAGAGTAGACTGTGTATTTAATTTTTAATATACTTTATTGCTGAAGTAAATTTCTACCTGAAACTAATACTCTTACCGGTAATTAAAGCTATAATGGCAGGCTTAATGTATTGATGTTCTTTGTTCAGTAATGTTCTATTTCGAGATATAACAAAGAGATATTGAGAGAGAACGTCTCCATTACCCGTCGTCAAAAAGAACAACGGTAAATCATAATCCACCGGCACCTCTATTGTATTTTAAAATAAAGCTAATTTTGTTATATAGAATTAGCTTTATTGAAGTGAAACTTCTTTATCGGGGTTGGAAAAAAATTTAGTGTAACATTTTTTCGTTACGCGTCACAGTTTTCGGTTACGCGTCACATGTTTCGGTTACGCGTCACATTTGACCGTTACGCGCGTTTTTTTCTTGTCCCTACCACTGTTGATTCAAAGAGATTCTAAACCATTAATAACAAAAATGTATAATAACGATAACAATGATACTAAAAATTCTATTACAATTTATGAAATTCTGTAATAATCTTAGTGGTAATAAGGTAAAATGAAATAATTGTATTATTTGTATTCAAGTCTGTGATATTAAAAGCCTTTTGTTAAACTTTATCTAATTTAACTTTATTTAACCAATTTCTGTCAAGTTGCATATAGATAATTTTTCGAAAAATAAGGTCATAAAAAAGTTTCACTTCTAACGTGTGTACACTAGTACACGAACATTTTTTTTAAAATGAGTGGGTAATGCAGGTTGCGCGTGTCAACACGAGTTCCGTATTTCTATTACTTTTAAAAATATTATTTGTGGAAAATAAAGTTCAAATATGTGTTTAAAAGTTACATATTAACACAAAGTAACGAGGACATACATAGTTTAGTGCAAAATCCGTCAAAAAGACTTAAAATAAACTGTGAACAGAACAATAATTTATAAATTTATACGCGACTTACCTTGTTCAAAATGACTATATTTTCTATAAATGTGTGATTTTGGAAGTGTAATATTGTGACTATAGTGACTTGTGATACTATTGTGTTGTGGATTATTTGTCAGTAGTGAAAATAGACCACAAGCCCATGAACAAAAAATACCTGTGAAATGACCCAACGTGAGTTACGCTTAGAAGGCTGTTACTATATCTGAAAATAGCTAAATAGTGCTCAGGCACTATGCCGTCATTTCTGAGCGGTACATGTGAGTACGTGAGTGAATCGACTTTCTCAGGTACAATTGGGAATTTCGACTAATTATTAATGTACGGCTTTGTTATAAGTGTATAGATGATTAAAAATAAATGTCGAAAAACCTAGTGCCGTACAAAAGTGATGGTGTCGGTGCAAATTTTTAATTCGACGACAGTTGCAGAAGCAATATAGGTCATTTATTACTGTACAGCATTTGTGTGATTCCTTTTGGACATATATACAGATACTTTACCCGTAAACGCCGTACATATTTCCAGCGGAGCGGTCGAAAGCCAAGGGTCGCAACATATGTCTGATTAGCATATAGGTGATGATGATGCGAATTTTAATCAAATTAAAAACATTATCTATCGTATTCGGCCTTAAAAAGTCCCCTACGAGTCTGTTACTTTAGAAAAGTTATTAGGTTTTGGCCATTCTTTCGATTGGCATCATAAAAGTAGGGGTGTTTTTTTTTTTAATTTAAGCCGGTTCAATTTCCAGACGAGGCAAGTAGTTTTTAAAAAATCTTTGAATGCAGAATTACTAACTTTTAAAAATAACATAAAGTCTTCTTTTAGTAAAATACCCTATCTGCGATATTTAAGGTACTTTCCCTTCATGTCTCATAACTTTGGGACGCCCTGTATTATATTTTTATTTTTGTTAAAAATATTTTTCCTTTACCTCTCTCTGCTGGTACGATATGGCTGTAAATATACTTTACAGCCTTATGGTAGTATACTCAGATATGTACAGTTATTAATGACCTTAAGGGACACCTCAAACGTCGTCGAAGTTTTTATCAGCTGTAAAGAATAATCTGGAGTAAAATGTACGGCATCTGGTTTTTTTTGTTTATTTATATTTGTTACATATAAAATAACAATAATCTTTGAAAATATTACTCCCCATAGTACTCTAGGAGCATTTGAAAAGTCATCTAAATTTCGGAAATTTCATATATTTTTTATCATAATATTTTTATTTGTTACCATTTATAATGAACGGCTATAATGTACAACGGTAATATTTAGTAACATTATGTAAAAAAACAAGTTGCCGTACATTATTCTCTGATCTTACAGCAGTAAGAACTTGGTAAATCCTGAAATTTCGATAAATATTTAATTACACAAATATTAACTATAATATTTGGACGGCATAATTATAAAACATTATTGTCCGTGTTAAATAATATTTTGAACATGTTGCCGTACATTTTACAATGGCCTTAGGGTATATGGGTGTAGGGGTAGGGTTCCGACCCTTGGCTTTCGACCGCTCCGCTGGAAATATGTACGGCGTTTACGGGTAAAGTATCTGTATATGTGTCCAAAAGGAATCACACAAATGCCGTACAGTAAATAAATGACCTATATTGCTTCTGCAACTGTCGTCGAATTAAAAATTTGCACCGACTTCCGGCACCATCACTTTTGTACGGCACTAGGTTTATCGACATTTATTTTTAATCATCTATACACTTATAACAAAGCCGTACATTAATAATTAGTCGAAATTCTCCCATTGTACCTGAGAAAGTCCATTCACTCACGTACTCACATGTACCGCTCAGAAATGACGGCATAGTGCTCAGAGCTATTTTCAGATATAGTAACAGCCTTCTAAGCGTAATTCAGGTTGGGTCATTTCACAGGTATTTTTTGTTCATGGGCTTGTGGTCTACTATACCTACATGACTAACAGAAGATGACTAATTCATTCGCGACAAACGTCACTAGAAAACAGCATCTATACCAATATTTCGAAGTGAAACATACTTAACCAGTTAGCCGATTGCGGAAATCGTTGCCTCATGCAAGTAATCTCAAGTTCAAATCAGTGTCTTGATGCTCTTTTTCTTTTTTTGTAATTAATTACTGATAAAATACAAAGAGTTCGTGATAGGGGACAGAATTGGATTGAAATATGAATTGTTATGAGTGTAACGATATAATAGTTGGTCTAAACCAATCATTAAATTGCACTGTTTGCCAACGACAGTATCACTTTAGATGTGTTAACAATGCACTGGCCAGTCCGGAGGGTACTAGCGAGAGTAATTCGTGGACATGTGCAATATGTAGGAACCACGATAGCCTTGACAATTTAAATATGTCCTACTCAAGTCGTGCTTCTACTGATAACATAGTTTTTAACCAGCGACGTCATCGAGAACTACTGACTTTGCCATCTCTTTCGGGTTCCGAATTGCGAGTAATGATTGAGGAAATTGTCTCTGGAGAAATTAAACGTGCAGTCTCCACTCTAACTGATAATATTTCGAGGCTTCTAAACAACTCATTTGAAGTATTAAATAATCGATTAAAGATCATAGAAGATAAACTATTCGTACCTGAAACTGCCAGCCAGCCGATATTAACTGATTCAAATAGAAATAAGCAAAGCGAGGCAAGTACTACACTACATCCAATTCCAACCAAGAAAAATCGGAAGCGAAAACGCAAAAATGCGTTAACGGCTCCAATAACTCATACCTCTCCCATCGATGAAGTGAAGGAGTTGCCCAAGCCAGCAGCTCCTAAGAGACATATAGAATCACCTGATAACACAGAGAGATCAACGAATTCCTGTAATCATTTAAACTGCACGGAGGTAAAATTGCCGGTCAATCGTCGACGGTTGAGCACTCGTTATCTTGTGCGAGGTACTGCACGGCCGGGGTCAACAACTCTCGAGGCTTCAGAGAAAATGAGTTATTACCATTTGTTTTATTTAAAATATGGGACAAACGTTGAACAGGTTCGTGAGTACCTTGAAAACATCTGTACGACCAAAGATATCTCTGTAGAAGCTCTTAACCCCCTCGGAAATTACGCATCATTTAAAATTGGAGTTCCTGCCAAGTGTGACAACCTAGTCATGGCGGAAGAGAGCTGGACGGATAAAATATGCGTCAAGCCTTGGAAAACTAATTTTCGTGGCAAACCAAAAGAAAAATAGGACTCCCTTAGATAATAAACACACTATATAATAAGAATGAAAAATCAAGTCTGGTTGCCTATTATCAGAACGTGAGAGGCCTTAAAACGAAATTACTAACATTCAGAACGAACCTAATAACGCTTATCGGTGTTAAATTAGTCGCTATAACAGAAACAAATCTGGATGGATCTGTATGTGACGCCGAAGTCATTGATGGCGACTGGTCTGTTATTAGCAGAGACCGTGGGCGTCGTGGAGGAGGTGTTATGCTTTTGTCAAAATCACCCTTACATTTGAGGCGTTTACCTGAATATGAAAGCAGCGATGTTGAAGATATTTGGGCTAGGTTTAATTTTATGGGCCAGTACGTATACGTTTGTGTTGTCTATTTACCACCTTCAACTTCTGAAAAATTGCATATAAACTGGTTTGATCATGTAAGTAATATTGTAAAGGTAGTTAGTAATAGCAATAAGATTTTAATATTAGGAGATTTCAATTTTTAGCTGTAGTGAAAGCTTTGCTGTAGTAAAAGTTGTATAATGAATTTTAACTGTTTCCTTGCTGAAATGGGCTTAACTCAGTTCAATAAAATATTGAATAAGAACGGCAGGGTATTAGATGCAGTCCTTACCGGTGAAGAGTCGAGTAACAGCAGTGTGAATGTGGTAGCGGTAGATTCAATGAAATCATCGCTAAATTAAGAACTAAAGCGCAGCTCCATTGGCAGTGGAAATTTCATAATGATAATTACGCGTGTTTAGAATTTAAAGGTCTTAGGTCAATCATTAAGAACGACATTCGCAAAGCTAACATTAACTATTTACATACTATCTCATTAAATTTGGTTAATAAACCTACGCAATTTTGGCAATATATTCGTTGTCTTAGAAACCCAAAAGCTAAAGAGTCTGCAATTTCTTATAATGATGTTGAATATTATGGTTGTGACGCGGCAGAGGCATTTGCTAGTCACTTTAAATCGGTATTTCTGGCAGATCACCCGAAACTAATTCCAGAAACTGCCAATCGTAACCCAAAAGCATACTCTAATCATTTTCATATCAAAAATTTCGAAGCAGAAGTTATTATGCGTAGTGTAAATAAACTAAAATCTAATACACCTCCGGGACCAGATATGATTCCGGCTTATATAATTAAAGGACTGGCAGAATATTTAATATTGCCATTATTATATATCGCATATTTTCAATATTATTTTATATTCAGGGGTCTACCCAACGTTATGGAAGACATCCCGCGTGACCCCAGTTCCTAAAGCTGATTGTAGAAGCAGAGCTGAAAACTACAGGCCTATCGCGATTCTGGGCACGCTGGCGAAGGTGTTTGAAATGTCCTTACCCTCGCTAATGTTGCCTAAATGCATTCCCCACATCACTCCTTGCCAGCACGCTTTTCTTCCACGCAGATCAGTTAATTCTTTATTTATTGACTTTGGCTGACATTGTATCGCGTGAAATTGATAGGCGGTGTCAGGTGGATGTAGTATATTTGGATTTTCACAAAGCGTTTGATCGAGTAGACAACGACATTCTTCTCCAAAAGTTGGCCGCAATTGGGTGTAGACCTATTCTGCTTAAGTTTTTCTCTAGTTACCTATCAAAGTTTTTAGTCTAAGTTGGGCCATTGTGCTGTTATTAAATAAATAAATAAATAGAATTACTCTATAAATATATTTTTAATTTTTGTCGAGATATTAGACAACTGACTTCAAACTGCTGTACTCGTTTATGCGTGTAATGTAATGTATTTTTTAACCATCCACGTCTTTTTCAGTTTCGATCGCGATCAGCCTTTCACTTTCCAACTCGGAGTGGGTCAAGTTATCAAAGGATGGGATGAAGGTTTAGTCGACATGTGTGTTGGTAAGTTATAATTTTCTACATAGTATAAATGTTTTTCTGACATTCTTACATTTACGAAGAACACTAAGTGACTAAGCACTATACATATAATTATGGTATTTTAACTCATTTCGCGTAAGAATTGTTTGTTATATCAAATTCGTTACCTGAGATCTTCTAGTACGAGTGTATAGCAGTGTATTAGTAGTAGTCCTTAATATTTAATTCCATATAAGACACTCATCACTCCATTTCATCATCTATGCTCTCTCTTTATAATCTATCTATTTCTGTTTTTTTTACATCTACTGTTGTTATAAGACTAACACTTAAAAGTTATAATACATTATATTTATACATTATAAAGAAATAAATAGATTTTGGAGTAGAGTTGAAAACTACAGAGTATTTCTTTTCCTGTTTTATGGTGGAAATAAATTACATGAGTTTATTATACTTACCCATTTTTTTACGCGCGAATTGCGTCTGAATTTGCTTGGATCGTTTTATTCTTAAATTGCAAAAAGGTTTAGGTTTTATATTTTTTGTTTTTTTTTACGTGGCATTTTGTGTATGTGGCATTATGCTATTAGTTAAATTTTAGTATTAGTAAGTTTTTTATTGCATTAGAATAAATTTTCTGTAGAAAATCAATCAATTAATTTAAATTTTCAGGTGAAAAGCGTAAATTGACCATACCCTCCTCTCTCGGATATGGCGAACGTGGGGCCGGTAATGTTATCCCACCTCACGCCACCCTCCACTTCGAAGTCGAGCTCATCAACATTGGAGACTCACCACCAACCACCAATGTCTTCAAAGAAATCGACGCTGACGCTGACAACATGCTATCGCGTGAAGAAGTGAGTATAGACTTAGCGTTCCAGGCGATGGACACTGATGGTGACAGGGAATTATCTAGAGAGGAGGTCAGTCCACGATCATATTAGAGGTGATGGGACTCGGCTGACGCTTGTAGCCTTTTGAGCTTTGGCTTGGGATGCATTTTGCATGCATTTATCAGTTGAATTTAGTTTCTTATAGGTTTATTTTTACAACAATAGTTTCGATGTTGCTTGCTGATTTAAATGTAACATTATAAAAATAAGGTTTTTTAATGCGGAGCATAAACTCATTTATTTGAAAAAGGTGCCTACATGGTACCAAAGGTACATATTAATAACGTTTCCTGATTAAAGTCATTTATTATATTTGGATGTATGGTTACAGTACATACTTATTTCTAAATATGCTCCTACAATATCATACGCATTTTTTCTTAGAATTTAGTTGGTTCTTATATTATACTTTAAGACGTGTATTTTCGAATAAATTAAGATTCTGTTACTGCAGTATGCAATCAATTGTACCCACTGTTCCATCAATGCGCTCTGAAATTGCCCTCAGGGAAACAAACACAGTATAGTCCACACTCTACAGTATCGTGTTTCTTGTGAATCACAAATTAATCCACTACACTATGTTTGTGGCGAATTAACATAACTTTTTACGAACAAAAAATTATTAGTCCATGTCTCATAATATGAATTAAAAGTCAAAATATACTCTAGGAAACAGGCCTTCTATAATTGTCGTCTCCCCATCAAATCCAGGAAATACAATAATAAATATAACAATATAATGTTAAATAATATAGAGTATTAAACTAAATGTTTTTTGAATAATATTTTTTACCGTTTGATTTTAGGTCAGTGATTACCTAAAGAAGCAAATGGTGCCCCCAGACGGTGGTGAAATCAGCGAGGACGTTAAGCAGATGTTGGAGAGCCATGACAAGCTTGTAGAGGAAATCTTCCAACACGAGGACAAAGACAAGAATGGTTTCATCAGCCATGAAGAATTCTCAGGGCCCAAACACGACGAGCTGTAAATTTACAAATACTCCTAATTTTATAACTAGGATATAAGATGTAATTAGATTACCTTGTATGTAATTCTTAAAATTTATGACAGACTTTGAATGGCTCAAATATAATATGTAATTCAGACATCTTAGATATTTAACTGGAAATGATAACGAGTAGGAATGCATATTTAAAAACTTATCACGTGTACTATCCCTGCCATCAGTTTGACAAAGCATTCAAAGTATATCAATAATCTTTGTTTAAATCAGTTCAAAAATTTGAGATTTTTCACAAAATATATAACGTTTAACATTGTCGAAACTCGTGGTAAATATTCCCAAAATAGATATTTTAATTACGCAAGTATCACACATAATAGGAAAAATTTGTTCGATTTTAAATTTACTCATAATTCGTTCAGGTTATATAAATATTAAATTATAAACCTATATGTACAATTGTTTTAGTTCGTTGCACTATATCTTATGTTATATTAAGTACATTTGATTATATTCGAGTTAGAATTCAGAAAAATCTTTATTTGTTTAAAGTTATTTATAGTGTGTTTTAACGTTGTGTTTTCCTCAATAATTATAGTTAATGAAAATAAAGTAATATATAATTATAATCCCGTTTCATTAACTCAATATTACCAGCGTATAAATAATAAAAAAAGAGTGCGTGTACTTATGTACGCGCGTAAGAAGTTATACTTCTTTGGCTTGCTTTATTTTTTTTTAAATACCTATTAAATAATTAATAACAAATATTTAACGTTAATAATTTAATAATATTTAATATATTATTCATTCAATTTAATAACTACGTATGTTTCATTACCTTTTAACTAAGTAACAATAGGTCTTTGTGAAAAAGCATTGCTAAATTTCTTTGAAAAATAATTAAAACTCCTTTATTTATTTAAAAGGTAAATGTCATTATGTTCATTCAAAATTCTTGGCATAGCTGCTAACTTCACGCATATTCTAGTTCTTTTTACTATGATGCTATGCTATGATCACACTGACAACTTTGTGTCTCAGGTGCGCGAGCATCGTAAAATTTCACTCTCATCAATTTTTCATAACGCGCCTAAAGAAGTATAACTTCAAAAAATAACTAAGAAATAGACACCAAAATGTGGACACATTTCGAGACGTTGTATGCTTCGATACACATAAATAAAAAATCTTCAATACGAGGCGTTGAGTTCCATCTTTAACGTGGTTCTGCCCTGCGATTCTGTAACTCACTTTTCGAACTCACACAGCGGTTTTCGCATCGGAAGTCGCTCTTAAATCAGTCGTGAAGCAGTCATTTTATGATTTGGCATTCTGATAAACAATAAACTACAAGCTCCCACCTTTTCAGATTGCCAAATCATAAAATGACTGCTTCACGACTGATTTCAGAGCGACCGCCGATGCGAAAACCGCTGTGTGAGTTCGAAAAGTGAGTTACAGAATCGCAGGGCAGAATATAACGTCTTGTCTAGGTGTCCCTTCACTATTTCGTGTCTTATTGTTATATAGTGACACCTATCATCTACGGCTGCAATCACTGCATACCCTGAATCGCGCTAATAAGTCTTGTTCATATTATACAAATCTAAAAATTTTGATTTCCGAGACTTAGAGGGAGGGAAATAGGAAGATAATTGTTAGGAATTTAATGGATTTAATTGTCATTAAAATATTAAGTGTCGAAAATTAATACAAATATATTTTTTTTCGATGCTAAAAGCATTTTAATTTACAATTTTTCTTTTGAAATTACAATAAATTATTTTGTATGAAATATAAAATACTAATATTTAATTCTCTTTACGAAATTTTCATTTTAAAAATAGAATTTCTATAAGGTAATTTGCCCTTCTCACTCTCTCTCAATCGGTCATTGATGCCGCTCTTTCAGAGAGCGGATGATTCCCATCAGAACTCTGTCAAGCAAGCAATCAAACCACCGTAAACGGAGAATAGATATAACTGAAAAGTTAAGTGAGAGCGAGATTTCACCTGATCCTAAGAGCTTCTAGAATAATTTATGGAGTATATTATGCAGTCATAAATATTTTTTAAGAGTGATTTTAAAAAAGAATACCAATACGCAGTAATGTTAAACACAAATAATAACTCAATGGATGTTAATTTTTTATTTTATAAGCTACATAAAATTTGTGATAATTATGCTGTCCATTATGAACACAAGGCGTTAACCGTTCACTAAACGAAAAATTAGTGACTCAACAAAATATATTAGAACACAACACAGATAACTAAAGTCTAACTTATTAGTAATAACATTTTAAATTAATATTTTATTAAATGTTTGTAAACTTTATTTTTATTTCAAAGATTAGTGCAATGTCTAATGCGCCGATCAACAGATAATAATTATAATAA
This sequence comes from Pieris melete, assembly GCA_963693345.1. Lineage (NCBI taxonomy): Eukaryota > Metazoa > Arthropoda > Insecta > Lepidoptera > Pieridae > Pieris > Pieris melete. The sequence continues at coordinate 1,403,980 of CAVNZK010000363.1, read as the reverse complement.
TTGACTCATCCTGCTTTGATGATGAACAAATGACTAAAGCTACGGCTTCCTAGAAAAGCGGTGCCGTTAACTAACGGCCGTCATTTTACGGTTGTTAAAAACGGCCGTCTTTACGGTGGCCAAGCTGTGGTTTCCTAGAAAGTAGTGCGACCCTATTTTTGAAGTGTTATTCCAATTTCGTTCCACAAATTTTGGTTCACCTGAGCTTGTCCTGAGCGTGTTGCTATCTTTCAACCGCTTAAAGTTCAAGACGTTGAAATCAATAACAAAAAATGGGAGAAATATCTGGGTCTTAGAATGGATACAAATTTAAAATGGAACTTTCATATATCACACATAATTACCAAACTAAAATCACTTATAGGCAGATTTTGGTCAATATCTAAATGCATTCCGCAATCTGTACGTCATTTGATCTATAATTGTTTAGTCAAGCCACATTTCATATACCTAATTGAAATATGGGGTACAGCATGCAAAAACAAAATTTCTACAATACAAACACTACAAAATAAATTAATAAAAGCACTATTCAGATACAATTTTTTAACACCTACTAATAAAATCTACCAAGAAACTAAAATTATGACGATTAAACAACTATATGTTTATAGCACCTGTATCCTTATTAAAAAAAATTTAAATAACTCTCTACATAGTAACTTATCATTTAATAAAATCAAATACACCACTATACGCAATACTCGTCGAGCGAGTTTGCTTATCTTGCCAAAGCCGCGCACAAATTATTTAAAGAGATCTAATAGGTATGAGGGTATGCAATTGTTTAATCGGTTACCGTCTAAGGTTCGTAACATTAGCGTGATTGATCAGTTCAAAAGGGCATTAAAGATACACATCAGAATGGGCCCATTAGACTAAAATTGGGCTAGCTGATGGCGACGTGTATCTCGTTCGTATATACTTAATATTAAATTTCTCATGTAAATAAAATAATTTTTGTAATGAGAAATAAAGTTCTTTAAACATTTGTCTGTACTCTGGATTTGATATCGTACAAAGCTTCATGATTTTTAACAAAATCAATTAATAATTGTTCTTCAATTTCGGTCGTCCAAGTCATTGTATTACAGTAGAGCCTCTATAAGTCGAACATCAAAGGAGACGCCAAAAAATTCGAGTTATAGAGTTTTCAACTTATGGAGGATTTCGACTTAGGCGGATTTTGATTCGACATAAAGAGTTTGAGGTTTATTCTTATAAAGGGAATCAAAATTGAACACCTGACACAAAGCAAGCAAACACGTGTTTCCATGAGTCACAAATTTATTATTGTATACTCCTAAAATGTTTTCTAAGAAACAATAGAAACAACTTATTTTTGTTCGAACAATAGAGATAATAAATTCCAAATGATCAAGTTGTAAAGGTTGTAAAATAAAACGTTCCTATGTTCGAGATACAGAGGTCAAATTTAATTTTTCGAGTTATAGAGTGAAAATATGTACCAAAATGGCTTGGAGGGACTCGGTGATTATTTCGATTAACAGAGGGTCAAGATTTCAAGTAATGGAGGTTTTGGTGTTTTAAGTGAAGGGAACAGAACATTTTTTCGAGATTTGGAGGTTTTTGACTTATCGAGGTTCGACTTAACGAGGTTCTACTGTAGTTACATATGCGCACCGCTACACACGAAAAACTACTGTTTATCACCGCTATCACGGCCGTCATGCAAATGACAGCACCGCTATTTGACGTTACGGTGACACTAAAACCTACTCCGATGTTATTTATGGACAGCGTATGAGTGACGTCACCCAACGTTACATTACAGCCGTTAGATGACGGCACCGCTTATCTAGGAAACCGTAGCTTAATTAAACGCAGGCCAAATGTGAGACTAGCAAAACCTCGTTTTGTACGTGTCCTGTTTTCAATTATATATAATGACAAAAGCAAAGTACCGTTTAGACAATAGAAAAATACAGGCCATCACGAATCACCTCAATACAACCTGACCAGTTTCGTCTGTAATTTGATATTAGCAATTATTACAATTTTGGTGGTTTATTAATGTAATTAAGATTAATATTTTTTATGTATTCTAGCTCATTTAGTATTTTAGTAAATTGTTAGAGTATTAGGGATTTCGACCGTTTACGCCATATTCTTATATTTAGTGAAGAGGTTGTACAGAACACGAAGAGTCGATTTCAGATCTAAATTAACAATATCTGAAACAAACAAATAAATATTTTAATTTGGTAGTTTACTATGTTCGTCCTCTGCCGAGTTTGATTTTCAGAGAATCACTAATTGTTTAGGCAGGCACAAATCACCTTATTTCCTATGATTATAAGTAAAACACTTCTTTGGGAACACTTATTTATCGCGTGATCTTTCATTTCCGTAAATTGAGATTTTCTTGCGAATGCAAGGTGCATTCGCAACTTGAAAGTAAAAACATTGGTACAATCTAAAGAACACAGAAACTGTTTGTAACAGGAGTCCTTATGATATTTTTAATACAACAATAAACAGGTATAAAAGCAAATTTTTTTTAAAAGGCTGAAAATCCGACATACCTTCAGGTCTCGCTTTAGGCTTTGCCAAACCAACATCCTGCATCAGCTCAAACGCGAACGCCACATTGTGTACTTTCTGATCGAAGTCTTTCGGCGTTAAATAGAAATCATAGAGTGGTACGAAGAAGCCTTCCAGAAGTCCCATTAGAAGAACCAGACATACGCCATCATGGAACGGACTGTCTAAGTCGGACACTTCCAAATTTACTTTACTTAGATGTTTGTTCACGAATGTTATCAGCGACTGAAAGAATGAACTCTGTAAGTTCTGGTCCTAGGGTAATCCACTTTGGGACACGCGTCACTACTAAACATAATTTGAAAGTATGGAAATAGTACTATCATGATTTGTGAGCATAAATGGAATTTGTATGACACGCTTTTAGAACCTTTTAATTTTTTGTTTTTTTACATTTCATAAACCAGCTAGACATGTCATGTTATTAAAAAGATTCCTTCCTTTTCTGGTTGCTTTACGCAATGATTGTTTCAACAATAGTAGAGGAAAAAAAACAAATTACATCTTTACGAGATTAAGACGCGTATTGACAGGTTTTATTAAGAAAAATTATAATAATGATAAATTTGTTAAATAAAGTACATAGTTACATATAGTACAAAAAAAAAGTAAAAAAAGTCTCTGAAAGTTCGTATAAAAACATTTTACCTGTAAAATTATTTATAATTGTACCATGACATTTACAAACCTTTTTAACAACTTGCAGTTTATCAGGTGCATGGTCAAACAGGGCATCAAATGCATCCCTTTCGCATCGCATGCCCAACTCATCATATGTTGTTGTGATGTCTTCTGTGTATGTCCTGTATTAATTTTATGTAAGTTGATTTAAAAATTATATTGTATGTATTTGTATAGCTTTTTACATGATTTCGAAAAAATGGGTAATTTTTAAGATAATATTAAACATAATTTGCATAGCACAGGCACAAACGCATTTTGTGATATTGTATTTTTTTTAAACTGCTGATAAAGTTAATTTTAAAGACTATTTAATAAAATAAATACGGGTTTTAAAATTTTACAAACCTATGCGAGAGCTGGTTTTGTGCGTCCTTCTTCACAATAACAACGCCGACACTGACATTCTCTGGCAACCTGATAGGAGCACGGTAGTGACGAGCAAGAGCCACTAACAAGTGCAGAATCGAAACCAAATTCTTAGAATGAACAGATTCCACACTCCACTTGGTAACAGGTTGTCCTGTACCAAAAAGTACCTGGAATACGGACATAAATAGTCAGAATAACTTTATTCATATAGGTAAACAAGTACACGTCTTATGAACGTCAGAAAAGAAGTTAAATTAATTGTAAATTTACATTTACTACCAGTTTGGCAAGAAGAACTGGCAAGATAATCTCCGCCACTCTTTTAATCGTAAAGTTTTGAGTCTTAGAAATTGTTTGAACTGGAGCAAATCATCATTAAGATCATTTAAATATTCTTCAAATTTATAATAAGCTTTATTGATTAATTTACGTTTAACGAGAGCTTTGAATTAATTTAGTGATAATTCTCTATTTTAGCTTGGGAGTTTGTAGTAAAAACGAATACAATTTCCATAATAAGAGTGGTTTATCTTCTGGAGCCTGGTTGGTTGTATGCTTAAATTAGTTCTGTTAATAGTATTAAACTGGTGAAAGGCACCACTTGTTTTAAAATCGCTTATATTTTTTTGTAGATTAAGGCTTCAAGAATATATTGACCAGATAGTGTCATCATATTGAACTCCCAAAACTTAAAATTACTACTTAGTTATTAACACCCTAATGATTGTTGTGTATGTGGTATAGAACTATTTTTGCATTGTTTATAATGAATGAAGAATGGAAGCTACATTCATCACAGACAATTTTGCATCAGGATCTAAAATAAATATGTTAACTTCGATATTGACAATCTCAGGAATAAGGGTTGATGCCTAGCCACAACATTAACAAGGCTCATACTGTTATTACTGATGTAGAAATTAAAGATTTTATTAGCTTCTTCAAACAATACCTTGTTGACAGCTCGCAATACAACTGCCAATTTTTGTCTCTGTCCTTCTTCACTCTGCGTCACTTCAGGTACATCTAGTTTTGTTTCTTGCAATTTTTCTAGTAGCTTCTGCAGAACCTGACCATCATACAGATCTTCACTGATATCCTTTACAATAATTCTCTGGGCCGCTAACTCATCATTGATCCAATCAATCAATACTTGGATAAGTTCCTGAACTCTTGGCTCTTCTAAGGAACGGGGTTCAATTATGGCTCTGGCTTCATTGTCCACTGAAATTAATTTTTTTATAAAAAACTATAAGGTATTATTTATCAATGGAAGTCAGGACAAAAACATTAAAAATTGCCATCATTTAAAAAAATACATTTCATGAATATTAACTTTGATACTCTGGCCATTGTGAATTTGATTTGTCATTTAAGAAGAAGAAACAATAAAAACATGATTTGATAAACTGGCTAAGAATCACACACACATTAACATTGGGTGTCAGCATTGGATCATGCCATGGTTTGGAGTAGTTTAGATTGCATACACATTTTTAGACAAATTTTTTATGAACAGCATACAAAAATACATACAACCCTTATCTACAATCAACCCCTATTTTTTACTTGTAAGTTAAGATCTTATAACTTGAACTCTGAGTTTTATATAGAGAAAAACAACAGAAAAACCAAAAAGTTTTCATTCCGGAAAACCGTAGCAAAATGTTCCATGTTGGAATGTACTAAAAAAGTAGGCTAAGTAAAATCACATTAAAGAAAAACGAAGGTTGCAGGGGCAGCTAGTTATTATATATATCAAAACACAAGATTATAGCAATAATGCTGCATCTAATGACCATGCAATAGCAATCTTAGTATTTATTTGAAATGCACAGTCTGACTCTAAATCTTAGCTTTAGATATTTAAAAAGAATTATACTAAATTCTTGCAGCAGCAAAGTGTCTTACAAAATTACATGATATAACTTTAATTCAGAGCATTTTTTAAAGGAATTATAGAGATTTAGCGCATGCAAGCTGATGAGTGTAGCCAGCAGCCAATACATTAATAAAACTTACACAGGCTATATTCTTCTGGTGGAATTTCTGGAGCTGTAGGACTTCCTGGGGAATCAATGGCATATTTCCCTTCCTCTTGCACTTCTTGCACTACAATTATTTACATTAAAATGAGTAAGTTACTTGTTATCATTAAATTCCATATATAAAGATAAATTCCAACACTTGATAACTTCTTTCACATAAGGTATTGTAATTGGATCACTTAATAAAATCTATCAAAAAATCAGATGCCATCTGTTTACCACCTACACAAGAAATTAGGTAATTAGTTTGAAATACTACACCTTCCTTTATGCGTTTCTTTCGCCCAATGGTACCAATTTTATCCCAAAATGACTCGTCTTTATCATCCTTCTTTGGTAAAACAGGAGTACGGGGAGATTTTGGGCGTGGCGAGGACATTTCCTAGAGTTTTACCTTGTATGAATTTTGTATTAATAACATTTAACACCTCGATTATAGGTATAGATAATCTTTTCGTAATACATAAATAATGGTTTACTTACCAACTAATCAAAAACAATATAAAACGGTTAAACAATATTTTAAAATTAATATAAACACATACTATTATTGCATGTTTGTGATTCACAACTATTTTAACACTGCAACGCGCAATTCGCAATATCAAAATCGCGTCTCAGTGTTGCCAATGCCAAGTGGCAGTGTGACCGTTTTAAAAAATGGTATTCTAGTATCTACTAAAACTACAAGGCGCCAGGAATAAATAATACCAAAACACATGCTGAATTATACTAAAAATATACTAAAATAAAAGTAAAAGAGGAATTTTTTGAAGTTATACTTCTTTAGGCGCGTTATGAAAAATTGATGAGAGTGAAATTTTACGATGCGCGCGCACCGTGACACAAAATTAGCAGAATGAAGTTGCCCACGGAAGATGCTACGGCATTAGATATAATTTAAAAACAAAATTTGAATAATAATAGAATTTATGTTACACTTAATCTAAGAGAATAATAATAAATATTTATTTATTTAATTTTTCAAATGTAAATTCAATTTTATTGACTATAATGACTCCTTTTCCAGTCTTTGATTATTTAATTGTAATTAATTATTTGCATGCAATCAAAAACTATTTTTAATAATGCCAAAGAAGTATAACTTCTTACGCGCGTACATAAGTACACGCACCCTTTGTTGAAGTGAAACTTCTTTATCGGGGTTGGAAAAAAATTGCAATTAAATAAGCAAAAAAATTTGCAGGGTTCAAACATATATTTATGCAAAACTCTTTCCATCCCACAGAATCAGTTCGGCATGTAGATATGTATACTACATTACCTCATTTATGAAAATTTTAAAATACTGCTTGAAATCGCTTGATAATTGATTATACATTTGTGTGTGTACAACTGTACATGTACACTGTCCAGGATCCATCGGGCATCCTGTACAAGTAGGAAAATTAATAGTGCCGTAAAAAAAATTAGGGACACAATTATGTTATAAATATGTCATTGCATAGCTTTCTTACCTTGGATTGTCCACTATAATGTTTAAGTTTCTGCCGATGATTTTCAGGATTCTCTTTAAAAATGTTGCTCCACAAGTTTTACACAAAGCGTTATCACTATTTTTATCTTTTGTCAACCTTAACGAAAATTTAGGAATTTGTTCCCACTCACACAGATCTATATTTCTGATCGTATTTACGCTTCATTATCTTCACTATTCACGCACGATAATACAGAGAGACATTAATAAAGAGGAAATAATCCCTGGTCCCTTTTATACATTTTTGAAGTTATACTTCTTTAGGCGCGTTACGAAAAATTTATGAGAGTGAAATTTTACGATGCGCGTGAACCGTGACACAAAATTCAGTATGGGCGCCGAGCGTGCGCGAGCGAGATGGGAATTAGACAATCTACTTGTAGTACCTTTTAAAACAATAAAGCCGTTTTAATTATTTTTTCAAAGAAATTTAGCAATGCTTTTTCACAAAGACCTATTTATACTTAGTTAAAAGGTTATGAAACATACCTAGTTATTATATTGAATTAATAATATAATATAATAATTATTATTATTAATTAATAATTGAATAATATACTAAATATTAAATATTGTCCAGATATTAACGCTTAATATTGATTATTAATTATTTATTATTTAAAAAAATAAAGAAAGCCAAAGAAGTATAGTTTCTTACGCGCGTACATAAGTACACGCACCATTTTTTTTCTCTTTATGGCTCTGGCACGGTTTGTGCATTAGCCAGCGGCAAGTATAAGATTTTCATAATTTGATGTTTTAATTATTTACAGTTTATGAATAATAAAAAACGAAAGGAAACTAATCGCGACGTAGAGCATGTAACATAGATACGTAGCTAAAGCACGATTCGCGGTTCTGTTAGCATTAACTGTTCGAAAGAGACAAAATGTTACAGTTGCGATAAACATCAGACAAAGACAAAATCATGTGAACAAAATACGGACCACCCAGCCCAAAAATATATCAATAATGTGTTGAGAAATGTACCAAAAAATACCAGAATATGAACGGATACCAAAAAAAATACCAAATTAGTTTCTTTTTTCTCTTTATGGCTCCGAAAGAAGATTTACAATTAAATTAGTTAAAAAATAAGGAACCTTTAATTTATCTAATTTACTTTTTAGAATATGTAACAAAACTTTATCATAAGCCGAATTAATATCCAAGAAAGCAGCGACTACTGACTTTTTATCTCAGAAAGCATTACGAATGTCCGTAACTAGAGTCTAAAGGCGGCCATTCATGGGCGATCCATATGGCTTTCGCGCCACTGTCTCGATACTCGACATCGCGCCGAGCCAAATTCATGCCATTCACGAACGCGCCAGCGAGCCGTAAGCTGTTCCATTTGATCATTTGAAGTGTAGACGTCGATAGCACCGGACGTGTTCATAATGAACTTCGATTCAGAAGATGAGTTTTATTTATCGACCATAGCGATTTGTCTAGTTTTAAAAAAAAGAAAGCCAAAAATAAAGTGGTGTAAAGATTGGTTACTGAAAAGATCGCAACTCACTCACATAAATTTAATGAAGGAATTGACTTTGGAGCCAACTGACTGGAGATATATTATGCGAATGGATGAACCTACCTATTTTAAACTTTTGGAACTGGTGACTCCGCTGATTCAGAAAAAGAACACTAATATGAGGGAAGCTATAAGTCCTCATGAACGACTTAGTGCCACTCTTCGATTCTTAGCTTCGGGCATGTCATATGAGGAGTTGAAATTTCTTACACTTATCTCTCCACAACGTTTGGGAGTGATAATTCCTGATACATGTAAAGCTATTCTTTTTGCTCATAAGGATTATATGAAATTAAGTAAAAAGAACTGTTATATTCATGAATATTATTTATTATAAAAATCAAGTTACAATTATTTTTTTATTTATTTACACTTTGTTGCCCGCAAATATAGTGCCTTCCTTAATGAGGCAGATAATTTTCTAAATCTCTTCACAAACTAGAATAAAACAAACTTAATATATTATTGGACGAATAACACAATATTTTCATATGCTGCTCAAACCAAAAGTTAACACAGAATTGCTAATTGAGAGAAGCATCTTAAATCTTACCAATAGTTCATATTCTTGAGCAGAATAACTCAAAGAGTCAAAGCCTCTTTCAGCTGGCTTATAAACTAGATGCGTCTGGACTTCTAGATTATTAAATACCTAAATATTCTAACGACCTTGGCACTAAGCCTGGAGATGCCACAGTGCCCATAAGTGTGTATGTTTTTCCAGAACCTGTTGCACCATAAGTAAACAAGGTAAAACTTCGACCTTCTGCCAACTTTTTTAAATTATCCTTTACTACATGGTCAAAAATTTCCAGCAAATTTTAAAGTATTAATTATATATGGTAAAAAAGGTAAATAATTTTTTATACTAAAAAAATAGCCTTACTTTTTGAGATATATTCTCAGGAAATATATGTGAAAAAGTGTACATTTTGTTGTGTCTTTCGTCCATGGCCCGCTGTAGTTGTGTCGAGAGAGGTAATCAAATATCTATCACCTCGAACTTCGTATAAATTGCTGGGGATAGTACACGATTTTAAACGCAAATATACTTGCACTAATTCCGGTTCATCACACGTTGATTCTTCGTCAAATGAATCCATTAGATTAGTGCCCTTTTGTGGACGGCGTCTCATAAAGGGATTAGTAATAAGTGGAGGACGGGGTTCTATAAACGAAGGCACATCTCGTTCGCATTCAGGATTCGAAAAAATATCTGACATAGCTACCTACATATAAAAATATTATTTTATATTTGAATGTGACCTTCGAACATATAATAAAACACTCAGAATCATGAACCTATTGCAAGTACCCAGAGTAAACACAAATGATAGAGGGAGCAACTTTATGGTTAGAGCGGTGAACAAACGATTGACATTGATATGTTTGCTGAGAGTGTGAGGACAGCCAAGAAAGCTTTTCCACAAAATTATTTTAACCATGATGAATGAAGTGCATTGATAACCTTTCATTGTTAACTAATTAAATTCCGTTTTTTCTTTTACACTAAAAATATTTGGCATGTTTACCTTCTTGTTTTATGAAAAAAAATAACTATATGTGAAGATTTGTAATTGGCCCACAATGTTATATATATATATATATATTTTACCATTACTATGCTTACGGAAAATGGTTTGATAGTTTTTGTGTTAGTAATTATGCATGGCTTAGACCCAGAAGTCGATGGTGTGTGTCAGGCTCAGAAGGCGGATCACCTCAAGCCTATTAAAAAAATAATAATAATAAACAGATACAATTCTAAGGCAAACACTAGTATTTATAACAATTTGTCTACTTATATTATCTTGAAGCACCACCATACTAAAATATTGTTTCTTATAATGAGGATTTTAATGTGTGAACTGTCATATTTTTACCATGACCATTAGCAAGATTATATTGACTATGTATTTATCATGATAACGCAACAAGCTGAATTGTATAGTTATGCTTAATATGATTCTGGTCACAGTATGACAAAGTTCAAATCCCAGCATGGTGGTTTGAAACACATGGAAAGAATACTGTTTTTTCCGCCAATCCTTCTTCTTGCATATCTGTACTTGTTATGTTCACGTCAGCACAGCATTCATGCATATAATGCACCCAGTTTAACTCATATTTTGCAATAACAGATGCAAATGGTGCACTACATGTCAAACTTAGTGTATCACCCTCAAACACCACTTGATCATGTGATGGTCTTACAATTAGATTGTTTGCTGGTAAGACACTACCGCATGCAGAAAGATCGAGAAAGATTTTTAGTTTTTTTACTAGCTTGTCAGCCATATTTTCTGGAAATGCACATTTGGGGCCACCAACTGGCCTTACACTTGTATTCCTTAACCAGTCACCAAACCATAAAAGGTTACAATCACAAATCAATAGATTTTCTGTTATGTCACTGGAATAAAATTATAATTATTTTATATAATGCCTACATTTTAGTTTAGAATTAGGTTTGTGTTTGTTCAACACAATGTTTAATTGGTAAAAAATGGTCAATCTAATTTTATAACTTTTTTAAAACATACTTAAAGGGAAAAAAAATGATATATGATAATATAATTATAAATATAAACCAATAGTCATTTTCAATAGTATAAACATACTTACATTTGTTTCAAACCAACAAGATAGTCAAATGTGCCCATGTTAAGCACAGAGATATAATTATGTGATAAATTCAATCTTTCCAAGTTAATGAGACCCTTAAACATTTCTTTATAGACATTGCTTATTTGATTGTGCGATAAATCAAGTCTTTGTATTGATGTCATATTGTAGAATGCATCAGATTCTATCAAATTAAATTGATTCTTACTTAAGTCTCTGAAAAAGAAGGTGTAAAAAATGATTTCATCATGAATATTTAACTATATTTTACAACAACATGTTTTATATGCAAAATAAATAAATTCCAAACAATTACTTACAGTTTTTGTAACTTTGGTAAATTAAGTTCTCGGGAGAGTGTTGTTATTGCATTTCCTGATAAGTTTCTGCAACAATTCCACAATTCAAAATTAAAGAGTTAGAATGAAATATGATTTTTAATTTTTATTCAAAATCTAGTAAAAAATATTTTAATGAAATATGGTTTTTAATTTTTATTCAAAATGTATTCAAAAATATAAAGCTTGTGATATTTGAAATCGATAAATAAGCATGCAGACTAAAAATATTAATAACATGTTGTTAACTTACAAGCTGACAACAACTGCCAATAGTTTGCTAAGATCTATTTCTTTCAGTTCAGTTATTTGTGTTGGACTTCCTCCACATCTTAACTTTAAGGGCTCTACAGGTTGAGGTTCACCATCACCCACTTTTGTACCTTTGCATGAACATAATGGACAGAATCCTATTGACTTTCCTACTACTACAAGCCACACAATAAGTGATAACCAATTCATTTTGCTTTTAAACATAAAACCAGAGAATGGCAGAAAGCCAAATTCGTTTAATTATCACATCTTCAGCCCTCATAAATTCTTGAACACTTTACTGGCACATTTAGACAAAGCTAAATATGAAATATTAAAAAACAACAACTACGTAATTGTGAAAATAAATTCTTATCGTAGGGTGCTTGTAGGAAGACTTAATTGTTTTTAGAAATTTCAATGATCAATGTAAGTATTGGAAAATAACCAACAATACAAGCACACACAACTTTTGGTAGACATTAATTGTAAAAATTTGTCAAAGTCAATAACGACAGATCATAAATGGGCCACTATGGGTAATCAATGATGATAGGTAATCCACAAATGTCTAAGCTTCAATGATAAGCTACAACTATTGACACGAAAAAAGCGCGGGAAACTTCGTTCATGGTAGACGTATTTTTCACGGTGTTGAATATTTAATTTAATTGTTACGCGCCATGTTGCTTTTTGAAGTCAAACTTCTTTATCAGCGTTAGAACTTAGAATGAATTTTTTATCGACGTATGGGAGAAATTTTGTAGCAAATCGTCACGTTTTTTGGTTACGCGAAATCTTTTTCTTGTCCCTACCACAGTTGATCCGAAGAGATTCGAAGCCATTAATAACAAAAATATATAATAACGATAACAATGTAGTAATAATTCTATTACAATTAATGAAATTCTGTAATAATCTTAGTAGTAATAGAAAAAAGGAAATAATTGTATTTGTATTCATGTCTATGATAATAAAAGCCTTTTGTTAAACTTTATTTAACCAATGTCGTTAAGTTGCATATAGTAGATCACTTTTTGAAAGATAAGGTCATAAAGAAGTTTCACTTCTTACGTGTTTACACGCACACATTTTTGAAGTGAAACTTCTTTGTCGGGGTTGGAAAAATTTGAAAAATGAGGTGTCTAAAAGAGGTTATAGGTTCGAACCCCGGCTGAGCACTAGTGGACTTTTGTGTGTGTGGCACAGAAGGCCGATTACCTACTTGCCTATTAGAGAAAACTAATATTCACGAAATAGTTTAAGACCAGGGTTTGTATAGCCAGTTTGTTTATGTTAAAAGATCAACATCAAATGAAAAGCATAAAATTCTGATTCAATTATAGGTAAAAAATCTATCAGTTTATTGTTCTTGCTGAAGTTGTTTCCTCATATATATATAATAAGTAATAAATATTATAATTACATTTAGATAAACAAGATAAACAATTGTAGCATACAAAGCTTATTTATTTAAAAAAAAACTATACTAATTACAGAGATCAAAAATGTATTACGTTTGGATCTGAGATCAGTTGAGAATTATGACATAACATTAACATTAAAATTAGCCTAAGAATACTTAAATATGTGGTGGGAATTTCTAATATATAAAATTATAAAGGCCATTGTATGACCTCTTTTAGTAGAGTTATAACTCCCAACTTCCTTAAGCCAAGATCAAAATATGTAAGCCATAACATAACAAAATTTAACACTACATTTCAAAACTAGAAATAACAAAATAAAATTACTACTGGAACAAGAGAAAAAAATATAAAAAGGAAAAAAAAACTAAGCCATGCCTAGTAAATATTAAACATATGTACTATTAAAATATAATACTTTTTAATTCACTTTAATAAGGTCTACCAGCATGGTCTTCTCCCTCTCCCACGACCACCTCGACCATGTTGCTTTGTTGACTTGTAGGCTTTAAAACGGTCAGCCATTTCTCTCAACTCACTAGGAACCTCTTGGTGTGCTTCTTCCAAAATTTTTATCAATTCACCGGCATTTGCCCAATCATGTTTTGTCACTAAAGATAATGCTATCCCTGTCCTACCGGCCCTTCCTGTACGCCCAATTCTATGAACATACTCCTCAATTTTCCTTGGAAAGTCTAGGTTTATAACATGAGTTAAGTCTTTTATATCAATCCCCCGTGAAGCAACATCTGTGGCAACTAAAATGTTGACTGTTCCATCCATCATATCTTCAAGAGCTGCTTCACGATCACTTTGATCCCTATCGCCATGCAATGATTCACAATAAAATCCCTTACATGCTAAATCTGCTGTGACATCAGAAGCTGTACTTTTTTTGGCACAGAAAATCAAAACTTTATCAGTAGGATCCATATTGCGTATAAAGTCAAGGAGAATACTATCCTTTTCTTCTTCCATAACAACCCTTACTTTTTGGGTGACTGTGTGCACTGCTGCCAAGTCCAGGGACCCGACGTTTACATATACAGGATTGTGCATGTACTTGTCAGCTAGCTGGCGAACCGCAGAAGGCCAGGTGGCAGATGTCATAACACATTGGTGTTCAGGTCTCACATCCAAAAAACAAATATGGATTTGATGTTCAAAGCCCATATCTAGCATTCGATCCGCTTCGTCTAATACAATAAAGGAGAAGAAGGAAGCATCTATATGATTTGCTTTGATCAAATCAATCAATCTTCCAGGGGTTGCAATAACAATATCCACCCCCTTTGATACAATATCAATTTGTTCCTGCCGATCTACTCCCCCATATATGCAAACACTATTAATGCCTTTGTAATCATATTTATTGACTTCTCTCTGAATTTGTATAGCTAATTCTCTTGTCGGAGCTAGAATAAGTACAGTTGGCCCTGGTCTCTTTTCTCTAGGTGTTGGCTGCCTTTCAATATGAATTAAAGCAGGCAACAAAAAGGCTAAAGTTTTGCCAGTTCCTGTTTGTGCAATACCTATCATGTCTTCTCCTTTTAGTAAAATGGGCCAAGCTTGGCTCTGAATTGGAGAAGGTTTTGTAAAACCTTGTTTACGTATTTCATCAAGTATTTCTGGATAATCTTTAAATGCTTGCTCGAAGGTCAGCACGGGATTTGGTATTGCCCCAGCTTGAAAGTTTTCTGCTATTCTTGTTACTTTAATGTTAAAGTTACACAAGCGCCAATAAGCAACCTCATTTGGAGGCATTGCAGCAACTGTAGGATCCTCATTATAAAAGTTTTTGACAATAGGCGGTAATGTAGCCCACCTTTCTTTTTGTACCTGATCAGCATAAGCAGATGCTTTAGCCAAATCTGTAACTTCAACCCCTTCACTATTCACATAAGTAAATAGACATACATCTTGCCATCCTGAGAAGCAGTCCCTGAAACCGACTGTGCATTCTGTTTTTTAGACGCCTCTTTATCAATAGTAAGATCTTTAATCATTTGTTCAGCTTTTGCAATCGCAGAATCAGTTCCAAATAGCGAGATATCTGTGTTTTCACCTGCTGAATTGCCAATTTTTATTTTGGCTTCACTCTCATATTCTAAATCGCGGATTTTTATTCCTCCTCGACCTATCACTCGCCCAATTTTAGTTGAGGGTATTGATATGACTTTGTTATTACCACGAAGATACCCTCTGCCACGTGTTGTAGTAAAACTTCTAGAATACTGACGGTCTCTTTGGCCTCTGGGGGAATAATTTCCTCTCGATGGGAAATTTTGTTCAGGCGGTGGTATATTTTGTTGTACCGGTGTATAGTAATCGCCACAATCAGAATCCCAGTCCGACATGTTTTATTTTATTCTGAAACAAATATATAATATCATCTAGAGAAATATAGCTATTCAACTATGAGTATTTTCCAAAGAATTAAATGTATGATTTGCTTAATTCTTATAAACACTCACCACACCGCTACAGTACAGGCAAAGGAAAGGAAGTTAGAAGTGCAAATTTTTAATAAACTAGGATTTTTTTTTTTGAGTTTATGGCCTGGTATCTAGACCATAAACTAGGATATTTAGGCCAAAAGCACAGATTACTTACTAGTGATTTTAATTTAAAAATTTACTCTATGGTTAAATTACTAGTTTATATACGTACGTTATATTATAACGTATAGCCCATAAAATAAAAATAAAATAGTTTATACATTCGTCATACAGTTTATACACACAACTTACTAAAAAATAAACGCAGTTCCGGAGCATCAGTCGGTCTATAGTCTCACCGATAATGTTTCGGCAAGGGCAAAACTGACACCACGCATAATAACGAAATGTTCTTCAGATGATTACGGTCATTTCGGCTTGACTCTATCGGGACCAGTCATGTACGAAATTTTAAAGCGCAAAGATAATATTACATCCTTTCTCCCATAACACTCAAAAACCGAAGTGATGGATGTACAGAGTATTATGAAAGCAAGTCGTAAGTACGGGGATGTGCAAAAATTTATTATACATTTATAAGGTCGAGCTGAAGTCTGTGCGGAAAGAAAAACGTCGTGGGATTTAAAATTACAACAATGCTAATTTATCTTCTTTCTTATGTTGACAACACTGTTACGTCATAATAGTCTAACAGTAGTAATTTTGATACTTAATATAGATAAATGAAATGACGCGTATAAAAAAATATCGAAAGCTGGCGCGTTCGCAGTACTCACACTAATGCAATTTTACTATACAGTATATTTAAAAATATGACTTTTTTGCCAAGCTATATTTAGTCTACTCTGGTTTTAGTAAGGTTGGGTGGGTTGTAAATAAATAAAAATGTGTGAAATACATATAAATATTATGTGCATACGAGGGTGGGTGGACCCAAAAGTTCTAAGCCTGACCAAGAACGTAAAAGAGTAGTTTGTTTAAATATTTTCGACATAAGTTCCATCTAGCTCAACACACTTCACTTTTACTTCACTAACAGTTCTTTCAATAATCCTCTTAGAAACACCAGTCGCATCTGATGTCCAATTAAAAATTCCTTTTTTTCATTAAACCGTTTTCATTAAGATGCTTAAAATAATTTAAAACATTGTACACCTTTTTACGAGATTGTCCTGTTTATGTTTAGACGGAAATTTTTTCATAAGAAACAATCACAGACAAAATAATAATGAGACAAAAGATCAACATAAACAGTAGCAAAAGCAAAACAATAACTTTCTCTTTTATACTCATAAGCTTGACCGAGCTCGAGAGAGACGGACAGTCTTATCATGATGCATATTCAGTGTGACATCACGCCTCGCACTTATTCACAGACATTACACAAGCACAAAGTGTAAATGTGTTAAAGCCGCCAGCTTTAGATAACATACCAATAGCAAAGAAGAGTTTAGACGTCAGATTGCATAGCCGATACATCGCTGCACGCAGACTCTAACCACGTAGTATAAATAGACAACTGACACGATTTCGATATCATAATGCCCGCCTTCCACTGCTAGTGGAACGGACCCATTACGGACTCCGCTATACTTGTAACAATGATTTTCATACATTTTCATTTTTATTTCCGTGGGAAACTCGGTCAACTCGCTATCCTCATATGTGACTCTTTTAGCTCGCTCTCTCCGCTGCGCTTGTCTCCGCTTTGGTGGAAGCACATGTATGAAAATCATCATGTAAATAAGCAATATGTTTGTAATATGTAAACGAAATAATAAATATTTTTGATTGGAAACGTCAAACGTGATATTGATTTTAACCTTGGGCCTTAGTCAAGATGCCTTAACAGTAGTGTACCTATGTAGAAAGTCGAAAACTAAATTTGTATGGAAATGACAGTTCGTGTCGAAAAGTTATCATACAAATTTAGATTTTGACTTTCTGAATACACTACTGTTACGGCATATTGACTAAGGCCCCTTGAATGGAATGTAATCATAATATACCTCACAATACCACAATCGGCCTAGCCAGAGCCTGCAGCTTGCAGAGCTATAGTAACCAGACTTCTTATAAACATTCTTAAAAAAATTTAATATGTCTGAATTGACCCAGACATCAGAAGTAAAACATGAGATAAGTACAGTTATATATCATATCAGATATCAATAATTTAACCAATTTTAATAATAATTAAAGCGTGTAGATCATTTTACAACTTAGGTAAGAAATATCTTCTAAAACCTAATATCATTGTTATACTATATTAAACCATTAATAAAGTTCACACTGAGTAGCAGTGAGGGAGAGAGGAGACAGTCGTTTAAGACTGCGGTCTGTGCACCTCGACCCATCCAGAAACAATGCGTGCCGATACTTTTTTTTGTAAGGAATCTCGCTGTTGGCCTTAAGGGCCTTTACAGCTCAGTTCGGGCTGTTTTGGCGAGCGTACCTCGGCCTGAATAGGACGGCGTGCCGATACAGCGGCGAGGCGGCTACCAACTACCGCCGACAAATACATAGATATTGACCAAGTGACCGGGCTTATAAATACATACATAATGGACAGAATCCTATACAATCAAAAGACAATAACGACAGATCATAAATGGGCCACTATGGGTAATCAATGATGATAGGTAATCCACAAATGTCTAAGCTTCAATGATAAGCTACAACTATTGACACGAAAAAAGCGCGGGAAACTTCGTTCATGGTAGACGTATTTTTCACGGTGTTGAATA
Organism: Pieris melete; assembly: GCA_963693345.1. Taxonomy (NCBI): domain Eukaryota; kingdom Metazoa; phylum Arthropoda; class Insecta; order Lepidoptera; family Pieridae; genus Pieris; species Pieris melete. Next base: position 1,385,434 of record CAVNZK010000363.1, on the reverse strand, counting down.
TTTAATTTAATTGTTACGCGCCATGTTGCTTTTTGAAGTCAAACTTCTTTATCAGCGTTAGAACTTAGAATGAATTTTTTATCGACGTATGGGAGAAATTTTGTAGCAAATCGTCACGTTTTTTGGTTACGCGAAATCTTTTTCTTGTCCCTACCACAGTTGATCCGAAGAGATTCGAAGCCATTAATAACAAAAATATATAATAACGATAACAATGTAGTAATAATTCTATTACAATTAATGAAATTCTGTAATAATCTTAGTAGTAATAGAAAAAAGGAAATAATTGTATTTGTATTCATGTCTATGATAATAAAAGCCTTTTGTTAAACTTTATTTAACCAATGTCGTTAAGTTGCATATAGTAGATCACTTTTTGAAAGATAAGGTCATAAAGAAGTTTCACTTCTTACGTGTTTACACGCACACATTTTTGAAGTGAAACTTCTTTGTCGGGGTTGGAAAAATTTGAAAAATGAGGTGTCTAAAAGAGGTTATAGGTTCGAACCCCGGCTGAGCACTAGTGGATTTTTGTGTGTGTGGCACAGAAGGCCGATTACCTACTTGCCTATTAGAGAAAACTAATATTCACGAAATAGTTTAAGACCAGGGTTTGTATAGCCAGTTTGTTTATGTTAAAAGATCAACATCAAATGAAAAGCATAAAATTCTGATTCAATTATAGGTAAAAAATCTATCAGTTTATTGTTCTTGCTGAAGTTGTTCCTCATATATATATATAATAAGTAATAAATATTATAATTACATTTAGATAAACAAGATAAACAATTGTAGCATACAAAGCTTATTTATTTAAAAAAAAACTATACTAATTACAGAGATCAAAAATGTATTACGTTTGGATCTGAGATCAGTTGAGAATTATGACATAACATTAACATTAAAATTAGCCTAAGAATACTTAAATATGTGGTGGGAATTTCTAATATATAAAATTATAAAGGCCATTGTATGACCTCTTTTAGTAGAGTTATAACTCCCAACTTCCTTAAGCCAAGATCAAAATATGTAAGCCATAACATAACAAAATTTAACACTACATTTCAAAACTAGAAATAACAAAATAAAATTACTACTGGAACAAGAGAAAAAAATATAAAAAGGAAAAAAAAACTAAGCCATGCCTAGTAAATATTAAACATATGTACTATTAAAATATAATACTTTTTAATTCACTTTAATAAGGTCTACCAGCATGGTCTTCTCCCTCTCCCACGACCACCTCGACCATGTTGCTTTGTTGACTTGTAGGCTTTAAAACGGTCAGCCATTTCTCTCAACTCACTAGGAACCTCTTGGTGTGCTTCTTCCAAAATTTTTATCAATTCACCGGCATTTGCCCAATCATGTTTTGTCACTAAAGATAATGCTATCCCTGTCCTACCGGCCCTTCCTGTACGCCCAATTCTATGAACATACTCCTCAATTTTCCTTGGAAAGTCTAGGTTTATAACATGAGTTAAGTCTTTTATATCAATCCCCCGTGAAGCAACATCTGTGGCAACTAAAATGTTGACTGTTCCATCCATCATATCTTCAAGAGCTGCTTCACGATCACTTTGATCCCTATCGCCATGCAATGATTCACAATAAAATCCCTTACATGCTAAATCTGCTGTGACATCAGAAGCTGTACTTTTTTTGGCACAGAAAATCAAAACTTTATCAGTAGGATCCATATTGCGTATAAAGTCAAGGAGAATACTATCCTTTTCTTCTTCCATAACAACCCTTACTTTTTGGGTGACTGTGTGCACTGCTGCCAAGTCCAGGGACCCGACGTTTACATATACAGGATTGTGCATGTACTTGTCAGCTAGCTGGCGAACCGCAGAAGGCCAGGTGGCAGATGTCATAACACATTGGTGTTCAGGTCTCACATCCAAAAAACAAATATGGATTTGATGTTCAAAGCCCATATCTAGCATTCGATCCGCTTCGTCTAATACAATAAAGGAGAAGAAGGAAGCATCTATATGATTTGCTTTGATCAAATCAATCAATCTTCCAGGGGTTGCAATAACAATATCCACCCCCTTTGATACAATATCAATTTGTTCCTGCCGATCTACTCCCCCATATATGCAAACACTATTAATGCCTTTGTAATCATATTTATTGACTTCTCTCTGAATCCAATAACCAGAAATACTTGATGAAATACGTAAACAAGGTTTTACAAAACCTTCTCCAATTTAGAGCCAAGCTTGGCCCATTTTACTAAAAGAAGACATGATAGGTATTGCACAAACAGGAACTGGCAAAACTTTAGCCTTTTTGTTGGAGGCATTGCAGCAACTGTAGGATCCTCATTATAAAAGTTTTTGACAATAGGCGGTAATGTAGCCCACCTTTCTTTTTGTACCTGATCAGCATAAGCAGATGCTTTAGCCAAATCTGTAACTTCAACCCCTTCACTATTCACATAAGTAAATAGACATGCACTTGCCATCTTGCCATCCTGAGAAGCAGTCCCTGAAACCGACTGTGCATTCTGTTTTTTAGACGCCTCTTTATCAATAGTAAGATCTTTAATCATTTGTTCAGCTTTTGCAATCGCAGAATCAGTTCCAAATAGCGAGATATCTGTGTTGTCACCTGCTGAATTGCCAATTTTTATTTTGGCTTCACTCTCATATTCTAAATCGCGGATTTTAATTCCTCCTCGACCTATCACTCGCCCAATTTTAGTTGAGGGTATTGATATGACTTTGTTATTACCACGAAGATACCCTCTGCCACGTGTTGTAGTAAAACTTCTAGAATACTGACGGTCTCTTTGGCCTCTGGGGGAATAATTTCCTCTCGATGGGAAATTTTGTTCAGGCGGTGGTATATTTTGTTGTACCGGTGTATAGTAATCGCCACAATCAGAATCCCAGTCCGACATGTTTTATTTTATTCTGAAACAAATATATAATATCATCTAGAGAAATATAGCTATTCAACTATGAGTATTTTCCAAAGAATTAAATGTATGATTTGCTTAATTCTTATAAACACTCACCACACCGCTACAGTACAGGCAAAGGAAAGGAACTTAAAAGTGCAAATTTTTAATAAACTACGATTTTTTTTTTTGAGTTTATGGCCTGGTATCTAGACCATAAACTAGGATATTTAGGCCAAAAGCACAGATTACTTACTAGTGATTTTAATTTAAAAATTTACTCTATGGTTAAATTACTAGTTTATACGTACGTTATATTATAACGTATAGCCCATAAAATAAAAATAAAATAGTTTATACATTCGTCATACAGTTTATACACACAACTTACTAAAAAATAAACGCAGTTCCGGAGCATCAGTCGGTCTATAGTCTCACCGATAATGTTTCGGCAAGGGCAAAACTGACACCACGCATAATAACGAAATGTTCTTCAGATGATTACGGTCATTTCGGCTTGACTCTATCGGGACCAGTCATGTACGAAATTTTAAAGCGCAAAGATAATATTACATCCTTTCTCCCATAACACTCAAAAACCGAAGTGATGGATGTACAGAGTATTATGAAAGCAAGTCGTAAGTACGGGGATGTGCAAAAATTTATTATACATTTATAAGGTCGAGCTGAAGTCTGTGCGGAAAGAAAAACGTCGTGGGATTTAAAATTACAACAATGCTAATTTATCTTCTTTCTTATGTTGACAACACTGTTACGTCATAATAGTTTAACAGTAGTAATTTTGATACTTAATATAGATAAATGAAATGACGCGTATAAAAAAATATCGAAAGCTGGCGCGTTCGCAGTACTCACACTAATGCAATTTTACTATACAGTATATTTAAAAATATGACTTTTTTGCCAAGCTATATTTAGTCTACTCTGGTTTTAGTAAGGTTGGGTGGGTTGTAAATAAATAAAAATGTGTGAAATACATATAAATATTATGTGCATACGAGGGTGGGTGGACCCAAAAGTTCTAAGCCTGACCAAGAACGTAAAAGAGTAGTTTGTTTAAATATTTTCGACATAAGTTCCATCTAGCTCAACACACTTCACTTTTACTTCACTAACAGTTCTTTCAATAATCCTCTTAGAAACACCAGTCGCATCTGATGTCCAATTAAAAATTCCTTTTTTTTCCTAAACCGTTTTCATTAAGATGCTTAAAATAATTTAAAACATTGTACACCTTTTTACGAGATTGTCCTGTTTATGTTTAGACGGAATATATTTCATAAGAAACAATCACAGACAAAATAATAATGAGAAAAAAGATCAACATAAACAGTAGCAAAAGCAAAACAATAACTTTCTCTTTTATACTCATAAGCTTGACCGAGCTCGAGAGAGACGGACAGTCTTATCATGATGCATACTCAGTGTGACATCACGCCTCGCACTTATTCACAGACATTACACAAGCACAAAGTGTAAATGTGTTAAAGCCGCCAGCTTTAGATAACATACCAATAGCAAAGAAGAGTTTAGACGTCAGATTGCATAGCCGATACATCGCTGCACGCAGACTCTAACCACGTAGTATAAATAGACAACTGACACGATTTCGATATCATAATGCCCGCCTTCCACTGCTAGTGGAACGGACCCATTACGGACTCCGCTATACTTGTAACAATGATTTTCATACATTTTCATTTTTATTTCCGTGGGAAACTCGGTCAACTCGCTATCCTCATATGTGACTCTTTTAGCTCGCTCTCTCCGCTGCGCTTGTCTCCGCTTTGGTGGAAGCACATGTATGAAAATCATCATGTAAATAAGCAATATGTTTGTAATATGTAAACGAAATAATAAATATTTTTGATTGGAAACGTCAAACGTGATATTGATTTTAACCTTGGGCCTTAGTCAAGATGCCTTAACAGTAGTGTACCTATGTAGAAAGTCGAAAACTAAATTTGTATGGAAATGACAGTTCGTGTCGAAAAGTTTTCATACAAATTTAGATTTTGACTTTCTGAATACACTACTGTTACGGCATATTGACTAAGGCCCCTTGAATGGAATGTAATCATAATATACCTCACAATACCACAATCGGCCTAGCCAGAGCCTGCAGCTTGCAGAGCTATAGTAACCAGACTTCTTATAAACATTCTTAAAAAAATTGAATATGTCTGAATTGACCCAGACATCAGAAGTAAAACATGAGATAAGTACAGTTATATATCATATCAGATATCAATAATTTAACCAATTTTAATAATAATTAAAGCGTGTAGATCATTTTACAACTTAGGTAAGAAATATCTTCTAAAACCTAATATCATTGTTATACTATATTAAACCATTAATAAAGTTCACACTGTGTAGCAGTGAGGGAGAGAGGAGACAGTCGTTTAAGACTGCGGTCTGTGCACCTCGACACATCCAGAAACAATGCGTGCCGATACTTTTTTTTGTAAGGAATCTCGCTGTTGGCCTTAAGGGCCTTTACAGCTCAGTTCGGGCTGTTTTGGCGAGCGTACCTCGGCCTGAATAGGACGGCGTGCCGATACAGCGGCGAGGCGGCTACCAACTACCGCCGACAAATACATACATATTGACCAAGTGACCGGGCTTATCATACAATATTTGTTCTCGGAGGGAATCATACCCATGACTTCTACACGACTTAGCATCCAGTGTCTCTTGTAGGTAACTCGTAAAAATATCTTGAAACGGTTCAATAAAATAAAATAGTAAGACATACAACTGCTCAGTTCCCCAAATCATGTCTTAGTTTTATGATAAATATTATTTATAATTGTCCTTTTTTTATTACAAATGGGGAAAAAATCATCGATACTTGTAGAGATTATCGAAACCTATATCGAAAAATATATATCTATGTAAAGAAATATATATCTATAATCTATATCAACTTTCGGCATATGTCTTGTTTCAGTAACTATATCAGTGATGCCAACGAGGGACCTTTCCCACAAATTTAAGGGGAATCAAGATGTTGTGGGGGATTTTCAAGGGGTACATTATTTAAGTTATTTAAAAAAACCGCATAATTTAATACAATATACATTAAACCTCGAACCAGTAACCAGAGTAACAAACAACACCAAGTTTTAACTCTAAATGTGGCTAAAACTAAAATATAAAAGGCTTTAATACTTCAAGGTCGAAATAATAGCTATTTAACTACTACTAGAATGTTTTTTTTGTGCACATTTGAAATTAGCTCTCGAACTGAGTGTACAACATAAACTTTAGGGATCGATATTTAGGGGTATTTAAAGTTGGTTATAGGGGGAATATTCTGTAGGAGTTTGCATCCCTTAACTATATAACTATTCGCTCACTGGCCTAGATACCAGGCCATAAACTCCAAAAAAAAAAAAAAACTAATCGCTCACACTTCTCAGTACACAGGCCACGGTTCACATAAATTGTATTTTGTAATGGTTAAGTCAAACGATTTACCCGTAAGTTTTTACTACTAATTTAAAATGTTATCAAACAAGCAATTAGTTATAGGGTGTTCTATAGCATTCCTCAGTAATCTTGCCTTATTAGCGTTATTCGTGAAATATAACATAGGAGAGAAATTTTACATTACCATTAACCATCAAGATATTACAGTGATTTTGCCAGAAAGTTACCTGAGCATAGGAATAGACGCCTCTGAAATTCAGGATTTCAATAAAGTTGATTTCTCAAATGAGAGACTTCTAAATCTTGCTGCAGCTCTTTCACCAGCAAGACTTCGTCTCGGAGGTACAATGTCAGACCGCTTAATCTTTAGTCCTAATGACTTACCTTCAGTTTCTTGTGATCATTGCCCACAGACTGCTGTTAAGTCATTTTGTACAAGCCTTAAAAAATTGTGCAGGCACAAATTCTTACCATTTTTTATAATGACTGGACCAAAGTGGATTGAAATAAACAATTTCTGTTTACATAGTAATCTTAAATTGATGTTTCCTTTAAATGTTCTTCTTCGGGATGAACATGAGTGGAGTCAACAAAATGCCATAGAAATTATAAAATTTTCAAAATTAAACAACTATGACATAGACTGGCAGCTAGGCAATGAACCAAACTCATTTCGTCATGTTTTTAATAAAACGATAACTCCACATGCTTTAGCCCAAGACTATAAAAAGCTTCGAAAACTTCTCAACCAGTTGGGATATAAACACTCTTTGCTTGTTGGCCCAGATACAACACGGCCCCAAGATCATCAACCAAACTGTCTTAAATACATGGTGGACTTTTTAGGAAATGCTTCGCATTATATAAATATTCGATCATGGCATCAGTATTACCTAAATAGTAGAACAGCTAAGCTAGAAGACTTTTGGACACCTGATACTTTGGAATTATTAGATAATCAGATACAAACTATGAGAAACAATACACAACCATATCATAACATTCCAATGTGGCTTACAGAAACTAGCAGTTCATATGGTGGTGGAGCACCAGGACTTTCAAATTCCTTTGCTGGTACTCCATTGTGGTTAGATAAACTTGGGCTTGCAGCTAAAAATAACATTACAACAGTAGTGAGACAAAGTTTCTTAGGTGGTAATTATAGCCTTATTGATAGAAACTTGAGACCCTTGCCAGATTGGTGGGTGAGTGTTTTATATAAAAAACTTGTTGGTAATAAGGTGTTAAACTTAACAAGCAACAGTTCTAAATTTCAAAGACTGTATGTACACTGTGCAAATAGAAACTATACAAATGACACAACAGCCATAACATTATATGGTATTAATTTACAAATGGAGAAAATTAGATTCCTAGTCAATGGAACAGCTTTTACTAAAGATGATTTAGTTATTGATGAATATATTGTAAGTGCTCCATCAAACAATAGAAGAAGTAAAACAATTCTCTTAAATGGCTGGCCTCTGTATTATGAGTCATCAATGCCAGAATTTAAACCAAAAGAGCACATGCATACTAAACATATTTCAATGCCCCCATATTCAGTCGGGTTTTGGGTAATAAAGAACACTACCATCAAAAATTGCACATAATCTGAACTTTATTTTTAAACCAATGTTAAAAGTCAAAGGAGGAGGTTATTATTACAACATTTTTTTTTTGTTTAGTAAGCAAATGTAGTCCAGTCCAGTAATGTATATTTTTTTAATTAAAATAAGTACAGAAATTTTATTTTTATATGCTGCTTTATATGTTCTTTTTCTGTTTTTCAACTTCATACATAAATACATATTGAATGGCTTTAATTTATATAAAATTAGTCAATAATTTGTAGATACTATATTTAAGATAGAATCTGTCATTTATACAATTTCCTGTGATTTTACTTGAGATCTTTTAGTATTGTGGGTTGTGTATAACTTGTTTGTCTATAAAATAATTTACTGTCTGGTGTATGCCCATCTGTAAAGCTGACTAGTAACTATATTAAACAAAATAAGTATAATTATAAACTCATTTTTTAAGTTTTTACACTTTTCCATAATTCTAATAAGCCTTAAGAAATGTTACATAATTTGTTAATGTATGTTTTATATACATGTTTATTCTTCTAATAAGAATAATATTAGTGTGTGTCGATTTATATACAATTTTGAGTGCAAACATGAAATCACATCTTACTATCTCAGGTCTAAGTGATACAATACTAAGGGTCTGTTTACCAATTAGCTACACCAACATTCATTGGACTTATAATTTATGATGGACTTTATGTGATGAATAGCGCTATCTGACAGTCATGAAACACAACAATAGTGTTTATCCTACCAATAAGTAATATAAGTATAGCTAATTTGGAACTTATGTAGAACTTATCCGTACATTGTTTTTCAAAGTAGCAAAGTATTTTAAGCAAGAGATAATTTATTGATGGACAATAGTTACTCTTCTATAATATTGTTATTCAGAGCATTTATTAACATAAACACATATAGTTATATCAACTGGCCTTATATACATTCATTTAGCATTGAACCACATTAAGGTTGTTTGATAAGTTGTTCTCTAAATCAATATCAATTACTTATTAATATTGCACATTTTCTGAATACAACATATGCAATGATTTATTAGCAACTATTGAAAGAATTTATTTAATTGCTTCTAGTAACTAAAATAGAACTTCTAGTTATTGCATTTTTAATTTCTATATTTGGTTCAGTATATATATATATATATATAATAACATAGAGTAGATTCCTACATTCGTTGAATGCATTTATTTATTAAAGATATTACTATATATGTAATATTCTTTTACATTCGAATAACAAGTATAGATATTAATTATTCCTATTATATATAAGTATTAGTTTTAGTTTTTAGTATATAAATTTACAAAAATATTTTTATAGTTAGGTATTTTTCCTTAAATTGGACATGATAATATTCATAAAGCCAGTGAAATCCTAGAAGTTGTAATAAATTATATTCAATACTGTTCAATATTATATTATTAGTAAATTTTGTGCTACATTTTTTAAGACTGAGGAAAACTTAACACAGTGCCTTTTATGTATGTACCTAGTTTTTAAACATTTAATATGCCATATCTGTTTTTTTTTAATTTAATTAGTGACACTTACATACAATATTTAATAAATAACTTATTTTATCAAATGTCTGTTTTAATTTTTTATATGCTCATCTGTTAAACTACTAAGTATATTTTTGCATATACCCATTATTTATCACATACAAAACAACAGGTTTCCTTAGTATAATATGAGAATAGAAGAGCACACTACTGTGCTAGCTGTTATAGTGGTTAAGCATGCATTTCTCAACTCTGAGGTCATGCCTTTGAACCCCAGTTATGCACCAATGAGTTTTAAATGACAACAACAATGTGATAAAACCAACGAATGTCTGACCCATCACGTCAAAACGATTAATGATAGACTGTAAGCGCCAATCGGATGCTAAAACGTCATAATATTTTTTTAAAATAATGTAATGTGCTCAGTGCTACTGAAAAGGCATACACTTAGCATCTATCAAATTTACCAACACTCAGTACCTAAAATCTATCAAAACGAGCTGGGTCAAACGATTTGGTTAATTAAAACGTTGATTATTTTAAAACTTTAATTTCTGTTGTTAATAAAATATTTAAGGTTTTTGTAATTAATTAAAAAAATAGGAAGTAATAGTTAAAATTAAATTTGTTTTTAAAATTAAAAAGATCTATTATTTTGTTCATCGATGCTAAAAAACAATAAATCCTAAAGTTGGTAGGTCTACTTAAAAGTTGCTAGATTTACCTAAAAAGTTGGTAGATCTACCTAAAAGTTGGTAGAGTTGGCTGTTGGTTTAGCTGCTAAACTGAGAAATGACAGCTCGTGTAAGACTGTGAGTTGTGACGTCTCAACAGGGGCTTGAGAGTTGACACAAAATCACTGCGACAGGCAGAATCTCAGCGTGACCCACTAACGCCAAACAAATATGTGTTTAAATGGTCACTTGATAAAACCTAGTTTTCTATCATACGATTTTTTTATATATGGGTATATAAAACTATAATTATCCTGGTCAAAACGATTATGGATCAAAACATTTTGATCCATAATAATCAATATACGACAGTTTTACGGCCTTGGTTAAGCTGCTTAGAGCTTGGCTATGAACATTGCAGCTAGAGTCTGGCTAATAAAAAAAGATAACGAAAAAGCGCGGCAAATTTTTTTTTTTTAGAATGGTACCCCTAAAAGTTTGAGATATTTTGAGGATTAAACTTACTTGATACTTGATTTTATTTTATTATTTTATACATTGATAGTAACTGTATTTCTATGAAATTAAATACAATACGTTTTAAGTCTTTTACTAAAGATTCTTAAAATGGCTAGCATTGCGTGGAAAACTAAAACTATATTTATTATAAAACACAACTTTTTTCGGAATAATCAAAATCAGAATCCCAAAAGTCAATATGCATAGATTCATCAGAGTCATTGCTGTTTTTACTGTCTCTCACATTGATAATGAAACTTTCTAAATATTCCTCTGTAGTCCTGTCCCTTTCTTTATATTTATTTTCCACATGTACAACATGATCGGTCATTTTCTTCCACTCTTCTGCTGTTATATTTTTCAAATGACTCTTTAATCACTTGTTCTAACTGCTCTGTAGTCATTTTTTTGTTTCTTTTCCTTTTCAAAGATTTCCTGCGAAAGAAACGAAATATTCTATCAAATAAATCAAAGTTTAGGCTATTATACGAAGTATCAAGACAATAAATCATACTAACCTAAGAAATTCAATGACATTCTGTGTTGCCATCCGAATGTTTTCAAATAATTCAATTATCTTCTTTCATTAGCCAGACTCTAATCCATTTGTTTGTCACACCGAGTCTTTGGCGGACAGTGGTCTATAAATATTGTCTTACAAATTACAATAATTTACAAAATAGTTACCATGTCCATACCACTTATGAACCGTTTAAATTTATGAATTTATTTTTTGGTTTAATTTAAAAATAAGGAGAGACGGCTTAAGACTCCTTTTTCATATATTTAAAATGTTTACACGTATTATTAAAATTGTGTTATATATTACTGTTATTTTAAATATAATAACGATTTGCAATGGAGCTGTTCAGTACCTAAAACCCAGCGAAAAATGGCCTACTATTGTTATAACAAGTCTTGTTCGCAACAAAGAAAATGCTTTGCCCTATTTCTTATCAAGTTTACAAGAAATTGATTATCCTAAAGATAGAATTATAATATGGTAAATTGCTAATAAAACATTTATGTTTATAAAGTGGTTATCTCCACTTATTAAATCTTTATTGCAGGTTCTATAGTGACTATAATTCGGATAACAGTGATAATATTCTCAAGGACTGGATAAGTGCTCATTCTTCTGAATATCATGAAATACATGTTTCTACTAATACAACCACAGCTTTATTACTTCCTGATCAAGAAACAATAACTCATTGGAGTGCATTGAGATATCAACATGTAATACAATTGAGAGAAAAAGCTCTTAATTTTGCTAGGAATTTGTGGGCTGACTTTTTATTTGTAAGTAAATGTAGTAGAATGTATTTGTTATGTTAGGCTTTTCTTAGAGTTTGCTTCAAAGCTACCATATTTTGTGCACAACACATCATAGCAGTTTTGTTCTTCCGGAAATCGCTCAGTGTGTCTGTTAAATATTGATTAACCCATGCAACTCTATGAATGTTTTAATAATTAAATTACAGGAAGTATATCAGACAAGAAAATGTGCTATATTTGCTTAAATTAATCTTTCAGATGCTGGATGCAGATGTTCTATTGACGGAACCATTAACATTAAAATTTCTTGTAAACAAAGATTTAGCTATCACAGCGCCTATGCTTATATCAGATGGAGCTTACTCAAATTTTTGGTAAGACTTTTTTGCCTACTGCACTTGATTATGCCATAATGGTTAACCGTTAACACTCATGGTATATTGTCCAGATGTCCTCCCGGAACAATGGTATAGCTTGAGAGGCAATGAATGAAGACTAGCTGCTTTCCTTAGTATTAAATCAATTAAACAGACTCTGAAATATGTGCCTTTTGAGTTTATGGAAGTTACATAGCTTCAGAAACACACCACAACTTTTTTTGTTAATATTTATGTACCAACCTTTTAATTTTAATTATTGAGTTTTGTTCATAAATAGTTTATAATTAACCAACTAACTAGTGATTATATTGTGTTTTCATTGCAGGTGTGGTATGGATGAATTCCATTATTATAAAAGAACTGATAAATACAGGCCAATTTTGAAACGTAAGGAAATTGGATGTTTCAAAGTTCCTATGGTTCACTCAGCTGTTTTAATTAATTTGAAATTCAAAGATTCTGACTTGCTGACTTATGTGCCAGAAAAAATAAAAGGTTATGATGGCCCAGAAGATGATATAATTGCATTTGCTGTTGGAGCAAGAAAAAATGGTATATTTCATAAATATGTTATCTTTTACACTGTAACATATGTTTAGAAATATTTCTATAAAATCCAACAATAATATTTAAGTTTATAATCACAGTTTACTTTATGTCCTAGTCATTGAAAATTGGTATCATTACGTCGAATCAATGAATGTTGATATATGTATATTAAGGTAGTAAATTAAAATGACCAAAACACATGTTTTAAATAATAATTTTTGAATTAATAACTTTTACAGGGATCCTAATGCATATATGTAACGATCATATCTATGGCTTTGTGCCAGTTCCGTTGGAGAAAGATAATGATGAAGATGATAGGGAAGAAATGTTAAATGTCAAAATGGAAGCTCTTGGTAATGAAATACATTTGTCACTTGATAAAAGTCTAGCAAAATATGTGCACTATCCAGAAACAACTAAATTGAATTGTACAGAGATCTTCATGATAAATCTAGAAAGAAGGAAAGAAAGACGAGACCTCATGAATGCTAGTTTTGTAGAACTTGGTATAGTTAGCACATGGTTCAAGGCTATTGATGGGATGTAAGTAATATACTGTTCATTTGTTTTCTCAAATCATGCATTAGAACCACATTTTTTTTCTTGCTATGTACATAATTTCAAATATTATAATAGGTTAAGGAAAATCTATTAATACATGTATTTCCGAGGGAAAATTATTTCCCTTATTACTTTCGGTAATGATAATAATACTTACCACTCATGTCATTTAAACATGCTTGCTATTTTTAAAATCTGAAAGAATTATCTCAAGTATGTTTATTTTTGTATCTAACCTAACCCGGATTTCAACTGGAGACCTATCTTCTATGTATGTATGTATGTATAACCTATTAGTATTATGTTCAAAAGGCTGCAATGAGGTTTGTTGTTAAACCACAAACATTAATTAAATATATTTTCACTTAATACAGGAGCTTAACCAAAGAAGACATAATCCAGAAGTATAATATAAAGCTTTTACCTAACTATGAAGATCCATACCACAAAAGGTAAATTATATTTCAATTGCCTTCATAACTAATGTGGTTATTCATACAAAAAGTGTTGTAACAATTAAAATTTGATGTTACAGGCCAATGAAAGCGGGAGAAATAGGCTGCTTTTTAAGTCATTACTTTATTTGGAAAAGGGTAAGTTATCTTTTTTTAATTGTATAAATGTGTTGAATTTGTATAATTAGGCATTTAACAGGTGTAACTGGCCGAGCTTTATGGACATAGAAGCCATCAGAACTGGCCTACTGGTGCTATAATCTTGGCCTCAGGTTTTTTGTTTTGTGCTGATTTTTTTATTAAAAATATGTGGCAAATAGTTGATCAGCCTTGTGTCAACGCCGTAAACTCTTTTGCTCTAGACAGACTAGAAAGACACTGCCAGTTTTCTCACAATCAATTCTACGTACAAGCAAGTGTTAAATGCTCAAAAAGTCCATTAATAGCCAACCGGGGTACGAACCTACGACCCTCCGGGAAGAGCTCTTTGCGCCTGCGCTGAATTATGTGAAAAAAGTTTTTTAAATTTTCACAACCAATATATAAATTAAGAAAAAATCTAAACGATTATAATTACATGACAATAGTTTATATTATGACAATTTTACAAAATTATCCAACTTATCTAAGTGGGAATAAAATTGAATCGAAAAATATGTTTCTAAGCGCAAAACCCGAAGACGTTTGGAGAAATTCGAGCAATTTTGTTTATTTATTCCTTGATGTGTAAGAATAGTTTTTATGCAGAGAAAAATTGCACTGAAAAACCTAAAAACCAGTTTTCTTTTTCTGTAATTGTGAATGCTACTATCAGGGTATCAATGTTTCATAGGTTGGTAGCTAGATACCAAAAAGGTAGGATAAATAAAAAATCATATTAAGGCGAAAGTTGAATGAGTGATAATAATAGTAATTTAACTTTTTAGATTGTGGAGAATCATTACGATACAACACTTATCCTAGAAGACGATATACATTTTGTGCCATATTTTAAAGAAAAATTTCTTAGTGTGTTACAAGAAATAAGACACATTGATTGGGATCTTTTGTAAGTATTAAAGTCGCTATAATAATTGCTAATCTTTAACTTAAAAAGTTTTAGAACAATTAAACCAATTCCTGCAAATTAATATGTTCAGGAATGTATGGGTTTCTAAAAATCTATTTAACAGATTTTGATGAAACTTTGGCTATCATATAAGATTATGATTTGATCTGAGAAATGTGCACAAACACAAGATTTGCAATATTTTCGAGCTATTTCGAAGCATCATCACAATATACCAAGAATGTCTATTAAAGCTCCTCTTTTTGAATATGGTTAAAATACCACTTGAATATTTTAGGTACATAGGGCGCAAGATACTTCTTGATAATGAAGAACCCTACATAACAGAACATACAGTAAAACCCCAGTATTCGTATTGGACACTGGGTTATGTATTGCGGGAAAGTGGGGCAAAGAAATTACTGGCAGCGGATCCATTATCAAAATTATTGCCGGTTGATGAATATTTGCCAATCATGTTTGACCAACATCCTACGTAAGTCTTTTCTTTTAACTTCTTTAACCTGCACCTAATGCTAGGTACGGTGTTTTTTTAAACCAATAATAAAAACTAATTCATTAAGAACAGTCAGACCATTAGCCACCCCCTAAATATTTAATAAAATTTGAAGACCGACCAGCTATTATAACTTCTACTCTCTTATTTTATACAATAACAGAGAGTGCTAAACTATGCTTGTGGTTTCATCATCGGAGATCGAGGCAGGTTACGTCATTCCATCCTTATCACCTCGACGTTCCAAAATAGCGTTTTTTAAGGCATAGTTCTTCTCAGGCAACGCACTTGCCTACTTTCTTCCAACCTTCTGTTAGTGTATCTCTATGGGCGGCGGTAACATAAGTTGAGCCTCCTGCCCGTTTGCAAAGGTAACAAATCATGTTCCCAGTACATCCTTTACACTAAGTCATTTACAAAGATTAATGTTGGAAGGCTGAAAAGTCTATATAATATAGATATTGTATGTTTATAGCATATGTATGCTATTTTATACAACAGGGGTATGAAATAAGTGTAAAGAGTGTACTGGGAACATGTTTTTGTTACCTTAGTAGAATTAAAAAAAAAAATTTATAATAAAAAAAAAAAATTAAAATGATAATACCGATAGTACTATAGTTTATTAAGATTTATATCTATTTCACGAAGGTGGTTAAAATAATTGGCTATTCTCAGAATTTAATAAAATGTTAGATTCAAGTATTGTGTATGGGAATAGTTTGTTATAATAATTGTTATAGGACTCGATGGGTAGAGCATTTCCCGGTACGTGATCTAAAAGCACTATCTGCGGCACCACTACTGGTACATCCAACACGCTATACTGGAGAAGATGGCTATATAAGTGACACGGAAGACTCCAACATAGTGGACCCTAAGGCTGAAAGGACAGACCTGTAACTATCTATTTTATATTGCCATATTTAGCCATAACAGTGAATGGAATTACTTAAATTCTCCACATCGTTTCATATTTTGATATATGTAGTATAAAAAAATGCTTTTGCTATTTTTATTGATAAGTAATGTTATCCGCTGCATTCTCACATATCTTACAAAAATTACCAAAGATTTTATATTCTATTAGAGAATCTCTATATTAGATAATAGTTAACAATATATGTTAAATATTATAATTAGCTATATTTTTTATTGAACTGTAGTTATGGCCATATATAATAAGATTTAATATTTTTGAAGGCTTTATATTTTTATAAATTTCAATTGTGTTTAGAAATTTAGTTTGCATATTATATCTAATTTTAATTTTGTAATTTAAGTACAAATATATTATTCGAAAAATATACATTTATTATAGTGTCTATTTGTGCCATGTTGTTTTTGTATTAATAAAATTTGATAACATTTTACCAGTGTGTTATTCCTAAACAAAAAATCAAACGAGGATTTTAAATGTTCGGATTTATTCATTAACAATAACATTTTAATGACGTGCATACAAAAGTTTTGTAATTATAACTTAGAATCGGACAACATTTGATAAATGAGCTCTATGACAGTGCGAGTCGGACGTCCGGTCATGCCTCGGTTAAGATAGGGAAAGTCGTAACCTTTAGTAAATGCCACATTGTATGTGTCTAAATGTACCCATTTGCCATCGCAAATAAATTGTTTTAAGAACGCAGCACAATTAGGTGAATCACCATAGATGTGCCGAGCTGTGTTGGCTACATCTGCCATGTCGCAGTCCTTTATACGTTCTTCATAAAATTTCCATAGAGGCATACGCCAAATTCTATCTCCTGTTTGACTACTTGCGTTCTCAATATACTTGTAAAGCTCTTCCGAGTTTGAATAGCAACCGCATGCAGCTCCTCCCAATGTGTACACCAACTCTTTTGACATTGTACCGATATCTATAACAAATTTAGGCCAGTAATTTCTGGCATATACCAGACTATCCGCAACTAATAAACGACCTTCTCGAGATGGAAGTCGTATATGAATTGATTTTCCGTTCGCACAATATACTACATCGCCAAATTTTGGACTTTTTCCATTAGGCATTAATTCACACAACGGCAAAATCCCTCGAATATTGATAGGTAACTTTAACAACGCAGCTGCTCTTGTAATTGCAAGAACACAGGCAGCTCCAGCCATATCTCCTTTCATAAATTGTAAATCTTTTCGAGGCTTTAGATCTAGGCTTCCGCTATCAAAGGTAACTCCTTTTCCAATCAAAACTATTGGCCGACTGCACTCATGGGCGCCATAGTAACTGATTTCAACGTATAGTGGAGGTTGAATGGAAGACTTGCCTATAGCAACAAACCCACCCATTTCGTGACTTGCAGCCCAACCTTTTGTTTTTACATCTACATTAATATCTAATTCGCATAATAAATCCACAGCTAATTTAGCAAACGATGTTGGCGTTAATATATTAGGTGGCATCTCTTGAAGGTACCTAGCTAAATTTTGTGATTCCGCTTTTACTTTTCCAACATTCCAACCAAATAAGTCACAGTCGTCAAATAATTCTACATTACATTTAGGTACAACTTGTTGATGTTTAGGCGATTTATATTCTTGAAACTTCCACACTGCTAGATTAGAACCTTCTGCTGCTGCTTCGGCGTTTCCAAACGACTCTACGTGAATTTGTGATGGCTTAAACTGTAAAAGAGCATTAGAACCAACTCCCGCGGCCACTCGAATTGCTTCTTTTCTTTCATCTAGGTTTTCAATGTTATTAAATGCTAAACATTCAGTTCCTAATCCAGCTACAGCAACATAAGCATAAACTGGATCTAAGTCATAGAATATTCTATAATCACCTAATCTCGGTATCGGTGTTAATTTAAGTTGTTTCCATAATTTTCCCTTTGTTTCACTATCATATTTTTGAGCACTTGCTGTTAATATAGCTGCTTCTCCTTGAACGTTTTCATTATAATAAACACCAAGAACAAGCCCCTTGTCTCGTACAGCACAAACTTTAGGATCAAATAGTTTTCTAGGCTTAACATAGGCACAGTCTGTAGGATGATTCCGAAATTCTGATATTCGTCGGATGCAATATTTACTGTATGGAAACCTTAACATATTTATTTATAAAACACAAAAAATTTAGTAGTGTTGATTTAAAAATTAATCATGGCATACTAGATTATAATAAAAATACAAAACATAAGTACAACAGATAATTAAATTAAAATATCACACGACGTTGAAAGTCTGTAAAAACGAGGCACAAATTGTCTTTTTTAGAAGGTCAAGAAGCCTTTTTCATAAGCCAGCTAGGACAGTAACGGCTTACCATTTGAGGGATATCAAAAAGCACAGTCTCTTGTAACTGTCTATAAATAATAAGAATCAGTAAGGGAATGGCAAGGCGTTCATCTTTAAAGAAATATACCCAAAAAGCTAATGTTAATAAACACAAATCAACAGTGTAGTCAATAACTGACCTAACATTTCTCTTTGCTTTTTGTTCAAGTTTTTGATAGTCAATTGGTATAACGATAGTTGCCCGTTCCGTTGTTCTTAATATAACTTTAGCATTATCTACATTTTTTATATTTTCTTTTTCAGTTGGTGCTATTTTTTGCTGTTTTACTAAAACTGAAGTATTTTGTCCTTGCCTCGGTTTTTGTTGTGGTCCTATATTTTGATTGGGGTTTTCTTGTATTTTTTTAATAGCCGGTTTCTTCTTTCCTTTAATGTTATTTCTTGTGACTACTTTAGTCGATGACGTCGTAGTTGGTTGCTCCACAATTCTTTCTTTCTTTAAATCGTTCATTTGCTTTTCAGCTTCTTGTTTTAGGTCCTCAGTGTTAAGTAAAAGAGGAGTCTGGGGTCTCTTATGACTTCCATACTCTTTCACGATGTTTCCGTAATAGTCAATAACTGTTTTCCCTTCATCATCTAATTTGTCATCCACTTTTTCAATCGCAGTCGGAGCTTTGTTTTGCTCTGTTGTAATGTTCTTTTTTATTTTGTCAGTGTCCCTTCTATTTAATATTTTTGGCAAACCAAACGGCTTCTGCACAGGCATTTTAGTGATTTTTTTAAAAAGCGTCATTTTGTCTTCTTTTTTAGATTTTTCTTTTTCGTTCACTTTTGGCGCAGTTTTGTCACTATTTGGCAAAACGTCCTGTCTGTGTTTAAGTATAGGTTTCGGAACAAAATTTGGATCAGGAAGGGGTAACGGTTTAATAAATTCTTCCGTCGACTCGTATTCAACTTCTTCCATAGATTGCTCGAGAGAGAACTGGTGTGCAATTTTATCTCTAGGATTATATGTTTCTTCGTCATTTGAATAATGACTTTGTCTGTCTATGTCTTCGATGAGGCTTTCAGCATCTTCATCTGAGTATTCTTCACCTGTTGAAACGGTGCTAGCCGTATAGTCTTCCTCAAATGACATCTGTTGCCATTTATCGTTTGAGTCTTGAGATACTTGTCTGTCTTCTGACTCAAATTTATAGTGTTTATTTTCTATAGAGTCAGTTTGTATGAATATGTTTGGCGTTTTTAATTTAACTTCCGTACTTTGTTCATTTATTGTGTCGGTAGTATCTTTAACTTTGAGATCTGCTGCAGTTGAAACGTTAATTTTACTGTCTTTCTGTTTATTTTGCTCTTCTTTCATTGCCACAGCTTTATAAAATCGCGCCATAGCTTGTTCGTGTAGAAGTTCTGTGGAACTCACCGCGTTTCTTAATGATTTGAATGGCATTACACAGCGAGTGCTTAGTTCGGGGGCAGATAACGAAATAGGCGGCGGCGATATAGCGTCTTCCAGGTCGAGTTGAAAAGATTTTCTTTTTTCTGAAAATTAAAAAATATTTGTTTTATATTTTGATATGACAGTATAGTACACCTTTAATATGTATTATTCATCTACACTATCGCTGAAAGCAAATTACATCATAATGCAGTATATACTGAAATATCGTGATATAATCATCATATTTTTACAACATATTCCTATATTTTATTGCCTCCATAATGCAATACTTTACGTAGCTTAGTTATTAAGAGTTATTTAGAGCTTAATTATTGGAGGTTAAGTCTTAATCCCGAAAAGTTTGCGACAATAAACAAGTTACGTCTATTTAAAAAATATATGATTAGAGATAAAACGGGGAAATAAAAACGTTTCGATTGTTTGTTTGTTAAAATATGTTTGACTTATGGTGCTAGGTACAATATGATTAAAAATCCAATGGCGCTACAACAATCCTTCAAGGGTATTAAATTAAAAAAAAAATCCATTGTTTTAATAAAATAGTCGCATAGTAACTGAAAAAAAAATTGCTTCTAGCAATCGGTACATAAACAATTTTAATTGATTGCAATCGTTCATTGCTAAATGGCTTCCTTATTGATTTTAATTTTATCTCCTCTTGGACTCGAACTCAGAACATCCGGCCGGTAACATATTCAATAAAAAATTTGTATTCGGCAGAACTGTGGTTCCTAATGTATCTGTTGCGAAATCTATTAAATATATATGTAAGTAGTTTTGCAGACATATACAAACAAAATCCCGCCAAAAACTTATACATTCGCGCATCATTCATGATTGGTCGCATCATATTTGTTATAAAAATAATATTACCCGCCTCAACATATTGTAATAAATAAATATTTGAACATACGCAAATATTTTTTATCGTTTCACTATCCTGCTTCTTTTGGTTATGGTACAGGTTCACATAAATATAAATACCTACCTATGTATATATATATATATGTTCCCTGTTTAAATAAAAGTATATTCTCTTGAGCTTTTCTTAAACTAGATAATTCGAATATCATAATTACTACTACTATTTCATAATTTCATTCGCAATGCGGCTATCGTAAGATATTTCACTTATTTCATTTTATTAGATACATAATATATAAACACATTATATAATGTTGTAATTTTATTAGACTCGTTGCTCGGCGGAAAGATTAGATGTGCTGTTAGTTAGTTATATCGCAAAGCGTGATTCAACAATTACACTTACCAGCTTTTTCCGCTGACTTGTCGGTATTTGGGTAAAGGACCAGCATAAATTCATTGCTTTCCGACTGACCGCGAGTAGAACTGCGAGGCCTACGACGTGGTACAGGTGATGCTGCAGAAGACGGCGAATTTTCTAATTCTGTCGGTTTCGAAGGCGACGAGGCTACAAGACCGCGCTTTCGCCGTGGCGCTGGAGAAACAGGGACTTCATCACCAGTTTCACGCATAAGTACGTCGTTAATTATTTTCGATTCTACTTCTAAGAATTCCATATCCACGGGTCTACCCGGTATTCGGATTGGTGCAGATTCAGCGCTCGGTGCACTCATGCCATATGGACTCTCTGCTTTTACTCTAAATATATATTCACTTCCTTCGATTAAATCAAATAGGGTTACGTTTGTTTTACGACTTGTTGTTGCTTTTAACCAAACGTTCCATCCAGTTCGGAAATACTCCACCACGTAATTACCTATACGACAACCGCCGTCGTCTTCCGGTGGCTCCCAGTCTAAGGTCACGGACTTATCAACTTGTCGTGTAACAGTAACCCGTTGCGGAGGGTCTGGAGGTGCAGTGATTGTCACTAAAAATGCGGCCGTGTCCTCACCTATACTATTCTTTGCATGCACTTGATATTCACCCCGATCACCGCGTCTTGCAGAATGAATTTTTAACATTGAAAACTTTGGGGTATTCGTAATTTCTACACGCTTATCGGGAACTATTGGCTGGCCATCATGTCGCCATTCTACGCTAGGGGAAGGCTTTCCTACAATTGTTGTTTTCAAATACACTGTTTCATTAATTTCGTAAAGAAGTCCATCTTCATACTGACGCGGATATCGTAATTTAGGGGCCGCTTCTAAAGTTAGTCGTGCTTTGGTGACCGTATGACCTAAGCGGTTTGTGGCTGTACATTTAATTTCACCTTCATCACTAGGGAGAGTTTGATGAAAAATCAGAACACTGGTGGACTCTGTTGTAGATATAGCAGTTCGTCTACTGCTAAATATTTCGTAATCATCTTTAAACCAAGCTATCGTTGGAACGGGAATGCCGACGAAAGACACGCGAAACTCTGTTTTATCGTTTTCTAATCCTATTATATCTTCTAACTGCTGGAGGAACAAGGGTGGTTCGTTTTGAATTCGGTCAGAACTGACGGTAAGTACGTCAGATAATTCGCTAAAATCTGAGCGGCCGACTCCATTAACAGCGGCTACGCGAAATTGATATCGATGCGGTGGTTCTAGACCGGATAGTACCAATTCTGGTCGTAGAACAACGGGAGGAGAAGTTCGCACCCAGTCCGCTGAACCGAGTCGATTACATTCGACCTGATAGCCCCGTAGCGGCGCGCCACCATCGTGAACCGGCGGACGCCACCGAAGTGTTATAGCATTTGGCTCTTCATCTGATGGTATTGGTATCACATCTGGTTTTCCCGGTATGGCCGGTCGCCCTGAAAATCATTTGCATATAATGAGTAATTGCCAATATAGCGCATATATACCAATAAGTACCTAATTGACGTCGATTACATCACTCTAATCAAGCTGTGATTTGGCATTACCCTTTCTGCAAAATTAGACATGTGATTATAGTTACTCGAACACGAAACGTCTCAAGATTTGTTTTGTTGTGGCACGCTTGAGACCACAGTGAGCGGTTTTAAAAATAGATGTATAGGCTGGGTCGGCATGTGTCGTGCACGTGTGACGTGCTAGCGTGGGTGTCAGTGTGGGGTAGTTGGTATGTTTACCTGCTGTCTTCCAGTGGACGTTTTTCTTGGGTTTGAGGCCTGCGTGCGAGGTGGAGTGTTGGTTGCCCATAGCGGCGGCGGCGCGCGCCGATACACTGATCGCTACGTCTGTGCGTTCCCAATCCCGCCACCCCGCGCACCTCGTGCTGGGAATAACTCACAACGCCCGGATACATCTTGATCAACTATGGATGACTTTTCAATATTGATTGATGTTTGATTTGCTAAGTCAAAAATGTTATGAGTATAAGCATTTAGTATGCGATATGTTAATGTAAATGTTTAGCTTAATTAAACAGCTGATAATGGTTTCATTCGATTGACGAGGGCATAGTTAATAGATTGTAAAATAGTGAAGATATTTTAAGATTTTTTTGTAGAACGACATCTCTTGGACGGAGTAAATTCGTAGTGGTTTTTTAAAAGCTCTGATTAATACTATGACTTTTACCATTGAAGTGCTACATGACAATTTCGGTAGATGGCATGCTTTAACGTTGACAATTTCTTTTTTTTGTCAAAAATAGTTTCAAAAAATAATATTTTCCTTTTTATGTATTTTTTGATTGAAAATTATAATAAGGTAAACAAACATCTTTTGATGCATTAAAGTTATTTTGTGCATTAATCTACGTCAAATGGTTACGCGTAAAACTAAGATTTTTCATGTAAATATTTTTATTAATTTATAAAACATAATAAATTTAAAAAAAAATAGATTACTGTAAAGTTTTAATTGTTACGTCATAATTACGAGTACAGAATGTTAATCAATTTTTATTATTTAACGATTGATCTGGTATAGGAGCTGTGTTTGGAGCAGTGTTGGCCAAGTGACTTTAGTGTGCAACTCCCATCCCTGAGTTCGGATTCTTACCTCAGCCTTGCTCCAATAGGCTTTCTGTCTATGTTTGTATTTAATACTCGCTCGTATAGTGAAGAAAAATTAAAGAATTCGGCATGCCTTAGACCTCAAAAACGTCTTAACTTACCTATTATAGAACTACATTTTTATCTACGGTTTAAGTAACAGCTAACAACAAGCAGTCTAAAGCATAAAGCTTTTTTAAATCCACCGCCATTTACTATTTATTATCTCTATATTAGCGATAATTTAATGTTCGTACTGAGTTTAGGCCAAAGATATTAACATTTATTTTTAATCTTTATTGGTAATTTGTTAAAAATCTTTACAGTAAATATATTTACATAAAACTGTAAGATCGGTTGAAAAACGTGTAGAATCATCCGACCTACATCGCATTGGAACGACGCCAGCTGACGACTGAACATATAGATGGATCGTTCACTCAAGGTGACATTGTATCTATCCCACAGGAATCTGGAGTAACTGGAGAAATTTACAAAGTCGCGTTTCCTTTAATGGAAGCTCATATTTCTGTGATCATAGTGTATATATGTCGAATGGCCTTAGGTACTATCAGCTGCGATTTCCACACAGAGCATAAAAAGTTTAAAACCGTTAATACTTCTTCAGTCTGTCCCCTCTGTCATTGGGATTCAAAACTTTTTTGGGTTCTAATGTTTTCCTTCCCCGTGAGCAATGATTCCATATAAAGAAAAAACAATATATTAGTATAAATTAAAAAAGACAATACATAGTCAACTACCGATATTATGTAAATTTACATTTTAATTCATTTATTGCTACTCCACTAAACGTTGACGTTTTTAATATGTCTTTTCCATGACGACTTTATTAACTTTATTAATAGACAGCGAAATATGGTGTAATAATT
The DNA here is from genome assembly GCA_963693345.1 of Pieris melete. Lineage (NCBI taxonomy): Eukaryota > Metazoa > Arthropoda > Insecta > Lepidoptera > Pieridae > Pieris > Pieris melete. Next base: position 1,360,448 of record CAVNZK010000363.1, on the reverse strand, counting down.
CTCTAATCTCATTCTTTGTACTCATGTATGAACCGCCAAACTCAGCCTTTCATCAAATTCTCTCTAATTGCAGGTTAATTAAAAAGATCGTTTGAGGTTCAAAGTTGTATGTCTAATTAAAGGTAGCATTGTGTGCACTGTGCAGTATGTGCCTAAGAAACGGTTAATTTTTAATCAAGTACTAAAACGTATGAAAAATTTGTTCAACCACCCAAATCTATATATGTATATAAAATTCTCGTGTCACAATGTTCGTTCCCAGACTCCTCCGAAACGGCTAGATCGATTCTTATGACTTTTTTTATGCATATCAGTAAGTCTGAGAATCGGCTACTATCTATTTTTCCAATCCCAATGTGACAAAAGGGGTGTCCACCCCAAAAAATTAGTTTTTATCTTTTAGAAATTTTCTTTTGTTTTTATTTTTTTATGATACAGCATACAACCCTTAATATATAGTAGATAGTTATTTTTTTTAACTAATAAATTGTTTCCTAGAAATAATATACTGGCAAAACAAAGTTTGCCGGGTCAGCTAGTTATTATATAAATAATTGTGCCAATATATTATTTACATTGTCTACGCTAGTAAATATGAATTTAGTGGAAAGTATCAAAAAATACATATAACAATGTTTTGTAATATTCTTCTATTAATAACAACCTCGAAGATCAATGAAGTGTAACATTGCGCAATCACATAACGTGAGAAAATAGTAATGTATTCACATAATCATAATTTAACAATATAACATTAAAGATTAAAATTTTATAAAAATTAAATTTCTCTCTTTTTACTGTGCTTTCGTTCTTCTTTTGACTTTTTCTATCAAATTGTCTATACTCTGTGATGGAAAGAGACAGATAAGTATTTGTGAATCAGGCAATAAATCTCTAATGATGAAAAGTTTTCTTTCTATAGGCAAAACGTTTTGTCACCATTTGAGTGTTACTCAGAAACAAACTTAAGTGTTTACCTTAGGTACTGTCCAGTCCCTTATCCTCAAATGGTCATAAGATTTGATACCCGGATGTCTTGTCTTACGCTTAAATTTGATTTGATTCTTCCTCTTAAACATCCTCTCTCGAAAGAAAAAACAACAAATGACTCTACGACCCTCCATGGCCTCAGATTTCTATATCAGTTTCGTGATAATTAGTTTTCTCTGATAGACAAGTCGGCGATCAGCCTGCCACACGCAATCGACTTTTTGGATCTGAGGCATGCCGGTTTCCTCACGATGCTTTTCTTCACTACATGTTTTTAAAAAGCGCATGGAAAGAAAAATTCCATTGGTACAAAGCACCTCGGGTACAACACTGCTTAAAACGTACATACATATACTCGTACATCTCCTTAATCTTAAACTGAATACCAACTAATACTAATTTTAAAAATATTTTTAGCTGTTTCTATACCGTATAATGTAGATCAATACTATAAATAAAGTTGCGACCTCAAATGCATAACGGATGTTCAGTGATAAAAGGAATTTCTCAATTCGGTACTATGACGTTATCAAAGTATCAGATTGGTTGACTTTTGACAACATGCGAATCAATTAGGGAATTGTGAGTTAAATTCTAAATCCGTGGAGGCAATTAAGCTCGGTTTTGTATTTTTAGCAACAGATTTAGAACAAGATTATTGCTCTAGTTCTTCTACCTATACTAAATAGATGAAAGATTTGTAATTTTGTTCGCTTCTAATAAGCTCAGTAACAACTGGACCGATATAAAAATGATTTCACCATTAGATCGCTACATTATCTCGGATGATAAAAAAAGACAAAAAATCCTATCGCGTGAAGCCGGGACAGGTAAGTATTAGATAAAGATTGTATGTGGATTACAAGAAAGGGGAATCTACACAGAATTGAGATAAACGTTCAAGAGTACAATTTCTTTTAAGTTACACAATGAGTCGTGAGTTGAATTGAAAATTGTCCCACCATCAATACATTCGCTGCTGAAAAAATCGGTATATTTAGAATTCCATAATTATTAAAATAGCTCAAACCGGTTGAGCGAATGCCAAGTGAAAGGGGTATTATTTTATCGTTTAATACGACTAACTGCAGGATACTGATAACAATAAATCAGGATTTTATATCATAGGGATATGCTTTGTCGCGTGTGTCTCAACTTATAAATAATATTTATTAAATACTTTAGAATCTTATATTAATTTATACATTAAAAGAAAAAATCGTGATGTTGCCAACATGGGTGCCAACTTAAACAAACAAAATTGAAAAATGGGTACGGTTCTTGTCGACACAAAGAACATCATTATTGATTGATTATATTCTGCTAGCGTTGGATAATCAAACTTAGCTCAAAATATTGAGGTTCAAATTAAGCTTATGGCTGCCTAATCTCGTTTACGTTATTACGATGCTTCGAAATTTGCAAACTCTTTGCATTATAGCATTAAGACTTAGTAGATTTGGTAATTAATTAAAGGAAAGGAAAATTCTTAAAAAAAACTATGAATATAAAATAAATCAATTTGATAAATCAGTTTAATAAATCTTTCTATATTAGATTTAATAAATCTCGGGAAATATAGCGGATCAGAGTCTTAAAGCATTTAAAATCGATTTCTTGACCTCAGATTTCAGTATCCGCTAGTTATAAATATTGTATATTAAAACGGTTACCGTAATTTTTTTTTAATAATTCAATAAATACCGCAAACTGGTGCTAAATATTCTGAAAAAAATATAATTGTGCGTTTAATATTAGTTTAATGTAAATACACAAATTCGGCGTTTGAAACATGAATCACAAACAGAGAAATAGTTATTGCCTCCGCATAGAGGTCGTTCAGAATAAGTTATTTTTGATTTCAAAATTAACGATCTAACGTCATCCTCGCGAACAATTATGTCTTCTCGAATGTCCCATCAATAACTCCAATGCGTCTATGGTTTGAAATTTTTATTATGTTTTATATTAGTTAGTTATTTTGACCAAGTATTTGCGTGTTGTTCCCACGAGAATGTAAGTCCGTGCTCCTATTTCACCATGCCGGCTGATAGAGTACAAAGCTTTTTTAAAATTTAGTTTTTTATAATTAATTAACTATTGATTACTTAAGATGGCATGTGGAACATGGTGTAATGGTTGCAGCTCCTTAAAACAATGTGTAAAACAAAAAACTTGGCGATAAAAAAGAGTGGCGGAGAGTTTATTGCCAGTTCTTCTCTTCCTTTCTACGCCCTTGATTTGAGAACTGGCAGTAAATGTAAAATTAGAAACATTTAATATATATTTCTTTTTTGACGTTCATGAGTGTACATTGTGTTACTTATATGTGAATAAATGATTTTTACTTTTGATGGACGCTTACTGTGGACGCCCTGTGCCCCATCCAGGGTTCATAAGACATAAAGTCAAGTTAGTCAGGTAACGTAGCACTTTTTCTTCTAGGTGCAAGACCATATTTTTTATGTAATGATATAAGAGGGATACTGACTTAGAAATCGAATTAATAAATTATATTAGAATAGCCACTGCAACTCAGTAACTGAAAAATTTGGTATAATCTCAGATACCTCGAATTGCATTCAAACGAAAGCTTTCCTAAATTCTCCCCCATATTTATACACAAAGACCTGTCTCTTAATGGGTGGATATGGATGATATGTGATATGGATGGAAAGCTATCAAGGTGGACTGACTCTAGCCATTTCTCCAATTTCAATTTTCGAATTCCGATCCACAATATTGTCTTCCTTTCTCCTCTTTTATCTCGGACATCATTCTGTCATCCTTAGCCCATTATTCCTTCTTTTATTATGTAATTTATTTATAAGCTTGGTTTGTTTCTTATTTTTGACACTGAAATTTTGTCATCATATGAAGCAAATAGCGCTTATAATTATAAGTACTAATGAAACACACTTTCTTAATACGGCCAATATATATTTTAAGTATAAACAAAAACTTAATTCTCAAACATGTTTTGGGTCTCATTCGCATTAATTGGCACTGTCGTTGTGTCAATTGCGAATTTTAAAACCGAGTGGCATGTTTGGGATTAAGAATGACGGCCAATTAGGTTCGCCCGAAACAAAAGACGGTCAAAAATATTTAAATATGCGATTAATTAAAAAATCGAGAAAGTCGTTTGAAGTGGTTTCTGGAGCCAGTGTCTTAATGTTGAGTTAAGATAACGGCTAGCCAACACTCGTTTTCAAGGATTATTAAAAAGTCATTCAAAAAATTAAAAAAAAAATTCAAATGTCGATATTAAGTACCTAAATACATGTCCCATCCAAAAAATCTATGATATACTTATATATCGTTAAATAAAACTTTATAGATTAATTTCAGAGTTGAAATTAAAATTTTGTATGGATAGTTCATTAATCAAAAAAGAGTAAATATTTTTTATTGAAAGTTTCCGTTGCGTGAACAGCGCAAACAGTTAAGGTTTAAAAATATATGTATGGCAGAATCATTCATCGTTAAGATTTCTACAAAAAAGTCAGTTTTTAAGGACCTTGTACTTGTACTGTTTAATATTACCTTTTTGTTGCGTTGGTGATATTTATTATAAGTAAATACATTAATATATAGTTTATTATAAGTATTTACCACCAAACTAATATTTACAGTTCATTCTAATTATTTTCGGTAATATAGGGTGTCTCAGTAAGAGTGCACTTTTTAAAATTGTAATATTTTTGTTTTCCTGCAAGTGGCAAGTCTGAAATTTGACAGGTGTCACCTCAATTTATTCCGATTATTAAAAATGGAGCATTTTTTGAAAGTACAACTCGTTATAATTGTGAAAACTCATCACAAAAGTAACGCTGAAAACGCTCGCAAACTTCACCAAATTTTCAGCCGAGAAAGTGCACTTAATGTGTCAACCAATCGAAGAGTGGTCAAAAAATTTGAAGAAACTGGGTCAATTATGGATTATAAGAATCTATTGCGTCAACGTACCGGTCGGTCCCTTGACCGACATTGCTGCTGTAAACGAGAGTGTCGCCGAATACCCAAGAACATCAATTCGACGCAGCAAATTTTGACTAAAGACCTCCACCTTCATGCGTACAAGATTCAGTTAACTCAAGAGCTCAAATCAGCAGACCAAGGAAAGCACCAGCAATTTGCTCAATGAGTAATGGAGCAAAGGGAAGTCGATGCCAATTTTTCGAAAAAAGTCTTTTTCTCCGATGAACAGAACAAATAATCTCACGAAATTTTGATGTCAACTAGCCACCAAGATCGTGCAATTTAACGCCGTGCGATTTTTTCTTTGGGGTTTTGTGAAATCTCGAGTTATTTGCGAATAAACCTGAAACCATTCCTGAGCTCCAATCGGATATCCAACGCGTCATCGGTGGTGTACAGCCACATCTCTGTGCAAAAATCTTGGAAAATTTCATGAAAAGTGTAATGGCCTGACATCCGAGCCGTGGAGGTCATTTGCCGGATATTTTATTCCATACTTAATCGGAACATGTCTTCTTTACAATACAATAAAAATATCAGAAGTATGTCATAAAATACTTGTCTTTATTTAAAAATTAAAAAGTGCACTCTTACTGAGACACCCTATATAAACATAATATTAATTAAATAATGTTTTGTATACTCAAGTCTTAAACAGGCGGAATATTTTTTTACGAATTGTCACGTTTCAAAGTAATAATTGAAGCAGATAAATCGTAGTTTATTTGTGTAATTATTGCACTTACATTTTCGTATGTGATACATCCTCGAACAGCTGGCGAGCCAAAGCATTTATTTTAACAATATGGTCTTTGGCAAGCGACACTTTCATAACAATTTTTAAGATTTAATGTTCTATCTGATGTTTTTCTATCTATCTATATTTTTAAAAATGAATTGCTGTTCGTTAGTCTCGCTTAGACTCGAAAACGGCTGGACCGATTTGGCTAATTTTGGTCTTGAATTATTTGTGGAAGTCCAGAGAATGTTTAAAAAGTGGAAAACATAAATAATAAGTAAAAAACTCGACAATTAAATTTTCTAATAAAATTGTTCCTATTGTGTGTTCCTATGTCTTTTTAGAAATAAAGAAGTGTCGCTTGGTTGTCTAGACTTATAGGGCCCTTCAGAAATGTGTGTTTCATGGATATAGTTTGAGGTTGTCTTTGGTTAGTTTTAAAGTGTTGTATTACGTTTTGTCACAAATATAATTATGTAGGTGATACGAAGTTCACGATTTCATCTAGTCAAAGATAAAAAACAACTCTAATTTTATTATCATTATTTTCTATAAGTTATTTATACATTAGTTATCTGCGTGTGAGATATAACAAAGAAATCGAAACTATTTACTTGTTTCATTGAGAAAATTGCTCTCACATTTCGCTAAAGTTAAAATATACGTAAGTGAATTATTCATAAATATTTTAAATGATTAGCAATTACGTCCAGGTAACTCTAGTAAAGGAAGTACTGGGGGGAAAGTGTGAGAAGTGCGTAACTAAGTTAACAAAAATAAAATTACATGTTGTGATTACTAATCTAAATATGCCAATCATATTTTGTTATTTTCCAACAAGTTCATATTGCATACCAATGCGGCGTGACGTAGACACGTATCTCTACAATTGTTTTTTTTTTAATGATATTTCCAAGTTAGCCTAAAGGCTAAGGCTAGGCTGTGTATATGATATCAATCACTAAAGTGATTGATATCATATACACATGTTTTATATTAGGGTTAAAATTTATTTGAACGTGTATTTCGATTTGAAATTCATATTTTTTGTAACTTTCTGTAAGTTTAGGAATGGTTTGTTTCAACACGGTTTTGTTTTTTACATTTGTGTGTAACTCCAAAGTAAAAAATACATACAAGAGAATTATTATATCGCAGCATCAACAATGTATGTTGTATAAACGTTAACTCATCGTTGTTAAAAAATTTCGTTTTTGAATCATACTAAACATTAATTAAATATTACTCGAACTTTTAGTCAACATATTATATACTTAAGTCCCGTGGTAAGACAATTTTATTCGCAATTATTATATATTGGAATATACCTCAATGGAATATTATATACACAAAAATGTCCCAAGATATATGTAATTTTATTATGTACTAGCTGGCCTGGCGAACATCGTACCGCCTAACAGTCGATTCTTTATTTTTTTTAATACTTATTCTGCTATTCGGGACACCGGTCTAGCTAAGATAAACGAAAGAAAGTTGATAAGACAACAAATACATTATGACAAAAAATAAAAATTTACCTTCCCGGAACCCCTCCACTAACACTTGAACTTTATGTTATGGTATTAAAGTTCAAATTGACTTTTAAGCATTATTACGTATATTATGTATGGGAATATAGAAAAGTGTTGTTTTTAGACTTTTTCACTCAATTTTTTTAAAATTTTTCTCTTCGTAAGAACCATCCCCGTACTTCAAAGAATATTATAAAAAAAGAATTGGCCAAATCGGTCAAGCCGTTTTCATGTTATGTCGTGACAACGGAAAACGGGTTGCATTTTTATATATATAGATAAGATTATAGTCTATAATGTAACCAAAGTTGTTTTTAAATAACAATGTTTGTACGATAAAAGTGCAGAAATCACAAGCAACATGCTGAAATTATTCTGTTTATTTGTATATGCCGGTGTTTTATTTAATTCGATAAATCGCTTGAAGTGGACAGGTTATAAAATGCATCGGTTTAGTTAACGAATTCTACATATGAAGCTTGCCAGCTTTTGTCTGTAGGTGGTCGATATTTTTGCCAAAAATCAGAAAAACAAGTGAGCGTCGCCCACCATGATGTTCCTAAAACTTCTGAGCTTGCTGACTACCACCTTTGAGTATTCAGTGACTAACTAAACGCAATACATAATTTATTTAAAGAAACATTAACACCTGATTCAGAAGTGTTTCATAGCACCTTAAAATAGAAAATCGTTTATATTATTATCTGCTAGATACAGAACACACTTTTACAGGACTACCCAATGTGGTTTTAGTTACTTTCGAGTATATATTGCATACGTCTTTTTGTAATCAGGATGAATGAATGCCATCACTTATTCTCAAGGGCTAAGGGCTACAAAATTCTGGAGAATACTTAAAGAAAGCTTTACAAAAGTCAATATTTTTTTACATAAGGAGATAAGGAACAACACATTGGTTTAATTTAAATAGGCGTAGAATAAATTTCGTTCAAAAATGAACTTGATTGAAAAGTTAATGCTTGATAATCAGGTGAGTACAGGTACGAAAGAACACATAAAATGAATGTAACACGATGCGAACTCGCGAATCCACGTTGGTTTTAATATAGCCTGGTTTATATTAATACACCTCGCATAGTAGCCAGCTGCTTCGCGTAATTTCGTTTCCACCTGAGAACCTAAGCGCCGCCCACTCCAAAATTGAGCTGGAACAAAAATACACATCTCCAATTTCACATCAACACCAAGTTTTTACTTGTATCCGATGTATCCGAAATTCCTCCAATTTTTATGGCAGACTTCAGATGGACCATCTGTTCTTTGTCGTAACTTCGTAAGGCACTGGGCGACGGCCAAAAGTCTCGTCATAGCTAACTATTGGCTAGGTAATTAGTTTTCTTCCATTACAGCCGCAATAAACAAATAAATGTGTCAGTTTCATTATAATATTCACTTTTATGGATATTTAGTTATTGGGAAATTGCTGCTAGCTCCACTATCGTGAATGAAATTCGAATGGAAATTCCAATCGAGTTAGGAATAATCTTGTATAGTGTCGACGACAGAAACATGACGGCAGAATGGATCACGATGATCCAGTTATCTGCTATGCATTTCACCCCCGGCGAGTTTGCATCACAGGACGAAAATATCCAACAAAATGCGTCACGTTGACCGATTTAAAGATTACTTATGAATACAGCGGCAATGATTCAGTGTGAACTGACGCACTCGTGGAGAATCAGATTTTTTTAATTGTAACTGATAATATTATGTAATCTTTTTAGAAAATTAAGACAAGATTTAAATGTTCGGTCAATGTGGCAGTGTAACTTTGCCAGCGTTCAAGTATTTCCTCGCTGTATACTTGTTCGTTGAGCGAGGAAAGCTCTAGGGCCGCAGGCACTATTTACCAGGCGTCAACTTAAATATTTAATTACTGCCTGTGCACTTGAGCGCCACGGCTCAAGAGTCTCTACTCCAAAGGGAACATAATCAAAGTTGGAGGAAAGACTCTTATACTTGAGCCGTTTTGTCTTTTAATTTAAGTTCCCATGAACAATTTCGTTAATATACATATATTTAAAAAAAATGTAGCAATGTTATATATATACAATTATTAAATAAATGCCAAAAGATGGTAAACGTAAATTAATAATAACTACAATAGTTACTTGCGATAGTCATTTATTTTTGTATCTCAACGCGCTTCATTCTTAGTATGTACATAATACATAGCTCTAAACACGTGTCACAGGATTCTTAAATAATAATTTACACTCTGAAAACAAACTCATTATTAAAATAAAAAAGCTTTTTGATTTCCTCCAATTGCAGAGCTTTCGTGAGGCAGTAAGAAAGCTGTACAAATCGAAACACATTATTTCACAATTTTCTTTGGATCCTTCTAAGTTACCAAGTCGACTGAGGCGAGGGTTTATCTAGTAAAAAACTCATAACAGTTAAAGTGGAACTTCTAAGTTTGTATGAACTGTTTCAGAAATACATAATTTTGTTGGGGGTGGTTTGAATATAATATCAAAGTAAGTAACATATCGCACAGTAAGCGGTATGTAGAAGAAAATAATGTACTACCACCAAGCGTAGAGCTTTAACGCGTGGCGACATCGCACTTTTTAACTAATTATACTTAGGTATATTTTAATACTGAAATTTTAGAGTACGTTATTTACATTATATGTGCCATCGTTCTCAAATATACCAAGTTTACCATACAGACGAAAGGATCGTAGAGTTTAGTGGGTATAATATGTATTTAATATTAGGTTTAATGAATTTATTGAATGCATAGCATTATATTATTAAGACAAACTGATAAAGTATATATTGCCATGCAATCATAATAATTAGTAGTGTAAATACAAAACATAGTATTGTGTAATTTATTATCTAAATGTTCAAAAATGGGCTAATTTTAAACCAAAACGACAGTATTTATATAAGACGTATTTTTGTGATTAATTAAAAACTCAAACGATTATATTCATTTAATTATAAATCCTGGCTATAAAACTCTTAAAATAAACATGATACCAATGTCGTGAATTATCGGTGCGTGTTTACAGCGACGACGAAACAAAAGTTTAATTAGTGTTGTCATATGAATTAACTATTTTATTTGTTGTTGTGTTCGAAAAGGGATCAAGAGGTCTGCAGTGGGGTGTGAAGGCGCGTGGAGGGAGGTACGCGGGAGTGCGCTCGTCTCAAAATAACCACAGTATTTCGGTCGCCCCCCGCCCCAAAGAAGCGGCGCTTGCGCAGCGCCCGATCGCCCGGCGGCTCCGCACTACCCGCTAACTATTCGCAATCGACCGACGTCTTGGTTGTTGGACTGGGTTATAATGACTTGACTTCTGCTAAATGAACCCGTGGACTAGTATAAGTTTTTCGCAGTGGCGTTTTTATTTCATATCGGGCGAGCACCGCTAAGGACCTATAGCGTCGAGTGAGAGTTTTTTCGTGCGTTGTGGCTGCGGTGGCGTGATGGAGAAGCAGTCGAGGTGGTCGGAGCAACGCTCCGTGCAGCAGCACTCCGAGCGCCGCGAGCAGATCGTGCAGCAGCAGGAACGCGTCCAGCGGACCCAGCACTTCACTCAGATGCTCACGCAGCAAGGTTCGTCTGCTTGTCTTTTACCGCATCTAACTTTCATACTTTACTTAGACTCGAAACAATGCTTGTGCGATGTATATATTTATAATTTGTTTTAACTTATCAATAAGTATGGGTCAATGGAAGAAGGCCGCCGGCGTAGCAGTCTGAGCGCCGTCTGTCTTAGATTTCTTTATTTTAAGTAACTAGGAAGAAACTAAAGACGAGAGCCACTATTTGCGCAGGCGCTTTTACATCTCGAGCAAGATAGATCGGCTATTCTGGGGATTGCGTGGGCGCCGATGGCTCGCGCCCGCCGCGCGCAGGAATGTGCTCTCTTAACACTCGCATATTTTCACACTTATTTTTCTGACTAACTTTCGAGAAATGATCTCACTGTCTCATTGCCCGAACAAAATTTTAACTTGTAAGCGAATTGCAACATTGTGGTTGCCAGAGGGTACCGTAAACTCACACCGCAGAATAAAGGCTGCGCCGCGTTTCGACCCCGTTCCGGTGGTTTATGCAACTATTAAATCTTAAATGGTGAACCAGCCGGCATTATCGGCGTGTGAGTTCACTGGTCTCTCCATTAAGGTTGCAGTGCGAATTCATGCATTAAAACTTGTTTACTTTTATGGCGCAAACTCGTATCCATATATGGATCTCACAGATATGTTTCCATGCAAGGATTAATTTCTTATTATGAAGACTACGTTACAAAGAAACTAGGCTGAATATTGATGTAATGTTACGTGGTCAAGGTTTTAAATATTAACAATGAAAACCTTCTTTGTATTTATAATTTTTTACACTTCGTAATTTCGTATTGGAGTTTTCCTGTAGCTAATTATGGTTTTACCTATATACTAGAAATATTTTAAATAGTCAGACGGGTAAATAAAAAGCTTTAGAGAAGTAAACTGAAAAAAAGGTGGTAACTGGAACCCAGATTTAAAACATATTCATAAAACATATCTATACTATAATCAATATCATGTAACTATGACTTAATAGGTTCCAGACGAGCGCTTATACACATGTTGTCAAAACAAATAGCTTAGATCAAATAATACTTAGTCATTTTTGCCACATTCCAAAGGATTCCTTGGATATTTTGAATTGTTAGAAATGTATATTTAAAATTTTTATTTTGATTAGGTAATTTAAAATTAAATTTATTGTAATTAAAATTCAAATATTTTAACTGTCAACAACCAGTTGTTTAAATATAACGTTTTCAACAAGAAAAATTACAATAGTAAACAAAAGAATGATAGAGAGCGTGACTCATTTTCAATTTTACACTATTAATAATAATAATTAAAACTTTATCATTGAGTTTTTGGTTAAAAAGATTTCATTTATAAAATTAAAAGATTAGTTTGTAAATTTTATATGAATTAATACAATTATTTAAAAACGGAGATTTAATTAAAGGTTTGTCAAAATATTTTTTTTACCGTTTGAAATACTTTCAGCTTTATAGCTCAAGAATTATTTGAATTTTCTTTTCACATTGTCAAATGTTTAATATTAAGTACGAATTAAGGTTGTTTAGACCGATGGGCTTATTTAAATTAAATAAAGTAGGTGTTAAGGAATACTTGGGATGGACAGTTTTACATTGTTTTTCTATGACGGTGCAGTTATTAAGTACATCTTAGGGGACGTCCATAAATTACGAGAGGTGTTAAAGGGGGGGAGGGGGTCGAGTCAAATCTCATTTAATCTGACGTTGGAGAGAGGGGGGAATATCACGCAATATTTTTCTGATTGAAAAATTTTTTTTATGAAATTGTTGACCCTAAAGGCCGTCTCTGCAACTTCCCGCTAACTCCATATCTAAACGCTCAACATGTCACTTATTTTGTTTTAGTCGTAAATAAAAGCACGAAGCAATTTTTTTTTTGTTCAATAACAATCCAACGCGTTTACGTAAGAAACCCATATTTTGAAAAATCTCACGTGAGATTGGGGGATGGGGGAGGGGGTTGAATAAAATCTCACCAAGGGGAGGAGGGAGGTACAGAAAATTTAAAAAAAAACACCTCACGTAATTTATGGACGCCCCCTTAAGTACATCAAAACAAAATAGGATCACAAAAATCTGTATATATTTCTACATATTTACCATCTTTCTCGAAAAATATTTTAATATAAACAAGTGCGATGTCCCATACCTACGTTTCTTTTTGTTCTATATACTGTTTTCTATTTCAATTTACTGAGAATGACAGAATAATAGCGCTATTATTATGAAGTGAAAAACTATGAATTGTATCGTTGACTTTTCACTTTTCCTCACGATGAACGGATGGGAAATAACCTTAGGTTCAAAGACATTTCAAATTAGGTGCTTGAAGCTATGGCATACGCATAAAACAAGTTTGTTTAAAACCTAAAATCTGACCATAGAATACAAAAAAGCTAAACTGTAAATAAATAAACTGAAAAGAATATTAATATGTAAGTACAAAAAACGGTAAAAACATTACCTACAAAATTTAACTTTCGCATTAATTGTTAATTGTTAAAAAATTCTTATATGTAAAGGAAATGAGTACTTAAGTAAAAGTAAGGTAAAACAAAACATGTTTCAGATTTGGAAACGTCACCATGAGATCTATTTTCTGGCATTGAAATAAAATAGGATTATTAAATAAAATATTAGCAGACATTTTTATGACCTAAACTGACGGAGTGATTTACGATTCTTGCTACTAAAGCAAATATTATAGTTTTGTTATATGAATAAAAACAATTACTTTTATTCGCACTCTTGAGTATGTCTAGAAAAAAACAAAGAGAAATAATGCGGTTAATTAAAACGTTTAACTGAGTTGTAATTATTTATAAAATTAAATACTAAGAATTCCACTTTCGCTTTGCAACTTTAATATGAATGCGCTGCAATTTCAAATTTTAATATGTATTAACCAGATAACAATACTGGCTGCATAGATTTTATAAGATTTTATATTTCTGGACGGTTTAAAATTCGTTAACTGCGGAAAGTAACCAGATATTAGGGTCACCCACCATGTAACTACGACTTATACGAAGTGGAAACTAGATCGCTCAATTAACACAGCCTAACTGTAGATTGTCTCGGTTCTTGCATCTCAGAACTATTAAAATATAACTTTTTTTTACCTTGACGAGAAGATTTATGATAGATCTTTTTTATTTGCATAATCAGAGCTATAATTGAGTCTTTAAATACATTTATACAATGGTGATAGATACATTTATTAATTCAAATGAAATCGCCGCGATCCATATTCAGCGCAAGACATTTTATTAAATATGTTACGACACTAGTATAAGCCAGGTGACTGACCGTAAATTCAATCAGAGATAGTTACATTGATAGCGGAACTGAGGCTGTGGCTATGTCACGACAATCTCGATAGTTACTCAATACAATCGACGCAATAGTAAAAACATACACGGCACTCACACGCAACATTACCTGACTGGCACGCGACCCCAACTTACTCGGCTTATCTCCGAATTAATAAGGCAAACGGTTTTAAGCTCACTTTCCCCGATTCACATTAAACGATAACTGTTTGTTTAATGTTTTTTATATACCGCTACATATATCACACTAGATTGTATCGACATAATGCAGACATGATACGTTATTCGTTATTGCTTTCTCCGTATCACCGTTAACTATTACTCGTAGTTTCTGACTTATCATGTCCACTATTATTACGGACTCTTCATTAAATTCTATAATTCTACGTTAGCTCGATTTGTTCCAACTGATTTGTAATTTAAATATTGATCAATTTATTAATATAAAGCTAAAACTATAGTCGATTAGAAATATTGAAAGTATCTCAACAAATAAGGCTGAATTTTAAATCACTTGATTATCTCTCTTAAGTGAAGTCAAGGTAGGGCATAACGTATATTTTGAAGTATGTATGTAATAGGGCCACTGACCATATGGCGCACGCATTGCTAGTACACGGTCAAGCTTAGAGTACATTATCAGTATAACTCAGTATTATTTATTGTTCAATACGTAATATTGATTTATAAATAGACTCCACGTTTGCTAAGCCAAATCTTCAATTAATTAGTATTGTATTAATAGGAATTTATGAAGCACGTATGATTTGCTTCGTATAAAGATCATATTTGCAATGTTTGGGCGGCAGCCAACTCCTACGCAATATAGAAGTGTTTGGTAGCGGCACGTTAAATATGGGGTACACTTTTGATAAATAAAACAATACGTAATCGGTTTGAGCCTGTTTGTTTCCTTAATATTAAAATTACTTGACCTTGACCCATATCGAGTTTCTATTGGGATTTAATTACCATTCAATTCTAAGTTTGCGACAGCGTCACGAATATTGACAGAATTATCCAAATTGGATTTCGTTCTTAGATGACATCACTTGGTTTTATATAAGGGATTACTGATACCAGTTAATACCTAAATTATGTTATCAATGATTGAAATGCATAAGGTAAGGTAAAATATATGAAAGGAAATACTTTTAATTGAGCTTTTAATTGAATAAGATAATTGACTTGTAATTGACATTTTTATTTAAAACAATTTTAATTTTTCTTTACTTAACTGGTGAACTTACCTTATTGATTTAGTATCCACTAGGTATACATGGAATTTTTGCTATGTTATAAAAGGTTACCTCTGTGATTACCGACAATATTATATTAGTTCGATCAATGTTTCTGAACAATAAAGCCAACAAAATATTATTGTTCATAATATTATTAGTTACATTAGAAAATTGGACCAAAATGGTACTCGTAACAAGATCCGACTGGTGTGCACAAAAATAGACGCACGAAGAGAGCTTGTACGCGCGGTCCGTCACGAACGTGACTCACGCGCATCCGAGAATTACACCACTGGAACACGACATACTTAGAGGCATCTTATAATATCTGCGAAAATTCCATTTCACGCCAAGAATATCACATTATTCTTTGTATATTTAATTTTTGAAAATTCTTTCGTAAGTTTAGATGACTGATAGACCTGAATTATAATACAGTTCTGCTAGCTGTTAAACCTAACAATATTATCTTTTTTCATCCTTAATTTATTTTATTATGCGCCTTGCGAATTACTTTATAACTATGATAGCACTTATGTGGCTTAGCGATTAACGCTGCTTTATGTCTGCATCATAGACCTGGGTTCAGACACGTTTACCCCATGCCTCATTAGGCAGATATGTGTCTCAATATGATAATGTCCTTATATATACCGTATTTAAAATATACAAATATTGTACAAATTAACACTATTATTTGTTTTGTTACAGTTGGAACTGTTGGTGGCGATCGTGTACCCATCACAGCTGGAAGGCCAGGGGAACCGTCTCCACCTATATTCGAACAAATATTTAAAAATGCTAGATTTGCCCAAGGCGGTAACGCCAAATTCGAAGGAAAGCTCAGGGGTAATCCAACGCCAGTGGTATCGTGGACCAGAAAAAAAGCACCGTTAGTAGAATGTAATAAGTACAGTATGATTTATAATGAACAGACTGGTGATGTATCGTTATTAATCAAACAAATTGGACCCGGTGATGAGGGAGAGTATACGTGCACAGCAAGAAACCAGTATGGTGAAGCTATCTGCTCTGTGTACATTCAACCCGAGGGTGTACCTGTGCCTACGCAACAAGCATCTCAACAACAAAGTTACAGACACGTAAGTGAAAGTGTTGAACACAAGTCATATGGAACTCATGAATATATGACAGAACAATCACAACAGTCACAAAAATTTGCGTATACCAATGGCACTGACCATTCAGCTTCTGAAGACTTTAAAGTTGATACCTTTGAATATAGGCTGTTAAGAGAAGTTTCCTTTAGAGAAACAATTACGAAAAGATATATCAGCGAAAGCGATATCCAGGTTAGTACAGAAATCGATAAGTCCCTAGGACCTGTAGCTCCACCAAAAATAACTCAAAAGCCAAGGAACTCTAAACTTCAAGAAGGAACTGATGCACAATTCCAAGTACAACTCTCCGGTAATCCCAGACCTCGTACAACGTGGTTCAAGAATGGCCAAAGGCTAGTAAACTCTGCAAAACATAATATAATAAACACGAACAATCAAACGATACTTAGGATAAGAAATGTACAAAAGTCTGATTCTGGTCACTATACCTTGCTGGCTGAAAATCCTAATGGATGTGTCGTTTCATCGGCGTACCTTGCTGTCGAATCACCTCATGAGACATACGTACAAGATCAAAAATCTCAGTACGCAATGGATAACAATCAGCAAATTGAGACTGAAAGAATAGAAACTAGTGAAAAAGCTCTCGCTCCGCAATTTGTAAAAGTCTGCCAAGATCGCGATGTCACGGAGGGCAAAATGACGCGATTCGATTGCCGCGTCACCGGCAGACCTTACCCAGAAGTCACGTGGTTCATTAATGATAGACAAATTCGAGACGACTACAATCATAAAATTCTAGTTAACGAATCTGGTAATCACGCTCTTATGATTACCAATGTCGACCGTAGTGATAGTGGTGTAGTAACATGTGTCGCAAGAAATAAAAGTGGAGAAATTTCTTTCCAGTGTAGATTAAATGTAATAGAAAGGGAACAAGTTGTCGCTCCAAAGTTCATTGAACGTTTTAGTACTCTGAGTGTACGTGAGGGTGAACCTGTAATATTGAATGCCCGTGCTGTTGGCACGCCTACACCACGAATCACATGGCAGAAGGACGGTGGTCCGATTATACCCAATCCTGAATTACGAATCAATACCGAAGGTGGGGCCTCGACATTAGATATTCCGCGAGCTAAGGCGTCGGATGCGGCGTGGTATCAATGCACGGCTCAGAATGTCGCAGGTTCCACCGCTACTCGGGCAAGGCTCTACGTTGAAGTTCCTAAGGAGCCTCCGCCTGAACAAAAACGTCTGCACTTACCACGGCCTACAAAAATAATTGAGCCAGAGTGAGTACATTACTTTGATGTAAAATGTGTTATGTTTGATATTGTGATTTTCATAAACATTTTAAATTTTCAGGCCTGCACCTGGACCCGAAATTATTTATTTGAGGCACGTGGAAAGAGCTCGACCATATGTCCCTCCTGGCGAGGAAGATCGAATTTATCCACCGCCGCAGTTTATTGTGCCTCTAAGAAGTGTTACTCAAACTGAAGGTGGAAAAATACATTTCGAGACGAGAATCGAACCAGTGGGTGACCCCACCATGAAGATAGAATGGTTAAAGAATGGTCAAAGTATAGAAGCCAGTACGTATATATTTTTCTATATTATAATTATATAACCTATAATTTAGATCGCAACTTTAATTATATAATACATTTTTTCAGGTTCCAGATTTACATCAATCTTTAGGTTTGGTTACATATCTCTTGACATGCTCAGTCTTAATATTCAAGATAGTGGTGAATATACATGTAGAGCTGTCAGCTCTACGGGCATCGCAGAAACGAAAGCAATGCTACAAGTTACTCCAAGAGCCACTATTGAACGCACTAGTCAACATCCTGAAAGTTTACAGTATATACAACACTTGGAAGACTACTCTAAATATCAACATCAGGAGTCTATTGAAGAACAAATATCACAACGACCTCAGTTCATAAGGCCACTTCAAGACCTTGGTGAATTACAGGAAGGTAGGAACGCTCACTTTGAAGCTCAACTAACCCCTGTAAGTGATCCAACAATGAGAGTGGAGTGGTACAAGGATGGCAAATCAATCACAGCCAGCTCGCGAATCACAGCAATCTTCAACTTCGGATACGTTTCCCTTAACATCATGCACCTACGGGTTGAAGATGCAGGTTCGTACACAGTTAGAGCTGTGAATAAACTTGGTGAAGCCATCAGCACTGCAACTATCAGAGTAGCAGCAAGAAGTACCGTGACTGAAGATCTCGGCATACCTGAACAGAGAAGATACATAGAAAAGACTGAGCAACTTGAAGCTTATCAACAACAACAACATCAGAGATATTACCAAGAAGTACCTGAAAGTACGCAACGACCAGAGTTTAAAACTCCAATCAAAGATCAGATGAACATTAAGGAAGGTGGATTCGCCCACTTTGAAGCTCGTCTTGAGCCAGTTGGGGATTCTACGTTAAGGGTAGAGTGGTTGAAGGATGGACGCGCCGTTGAAGCAAGTTCAAGAATAACCACATTCTTTAATTTTGGATATGTAGCTCTGACTATTAAGTCTGTTACCATCCATGATGCTGGTAACTATACGTGTAGAGCCTATAATGCTTTAGGCCAAGCGACAACTAGTGCTAATTTGACAGTTGTTACAAAGAAAGATGTTATTGCTGAATCTCAACACCCTGGAGGCTTAGAAAAGATTCAGTACTTAGAAGATTCTAGCAGATATTTAAAACGATCAGAAGAAGAGGTTAAAGTAACTCAAAAGCCTAGATTTTTGGGGCCACTTAAAGGAACAAACAAGATTGTCGAGGGACAAAGTGCTCATTTCGAAGCAAGAGTTGAGCCTCAGAGCGATTTGACTATGATAGTAGAGTGGTACTTTAATGGAAAGCAAATAAAATCAGCTAATCGCATTCAGACATATCATGATTTTGGCTATGTAGCCCTGGATATAACAAATGTTAGGGCTGAAGATGCTGGTGTCTACACAGTTGTTGCGAGAAATGCTTCTGGAGAAGCTCAACTGAGCGCTTCTATGGTTGTTGAAAGTAAGTTTTTTACTATCATACTTAAAATTATTTTCATAAGAGCATGATAAATAATATTTTCTTCTTTTTAGCGCGATCCAGCATCGATACTACAAGCATCCACCATGGATTATATGAGAAAACTCGTCAAATGGAAGAATCAAAGTTTGTTGAACCAATGTACCATATAGAAGAAATCTCGAAATCCAAACCAGTCTTCGTGCAACCCTTGTCAGATCCTAAATCGATTTCAGAGGGGAAGAACATTCATCTTGAATGTCGTCTTGAGCCAATGGGAGATCCTACAATGAGAGTTGAATGGTATCATAACGGCAGAGCTGTGACCGTGGGCTCTCGGTTTAGAACCTACTATGACTTCGGTTTCGTAGCTCTTGATATAATTCATGCCACATCTTCAGATTCTGGTGAGTACACAGTAAGAGCTGTTAATCATTTAGGATCTGCACACACATCGGCTATGGTACGTGTAATTGAAAGATCAGACATTGTGACGGATACTCAACATGAGCAAGCTGTTGAACAGATTCAAATGCTTGAAGACGCAGCGCGTCGTACCAGACAAGTGCAAGAAGATATAACAGTCATGCAAGCGCCACAATTCTCAAGAGCATTGCACAATATCGAGACAATAGAAGGAACAAACGTGCATTTAGAATGTCGTTTACAACCTGTTGGAGACCCAACTATGAGAGTAGAATGGTTCTGTAATGGCAGGCCCATAAAGACAGGACACCGATTCAGACCTGCTTATGAATTCGATTATGTCGCTCTTGACCTTCTCAGTGTCTACCCGGAGGATTCTGGTGTCTACACATGCCAAGCCACTAATCAGTTGGGTGAAGCGGTTACTTCATGTGCATTACGGGTCATGGCGAAAAAGGATTTAATCTTTGAATCCCAACATCCTTCCGGATTGGAAAAGATACAATATCTAGAAGATGCCTCTCGATACAAAAAATCTGAGGTGGTCGATGAGTCGATTCATGTGAAGCCGCGCTTTGTCACTAAACCAAAGTCGGTGGAAAATGTAAAAGAAAGACAGCATGTCCACTTTGAATGTAAATTAGAACCTGTCACAGACTCAAATTTAAAAGTAGAATGGTTCAAGAATGGCCAACCAGTAACTATTGGTCACAGATTTAGACCTATTCATGACTTTGGTTATGTAGCGCTAGATATCATTGATTGTATTGCAGAAGATTCTGGAATATACACATGTCGTGCTGTTAACTTACTAGGAACCGACGAAGTAAGCTGCAAGCTTACTTGCCGTGAAACTGCAGATATTATTCGCGCCACTCAAAATGAAGCCGGATTAGAACAAATACAAGTATTAGAAGATAGATCACGGTATCAAAGAAGCGATTTTGTCGACGAAGTAACGACACAGGCGCCCTTATTTACAACATCTTTGAAAAACATTGAAATAAAAGAAGGACAACGTGCCCACTTCGAGTGTAGACTGATTCCAGTTTCTGATGCTACGATGAAGGTAGAATGGTATCACAACAGCAAACCTCTGAAGAGTGGATCTAGATTTACTGAAACCAATAATTTTGGTTTTGTTGCGCTTGACATCATGTCTTGCTTACCGGAAGATTCCGGAGTTTACACTTGTAGGGCAATTAACGCTCTTGGAGAAGCTGTCACTTCCGCTACAGCTGTCGTACATTCGAAAAAATCGATTTATCTGGAATCACAGCACCAAGAAGCTTTACCGCGGTTGCACCAGCTAGAAGATACTTCGAGGCACCACAAACCTAGCGCCCCAGAAGATGCTGTGTCACAAGCTCCAGTATTTACTATGCCTATGCGAGATATTAGAGTAGCCGAAAACCAAGCAGCTCACTTTGAGGCAAGATTAATTCCTGTTGGCGACCCAAGACTGAAAGTAGAATGGCTGCGCAATGGCGTACCTATAACAGCATGTAAGTTTTCCTTTTTCTTTTTTTATTATAAATATATAATAGGCCTGATTTATTTACTTTTTCCGTCAGATTCTTGTAACGAATTAATTACAACGCCAAATACGAATAAGTGTCTCGAAAATAATTCATCAACTACTATTCAAAATTCCTTAAAATAAATCTCGTAGTTTATGATATGAGTATCGTAAGAAACAAATTTACAATTTATTCAAAATTATCAATTTTTCAGCAAACCGCATTACCACAATGCACGACTTTGGTTATGTGGCTCTCAACATGAAGTATGTAAATCCCGAAGATTCAGGCACTTACACTTGCCGTGCTGTTAATGAGTTAGGACAGGCGGTGACCTCGTCAACTTTATTCGTACAATGTAAGTATTATATTAATATTATATGGCACTGGTAATCAGGGCTATACTATATATCTACTATTACGTCCTAATGTAAGAAAAATGTTAAGATTTCACATACACTTTAATACAAATATATAACTTGCGTTTCACAAACCCGCACTGAAAGTATTTATGTTACCTAATAATATAGTAAGCATCTCAAATAGGTATTGTTTAGTTATGTTTTTAATAAGTTAAAAATATGCTTACTATTTCAGCTAAAGCATCCCTACTCTTAGAGTCCCAAAACCAAGCGGCTTTGCAAAAAATTCGTCAGCTGGAAGACACATCAAGATACCAGCGTAAAGAAGATATTGAAGTTGCAGTGAACCAAGCCCCTCGTTTTGTAACACAATTGAATGGGCCTAGCAAGTTAGTAGAAGGGCAAAGTGCGCACTATGAATGCAGAATTGAGCCCTACCCAGATCCAACAATGCGAGTTGAATGGTACTTTAATGGGAAGGTTCTTCAAAGTGGCCATCGTTATCGTACGGCCTTTGACTTTGGCTTTGCGGCGCTTGATATATTAACTGTGTATGGAGAAGACTCTGGCGAATACACGTGTAAAGTTATAAATAATTTAGGACAAGCAACGTCGTCTATTAACTTAAATGTGCAATGTAAGTATTTAAAATAAATGTCAAAAAATTAATGTTATACCGTGATTTTATATTTCTTATGCTTTTTTTATCCTAATATTATTTAAATGACGACAATTTCAGCTAAGGAATCAATCATCAGAGATACACAACACCAAGGTGCTTTAGAGAAGATCCAGTACCTTGAAGATGACAGTCGTTACAAGAAGGTGGTCCATGACGAAGGCTTTATTGCGGAAAAGCCTCAATTCGGTAAACCTATTAAGAACGCTGAAGCGCCCGAAGGTCAACCGATACATTTAGAGGCAACTTTAACCCCAGTGAACGATCCTACAATGCGAGTTGAATGGTATTGTAATGGAAGGCCTATTCAACAAGGTCATAGATTCAAAACAACGTATGACTTTGGATACGTGGCTTTAGATGTGTTGTACGCTTACGCAGAAGATTCTGGAACGTACATGTGCAAAGCTAGAAATGCTGTTGGTGAAGCTGTTACGACAAGCTCTGTGAAAGTAGATGGTAAGTTCTAGGTTTATTGTAGGGGTCAAGATGGTATTGATTCATTATAAAAATCATTTATTTTTCACGTGATCTTTTGTAGTAGTAACTTACAATGAGTTAGTGTTTTTTTAATCAATCACGTACAAGATATATATAAATTTATATAAATTTATATATAAATTGATAAAACATTATGTAAGTTACTATTCTTATTCTATTATTATCTATTTTAGCTAAAGCTGGCCTATACCTTGATACATTGGATGAGCAACGTCTCAGGAAGATTCAAGAGCTGGAAAAATACGAAAGACCTAAACCGATTGAGGAAGAACAACCAGGTCAAAGGCCTGTCTTCCTGACACCTCTAACAAACCTTGAAAACCTGAAAGAAGGTGATCACGCTCATTTCGAATCGAGAGTAGAACCAATCAATGACTCAGATCTCAAGATTGAATGGTTCCTTAATGGCCAAAAAATTAAGACTGGCCACAGATTTAGAACGACTCATGATTTCGGTTATGTTGCGTTAGATATTTTGTACACATATGCAGAAGATTCTGGCACTTACATGTGTAAAGCGACGAACAAACTTGGAGAAGCAGTTAATACCTGCACGTTAAAGGTTGCAGGTGCGTATTGTTAAAACAAATATAGTCTGATATTTTCCTTTTATTCTATTAAACGAACATATTTTTTAATTTTATTTATGTATTTTGCAGGGCACAGAAATATAATTTTAGACACTCAACATCCTAATGGGCTTGAGAAAATCAGGCAGCTTGAAGCCCAAGGTCACACATCAAGAATGGAGGTAGAAGAACCCAAAGCATACCCACCCAGATTCGTGACTGAATTGAGAGGAACGACACATGTATTTGAAGGACAAACTGCTCATTTCGAGTGTCAAGTTGAACCTGTCCATGATCCCAACCTTCGTATAGAATTCTACCATAACGGTAAAGCTCTGCAATCTGCGTCACGATTCCATATCACTTTTGACTTTGGTTACGTGTCTTTGGATATACAGCATTGCGTACCAGAAGATGCTGGTGAATATTCAGTTAAAGCAATAAACGCTCTCGGACAGTGTACTTCCTCCATATCCATGACAGTAACCGCAAAAGGAAGCATTATTTCGGAATCTCAACGTCCAGAAGGCTTAGAAAAGATCCGAGAATTGGAATCTGCTGAACCATTTAAGCGACCGGAAATCCCAGAACCTGTGACGAGACAAAGGCCAGTGTTTACACAACCTCTTCAGAATATTGACAATATCCAGGAGGGCCAGACTGCACACTTGGATTGTAGGTTGATACCCGTTGGCGATCCTACCCTTAAAGTGGAATGGTTTAGGAACGAGAAACTTATCGCAGACAGCTCTCGAATAACTAAAACTCATGACTTTGGATTCGTGTCCATGACAATTAACCACGTTCGCGATGAAGATGAAGGAGTTTATATGTGTAGAGCATCTAATTTACTTGGAGAGGCTGTGACCACAGCTGCAATGAAAATCAAAAGTGAGTACTATAGAGAAATAATATTGTTTTTCAATATTATATGTATTTAGTGTATATCGTAAACGTTGATAATGCTGATGTGATAGAGCCTCTCTTGACGGCTCGACTCTCAACGGTTATATACATCTCATTTCAGCTTGCTCAAAACGTCTCTTAGTTGTAGAAAAATAAAAAAATATTTTATCCCACCCGTCAACAATACAAATTAAAGTACATACTTTAATTTGTATGGGTTGATCGGGATGGTCACATGACCATCTGTCCCTAAGACTTTACACAGACGCATTCATACTCAGAAGCCAGTATGTAATTATTATATAGTTTAAGCTTTTTATTTTTATAGCTAAAGCCGCTATCCAATTGGAAACGCAACATCCAGAGGGTATGAAAAAGATCCAAAAGTTGGAACAACCCCAACCCAAAAAAGGCGAAGAACCTGACAGAGAATTTGAAAAACCAATATTCACACAAGTTCTAACAGGACCTTCAGAATTGTGGGAAGGCCAACATGCTCATTATGAAGCCAGAGTGGTACCCGTTGGTGATCCAAGTTTACGTTTCGAATGGTATATTAATGGAGTCGAACTTAAGATGGGTAAATATATTTAATATTCTCTTAGTTGACATGACACTAAAATTTGATCGTTTAAAACTTTTCAATGTGTATTTCGATTAAATTCTTCAAATACGTCTTTCAGGTTCGAGATTCCGTACTACTCATGATTTCGGTTTCGTCACATTGGACATCAACTCAGTTGTATCTAATGATGCGGGCTTATACATGTGCAAGGCTATTAACAAGGCCGGCAGTACAGTATCTTCAACTTCACTTAAAGTAAAGACAAAATCTACTATTATTGACCAGGCCATGCGACCTGAATCATGGGAGAAGATCCAACTTAAGGAAGCATCTATGAACCAAGTCCCAGAGAGATTTGTAGACTTGGGAGTACAACAAGCACCTATATTCACCACACACTTACAAAGCTATGATAAGCTCGTTGAAGGACAACATTTGCATCTCGAAGCCCAAGTTGAGCCTCGTACAGACCCACATTTGAGAATTGAATGGTTCAAAAATGGAGTTTCTTTAACCACAGGTTCCAGGATTAAGAGTACTTTTGACTTTGGCTTAGTGACTTTGTCTATTAATAGTTTAAGACACGACGATTCTGGTATGTATACCTGTAAAGCCGTGAATCAAATGGGAGAAGCTGTTTCTACAGCATCAATAAAGATTGAAGATCGTCATTGGTTAATGGGTGACACTTTACACCCTGAATCTTTAGACCGTATTGGCGCTTTAGAACAACCGAAACAAACTAAACCAGATTCTCCTGAACCTGTGTATGAAACTCCTGTTTTTATTACTCATTTGAACAATATCCTCTGTAAAGAAGGAGACAATATTCACTTCGAATGCAATGTGGAACCATCACGCGATCCGACTCTCAAAGTTGAATGGTTCTTTAACAACAAGCCTTTGCCATCGGGTACAAGATACAAGAGTACACATGACTTCAGTTACGTGTCGCTTGACATAATGCATACGTACGAGGAGGATTCAGGAATATACACATGTAAAGCCACAAACAATAAAGGATCTGCTACAACTTCAGGCACCTTAAGATGTACTGGTGATAAACAAATCTATCTTGATACTCAACATCCTCAAGGCAAGGCTGGTTTAGAAGCTGTGGAACAAGCAGAAGAAGCTAGATTAGCCAAATCAAGAAGATCATCTGTACCTGACAGTGAATATCCGAAACCAGAATGGATTGTTCCGATTGTGGCTGAATGTCAACTTGTAGAAAGTCAACCACTTCACTTGGAAGGACAAGTTGAGCCAAAGGATGACCCGGCCCTGAAGATAGAGTGGTACTTTAATGGCAAGGTTCTAGAACATGGTTCGAGGTTTAAGCTTGCTAGCGATTTCGGTTTCGTTACTTTAGATTTGACTGATGTATATGAAAGAGACAGCGGCATTTATACCTGTAAAGCATACAACAAGAGAGGTGAAGCTTTCACTTCTTCGACTATTTACTGCAGTAGCAAGGATAACCTCATTGAACGTACTCAACATCCCAAAGGAAAAGAAGGTTTGGAGAAGATTCAAAACCTTGAAGACTCTCTCCGAAAGGAGCCCTCGCAGAAGCCTGATGACGATACAGGTCGACCACCTGAATTCACTACGGTATTCCAAGATATCTTTGATATTAGTGAAGGACAGATTGCCCACTATGAAGCATCTCTCATACCGACCGGTGATCAAACCATGGTCATTGAGTGGTTCTATAACGGAAAGACAATTGAAGCTAGTCACCGTATTCGCACCGTATATGCCTTTGGTATGGTTGTTCTAGAAATCCTTGGTACCAAGACCACTGATTCTGGTATTTATTCATGCCGTGCCACCAACAAGTGGGGTCAAGCTGAAATAAGCGTCAAACTCGAATGTGTTGACAAAAGTAAAGGGCAAAAACCACGATTTACGACCCACATACAAAATATTGAAGGTCTTAAAGATGGTCAATCAGCTCACTTTGAATGCACAGTTGTGCCGGTAGATGATCCTGATATGAAGATTGAATGGTATCATAACGGACAACCTTTACGACACTCTAACAGAATCAAAACTATTTCTGACTTTGGTTTTGTAGTGATGGATATAGCATACACCCAAAACCACGACACAGGAGAATATGTTTGTCGGGCATATAACAAATACGGGGAAGATTTCACTAAAGCGACAATAAATTGTTATGGAAGAAGTGGAGTTTACTCAGACAGTTTACAGCCAGATTCATTAGCTAAAATACGAGAGTTAGAAAGTTTGCAAGGTTTACAACATCAAGCACCAGCACCGGCTTCTGCAGTACCTCCTAAATTCACAACTCAAATTGAAGATGTCACGAAATTAGTGGAGGGGCAAAGTGCTCACTTTGAAGCGAGACTGATACCAGTGGATGACCCCGATCTGAAAGTAGAGTGGTACTATAACGGAAAGAAATTACCACATGGACACCGATACAGGACTTTCCATGACTTCGGTATTGTCATATTGGATATACTCTATTGTTATGAAGAAAACTCTGGTGAATACGAATGCGTTGCGACCAACAAATTGGGCCGCGACTCAACAAAGGCTACATTGAAGTGCACGTCGAAAGAAAATTTGATCTTGGACTCGCAACTGCCGCGGGTACACATTTTTATAATTGTCATTGTGAATTTTTATTCCATTTCATAAATATAAAGTATTTATAATTTTTTTTACAAATTTTAGGGCATGGAGGGTGGATTAGAAAAGTTACAGACGCTAGAAGATTCAATGATACGAAGAAAGGATGTCGAGGTTACAGAAACGAAGGGCAAGGCGCCAGTCTTTACTGTTCCATTATCTAACATCGAGAACCTAAGAGAAGGCGAAAACGCTCACTTTGAAGCTCGTCTTACACCAACTGATGACCCCAAACTAAAGGTACATACAATTTATATAATATATATGCTATTATGTTATCCTTATTAGAATTTTCTACCTTGTGTGTATTAATCTTTAAACAAACAGTATTTAATATTCTAAATTTGTTTTTAGATTGAATGGTACTGGAATGGCAAGTCCTTGAAAGCTGGTTCGAGGTTTAGAACTTTCTGCGACTTTGGATTTGTTATTCTTGAAATATCACCTACATATCCAGAAGACTCTGGAGAATATATGTGCAGAGCCTACAATAATTACGGCGAAGCTGTCACCACGGCCACAATGAAAGTACAAGGCAAGAGGAATATTATATTGGAATCCCAACTTCCTAAAGGCATGGAGGGTACTATTGATAAGATTGCTGCTTTGGAAGGTTACGCCGGGAATGCTGATAACTTAAGCCCCGAAGTTGAAAGTGGTAACCCACCCGAATTCGTTACAACGCCATCTGATGTTATTTTGAATGAGAATTCTTCGGCTCATTTCGAGTGCCGCTTAATTCCCGTCAATGATTCCAGTATGAGAGTGGAATGGTTCCACAACGGTAAACCACTTCTTACTGGATCCAGAGTAAAGACTATCAACGATTTCGGCTTTGTGATCTTGGAAATTGGTGGTGTGTACCAACGTGATGCTGGTCTATATACTTGCAAAGCTACGAACCGTCACGGTGAGGCAACAGTTTCTTGTAAACTACAAGTTAAAGGTAGACAAGGTATTATTTTAGAACCTCAATTGCCGTCGCACTTCAAATCGGGTACAGAAAGTATCCAAAAACTGGAAGAAACACTTCACAAACGAGAGGAAATTCCAATTGAAGATGAGAAACCAAACCCACCGAAGTTTATCGTGGAAATTAAGGACAACCTCGATGTAGCCGAAGGTGGACCAATTCACTTTGACTGTCGCGTAGAACCAGTTGGCGACCCTACAATGAGAATCGATTGGTTCCACAATGGCAGGCCTTTTGCAACAGGGTCTCGTGTCCACATGCTCAATGATTTTGGATTTATTGCTCTAGACATTGATTACATCTACGCTAGAGATTCAGGAGAATATACATGTCGTGCAACTAATAAATGGGGTTCAGCCACCACTACCGCTAAAATCACATGCAGCACCAAGCGAGATATCATTTTCGAATCTCAGTTACCGCAAGGAATGAGTGGAGAGAAGATTAAGGAACTCGAAAAAGGTCGCATTAGTGATGGACCCAAAGAAGAACCTGTTATCAATAGTCCACCAAAATTCGTAACCCAGATAAAATCACACACAATCGAAGAATCTGAGTCTATACGGTTCGAATGTCGCGTAGAACCCAAAGAGGACCCTAGGCTACGTATCGAGTGGTACAGGAACGGTAAACTACTGCCATCTGGACACCGTTTCCGCACCGTGTATGACATGGGCTTTGTTTCATTGGATATTCTATATGTATACTCCGAAGATTCTGGAGAATATGTTTGCCGCGCTGTTAACGATTTCGGAGAAGATTTCACTAAGGCAACAGTGTCTTGCAAACGTAAGTAATATGAGTTGTCAATTTAAATTGATGTACAAGATTACGAAATAAATCAACGTCTAATTTTTTTATTATAGGCTTACCTGATATCATTCTACAAAATCAAGTTCCCAGAGGCATGAAGAAGACCGAAGCCTTAACTCAAATGGAGGCTACTATTAAAAAATACACCTCTGAAGTGTTCTTAACTGAAGAAGATCTATATGACGTTGATAAAAAGCAACCACCTCGGTTTGTTACTCAAATCCAAAGTCAAACAAATCTAGTAGAAATGGAAATGACTAAATTCGAATGTCAGCTGGCGCCAGTAGGAGATCCTAATATGAAAGTAGAATGGTTCTTCAATGGCAAACCGTTGCTACACAGTAAGTATATTGAAATCATCAAATAAATACTCATTTATTGAAATACACTTAACACAATACACTTGATCTTTTTTATAATAAAGACTTGTTTTACCGACGAGTTTGCGTGTACAATTTGATGCACAGCAAGCCTCATGGGGCTAAAAAATAATTTTAATTAAATAATAAAAGCAAACTAGCAACTAACCTATATCGTATAATTTGATTTAGGTGATGAATGACTTTAGAAGTCGTTTAATAAATCAGTAAATAATTAAAATTTACCTTTCTGTTACAGTCAAATATTTCAGCATGATTATCCCTTTAGACTAACTCCATTCTTTTTAACAGAAAACCGTTTCACGCCGATCTATGATTTTGGCTACGTCGCCATGAATTTCGGCTGGGTGTACCCAGAGGACAGTGGCGAGTATCTATGCCGTGCAACTAATTTGTACGGAATGGACGAGACTAGAGCAGTTATCAAGACCGCAGGAAAGCCCGGCATCGTTTATGACTCACAGTTACCGAAACACATGAAGAGTATCGAGAAGATACGGGAAATGGAAGCATCATGGCAGGCGTATGTATTTTTTACTGGTTATAGTAGCGTTATAGTACCGAAATATAGTAAAATTTAGTTTTTTTTACATTATGTTTTTGGGTTTTTCCTAACCAAACAACAAAAAACTAGTTAGATCAAATACCAATAAATAAATATTTAAAAGTCCGTATTTCTAACGCATTAATTATTTAATATAAATTTTGTTCGAAGATTTCCACTATTGTTAGTATTTGTCCATAAGACTAGCAATGTCGATTACCTTTATTGGTAATAGTTTAAAATACTTATTTGCTATATACATTGTCAGAGTCCCAGAAAAACCTGGTGATGAGGTGAAGGAAAGAACAGCACCAGTATTCGTCAGCAAACCCGAACCAGTGACGGTAGAGGAAGGAGAATGGGCCAGATTCTGCTGCCGCGTCACCGGACATCCGAAACCACGCGTTATGTGGCTTATAAACGGCAACACTATTGTTAACGTAAAGTTTTTTGACTCAATGATTTCTATCTCATAAAATTTCGCATAAATTTGTCAGCAAAATATAGCTAAAATACGAAACAGTTATATATCCAGGTCATTTCGAAAAGAGTAATTTTAATTTCATAATCATAAATATTGTTAATTATAAATTTATAGATATCTACATAATCTACTCAAGTACTAACATTAATTAGGGTCAATTCTTTTTAAATTCAAAAAATAAGCGATTAAATAATATAGCCCTTAAATAATATAATATTTAATGGCTTTTACTTTATAATTTACATATTGCAGGGCTCTAGATATAAACTGACATATGATGGCATGTACCACTTCGATATACCAAAAACAAGGCAATACGATACGGGTAAAATTGAAGTAATTGCCAGGAGCTCCGTAGGCGAGGCTCTTGCTACGACCGAACTTAAAATAATCCCACGACACGATGACTACAGAAGCGTATTAAAGAATGCGCCAAGACGTACGTATATTACAAATACTATATACAGAGTGCCATCACAGGCTTTGCTAACTTGCTTACAATGACTTAATGAATAAGATACGAAATTATGCTACACTAATACACGCCAACATTACGCACACGCAACGCTTAAGCACATTTCCCTCTAAGATTCCCTATACCTTTCCCTTTGGACGAACTGCTGCTACCTGCTTCTACCGGCTTAGCATCGGAACCTTTTAAAGGTATGTCTCTAAGTTGTGCTTTGTTTATGAACTGCTCTTTACTAATATTTTTAATGTACAGCTTGGTACGACGAAACAACGCAATATCAACGATCTGACACTGAATTAGAGAAAACCTTCGAGGAGAGACAAACCATGCAGCGAAAGGGCGTCATAGACCATCGACCAGAACTCAAGCAAAAAATTGTCAAAGAACCAGACACGGAGTGGCAGCAAACAGTAAAGAAGAAGAAGAGTGAGGAGTATTACAACAAATTGCAGGAATTGGAAAATGAACAAATTGTTAAGGAAAGTCGAATGCGAGAATCTTCCCATCAATACGCTGTGTCTGGGGACAAAGTTGCCAGCGCCTCAGTTGCAAGAAGCATGGCACAGAAATACGAAGATAACTTGTAAGTATAGATTATTGTTTATTCGTAGGGTGCTGTTGTTCCTTATTTTGTGGTTGGTTTATAATTTATACATTTGTATTTCAGGGAACAAACAGAAGAGGTTGTGGAAAAAGAAATAACTAAAAAGGTTCAGAAACCAAGAATACCTGATCCACTAGAATCAACTGTTCACGGTAAAGAAGTGCATGTTGCCAAGCAAAAACAAATACAAAAGGAAGTAGTGGGAGACACAGAAATAACTCGCAAGATTACATCGACAGAAACTACTGAAGTTGAACATAAAGCTCAAACTCAGGAGAGAATAGTTGAAGGACCTGTGAAACCTTCCAATCCACCCGTATTTACGAAGAAAATGCAACCATGCCGTGTTTTTGAACATGAACAAGCAAGATTCGAAGTCGAGTTTGACGGTGATCCATTGCCAACAATTAAATGGTACCGAGAAAACTTCCCAATAAAGAACTCAGCTGATTTCCAAATTCACACATTCAGTACAAAATCTATTCTTATTATTAGACAAGTGTTCATTGAAGATTCAGCGGTATTTGCTGCAGTAGCCGAAAACCGAGGCGGAACTGCTAAATGCAGCGCTAACTTGGTTGTAGAGGAACGTCGACGACAGGGCAGGGGAGGAGTTATTCCTCCAAGTTTCACATTGACGGCCCAAAATGTCAACGTCACTGCTGGACAACTTGTAAGATTTGATGCTAAAGTCACTGGTACAAAACCGATCGATGTGTACTGGTTGAAAAATGGCAAGAAAGTCCAACCAGATATCAGAAATAAGATCTTAGAAGAAGATGGAACTTACACTCTTCTTATCCTCGAAGCCTTCCCTCAAGACTCTGGCAAATACGAGTGCGTTGCAATAAATAGTTCCGGAGAGGCTAGATGCGATGCCGAATGTGTTGTTAATACACCAGCTACTAAAGAAAAGCCCAAGCCACAAACTAAGGCTGCGAATGCTCCACCAGAGATCATTGAACCTATGAAAGACCGCGTCGTTACCGAAGGTCAAGCTATTGAATTCAGCTGTAAGATTGTCGGCAAACCGATACCAACAGTACAATGGTATAAAGAAGACAGGTTGATTAAACCATCAAAGTACTTCCAAATGTCACGTACTGCTGACGACTACACACTACGCATATCGGAAGCTTTCCCCGAAGACGAGGGTGATTATAAATGCGTTGCCTACAATTCAGCTGGAAGAGTTACAGTGGCTGCTAAACTGAAAGTGACGCAGCCGGATCAAGCTGACAATTTACCAACATTGACACCGTTGCGTGACGTAATCGTATATGAGGGTCAACCTGCACAATTCAAAACTCAAATTACCAGCAAGGTCAAACCTACCATCCAATGGCTACGGGAAGGTGCTCTCATACCTGAAACACCTGACTTCCAGGTTAGTGTTTTGTATATGCTGAACATTTTTGATTCATATAAGGAAATTGATTGTTGCCAAACCATATTCATATTATTTTATTATTCATATGAACGTCAAAAAAGAAATATACATGAAATGCTTCTAATTTTACATTAACTTTTGGTCTTGTTTCAGTAATGAAATTTTTTGATTCTAAATCTTGACACAACCGATTAAAATGATTTTAATTTGCTTTTAAAACTACGATCATGTATAGGAAAAGATCACCAGTTGTAGGGTCTGGTTTAGTTCGAGTTTTAGGACACATCCATAAAACATTAGATTGCTATATGGCCGTTACTTATTTCAGATGATCCACGAAGGAAACAACGCAGTACTCCTAATCGGCAGTACCTACGAAGAGGACACCGGCACATTCACCTGCCGCGCCACAACCGTCGCCGGCCAAGTGGAGTCATCTGCTAAACTAGTCGTCAAAAGTAAGACATAGATACAGGCAGCGAGCGTCGCACTTAATCCATTAATGTAGTGTTTCTTTGTTTCTCTAATGAGATCGGGTGAAAACTACTAAGTTGACAAGCGATTTATCGTAGCGGTTCGACCAACCCGTAGTCGTAACACACGACGACCACTTTCACCAAGAACCATTTCATTGCCGCCGATTGTACAGACAATTCTAACAAAGTCAAAGGAGTTCAACTCCGTATACGAATATTGCATCTAACAGTGTATATAGCTTTTTGTGTATTTTATGGAGGGTGACGGCAGATCTTCGGGCCAGGTGACATTAGATTCCACTCATTTAAAAATATTTGCGATTTATACTTAACACTGTTTACTGTAAATACAAATAATATCAGTGTCAAGAAAATTTTTTAAAAACTAAAAAGCATGTTCATGTCTTATCATTAGGAGATTTTATTGTTTCACATATGAACTTTCTTTTGATACCAATACTTTATGGTATGAAATCTAAGTGTTCGTAAAAATATGTTAATGTAAGTTGGAATAGTTAAAGGTAGTTTTGTAAATGAAAACGTTTAAGCTTGACAAATAAAACAAGGTTTACACGTAACAAGTGATTAACACGACACACGATTACTCGACAGTTGTTTTGTTTTGCTTTACCGCTACGATGTCTATTAATTTGATAGATTTTACAAAATTATTATCGAAAACACATTGCGTGGTACACCAGAAACGTATTCGTGTACTACCATGTATTTTTCACCCAATACTCTTTAATTTAATTAAGCCTGCTAAAGTTAACGATTTATTGGCCTCATTAACAGTAACAATGTTTATACAATCATTTCCATGCTTTATGTGTTCAATTGACGCGATATAATTCATCTAAATGATTTCAGCATATATAGACATATGTTCAAATGTACCTCAGTGTGACAGGAATTTGCTGTGGCAAAAGTTTAATTGTGCCATCAAGTCCCTGTACCTGTGCATGCATGGACATTTGTTTTATATACTGAAATTCGATTCAGACTCATACCTAACTTTGCACGTAGGCTGCGATGTGTTTCGTCGTCACCAGTCACCTAACAGCTACGACTAACTTTGTCAGTGTCGCGTCAGATATCAACACGAATTCGAAGATGTAAATAGTTCAGCGTTTGTAGGTGCCGGGCTCTGGGTGGGTCGTTCTCGTGAACAAAGTTACTCGTGGTTGCTTTATCAGTAAATATTACCGCTGTCAACTGCCCCGTGACAAAGAAACATAGTAGTGCGACATAGCGATGCACCGAATAAAGTACGCACGCATCTCTTGCCTTGCCGGTTTCTATGTTTGACAAACACTGCCGTTGTTGACATTATATATATGCAAGTACAAATCCAAATTGAATGAGATTTTTATAGTTTAACGTTACAGTGATCTTTAACTTAGTTTGTTTTAAGTGCACGATATTGTTTAAATTAAATTGTGTTGTATGTTCACCTAATTGTAATAAGTTATTAGAAATGGCAGTATTTTTATAACATGACAAAATTATTTAGAGCCTACCTATCCATAATAATAATATTTATAATTTATTACGTAATTTTTGTATGTTACCTTAATGTGAAATCTATTTAATAAATACTATAAAAAATAATCAATTCGCATTTTTTACACACAGCCGCCTAGGATTAACTATTTATATAGGAATACAGCGTTCTTACTCATTTTCTCAGTATACATTGAGTTCTATATTCTATTACCAATACAATGCACTGACATTCAACGTCTCATCTGTCCATCACGGTGTCATTAGTTTTTCATGCTTTGAGTTTTTACAATATACCGTTGATGGATGGAGAGGATCCCAAAGTTGCTTAACATCATCGTATGGCACACTTCTACCTAAACCACTTTCTATTCATGTCATCGAGAATATAGTTAATAAACCATAGTTTTTTTGCTACTGTTGTAACTAAACAGTTAATTAACTTCTAATGTTTGATTTAGTTGTACACGATTCTAGTAGTTAAGTAGTTTGAAATAGTATTCAGTAGCAATATTTAAGACTTTATTAGAGTAGTATAGTTATTATACACATATATCTTCTTTCTTATTTAAGTATTCAAAGTATAAATTTCGATAATCTACATAATATACGAACAATTAACACAAGACCTTTTCGGTCTTAATACCATCGAGACTTCTAATATTCTGATTTGTCTTCGTCAAATGAGGAATGTAAGTATATGGGTAAGTAATATATATAATAGGATACGTATTACAATATAAATAACTATAATTAAAAAGTACATTATTTTTAATTTATTTCACACATATCGGATACATAAAATACTTAAATTCGTTGTTTTAATCTAATCTATTTTATCTTATGTAAATTATCTGTTCAGACGATTTTTTGAAAGGCTAAATAAAGGATTCTCCTTCTTTGTTGTTATATTCAAAGATATAAGGGATATAATTTTTTTTTAAATATTTAACTCGTTTTATTTTATTACATCATTGAAGTTGAATCGCTAATTATATTCTCATTTTTTTATTCATTCAAGTGTTCTCGGTAAATTCTATATGTGTAATATGCCCTTCTAGTACCGTAATAAATCTTTATAATATTTTATATGTTTATTATATGACGGTCAGTTAAACAAACTTTAATGACGTCATATAATAATAAAGATTGGCTTTAATACCCAATAATAATTGGTTGGGATCAATGTTTCCAATGAATTAATGTTTATTTATAACGCGTATAATGCTAATTTAAAAACTGTCCTACTTAGAGAAACTCATTAAGCTACGGTTTCCTAGAAAAGCGGTGCCGTTATCTAACAGCCGTAATGTAACGTTGGGTGACGTCGACCATACATTGTCTATAAATAACATTAGAGTAGGTTTTCTGGAGAACGTAGTGTCACCGTAATGTCAAATAGCGGTGCTGTCATTTGCATGACGGCCGTCATAGCGGTGCGCATATTTATTTAATACAATGACTTGGACGAGCGAAAATGATGAACAATTAATTGATTTTGTTAAAAATTATGAATCTTTGTACAATATCAAATCCAAATAGTACAGACAAGCTCAGATGAAGCAAAATTTGTGGAACGAAATTGGAAAATACTTCAAAAATACGGTTGGCCACCGTAAAGACGGCCGTTAGTTAACGGCACCGCTTTTCTAGGAAACCGTAGCTTTACTAAGCAAGTTAAAATTTACCAATAATATTGTCGATGGTTCCACGAAAGTACTACACACATTTATGAGATTAAATAACTCGACGTTTCAAATACTTATGAATATTCGTAACATATTCAGGTTTAGGTTACAGAAGTTTTATTTAAAAAATTTAATTCAATTTCTGTCAAAGTTTAACACGAACAAAATATAAAATCGAAAAGTTAAAGTAATTTATGTATGGGAAACTTTGGCGTATTGGGAACTAAACGGAAACACGAAAATACATCGTCGGAAAACTTACTACCAATTGGAAGTTTGAGATAGAAATACTAGTGAAGAAATTTTCAAGACAAATTTTATATGCACCAACGGCCTTTAGTGAACTACAAATATATAGAAAATTTATCAAACAGTCATAGTGATGTGAAGACAGTCTGTGCTAGATGAAATTGCGTAGCTATTAAGCTTAGGGGGCAGAAATAGCATAATCTAAAAAAACTATATAAATATATGTCTTCGTCCACAAAGAATATAGCTATACAGCCTGGGAGATTACAATTTTCTTTTAGAAGCAGTCGAATGTGGTATCACTTCAACGGGTGAAATCTGATATAAAACTTTTTTGAAGTTGGAAAAACACCACGAATCTGGCTCTATTGATAATGCGTTTCTCTATAAACTTTAAAAGGAATAAAATGACTATTGATACCATCGCCGTACTGAGCATATTATGAGTACATTGTAAGTCTTGTAGTAATTTTCTATCAAAAGGAGGACAATATCCATGAAGGTATATAGTAGCCCCATTGAATGACGAAGAAGATAACGTTAACACTTGTCTATTGTAATAGTAATAAACAGTGAAGTAACGATTTTGTATCTATAACGCACTTTTATGGCAAAACCGAACATTCAATTTCCGACGCATAGGAAAACATTTTTTAGCTTGAAAAATTAATGTCTCGCAAAGTCCTTTGGGCATTAAGGTTTTACCAGAACGCACACCATAATAATCGTTACCTGTAGAGAGAGTGTATTCTCGAGTGTGTGTAGCGATTCTGAAGTCCAAGGTCAACGCCAATCCTCGGTTACGACCATTTCCACCACCGTATCATATAATATTTAATGTATAACATATAATATATGTTATATAATATTTCATATGTAGGGGAAACGTGCGTGGCCGATCTCTAACGCGTTGGGCCGATTTAATTAGTGCAACTACTGGATCCACTCTGCAACACTATCGAGATGCAAAGCTTAGACAAAAGTAGAGGTCTATAGTAATGCTAGCAGCGGTTCACAACTAGGTGAATTACAAACCCACTATGACCACTTATGATTAAGAAGAATTGATGAAAAACTAGTCAGAACCCTGTGTAATAATAAATCTGATTATTTTCTATAAATAAAAAAGGATTGGTGAAACAGACACAAAAAAGTGCCACAACCTCCTCCAGTTACTTCATACAAAATTTAACGTATATAACAGGTGGGCTGAAATTTCGTAGGTAACTGAAATTTTTTATTATTCGTCGATTTGATTATTCACTTAACAGGTACTATATCTTCGAGAGTGATAC
Organism: Pieris melete; assembly: GCA_963693345.1. Taxonomy (NCBI): domain Eukaryota; kingdom Metazoa; phylum Arthropoda; class Insecta; order Lepidoptera; family Pieridae; genus Pieris; species Pieris melete. Next base: position 1,321,848 of record CAVNZK010000363.1, on the reverse strand, counting down.
AACGATAATAGCGGTCATAGAATGTTTCGATACCATTTTTATAGTACGATTAGTCTTTAGCCTTAAAATATCCTTCAGTTTCGGCGATTACATCTTTATCAGCGCAATATTTCTGTCAAGCGATCATTAGTGCATCAAGTAGCTAGGGACCAAATGTTTCTTCCTTAAACCTTAAAAAAATTATTACGATTTAATTGTCAATTCGTTGGTGTTTTTGATCGATTGTGAGCTCGCACGGCTCCTACTTTGAACAGAGCCTTCGCATATCTAAATATCCATCTAGGACATGTCCAACACGTTCATTTAATATCATTAGGGTCTCAGCTATATGAATCAACTTCACTTTTCGGATATCCAAAATTATTTTGTGGACTTTTTTGATGTTTTCGTCGCTAACAGCGTGTTTGGGGCGTCCAATGCGTCCAATATGTCCTCGCTGCTTATAGCAAACCATTTCTCAACGGTTGATTTTCCTGAATAAAGTTTATCGAGCCAAGCCTTAGCTTCAACCGTTTTTTTTTCGCTAAAACGCAACGCATTGCTATATTGCTTTACAGACGAAATTCCTTTTTATCCATTTTTTTTAACAAAAAAAAGTTCCTTCACTCAAAATACTATATCTAACATACTATTAGTACGACAGTTGAAAAATTTATACACGTGTCTTTTGAAGGTTAGGGCTAACTAAAAACATAATGTGAGCCTACGAACTTTTCAGCCCACCGATTATACATGCTTTTCGATAGTTCGTATTTATAATTTGGTCCAAATACTTTTTATATAAACATTCGAGTACTTGCTTGAAGTTTTGAGAGCTTCCGCTGCTTCCCAGTCTTCAATTGCTAAATGTGACGTATTCTTCCTTGGTAGCACACCATTCACGTTAGACTATTCTACAAATAAAAACAATTCATAAGGGCATGCTTCGTAAGATTATGTCGATGTCTAAGGGTATCAGAACGAAACTTAACACTATAAACTACCGTATGTGAAAACCAAGACGTTTTTGACGTAGTTACTAAGTCTCGAGATAAAATCCTACCCCAAGATTTGTAATTAACAATTTGTTTGATTTTTGACAGAAAATCATATTTTAAGTTGATGTTAGTTATGAGCGTTTCACCTCGACGTTCATCATTCCACAACTGAGCGATTTTTGCCGCGCACCACCGCTATGTACAACCAGCTTCGAACCAATTCGCTTTAGGGTCAAGAACAGAGCGTACCAAGAGGCCGGTCATGCACTCGCGAGCCCTATGGCATTGAGAGTGTCCTTATTCGGACATGGGGGTATCAGGTTACATAAGGCGAGCCTCCAGCCCTCTGATATATATAAAATGGAACATAGCTCGATTTCTACATATTTAATTATTAACGTGTGAGTACGTTGCGTCGCATACAGAGAATTTCGAACATATCAGTATTATACACATGCCTGCTTAAATAAAAAACAATTTATAATAGAAAAATGAATGATGAGGATACTCGACCTGTCCAACCACTAACTGGTCCGAAGGCCAAAGTGACGGATGTCGAGAAGTTGTGTAATTATAATATACTTAGCGGTCGGTTCATTGCGCAGACATTTCATAGAAATATAAAAACTGTATTAGCCATGCCATACAGCAATGGAAAGAAGCGTATTTTGTCAGAAAATTACAACCGAATACAAAACTTATAGACATCTTACATTATGACCAACAATAGAAGTGGCAGTGATCGGGGCATGTAGCAAGACGCCCAGACAAAAGATGGACTTTAAAGACAACTATATGGAAAGGACCAAGGGGGAAAAGGAGAAGAAAAAGGTAGATTGAAGATATTAAAGCGATATCAGGAATTGAGAATAAAAGCCACGGATAGAGAGGAATGGAACAGGCTGAGGGTTTATTTATTTATTGCACCAACAAAGTAGTCACTGATACATGCATGTAACACAAACACAAGCCATGTGCTACCCCAATTATAGGCGCATACAAAATTCTAATTATTATGAAGCTTATACACTAAAAATATTTAATTTAAAAAAAAAACATTACAAAATTAATTGAATATCCCTGATAAAATCCTAATTACAAATCAGTTGAGCCGCTAACTTTTTGAGAATTGATGAGGAGTTTGAAAAAATATCTATTAGGGAGAATTTACGACCCCCCCTCTGCGATCCAATGCCTCCATCAATTTCAGCGTTATGAATTGAATTATTCGGGTTCCGATCAATGGTACTGAAGGAAGTAGAGATAACGAGTAATATGAATAAAATATAAATATAATAAATGTCAATTGTATATTGGAAACAATTGTATATATACTTAGTGGTAACGTGTTAGAGCGATCCACAGTATCATTAATTGTAGCCATCGTTAAAATTTTTTTTAAAATAATATATTTATTCCGTAAATATTTTATCAATATAATAATTACATACCATTTCCGATTATTTTTATAATTAAACTTTACAATAAAATTACATTAACACTTTACATTAACATCACACATCGAGCAGAACACACGAAAACATTTAGCTATAGACATAGACATAACATTTATTACTTACCAAACCACACAAACAAAGAAACACTCAAAATAACAATAATAAAAAATATAAAAAGAATGAAAGATAACATTTTTTTCTTTTCAAGAACACGGTACGTTTAATTGTGTAATGCGTGTGTGCTGTGTTTGAAATTGGCCTTGACTCAGTATTATGCTGAGGAGCAGACTGTTCCACAGCGCAGTTCATTCTGCCAGAGACCACAGCAGCTAGTTTGCGCCAAAGTCACCAAAGCGCCGTAGTCGCAAAAAATGAAAAATAATGTAATAATAATACTTAGTAGAAAATTATGATATTCATAAAAGTTAGCAGTGTAAGAAGATTACGTGGTGATACGCGTGATTTTTGTTGAGTAATTAGATGTTCATTATAACTGCGAAGAAAATTTGATTTTAGTTGAAGATTTTTCAACGGAGGAGGGATATTTATTCATGTACAGTTATTGAACTGAATTAACAGTACACAGTAAAGTTACGGGCTATTTATATTGTGTATATGTGCTATATATTACTATTAGGTAAAGCGACCACGACTCTATTAACGACGATTTATTATCAGCTAGTGTAAAATATAAAGTAATTTTTTAACATAATTCTCGTCCTCAGGTATGTTATGTTACATGTATGTCGAAATCACCAGTAGGTTACCAAAGATCGTAGTTGAGCGATCAAGTAGAAGTCGGTCATCTCTGTGAGCCCATCACAAATTATTGAGCGGGTTTATGTATAATCAACAGAATCAAAAATTGTGAAAAGAAATACTATATGTTTATTTGTCAAGGGGTTACAATTATTCATATGTAAAATTATAATAAACGCATTAAATGTATCCCTATAAAAATAAGTGACTTCAAAATTTTCTTAAAAATCGTCCTCAGTACATAAATATGTATTCCTTGAACCGTAATTCTATGCCTACGTTCACAAAAATATAATAACTTCTCATTAATGGATATTAGGTCCAGAAATTAGAGATTCCTACGCAAATAATTGTGACATAGTGGCGCCTATTATATTCTTGAATTATTTCAACGGGTATCCTGAAAAAAATTCTGCGAATTACTAAACACTTCATATAGGGCTATTTCTGTACTGAAGTCGGCATCGGTTCACCAACAAAAGTTGTGAGTTACCCACAAAATAAATATAACATACACGTCGAATTGTAAACCTTAGTTTTCATATTGAGTTTAAGCCGCCAGATTCACCATAATAGAAGCCACCGGTTCTGCTATGCTAATAAAGAAAAATATAAATTATTTAGAATATTTCACCAAAGACAGTGGTATATTGCGTAGTTAACTTATCGATGAAATGTTAAGAATATAATATCGATAAATGCTTAAATATTGATAGAATACTAACTTTGCACAGATTCGTGACATATAAAAAAAATAAAAAAAATACATAACTTCGTAAACAGAACTTAATATTATACTTAATATATACTATTATATTTATAATAAGTTTAACATGGAATTGTACAAACATATAGTTAGCCTATTGAATTTATTAATTTATTTATTATTCCTACAGCTGACGTAACAAAAAGATACAGATATAGAAAAAGGTTCAAACATTTACGAAACGACAATATCTATAAAGATAAATACATTACATTACTTAGTAGTAATACCTAATCCGGCTGTATTGTGTGATGGTGTGCAAGTGGTGGTATGTACGTGGGTGTGCTCATGATGCAGGTTATTTAACGCTCTATTTAATTCTTAATATTCTATTTAAGTACGTTCCGCGATAGCTAAGTAAATTCTTAAATAGTGGCCGTTGTATGTCTGGGCTGCGCGATACAAAACTTATAAATGTAATCTTATACAATTTAGTTTAAAAGAAAAGAATATCATTAGTATTAGACGGCTCATTGGTCTAGTGGTTAGTACCCCTGACTGCGATTCCATGGGTCCCGGGTTCGGTCCCCGGCTGAGACAAACATCGATGTGATGAGCATTTGGTGTTGTGCTTAGGTCTTGGGTGTTTAAATATGTATTTATATGTCTATCTATCTATAATATGTATGTATATCCGTTGCCTAGTACCCATAACACAAGCTTCACCAGCTTAGCATGGGACTAAGTCAATTGGTGTGAATAGTAAAAAAAATATTGAAAAATTGCAAAACGTACTACATATCGATTGGTATAACATAACGAGTTTAAGTAAGCATAGTCATATACTTTCTACACTAAATTTAGACATGTTATTCTATTTACAAAACTACAAAATCATGTATTGCCTCAAGTTTATTTATGTACCTGATATAAATAATAAATAAAATAAAAAAATATTTTATTACTTACCATACTACATCTCAAATTAATAAGCTGGGTGGTTATTTGTTACTTTAATATGCATATAATATACTATTATAATATTTAAAATTACTTTACAGAATCGAGCAAGTCTAATACAACGACCGCATACCAAAATGGCGTCGAAGCCCAGAAAGAAACTATACAAGATACAGAAACATCATTAAATCGTGTGTTGCACTTTACCTCTGAAGATACTAATATTTTGAAAATGACAAATGTTCAAGACATTCATTCAACAAAAAGAGCAAGTGTACCATGGCGCACAAAAGAAAATAGTTTAGAAGTAAAACACTGGAGAAAATTAAGACCAGAAGAAAGGGCTACAAAGAGTACAAGTTCACTGGAGGATTCAAATATTCTTCATCTTGATCGCGATGTCTCTACCTCTGAAAGTAAAAATTTGCATAAACAAAGAATTGAAAGAAAACATGAAAAAGATATTTACTCTAAAGAAGAACCCATACCTTGGATAAAAGAAGCAATACAATTAAAACCTACAAAGGTTGAAAAGATCCCAAATCGTAAAGAAAAATTGGAGGAAGTAACTTTAAAACCGTTGAATAAAACATTTAACCAAGTAGAAACATTGTTAATTGATGAAAGTTTGACGTCTGAAGAAGAAACAGTAGTTTTAAAAATAGCAAATGAAATATCAATCACTGATAGGCAGAAGGACGAACAAGATCTACAAATAGAAGATTTAAAACTAGGTTCGATACAAAAAGTATTAAAAACAGATAAGGAGGAAGATAAGCCGCAAAAGGTATCATGGAGGACAGGAAAACGGAAACCGAAAGAAGAACAACCAGTAGAAGAGGTAGTCCTTAAACCGGTTCCAAAACCAAAGCCTACTGAGAAAGAAGAAAAACCGGTGGAAGTACAGCTAAAACCATTCAAGAAAGAAAAGCCTATTGACGAAGACAAACCACAAGAGGTGTCATGGAGGACAGGTAAAAGGAAACCAAAGGAAGACCAACCAGTGGAAGAAGTGGTCCTTAAACCTGTTCCAAGACAAAAACAGCCTGACGAAGATAAACCTGAAGAAGAACAGCTGAAACCAGTGAAGAAAGAAAAGCCTATTGCGGAAGACAAACCGGAAGAGGTGTCATGGAGGACAGGTAAAAGGAAACCGAAAGAAGAACAACCAGTGGAAGAGGTGGTCCTTAAACCGGTTCCAAAACAAAAGCCTACTGAGAAGGAAGAAAAACCTGAGGAGGTACAGCTAAAACCAGTAAAGAAAGAAAAGCCTATTGAGGAAGACAAACCGGAAGAGGTGTCACGGAGGACAATTAAAAAGAAACCAAAGGAAGAACAACCAGTGGAAGAAGTGGTCCTTAAACCGGTTCCAAGACAAAAACAGCCTGACGAAGATAAACCTGAAGAAGTACAACTGAAACCAGTGAAGAAAGAAAAGCCTATCAAGGAAGACAAACCAGAGGAGGTGTCCCTGAAAACAGGAAAAAGAAAACCGAATGAAGAACAACCAGTGGAAGAAGTGGTCCTTAAACCGGTTCCAAAACAAAAGCCTACTGAGAAGGCCGAAAAACTTGAGGAGATACAGCTACAACCAGTAAAGAAAGATAAGCCTATTGATGAAGACAAACCGGAAGAGGTGTCATGGAGGACAGGTAAAAGGAAACCAAAGGAAGAACAACCAGTGGAAGAAGTGGTTATTAAACCGGTTCCAAAACAAAAGCCTACTGAGAAGGAAGAAATACCTGAGGAGGTACAGCTAAAACCAGTGAAGAAAGAAAAGCCTATTTATGAAGACAAACCAGAAGAGGTGTCATGGAGGACAGGTAAAAGAAAACCAAAGGAAGAACAACCAGTGGAAGAAGTGGTCATTAAACCGGTTCCAAGACAAAAACAGCCTGACGAAGATAAACCTGAAGAAGTACAGCTGAATCCAGTGAAGAAAGAAAAGCATATCGAGGAAGATAAACCAGAGGTGTCCCTGAAAACAGGAAAAAGAAAACCGAAAGAAGAACAACCAGTGGAAGAGGTGGTCCTTAAACCGATTCCAAAACAAAAGCCTACTGAGAAGGAAGAAAAACCTGAGGAGGTACAGCTAAAACCAGTGAAGAAAGAAAAGCCTATCGAGGAAGACAAACCGGAGGAGGTTTCGCTGAAAACAGGAAAAAGAAAACCGGAAGAAGATCAACCAGTGGAAGAGGTGGTCCTTAAACCGGTTCCAAAACAAAAGCCTACTGAGAAGGAAGAAAAACCTGAGGAGGTACAGCTAAAACCAGTGAAGAAAGTAAAGCCTATCGAGGAAGACAAACCGGAGGAGGTTTCGCTGAAAACAGGAAAAAGAAAACCGGAAGAAGATCAACCAGTGGAAGAGGTGGTCCTTAAACCGGTTCCAAAACAAAAGCCTACTGAGAAGGAAGAAAAACCTGAGGAGGTACAGCTAAAACCAGTGAAGAAAGTAAAGCCTATCGAGGAAGACAAACCGGAGGAGGTTTCGCTGAAAACAGGAAAAAGAAAACCGAAAGAAGAACAACCAGTTGAAGAGGTGGTCCTTAAACCGGTTCCAAAACAAAAGCCTACTGAGAAGGAAGAAAAACTTGAGGAGGTACAGCTAAAACCAGTAAAGAAAGAAAAGCCTATTGAGGACGACAAACCGGAAGAGGTGTCATGGAGGACAGGTAAAAGGAAACCAAAGGAAGACCAACCAGTGGAAGAAGTGGTCCTTAAACCTGTTCCAAGACAAAAACAGCCTGACGAAGATAAACCTGAAGAAGTACAGCTGAAACCAGTGAAGAAAGAAAAGCCTATTGAGGAAGACAAACCGGAAGAGGTGTCATGGAGGACAGGTAAAAGGAAACCAAAGGAAGAACAACCAGTGGAAGAACTGGTTCTTAAACCAGTTCCAAAACAAAAACACCCTGACGAAGATAAACCTGCAGAAGTACAGCTGAAACCATTGAAGAAAGAAAAGCCTATCAATGAAGAAGATAAACCAGAGGAGGTGTCCCTGAAAACAGGAAAAAGAAAACCGAAAGAAGAACAACCAGTGGAAGAGGTGGTCCTTAAACCGGTTCCAAAACAAAAGCCTACTGAGAAGGAAGAAAAACCTGAGGAGGTACAGCTAAAACCAGTGAAGAAAGTAAAGCCTATCGAGGAAGACAAACCGGAGGAGGTTTCGCTGAAAACAGGAAAAAGAAAACCGAAAGAAGAACAACCAGTTGAAGAGGTGGTCCTTAAACCGGTTCCAAAACAAAAGCCTACTGAGAAGGAAGAAAAACCTGAGGAGGTACAGCTAAAACCAGTAAAGAAAGAAAAGCCTATTGAGGACGACAAACCGGAAGAGGTGTCATGGAGGACAGGTAAAAGGAAACCAAAGGAAGACCAACCAGGGGAAGAAGTGGTCCTTAAACCTGTTCCAAGACAAAAACAGCCTGACGAAGATAAACCTGAAGAAGTACAGCTGAAACCAGTGAAGAAAGAAAAGCCTATTGAGGAAGACAAACTGGAAGAGGTGTCAAGGAGGACAGGTAAAAGGAAACCAAAGGAAGAACAACCAGTGGAAGAAGTGGTTCTTAAACCAGTTCCAAGACAAAAACACCCTGACGAAGATAAACCTGCAGAAGTACAGCTGAAACCATTGAAGAAAGAAAAGCCTATCGATGAAGAAGATAAACCTGAGGAGGTTTCGCTGAAAACAGGGAAAAGAAAACCGAAAGAAGAACAACCAGTGGAAGAGGTGGTCCTTAAACCGGTTCCAAAACAAAAGCCTACTGAGAAGGAAGAAAAACCTGAGGAGGTACAGCTAAAACCAGTAAAGAAAGAAAAGCCTATTGAGGAAGACAAACCGGAAGAGGTGTCATGGAGGACAGGTAAAAGGAAACCAAAGGAAGAACAACCAGTGGAAGAAGTGGTCCTTAAACCTGTTCCAAGACAAAAACAGCCTGACGAAGATAAACCTGCAGAAGTACAGCTGAAACCAATGAAGAAAGAAAAGCCTATCGATGAAGAAGATAAACCTGAGAAATCAGACGAAAAACCAGTTAAAAAAGAAAAGACTGAAGAAGTGACGCTAAAGAAAGTGATAAAAAAAGAAAAATCTGTCGAAACAATGGCCCTTAAAACAATTTCCAAAGAAGATATTCTTGAAGGTAGGATAGTATTCATTTTCATTCAAAATTATATATAATGAGAATAAGGAACGATAACTTTAACATTCAGTTACTGATGAAAACTAAAACTTTCACAAAAAAGTATGTCTTAAAAATTACATAACAGTTTATTTTATCAACTATCGCATTATATAATTCCTTAATAAAGACAGATATAATTACAAAATATATAAATATAACAACTGGATGAAGAGTTGGTGTTTGTTATATATATATATATATATATATTTCTGTGGATATTTTTTACGCAAACAACATCCCGGGTAGTAACTATTTAAAATAAAATCTAATATCTTGTAGTATTATTTTAACACACAACACATATTTCTCCTGTCTCTATATATAACTTTTATAACCGAAACTGTTATCGCCATAGGTAATATACGGTGCCAATAAGCAATTTTCTAGTCAAATAATAAATTAGAATCAGCAAAATTAATATTTTTGACTGCGAATTGAGGAGTTATCACGATCCTTTTTACAGAAACTGGGCCCATAATAATTCAACCTATTAAAGCTGCTATTGTCAAAGAAAATGATACTTTTGAGTTCATCGTCATGTTTAAACCGAATATCGTTAATAAAATCTCATGGTCATTTAATAATAAGATAATCAAAGATGATGAGGAATTTAAAATTTTAACTGAACCTGGAAAATCAATTTTGATTGTGCAAACTGCAAACAAAACGAAGATTGGTAAATACGAAGTCCTTATAGAAAATAAGGATATGGTGGTTAAAAGTGCGTCTACTCTTAAGTTGAAGAAAATTTCCGATACTGAAAATATTACACCACCTGTATTTACAAGACCTTTACAACCCAAACATGTTGCATTGGGTGAAATAATTCTCTTAGAAACTGAAGTAATTTCAAATCCTTGCGCATCTTTTCAATGGTTTTTGGGGAATAAAGAAGTCATTAGTTACGTTAAAGAAAGTAAAATTAAAAACCTGTATATTACTAGCAATGACAATATCTCTTGTCTTTGCATTGAAGATTCTACAAGAGATGTACCTGATATTATTACATGTAGAGCTGAAAATTTTGCTGGATCTGTTTCTTGTTCAGCACAAGTAAACGTTGTGGATGAAAATATTAATGCTTCTGGAGTCGGACCTAAATTTTTAACAAATTTGAGCCCAACAACAGTGATGGACGGTGAACCAATTTTATTAAAATGTTTAGTAATTGGACAACCCTGGCCCAAAATTGACTGGTATCACAACGGGAAGCTTCTTGAAGTTGCGAGAGACGTCACTATTGGTAGACAAGAATCAGGGTTATGCCAATTATTTATTAAGGAAGCATTTCCAGAAATGACCGGAAATTATGAATGTGTAGCAACCAATAAATTTGGACAGTGTATTAGTAACTGTATAGTAAATGTAGAAGGTAGATTTAAGCCCAACTTTATGAAATACGCATGTTAAATGCATCTATATTAATAAGCTATAATTGCATGTATATGCCAGGAACAACAGGCAATTCGTAGAATATCGTAACATTAGTATAACTTTTTTCAATTTATCTGATTTCGATTAAGTCGATTATTAATCACACGCGTAGTAAAAACCTAGTTAAATTGGTTGTTGAGCACCTGTTTGCAGTTTACACAAAACCACACGTAACACTTCAATGAAGCTTTTCTTAAAATAGCTTTAATAAAACTTTGCTGTCAACAACAGCTTTTAAAATGTTATGAATCGCACATGTAAAATTTCAATAAAATAACCCTAGTTTCAATTTTTGGTTAAAAGTTATTTTATATAATTTCAGCATATGAATATGTACCAAGTGCATCTGAAGAGGATATATTAAGTGATGAGGTAAGCTATCTATATCATATATTGTATGAAAAAGTCGTTCAAGCTTTCTTGGAAGACTACACTATTGAAATTATCAATTTTATTTCATCACCCGTCTAGATATTACAACATCGTATCACAACAAGAATAATTACAAAATAAATAAAAAATGTAATTAGCTAATTCATTTTTCTCCAAATATTTTTATTTTTTCTTTCTAGAAAACCAGCGACCTTGAAGAATTTGCTCCTAAAATTGTGAAAGCACTTCCGGCGGTCGTGAAAACCAATGAAGGAGAATTAACTAGGTATATTTCATTCGGTACTACGTTTTTACAATTAAAATTAATTTTAAGATGGTATAACTCGTGATCATTTTAGGCTTGAAGCTAAGGCTATTGGAATACCAAAGCCTCAAATAAGGTGGTTAAAGCAAGGTGTAGAAATAAAAGAATCACAAGAATATCAAATCGAAGAAATGGACGATGGCACTTCTATTCTTATAATTCCGGAAGTTTATCAAGACGATATGGGCGAAATCACCTTTGAGGCATACAATCCACTTGGTGTATCTTCAACAGTAGCTGCATTATCTGTTGAAAGTGAGTTCTGTACTTATATACATTTACATAATTACATATTTTTTGCTCTGCCTGCCCTTTGGTAGTCCGACCACCGGTCTCAAGGTCGCCGAAAATTGCGAAGAGTTGAGTGTTCAAATATATATTATTTAAGTGGGTGTGCAAACTCTTTGTGAGCACATAAATTCTGCCTGCCTTTTTTCAGACGCGTACACAAAACTGCACGCTTGGACTAGACCTTGATTATTTGGTTGTTAAGTTATTTGAAACTATGATAGTCCATTTAGTATTCATTGAAATCAAATGATGAGAAGAAATATATTTTTTGTTGTTGCCCTAAATATACCGTTTAAATAAGTTTTTCATTATTATATTTCATTGTACTAATTTATCTTATTACTTTTCAGCACTTGTCGTCAAAATCCAATTTCCATTCCTTTCCCATTTTTATAAAACTTCTACAAGTGACCACTTGCCCACACTAAAATATAAATTATTAGCTGAAATTATGTTATTCAACTTCTGATGCATAGAACTGTATCTGACTCATTATTATGTACAACACAGGTTTTGTAAATCAATTAAACGTAGATTTACGATCTTCATAAGTGATAATTTGTAAATCGTTTATTAAAACTTAAACATAACAATATGTATTAATGACTGTAAATTTCCACAGTCTTTACATATTTCTTTACCTACATAGTAACAATAAAATAGTTAAAAATTAATAAAAAGACATTTCAAAAGTTTGGTCCCTGTGGCTGGCAGCATTTCCTCGCTATATTGCGATACTTATTCGTTGAGCGAGGAAAGCACCAGCTCTGGGGTCACCGGTACTATCTGCCAGGTGCCAACTTAGATTTAATTGTTGAAACAAAATTGTCCAACATCTCATGTCTGTTTTTCAATTGATTTTTTATTGAAGTTTATCCACCCAACAACATATATGCACAAAATGGGACTAATGCAGTAGAAATTTAATTGGAAATTGATCGTATTTTCCCTATATGACACTAAAAAATTAAATTTAAAATAAAAAAATAATACTAATAATGACAGTGCACATCTATATATTTTTAGGTCTTGTTGGAACTAAAGCATATAGAAAGCCTGAATGGGTTTCTCATATGGAAGAATTACAAGAGGCTTTAAAAGGTAGGCTTTCTTCTTGTAATATGAACATACCACAGATGTTACATACATACATCTTCGCGAGTATATCTTTTGAATGTTGAAATATCAATAATTTAATTGTTTGTAGCAACACAGGCGGTCCCGTATTTCGTGCGAAACTTAATATCAGAACGGGTTCTAGATGGAGAAACGGCAACTTTTGAGGCCGTTTACAGTGGAAACCCAAAACCCGGTTAGTTCCTTATTAGCAAATATAAAAGTTCTGATGAATTTGTTGTTTAACTATTACTTATAACTTGTTAATATATTTAGTTATGTTAATATAAATCTACCATTTGCATCAAAACCTAATGAAATTGATATTTGCATAGAACATTTTTTTAAGACCTGTAATTCCACATAATTAATCTTATGATGAGCTTAACTTGTTTTATTCATTTGAAGTCATAGATAAATAATTAATAATTCCATAAAATTTATCATATATATATATATTTTATTGTCTAATTCCAGAAATCATTTGGTACAAAGACAACAAAGTCATTAAAAGTAACAACTATTTCCAAATTGAAACTAAGGATAATGTAACTGTTTGTAAAATTAAAAAAGCATCGAAGAAGTTACAAGGCTGCTATGAGTGTAAAGCTATCAGTGATATTGGGATGGCAATAACAAAAGCTGAATTACAAATATTTGAAGCAGAAGAAACGTTCGAGAAGGTTGAAAAGAAAAGAGTGAAATCTTTGAAACAAGACGTTGTTGACGAAAAAACTGCTTTAACGTCATCAGAAGATGCTTCAATAGCGATAGTAGAAACTACGTTAGACGTATTAGGAACAGCGCAACCTCTCACAATAGCTTCCGAAAAACGAAAACCGAACGTTTTGGTTAATGAAATGACCTCTGTAGAAACCGTAGACATGGCTTCTTTTAAGAAAACTGATCAAAAATATACAATGTCAACCGCAGAATTGGAGAATATTGAACCGTATATCACACCCAACCAGCATTTGGTCTCTTCGCAGCAAGAAACCAATGAAATGGTTCAAACTTTTGAAAAAATAACACATGAATTACAAAAAGGTTCTGCTAGAAGGGATTCCGATTCACTGATGGTTGCGGAGGTAAATGAATTATTAGAAGTAATAAATGCTAAAGAATTTGGTCCAGGGAAATCTCCTTTACGAGAATTAGCGACAATTGGGTACCTTCTTAGAAATGGTGTCACC